>OX383979.1:12119043-13410883 GCA_947532105.1 Athrips mouffetella
CCAAGACAAGTTTATTTTCTATTTCTCTTAATTCTGCACTGTCCGGAAGAGGCAGTAGATGGGACGTGTCATGGGCATTCACAATTTTATTGATCGAGAAGTTCAGTGCTGGCATATCGATATCAAGGCCCATTTTTAAGTTGGAGTTGTAGATGTTATGCGAGTATATAGTTAAGGAGTTTGACTGCATTATACATCCTTGAGCAATGTTTACTATTCCTGAAGTTTTCAAGACGTGTGTAGTGATGTCATCAGCACATATGGTTCTTATTGTGCATATGTCACAACATATCGTAAGCCAGGAATTCGCTGAATGCAACTCTATCCATGCGTCCTTAACGCTGTCTTGCGCATCTTGCACGGCAGATTTGATTTCTGGTGACCCAGCAGTTTCGCCTCACAGGGCGCATTGTTGTTGTTAAGATTATAGACCGGGATGTTTTTATAACAGATAATTTTCTTAGTCTGAAGTTCTATACATTCTTGTAGGTCTTTTTTTTCCAAGGACACGTAGATGTTCTTTCTCATATCTACAGCCAGATAATCCGATGATATTTGAGCTATAGCTGTCCCTTCTGCAATTTTGACCGGGATCGGTATTATTTGATGTAAGACAAGGTGGTCATCCGTTATCAAAGGAATGTGGACTTCAAAAAGGAAGTAGTTAAACGTGACACGTGCTTTCAGGTATATAAGTTTGTAGAGGTCCTTGACATCCCTTCGTACGTCATCTATGGGTAGTGACAAGGTCTTCGGCAGGTGCCCAGATATTTCGTTCAGTTCCGCGACTAACTTAGCTGGCGAGAGCAGTTGTATGTCTATATGACCTTTATAGATATTCGTCAGTGTGTCAAAAAACATTTCTTGAACTTTTCGCAGATTATTGATAAGTAGGTACACGGCCAGGGATGCTGAGTTGAAGTAATTCGTCGCCATGACTTGTTCCAAAGCTGATTCAATTTTCATAAATTGTTTATCTGTATGACTCATAAACTGGTCTATCTTTGTAAGTTGTTCCTTTATATTTTTCTCCGTTTTTTTCAGGAAGTCATTTTCAAGTTCTACGATGGATGTTTGATTTTTTATAAGTTGAAGAAGATAGTTTTGGTTGTCTTGTAGAGTTTGGATGTCATTGTTATATTTTTCAGCAAACTGGTTGTCCAAGATACCAAATAAGCTGTTGGCGATGTTTCCAATACCGTTGATTAGCCCTCGCTTCCTTCGTTCACTCAAGTTTTTGTGTGGGGTAAGTAGCATCTCGTTGTAATGGTTAAGAAGATCCATCTCATGGTATAGTTGGCCAATCGTTGTATTGCAATATCTGGGATCCGTGTCCATGCATAAGGAGTTTATTTGGTTTAAGTAGTTTTCTATGCGTTCTACTCCTTCCCAATAATTAGTTAAATTGTAATACATAAGCAACGTCCATTCATCGTGAATCATCTGTATTCGTCCGACGGTGTCGTAATACACGGAGCGCTCCGACTCGAAGTTAGTGATATGAGCGCCTGACGTCACGTTCATGCTGAATGACCCAGTTATCAGCGTTGCGAATGTAAACAAGCACATTAATACTGCACTTATTTTTGAAATTTTTGAAGGAGGTTTCTTAATTTTCTCTTTGTTATTGTCAATATTTTCTTTAGTTCCAGGTTCTTGTTCTATTTCATTTCCAATGGGCAACGGTGAAAGTTTCACTATCGGGCGCTTGATTGTTCCTGTCTTAGTTTTCAGGGTTGTCACGCGAACATAGCCGTCAGAACCGGGGTGTAGTTCGAGCACGCGGCCCAAGGCCCACTTGCCTGGCGGTAGGTTGTCGTCCTTTACGAGGACCACGTCTCCTTCCTTGATGTTTTTAGTTGGTTTGTGCCATTTACACCTTG
This sequence comes from Athrips mouffetella, assembly GCA_947532105.1. NCBI lineage: Eukaryota > Metazoa > Arthropoda > Insecta > Lepidoptera > Gelechiidae > Athrips > Athrips mouffetella. The sequence goes on from OX383979.1 coordinate 12,120,927, forward strand.
TTTGAAGTTGATGTAAGTAATCGGTCGACCAGGACTTCCAGAAATGTTGTATCATGTGCTCGGTAAGTTTCCACCTTCGCCTTATGTTGAAGTTTCTGTCGTCACTTTGGTCAGATAGAGGCAGAGTCATAGTTGGACTGCCAGTAAGGAAATGGCCTGGCGTCAGATAGTTATAAAATTCATCCGGGTCTTCAGTAAGTGGGCACAGCGGTCTCGAGTTCAAGCAGGCTTCTATCTGCGTCAGTAAGGTAGAGAATTCTTCGTAGGTTAGTTTTTGGTCACCCAGCACGCGTTTCAGATGATGTTTCATCGCTCAAACTGAGGACTCCCACAAGCCTCCCGCCGAAGGCCACGCCGGCCCACTGAAGGACTCCCATTTGTCCAGTCTCTACGAAGAATTCTGGCGACAGGATATTCTTAAATTCGTTAAACTCTTCTCTCCAAGTTCTCCAAGTTCTCGCCGCTCCAATAAAGTTCGTACCGCAATCTGAGTACATATGTTTTGGTGTGCCGCACCTAGCGCACATGCGTTGGAATGCAGCGATGAAAGCTTCCGATGACAAGTCTGATACAGTTCTATGTGTACCGCTTTGGTCGCCATACACACAAATATCGCTATATATCCTTTGGATGTTGCGACACCCCTGCCCTTGTTCAGTTTCACGTCAACGTGTCCAGTGAAGTCGACACCGGTGTGCGTGAATGGCCGAGACGGGATGACTCTGTTGGGGTAGTTCTCCCATAAGTTGGTAGTTGTTCGTTTGCTTAAACCGGTGACAGCGTACACACTTGCGTAGTTGCGCCTTGACAGTTCTACTGCCACTAATTATCCAATAGCGCTGCCTAATGTGAGCTAACGTGAGTCGCGCGCCTCCATGTAGCGTTTTCAAATGTGCTTGCTGAATTACGAGTTGCGTAAGGCGGCCGTCACGTGATAGTATGGCTGGATTTTTCATATCCGTTGGCAAGTTTGATTTATTTAGCCGTCCACCGACTCTCAATATGCCCTTTTTGTCTAAATAAGGGTTAAGTTGGCACAGGATGCTCTTGCTTTCTCGCTTTCATCAGCTGGTTGTATTCAGGTTCGAATTCAGTGCGTTGCGCATATTTAGTTATAAGTTCGCTCGCCGCTAATAATTCATTTGCAGTCAGATAGGTAGTATCGCATTTCTTACTCCGTGCAGTTGCACTAAATCGCATAACCCACGCTGTGATGCGCGTCATACGAGTCAACGAACTGTGTTTGCGTAGCAAGTCTTTGATAAAATTGTCTTCATCATTTTTGTAGCTTGTAATTATTTGCGTCGATTTTATTTGACCTAGATTAGTGGCGTACAAGCACGTGGGCTGTTTTAAGTTTTGTTTGCTTCCTTCTGTTGTTTGTAGGTCGGGACCGTTCCACCATAGATTGAAGTTAACGAGTTTGCTGGGGAACATCCCCCTAGAAGCGCAGTCCGCAGGGTTATTCTCTGATCTTATGTACTGCCATTGTTCGGCAGGAATGACTTGTTTGATTTTTTGCACTCTATTGGCAACATATTTTTCCCACCGCGTTATGTCGCCTTGTAGCCATGCCAGGACGACTTGAGAGTCACACCATGCTCGCGTAGTTATGTTTCGACCCGCCAAAGCTGGTGTAGTTTTTTCTATAAGTTGAGACAGTAACCGAGCCCCGTTAAGCTCAAGTTTCGGGAGCGATATTTTTGAGATAACGGGGATACTCTAGTTTTCGAAGCGAGCAGGGTTATGATGGGCTTTCCAGTTTCATCGTGTACTCGACTGTACACGACGCAGGCATAGGCTCTCTCGCTTGCGTCACAATAGCCAAGCAACTCGATCTCTGGCGTACCGCCGATCCACCGATTTAGTTTGATGTTTTTAATGTGGGTCATTCTGTTTTGAACTTTGACCATTCGTTTTGAATTTCAGCAGGTAGCTTATCGTTCCACTCTAGTTTCGACATCCAGACTTTTTAAAAAAGAAGTTTTGCTGTGACTGTTATTGGAGACAACCACCCCAACGGATCGTAAAGTTGAGAGATCTCGGAGAGTAGTTGGCGCTTAGTTAGTTGCTCGGTGATAGATTTATGCTGCAGGTTCCAATTGAAAAGAAAAGTGTCCGAGTTTTGGTTCCACCCGAGTCCCAGAGTTTTCGTGGAATCTTCCGACTTGAAGTCAAACAACTTTTTCGTAGAAATTTGATCTTCGCTAAGATTTTGTAGCAGGGCCGGGTGATTGCTGGACCATTTTCTTAAGTTCATACCGCCTTCACGTAACAAGTTGGTAAGAGATTTTTGTAACTTGAGTGCTTCTTCTAGTGAGTCACGGCCGCTGATAAGATCGTCAACAAAGAAATCATTTACTAGAGTGCTGGCAGCAGAGGGGTACTTCAGACTTTCGTCGGAGGCTAACTGCAACAGTGTTCTTAGCGCTAACCAGGGGGCGCTTTTCATGCCGTACGTTACAGTACACAGCTGATATTCTTGCAGAGGCTGTACTGGCGAGTCTCGCCAGATTATTTTTTGAAGTTGTTGCTGATCTTCATTGATCCATATGCAGCGGTACATTTTTTCGATGTCTGCGGTAAAGGCGTATTTGTACGATCTCCATTTTAATATCAAAGTTTGGATGTCCTTTTGTAGGTTAGGACCTTTTTCTTGCAAACTGTTTAAACTCTCGCCGGTGGTTGTTTTTTGAGAACCATTAAAAACTACCCTTAGCCTGGTTGTGGTAGATTGCTCCCTTAGGACCCCTAGATGTGGGAGGTAGAAGGATGTAGCTGAATTGGTGGCTGGAGACGACGGTTTCATATGTCCAAGGTCGATATATTCCTTCATAAATTCTTTGTACATTTGAGCCAGTTTCTTGTTCCTTTCCAACCTTTTTTCTAGTTGTAAAAACTGTGAGATGGCAATAGATTTAGATTTTCCTAGGCGCTCTTCAAAGTTGGGCAGGAAAGGCATTTTTACGACGTACTTTCCGTCCGATGATCTTTGTACCGTGTCTGAGTAGTACTGTTCGCATCAGTCGCCAACAGGAATATCTTCAGTTTGAGCTATATCTTCAGTTTCCCAAAATTTGGTCATCTCTTCAACGTTGATTAAGGTTACATGACAGTTTAAAGTTTTTAGTTTCCCACACAGAATCCATCCCAGGTGAGTTTGTTGCGCAATCGGTGAGTATTGACTTTTTAGTACTCCGTCCATGATGACAAAAAATTGCACAATAAAACAAAATAGAAGTGATAGAAGAGGTTTACAATGGCGAGCTTATCTCTATAAAGAGATCTTATATTTGAAGCCTGCAGATTCATTAAAAAGCATTCAAACCTATATTCACCAGAAAAACAACTAATAAAACGTTAGTTAGTTAGTTTTTTATTCTGTTGAATATAGGTTTGAATGTTTTTTATTGAATCTGCAGGCGGATTAACTTCAACAGGTATTTACATATTTAAATATGTAAATACCTTTTAAAGTTAATCCGTCTTACTACAAAAAATTTAGACATCTGTTGAACACTTGATTGAAAAAATCGTACCATATAACTCTGTCTATGTCATTGATGCGCAGAAGTCAAAAATGACTTATTTTATTATGACTTGACTTCTGCGCATCAACTGACATAGCCAGTTATTTTATGCGCATTTTTTTATCAAGTGTTCAACAGATGTCTAACTTTTTTGTAGTAAGACCCAATATTTAGTAGTTGACTAACTGTTTACCTCCTAATGCTCAACGAGGTGCTAGCGCCTGATATATCCACGTAACTTGTTTAACTAGTAATAGTAATTGGGGTTTGTCCATGGAGTGGTAGTGGTAGTAAATTTATTACGTAACCAATCAATGAGATAATACGTCCCCACAGCAATAGCTACAACAATAGCAACAATTGCAATGCCTATAAGAAGTCCAAGAAAAAAACGTCTCGTTCGAAGGTGACGAGAAAATTTCTGTAAACCACTGGGAACCACCAGGTGTCCGTTCTTATCAAACCCTCTTAACGCATCGATAATCTGTGCAACATCAAGTTCTAACTGTCTCATCTGTTCATATGCATTCATATAATCTGTAGAATTTTGCTTCAGAATTTCCATAGCAAATCTAAGGCCCTTCATGGCATTGTATCCGATATGTGATTCGCCAAACAAATATCCTAATTTATATTCTGTACTATTTTCATAATAGTTTTCAATGAGTTCTGTCTTTTTAACCTGAAAAGAAAAAGATGTATTTGGTTAAATCTGTGTCACAGAATTCACAACAGAAACCCAAATGTGAGGAACCCAGAAACTTGGTCCAAAAACAAAGATAGGGTCATTAAGCTATCGTAAAAAAATAGTTTTAACAAAAACTACACACCTCCTTCAAAGTATTACAAGGTTTCTATTAGGACTAAAAAGTATAAAATAACCATAGCAGTTAATAACCAGTCACTTAGTGAAGTAATAGAAAATAACTAAGCCTGTTATTTATTTCAATTATAAATTTATAGGTACACTAGCTGTCTATCTATCTGACCATCCATCCATCCACCCTATCTGTCGTCCGTCCGTCCATCCAACCATCTGTCCAACCGTGATTCAAACCTAGTACCTTAGTACCTTAATTATTTTAACTAAATGAGATCAAATATCTTAAAACAAAATTACAAAAAAGACCAAAAGGGTTATAAAACTATAGGAACATATCCGTATTTACATTTGTATTCTATTCTATAAAATTCAGTTATATTATAAAAACAGTTTCTCACTAAGTAACTTCTATGCTAACGAATAAACACAGAATCTTTTTCTTCTTTGACTATATCATTTGGGATTTTATTATATACTTTGATGGCCATTATATAGGGACTACCATGAAACATTTGGAGTTTTATTACTGGTAGAGCAAGTCTATTCTGGTGGCGCAGATTAAGTTGTCGCGTATTGTGGTCTTTGGATTGTGTAAAAACATGTTTGTGATACCTAACAAATTTACTTATTTCTAAAATGTACATAGATGTTAATGTAAGAATATTCGACTTCACAAAAAATGGTCTGCAGCTATATGTTAACAAGAATTCTGATAATTTTTTTCTGCAGAATAAACAGATCGTTAACATCAGTGCTGTTACCCCATAACATGACGCCATACTGCAACCACGCGTGAGCATAAGCGTAGTAAGCGCTGGTAGCAGTTTGTAGATCTGTTGTTCGCTTAAACTCATACAGTGATAAGTAAATCTCGACAATTTAGCAGCAACCTTTTCAATGTGCGCTTTCCAATTAACATTGGTATCAATTTCAATACCTAAGAGAGAAAAATTTTTTACTTGCTCTATTTGTATATTGTTATGAGTGAATTCAATGTCTATTGGATTTTTTTGGTGACGTCTAAACTGAATAATTTTAGCTTTCATTAAATTTATATCTAAATTGTGATCTTTAAGCCAGTTTTCTATAAGTTGAAAGTTGTAAGAAAGGATATTGTTTATTTCTGATGAATTACTACAAGGCAATATTATTGAGATGTCATCTGCGTACAAAATACATTTAACATTGTTGCTGAAATTAAATTTGGGCAAGTCATTAATGTACAGTATAAATAATAAGCAACCTAGCACACTTCCTTGTAGGATAGAATTAGTTATCGGTATAACATCAGATCTTACTTTGTCTACTAAAACTGTATCCGAGTTAAAGTTTTCTATTTCTACACACTGCACGCGATTGTTAAGGTATGATTGGAATCACTTATGTGATATTCCCCGTATACCTATACCGTATAACTTGTTTAACAATATAGAATGTGAAACTCTATCGTACGCCTTGCTTAAATCTAACAGGACTCCTACAGCGTATTTCTTATCGTTTATAGTACCGAGTATTCGTTGAATAATTGAGTAAACTGTAAGAGTTGTAGAACGTAGCTTTAGACTTTCTCACCCCATTTACCTCTTTTAGGGGTTGAATTTTCGGAGGAATTTTAATAACAGTGATGTACATTCCACAGAATTACAACCCTAATGCCTAAACAATAAATTTAGTGGATTTTACTTTGAAAATAAAGGATTTTCAACTTTTCCCCCTTTTCACCCCTAAGGGTGTAAAATGTACAAAAACCCTATGACACGTAAAACTAAGTTTTTAGTCTTCAGTCTAAATACAAATTTTAAAGATCCTTACTTCAAAACTGACGGAGTTTCATACAAATATTCAACCCTATTTCACCCCTTTAGGGGATGAATTTCGAAAAATACTTCCTTAATGGATGCTTACACTAAATAAGGTATCTACTTGTAAAATTTCAAGTCTCTAGGTCCAGCCGTTTGGGCTGTGCGTTGATATATCAGTCAGTCAGTCAGTCATTCAGTTTATCCTTTTTATTAAAATAGATTACATACATTCATAACATCACGCCTCTTTCCCGTCGGGGTAGGCAGAGACCACAGTCCTCCACCTGCTACGATCTTGACATACTTCCCTTGCTTCCTGTACTTTCATCAATCCTTTCATACATGTTCGGCGGTTTAGGGTACTTTGAACCTGACCTTTATTCAGAACGTCCTGAATTTGGTCCTGGTACGTTCGCCTAGGCCTTCCCCTTCCAACGTTTCCATTCACTCTCGCCTGGTAGATCTCTTTCATCAGTCTTCGTTCATTCATCCTCTCTACATGACCAAACCATCTCAGCATCCCTTTCTCGATTTTGGTCACTACGTCTTCTTTCTACGCCACACCGTTCTCTTATCACACTATTTCTAATCCTGTCACTCAATTGAACACCAATAATACTCCTTAGTGCTCTCATTTCCACTGCATTAATTCTACTTTCATGCTTCTTCTGCCATACCCAGCTTTCACTGCCATACATCAGTGTTGGTACCAAAACACCCCCATGAACAGCAAAACGAGCCTTGTGAGACACCTTCTGACTCCTCATAAAGGCGTGCAGGGCACCATTCACCATGTTTCCATCTCTCTCCATCTCTCGTAAACTTTGAGCCCAGATACACAAACTCCTTCACTTGTTCGACTTGTTCACCACCTATTAATATAGTACACTCTGTCATACATTCCTCTCTTTCAAGTACCATTACTTTCGTCTTGCTTACATTTACTTTCATTCCTTTCCTGTCCAAAGCCACATTCATCATTGTTATCATCTTCTGCAACTCGTCAGCAGATGACGCAAGTACAACTTGGTCATCAGCGTAGAGAAGACATTTGATGAGTAACTCATTCATTCTCAAGCCACACATACTCTCTTTCAGATCAATCAAACAATTATCCATGAACAGGTTAAACAGCCAAGGTGACGCTACACATCCCTGCCTAACACCTTTTTCGATGCTAAACCATTAAGTGTGCGCCCCGTTTATTCTGACACAAGCACTGGAATCCACATAGAGAGATATCAGTGCTTGAATCAGATGCCCGTTTACCCCATACAAAGACAATGCTGACCACAATTCATTCCTCACCACTCGGTCATAGGCCTTTTCCAAATCCACGAACGCGCAGTATAGATTACGACAGTTCATTTTGGAGTCGGTGCCAGCCAAGAAGTTGCATTGCTGGTAACAGTATATATTCTGGTGTCTTTTATTACAGAAGACGTTGAACTGCTTTTTTATTTACCTTCGAAGGGATCCCATATTAAATTGTCAATGGTTAAGATTTGATGAAAAGTAGGCACGAGATGGAAAATGAAAACTTGTCGTAATTTGGTAACGGCATACCTACTGCTTATGTAGCGCGAGTTGGTTAGTGCATTTGTACGATAGTTGGCTAGTAGCATAATATACTTTAATTCGTTTTGCGACTTGGCTGGCACCGACTCCAAAATGAACTGTTGTAATGTACCTATAAATTTATAATTGAAATAAATAACAGGCTTGGTTATTTTCTATTACTTCACTAAATTACTGGTTATTAACTACTATGGTTATTTTATACTTTATAGTGCTAATAGAAACCTTGAAATACTTTGAAGGAAGTGTGTAGTTTTTGTTAAAACTATTTTTATTTTACAAGTTTTAGTGTTAAGCAAACACCGTAAGGTACAGACAGGCACCAAAAGGTGGTTGGTAACCCTAACTGATCTAAATCAATGACCTGATGATCACTCCTTAAAAGTGGCTAGGACAAATGACTGAAAGGCCTTCGAAAGCACAAATGACGTGGTGTTGTCATATCACTACAATCATGATGTCACTAAAAAAGTTCGAGCATTTCACGGATAAAGTGATGGTCAATACTAGGTAACCAACTTATAGATAGGTACGTACTTCTGTGGAAACAATTTAAACTTGAGCGGGTATTTGGTTTTAGGCGTTTGTAACGTAGCCACAGAATATCCTATTCTATTAAACGAGCATTATTGTAATCGGTTTCTCGAAAACGGCTCTAACGATTTCGATGAAATTTACTATATAGGGGCTTTCGGGGGTGAAAAATTGATCTAGGTCTCATGTCTGGGAAAATTCATTTTCACCGTCTTTTTCATAATTTCTTTGCGCGTTTTAGTGCGTTTAAGTAACTTACAGCGCCATCTGTTGTTGAGTAGCATAGCTCGCTCCGCTCGCCTACGCTCAATTCCGCCATAACCTTCGAACCTAACCAACTGTGTCGGGGTGCCCCGAACTCTTTTGCTCGCTTCGCTCGCCCATGATCAATTTTATTGAGCCTCATTGTTTCGTTTTTACAACAATTTTAAGTAAATAAGCATATAACTGTACAAAATTATTATAAACTAATTGATTATTATATTCTTTTGTTTTATTATTATAAATTAAATAAAAAATAAGTAATTTAGTAAAAAAATAATGTATCAAATGAATTTTACTCATATGAATTAAATTTTATATGAAAGATATTTAGGTGAAATGATAGTTATGCCAAATGTTAGTATAGAAAACGTTCATTATAGTAAAGGTACGTTATGTCAAACAAAATTATGCTAATAGTTGTTATATGAAACGTTTATTATATCAATTAAATGTTATTGAAACGTTGATATACAAAAATATTTATACAAAGTGATGCGCACCCTGTCATTTTTCTTACGCCATGTTCCAAAATATACAAAAGCTGCTAAAAGCGTATGTATACAGTACTGACGGACGGTCCAAATTGATTTTGCACGCTCACAAAGCTATCACTGCTTTAGTAAACCAGGGTAGAAGCCTTTAAAAATAACAAAAAGTGAAAAAAAAAATAACAGTAGGATTAAAACCATTGAAAAAGGAGGAGAACATTATAAAAATGAAAGGATTTGTCCTGCGGGAAACGGGAGCTCACCTAAATTGGTTACTATTAGTTGTGAGAAAAATTGTGATATTTAATTATTTTAGTCTTTTTCCTTTATTTGTACTGTGAGACCTAGCTTCTTGCCAAATTTCATAATTTTAGGTCAACGGAAAGTACGGTTCTAGGTTTTGCTTTAGTGCATAAATGTGCATAAATGAGAACATAAAAAGCCATATCTTTTGATTGCGTCGTTGTAAAAAATTGAAAATTTAAGATCTTGCGTGATTTATTGACCTTAATATTCGTTAATATTCATTATCAATTTCTATATAATGATTTAAAAATAAAAATCGAATTCGAGTATGTCGAGTGGTCGGAGCGCAGCAAATCATTTATCTAAGGGTTCATTATTACATTTTTAGTTGTTGAATAAATTATTTACATCATCTAGCAGCAAGCTATGCTACTCACACCATCTGTTGTTGAGTAGCATAGCTTGCTCACCCGATGATATTGTCAGGTTGAGGCGGCTATTATACAGCGAAGCTCGGTCGCTTAGGTACTGTAATAGTAAACAAGTTCAGCGTAGCGCTGGTTCGGCTGACTTCAGGTTACACTGGTTTTGTCTCTACGTGTACGCTGCCGTGCGTTCCATGGTATGGCATCACTGAGATATTAAATTTCCTGTGTAGTTTTTGCAATGAAACTAAGCTTATTGTTACACAAAAGAAAGCCAAACACGTGATTAAAAACCCTGTTTGAGTTGGTTTCGTAATTTGTGTGTTATTGTCGCACAGGCAGCTTGATACTTTACATTAGTGTAGCTTCTGATTGAATGAACCGATTTAAATGAAATATGGCCTATATGTTGCTTGGAGCTAAGCTTAATCTACCTGTAAAAACCGCAAGAAAGTCCGTTCTGTAGCTTCGGAGATTAGCGCAAACGGACTGAAAAACAGACAAAAAATTCAAAAAAAGTATTTTTTGTGTTCTATTAGATTAGTCCTTTCTTATCGCCTACACAAATTTTTGGATTAATTCATCAAAAGTACAGACACACGGTTTCTACTGTTTTATTTTATGTATAGAATAGATAAGATAAGATACCATAATTTTTCTCGGAATTTAGTCTTAGCCCTATCACAGAATAAAAAAAAGGTGTCATTTGGGTGTTTAATAGATGATATAACAACTTTTAATATAACATTTAATTGATATAACAACGTTTCATATAATTTTGTTTCATATAATAATAATTTCGTATAATCGACATTTCACATATTTTCATTTCATATAATTTCAAAACGTATAATAAACATTTCCTAGAAAAAAATTTCATATAATCATCATTTCGTATAATACTCATTTCATATAATATCAGTTCGTTATTTTCATTAATTAGTTATAATATCCATATTAATTATTAAGTAAATGAACAAACAAGCATGCATTATGCAAAAAAAAGCAAGCAAAGGCAAACAGGCATGCATGCAAGCAAACAAGAAACAAGCAAGCATGCATGCATGCAGGCAAGCACACATGCGCATACATTCATGACAACCTAACCTGAAGGGTATGGCGGAATGAAGCGGAGCTCGCTCCGATCGCCTCCGCTCAATTCCACCATACTCTTCGATCTAACCAACTGTGTCGGGGTGCCCCGAACTCTTTTGCTCGCTTCGCTCGCCTATTATCCTTTCTACTAAGCCCTTGCCGTTAACAGACAAGTAAGCAAGCATTCAAGCATGCATACAGCAAGCATACAAGCAAGCATGCAGGCAAGCAGGCATACGCATGCATTCATGTCAACCTAACCTGAAGGGTATGGCGGAATGGAGCTTAGCTCGCTCCGCTCGCCTCCGCTCAATTCCGCCATACCCTTCGAACCTAACCAACTGTGTCGGGGTGCCCCGAACTCTTTTGCTCGCTTCGCTCGCCTATGATCAATTTTATTGAGCCTCATCGTTTCGTTTTTACAACAATTTTAATTAAATAAGCATATATCTGTACAACATTATTATAAATTAATTGATTATTATATATTTTTGTTTTATTATTATAAACTAAATAAAAATAAGTAAATTAATAAAAAAATAATGTACCTACCAAATGAATTTTACTTATATGAATTAAATTTTATATGAAAGATATTTAGGTGAAATGATAGTTATGCCAAATGTTAGTATAGAAAACGTTCATTATAGCAAAGGTACGTTATGTCAAACAAAATTATGCTAATAGTTGAAACGTTTATTATATCAATTGAATGTTATTGAAACGTTGATTTACAAAAATATTTATACAAAATGATGCGCACCCCTGTCATTTTTCTTACGCCATGTTCCAAAATGTACAAAAGCTGCTAAAAGCGTATGTATACAGTACTGACGGACGGTCCAAATTGATTTTGCACGCTCACAAAGCTATCACTGCTTTAGTAAACCAGGGTAGAAGCCTTTAAAAATAATAAAAAGTGAAAATAAAATAACAGTAGGATGAAAACCATTGAAAAAGGAGGAGAACATCATAAAAATTAAAGGATTTTTCCTGCGGGAAACGGGAGCTCACCTTAATTGGTTACTATTAGTTGTGAGAAAAATTGTGATATTTAATTATTTTAGACTTTTCCCTTTATTTGTACTGTAAGACCTAGCTTCTTGCCAAATTTCATAATTTTAGGTCAACGGAAAGTACGGTTCTAGGTTTTGCTTTAGTGCATAAATGTGTGGAGACGAAGACATAAAAAGCCATATGTTTTGATTTCATCGTTGTAAAAAATTTAAAATTTAAGATCTTGCGTGATTTATTGACCTTAATATTCATTATCAATTTCTATATAATGATTTTTTTTTAAATCGAATTCGAGTATTTTTCGATTTTTTGCATTATTTGAGAAGATTTACTATAGTAATTATTTTTACACCATAAAAAGTAAAGATTTCAACGAAAAAAGCACACCATCTTTTTGAAAAAAGCTGATATTTTGACGGGATTGAAAATTAGGTTGGCTTTTTCGACTTAAAGTCAAAATTAGGTGAAAAAATAAATATTTCAATTCAAATAAATTACAGTGTATTTGGGACATAAAAAGGCAAGTTTTCACCAAATTTCGTGAAAAAAAAACCAAAAACTTGGTGTTTTTGAATTTTTCACATAAATTTTGGGATTATGTGAAAAAAGTGGAAACACAAAAGTTGTAGATATTTTTATTATGTACCTAAAACTCTGCTTTTTGCCTTTTTTCCATAGGACTCATAGTTTTTCCGGAAATCGAGATTGACCGTTTTTTACCCTTAAAACTCACCTTCTTCTCCTTTCAGACCTCAGATCGCCCGTAAATTATTATCCTTTCATTTTTATTATATTATCCTCCTTTTCCAATGGGTTTCATCCTTCTGTTATTTTTTTTTTGGTTCAAATATTATCGACCCTGGTCTATCAAATCAAATCAAATCAAATATTTATTTATTTAACATTTACATTCATTAACAAAATTGTTTACTTAAATATTATTAAACGTTAAATTATCGTTTGCAGGTAGTACATTAACCGTGCACCTCACACTAGGCACAGCCTGTGACGTGGGTGCCGTCATATGATTACTGATACGTAGCACTGCGACACATGAGCGTTTCGGACACTAAGTCAAAATGTAAAAAATTTAATAATTTCGAAACATGCAATGACCAAAAATGTGAATGTTACAAGATAGATGATGTTGAGTTTCAAAGCACGCGTCAAAAGGCATTTCCTTAATTCTGTTTCTTCCTAATATATATATAAGTATTGTATTATTTCCTCTCTTTTATAATAGTAATATTATGATATATATTAGTATATACATATTATAAGATATATATTAAGTTTATTTATTTTAATAGTATCTGTGTATTATGATGTAATTTATTTAAGTATTTTATGTACATGGTGTATTTTTATGTAGGATTATTATAAGTAGCCACCAACCCGCGTCGCATTATCCACCCTACGCCCATTTCAACACCTAAAGGTTGCCTGGAAGAGATTGCTACTTTAGCAATAAGGCCGCCTTTTGTACTACTCTGTTCTTTTTCTGTATATTTCTGTACCTATTTCTTGTATTTCTTGGTGTGCAATAAAGTATATTTGTATTGTATTGTATTTTATTTTACTTATAACCAAACTTAACAATAGGTAAAAGAGAAAAAATTATTGATCGCCTCGTTAGATTAAATTAAAAGTCTAAGGAAATTTTCTGTGTCCCTGAAAGTCCATGTTAGAAGTAATTTTAATATTTTGTTTTTAGCTTCACGAAGATTATTGTTTTTTATGTTGGATATTGTATTTATTTTATTATATATATAGTTTTCAAGGAAGGTATAATGTCTTTGCGCAAAGGTTGTTTTTACAGCATGTCGAGGGAGTTTATATACGCGCCTATCTTTAAGTGTCTGGTGTTGATTTGAGTTATATACCGTTTTATGCGTGTGTAGCACAGATTTAAAAATAAAAAGTTTCCTTACACTTAGAACCTGAGCTTCTTTGTATAGAGACGTGGTGGGGAAACGATAGTGCTTTTTCAGCATAACTTTAAGGATTGATCTCTGAGATCTCTCCAAAGAGATCATAAGTGAGCTTGCCGCCCCACCCCAGGCCAGAATGCAGTATGTCAAGACTGATTCACACAAAGCAACATAGACAGTACGCAGTAGTTTGACATCCGCAGCGTATCTCAGGGTTTTAAAAATGTAGATTAATTTACGAACTCGTCCAGCTGTTGCTTCGATATGCTTCCTGAAAGAGAGTCTTTCGTCGATGAAAATGCCGAGATATTTAACTGTTGTAGCTCTTTCTATGGTTGCGCACTGGCACGGCAAATTTAAATAATCGATTTGATGCTGACAAGCGTTTTCACTAGGAACGCGGATAATCACATTAAACTTAGGAGCAGAGACAGCAGTCTTGTGAAAACAGGTAAAGTTGGTCTTATTAGTATTCAAAGTCAAAAGATTTTGATTTAGCCACCGGGCAATCCTACTCATACCGTCCTCACTTAGAGCGATGACTTCGTCCCAAGATGACCCATGGAAGATGACAGCGGTATCATCGGCGTAACAGATTATATCAGCGTTAGGTAGATCCAGATAGAGAATATCATTTAGATAAATCAAAAAGAGGGTAGGGCCGAGAATATTTCCCTGCGGTACCCCAAACGATACCTTGCGGGGCGAACTAATAGCGGTCCCTAGTTTAAGACACTGTTTGCGGTCCGTTAGGTACGAGCGAAACCAATTTAGGCCCAAACCTCGCACCCCCATGCACTCCAGTTTCTTTAGTAGAATAGGGATGGACACAGTGTCAAAGGCCTTTGCTAGGTCTAGAAAGACCCCGACACATGCCCGGCCCCTATCCAGCTGCTCCGAGATAGTTTTGGTTAGGTGCAGAACCGCATCCTCTGTTGACTTACTTTGACGGAAGCCGTATTGATGCTTTGAAAGCAGATTCTAGAAAGTCAACGAGCTGTCGGTTAACAATTTTCTCTAAGATTTTTGAGAAACTTCCTAGTAGAGAAATAAGTCTGTAGTTATTGGGATTATTTGGTTCTCCTCCCTTATGAATTGGAACCACTCCTGCTATCTTCCAGTCTTCTGGAAAAATTCCTGAGGCCAAACTCAGATTAAGAACATGAGTTAGAGGGAGCACGATATAATTTTTTATTTCTTTTATTAAACGATTTGAAAACCCATCAAGGCCGGGTGCGGATTCAGAATTCAATTCAACAATTAAGCTTTCCACTTCAGAAGGGTCTGTAGGTTGTAAAAAGAATGAGGTCTATAGTGGCTCGTAAATTTGGAAAGGATTTATAAGCGCGTGTCACGTGTTCATCTGTCAAAAAGTCAATTTTATTTCTATTTTCTTTAAAAAAGCCTGAGCTAATCCCTCAAAAATTTCCGCCAAATCCACTCTCATTTCCATTAGAGACATACTCATTAAAATCAAAACCTGAGAAACGTCAGCTGGCTGCAAATGTGTGGGATTTTGTATGTGTCAAATCGATTTTGACTGCTCCACCTATTTGACTAAAGCACTGATAGCATAAACGATGACGTCATCAATAACGCAAGGTGGTGAACGAGCGAGTGCTTTAGAGCACGCTTTTTGTCAATTTGGACCGACTTAAGCGCGCTCACAGTGCCCTAAAGCAGTCTGTTAGCGCAAATTGGAACGCAGAGTTAAAGAGTAGACAGTTTTAATTTATATTTCGATAATAGGTTATGACTATATTCAATTCTACCGTCTAGAACCTTTATTTTACGCGCGAGCGACTCGCGTAGGCTCTCGCGCGTCGACGAGATACTAGAGCTACATATATTGCGTCCAGAACATTTTCTTACGAGCGAGTATACGCGCTGTAGCATGGCTACATAAATTCTTCTTTTCATTTTTGATGATTCTGGCCGTTTTACATATTGCGCGCAAAATTTTGAAAGAGCCGGTTTTTAAAAAGAAAAGCTAGTTTAAATTTTCTTGATAGATAGCGTTGTTGTAGGAAAATTTAACTGTCAACTTATTTTTTTCTGTCTTTCGTCTGTCAACGTAAGTGTTGCCTAAGGAGGTTTATTTACTTCACGCTTCATCTGTGACAGATTTATTTCATATTCTTTAGCATTCTCTTCAGCGCCATCTAACTATTGACACCTTTGAATACTCAGTTGACGCTTAGCTGCGAAACCGGCTTATTAGTTTTGATACTTTCGTGGTAAAAAATAATAAAACTTGACACTCTTCTTTCGATTTTTGTTGAGAAACATCTTGAATACGGAAAATAAATAATTTATTCAACAACTAAAAATGTAATAATAAACCCTTAGATAAATGATTTGCCGCGCTCCGACCACTCGACATACTCGAATTCGATTTTTATTTTTAAATCATTATATAGAAATTAATAATGAATATTAACGAATATTAAGGTCAATAAATCACGAAAGATCTTAAATTTTCAATTTTTTACAACGACGCAATCAAAAGATATGGCTTTTTAAGTCCTCATCTCCACACATTTATGCACTAAAGCAAAACCTAGAACCGTACTTTCCGTTGACCTAAAATTATGAAATTTGGCAAGAAGCTAGGTCTCACAGTACAAATAAAGGAAAAAGACTAAAATAATTAAATATCACAATTTTTCTCACAACTAATAGTAACCAATTTAGGTGAGCTCCCGTTTCCCGCAGGACAAATCCTTTCATTTTTATAATGTTCTCCTCCTTTTTCAATGGTTTTAATCCTACTGTTATTTTATTTTCCCTTTTTATTATTTTTAAAGGCTTCTACCCTGGTTTACTAAAGCAGTGATAGCTTTGTGAGCGTGCAAAATCAATTTGGACCGTCCGTCAGTACTGTATACATACGCTTTTAGCAGCTTTTGTACATTTTGGAACATGGCGTAAGAAAAATGACAGGGTGCGCATCACTTTGTATAAATATTTTTGTATATCAACGTTTCAATAACATTCAATTGATATAATAAACGTTTCATATAACAACTATTAGCATAATTTTGTTTGACATAACGTACCTTTACTATAATGAACGTTTTCTATACTAACATTTGGCATAACTATCATTTCACCTAAATATCTTTCATATAAAATTTAATTCATATGAGTAAAATTCATTTGATACATTATTTTTTTACTAATTTACTTATTATTTAGTTAATTTATAAGAATAAAACAAAAAAAATATAATAATCAATAAGTTTATAATAATTTTGTACAGTTATATGCTTATTTAATTAAAATTGTTGTAAAAACGAAACGATGAGGCTCAATAAAATTGATCATAGGCGAGCGAAGCGAGCAAAAGAGTTCGGGGCACCCCGACACAGTTGGTTAGGTTCGAAGGTTATGGCGGAATTGAGCGAAGGCGAGCGGAGCGAGCTATGCTACTCAACAACAGATGGCGCTGTAGGTTACTTAAACGCACTTAAACGCGCAGAGAAATTATGAAAAAGACGGTGAAAATTAATTTTCGCAGACATGAGACCTAGATCGATTTTTCACCCCCGAAAGCCCCTATATAGTAAATTTCATCGAAATCGTTAGAGCCGTTTTCGAGAAACCGATTACAATAATGCTCGTTTTATAGAATAGGATATTCTGTGGCTACGTTACAAACGCCTAAAACCAAACACCCGCTCAAGGTCAAATTGTTTCCACAGAAGTACGTACCTATCTATAAGTTGGTTACCTAGTATTGACCATCACTTTATCCGTGAAATGCTCGAACTTTTTTAGTGACATCATGATTGTAGTGATATGACAACACCACGTCATTTGTGCTTTCGAAGGCCTTTCAGTCATTTGTCCTAGCCACTTTTAAGGAGTGATCATCAGGTCATTGATTTAGATCAGTTAGGGTTACCAACCACCTTTTGGTGCCTGTCTGTACCTTACGGTGTTTGCTTAACACTAAAACTTGTAAAATAAAAATTGTTTTAACAAAAACTACACACTTCCTTCAAAGTATTTCAAGGTTTCTATTAGCACTATAAAGTATAAAATAACCATAGTAGTTAATAACCAGTAATTTAGTGAAGTAATAGAAAATAACCAAGCCTGTTATTTATTTCAATTATAAATTTATAGGTACATTACAACAGTTCATTTTGGAGTCGGTGCCAGCCTAGTCGCAAAACGAATTAAAGTATATTATGCTACTAGCCAACTATCGTACAAATGCACTAACCAACTCGCGCTACATAAGCAGTAGGTATGCCGTTACCAAATTACGACAAGTTTTCATTTTCCATCTCGTGCCTACTTTTCATCAAATCTTTACCATTGACAATTTAATATGGGATCCCTTCGAAGGTAAATAAAAAAGCAGTTCAACGTCTTCTGTAATAAAAGACACCAGAATAGATACTGTTACCAGCAATGCAACTTCTTGGCTGGCACCGACTCCAAAATGAACTGTCGTAATCTATTCTAATAAAAAGGATAAACTGAATGACTGACTGACTGACTGATATATCAACGCACAGCCCAAACGGCTGGACCTAGAGACTTGAAATTTTACAAGTAGTTACCTTATTTAGTGTAGGCATCCACTTAGGAAGGATTTTTCGAAATTCATCCCCTAAAGGGGTGAAATAAGGGTTGAAAGTTTGTATGAAACTCCTTTACAAAAATCAAGATATCTTTAAAAATCTAATGTTTTAGTATAAACTTTGTTTGAGAAAGTGAAAATATATAGTTTTTTACTGGTGAATTGATCATTAATACTAACAACGGAAGCGTAAATAATCCGTAATAGCCATTTTATGCGTGATTTTTAACACCGTTTTTTTCCTGAATGGTAAGTGTTTTTACCAGAAAAACTGTGGTAGTAGCATTTATTAGCCCCATGTCACATATTTCTAAGAGAGAAAGATAAAAAATTTACGTTTTTAAGATTTGAAAAAAATCCATACATTTTAGTATGGAGGTCCCTCGCAAGAAAGTGCTACGCTTATGGCTCCCTTCTCAGCAGAAAGAGCTGCTACTAAAACCTCCTTGATCTATTACACACCCAAATGACAGCTTTTTTTTTCACAGACAGCAAGGTATTGTATTCGTGAAAAAAAAAAGTTTTTCTAATTTTCTCAAAAATGTGTTATATATCACTTATACATAAAAAAAAAACAAGTCTCCCAAAAATGTCCGTCCTTCGGTCGGTCGGTCGGTCGGTCCGTCGGTCTGTCGGTCCGTCGGTCGGTCGGTCGGTCTGTCCGTCATGCTTTGGCCTAGCGGCTAAACGAATGATCCGATTGACACCAGATTTGGATGCAAATCCATCGAAGGGTTCTAAGTGGTTTCTTGCTGGCTCTCATTTTGAGGGTAGCTGTCATACAACTAAAATGAAAAATTGAAATTTTCTCTAAAACGGCTCATAGAATCTTGATGAAACTTTGCATGACTAAGCATCTCCATGTAAGATATCTTGCACCAGTATCAATTGATCTGTGTAATTTCATATAAGGGGTGGTTCTGTACTATCAAATCGTAAATATGTGATTTACCCAAAATTGGTTCCATTGAGTTTATTAAAATTTTCTATAATATTAACCCTCGATTGGTTGTCTACCTGACTGGATATTATTTAAGATTTTTTTTAATATAATTTACTACACAGGGTGTACCAAAAACTGAAAGGGCTTGCTTAGTAGACTAAACTGAACAATTGATGGGAAATTGGAACATGTGTTGCGAAATTAAAAAGTCTCCACGCAAGTATCCTACGGTAGTATCCATTGATCTGTGAAAGCTCATATAAAGGGTGTTCCAGTACTACCAAAAGTTAAACATGTGATTTACTCGAAATCGTTTGAGATTTGTTTGTTTTAATGTTTGACAATTTGAATTCTGAATTGATCTGTATATTTCATTCGAACATTTTTTTGGAAAAACGTAAATAAAAATTTGTATTTCCATACTATGTGTATGGCATTACAAATTTAAGTTTGCGGTTGATAGTTTTTCTTGAGTATTGCGAGAAAGTAAGTGCAGTGCTGCTGTACCATTAATTTAATTCAGTGATAGGGCTAAGACTAAATTCCGAGAAAAGTTATGGTAGCTTATCTATTCTATACATATAATCGTGGGGTCCCATTCCGTACTACGGTTTTTTCAACGGAGTAAATAACCCGAATTCATTTGGCCCTTTTTGTTTCTAATAATTAAACTAAATGTTACTAATAGGTTGGTAGGTAAATGTGTAAACTATGACATTAATTCATTTTTAACATCCAGATATCAATTTATTCTAAGAAAATACCTTATGGAAAAAATAGCCCGAACAATTTTCGGCACAAATTCGTTCTATGACGTGAGGCATCTGTACTAGTATAGTATTATATTATCTGTGATATAATGTAACAATAAGCTTAGTTTCATAGCAAACGGTTCACTCAGACATAAGGTTCGCAGAGTTTCATGCAGCGGCGCCAATAACTCATAAACTACTAAACCGATTCAAACAAGGTTTTCAATTACGTGTTAAGCTTTCTTTCGTCCAATATATAAGCTTCGTTTCATAGCAAACGGTTCACTCAGATAGAAGGTACGCAAAGTTTCATGTGACGGCGCAAATAACTCCCTAACAACTGCACCGATTAGAACGGGGTTTTCAATAACGTTTTTAACATAATTAAAGTAAATGCTCTTAAGCAAATACCATGATAAATTTGATTTAAATGTATTTGCTTAATTCAAGAATATTCTACTTTCGATATATATGAAATATTAAAGTCTTCATTCAAGAAACCTTTTTTGTGTGTAGGTACTGAACAGATTCAAACGGGGTTATCAAAAACATGTTCAACTTACTTTTTCGCAACAAGATAAATCTCAGTTTCATTGAAAACGATTCCCTCAGACAAGGTACGCGAAGTTTCAAGCGGCGGCACCAATAACTCACAAACTACTGAAACCATTCTAACGGGGTTTTCAATTGTGCTCCTTTTCGTGCAACTAAAAGCTTAGATTAATTGCAAACGGTTCACTTAGATCAGACAGAAGGTAAGCACATAACTTACAAACTACTTAACTGATTAAAACGGGATTTTCCAAAACGTATTTAACTAGTAAGTTCCCTCCCCATCCCCCCTCCCCGCCCTTCGGTCTGATGAGAGAAGTATTAGCATATTAGCTTACATATTATTAGTATTAGTACATATTAGCTTTAACTTCATTGCAAACGGTTCACTCAGACAGATGGTATGCAAAGTATCAAGCGGCGGCAAAAGGGTTTTCAACAACGTATTTTGTTTAATTTCAATCGGTTCACTCAAACAGAAAATATGTGAGTTCAAAGTTTCAAGTAGCGAATCCGAGCTGAAATGAACCAAAGCTTAAAATGTTGCATGAAAGTAAGCCCAATAGGTTATTGAAAATTCAGTAAGGTAATTTATTCTTGAAGTAAAATAACATTGCGAGTTGAAACGAGTTTTTTAATAGACTGAAGGATAACAGACATCACTTACAAGCTTGACCAACTTTTCTGTAGAATGGCCAAAAGAGGAACTACTTACGTCATTTTCAAAACGTCATTTTGTTGTTGACAGTCCTCAGAGTAAAAACTATAGAGTCCGTCCTAAACATAGTCGTGTAAAGCGTCTCCTAGTCGACTATTACAAGTCGGTCAAAAAACTAGGGTCTAGGTTACGTTTTACAAACATCTTTAAAAAAATCTAATGTTTAATCCAAAATTTATATGCGAAAGTGAAAATATATCATTTTTACTTTTGAATTGATCATCAATTCTATACATATAATAACTCGCCGATTCTGTTCATTGAAAATTATCGGGAAAAATTGATCTTGATCTGGGGGGTCACAAAAAAGGTGATAGAAACCATTCGGTTCATATTTGGAATTCTTGTCTGTTGGTCTGTTTTATGTATTCGCGATAAACTCGCAAACCACTGAACCGATTGGAACCGGGTTTTCGATAGGTAATGTATTAAGCTTATTTCCGTGCAACATATAAGCTTAGTTTCATTGCAATCGGTTCACTCAAACAGAGTACAATCGAAGTTTCAAGCGGCGGCGCCAATAACTCACAGACCACTCAACCGCTTGAAATAAGGTTAACAATAACACATTAGGCTTAATTTTGTTTCATTGCTCAGATTTGTTTCAATGCGAACGGTTCACTGAAACAGAGGATACGTGAAGTTTCAAGCGGTGGCGCCAGTAACTCGAAAACCACTGAACTCATTGACTTATTTTTGACAATATTTAAGCTTTAGATCATTGCAATCGGTTCACTAAAAAAAAGCAAACAGAAGCCACAAGAATGCAAATTATCACGGCCTGTGCACCAATAACTCATAAACAACTTAACTGATACAAACGGGGTTTTCAATAATATGTTTGGCGTTCTTTCTTGCAATATAAAAGCGGTGTATCATTGTAATCGGTTCACCCGAACAGAAGATACGCAACTCATAAAAAAATATACGTATGAAACTTCTAGTTTTGAAAACTTAGGTAAAATAGATAAATAAAATACTTAAGAAATAAAGAGAGATGTGAACCTTCATGTTTTAGAAATTATCTTTTAAAGGGGGAAATAAGTGTTCAAACAAAGTTTGTATAAAAATACTACAGTTTTGTGTTCAGGTACATGTACTCGTACCTACAGTCAAAAGCATTTGTATCTTGACACGGTGGACTTTGTACCGCTCTTTTTTCAGTACCTACAGAAGCTAAAGTGACTGAGCCTCAGATTTAGTTACAGGTTTTGTTTTGTATATGAAATAAAGAAACCCGTATGACACTTCGTCCGCATTTTACACTTACGAGGATAGTGGGCGACCTAACAGTCCATACGTGAACAAGTGTACATACATTTTAGTATGGAGGTCCCTCGCAAGAAATGGATACTTTTATGGCTCCCTCCTTAGCCGAAAGAGCTGCTACTTAAACCTCCTTGTATCAGTCAGTGTTGCCTGTGCTGTTCTTGTTTTTCTGCATATTTCCAAGTATTTTATGAGAAAATCATTCCAAAATCGCTGTAAAGTGGTGTGTGAGAAATGATTCTCATAATGAAATCATTCTATGATGCAGAAAAGGAGCAAGAATCTTCAATAGCACCATTTGTTCATGTATAACGATAGCTCGTTTAACGTACTTGTCAAGCAATTTTGATCGTTTAGAACGAAGCTTGATGTGCTTGACAAGCAATCTACGTGCTTGCGAATGCTTGTTGAAAATTTTATATTTTTACAATGCTTGTCAAGCATGTTCGTCCGTTTAGAAAATGCTTGTCAAGCATCAAAATTTAATTTAATTACTGTGTCAAAGGTTATCAGTAAAAGGAATAATCAGGGACTTCTTTTTCTATAAAAAAAAATCTTAAAATAAAAATAGCTATATTGATATGTTATACTCCCTACTAATATTATAAACGCGAAAGTTTGTAAGTATGGGTGGATGGATGTTTGTTACTCTTTCATGTAACAACTACTTAATGGATTTTAATCAAACTTTACAATAATATAGCTTATACATCAGAATAACACATAGGCTACAACTTGTGAGCCTGCGCGGACGAAGTCGCGGGCACTAGCTAATATAAAAAAAAATTAACATTTAATATATTACTTGTATGCTTTAAAGTTTAATTATTCCGAGGCCAATTTGCCTAAAAACCCTTACTGTTTAGTCAGGGCCGTTGTCTTTATCATCGATCTTTGTATTTACTTATACAGGGTGTGAAAAACCGGCCAAGTGCTAGTCGGACTCGCGCCCTCAGGGTTCCGTACCTATCTACCATATGATATACTAAAAGCTTTAGCTGTTTGATTACCAATTATATTTGCTTTAGCATTCAAAACGACGGACAACCTAACAATGATTTTCAGATACAAATTCATAGTTGCTCAAATTCATCTAATTTAGATAACTGCACCTGTCCTTTTATACAGAAAGTTACCCACACTAAATACCTCAGAGTCTTCTTGGATCAGCGACTCTCTTGGCACCAACATCTCGAATATGTCATACTTCGATTAAACAAGCTTTCATGGATTTTTAAAACATTAAGACATGTGATGCCAGGAGGGTACGCTGACCCAGGCTGTGAAACCAGGGACCTTCTACGAGACATTTACATAGCCTTGGTTCAATCTGTTTTAGTCTACTGCATTTCAATCTGGGGTGGAGCTAGTAAAACTAAATTTCTAGAACTAGAACGTGCCCAACGTAGTCTGATCAAGATTATCTATTTTAAAAAAAGGAGGTTTCCTACTGTAGAACTTTATCAGATTTGTGCATTACTATCGGCTAGAAAATTATATATAACTAATGTTTTATTGAAAAAGCATAAGACACTCCAATATGATCCCAGGACATTGAGTAAAAAAAGAAGGAAAGACATAGTTTGCACGGAGCCTAATGTGAAAACTACATTTGCTAGCAGACAATTTAACAAGCGCTCCAATAAATTATATAATTTAATAAATAAAGAGCTTTCAATTTACCCTAAAACGCTATACGAATGCAAGAAATGCATTCATAATTGGATAATGGATAAGACTTATGACTATATTGAGGAGCTGCTGAGCAGCTAGTGGAACTTGTACTCATGTTGTCGATCCCAAGACTATTGTCGTAGGGCTAGCTGCTCAGTAGTTACTAGATGTGCGCTCGACAGCGCATCGGTATAAAGCTATTGGACCTTATGATATGGTAATAGAGTTGAAGAAGTTTTTGCTGACGTGCGGTTGACCGTACGTCTAATATAATAATATAATATATAATTAAAGGCTTGAACCCTGTATATGTAATCATTTATATTATATATGATCATACTACTAGTAACACTAATTTCACTTACGCTCACACATACGCACATTCACACACCTATACACAAACTCACACATATACACACGCACATATACACACATACACTCTACTTGTACTCATATACTTCCTCTTAAAAAAAATTGTCTAAATAAGTGACTCTAGGTAATCTTCCTCTTTTTCACTTATGATGTATTGTTTCTTTTTATTAAACACTGGTGGAGTAAAGCAACTTAACTGTAATTTAATATAAGTCTTGGAAGAGCGGTGCCTCCTAACACAGGCGATAAGCTTAGCAGGACACACCTGCCCCTATTTTCAAAATACTTTGTTAAATACAAAATAATTTTTTTTTTTTTTTTTTTTTTTTACTTTAAAATCTCCGCAACCATCCAACTTGACCCCTCCTTTATAGAAAAGTTCTTGAAACGGGAGCTCACTTTAATTGGTTACTATTAGTTGTAAGAAAAATTGAAATTGAAATATTAGTTTTTAGACTTTTCCCTTTATTTGTACTTTGAGACCTAGCTTCTTGTCAAATTTCATAATGTTAGGTCAACGGGAAGTACCCTATATGTTTTGCTTTTTTGCATAAAGAGCCATATCTTTTGATTGCGTCGTTGTAAAAAAATAAATTGTTAGATCTTGTGTGGTTTATGGACCTAAATATTCTTTATCAATTTCCTGATACCTCTTCTCGTTCGTGAGAAAAACATTGACGTAAGAAAAACGCTGCTGGCGTAGTTTCCAAAAATCTAATCTTTGGAGAAAAAGGGTCTTGACAGACAGATAGACTGACGGACAACACAGTGATCCTATAATAAGGGTTCCGTTTTTTTATTTTGAGGTACGGAACCCTAAAAAGTACGATGATCCTTCTAAGGCGTGATTCTACATCATTAATAGATTGTACAAAAAATATTAAAAATACTTTTTCTTAAAAAAATAGATTTAGCTCAAGTAGAAGTGAAGCGTCCCGAAAAATATTAAATTATTAGTGATGTAGAATCACCCCTAGGAAGGATCATCGTACTTTTTTTACACCCTGTATAGGTATCTTTTATCTGTGATTGCGAGCAAGGAGGCAAACAGTAAAAGGTCATGTCGTATTTTATCATGTAGTTAAGAGTATTAAAAAAGGCTGAATTTGTTTATTTTTTTTTGTAATAGGTGGCAACCCTTTTCGATCGTGGCGCCATCACAAAATTCTCCAGATAAGTTGGTCAAGCTGTAGTTATTTGAAATTGGTAGATTATAAATAAATACAGCCAGTACTATACCTAAGAGTATTTACTACAACAAACGCCTTAATCTGCAATCTTAAATAACTCTAAATCCCCATTAAAATTAGCCCCCCCCCTAACTTATGAACCAACATATCAATACACTAAAAAAGAGCCAAATGTTTAACACATCTGTCATGTTGTATATGACCCAAAAGTTTTGTTAAAATATCAGCTTTCATATCATTGGTGGAAAGATATTCCAAGTTTACAACTTTACTGCCAATCAAAGTTCTTATAAAGTGAAACTTGACTCCTATATGCTTGGTTCTGTTATGGGGTATGGTGTATGCGCAAAAATACAGCTTCTTTTTCTGCAGAACACAGCGACATATATTCTGCTTCAGTTGACGAGAGAGCAGGTGTCGGCTGTTTCTTGCATTCCCATGATATTGGGCCTCCGGCTAACTTCATCCAAAACCCGTATAGGAACGACGATCTATTGGACAATTTGCCCAATGAGCATCAGCATATCCTGTTAGGTATTGCCCTGTTTTCCTGTAAGTAATAGAATAATACATTGTAACTTTCAGATACTGAAGTACACGTTTGGCTGCCAACCAATGTGTTTCATTATATTTAGTATTAAACTGACTAAGATAGCTTGTTGCATAAGCAATATCTGGCCTGCTATTTACTGCAACAAACATGAGACAGCCAATCAAGCTCTGATAAGGATAAGAAGTGTCCTTACCACTTTCATCAGGCAACAATTTAGTGGTTGCCAATGGAGTCTTGAAACTTCTTGCGTTTTCCATGCTTAAACGCTTTAACATTTTTTGGATAAATGTTTTCTGATTCAAAGATATTTTTCCTAAATTTTTAATTGAAAAATATTTACTTAAAGTGGCACAGCAGACGACAGACTTTTTGTTCTGACAGTCGGCCAGTGTGGCCGGTACTGCAATTATTTTCGTATTACTATAGTCATTGACATGAAAAAAAACGCTCCGTTTCTATGCGCGTATTTTCCAAAATCTTTAGTTTGGAAAGAAAAACAGCTTGAATTCAAAGAATTAATCACTCGAAAAGGTTGTTCAGATTGATTTTCATTTAGTTTGAAACATAGAGCAACTTTTAAACTTGATATATTTGAATTTTATTCAGATAAAAACTATAATTTTCGCAATACCGGCCACACTGGCGACAATGTCCGTGACTGCCCGCGTATGTCCGCCCCTTCATTTTGCTTACAAGTAGTAGTCCTTAATTCGCCAGGCAGACGATGCACGCATTTAAGAGTAATTCATTTGATTCTCTTATTTAAAACGATTTCCGTCCGTGTTCACTTCACCACTGTAGCTGACATTCGCTTCATTCCTTTTTCGTGCGGGGCAGTGAACGCACGCGTCCCATGCCGAAGCGCAATGTTCAATAAGAAGTAGATAGATTATACCTGAAGTTGTAATATTGAAGTTAAATTACAAATATTTAAAATTATTTTCGATAAAATAAGTTTTTGCTCCGTGTGTTAGTGTAATCGTACTGGATTCAAAACTTTTCAGTAAGTGTTGTTTTGATTATTAATTCTTTCTAAGAGAGAAAAATTTTCAAGATTACCCACATGTTCTATTCTTAAATTTGCTAAACAAATTGAAGTGTTTATTACGGCCTACGAGTATCTTGCGGCCCGATACCTCCAGTTACTTGTTTTGTATACAAAAACGTAACATGACAACGTAACAACCATGATTATGACCTATCGGTCGCACCCAGAACTTTTACTAAAATGATGGAAAATTTAATAAGATAGACGTAAACCATATAATGACATTTTGTTTATGATAATTCCGACAAATGTTAGAACATTGTCTAATCGAGAGATTTTGAAACCTTTTCAATATATATTTTATTTGTAGTTAATTACTACAAAATTTCATTACCACCTACACAGGCTTAAAAATTTTAGCACTCGTTTACGTCATACAATTTTATCTTTTCTTACCTTCCGACAAACAAAGTAAAAATAAAGGAAAGTAACAAAATTAAACGTTACCGACGTTTAAGTATACGTGTGTTAATGTGTGTTAGATGTTTTTTCGTCTAATGGCGAAAGTTACGAGGGTAAGTAAAAAATGAAATATATTTTCTTTTTTTTTGTGTTTTAAACATTTATTACCAAGTGAATCATAGAACAACTTACGTCGGAATGGACTGCGAGTCAATTGCGACGGCAGTAACTTCGAGTTACCGCCTAATATTATTTACGATGTGTTACGTGAATGGATATGATGGAATGCGATTGTCTATCTATTATTATGTCGGGATTGACTGCGAGTCAATTGCGACGGCGTTAACTGCGAGTTAAGGCCAAATAATATTGACAATACGCGATATCTACATAGATATGAACTGTGGGTTACCAAGTATCTATTGCTTGTCGCGATTGACTGCGAGTCAATTGCGACGGTGTTAACTGCGAGTTAACGCCACATAGTATTGAAAATACGTGATGCATAATGTTGCCTATCTATTATTATGTCGGGATTGACTGCGAGTCAATTGCGACGGCCTTAACTGCGAGTTAAGGCCAAATAATATAGACAAAAATCGACATCTGAATATATTTTTACTGCGATTCAACTATCTATTGTCTGTCGGGATTGGCTGCGAGCCAATAACGACGGTGTTAACTGCGAGTTAACGCCAAACTATCTGTTAGTTGTTGGGATTGACTGCGAGTCAATAACGACGGCTTAACTGCGAGTTATGTCAAACTATATCAACATAAATCATGCATAAAAATACAAGTTATCTATTTTCACGTCGGACTCGACTGTGAGTCAATCGTAACGGCGTTAACTACAAGTAAACGCCAAATAATTATTACAATATGCGATATTAAAATTGCTATTGACTGAGAGTCAACTTTTTATTGTTAAGGTCGGCATTGACCGAGAGTCAATTGCGACGGCGGTAACTGTGACTTAACGTCAAAATTTATCGTCAATGAAAACAATAATATCAAGTTCATCTATGTGTGTCGTCTGCGATAGTCTTTAGTTTTCACAACAAGCCTTTTTGTTTGTTAACCATAACCAGAATATTTTTATTGTAAAATACCCACCTACTAAAATTTTATTTTTGGGTGCCAGTAATAGTAAAGAGAACAAAACCGTCCACGAGGCAAAAGATCATGCCAGCCCTGGACCAACCGACACCTAAGGTCTGGACACCTGAGGAGTCTTCGAGACACCTTAGGCGTCTACGTCTGATACGCCAAACTTGTTCTCTATCATATTCACGACACACTGTCGAACTTTTGTACGCCTAAGTATATTGAAAAAAGGCATGCCTATAGACAAGCACATACTTCTCAAATATCACCTAATACCGGTTTATTGTAAATGATTACAAACACCGATACTAAATTGCTAATTGAATTCCAGGCTTAGATAAAAATATCTCCGCTTGCATGTACAAGTATCTGTAAAAGACAAAACTTGTTTTTATAAAAAAGTTAAAGCAAATAAAACTATTGAGAGATAAAGATGCATCTTTTCAAACGTCGGGAGCTCGTTTAACCCAGCAGAAGAAGCCTTGGTCGGGTCCTCATTACCCGTCAAATGGGGGGGGGGGAGCGAGGTTACAGGCAGGCTCTGGCCTTATTCCCAAGCTCAAGCAGCATCGACTAAAAGTTACAATCCATCCAAAACTCATGCTCCAGCACAGAACCGTAACACAAGTACATGCTGGTATTATACAATGTTTTTTTTTCAACACTTCCTGTGTCCGGATAATTCTACGAAGTAGAAAATCGCAATATTTCATAACCACAATGTTGTTATAATACATGCATAAGCATGAACCCTAAACACCACAGTATCCTAGTGTTACCTGGGAAAAACGAGGAAATAATATTCCGTGTAGTGCTAATGTAACGTGAAATCCACGTTTAAAATTTACCCTCAATAAAAGCCAATATACAAAGTTTATATTGATTTTAACTGGAGAATAAGTTCCTATTTCCAGCGTTACAACCGTTACGAGTTACATTCCATCGGAATTTATATTGGGTACCTAATTTTAAAGCACCAAAACGCAATAGCTGTAACCGATTTATTCTAAATCCAAGAAATAAATGTACCTATTGCAACGTGTCATTCAACCGCCTCAAAAATTATGTTTTGAAAAAACGGCTTCCTTGTTACGAAAAGCCCATCTCTTATTTTTGTTTTTAAGATGACCGAAAATTTCTACATTTAAATTTTCAACATAATATATGAAAGAAGTCACGCTATATAATTCTTTACGATTTTACAACCGTACCTTATGAATATTATGATATTTTAGAAGATCTTATCTGATGGTATGGTAATGTTTCTACAAATTCCCGGCCATCACAAGATACTTGTCTTACAGAAAGAAATTAAATACAGACAACTCCCTAACTAGTACCTAGTGTGGAGCAGTAAATAAAACCAAAGGCTACGAAGAAGGCCGAAGAAGTAAAATATTTGTGTTAAGGTTACAAAAAAAAAATACAAAAGAGTATGTAGGTACCATACCATATTGTACAAATAACTTGTCAAAATTGGCAATGGTACGATTGGCACAATATTTATTTATTTAAATTTTACGAAACACAAATTGCCGCAGGTGCCAGCTGAGTCAATGAAAGTCACTCCCGGGCTCTGTGTGCAAACTTTTAAGACACAGCTTTAAAGTTCGCGGTACTCTTAGTTTTGCTCTTAGCGACAATCCTTAGCGATTTATGTTTTTTTTTTTTATGAAAACTAGATCCAGACGCTGTAGCTATGGATACTTTATCCTTTGACCTGGACATTTTACGCGGTTCCGGTTCCTTTTATATTTGGGAAAAATTACTGATGACGAAGGCACCAGTATTTTGTGTTTTTGCAAGGCCTTCTCTGCCTTTTAGCCCATCTTAATTATTTATATCATACAAAATAAGTGTCCTTCAACACTTGAAACTTTTATAATCCATATCAGAGTATACTGTTCCTTTTTAACTAATCTTACAGGTCCTGCGGGTAGCATTCACGCACCACTTGATCCTCTCGCTTGCACTGATGTTCTCTTGAGCTTCGCTGTCTGAGGCTCCTATTTAACAATATATGTCAAAATACGCTTTGGGTAACAGCTTGTCCCCAGAAAAAACGCAAACGTGTTTGATAGTCCTACAACCAACAACTACTGTTATTTTTAACAAAACAACGTGACGAGATGTTTGGTTCGTATGAACAGCTGTACAACGGCTCTCTTGACAATTATCGTTTGCCGTAATCTTTGCTACTTACTTATTAGGTGATAGAATTGGAACCAATAATTGGTTTAAAACCTTCTTCTACTTACAATCACAAACCTAATCGGCCTAGTACTCGTAATAGTTACTTGGGACACACAACTAATAAGTAAATAAGTGTGTATCTAAATAGTCCCTTAATTTAGAGTTAATGATATAAAATAAAATGAACAGATCAGCGATTTCACTATATGCTCATGGGGCACAAAAAATTTCAATAATAAAAAGTGAATACTTATATTATTTTGCAAATAATGGAGTTGAGATAGCCATAACGTATTTAATCAAACTTCCACTGCGGGCTAAGATTAGCCGATATTGTTCTAATATTATTTAACTGAATATATTATGCACTCGTGTTCTGTCCATATTTTTGTTCAAAAAATAAAATCAAGAACTGCCAATGTAGGAAAATTGTAAATATCAATTAACATCCACGTTAATCAGCTTAAGCAGCTGTGATTTATAAGCTGGTTGATTTACCAGAAACACTATCTGAGAGAAGACTTGTCGACACATGCATCTTCCCCGCTTTGCAAAATTGCAACTCTCTCAGCCTCGACTCGTGAAAACAGCTGGCTGAACCAGCACGTCTAGCACTTTTATTAGTTTGATATATTAGACCAGTAGGTAGATGATTTTGTAATATCAGTTGTATCGAATGAGTAACTTATTATATAAGTTGATTTTTGTAGCATACTTGCTTTTGGTATAAATCAAAGGTTATTTATTATCTGATTGGATCAGCAAATTACAGATTTTTTCAACGAATTACTATTTGTAATTCGTTGGCTTAGATAGTTGAACTAGAACATCTTGTATATACAGTTGTTTCACAGTAACCAAACAAAACTTTGTTCTCTAAACATCTACTTGTAAACAAACTATATCTTCGAATGAAGCGACGAAATATAATAGATGATCAAACGAACTCCAGGAGTGAAGTTCGATCGTTATTATATGAGTCGCTTCATTCGAAGATATAATAATATAACAACCCTCCCTCCCAAAAAACCAAACACTGTGACACAAGTTGTGGTTTCCACCCAAATGCAAAGTTTTGTTTAAAGGTTCATAGGTACAGACTCTAAAAAATGAAGCGAATGTCAGCTACAGTGGTGAAGTGAACACGGACGGAAATCGTTTTAAATAAGAGAATCAAATGAATTACTCTTAAATGCGTGCATCGTCTGCCTGGCGAATTAAGGACTACTACTTGTAAACAAACTATATCTTCGAATGAAGCGACTCATATAATAACGATCGAACTTCACTCCTGGAGTTCGTTTGATCATCTATTATCTCGGAATCAGCTGTAACGATTTTTATGAAACTTTGCATGACCGAGAATCTCTATTCAAGGTATCTTACGGCAATATCCATTGCTCTGCCAAAATTAATGAAAGGTTTGTTCCCATACAACCAAAATGTTGATATGTGGTTTTGAGGTACTTGCGGCATGAAATTTATAGGCAACCCTAGGGTGTTGTATGACCCCATGTATAACCTTCCATATAAACCACATTTCGTTCAAATAACAGATACGAGATCTTGTCGTGGGATCTTAGCCTATTATATTTTACTACATTTCCAAGTGCATCCCTTTTAAGTTTATACACCCATTTACACTGAATGATTTTATTATCTGGCTTATCCACTAATTTCCAAGTATTATTCTTCATAAGAGAATTGTACTCCGCTTCCATAGCTGTATCTTCAGCTCGCATTGCTTCATAGAAAGTAAGTGGTTCTTTACCTTCAACCTCTTCCACACAGGTTTTATACAGTAAATAGTCACTATAATCTTTTGGCTTCTATTTCTTAGTGGATATCGACGTTGATCAGTATTAGCATTATTATGAACACCACTATTTTGTTCATCAGCAACATCATCATCAACTGCATCTTCAAAGTTTTCATTCATGTGGAGAAACCTATCATCTTATTCAGTGAGCATATCATTCACATCAGCAGATACTTGAATAGGTTGATAAGTACCTTGACTTGTAACTTCATTAGGGATTTCTGTCGAAGAAGCTCTTTCAACTAAGGGTATCTCTGTCACATTCCGTGAATAAATCTCACTTAAACGAAGCCTTATGTCAGAAGGTTCCATTGAAAGCTCTCCATCTTTTAAATTGGAAAATTGATTCTCAAAGAAGGTAATATCTCTAGCCTTCACTAGTCAACGAGGAAAGGATGCATTTCTGAAATAATAAGTGCCGGGACTATCAGTGTACCCCACAAAGATGTGTTCTGTTGATTTCACATCTAACTTCTTTCGCTGACGGAAAGGTATGTGAACCATGGCTCTACACCCAAAAACTTTAAGACGAGAAAGATTTGGCTTATGTCCATATCATTTCTCATATGGTGTTTTATTATCAAGAGCTCCATAGGGCGATCAATTTTTAATATAAACTGCTGTCTCTATCGCATGCTCCCAATATGCCTTAGGAAGATTGCTCTCCGCAAGTGTTCAATGTGCCTTTTCTACTAAGGTACGATTAGTACGTTCAGCAACTCCGTTGGATTGAGGGCTATAAGGTACCGTCGTTTGATGTGTGATACATTTAGTGCGAAGATAATCAGTAAGATCCTTATTCACAAACTCAGTTCCATTGTCAGTCCTCAGTGCTTTAACCTTAGCTCCTGTTTGTCTTTCTAAAGCTGACTGAAAATCACAAAATATCTTGGTAACCTGATTTTTAGACGAGATAAAAAACGGAAAAATTGCTCTAGAAAAATCATCAATAAAGATCAAAAGATATTTATTCCCTTGAAAGGATGTTGTTGACATCGGGCCACAAAGATCAGCATGAAGCAACTCAAGTAAACTAGTTGCTTTCTTGTACTTGATACTCTTGAAGGGTTTTCTGGCTTGTTTTCCTTCAAGACACGACACACACGGCTCCTGGTCTACTATATCATAATCTATACCTACTGCTTCACCCTTCCTTAGTCAGTCCATAGCAATACGGCACAAGTGACCTAGGCGTATATGCCAGAGTTTAAATTTAGTTGCATCTATTTGAACTGGAGCAGCTAACTGTTTTGGCATATTTACGGCACAGTCTAAAGTGTATAAACAGAACCATGCACTATGATGTCACCGGTACAAGAAAAATAATTGTAAAAATTACAACCGTTTACCAAAAACTACGTAAAAACTTTTATCACAAGCTTTCTTAACTGAAATTAAATTACAGTTTAAATCGAGTACTACCACAATATGATAAATAGACACATTACAGTCTTTTGTAGAAAAAGAAATATTCCCTACACCGGTGCAGTTCAATTTTTCACCATTTGCAACTGTAACCGAGTCTTCAGATCTACTACAGGGTTGTACATTTTGTACTTGATTAGCATTAGAGCTCATATGGTTAGTCGCTCCGGAATCAATAAACCATTCACACGACGAACCACTCTTTAACGATGTAAAAGCACTCAATAAACTTACGTTTTTAGCCTTCTTATCCTTGTCCTGTTTAATCGGACAGTCTGGCCTCTTGTGGCCTTCCTTACCACAATCGAAGCATATAATAGGCTTGGCTCTCTTGCTCTTACGATGTCGTTTATAATGGCATCCTGACTTTAAAGCAGATGCAGTCGACGCTAAATCTTCATTCCTGCAAAACTCACTCAATAGTTTACCTTTAACCAGATCGCTGGTGATCGTGACGTTTGAGTTTTCCAACGCCATCACTAAAGGGTCAAATCTAGGACCTAGATCACCAAGCAATATTGCAGCTATACTGGCATCTTCAATTACCTTTCCTGTGTCCGCTAGGCCTTGCACAGTATTCATAACACAATTGATATATCGTTCCATGTCGTTATCGAAATTACTTAACTGGTAACGGTAAAGCCTCTTCTTTAAATAGAGTCTTCTACCCATACCTTTATCCTCATATGCAGCAGCAAGCGCATCCCAAGCTTCTTTAGCCGTTTTAGCTCGCCGAACATGCGTTATAGCATTTCCATCCAAGCAGAGGCAGATTTTTGATAAGGCCCTTACATCAATCAGATTTTTCATCGCTACTGTAGTCGTATCTTCAGCTGGGTATCCATTAACCGCTGGCCAAAGATCTTCATGCAGTAAATACATGCGCATCTTGAACTTCCATACAATATATCCTTCTCTATTACGTAGAGGCTGTATAGAGGCTAGACAATTTGCAGAACCATTATTTAAGCTTGTTACCACCGAGGGACCTGGGTTTGTATACCTGGCTCCTTCAGGAGGAACGTCTGGTGGAGTGTCTGGCATTTTAACTTTTTGCAAACACAAAAAAATATAATAAATTCTCCACACCGACTTGCTTAAATATTTAGGAAAAAGTAAACTGGTTAACAAAATAAACCATTTATCTAAATATATCGTGCTGATAACGAGTTTTTTAATAGACTGAAGGATAACAGATATCACTCAGTTATTTGAAATTGGTAGATTTTAAATAAATACAGCCAGTACTTTATCTAAGAGTATTTACTACAACAATTCTGCCTAATTACAAGTATCGCACTAAGATAAGCTAAAATAGACATGTATTGCAACTTCCGTTTCAATCGGTCCACTTGTTTGTATGTACGAGTAAGTCATGGGCGCAGATAGGTTAGTTAAATTTTGATTTA
This sequence comes from Athrips mouffetella, assembly GCA_947532105.1. NCBI lineage: Eukaryota > Metazoa > Arthropoda > Insecta > Lepidoptera > Gelechiidae > Athrips > Athrips mouffetella. Next base: position 12,156,680 of record OX383979.1, read on the forward strand.
GTATTTGAGTAAAATAAAAGTTAAAAAATCCCAACAGTTTGGCGGTGCAATAAAAGTTCCAGAGTTCTAGGCAAAACTAACACTCCGCACATAGGTAAACAAGATGTGATTAATTTACAAAATTTCCATACTACCTGTACCCTGTATAATGTTATAAAAGCAAAAATTATCTATCTGTGTGTCTGTTTATCTGTCTGTTACGCTTTTACGACTGATCTATTGAACCGATTTTGATAAAACTTGGTAAGAACATAGTTTGAACTATGGGAAAAGTCATTACCTACCTACGTTTTTCCGAAATCCATGCGGACGGAGTCGCGGGCAAAAGCTAGTAAATATAACAAAACGGTAGAAACCGTGTGTCTGTACTTTGATAAATTTATCAAAATAATTGTTTGGGTGATAATATAGGACTAATAGAACAACAAAATACGTTTTATGAATTTTCACGTCTGTGACTGTATGTATTCTATAACATCTGAAACTACTGAATGGATTTTCTCGCGGTTTTCACTGGTAGATTAAGACTAGCTATGTTTAATTTAAATCGGTTCATTCAATCAGAAGCTAAGTTGGTTCACTCAATCAGAAAAAGTATCAAACTGCTTGTGCGACAATAACTCCCAAACTACTAAACCGATTCAAACAGGGTTTTCAAATACGAGTTTGGTTTACTTTCGTGCAAATAAAAGTCAGACAGGCTGCGGTCTGGAACTTCTTACATAATTTTTCGTGAGCCTCTCATAAAGCCCCATCTACTGAGATATCTCTTTTTGCCCTGATTATCACATGAAAAATCCTTCTCGGTCCCCGGTCCATCAGGCGTCTTTAAATCTCCTGTCAGTTGTGATTTCATCATCATCATGCGGACGCATAAGCTGCCGTTATTCATAATCTAAGTGCGGACGTATGTTCACTGCTAGATAATGGCCTCCTCTTATGTCATACCTACCATTATTATTATTTTTACTTCCAAGTTTAAGCTAACGCTATTCTGATTCTTCTAAAATTTAACCCTTCTTCCTTATTTGTTTGTGGGCTATAAGTTGGTTACTGAGGCCTAAAAAATGTACCTAAGATAATAATTTGGTCAAATCCTACGCGGACGAAGTCGCAGGCAATAGCTAAGTAGTCCTTTGAAAAAAAAAAGAAAAATAAAAACATAATCCACCTGGCCCTAAAAATTTGTTCACTTGCACGACTAAACTCGCCGCGGACTCGCCCCTTCTGACTGAACAAGTAAAACGTAGTAATTATATAATATACTCTTAGTGAACAGAGTTAAAGATAAGCGCGCGCGCTGCTTTATAAGATCCAATATGTCAAACTTGACTGTAAAAGCAAAAAACCGGTCAAGTGCGAGTCTTTCAGAAGCAATAAAGTACATTTTTAGGACGGCGAAACTAAATTCCAAATATTTTTTGCAGATTTCTAAGAAACTGTGCAACTAAGATTTGTTTATTTTTTCTGTATAATTAATTCAGATATTTCCTTTCGCAAACTTCGGAGATAAGCCCTTTCATACTCAACCTAGTAACGACAAATTAAAACTTTGCCCCTCTATTTGGCCCCCCTTAAAATAATTAAAAAAAACATGTTTTTGTTAGCAGTGAAGTTGGACAATCATATTCTAAAAACTATTCTACCTAAACAAGTCAATAGCATGAGGTGTTGCTGAGATAAACTGGTGTGACAGCCAGACAGAAGAAGTCGCTCCATAAGGTTCCGTTTTTATCATTTTGGTTCGGAACCCTAAAGTGAGCTGAGTGATGGGTAAGCGGATGTGACCGCGATACATTACATTGCAATATTGCAATGGTTCTCGTGCAACCTGCTTTAATTAAGTACCTCCAAGTTGCAGCTAATTGCAGTTTCATTCATAAGCTGAAAGAGCTCATTTTTAATTTTCTCGTGGCTGTCTTTATGTTTATTATTTTTGTTTCTCATTATATTAGGTTGTTCTGTTGCTTTTTCATTGTCATCCGAGCTATCATCGTCTGCTAGCTGCGCATAATATTTTTCAAGAGTCTTTTTGAGCCGACTTTTTTCCTGTCAAACGAAAAGAAAAACATTGTATGTTAATAAAGAATATAAAAGAGTAACACACAGGCTGTAAAAAAGAGAACGATTATCCTCCTAAGGGGTGAATCTATATTACTTCATAGATTTTAAAAAACATATTTAAAATATCCTATTTTATTTTGAAAGCTTTTATTTAGTTTCACCCGTCGCGGTATCTGTCTGCAACTAAATCGTGCAAGTTAAATTTGACCCACTTCCCGGTTTACGATTGAGATGAAATTTTGCATACGTATGTGAATCAGATGACAATGCAATATGATTTCAACTTGGAGCTGATCTGATGATGAGGCTGGAAGATAGCCATAGAAAAGTGAGATAAAACCGCGTTTCAGAAATCCTGCAGCGCCATCTGTTTGGTGGGCAGTAAGGCTTGCTCACCTGCTAATATTTTATTGATAAAACAACTCTGGGAAGTTCCTTAAAAAAATATTTGGGTTTAGACCTTTTGGGGAAATTTCTCTAAGTTTATAGTCATACAAAGCAAGGACTAAATTTCCCGTGCAAGAAGCAGCAATCACTTTTGTACGATACTGTAGATTATCTACTCCATAATAGAGGCGTTGTTTTTTCATGTCGACTAACAAATTTAACCATACCTTACGCACGGTCAACCGCACGTGAATGGAAGCGTTTTCAACTCTATTACTAATGCCATAAAGCCAAAAATGTTTTTGCTGTCGTGCTGTTGGGTGTACGTAGAAAAATATCTTAGGTTTTGGCTCGTCTGATTCTAGGGTGTGTAGATAGCTGTTTTTTTATTATTTGACATCATAAATACTAAAAATCAAAAAAATCAAATACTTGTGGGATAAAAAGAGAAACAAAATATATTTGAAATAATTTGAATATATTTACCAAGCAATATTTTATAAAATAAAGACCAAAAGTCAATTTATTTCTAATTAATCATATCGCAAAAACAATAACGTTATAATTTTTGTAAGAATATAACAATATTATTTACCTGACAATACACAGAAACACGGTGACCTGCTAGTCCAACGGTCGGAACACAACTGAACGCCGATTCAATCGCTTTATAAGCGCTTGCGTAGGCAATCGGCCCGATTGCCTACGCAAGCGCTTATAAAGCACACGAGGACACGAGTGGGGGTAGTGGGGAGCGCAGCGCAGGTGTGCAACTACGTTACCCAATACAGCGACTCTTAATCCATGCGTGGCATTTTATTTACAAGAAATATATTTATTTTTTCTAATTACAATAATATTCTCCCACACGGCCATTCTGACGAGCAGCCAGTTCAACTGGCTCGTGAAGACAAAAACTTAATCTCAACGCTAATTCTACATAAATTAAACTGCCTCGGTAAAAAGCCAACAACAGTGGCACGGCATTAAAATAGCGCCTCGGTAAGAAGCCAACAACAGTGGCACGGCATTAAACTAGGGCCTCGGTAAAAAAAAGCCTCATGGACGCAGCCTTTCAACGGCCTCGGAAAAAGTCACATGTGTGCGGCCAAAAGACACAGTCATTACGTGGTCATTACCCAGTACAATCCCGACGTCTTGGCCAGGACCCAAGGAGTGTACAGGGCAAGAAATATATAAAAAAAAGAAATTAGTCTTCCACTTCAAGTGATTCTGCTAATTCACGACCCATATCGGGCGAGACAAGCCTCAAATTATCATGTGAAACATACAAGTAATTACCTCTACTGTGTACTCTTATAGTATATCTTTCGTTATCATGTACGAGTACCTCTGTTATAACGCATGGGCCTCTGTATTTGCTATCGAGCTTGGTGATGGTACGAGGATTTTGTTTAAGTACGACAACATCCCCAGTTTTGAAAGGGGTGATCTTTGCTTTACGTTTATCAAATTGCTCTTTTTGTTTTAAAGCTCTTTCGTCTATTCTTTGTTTAGCCGCTATGCGACGAACATTCAGGTCCATGCGTTCAATGTCATTAGCCAAAGCTGAAATGGCCGGGGGTGACTGATTGCAACCAATGAGTAATTGGAAGGGTGTCTGACCGGTACTTTTATTAAAAGTGCAATTAATTGCCAACTGTACTTCACCTACAGCATCCTTCCAACTTCTCTTGGCAGTATTTTCAACAACTGTGAAACAGTCCGTCAGAACCTTCACAAGCCTTTCGACCTGACCGTTTGCCCGGCTGACACGCCTGACACCACTAGCAATGAAGTGTAATTCAATACCCCAACGCTCGCAACACTCTCGCAGTTCTTTGCCAGTTTAAGAAGCTGCTTGATCACAAATTATTCTCTTAGGTGTGCCAAATGTAAAAATTAAATCTTTCAAACAATTCACTGTAGCAGCTGCTGTGAGGTTTGCGACCGGTTTTATAAAACAGTACTTCGTAAAAGCATCTATGAATACCACAGCATATTGTTTTTTAAGCTTGTTACCACTAAGCTTTCCTGTGGTATCCATATGTATTGTGTGAAAAGGTTTTGGGGTTTTGTTAATAGGGTGCAACGTAATTTGACGTGATCCGGATTGGCTTTTATTAATTTTGCAAACCAAAAAATTCTCAACATATTTTCACACACTCCTAGTAAGATACGGAAACCAAAATTTCTCACGAACTTTTTTCAAAGTTTTCTCCCAACCTAAATGTTTGAGAGAATCGTGATAGATTTGGATAATATGCCATCTGTAACTTTTAGGAACAAACAAAGACTTTTTAATCTTTTTGTCTTTTGTGCTATAGTTCGAAAGAGCAATCCATCTTGAACTTCGTAACTAGAAGCTGCAATATTGCAATTTTGAATTGATTCAACAATTTCTTTGGTTTCCGTATAATTTTTTTGTTCAACCTCTAACCAATCATTATAATTTAAAACGGTATTAATGTTGAGAGTTGCAGGGTTTCTGCTTAAAAAATCAACGTGTGGGATACATTCTCCCTTCCTATACTCGATCTCGAAATGAAACGACTGCAGGTAAGCCCACCACCGATGTACGCGGGGAAGTAATTCCTTTTTATTTCGAGATGCTTTTAATGAGTTGCAATCAGTTACGAGCTTGAAAGTCCTACCGAAAAGGTAGTGTCTGAAGTGTTTTATAGACTTTACAACCGCTAAGGTTTCGAGCTCGTAGGAATGATATTTTTTCTCTGTATCAGTGGTGCGCATACTGAAATACTCAACAACTTTATATTGGGTTCTTTAATCGAATAGACAGTTCTCCAGTATTGACTTGTGTCACTGAATTTCCAGTAGTGATAAGTTCAGATTTTGTGTCCAACAATTTAAGCAGTCTATCTTTTGAAGTAGAGGTTACATCAGTATCAATTTGAGCCAAATTTAGTTTTTCAACAAAATTTATGTTGTAGGTAGTTCTAGAAATTTTTGTTTCCGATTTAGAAAAGATGACTTGTAAGCCGGGGATGTCAAAAAGATTTTCATCTAGCAACATATCGTACTGTATGTAGTGATCAGGCACCAGTACAAACTCAAGCTCCAGATTCAAACTGTCAATGCAGATCAAACAATTCTTTTTTCTTGAAGAACAGAAAGCGTTCTCTCCAACCCCACGAAGAAGAGTGGTTTCATAAGAAACTTTGCCACTTATAGAATCTCCAACGCTTTCGCGCATCAAAGAGCATTCAGCCCCACTATCGACCAAACATAAAATTACGATCATCAATTTTAGCTACTATAGAACGGATATTGCTTACCATCAAAGAATTTACAGATTTTTCCGTTTTAGGGTTCTTATTTAAACGTTTAAAACAGTTCTCGATCTTATGGCCGGTTTTATGACAAAACCCACAAGTAGTATGGGGTCGGGATATTGATGGTCCTGGTTGATGTTCCCGTGTGAGTGTTTGAGCCTGCCTATTTTGAGGGTTAGCGGCAGTTTGTTGTGGCTTAGAATCATTATTGCTGTTAAGTATAGTACGGCAATCCCGCTGCAAATGACCCGTTTTAAAACACTTTTGACAACGTCTTAATTTATAATCAGGGTGATAATATTTTGATTTCTTTGGAAGGTCGTGGTTTTCAGACTCGGTCATTGGGCGTTTACGTTTATATGAATTCAAACTTTGTATCAATTGGGGTAAAGTTTTTGGTGTCAGTCGCAACAAATCCGATCTAATACGAAAGTCCGACATACCTGATATCACGGCTTCAACCAAATTCAGCTCGGTCACCTTGATGCCAACCGCCTTCTTAGCTAGCTCCCACTTGCGGGTCGCATACTCTGCTAGACTGCTGGCTTTGTCGCTGGTATATTCCATGAACGCCGTCAAATCATCGTAGTATCGAGATTCATCTGCAAAAGTTTCAACAAGGTTATTTTTCAACTCATCCCATGTAGTAAAGACAGCGTAATTGCGACGAGACCAGTCAGCTGCACGTCTTTTTAAATTTTTTCGAGCTAAATTCAGTGTTTCTCGTTCATTTAGTTTATATTCGGACTTTAGTTCTTCTACATGACGGCACCAAACCTGCACGGTGTCCGTCCGATCATCAGGATCGAAAGTAGGCAAGTAAATGTGGTCCAGGTTCCTGGATCGAGGCAAAGGATCAACACGTGGTGTTGTAAAAGCTGTAGAAGTATTTCATGCATCATGGTTTTCATAAATTCAAGAGGAACAAAACCGCCCTGAGGGTTAGATCCAGTTACTTCATTCTGGTTGTTGTTCGTTCTAGATGTGGTACCCGGGACACTTAGTGGTTGATTTGGGCGTAGACTCAAAATGGGCGAAGCAATCCCCACTCCGGAATTCCCAGTTGCATCGGGTAATATTTGGTTCTCCTGATTCGACATTCCGTATTGTTTCTGAAACTGACAATAGTGATTAATACTTTTGTATTACGATGAAGATCACAAATAATCAGAAACGCTTGACCACTATGCTAACAAACTTGTAACACTTCACTACTATACCAACAAAACCGTAAAGGTCACACTATACTATTTGTATCATCAGACTTTGTGGGTGTTGGAACCCTATCGCACTTCTGATGTGGGATAAAAAGAGAAACAAAATATATTTGAAATAATTTGAATATAATTACCAAGCAATATTTTATAAAATAAAGACCAAAAGTCAATTTATTTCTAATTAATCATATCGCAAAAATAATAACGTAATAATTTTAGTAAGAATATAACAATATTATTTACCTGACAATACACAGAAACACGGTGACCTGCTAGTCCAACGGTCGGAACTAGCCCTCTACATATATACTAATCTGTGGTCGGAACACAACTGAACGCCGATTGCCTACGCAAGCGCTTATAAAGCATTGCGTAAAGAAGCGACACGAGTGGGGGTAGTGGGGAGCGCAGCGCAGGTGTGCAACTACGTTACCCAATACAGCGACTCTTAATCCATGCGTGGCATTTTATTTACAAGAAATATATTTATTTTTTCTAATTACAATAATATTCTCGCACATACAGTTAAAAATAATTTTTAAAACAAGCGTTTATTAGATGTAGAAAAAGAACTAAAACGTTATCACAGTCTCAGGTTTTCAAAAAAAAGCGTGAGAGAAAAATTAAAAAAAGGGTGTGAAACGCTTTATAACGTTTTAGTTCTTTTTCTACATCTATAATAAAAGCTTGTTTTAAAAATTGATTTTTACCATTATTTTGTGATTATGATATTTGATTTTACTTCGAATTACATTTAGCAAATTTATACCTATCTATTTCAAGTAATTAGTTTCTTGAACTGGATAGGTGTTTGCTAGTGACTGGATATTTTAACAAAAAGCATCTGTGTCTGCGTCACCAGCTGACTTTAACTCAAGAAGAAGTGAAAATTTTTTCTTAAGAAAAAGATTTTTTTTTATTCGTGCTTTTTTCATTTTATTACCGCACTAGGTATTGTTTTTAATTTTTTTTATCTCGGCAAAGAGCAAGAAGTTTTTATGCTTATTACGTTAGTAAAATTTTCATGAAATTAAGCTGTATTCGAGGAAATTTGATAAATGAATATTCGTTTTACAAAATTATTAATAGAAATTAATTAACTAATTAACAATAAATTTGAAATTCAGGTAAGCAACAAGATATTCAATTTTTGATAATTTATTTTATGGTTCAATGAATAGGATGTTTGGCAGTTTAGTCTGCCTATCAAATAAATAAAAGAAATAATTTCTAAGTGTCGACTTCTACAAATAAAAAACTGTAATTAATGTAGTTTCTGAACCGTCTACAATATTTAGACACGAAATACAAGAAAATCAATGGAAAACACCAACATATTGTACAGCCTACAAAATCTTGGACGTGAAGGTTAGCAATATTTATTGTTTTGACTCGCAAATGTGTTGAAAAACGTCGTAAGATAAACGTGCGCATTGTCATTACACATCAGGTTATAAATACTTCATGTACCCAAAATAAAGTAGAGAAAATTAGATATAAGGATAAAATAGTTACAGAACCACTTTAAATTGCTTCTTATTTTAACGAATATTTTATAAATTTGACAACTAAAGTAACATCAAGGTCTGACACAGAAACCACACTTTCAAAGAATAAAATTATTAATTCGATTTACTTGACAACAATCAATGAAAATTATGTAAAAAAGGAAATCCTGACATTAAATAATACAAACGCGGTTGGACCAGATGATGTGAGTATAAAAGTTATAAAGGCGTGTATAGACGAGATTGCACCAATATTAGCACATTTGATAAACTATTCTTTTGAATGTGGTATTTTTCGTGATGAACTAAAACTAGCCGTAATCAAACCTTTACATAAAAAAGAGAGAAGGAAGTATTAGATAGCTATCGCCCGATAACTCTTATCTCAGTATTTTCCAAAATTTTTGAGAAGGTTATGTATAGGCAGCTAATTAACTTTTTAATCAAATTCAAAATATTAAATGAAGCTCAATATGGTTTCCAAAAGAGGAAGTCTACTATTCTTGCCACATTGAATGTAGTAAATGAAATATTGCAACAAAATAATGACAAATGCTTGACAACTGCAGTATTTTTTGATATGTCAAAGGCATTTGACTTTGTTTCACATTTAAGTTGCTTTCTAAATTATATCAGTATGGCATACAAGGACTTGCTCTATCTTGGCTTGAAAGTTATTTATCAAACAGAAAACAATCTGTAGAGAGAAGTAAAATAGATACAGAGTGTTTAATAAAAAAGTACAGATCACCTTTTGTTAGTAATAATTGCGGAGTACCACAGGGAAGTATATTAGGTCCCCTTCTCTTCTTAATATACATAAATGATCTGCCTGAAATAATTAAACATTAAAAAGTGCTATTTGCTGACGATGTATCAGTAATAGTCTCTACCAAAAGTAAAACAAATATAGTTGAACATGAGTCCACAATAAATAATGTAATATATGAAATAATTAATTGTCTAAACAAAAATAATTTAAAAGTTAACATAGATAAAACCAATTACATAAATTATAATGATATAAATAACAATTTAAATATTAATTACGATGGCCAAGCTATAAAACCTGTAAATAGTATAAAATTTTTAAGCATTTACCTTGATAATAAACTTAAATGGAAAGAAAATGTAAACCACGTATGTAACAAAATAAAACGTTTTAGCTATCCATTATTTAAATTAACCAAGGTAGCTTCTCGATCTACTGCTATAACTGCATACTATGGATATGTATAAAGCGTAATAAGATACGGATTACTTTTATGGGGTAATTGCTCAGATATAAATAAAGTATTCGTGGCTCAAAAAAGATGTATCTGCTCTATATGTGGTGCAGGCCCTATTGATTCATGTCAACCCCTTTTTAAAAAGTTGCAAGTATTACCTCTTCCATGCCTGTATATTCTAGAAGTAGCTACTTTTGTCAAGGATAATCCTATTTTATTTTTAGAGGCAGGTGATGTATGCTATAGGCAACTTCGTTATTCAAATAGACTTGTGCCTGGTGTGGTCCCAATATCTACTTGTTACTTACGAAACTGTTTTTATATGTGCATAAAAATCTTCAATAAGATACTTAGTTCTATTAAAACACTTCCCCAGCCCAGATTTAAAAAAGAATTATACCAATGGCTACAGATCAAGAATTATTATAGCGTTCAAGAATTTTTTGCTGACAAATAATTTTTATTTTATAATTTGATAACTTTAATAAATTTTTCAAGGTACGCAAAGTTTCAAGCGGCGGCGCCAATAACTCACAAACTACTTAACCGATTCAAACAAGTTTTCAAGCTTAGTTTCATTGCAGTTTACTCAGACGGACGGTACGCGAAGTTTTAGGTGTTTGGTTAGGATGACTACTATATGTACAGGGTGTTAGGGTAAGTATACAGGGTGTTAGGTTAGGATGACTACTATATGTTCAGGGTGTTAGGGTAAGTATACAGGGTGTTAAAATAGGATAACTATACAGGGTGTTAGGATAGGAAAACTACATAGGGTGTTGGGTTAGGATCACTATTATGTATAGTGATAACTACACAGAGTGTTAGGTTAGGAGCACTCTACATATTAAGATCCTAACCTAACACCCTATAAAGTTATCCTATCCTTTCACCCTGTATACTTACCCTATTACCCTGTGTAGTAACAACCTGTATACTTACCCTAAGACCCTGTACATACAGTGATCCTAACCTAATCTAACACCCTGTGTACTTACCATAATACCCTGTATAGTAATCCTAACCTAACACCCTGTATACTTATCCTAAAACCCTGGACATATAGTGATCCTAACCTAAAACCCTGTGTAGTGATCCTATCCTAACACCCTGTATACTTACCCTAACATCCTGTATAATAATAATCTTAACCTAACACCCTGCATGCACGTCCCAGTGTCGAATTACCGCTACAAATTAGTAACATGGCATGGCAACCCTGAGAAACTGCGCTGGACTGCTCGCGCATGCTCGAGCGTGCTCGAGCATGCGAGATCATTTTGCCGGTCGGTCTGCGCGGACCTTAAGGCTCCGCGCACACCAAAAGGCAGAGCAGACGAGAGCAGTTTTTGATAGCATTGCAAAATGGACTTTAAATTCATAGGAATAAAATGCAAAATTGCCTGAGAGGCATAAAAACTGCTCGCGGCTGCTCGAGCATGCGCGAGCAGTCGCGCGGATGCAGGGTCGCAGTGTTGCGTGCTTGAAGGGTTTAGGGCTAAATATAGCATTTTTTACTATTTGTAATGCCCACGACCGTATTTACCCGTACCAATGGCTAAAGATCAAGAATTATTATAGCGTTCAAGAATTTTTTGCTGACAAATAATTTTTATTTTATAATTTGATAACTTGAATAGATTTTTCAAGATACGCAAAGTTTCAAGCGGTGGCGGCGCCAATAACTCACAAACTACTTAACCGATTCAAACGGGGTTTTCAAGCTTAGTTTCATTGCAGTTTACTCAGACGGACGGTACGCGAAGTTTGAGGCGGCGGCATCAATGACACAAAAAACACTGGAACGATTTAAACGGTGTTTTCTATAACGTGTTTGAATTACTTCCGTACAACATTTAAACTGTGTTTTATTGCAATCGGTTCAGTTAAACAGAAAATATGTAAGTATGTACAGAGTTTCAAATGGCGAAGCCGAGCTGAAATGAAACAAAGTTTATAATTTTGCGTGGAAATAAGCCAAATAGGTTGTTGAAAATTCCGTTTAAATCGGTCCAGTTGTTTGTGTATAAGTCGTGGGCACAGATAGATTATTAAATTTTGATTTAATATTATGGTAAAAATAATAATAATAAATTTCCAGCAGTTTCGGCATGGCGGTGCAATAAATGTAAAAAAAATATATCGAAGTTCTAGTTTTGAAAACTTAAAGTAGATCTTATAAATAAAATACTTCAAGAAATAAAGGGAGTAGTTAAAGAAGTGAATTCTTACTGTTTTGTATGGAGTTATGTTGAGGAGCTGATGCTGGTTCAGACTTGAGGTTAAAATAAGGAAATATCAGCTTTGCAAAAAACTCGAGATATATTGAAAGTAAAAACCATGGAAACGTAATAACAACAAATCACAGATTATAAAAAGTATTTAACATTCTCCACCCCTGGGGCTTGAAGGCAGACGAACCAGTCTTAGCACTGAGCGGCGGCGCAGCGTGCCACGTGAGGTCCTCACGTCTACAACCCTCACTCGGCCGTCGGCTCCAGGGTACACTGCTTCGATTCTTCCACGAGGCCAGTATCCCCTCTCAGAAGTTGGGTCAACGACAAGTACCACATCGCCAACCTGTAGCTGATTCTCGTTATTGGTAGGACTCATGGTTCTCGGTAATACACAAGGAAGAACCTCTTTAAGCCATCTAGCCCAAAACATGTCAGCTAATCTTTGTGCCACACGCCACTGTTTTCTCGAGCATTGATCGGTAGCATCCGACAAGGCAGATGAGATGACGTGCCCAGCAAAAAATTAAAAGGTGTCAAAGCAAAGAATTTACTGAAACGTGTGTTAACGGGCGACTATTAACTATCGCTTCAACTTCGAACATCAATGTCCTAAGAGTCTCATCTCGGGGTGCTCTCTCTTTCATTGTAATCTTCAACGCTGCCTTAACGCTGCGAATGAGCCTTTGCCAGGCGCCTCCCATATATGGAATTAAAGGGGATTGAAATGCCAGTTAACTCTGTAACTAGAAGTCTTGGTCTGCAAGGACTTCAGTTCAACATCTGCTCCGCGCGAGTAAAGATTTGTCGGCCATCCTCGTCTAGCCGCCATTCTTCTTAAAGCCATTATCAGACTGTCTGTAGATAGTGAGTGAACAATTTCAAGGTGTATGGCCCGCACAGTCATACATGTGAATATTACTCCGTACCGTTTTTCACGCCTTCTTCCAACTGCATCGTCAAAAGGTCTAGACCACAATGAGAAAATGGTCTACAACTATGCGCAACTCGACCTGCAGGCAAATCTCCTTGTCTCGGTGCTACAGGCATTGCCTTTCTTATGTGGCAAATTATGCATTTTGACGCAATGTTCCTCACTGATGGACGCAGATGTATAATCCAAAACCGTTGCCGCAGTTCATTAATGACTGTTTCATTGTTAGCGTGAGCAAACAGTTCGTGATAGTAGTTAATAATTAGACGTGAAACTTGATGACGGCCATCAAGAATAGCGGGCCTTTTTAATTCAATACTAATGCTTTCTGCAGCATCAATGCGTCCATGAATTCGCAGGACTCCTTCATTATCAAGGTATGGCGAAAGCTTTAGAAGTTTGCTTTTCTTTGATAAAGGTTTGTTTTCTTTCAGAAGAGCTATCTCTTCAGGGAATGAATCGCTTTGAGATTGCTTAAGTATCAAAACTTCGGCTCGATATAGTTTTGTAAAATCAACAGCTGCATCTCTCTTCCGAAACTTATCAATAGCTTGTAAAACTGTAGCCGTCGCACTTAAAAGCCGTATCCATGATGAAAATCTTGTACATTCAGGAATAGATAATGATTCAATAGATGTCACAACGGCAGTCACAGTTCCTTTTTTGAGCTCCAAATCTTCATCTGATACCGACTTTTTCGTAAAGGTTTTTTGAGGCCACATAAACTCAGCTTGGCTTAAAAACTTCGGACCGTGGAACCATTGAAGATCTTCAACATTTTCTTTAGTCGCAAAGTCCGCGACATTCATTTCAGATGGAACATACCTCCATTCCTCCAAACTGAAAATCTTGTACATTCAGGAATAGATTATATTTCGTCGCTTCATTCTTCAGATATAATTTGTTTACAAGTAGTAGTCCTTAATTCGCCAGGCAGACGATGCACGCATTTAAGAGTAATTCATTTGATTCTCTTATTTAAAACGATTTCCGTCCGTGTTCACTTCACCACTGTAGCTGACATTCGCTTCATTTCCTTATTCGTGCGGGGCAGTGAACGCACGCGTCCCATGCCGAAGCGCAATGTTCAATAAGAAGTAGATAGATTATACCTGAAGTTGTAATATTGAAATTAAATTACAAATATTTAAAATTATTTTCGATAAAATAAGTTTTTGCTCCGTGTGTTAGTGTAATCGTACTGGATTCAAAACTTTTCAGTAAGTGTTGTTTTGATTATTAATTCTTTCTAAGAAAGAAAAATTTTCAAGATTACCCACATGTTCTATTCTTAAATTTGCTAAACAAATTGAAGTGTTTATTACGGCCTACGAGTATCTTGCGGCCCGATACCTCCAGTTACTTGTTTTGTATACAAAAACGTAACATGACAACGTAACAACCATGATTATGACCTATCGGTCGCACCCAGAACTTTTACGAAAATTATGGAAAATTTAATAAGATAGACGTAAACCATATAATGACATTTTGTTTATGATAATTCCGACAAATGTTAGAACATTGTCTAATCGAGAGATTTTGAAACCTTTTCAATTTATATATATATATTTTTTTGTAGTTAATTACTACAAAATTTCATTACCACCTACACAGGCTTAAAAGTTTTAGCCTTCGTTTACGTCATACAATTTTATCTTTTCTTACCTTCCGACAAACAAAGTAAATATAAAGGAAAGTAACAAAATTAAACGTTACCGACGTATTAAGTATACGTGTGTATGACGTGTGTTAGATGTTTTTTCGTCTAATGGCGAAAGTTACGAGGGTAAGTAAAAAATGAAATATATTTTCTTTTTTTTGTGTTTTAAACATTTATTACCAAGTGAATCACAGAACAACTTACGTCGGAATGGACTGCGAGTCAATTGCGACGGCAGTAACTTCGAGTTACCGCCTAATATTATTTACGATGTGTTACGTGAATGGATATGATGGAATGCGATTGTCTATCTATTATTATGTCGGGATTGACTGCGAGTCAATTGCGACGGCGTTAACTGCGAGTTAAGGCCAAATAATATTGACAATACGCGATATCTACATAGATATGAACTGTGGGTTACCAAGTAGCTATTGCTTGTCGGGATTGACTGCGAGTCAATTGCGACGGTGTTAACTGCGAGTTAACGCCACATAGTATTGAAAATACGTGATGTATAATGTTGCCTATCTATTATTATGTCGGGATTGACTGCGAGTCAATTGCGACGGCCTTAACTGCGAGTTATGGCCAAATAATATAGACAAAAATCGACATCTGAATATATTTTTACTGCGATTCAACTATCTATTGTCTGTCGGGATTGGCTGCGAGCCAATAACGACGGTGTTAACTGCGAGTTAACGCCAAACTATCTGTTAGTTGTTGGGATTGACTGCGAGTCAATAACGACGGCTTAACTGCGAGTTATGTCAAACTATATCAACATAAATCATGCATCAAAATACAAGTTATCTATTTTCACGTCGGACTCTACTGTGAGTCAATCGTAACGGCGTTAACTACAAGTAAACGCCAAATAATTATTACAATATGCGATATTAAAATTGCTATTGACTGAGAGTCAACTTTTTATTGTTAAGGTCGGCATTGACTGAGAGTCAATTGCGACGGCGGTAACTGTGACTTAACGTCAAAATTTATCGTCAATGAAAACAATAATATCAAGTTCATCTATGTGTGTCGTCTGCGATAGTCTTTAGTTTTCACAACAAGCCTTTTTGTTTGTTAACCATAACCAGAATATTTTTATTGTAAAATACCCACCTACTAAAATTTTATTTTTGGGTGCCAGTAATAGTAAAGAGAACAAAACCGTCCACGAGGCAAAAGATCATGCCAGCCCTGGACCAACCGACACCTAAGGTCTGGACACCTGAGGAGTCTTCGAGACACCTTAGGCGTCTACGTCTGATACGCCAAACTTGTTCTCTATCATATTCACGACACACTGTCGAACTTTTGTACGCCTAAGTATATTGAAAAAAGGCATGCCTATAGACAAGCACATACTTCTCAAATATCACCTAATACCGGTTTATTGTAAATGATTACAAACACCGATACTAAATTGCTAATTGAATTCCAGGCTTAGATAAAAATATCTCCGCTTGCATGTACAAGTATCTGTCAAAGACAAAACTTGTTTTTATAAAAAAGTTAAAGCAAATAAAACTATTGAGAGATAAAGATGCATCTTTTCAAACGTCGGGAGCTCGTTTAACCCAGCAGAAGAAGCCTTGGTCGGGTCCTCATTACCCGTCAAATAGGGGGGGGGGAGCGAGGTTACAGGCAGGCTCTGGCCTTATCCCCAAGCTCAAGCAGCATCGACTAAAAGTTACAATCCATCCAAAACTCATGCTCCAGCACAGAACCGTAACACAAGTACATGCTGGTATAATACAATGTTTTTTTTTCAACACTTCCTGTGTCCGGATAATTCTACGAAGTAGAAAATCGCAATATTTCATAACCACAATGTTGTTATAATACATGCATAAGCATGAACCCTAAACACCACAGTATCCTAGTGCTACCTGGGAAAAACGAGGAAATAATATTCGTGTAGTGCTATGTAACGTGAAATCCACGTTTAAAATTTACCCTCAAGAAAAGCCAATATACAAAGTTTATATTGATTTTAACTGGAGAATAAGTTCCTATTTCCAGCGTTACAACCGTTACGAGTTACATTCCATCGGAATTTATATTGGGTACCTAATTTTAAAGCACCAAAACGCAATAGCTGTAACCGATTTATTCTAAATCCAAGAAATAAATGTACCTATTGCAACGTGTCATTCAACCGCCTCAAAAATTATGTTTTGAAAAAAACGGCTTCCTTGCTACGAAAAGCCCATCCCTTAATTTATGTTTTTAAGATGACCGAAAATTTCTACATTTAAATTTTCAACATAATATATGAAAGAAGTCACGCTATATAATTCTTTACGATTTTACAACCGTGCCTTATGAATATTATGATATTTTAGAAGATCTTATCTGATGGTATGGTAATGTTTCTACAAATTCCTGACCATCATAAGATACTTGTCTTACAGAAAGTAATTAAATACAGACAACTCCCTAACTAGTACCTAGTGTGGAGCAGTAAATAAAACCAAAGGCTACGAAGAAGGCCGAAGAAGTAAAATATTTGTTTTAAGGTTACAACCAAAAAAAAAAAAAAAAAAACAAAAGAGTATGTAGGTACCATACCATATTGTACAAATAACTTGTCAAAATATGCAATGGTACGATTGGCACAATATTTATTTATTTAAATTTTACGAAACAAATTGCCGCAGGTGCCAGCTGAGTCAATGAAAGTCACTCCCGGGCTCTGTGTGCAAACTTTTAAGACACAGCTTTAAAGTTCGCTGTACTCTTAGTTTTGCTCTTAGCGACAATCCTTAGCGATTTACGTTTTTTTTTTTTTTTTTTATGAAAACTAGATCCAGACGCTGTATGGATACTTTATCCTTTGACCTGGACATTTTACGCGGTTCCGGTTCCTTTTATATTTGGGAAAAATTACTGATGACGAAGGCACCAGTATTTTGTGTTTTCACAAGGCCTTCTCTGCCTTTTAGCCCATCTTAATTATTTATATCATACAAAATAAGTGTCCTTCAACACTTGAAACTTTTATAATCCATATCAGAGTATACTGTTCCTTTTTAACTAATCTTACAGGTCCTGCGGGTAGCATTCACGCGCCACTTGATCCTCTCGCTTGCACTGATGTTCTCTTGAGCTTCGCTGTCTGAGGCTCCTATTTAACAATATATGTCAAAATACGCTTTGGGTAACAGCTTGTCCCCAGAAAAAATGCAAACGTGTTTGATAGTCCTACAATCAACAACTACTGTTATTTTTAACAAAACAACGTGACGAGATGTTTGGTTCGTATGAACAGCTGTACAACGGATCTCTTGACAATCATCGTTTGCCGTAATCTTTGCTACTTACTTATTAGGTGATAGAATTGGAACCAATAATTGGTTTAAAACCTTCTTCTACTTACAATCACAAGCCTAATCGGCCTAGTACTCGTAATAGTTACTTGGGACACAAAACTAATAAGTAAATAAGTGTGTATCTAAATAGTCCCTTAATTTAGAGTTAATGATATAAAATAAAATGAACAGATCAGCGATTTCACTATATGCTCATGGGGCACAAAAATTTTCAATAATAAAAAGTGAATACTTATATTATTTTGCAAATAATGGAGTTGAGATAGCCATAACGTATTTAATCAAACTTCCACTGCGGGCTAAGATTAGCCGATATTGTTCTAATATTATTTAACTGAATATATTATGCACTCGTGTTCTGTCCATATTTTTGTTCAAAAAATAAAATCAAGAACTGCCAATGTAGGAAAATTGTAAATATCAATTAACATCCACGTTAATCAGCTTAAGCAGCTGTGATTTATAAGCTGGTTGATTTACCAGAAACACTATCTGAGAGAAGACTTGTCGACACATGCATCTTCCCCGCTTTGCAAAATTGCAACTCTCTCAGCCTCGACTCGTGAAAACAGCTGGCTGGACCAGCACGTCTAGCACTTTTATTAGTTTGATATATTAGACCAGTAGGTAGATGATTTTGTAATATCAAATGTATCGAATGAGTAACTTATTATACAGGGTGTCTCATTCAAATCGGTCAGTATGGGAAAGTCTGAAACTATAAGACATACGAAGATTTGTTCTTAGGAACCATGTCACCGATTTTGATAAAAAGAAAAACTGCATTCATACATTTGAAAAAAAAGTGTACCCATATTGTATTGAAAAAAACGGTGGTCACTTCGAACACCTACTATGATAAATTAAAGTATGTAAAAACAATGCATTTTATTCATTTTAGACATCGTGTTTCATAGAGACATTTACTGCTTAAGACCTACACAACCGTTATTTAAACAGAAAAACTGTAAGCTTTCTTTTCAAAACTACCGGGTTCGATTCCCCAGCTGGGTACACTTTTTTTTTTTAAATGTATGAATGCAGTTTTTCTTTTTATCAAAATCGGTGACATGGTTCCTAAGAACAAATCTTCGTATGTCTTATAGTTTCAGACTTTCCCATACTGACCGATTTGAATGAGACACCCTGTATAAGTTGATTTTTGTTGCATACTTGCTTTTGGTATAAATCAAAGGTTATTTATTATCTGCTTGGATCAGCAAATTACAGATTTTTTCAACGAATTACTATTTGTAATTCGTTGGCTTAGATAATTAAACTAGAACATCTTGTATATACAGTTGTTTCACAGTAACCAAACAAAACTTTGTTCTCTAAACATCTACTTGTAAACAAATTATATCTGAAGAATGAAGCGACGAAATATAATAGATGATCAAACGAACTCCAGGAGTGAAGTTCGATCGTTATTATATGAGTCGCTTCATTCGAAGATATAATAATACAGCGTGTAACGGAAAGGGTATAACAAGAAGAAAAGGTCGAATTTGGGCAGTCACCAAGAATGTATTGACGTGGTTTAAATTCTTATATCTCCTTTTTTTAAAAGTAACATTTCAAAAAAAAATCGATACTAGTTCCTCAAACAAGTATTTACACAACACTAAAGGATGAACAGCTGATCGGTGAATAACCTGCGCCCGATCGAATGAAAACCTAGCCTCCTAGTACTTTGTTTATCTTTCTCTTTCTCACAGTACTCTTTCTAGCTGTGGAGGAATAAGATCAAGGATATTGATTTTTTACATGGGTTCCAGAGATTTTTTGTAACGACAATTTTCTTGGTTTTGGAGCGCAGTGGCAGCAACACCCTTAGTGATTAGAGCTTTCGGCTCTCGATCCGGAAGTTCAGGGTTCGACTCCCGGTGGGGCCACTGTCAAACAAAACTTTGTGCAACGTCCCCAGTTTGGTTAGGACATTGCAGGCTTAATCACCTGATTGTCCGAATAGTAAGAATATTTCGTGCTTCAGAAGGACCGTAAGCCGTTAGTCCCGACTACACCCAGCGCGACGAGTTAAGGCCGCTGGGCGGGAGTGGAGGAGGGGTATGTGCAGTAGTATTTTTCTTGCAAATATTGCAACTGCGCATACCCCCTCCACTCCGCCCAGAGGCCTTAACTCATCGCGCGGCCTGTACTAACATACGGCAGTAGTCGTTACTGAGCCATGTCAGAGGCCTTTGGTGGCTCAACAAATCATCAGAGTCTGTGAGGTTGGTCATCGACCTTACAACTCACATGATGAAGATGATGAATGCTAAGTGAAGAGTTTATCTGAGTGAAAGTAACCTAAGTTACTAACAAAACGCAGTACAGGTTAAAAAAAACCGGTCAAGTGCGAGTCGGACTCGCGCGCCGAGGGTTCCGATATACCTATAGTATTTTTGGAAGCAATAAAGTCCATTTTCAGGACCGCAAAACTAAATTTGTTTGTAAAGGTTTTTTGCAGATTTCTAAAAAACTGTGCAACTTAGAAAGATCGTTTTATTTTTGCTGTAAAGTTTATATAAACTTCTGTCAACTGTAATTAATTCAGATTTTTCCTTACTCAAACTTCGGAGATAAGGGGGGGGGAATGGTATTTTTCTTGACATTTTTCATCATAACTTTAAAACTAAGAAATTTAAAAAAATACAAAAATATATTTTAAAATGTACAAGTAAAGCCCTTTCATATGATATCCCACTCGACCTAGTAGCGACAATTTGAAATTTGGCCCCCCTATTTTGGCCCCCTTTATATTAATAATCATACTTTTTTCAAAATTTTTTCTTGTGCAATTAAGTTGGGCAACTATATTCTAAAACTATTCCAAATTTCAGGTTGATAGCATAAGTGGTTGCTGAGATATAGAGGTGTGACAGACAGACGGACAGACAGAGCGGCACCATAAGGGTTCCTTTTTTTTACCATTTTGGTATCGGAACCCTAAAAAGGTTTGACCTACAGGAGGTGGTAAAGTCCGTCTGGGGAAGTACCACCCCCTTAACTATTTCTGCCGTAAAGCAGCAGTGTTTGCACTGCTGTGTTTCGGTTTGAAGGGTAAGGGAGTCAGTGAAATTACTGGCACATGAGAAATACCATCTTAGTTCTCAGGGTGGGCAACGCGCTTTGCTGTCTTATTAGCGTCAAAGTGTGTCACTAATAAGACCACTTACCATCAGGTGACCCACCTGCTCGTTTGCTCACTTGTAACATAAAAAAAAATGCAGGTCAAACTTAACACTCGCAGCGCAATGCCCGATTCTAGCTCGTAAATCTATTGAGATAAGAACGGTACATGACTGTGGAACAGTTTGTTAATTGCTTTTAAGTACCAGGAATACATGACTTCAAGGAGTGCGCACGATACGAGTTCGAAACATTCCTAAAAGACCCCTAATTTGAAGAAGCTTTCTTTCACACAGTTCTCTTTCTCTTTCTAGCTGTGGAGGAATAAGATCAAGGATATTGATTTTTTTCATGGGTTCCAGAGATTTTTTTTGTAACGACTACTTTTTTGTTTTTGGAGTGCAGTGGCAGCAACAGCTTTCGTGGTCTAGTGGTTAGAGCGTTCGGCTCTTGATTCGGAAGTTCTGGGTTCGATTCCCGGTGGGGACACTGACAAACGAAATTCACTTTTTGCGAAGTCCTCAGTTTGGTTAGGAAATTGCAGGCTTAATTACTCACCAAATTGTCCGAAAAGTAAGATGATTTCGTGCTTCGGAAAGCACGTAAAGCCGTTGGTCCCAGCTACTACCAACAAAAGTAGTCGTAACCGAGCCATGTCAGAGGCCTTTGGTGGCTCAACAAATCATCAGAGTCTGTGAGGTTGGTCATCGACCTTACAACTCACATGATGAAGATGATGAATGCTAAGTGAAGAGTTTATCTGAGTGAAAGTAACCTAAGTTACTAACAAAACGCAGTACAGGTTAAAAAAAGGTTTGACCTACAGGAGGTGGTAAAGTCCGTCTGGGGAAGTACCACCCCCTTACCTATTTCTGCCGTAAAGCAGCAATGTTTGCACTGCTGTGTTTCGGTTTGAAGGGTAAGGGAGTCAGTGAAATTACTGGCACATGAGAAATACCATCTTAGTTCTCAGGGTGGGCAACGCGCTTTGCTGTCTTATTAGCGTCAAAGTGTGTCACTAATAAGACCACTTACCATCAGGTGACCCACCTGCTCGTTTGCTCACTTGTAACATAAAAAAAAAATGCAGGTCAAACTTAACACTCGCAGCGCAATGCCCGATTCTAGCCCGTAAATCTATTGAGATAAGAACGGTACAAAGTCCTATTTGTGTGTTGTTGACTGTGGAACAGTTTGTTAATTGCTTTTAAGTACCAGGAATACATGACTTCAAGGAGTGCGCACGATACGAGTTCGAAACATTCCTAAAAGACCCCAAATTTGAAGAAGCTTTCTTTCACACAGTTCTCTTTCTCTTTCTAGCTGTGGAGGAATAAGATCAAGGATATTGATTTTTTTCATGGGTTCCAGAGATTTTTTTTGTAACGACTACTTTTTTGTTTTTGGAGTGCAGTGGCAGCAACAGCTTTCGTGGTCTAGTGGTTAGAGCGTTCGGCTCTTGATTCGGAAGTTCTGGGTTCGATTCCCGGTGGGGACACTGACAAACGAAATTCACTTTTTGCGAAGTCCTCAGTTTGGTTAGGAAATTGCAGGCTTAATTACTCACCAAATTGTCCGAAAAGTAAGATGATTTCGTGCTTCGGAAAGCACGTAAAGCCGTTGGTCCCAGCTACTACCAACAAAAGTAGTCGTAACCGAGCCATGTCAGAGGCCTTTGGTGGCTCAACAAATCATCAGAGTCTGTGAGGTTGGTCATCGACCTTACAACTCACATGATGAAGATGATGAATGCTAAGTGAAGAGTTTATCTGAGTGAAAGTAACCTAAGTTACTAACAAAACGCAGTACAGGTTAAAAAAAGGTTTGACCTACAGGAGGTGGTAAAGTCCGTCTGGGGAAGTACCACCCCCTTACCTATTTCTGCCGTAAAGCAGCAATGTTTGCACTGCTGTGTTTCGGTTTGAAGGGTAAGGGAGTCAGTGAAATTACTGGCACATGAGAAATACCATCTTAGTTCTCAGGGTGGGCAACGCGCTTTGCTGTCTTATTAGCGTCAAAGTGTGTCACTAATAAGACCACTTACCATCAGGTGACCCACCTGCTCGTTTGCTCACTTGTAACATAAAAAAAAAATGCAGGTCAAACTTAACACTCGCAGCGCAATGCCCGATTCTAGCCCGTAAATCTATTGAGATAAGAACGGTACAAAGTCCTATTTGTGTGTTGTTGACTGTGGAACAGTTTGTTAATTGCTTTTAAGTACCAGGAATACATGACTTCAAGGAGTGCGCACGATACGAGTTCGAAACATTCCTAAAAGACCCCAAATTTGAAGAAGCTTTCTTTCACACAGTTCTCTTTCTCTTTCTAGCTGTGGAGGAATAAGATCAAGGATATTGATTTTTTTCATGGGTTCCAGAGATTTTTTTTGTAACGACTACTTTTTTGTTTTTGGAGTGCAGTGGCAGCAACAGCTTTCGTGGTCTAGTGGTTAGAGCGTTCGGCTCTTGATTCGGAAGTTCTGGGTTCGATTCCCGGTGGGGACACTGACAAACGAAATTCACTTTTTGCGAAGTCCTCAGTTTGGTTAGGAAATTGCAGGCTTAATTACTCACCAAATTGTCCGAAAAGTAAGATGATTTCGTGCTTCGGAAAGCACGTAAAGCCGTTGGTCCCAGCTACTACCAACAAAAGTAGTCGTAACCGAGCCATGTCAGAGGCCTTTGGTGGCTCAACAAATCATCAGAGTCTGTGAGGTTGGTCATCGACCTTACAACTCACATGATGAAGATGATGAATGCTAAGTGAAGAGTTTATCTGAGTGAAAGTAACCTAAGTTACTAACAAAACGCAGTACAGGTTAAAAAAAGGTTTGACCTACAGGAGGTGGTAAAGTCCGTCTGGGGAAGTACCACCCCCTTACCTATTTCTGCCGTAAAGCAGCAATGTTTGCACTGCTGTGTTTCGGTTTGAAGGGTAAGGGAGTCAGTGAAATTACTGGCACATGAGAAATACCATCTTAGTTCTCAGGGTGGGCAACGCGCTTTGCTGTCTTATTAGCGTCAAAGTGTGTCACTAATAAGACCACTTACCATCAGGTGACCCACCTGCTCGTTTGCTCACTTGTAACATAAAAAAAAAATGCAGGTCAAACTTAACACTCGCAGCGCAATGCCCGATTCTAGCCCGTAAATCTATTGAGATAAGAACGGTACAAAGTCCTATTTGTGTGTTGTTGACTGTGGAACAGTTTGTTAATTGCTTTTAAGTACCAGAAATACATGACTTCAAGGAGTGCGCACGATACGAGTTCGAAACATTCCTAAAAGACCCCTAATTTGAAGAAGCTTTCTTTCACACAGTTCTCTTTCTCTTTCTAGCTGTGGAGGAATAAGATCAAGGATATTGATTTTTTTCATGGGTTCCAGAGATTTTTTTTGTAACGACTACTTTTTTGTTTTTGGAGTGCAGTGGCAGCAACAGCTTTCGTGGTCTAGTGGTTAGAGCGTTCGGCTCTTGATTCGGAAGTTCTGGGTTCGATTCCCGGTGGGGACAATGAAAAACGAAATTCACTTTTTGCGAAGTCCTCAGTTTGGTTAGGAAATTGCAGGCTTAATTACTCACCAAATTGTCCGAAAAGTAAGATGATTTCGTGCTTCGGAAAGCACGTAAAGCCGTTGGTCCCAGCTACTACCAACAAAAGTAGTCGTAACCGAGCCATGTCAGAGGCCTTTGGCGGCTCAACAACACTGACACCAGGGTTTGAGAGGTCGGTCATCGACCTTACAACTCACATGATGAAGATGATGATGAGTGCAAAGCAAAGTGAAGAGTTTATCTGTGTGAAAATAGTGTGTGGCTCAACCGTGGCTGCCTCTGATCCGTACACAACATGGTTATACGACTCTGTAGCTTCGATTGAACATACCGGTTGAAGCATGGCAAAAGATTTTTTTTAAGTAGGTACGTCTAATAAGATTAATAAAGGGTACTAGGAATACCTACCTGAATTCAACGAGTAGGCATGATACGAGTTCGAAGCATTCTTATAAGGACCCCTAATTTGACGCTACTGGCGGTGCAACCATTATGGCGGCGCGGCAAACCTTTGGCGGCAAACGTCAAAGGACATAATTTTGTTTGTTGTTTGTTTTCAGTTTCAGTTGCACATTGTCTTTACGGGAGTGTACTTACATTTATTTATTTATTTATTTATTTATTTATTTATTCTTCTAAATATAATTTTACAGTTATCCAATACATTATATTTATCATCGTTTCACATACATTCTATATGACAGTTCTATTCAAATTAAATTAATTAATTAAATTAAAATTATACGACACTTACAGCACAACACAAAAGGTATTATTCAACATGCTTGTTCACTGAAAGCCAATATAGCGGTTTCTAACCTTGTCCACGGATCTGTAAATAAGTCAACGTCTGGATTGGCGACCAGAAAGTTATTGAGTGTCATCAGGGCCCGGCAAAGAGGGGAGTAACTTCCTGCCACGGTGCGTGTTGAGGGAACGGCAAACAGACGTACTCTACGGTACCTTGTACGGTTTTCCGGCACAAATAGGCGACATACCTGATTGTGGAGCTCCGAAGAGTCCGTACGCATACGGAGAACTTTGCATACAACCAGGATCTGACTGTAGAGTCGCCTCACCTCAAGGGAATTGAAACCTAAGGTTCCCTGCAGAAATTTTGTAGGGTACATGTATGGGTAGTACCCAAATTTCTGTTGATAAAGAAACCTCAGGAACCTTTTTTGCACCTTTTCTAGCAACAAGGTATACGATTTTTCGTGTGGGTTCCACACGCATGCACTAGTCTCTAGCTTAGATCTAACCAAAGCTGTATACAAAGCCCCAGTTATCTTAGGATCCGAGAAATCTCTGCAATTTCTTACCACAAAGCCCAGCCTTTTGAAGCATTCTGCAGCAAGTTGATTTATATGCTGATGGAATGTTAATCTGGGGTCAAACAACACACCCAGGTCTTTAAACAAAAGCATCCTTTCTAAAGTGGTGTTACCAAGGTAGTACTTTGCCATAATAACTTTTGAGGATCTTGAGAAACTCATTACTGCGCACTTTTGCAAATTAAGGCAAAGTTTGTTATCCTCACACCACTTACAAATACTATCCAGGTCTTGCTGCATTTCGAGGCAATCTTCGCTCTTATTGACCACAGTGACAATTTTCAAATCGTCCGCGTATAACAACGCTTGCGAGGCGTTAAGACAGTCACTTAGATCGTTGACCATGATGGTAAACAATAGTGGTCCCAAGAGCGATCCCTGACTGACACCCGATCTAGTATGATATGGCTTGGAGTCATAACATCCCAATCGAACAAATTGTATCCGGTCATGCAGATAGTTTGCGAAAAGCCGCAGGAGCCTTGGTGTGAACCCCAGTTTACCAAGTTTGTTCAGCAAAACATCGTTGTCAACTTGATCAAAGGCTTTGCGGAAATCCAAGTACGCCACATCAACCTGACACTGCATCTCTAGCGCATTTGAGATTTTGTCCACGAGAGTTACTAGATTTGTGTTAACTGAGCGCCCTTGTCTAAATGCATGCTGTGCATCGCTGAGATAGGGCTGAATTTGTCTGTAAATCTTATTGTGCAGTACTCTTTCGTAGACCTTTGCGAAAGCAGATAGAACCGCAATGGGCCGGTAGTTCTCCGCGTGAGACTTGTCTCCAGATTTAGGGATCGGTGTAACACGCGACAGTTTCCATTTTGTTGGATAGATGCCAGTTTTAATTGACAAGTTCAGGATATGGACAAGTGGTGTAACGAACTTGCTGGTAAAGGCCTTTATAATATACGGTGGTACACCATCTGGGCCAACAGAACTACGCGGCTTCAGGTTGGTTATAGCATCCTCGACATCCCTAAGGGTAATATTAACTATGTCAACTACAATGTTACCATCTTGCCTGGCAGCCCGGCTGGCATCGAGCTCAGGTATTTGTGGCAAAAACACACTGCTAAAAAAATCGGAGAAAGCGTCTGCTGCATTTGTCCCTCTGCATTCCCGTCCATTATAACAGATATTAGGATCGAAACCACCTTTAGACCTCAACGCTGCCATGTGCGACCAAAAACTACGAGGATCCATCACGAGGCTTCCCCGAATACGATCCTTGTAAGCGTTATACGCAGAAGTCGTTCGGCTTTTAATGTCTGCACGGATGGCACTAAAAAAACTGTATAAATATGGGTCCTTTGTAGCTTTCCAGAGCTTGTGCAAGCGCCATTTAGTAGTGAGATCGTCCAAGACATCTTTGGTGTACCAGGAAGGGTATCTACGTGCTGGTTTGTTGGTACGCTTTTTCTTGGGGACACACTTATCAAATGAAGCATAGACGCTCGCATACATATGATCTACCGCACTATTCACATCTGTTTCCTTCAGAACAACACTCCAGTCAATGGCGTATAACTGTTGATAAAGAGCATCAAAGTAAGCCTTGTCAAAACTCCAGTCCGTCATAGGGTTGATATTGCTAGGCTCAAGAAATGACACTCTTTCTGGTCCCCGAAAACCAACGCTGATATCCAATGGAGGGTGATAGCGATCCATACGGTCAACCAAACTTTCTCCCACATTCACACATACCTTTCGCACCTTCTGATTAACTAATACTATATCCAGTTTACTACCATGGTCATTAATAATTTCATTATGTTCCTTCAGATCACAAAAATTCATGAAATAACCCATGTAATTGTTTACATTAACACTTGCACTTTTGAGATTTGCATCACCAAGCACTATAACAGTACTACCCTTTGCAATTCTGGGAATATTTTCTTCAACCTTGTTGAACCACGTCATGTAGTCATCATCCTTGGATGTCGGTTTTAAGTAAATGACACAGACGTAGCACCGTTGTCCTTTGTAGGCGACTTCTGCCCAGAGATCTTCTCCATTCTGTGTTTCCAAATCAGGACAATGCCGTACCTTGAGGTCGGTTCTCGTGGCCAATAGAACGCCACCTCCACGACTATTCCGGTCTCGCCTTAGTATATTCCAACCAGTTTGGACTAGTTCTCCATCAAATACTGATGCATCCAGATTGGTTTCGGTAATGGCTACTAAATCTACATGCGTGTTTCCTATCGAAAAACGTCAACAACGTACTTAGATTGTTAAGTTTTGTTTTGGTTTGTGTTTTTATGTTGTTATCTTGTTGTGTTTTGTTGCGTGTTGTTATTTTCTTGTTACAATTTTTTTTTTCTTAAAATGTCCTTAAGTAATCGCGAATATTTCGAAATGATGATGTGTGTCGGAGCCGCTGGTGGGATCCTAACTCGTGCGCGCGATTTGTATCGGGAGCGTTTCATTGACGGCAGGCCAGTGGCTGAACAAGAGTACCTGCCTTCTGTGGGATGTTTCAGGCGGATGTGCCACCGACTTTACCAGACTGGTATGTTTCACGTGCCTCGGTCGGAGGGACGTCCAAGCACACGAGACCCTGAGCTAGAGGAAGCAGTTCTTGAACACTTCGAAGAAAACCCTCGAACCAGCACACGCCGAGCTGCCTTGGCTTTGGGTGTAGACAACCACATGCAAGTGTGGCGAGTGCTGAGGGCCGACGGTCAGCACCCTTACCACTTCTGCCGCACTCAAGAGCTAACACCTGCTGACTTTTCACCTCGCGTGGCGTTCTGTGAATGGTACAGGAGGCAGATTGAGGCGTCTCCTGATTTTGCTCACTTGGACGGATGAGGCTTCTTTTACTAGAGCTGGTATCAGCAACATTCATAACGACCATTTCTGGTCCCACACGAACCCACACGTTTCAAGCGAATCATCATTCCAGCACCAATGGCGATTAAACGTATGGGCAGGAATAATAGGTGACAACGTCGTTGGGCCCTACTTCTTGCCGGGAAACCTAAACGGGCAGAACTATCTCGACTTTTTGAGAAACGTGCTGGATGAACTCCTGGACGATACCATGTCTGTCAGAAATTATGCAGATGTGGTAATGGAAGATCATGTGATATTTCAGCACGATGGCGCACCGGCACATTTTGCCCTTGACGTTCGCGCTCATTTAAATAGGAGATTCCCGCAATGGATCGGAAGAGGAGGGCGCATAGCTTGGCCTCCGTGATCACCGGACCTTACCCCGCTAGACTTTTTTTTGTGGGGTTACGTAAAAAACACGGTCTACTCAGTGGAGTGTGCGTCAGAACAAGAAATGGTGACAAGGATTCGAGACGCGTTTCAGACAATCACGCCACAAATGTTGCGCAATGTGCGAGAATCAATGATTCGGAGGACGAGATTGTGTATTCAACTACAGGGCCGGCATTTTGAACCGTTCCTCTGACCGACTTCAATTTTGACCATTTTTGGGCCTGTGGTAAGAAGATTGGCACGAGAGGAAAAAGAAGTAGATCGGTAAGTTTGATTGATTAATTAAACCATAGCTTTTAAAAACCATAGGTTTGTTGTTTTGACTGCGGCATCATTCCTACTATCTGCCGTAGGCGCGCAAGCGCCACGGCCACGCTTTTGGTACTAGGCGTGCATCAGTAAATAGGAGATGTCAGATCAGATACGCCACTAAGCAGTGTCAGTGCAGGTGAATGACCGCATAGGGATGAGCACATTTGAATTCATGCGAAGTAAATATTCTGCAGAAACATGTTATTTTTTATCCAAACAAATTTCGCATTTCGACACATGTTCCTTGGCAAAAGTTGTTCGGTTTCTGGGGTAGATTAACCCCCTTCGGGGTTGATATACCCTTTCCGTTACACCCTGTATAACAACCCTCCCTCCCAAAAAACCAAACACTGTGACACAAGTTGTGGTTTCCACCCAAATGCAAAGTTTTGTTTAAAGGTTCATAGGTACAGACTCTAAAAAATGAAGCGAATGTCAGCTACAGTGGTGAAGTGAACACGGACGGAAATCATTTTAAATAAGAGAATCAAATGAATTACTCTTAAATGCGTGCATCGTCTGCCTGGCGAATTAAGGACTACTACTTGTAAACAAATTATATCTTCGAATGAAGCGACTCATATAATAACGATCGAACTTCACTCCTGGAGTTCGTTTGATCATCTATAATGATTCAATAGATGTCACAACGGCAGTCACAGTTCCTTTTTTGAGCTCCAAATCTTCATCTGATACCGACTTTTTCGTAAAGGTTTTTTGAGGCCACATAAACTCAGCTTGGCTTAAAAACTTCGGACCGTGGAACCATTGAAGATCTTCAACATTTTCTTTAGTCGCAAAGTCCGCGACATTCATTTCTGATGGAACATACCTCCATTCCTCCAAACTAGTAAGTTCATCGATTTCTCCGAGGCGGTTTGCTACATAAGGTTTATAATTACGTGCATCACTCATAATCCATAGCAGAACCGTTGATGAATCTGTCCAAAAGAACCGCTGATCCGGCTTATGTGTATGTTCTTTTTCTATATTGGCAGCTAATCTACAAGCCAGAACGGCCCCTTGTAGTTCCATACGTGGAACTGATACAGGTCTTAAGGGTGAGACTCTGCTCTTGCTAGCTATAAAGGCAACATACACATTTGTGAAATAGATGATTCGCCAGAATGCAACAGCAGCATACGCTTGTGGTGAAGCGTCGCAAAAAACGTGTAGCTCTCGCTTAACAATATCATCTATAGGTACTGGAACCTTTGCTGCTATATTCAAGTACCATCTAGGAATGCGTAGCGATTTTAATTTCTCAATGCTCTCTAACCATTTTCGCCATTTAGAAAATTCTTCATCTTTGACTGGTTCGTCCCAAGCTATACCACTTCGCCAGACATCTTGAAGCAGTATTCTCGTCTTTATGGATATCGGTGCCAGAAAACCTTGAACATCAAAAACCGACATAACGACGTTTAGCATCTCGCGTTTAGTTGGTCGCTTTGAACAATTGAGTATATCTTTACTAATGCGTTTGAGTGAACAATCAAAGCCTAGTACATCCTCGGCTGGAAACCAGTAAAGTCCTAGTGTCCTTTCGCCCTCGCTTGCTCCTTCGATATTAAACTTGACAGCGCTCGGGCCTAAATCTGCCTAAGGTAAACTTGCTAGAACTGCTTTACTGTTACGGGTCCAATTGCGGATCTCAAAACCTCCCTTTTTGTGAATGTTCCTCACGTCTTGAACCAACTGAATAGCTTTTTCCTCAGTCTCAATACTGTCCATCAAATCGTCAACATAATGGCTATGTACAATGCTTCTGACAGCACGAGGCTTCTCTTTCTCATATTGCATCGCATTTTTGTTTTTGACATATTGAGCCGCAAAAGGAGAACAGCATGCTCCAAAAATCAGCGAGTTCATGACGTACTTCGCGGGTGGTTTACCACTGTTAAAATCATCTCTCCAGAGAAAACGTTTACGTGATCGCCAGCAGTTTGTAAGATATGCTTCCTTCGTCTCCAAACGATATGAAACACGTTCAGGAGTCAGTCAAGGCTCAATTCTTGGCCCGTTACTTTTTACGATTATGGTGAATGACTTAGAAACATCCCTGCAACATACTAGCTGTTTACTTTACGCTGATGACCTTACGTTGATTCGTGCTGTCAATGAACGGGAAGACTGTAAACTGATTCAGAGTGATATTAATTCTCTTTTTCAGTGGAGCACTAATAATAAACTTTTCTTCAATATTAATAAATGTAGCGTTATGAGTTACACTCGCGCACTTCAACCCATTGTGGCTTGTTATACTCTCGACACAGATATTATAAGTCGCGTTACCTCTGTCAAAGACCTGGGTGTTGAATTTGATCCTAAGCTTACTTTTAATAACCACATAAGATCTCTCGCAGCTGACTGCTATAGCCGACTTGGTTTTGTGTTGCGAAACTGTCGTGATTTCCGTGACCCTAAAGCTATTATTATGGTTTACACAGCACTAGTCCGCAGTAAATTGGAAACTGCTTCCATAGTATGGAGTCCGCACGAAGCATCTTATCGCTTACTATTGGAAAAAGTCCAGAAAGCATTTCTTAGATTCCTTTACAAAAAAATATATTGCTATTATCCTTTTCTGTACCCTACAATGTTTCTACTTGGCGTCCTTGGTTTCCACTCTCTTAAAACTAGGCGTACGTTTGTTTCTCTTCTTACAACTGTTGGTCTTCTCCGTGGTGAAGCTTCGACTTGTCCGCAGCTAGTAACAACTGCATGCCGGCTGTACGTGCCTGATAACTACACGCGCGCGCGCTCCCACCGCCTACTCGCGGTGCCCACTCACCGCACAAGCCAATACTGTCACTCCCCGCTTATGCTTGCGCTTAAACAGCTCAACACTCTTCTGAACTTGTTCCCAGACGTCGATTTATTTGCGGATTCCTTGGCAAAGTTCGGATCAAATGCTTAGGCTTTGCTGAGAATACTTAATGTAGGCTTTTTCTAAACTTAAAGTAAATATGTGTGGTTAAATATAGTCGTTTATAATACTAGTTAAGTACTTGGATATGTTGGCAGTCAATAGTATGGTTACTCAAGTTGTTTTTGTGGACAATACTACATTCCCCTTTCTCATTGGCTCGTAGCGCAGCGTCCAAGTCCAGCCAATCGGATGTCAGCGAGCACGATGCGAAGTTAGCTACATGTGAAGTTGGCTACATGTCGATGGTAGGGAGAGATAATGATTGTAAAGTGAAAGGCAAGGCAGTCGGTCGATAGCTCTTAGCGTGTAAGGTTGTGCTTTAATATTATACTGTGTCTCGGTAAATAATAAATCTATTTAAGGAAGGTGATATGAGTTTCACTTCTCGAACTTGCCAATATTAAGTATAATTTAGTCTAAGAATATTTGTATTTGTGTTTAGCTTTTACAACGCCTTGGTTTTATTACTGTTATGTTGTAAAAATGCTTTGGTAAATAAAATAAATTTCAAACCGGAGCATTACATACGTTTTTGTCATGATCGCTAACTAGGCATTTTGGGCAAAGTCGATTGCTACGTACAAAAGACCACCTATCCTTTCGAAGAGCGCGCTTAAACTTTGGACAGTCGGTAATAACGTGATCAGAGCGCTTAAAGCAAAAACGGCATTTCGTAGCGTCTTTTGTTTTCGTCAGCACTAGTTGGGGCTGTTTCTGAAAGTTTGAATGAGTTTGAACTACTTCAGACTTTCTTTGAATGGAAGGAACGTATAGTAAAGATACACCGACATCAGAAATCTTTTGCGCCTCTTTATCCAAAAATTCCGATAAAAGTTCCATGCGAGTCATATTAAAACCTTTTTCGATATGTTTGTGTAAATAGTCCGCCCAACTTAGATAGTATTACCGAGGTAAGTTCGGGACTCCTTAGATAATCTTCTTGCTTTATGGTTTTGACAGCGGTGACACAATTTTTTATTTTGATTGAAAATGTCACAATGTCATGGTGATATGACGGAGGCAATGACGGAATTTTCCTAATTTGGGTAACAATTTTTGTAATTATAATTTCAGGTCGGCTGAAACGTAATTTCAAAGTATGCATAATATTATCAGCAGAAACATTTCCCATGAGAAGCGCAGCAACACATTCTCTCGCTTCACCTTGCAGACTTTTACTTTGTAATATCATTGACTTTTACGCAAACGACAAATATTCTCAGCGTTCGAAAACTGCTGGGTGGATTCCTCGTAGAAACTTTCAAAACAAATCCACTCCAAAGGGTCTCCTCTGAAAGTAGGCAGCTCCTTAGGTGTCGCAGTTCGACTCATCAACTTATCTGAGACCGCTTGTTGAGTACTACTAGCGCAACCTAAAGCTAAATTATTCACTGCATCAGCTAATTTAAGTATCGCATGGCTTTGATCATTACCTTGGGCGAAGGGGGCTGACATATTAGGGGTAGAGGCTAAACGTAATTCGTTATCATGAGAAGCAGGAACTGCTTGACGATCATCTTGATCAGCGGGGGCTTTGGGGTCCGAGTAACGCGCATTTTGTGTCGCGGTGGTGTGACGAATAGTAGAAATAACATTCTGTCGCGCTACCCACTCCTCAGTTCTTTGTGCTGACGACGTCGCACTAGAAGCTTCACGAAGTCTTCGATCCTCTATTTCGGCTAGGCTGGCACTGAGTCTTTTCTCCACGATTTGGGCTTGCAACTTTGCCTCTTCCATCTTGACTTCTTCTTTGGTTTCTTCCATCTGGGCTCGCATCCTGACCTCCTCCATTCTGGCTTCGGCCTCTGCAGCAGCGACGAACAGGCGAGCTTGCTCTTCGGCAGCTTCTAATTCGAGTTGTTTCCTTAGCACGTCGACGGATACAACTGACATCTTGGCACTGGATACTGATGATTTGCTGCTTCTGGTAGGCTGATAACATACTGGGCTCGAACTGTCAGGAACGTGATCATGGCTCGTTTTGCTGGTGGATGACAACTGCCGTGCGAGCTGACTTTCGCTTCGAGCTTTTGCTCTCGTTAACATTTTGGTGATAAATCTTGTAGGTACCTCAATACTTCGTATCCTCGAAGGACCAAATGTTGAGGAGCTGATGCTGGTTCAGACTTGAGGTTAAAATAAGGAAATTTCAGCTTTGCAAAAAACTTGTGATATATTGAAAGTAAAAACCATGGAAACGTAATAACAACAAATCACAGATTATAAAAAGTATTTAACAAGGTACATGTCATTGACGTAAGAAAAACGCTGCCCCCTGGCGTAGTTTCGAAAATCTTTGGTACATGTACAGTTAAAACATGTGAAACTAGACACGTTGGACTTTGTACCGCTCTTTTTAGGGTTCCGATACCAAAATGGTAAAAAAAAGGAACCCTTATGGTGCCGCTCTGTCTGTCTGTCTGTCTGTCTGTCCGTCTGTCTGTCACACCTCTATATCTCAGCAACCGCTTATGCTATCGACCTGAAATTTGGAACAGTTTTAGAATATAGTTGCCCAACTTAATTGCACATGAAAAATTTTTGAAAAATGTATGATTATTAATGTAAAGGGGGCCAAAATAGGGGGGGCCAAATTTCAAATTGTTGCTACTAGGTCGAATGGGGTATCATATGAAAGGGCTTTACTTGTACATTTTAAAATATATTTTTTTATTCTTTTAAGTTTCTTAATTTTCAAGTTATGATGAAAAATTTTAAAGAAAATACCATTCCCCCCCCTTATCTCCAAAGTTTGAGTGAGGAAAAATTTGAATTAATTAAAGTTGATAGAGGTTTATGTAAACTTTACAGAAAAAATAAAACGATCTTTCTAAGTTGCACAGTTTTTCAGAAATCTGCAAAAAACCTTTACAAACAAATTTAGTTTTGCGGTCCTGAAAATGGACTTTATTGTTTCCAAAAATACTATAGGTATATCGGAACCCTCGGCGCACGAGACCGACTCGCACTTGACTATATTTTTTTTTCAGTAGCTACAGAAGCAAAATTGTCTGAGCCTCAGATTTAGTTATAGGTTTTGTTTTGTACAAAAAATAAAGAAACCCGTATCACACTTTGTCCGCGTGGTTTCGATTATGATTTTACGCATACGAGTATGGCTCCGCGCACACAAAAAGGCAGAGCAGACGAGAGCAGTTTTTGATAGCATTGCAAAATGGACTTTATTTAAATTCATAGGAATAATATGCAAAATTTCCTGAGAGGCATAAAAACTGCTCGCGGCTGCACGAGCAGTCGCGCGGACGCAAGGTCGCAGTGTTCGTTTCTTCCCTTCGACACCACCAAACGACACCACCAGGGGTGTCGTGGGGAATCACTATTCCCTTCGACACCACCGCCCAATAGAGATGACCTACCGAGTATTAGATATTACTGATGATGAAATAAGATATTGTAACAACGAAACGGCTATGCAACCCCAAATAGCTAAATTTTTTTAATAGAATTGGAAACTGTTGATCCTAGTCTTCTAGCTCGAGATAAATTATATCTCGACTCAAGATCTTAATTTTGCTTGACAACTGTCAAACTTAAAACCACTATATTTTGGGACGTACAGTACTAACCCTAATATATGTTGGAACAAAGGATTGATCTAGTTTCGGTTGACAGCTGTCAATCTTGAGACCGCTTTCATTCATAAACTACTGACCCTAGACTACATCTACATTGAAACAAAAGATAGGTTTGGTCGAGATCTTCATTCCGGTTGACAGCTGTCAAACTTAAAACCGCTATAACTCTGAAACTAATGACCCTAGACTGTTTGTTTGTGGGGAAAAATTATAGATTTCGTCGAGATATCTTCATTTCGGTTAACAGCTGTCAAACTTAAAACATCTTTAACTTGGAAACTTTGATTTTTTTTAACTTACCTCATTTTTAGGGTTCCGTACCTCAAAAGAAAAAAACGGAACCCTAATAGGATCACTTTGTTGTCCGTCTGTCTGTCTGTCTGTCTGTCTGTCTGTCTGTCAAGACCCTTTATCTCACGAACAGGTAAAGGTATCAGGTTGAAATTAATACCACATATTAGGATCCATGAACCACACAAGATCTGAAAATTTCAATTTTTTACAACGACGCAATCAAAAGATATGGCATTTTATATCCTCATCTCCATACATTTATTCAAAAATGAAAAACGTACAGGGTACTTCCCGTTGACCCAAAATTATGAAATTTGGCAAGAAGTACAAATAATGGGAAAAGTCTGAAATCATTAAATATTACAACTTTTCTCACAACTAATGGTAACCAATTGTGGTGAGCTCCCGTTTCAAGAACATTCATATAAGAGAGGGGTCAACTTGGATGGTTGCTGAGGCAATTTTTGTTTTAGTTCTATTTAAAAACGGGAACACTTACAAACTTGAAAATTGGTATGTTTATGGTGCATAGGCTATAAAATAACAACAAATACTAAAATTTGGTCAAGCGCGTGTCGGACTCAAAAAATCTAGCACATTTACCTACTGAAATTTCAATTAATACAATTATGATTATGTGGTGGTACGGAACCCTCAGTGCGCGAGTCTGACTCGGACTTGGCCGGTTTTTCATCGTAAAAGCGGGAATACTTACAAGCGTGAAAACTAGCCCTTTTATAGCAGATAAGCTATAGAATAAAAACAAATAATAAAAGCTTGTCAAGTGCGAGTCGGACTCAACAAAATCTAGCACAGTAATTTATTGAAATTTCAACTATGTAATACATTTCATATTGTGTGTTCGTTTTTACGATGAAAAATGAGGTAAGTTAAAAAAAATCAAATCAGTTTCCGATTTAAAGCTGTTTTGAGTTTGACAGCTGTCAACCTGAATAAAGATTTCGATCAGATCAATCATTTGCATACTAGTAGTCTAGGGTCATTAGTTTCAGAGTTATAGCGGTTTTAATTTTGACAGCTGTCAACCGAAATGAAGATCTCGACGAGATCTATAATTTTGCCCCACAAACAAACAGTCTAGGGTCATTAGTTTCAGAGCTATAGCGGTTTTAAGTTTGACAGCTGTCAACCGAAATGAAGATCGAGATGAGATCTATCATTTGTCCCTGCATACTTGTAGTCTAGAGTCATTAGTTTCAGAGTTATAGCGGTTTTAAGTTTGACAGCTGTCAACCGGAATGAAGATCTCGACGAAACCTATCATTTTCCCCACAAACAAAGAGTCTAGGGTCATTAGTTTCCAAGTTATAGCGGTTTTAAATTTGACAGTTTTCAAGCGAAATTAAGATCTTGACGAGTCGAGATATCTACCTTCTCTCGAGCTAGAAGACTAAGATCAACAGTTTCCAATTCTATTAAAAATTTTAGCTATTTGGGGTTGCATAGCCGTTTCGTTGTTACAATATCTTATTTCATCATCAGTAATATCTAATACTCGGTAGGTCATCTCTATTGGGCGGTGGTGTCGAAGGGAATAGTGATTCCCCACGACACCCCTGGTGGTGTCGTTTGGTGGTGTCGAAGGGAAGGAACGGCAGTGTTGCCTGCTTGAAGGGTTTAGGGCTAAATATAGCATTTTTTACAATTTGTAATGCCCACGGCCGTACTTTTTTCGGCCGTTTTCTTGTATGATGATTAGAAAGGTGATCAATCAAAATAATATCGACACACGATGTAAGATAAGATTCCATGAACATAAGTCTCGGTATTATCAAAAATGCTTCTAATGGTCATTATTTGTTAATATACAGGGTGTTAGGCTAGCATGTTAGGGTAAGTACACAGGGTGTTAGGTTAGGATGACTACTATATGTACAGGGTGTTAGGGTAAGTATACAGGGTGTTAGGATAGGATCATTACACAGGGTTTTAGGTTAAGATCACAATATGTGCAGGGTTTTAGGGTAAGTATACAGGGTTTTAAGTTAGGATTACCATACAGGGTGTTATGGTAAGTACACAGGGTGTTAGATTAGGATCACTGTATGTACAGGGTCTTAGGGTAAGTATACAGGGTGTTACTACACAGGGTGTTAGGGTAAGTGTCGCTCGCAGTGTTGCCTGCTTGAAGGTTTTAGGGCTAAATAAAGCATTTTTTACAATTTGTAATTGAGGGCAAGGGGTAAATATTGCATTTTTTACAATTTTTAATAAAGGGTGTTAGGTTAGGATGTTAGGGTAAGTACACAAGGTGTTTGGTTAGGATGACTACTATATGTACAGAGTGTTAGGGTAAGTATACAGGGTGTTAGGTTAGGATGACTACTATATGTACAGGGTGTTAGGGTAAGTATACGTAGTAGCGCAGTTCCAGTTTGTATCGGGTTTGTTATCACTAGCTTGCTGCCGTGCGTACATCCTATACACACGAATATCAAACATACACCACTCGCACACACTCACAACGCGCGAAGCTCGCTTAAACTTGCGTTCACAGGGGCATGTTCTACTCTACCCAAATTTAAGTAGGTATTTTCATATCACAGACTCTTTTTATCTCCCGCCAGTACAAATTGAACCAATACCTCTAAAGCCCCTAACTTATTCGAATAAAAAATGATGCCTAAAAAATCTCATAAGTTTACACTAGGGTTACCTACTTAACGCACGATCCTTGAACACTGGGCGAGATGAGTACACGGATAGTATGGACATTTATAAGCCGGACATCTTGGCTCTAAATGAGACATGGCTGCGAGAAGAAGAAGATGCCTGTATTCAGTCTGTACCAGGCTATAGTTTGAAAAGCAAACCACGTACAGGTGGAAAGCGGGGTGGTGGAGTCGGATTCTACGTACGTAAGGACTTGCAAGTACGAATTAAGCAACACCCACAATCTCTTCTTGAACAATTATGGCTCGTTTTGAATTTGAAAGGGGTAGGGCGATTTGCTATCGGCACAGCTTACAGACCAGAGAGCGTACCCGTCGATGACGCCATCGATGCGCTTAATGAGTCCTTGGACAGTTTTGCCTCATACAACGGTATTTACCTTCTGACTGATTTTAACATAGATTTATTATTACCTGAAAAAGCTAACTTGAAAAAATTTATAACTTTTTTAAATCATAGGAACCTTCACCAACTAGTTGTCGAACCTACACGGGTAACTGATACCACAGAATCCTTGTTAGATCTCCTTGTTACAGACAGTCCTAATACGTGTCAACTTATTAAAGTGATTCATAACCCAAAAATCAGTGACCATGCTATGGTTTTTGCAGACTTGACAATTAACAAACCTAAACGTGCACCTCAGTAAATCTATAAGCGATTTCTAGATAAAATTAATTTAGACGAGTTTCATAGAGACTTGGAAGAGTTGCCCTTCAAGGATATTATTACCTTAGATCACGTGGATGATAAGATAAAACTACTGAATAGGTTGATTTTAGTCGTATTTAACAAACACGCACCGGTCCGACGCTTATGTATTAAACAGCAGTCTCTCCCTTGGATAACTGACAATATAAAACTTATGATGAGCCTACGGGATGATGCTTTAAAGGTTGCGCATAAAAACGCCAAGGAGCACTCAAGCTGGGAATATTATAAAAGTTTGCGTAATTACACTGGTGGGGCCATGGAGCGGGAAAAAACAGCATATTTCACTTTCTACGTCAACAAGAACAGACAACACCCTAAGCAAATGTGGCAGCACCTGAAACGCTCTTCTATTTTCGGTGATGCAAACAATTCGCTAATTCCGCAACATTTATGCAAACCGGATGAAATAAATAACTTTTTCCTTACACTTCCAGGGGCTTCTGATACGGATCACCAAACGCAAGGACAGTTTAAAGACAAAAAGCTATGTGAAGATGTTTTTTATAAAAAAGTTCTCATGCAATTACAAAAGTGGTCATGCAATGGTTACTTGAGTCGCATAAGACATTACAATATGGTGTCACTGCCATTATCATTCACACACACACACACACACACTTTCACACTCACTACACTTATGCATTCTTTTCTATGTAGATAAACTAGTTCTTTTTATTTATTTATTTTTTCTTTTTTATTTATTTTTTGTACTTAACTATATCGTGTTTTCCTTTGTCATCCTTTTGTTTTTGTTTTTTTTATTATTTGTAATAGCTGATTAACTTCTAAATGTGTAACTGTGAGATCTTTTTAATTGGCAAGCTCGATGTATTATGTTTATGTTTATAAACACATTTAATGCTGTAAGATTTCCTAAATAAATAAATTAAATATAAATCAATGCACTGATTACCAAGTGCGTAAAATTATTGATAAAATAGAAACAAACGCACAAGGCCACGATGGTATCTCAACCGATATGATTCGTCTGACCCTGGATGTAACGTTGCCCTTTATTACGCATATTATAAACTCGTCAATTATGTCTAAAACCTTTCCCACTGAGTGGAAGCTAGCTAAGATGAGACCAATACCTAAGGGCAGCAAAACTGAAAACTACAAGGAGTTACGCCCCATCAGCATCCTTCCAATGCTGTCCAAAATCATAGAGAGAGTGGTGTGCGAGAAGCTCACAAAATATCTGGAAAAGAATGACTTGCTACCTTCTATACAATCAGGATTCCGCAGCGGCCATGGGACTGCAACTGCGCTGGCAAAAGTAACTGACGACATCATTACTGCTTCAGACCAGGGGATGGGAACAATTCTTGTTCTGCTGGACTTTTCGCGGGCATTTGACTGTCTCAACCCAAGTCTATTACTGTCCAAGCTAGCTTATCATGGTGTATCAGAACCGGCATGTAAATGGTTTCAATCATTTCTTACAGGCAGGAAACAGTACGTCGAAATACAAACTGACCAGGGATTGGCAATCAAGTCTGAATTAAAAGATATCTTCCGTGGCACCCCGCAAGGGTCTATCCTGAGCCCACTCCTCTTTATATTATATACAGCAGATCTTGTATCTAAAATTAGACCCAGTCAGGTACACCTTTATGCAGACGATACGCAACTGTATTATTCTTTTCCACCTAAAGACCTTAGCACAGCTGTATCTAAAATAAATGAAGATCTCCAAACAGTTGCGGAATGGTCGTCGAAAAATAACCTCTTTCTAAACCCTTCAAAATCACAGTTTATAATAATGGGCAACAAATGGCAGCAACGACAAATTATCGAACAGAACCCGACTATCAACATAGGAAATTATCCCGTCAGCAGGGTAGATAACGTGAGAAATTTAGGACTCCTCATGGACGGAGAGATGCGTTACATTGAACACATTAACGTCAAGGTACGAAACGCGTTCTATCGGCTTAAGGTACTGTACGGCATCCGGAAGTACCTATCGGAAAAAGTGCGCCATATTCTGACGGAATCTCTGGTTCTTTCATATTTTAACTATGGTGACATCGTATATGGTCCACGCCTTTTATCTGAAACAACTAGATACATACAACGTGTACAAAACGCATGTATGCGTTTTTGCCATAAAATTCCGAAACGTGCACATATTACGCCTTATCTAAATGAAACGTCAACCCTGAACATGGCAAACCGAAGAACATTGCATCTGGCATATTCAGTTCGCAAGATCATAGAGTTTCATAAACCTACAACCTTCTCTTCCGTCCTACCTACAACCTTCTCTTCCGTCCGAGCAGCCGTGCGAATCAGTCGTGTTCTCCCTATCGCAGTGCTAGTAGCATAGTATATGTGAAATTATCAGATAAATCACCAATCTCATAATCCGGATACCCATTTACTAGAAAAATCTGTCTTGGATTTTAATATCGAATTAGAACCTTTTCTACAAGAATTCACCATGGCCGATCAAGCTTACAACGCTCTCATGAAAAACGCCGATGGAAAGAAAAAGTCCAAAGAAGAATTTCAAAACTCCGTTATCGAAATACTAACTGAAATGAAGACCCACCAGGACACCCAACTTGCTTCCATAACCGAAGATCTAAAAGACATTAAAGCTCAAATTGCAGAGTTTCGACTTAAGCAGGACAAGATGGAGGAGTCCTTAAACTTCATTAATGAAAAATACGAGGAAATGAAAGGGAGAGTAGACAAGCTTGAAGAAAAAGATAAACTTAACGAAGGAACTAGAAAACAAGTGGCTGCGAGCGGCGTACTGCTTAATCTGATGGATAATAAACTCGAAGACATGACGAGGAAGCTGCGTGAGAAAACGATCGAAATCAAGAACTTACCCTACGC
The DNA here is from genome assembly GCA_947532105.1 of Athrips mouffetella. Taxonomy (NCBI): domain Eukaryota; kingdom Metazoa; phylum Arthropoda; class Insecta; order Lepidoptera; family Gelechiidae; genus Athrips; species Athrips mouffetella. The sequence continues at coordinate 12,199,206 of OX383979.1, forward strand.
CAGAGATGAAAACAAATTCACAATCATTCAAAATCTCTATGCTAAGCTTTCACTTCCATTTGATGAAGCTTACGTAAACGAAATTTATCGTGTGCATACACCAGACAATAATAACAAGCCACTTATTGTCGATATGACTAAACTCAAACACAAATCCGACTTCTTAGGTGCACTGAAGAACTACGACAAAAGCCATCCTGACAGGCCACTTTGCACCAGAGACCTAGGTTTCAACGGAAAGGGTGAACGTGTATACGCGGCTGACTACCTCACCCCACAGGCTGCGAAACTATTCTATCTTGGCAGAGATCTCAAAAGAAACCACGGATATAAACATTGCTGGACGAGTTTAGGTAAAGTCTATGTGAAGAAGGACGACAATGACCGAACACCGGCCATCTTGATTAAGAGTTCGAAGCAGATCGACGAGCTCAAAACTATCTGACTTCGTAATTTAAGTAAGCAATTTGTGGATTTAACTTTGTTTTTATCCTACTACAATATTTTCTATGACTTATCTTGCATGAAGATCAAATCTGTAACTAAAACACTTATATCGTACAACCTTTTAACATTCACAACAGCACATAAACCTTTTGATAGACTACTTTTAAATTATACGAGTTCATATAACCTTAACACCATTTGCCACCCAATATTTTGTCTTACTGCCAACAATCATTTGGAGCCTCTTTTCATTCTAATCTTGGCACACCAACCACCTTCTGCTCAAGCTTATTCACTATATAACTTTCAAAAATGACTGCAATTGTTGATCTGATACATGACGTTGATGCAACTGAATTGGTACAAAACTTTAAACTTCAGGGTCCTGAATACTGCAAATCTAAACTGACTCTAACCTCAAATAGTCTTACCATAATCTCCCAAAACATTCGCAGTATTAATAAAAACTTAAACGATTTTAACGTTTTCATTTCAAGGCTTGGTTTTGATCCAGATATAATTGTTTTGTCTGAGTGCTGGCTTCATGAAAAGTATTCCCACTTTAAACTACCCAACTATAACTATCACTGTTCAAAAACATATCACAACCAAAATGATGGCGTCGTGATATATTCAAAGAAGGATCTTAATGTCACAGTTAAGGAACCCTCTCCTTCCGATGCTGGCAATTGTCTTGTTCTCGAAATTGGCTGCGATATCAGTATTATTGCAGTTTATCGCTCCCCATCCTTGAACAAAGATTCTTTTATTGATGCTTTAGATAGGGTACTCAAAGAACAAAACACGAAGACCTGTATTTTGGCTGGAGATATTAATATAGACATAGCTGATGGAAACTATGACAGTCATAGTGATAAATACTTAAATTTACTAGCCTTTCATGGCTACTATCCATCTTTTACTATACCTACTCATGGCAAAACTTGCATTGACCACATTGCAATTAGAACTACTGATAAAGCAACTGCTTTGGTTGTTGAGTCTACAATAACCGATCATTATACAACTTTACTATCAGTAGATTCAAATGTAAAAAATGCTTCCCCTAAGTCTCGCACAATTAAGAAAGTAGACATAGAACTTTTGTGCTCGAAACTATCGAAAAAAACATGGGCTGATGTTTATAGCGTCACTGACCCCAATATAAGTACTGTAATTTTTGTCAATACATTGAAATCCCTTACTGATGAATGTACCATGACCTATACAATCGCCCATAATAAGTTTAATCTGAAGCCATGGATCACTACTTCTTTAATCAAATGCATGCAGAGACGTGATCGTCTACACCAAGCAGTTAAAAGTGTTCCAGAGGATGACACACTTAAAAAAATATACAAAGACTATAGAAATACTTGCAACTATATCTTACAAAACCTACGCGATGCTCATGATAAGACCGATCTGCAGGTGACAATCAAAGATAGAAAGAAGACCTGGATGAAACTTAAATCTATTTGCAACATTGATAATCCTAGGACATCTAACCATAGCTTAAGTACTATTAGTGATACGCCTAAAGACTCTGCTGATAGGGTAAATGATTTTTTCACAAATGTTGGTACAAACTTAGCTGAGGAAATCCTGACAAAATCGAAAAGGTCTGAGACAGAACTCCTCTCTAAAATCAAAGGGCGTATAAAAACTAACCCTAATTCTATTTTTCTCCAACCAACTGATGCTAGTGAAATATGTAAACTTATTCAGGCCTTCAAAACTGATAGTTCTCCAGGGTGGGATGGTATCACTCCTAAAATATTAAAAGAAGTTAAGCATATTGTAGCAGAACCCATAGCACATATAGTTAACTCCATTATGACAACTGGGTGTGTACCTGAATCATTTAAAATTGCTCAGGTGTGTCCTATATTTAAATCAGGCCAACCCAATGAAGTCAATAATTATAGGCCCATTTCATTAATTACAATTATGGCTAAAATATTCGAAAAAGTCCTTAACAAAAGGCTCTTATCATTTCTAGACAGCAATAACATATTTGCTGAAAACCAGTTTGGTTTTAGATCTAAAAGAAGTACGGAAGACGCGGTGTTACTGTTATCTGATCTAGTTGCGCAGAGACTGGATGCTGGTAAAAAATGTGTGGGTGTCTTTTTAGATCTTAAGAAGGCATTCGACACTGTGTCATTGCCACTACTTTTGCAAAAACTAGAGGCAGTAGGAATTAGAGGGATAGCACTGACATTGTTGAAAAGCTACTTATACGGTAGAAAACAATTTGTTAATTTAAACGGAGTACATAGCGGTATGAACACGACTTCGTTTGGAGTGCCGCAGGGAAGTGTTCTTGGGCCGACGCTGTTTTTAATATACATTAACGACCTCTGTCAGATAAACGTAGCGTCGGCCCAAGTAATCACCTAAGTAATCACCTTTGCTGATGACACTGCAATTTTATTTGAGGGTAAGACGTGGAACGATGTTAAGGCCATAACTGAAGAAGGCATGAAAGATATCGTGGAATGGCTAGAGGATAATCTTTTGACTTTAAACATCCTAAAAACTAAGCATATCTGTTTCTATGTGTCAGCAAGAACCCAGCCTTCATCCTGTCTTAACTTCATTAAATTACACAATAATGCTTGCGTTAATAGTTTTACATGTAATTGTCATGGAATTGAGCGCATAGATCGCATCAAATACTTAGGAGTTCTAATCGACCAAAATCTGAAATGGCAATATCATATCGAAGCTATTTCTGCTAGAACTAGAAAACTATTGCATGTCTTTAAAAAACTACGCAGGGTTGCAAGTAATGAGCTTATTAAAACTGTTTATTTTGCGTTATGCCAGTCACTATCAACATACTGTATAGTCGCATGGGGAGCAGCTGCGAAAACTTTCCTAATAAAATTGGAACGCGCTCAAAGAGCTGCATTAAAAGTGGCTTTCAATAAACCATTCCGGTATAGTACTCAGATACTGTATTCCGAAAACCAACTACTTACAATAAGACAGCTATACATCCAGAAAACGTGCTTAAGATTCCATAAGACATCTTTAAGTACTATGCTTCCAGTCCCTGTCCACGAAGTTAATCTTCGTAACATATCGGCAAGAGATCGCCCGTGGTTGATTCCTAAAACACGAACATGCTTTGCACAAAAGTTCTATTATTTTATGGGGCCGCTTATCTATACACTGACTAACAAATTACTAAGCATTGCAGATAAAACACAAAAAGTATCTAAAAATCAAATTTTTCACTGGTTAAGACGTCAAGATTACAATCAAACTGAGCTGTTGGTGGTTGCTAAACCAGGAACTACACTTTTCCAACAAATTATTTCAAATTAGTAAATTGCGCTGAAATCTGATCTACCCAACCAATAATTAGTATTATTTTTGCTATTATTGATCCCAAGAATAGGTTTTCGTAGGGGTTGGGTAGTATTATGGGTATTATTATGAAAATATTTGTGTGGCCTGATGATAAAACACGTACTCCAATATAATGCTGTTAATATAAAATCACAAGTAACCAAGATTATCTGTCTGCGTTACGTATACTATGCAAAACCAATATGAATGCAAATATAGGACATGCGTTCGGCTTAACTCATTAGCAGTGCCATTTGTACTTTAATGATTGTTCGATGACTGCAAGTCTATCTTTGCATTACTCGCAAGTGCGATTTGTGTTATTGTTGTGATCCGAGCTAGTTGTAACTACCTACATCAAACTGATGTTTCGTTAGTGAATTAAGATTTATTAAGCACGTTGTTTTTAATGTTTCATTATAATTGTTACGTGCTGGACAGGAAGACCTGGTTACCCATAGTACAGGGTATCCTAGTTTGGGAACCAGGCACTTTACACGTCAACAGAATAACCTACCTTTATTTTTTACGTTAGACTTAAGATTATGCGTGTAAAAAATGTTCTTGTTTCCTAAATAAAGATATTTTCATTTCATTTCATTTCTACATATCTTTTTGAGAAACTGCACTGGGTGAGAGATGCTAGCAAGAGACCGATTCGTGAACACAGGAAAAATTGTCTAATAGTACCATCACACAAAACCACGATGTTTAGAGGAAGTTTTAAATTTGCAGCGTCGAAGGTATGGAACGATTTGCCACCACCTTTGAGACAGCCGATGCCTCTGCTAAAATATAAAAAACTTGTTCAATCACACCTTTTGGAGAATCAAATAAAAAATTCTATAACATATTATAACAATACAGGAAAAAAACAAAACAAGCAAATAAACAAACAATAATATTTCACTTACTCTAATCATCATAACTCGAACACAACTAGCCATATATACACACGCACGCACGCATGCACACGTAACCACCCACACACACACATAAGTACACAAAAAATCGCATACCTACGTTTAATCTTTTTATGTTTTTTTTTTTGTTTTAATGTTTTGGACTTTGAATAGGAATCCAAATTTATTTCTTATATTTGTAATTTAAAAAACAAAACATTAAATACCTGTTCTCTAATACGACCGACCTGTTAACAACAAACGGGGCCAGTCTGAAAACCAGTGCTTTTGTGCTTCGCATTAGCTGACACTGGCACCTTTTGCCAAATGTGTTTTTTTTTTAGTATAAGATCTGTATAATGGAAATATTTGGCAATAAAGATGTTTTTATTTTTATTTTTTATACAGGCTGTTAAAATAGGATAACTCTCTATAGAGAGTTACTCACCTGGTGTCCGTTTGGTTGCGCAACCAATTTGGTGGCGCAACCAGCTCGGATGCTGGTCGCGCTACCACTCCTAGTGAAATACGGCCCTTAATACTGTGGCCGCAGGGTGTAGCGACTCTGGTGTCTTTACTGGTTGTCGCGAACGTTGTCGCGAATTATGGCAACCCCAGAAAGAACGCTAGGTCGGCCATTTTGTATTGTCATTTGGAGATCAGTTTGCAGTTTTACCGCGTTCGTCAATGTTTATAAGTTTTTCTGTTTATTTTAAGTTTGTTAAAGCATTGTACAGTGAATAGTTTTCCAAAGCGTCTCTCACGTTAGAAGTTTTCAATCTGGGTAGTTGATTAGTTTGTTAACTCTGCGTGCAGTGAATTGTTTTGCATGGTGTTTATAACGGCGGTGGCGGCGGTGCTCCGATGGAAAATTGATAGCTAAGTTTATAACTTGATGCTTATAGATCCTGAGATACAAGATTGTAATACGTTAGTCATTTATAGTTAAAGTATGGGTAATTTAGTGCACTAGATTCACCAAAGGAACTTTTAAATACGTAGAAGTGACTATAATATGGAAGTATTTAAGATACACCTAAGTATATCTCAGGAGCTTATAATGTTGTAAACTTAGTTTGATGTTGGTTTTTAACCAACAGATGGGGCAATGAACTACGCGTCAGCTTGGAAGCAGGCAGGAGCTAGACAAGAAAGTTGAAGACCAAACGGACATGGTAAGGTGGAGAAAGCGAGCTTGGAGAAGGTATAGAATTTGTTATACCTTCGCGACACTGGTGTCTAGTTACGGACACCAGTGGCGCAACCAGTCGCGCCACCGTGGTGTCCCAGTGAAATATCGGCCAAGGCTTCACACGATTTAAGCGTCTTACAGAAATAGTGAACACTAGCTGTTGCCCGCGACTCCGTCCACGTGGAGTTCTGCAAAACATAGCTCGTGAGTTTTCCTATGGATCAAACTATCTTCTTACCAATTTTCAGCAAAATCGGTTCATCGGATTAGTCGTAAAAGCGTAACAGACGGATATACAGAGTAATTTTCGCTTTCATAATATTATATACACAGTACAGATAGGACGGAGTTTTTGTACATTAAACACGTCTTGTTTACGTGTGGATTGTTAGTTCTCCCACTACAGGGTCCGTGCAGACCGACCGGCAAAATGCTCTCGCATGCTCGAGCACGCTCGAGCATGCGCGAGCAGTCCAGAGCAGTTTCTTAGGGTTGCCATGCCATGTTACCAATTTCTAGCGGTAATTCAACACTGGGACGTGCATGCAGGGTGTTAGGTTAAGATAATTATTATACAGGATGTTAGGGTAAGTATACAGGGTGTTTTAGGTGATCCTAACCTAAAACCCTGTGTAGTGATCCTATCTTAACAAGGATAGGATCACTACACAGGGTTTAAGGTTAGGATCACTATATGTCCAGGGTTTCAGGGTGAGTGTACAGGGTGTTAGGTTAGGATTACTATACAGGGTGTTATCTAAGACCCTGTACATATAGTGATCTTAATGTAACACCCTGTATACTTACCCTGAAACCCTGTGTATTTATCCAAACCTAACACCCTGTATAATTACCCTAACACCCTGTACATATCTAAAGTCATCCTAACCTAACACCCTGTATACTTACCCAAACATCCTGTACATATAGTAGTCATCCTAACCTAACACCCTGTGTACTTACCCTAACATGCTAAAATAATGACCATTAGAAGCATTTTTGATAATACCGAGACTAATGTTCATGGAATCTTATCTTACATCGTGTGTTATTTTGATCGATCACCTCCCTAATCATCACACAAGAAATCGGCCGAAAAGAATACGGTCGTGGGCATTACAAATTGTAAACAATGCTATATTTAGCCTTAAACCCTTCAAGCACGCAACACTGCGACCTTGCATCCGCGCGACTGCTCGCGCATGCTCGAGCAGCCGCAAGCAGTTTTTATGCCTCTCAGGCAATTTTGCATTTTATTCTTATGAATTTAAAGTACATTTTGCAATGCTATCAAAAACTGCTCTCGTCTGTTCTGCCTTTTGGTGTGCGCGGAGCCATAGGGTCCGCGCAGACCGACCGGCAAAATGCTCTCGCATGCTCGAGCATGCGCGAGCAGTCCGGCGGCGCAGTTTCTCAGGGTTGCCATGCCATGGTACTAATTTGTAGCGGTAATTCAACACTGGGACGTGCATGCAGGGTGTTAGGTTAAGATTATTATTATACAGGATGTTAGGGTAAGTATACAGGGTGTTAGGATAGGATCACTACACAGGGTTTTAGGTTAGGATCACTATATGTCCAGGGTTTTAGGATACGTATACAGGGTGTTAGGTTAGGATTACTATACAGGGTATTATGGTAAGTAAACAGGGTGTTAGATTAGGATCACTGTATGTACAGGGTCTAAGGGTAAGTATACAGGTTGTTACTACACAGGGTGTTAGGGTAAGTATACAGGGTGAAAGGATAGGATAACTATATAGGGTGTTAGGTTAGGATCATTATATGTAGAGTGCTCCTAACCTAACACCCTGTGTAGTTATCACTATACATAATAGTGATCCTAACCCAACACCCTATGTAGTTTTCCTATCCTAACACCCTGTATAGTTATCCTAACATCGTGTATAATAATAATCTTAACCTAACACCCTGCATGCACGTCCCAGTGTTGAATTACCGCTACAAATTAGTACCGTGGCATGGCAACCCTGAGAAACTGCGCCGCCGGACTGCTCGCGCATGCTCGAGCATGCGAGAGCATTTTGCCGGTCGGTCTGCGCGGACCCTATGGCTCCGCGCACACCAAAAGGCAGAACAGACGAGAGCAGTTTTTGATAGCATTGCAAAATGTACTTTAAATTCATAAGAATAAAATGCAAAATTGCCTGAGAGGCATAAAAACTGCTTGCGGCTGCTCGAGCATGCGCGAGCAGTCGCGCGGATGCAAGGTCGCAGTGTTGCGTGCTTGAAGGGTTTAAGGCTAAATATAGCATTGTTTACAATTTGTAATGCCCACGACCGTATTTTTTTCGGCCGATTTCTTGTGTGATGATTAGGGAGGTGATCGATCAAAATAACACACGATGTAAGATAAGATTCCATGAACATTAGTCTCGGTATTATCAAAAATGCTTCTAATGGTCATTATTTTAGCATGTTAGGGTAAGTACACAGGGTGTTAGGTTAGGATGACTACTATATGTACAGGATGTTTGGGTAAGTATACAGGGTGTTAGGTTAGGATGACTTTAGATATGTACAGGGTGTTAGGGTAATTATACAGGGTGTTAGGTTTGGATAAATACACAGGGTTTCAGGGTAAGTATACAGGGTGTTACATTAAGATCACTATATGTACAGGGTCTTAGATAACACCCTGTATAGTAATCCTAACCTAACACCCTGTACACTCACCCTGAAACCCTGGACATATAGTGATCCTAACCTTAAACCCTGTGTAGTGATCCTATCCTTGTTAAGATAGGATCACTACACAGGGTTTTAGGTTAGGATCACCTAAAACACCCTGTATACTTACCCTAACATCCTGTATAATAATTATCTTAACCTAACACCCTGCATGCACGTCCCAGTGTTGAATTACCGCTAGAAATTGGTAACATGGCATGGCAACCCTAAGAAACTGCTCTGGACTGCTCGCGCATGCTCGAGCGTGCTCGAGCATGCGAGAGCATTTTGCCGGTCGGTCTGCACGGACCCTGTAGTGGGAGAACTAACAATCCACACGTAAACAAGACGTGTTTAATGTACAAAAACTCCGTCCTATCTGTACTGTGTATATAATATTATGAAAGCGAAAATTACTCTGTTTATCTGTCTGTTACGCTTTTACGACTAATCCGATGAACCGATTTTGCTGAAAATTGGTAAGAAGATAGTTTGATCCATAGGAAAACTCACGAGCTATGTTTTGCAGAACTCCACGTGGACGGAGTCGCGGGCAACAGCTAGTGTTCACTATTTCTGTAAGACGCTTAAATCGTGTGAAGCCTTGGCCGATATTTCACTGGGACACCACGGTGGCGCGACTGGTTGCGCCACTGGTGTCCGTAACTAGACACCAGTGTCGCGAAGGTATAACAAATTCTATACCTTCTCCAAGCTCGCTTTCTCCACCTTACCATGTCCGTTTGGTCTTCAACTTTCTTGTCTAGCTCCTGCCTGCTTCCAAGCTGACGCGTAGTTCATTGCCCCATCTGTTGGTTAAAAACCAACATCAAACTAAGTTTACAACATTATAAGCTCCTGAGATATACTTAGGTGTATCTTAAATACTTCCATATTATAGTCACTTCTACGTATTTAAAAGTTCCTTTGGTGAATCTAGTGCACTAAATTACCCATACTTTAACTATAAATGACTAACGTATTACAATCTTGTATCTCAGGATCTATAAGCATCAAGTTATAAACTTAGCTATCAATTTTCCATCGGAGCACCGCCGCCACCGCCGTTATAAACACCATGCAAAACAATTCACTGCACGCAGAGTTAACAAACTAATCAACTACCCAGATTGAAAACTTCTAACGTGAGAGACGCTTTGGAAAACTATTCACTGTACAATGCTTTAACAAACTTAAAATAAACAGAAAAACTTATAAACATTGACGAACGCGGTAAAACTGCAAACTGATCTCCAAATGACAATACAAAATGGCCGACCTAGCGTTCTTTCTGGGGTTGCCATAATTCGCGACAACGTTCGCGACAACCAGTAAAGACACCAGAGTCGCTACACCCTGCGGCCACAGTATTAAGGGCCATATTTCACTAGGAGTGGTAGCGCGACCAGCATCCGAGCTGGTTGCGCCGCCAAATTGGTTGCGCAACCAAACGGACACCAGGTGAGTAACTCTCTATAGAGCTGTATACATTTTGTTGGTAGCGGCGACTGGTTGCGCTGCCATGGTGTCCCAGTGAAATACCGGCCTTACGGGCTCATTCTAGATGCTCAATGCAGCAACCTTATATTCTACAGTTTTTCTAAATTCGCTAAACAGAATTGGATTTTTCATACAAATTGGACCGATCCACTGATCATTTTTTAAGGAGTCAAAATTTATTTTGCTTTATTAAAAAGTCGTAGTATTAGCCTAAGTATTTTTGTATCTCCTGTTGATGGTCCTTTTAAATAAAATAAAATAAAGTCGTATATAAGTCTTGGAAGAGCGGTGCCTCCTAACACAGGCGATAAGCTTAGCAGGAGACACCTGCCCCTATTTTCAAAATACTTTGTTAAATGCAAATAAAACAAAAGTTGCATATAGCCCCCAGAATAAGCCCTCAAAAGGTTTTATACCAAATTTATTAAAGCTTTTATTGCATTTTGTGTGTTGCGTTGGCAAGCAAGATGAACACACCACACTGTCGTGAAATTCCCTTTTCTTGTGGGTAGTAAAATTTTTATAACATACATACATAACATCACGCCTTGTTCCCGTTGGGGAAAAAGAAATTTTTATAAAGAAATTGAAATTCTTACTTCATTCAGATCCTTTATTTGAAGTTGTCGCTTTCGTTCTGAATTTAAAGAGGCCCCCCGCAAGTTCCATGACATAAAAGTACGAATGGAATTTTCAATTATGTACGATTCCATGTTAGGGTCAATACTAGACAAACGAAAATAGAATAAGATCCAGATGAAATTGAGGCTCTTTCCGTGGAAGATATTTCCGCCATACCAGCTACTGCAGCGCCAGCACGAGCCCCTAGCTAGATAAAAAAAATATGCCCACTCTTGCGATGAAACTGATCTTTGCTCCACACATAAAACGTCAAAAATTACATTTGGCCTTTGATATAATTTTTATCTAGTGGCTCTTGCTGGCGCTGTAGGTATAAGGCCATGTCTCCACTAGGCTCACAGTGAGCCGCTTACTGTCTGCCTCCTGTACGCCTCCCTATATATTTTAAACGGAGTGTCCATTTAGCGCTTACTGTACGCAGTTTGCGGCGTTACGCTTGCGGATTCATTCAGTGAGCAGCTGAGTCGCCGCGAACTATGCTCCCGGTCGGCGGCTCAGTCAGCTCACTGCGCCGACGGAACGAATTAAGTGAGCGACCGATACGCCGCGCCGCTCAGAGTCAGTCGGCTCACTGTGAGCCTAGTGGGGACATGGCCTTATTACCAAGTTATATACCTACTTCAGCCTGTTCATCATCAAAAGTGCGTTAGATAGGTAGTAGGGGTCGCACACCGTGATCCCGACTCTTGAAAATATCGGGAAACCAAGCGAATTTTGACTTGTTTGAATCCCGGGATTAGAATAATAAAACCGAGATTTTTTGGTGCGATGAAAAGCAAAAATAACAGTCAACAGGTTTAAATTACGGTAAGGATAATTTAATTTAATTCATCAGAAAAATACATTGGTTTAAGTTAAATTTCGGTACGCATAGTACTATAAATAAACAATCAAAAAGGTAAAAAACATAAAATATCTTACTTCAGATTTTCATATCGTAAGCTAGATAGATAGATAGATAGATAAACACTTTATTGCACACTAAAAAACAAATCCAAATAACAATAATTAATTACAAAAAGTGAGCAAAGGCGGCCTTATCGCTGTAAGCGACCTCTTCCAGACAACCTTTGGGAAGAGGAATCCATCAAAGATAAACGAGTTAGGAAGTGCAGTGTAAAAATATAAGAATAATGATATAATAAACCTAATGCTAAGAATACATAAGAAACATCGAATAATTAAATAATACATACATTAACAATATATAAATATATACATATAAACGTAAATATATAATACTAAATACATACTACATACATATTATAAATAGATCAATATTTATAAATCTACTTGCAAACCGTTTGAGAAAGGAGATGCTCGTGTACTTTAAGTTTAAATGTATTAATCGTAGCCAGATATTGTTTATATTAATTATTTGCTACTCACTGGGTACTCAGAAGTAATAATTTCTTATGATACTAAGAATAAGATGAGTATTTATTTTCCAATAATAAATTACAAAATGAATTCAGAAAGAAAAAACAATTTTTTAATGATACCGTGTTGGGTATTAAATGAAAGGGCTTAATGAGCGCATTTCAAATATACTACGGCTATTATCTGAACATGACTATGAATATCTATTAAATACCATAGTTTATACAAAACAATTTAGATGACAATATTTTCTTGTTTCTTACTTTTATAACAAGATTTGCCAGTAGTCGGGTTCTAGTTTTTGAATTTTTTTTATAAGGATTGTAAGTGGTTTCTCGCTGGCTCTCATTTTGAGGGTAGCTGTCATACAACAAAAATGAAGATTTAAAATTTGCTGAAAAACAACTCAAAAGTATTTTTATAAAACCTTGCATGACCAAGCATCTCCATGTAAGGTATCTTGCGGCAGTATCAATTGGCCTGTGTAATTTCATATAAGGGGTGTTTCAGTACTACCAAAACGTAAATATGTGATTTTCTCATAATTGGTTCCATTGACTTCATTTTAATGTTCTGTAATTTTATTCCTGGATTGGTATCTAGCTGACTGTATAATTTGAATAATTTTTGCAAAAATCTAGTTTACAGGGCGTACCAAAACCTGAAAGGTCTTGCTCAGTAGACTAAACTCTATAACCCTACAAAAGTAAAACATGTATTGAATTTATATCAGCTGCCCGGCCCCAAAGCAGTATGCCGTAAGACATAATGCTATGGAAGTGGCTAAAGTAAATAGCTAAAGCGCCGAGACCAGGGTGACGAGAGAGGGAACCCTGGTGCCAGACGGGCCTGAAGATTGATCCCAGGCGACGCAGACCGGTCCGGGCTCGGAAGAGAGCCGAAGCCCGATGTCACAAAATGGCTTCAGCTCGAGAGTCACGAGACCCTAAGACGGTATCGGCCTGATGATCTTGCATATAGAAAACCTAGATGAAAGAGTGAGAATAAACATAGATGAAAGAGTAAGAATAAATTTGGGTGAAAGCAGTGGTGGCTCATGGAGGTTGACAACGTGTGGGATGCTTAGTTAATTTTAACCTAAACCAACAGGTCCAAGAAAGGCGGCGGGATTCCTGGGACAGACGACTCCAACCGGATTCAGAGAACGGAAGCAGAGAGAGCAGGCTGCCAGGTACCTGTGACATAAGCGAGGAAACATTCACAATCTTCACAGCCTTCATGAGGCAGAGCAATTCAGGTATGAGTTTATATTACTTATCGTGACGTCAACCTGTTATTCCCCCAACCGAGGGGGCGTCACGACAATTGGTACCCGCAGCCGCTCAAGTGGTTATGCGTGTGTCTGTCAACATCAGGCACCCGCATAGTGACATTGACCAGCTAGCTGGGTTAGATCTAACGACAATACAAATCTGCGCGCCTCTCTCCCAGCATGGTCAGTTTTCTGGTAAGGGAACAACTACTCGCTGTGGTGGGCGTTAAAGTCCCCCAGAAAATGAAGATGTGCTGTTGGGTACCGGTGTTGGGCACAATCCGCCTTCTCCATCAGGTGCTCAAAGAGCCTGGTCGTCTCCTGGTCACCGCTGTGCAACCGGTAGACACCGACGTAGAGAGATTTCTTAATGCCAGTATCCACCAGAATCCACAACGTTGAAAACCCTGAATCCTCAAAGCAACGGAGACGCCGAAAGCAAGTTTCATCGCGGACGTACACACAGACCCCGGCCCATTTTCTAAACTTGTGTTCCAACGAGTAACCCGGGTAGTTGAGGTACGCCACGTCTGACGGTGTTGCTATCTGCGTCTCCGTTATAAAGAATAGTACGGCTTCTCGGTCTCGAGATGGTGATGGACCGGATCGAGATGGAGTGCACCCCGCGGATGTTAATGAAAACCTTTTTCTTTATTACCTTTGACATGAGGAGTTTTTTGTTGTGGAGAACGGAAAGTGGTCAAGACGCGGCTCGGTTATCAAATGCAACTTTACGACTCATCTGACCTGTGGGGAACTCACCTGGAGACTGTGGGGGGCGCCCGAGCCCCCCTGAAATGGCCATCGGGTCCGGGTTCGCCAACTGTCACGACGGAGCATTCCAGGATTTTTCGCTAGTTGGCGGGGCAGCCCTTCCCATGTGGCTTTCGCGGTACTTGGGCTACTATAACCTAATCCAAAGTAGCTTTATTCTTTTGACACATGTAAAAATTTAAGTCGACGTAACATTTAAATGGCGATAACCTTTTTTTGAGTTCCGATACCAAAATGGTAAAAAAAGAACCCTTATGGTGCGACTTTGTCTGTCTGTCTGTCCGTCTGTCTGCCACACCTCTATATCTCAGCAACTACTCATGCTATCGACTTGAAATTTGGAACAGTTTTAGAATATGGTTGCCTAACTTAATTTCACATGAAAGAATTTTGAAAAAAATATGACTATTAATGTAAAGGGGCCCGAAATAGGGGGGGCTAAATTTCAAATTGTTGCTACTAGGTCGAGTGGGGTATCATATGAAAGGGCTTTACTAGTACATTCTTAAATATATTTTTATATTTTTTTACGTCTCTTAGTTTTCAAGTTATGATGAAAAATTACAACCAAAAAATACCATTCCCCCCCCCCCCCCTTATCTCCGAAGTTTGTGAAAGGAAAAATCTGAATTAATTACAGTTGACAGAAATTTATGTAAACATTACAGGAAAAATAAAACGATCTTTCTAAGTTGCACAGTTTTTTAGAAATCTGCAAATAACCTTTAAAGACAAACTGAGTTTTGCGATCCTAAAAATGGACTTTATTGCTTCCAAAAATACAAAAATTATATCGGAACCCTCGGCGCGCGAGTCTGACTCGCACTTGACCGGTTTTTTTTATTTTGTGTTCCTTCTTAAATTGGCAATATACTCGATGAAAAAACACAAAATACAAAATAAAACTGGATATTTAATAATAACTTAAGATCTTAACAGGTTTTATATGGTTAAACTAATACTATTTTAGAAAATGCATATATAAGTCAAGGCGTTCGCGCAAGGTCATGGCACTCGGCGTTTCTCGGTGAGATATAATTAGATGCTTCCTTATCAACTGTGTTCCTTTATGTATGTTACTCGGGCAATAAAATTTAAAACGAATATGGCGAAAACTTATAAGTTTTCCATATGATTTTTGGAAGTAGATTTACCTAACCAAAATTTGATTACCTATTAAATTCGCACATGACCTTAACATCCTGTACAAACAGATACAGGTACACTTACTTAAGGTGATCCGTTTTCCATACAAAAATTTAAATGACTTGCATTCTTACGCGGGATATAAAATTCTGTTGAAAAACGAACGAATACTGCTATTTTTAGTTAAATTTTTCGCTAATTAATACAAAAATACAGTCAATGTACTGAAAGTACCATTTTTGTTAGCAATTTTTGGTTCAATTTTACGATTGTGGGCGTGCGGTCAAAACTGTACGATTGTGCTTTGTGGGCATGTGTGAGTGATCGTACTCATGTAAACACGGACTGACGAGAGTAATTGACTTTAGTGGACATATGGAGATATTTTTCTTATCGAAATTGTTGTTAGGCGTTGAAGTTGCACGATAAAATTTACGCGAATCAACTTTTTGCACATATATAGTTGGTACTTATTTTGCATTAAAAAATAAAACCTTATATTTGCAGCAGTGGCTCCATCTAGTTGCACTCGGGGCTAAGCTGGCCGTCACAGCTCACCTTAAGTATTGAACGCAGGAAATGGTTCTCTAAAGTTAAAGTTAATTTATTTAGGTCCCGTGTGGTGCCGGCAAAGAATAGTACCAACCCATACATACCCATGGGTGTCGTAAGAGGCGACTAAGGGTTAACTGGAGGATGGGCAGCAGCATCCTCCTTAATATCTTACATCTTACTTACTGCGGTTACCTACAACCGCGGTCCATGGTGCCAGCCGTAACGCTAACAATAGTGAGGTGACTATGGTACTTCCCTCCACATTTTTCCAGCAAAAGCTAGAATTCTGGAGGGAGCTCCCTGTCCTGTAGTGGACGTTTCATGGGATGTTATGATGAATTTATTTTACTTTTAGAAATTTAACAAGACAGTTAAAGTTAGAGACGGGTGTTTCTCGGTGGTCGGACATATTACACTGTGATAGATCTATCATCAAATTATAAACCATGAATTTTCATCGGTTTTGCTCCCGAAGCCCAATGATTCTACTCATGATAGATAATTAAGCAAACACTGTAGCATAGCAATCCGCAGAATATACAAGGCTTTAAAAATTGGTGTAAAGCCCTTCAAATGCTTATTCTGGGGGCTAAATGCAAAAACATTTATAACATGTGTTTTTGAAATTCGAAAAATTAATTGCGACTTTTTACACAAATTGCTCCGATCAGCTGATCATTTCGTATGGATAATCGAATTTTATAGTTTTTGCATTAAGCCCCCAGAATAACCCCAAGGTTTTACACCAATTTTTAAAAAGTCGATATAATAGTAAAATCTCCATGCTGCGGTACTGGCCGCAAAGGTTTTATTTTTCACTTTGCGTATACCACAGATTAGTAAAAACGTGTCATTTACAGGCTCTATAACGGGCTCATATTCAGCAGCTATCCGTAGCACTCATAATTTATAAGTACCTGGGCGACCGAGCTTCGTTTCAGTGAGCAAGCCATGCTACTCAACAATAGATGGCGCTGTAAGTTTCTTGAACGCACTAAAACGCGCTAAGAAATATAAAAAAGATGGTAAACACGAATTTTCCCGGACATGACACCTAGCTAGATCGATTTTTTTCCCCCTAAAACCCCTGTATACTAAATTTCATCAAAATCGTTAGAGCTTTTTTCGAGAAACCGATTACAAATATATAAGGTGTTTTTAAATTAGACCCAAATATTTCTAGGGGTGGTGTAACTATGATAAAGAAAAAGGTTTATCAAAGTTTTACAAAAATCCTACCGCTAGTTTTTTTGTTATAATTTTCAAACAAAAAAATTATTATTATTTGCAATCATCCTGTAGTAATGATTTCGAGCGTACTAAGAGCCCGAAACCGCCCGAACCGCGCACTCGGCTTGCGCGTGATTGGCTCACGACTCCGCGCTGACGCCTGTGCTGATACGGAGTGTTCATTTTACGATATTTAGCGGTATTGTTTTTAGGATATTTCTCGAAAACTAGCGAATAGAAATGTAAAAAAATAACACCAATAGTATTCATTTAGGTCCTTGAGGTAACCCTAACAATATTTGGGTCTAATTAAAAAACACCTTATATATATGTCGAAGACACGACCTGGGGTGGAAGAGGGATGGCACTATGTGGGCAAGGGATAGACGTCAGGAATAGCAGAGAACACGATATTGGCCGAACTATTTGTAGCAGACATCGATAACATCTTTGACAATCGCCTAATTCAATCGAGTGTAACTTACTTGCATAACGATCATACATCCTGACTTGCCATTGACCTCTCATACGGTATTCTCCTCAATCACGTCGTCGGTAAACACAGCGGTGTGCAGGACTGCTTGTGCCACCTGTTGTTTTAATGTAAAATTAACTAAGTGGCACAATCTTGTCAACCCCAAACGTTGGAGGCTTATTCTAAGATTCTATTCACATGTTCAACTACAGCAAACTCACAGTGCACCGTGTTTTACTATCACAAAAGGTATTCGCGTATCATAACCTAAAATATCACAGTTTAGAAGCAGACAAGACTATAAACACCTAGCTGTCGTTAAAGGGTCGCTCCTGTCATCGCAGAATTGCCACGGCTCATCCGCCAGCGGCTGCAGGCTTCATCTCGCGGCCAACTATGACTTAAGAACTTGATGTGGTAAAATCTCAAACAAGAATGAGCTGTTGAAAATGGCGGCCTCGTCTTCACTTTGCTACGTGTTGGCTAAACTGACACAAACCACGCCCCTTTACGCGCCATTCGTTGTAGTAGTACCAACCTCACGATCTAAATAAAGCAATCATTGCCAACATCATCGTCCAATATCGACAATCTACACTGGTACGGAAATTCAGTACTAAATTGACGTTTGGCGTAGCTTCGCCGTGCTTGGGCCACTGCATGGGTGCTGCTGGCACGAACGTTTGTCTTTGAAAATACCGCGGGAAATTCTAAATGAGAGTCGCTCTACGACACGGCCGTCCTGACGGGTCGCACGTCCTCGTGCGAGTCCGAATAACTGCAAGAAAATATCTTCTAAACCGCTCGGCCAAACCTGACCAAAACGAATCAAAACTAACTGCAAAAATCTTTCATCAAAATCACTCATCCGCTCCTGACCAAGAATGTTCAAAACTTCAACGAACTACCAAACTCAATGTCTTCGGGTCAAATCTAAAAGAGCTAAATCAAAACAAATTTTAACCAGTAGGTAGTAAAATCACGTAAAATTATCGCATCTTTCTGATACCAAATAAAAAAGTCACTAACTCTCTGATAAGTCAGTATCACGTCGTTATGTGAACGTCAAAGTTAATTTAGACCATCGATCAATAATTTCTAAATTAGGTGAAAACCATTTTCAGACTAAAGCAATTGATATCAAGTTCTGTAATCAAAATAATTCACCATACACTCGTTAAATCATCGCCTCTATCCGGCAAGTACATCGCCTCCTTCCGGCTAGTACACAAATAAAACGAACGCCTCTATCCGGCGGGTACGTCGCTTCCATCAGGCTAGTACCTTAAATGGCGGGTATATCGCTTCCATCAGGCTAGTACCTTTAAAATAATTTGCTCACAGAACTTCAAAATAAATCAGGTTACAACTGTATGAAACAAAACATAAAATTTAATCATTGATCGAATGTCGATGTACGGACTTCACTATCAGTATTCATATCAACATAGCATCTAAATCTTTCACATTTACTTTCAAAAACAATCGCAAATTTAGGTTATTTAAACGTAACATCAATTTCAGTAGCAAATATTATCAATTTAGAAACAGCGGCTGTAATGTTGAACAAAACCATACTCATTCAAACAACAATAACTGGGTTAAATTAAATTTTAAATTTTACAATGCTCAACTCTGACCTCTATCCGGTCATCACAACAATCGACCTCTATCCGGTCTTTCACACGTGACCTCCATCCGGTCACAAACATAACTGGCAACCTCTATCCGGCCACCTCAATCGACCTCTATCCGGTCTTTCACACGTGACCTCCATCCGGTCACGAACACAACTGGCAACCTCTATCCGGCCACCTCAATCGACCTCTATCCGGTCTTTCACACGTAACTAAACCAGAGCGAACACTTTCATCGCCGCGCAGCTTTGGACCGCCCGAGAGCAAGTCAATAAGAAACGGCTTACGACTTAGAGTTGGAACTGATTTAGTCACACACACACACACACGCATATCCGCCATCCGGGTACATCACCACAACGGCGACGTCCGTCCGGCCACAAACATATCCGCCCTCCGGGCACATCACCACAACGGCGATGTCCGTCCGGCCACAAACATAACTCAACCACTTATTCGATTATAAAAACCAGTAACCTCCATCCGGTTACTTTTGAGCTTTGTAAAACACAAAAACAATCTCAAGTTCTCTTGATCTCAAATCGTTATTAAAATAATCACAAGAATGGGTTTGTTCAACATGTCACAGGATTAACGCTATAAAATTTCACTGGGCTATTGAATCAGTCTGGTTACGGTCATCCTACTAGGTATGTCAAAATGTTATTCCAAAACAATCGCGAAATTTACTTACGTTCTCACTTCATGAGACCACAAAACTACTACTAGCACTTGAAAGTTACTGTTCCTTTTAAAAAAAATAATCATTATGGTTTTAGTAATCACTTGATCAAAATCACTAAAACACTTGTGTACGCTTTTATCACGTTATTGTAAAACATTTTGAACTTCATCTCGAAATCACTTTAGTTAGGTTATGTTATGAACGCATTCTTTACTGAAAGTTTTCTACACTGCCTAACAACTAAAATTATTATTCCGGTACCTAAAAATATTGTAAATGTCATGGCACGATCAAGATTTACGAGTCACTTCCTATGGTTTGTACTTACGTGACGCAATGTCAAATATCGTGTTAAGTAAACAAGAAATCACATCAAAAACACTATGAAAATCGTAGCACTATTACAAAAGCAACATTTACAATGCTTTTTTCGTTTCAGCCTGGTTTCAGCACTACACTTTACTTATCGTAACAGTTAACCGCAATATCATAACTATTTAAGGCAACTAAACGTCACGTCTCATGTAGTCTACCCACTGTCTACCTACATGATTGTCGGTCGTCGCACAATACACGAACGGGACTCCGAACTGTCCCGAGTCAAATAAAAACAAAATAATTATTTTCCTACCGTCAACTTTGAACTTTGTTTTCAGACTACTGTGCATGACTGTAGGTTACCTACCTACACCATCCAAAAAAAATATCATAAACGCTTTACCACTATGCTAAAAAAAAAAACCTGTAACACTTCACTACTATTCCAACAAAACCGTAAAGGTCACACTACACTACTCGTATCATCAGAATTCGTGGGTGTTGGATTACATCCCGCTTCTGATGTCGAAGACACCTACTGGGGTGGAAGAGGGATGGCACTATGTGGGCAAGGGATAGACGTCAGGAATAGCAGAGAACACGATATTGGCCGAACTATTTGTAGCAGACATCGATAACATCTTTGACAATCGCCTAATTCAATCGAGTGTAACTTACTTGCATAACGATCATACATCCTGACTTGCCATTGACCTCTCATACGGTATTCTCCTCAATCACGTCGTCGGTAAACACAGCGGTGTGCAGGACTGCTTGTGCCACCTGTTGTTTTAATGTAAAATTAACTAAGTGGCACAATCTTGTCAACCCCAAACGTTGGAGGCTTATTCTAAGATTCTATTCACATGTTCAACTACAGCAAACTCACAGTGCACCGTGTTTTACTATCACAAAAGGTATTCGCGTATCATAACCTAAAATATCACAGTTTAGAAGCAGACAAGACTATAAACACCTAGCTGTCGTTAAAGGGTCGCTCCTGTCATCGCAGAATTGCCACGGCTCATCCGCCAGCGGCTGCAGGCTTCATCTCGCGGCCAACTATGACTTAAGAACTTGATGTGGTAAAATCTCAAACAAGAATGAGCTGTTGAAAATGGCGGCCTCGTCTTCACTTTGCTACGTGTTGGCTAAACTGACACAAACCACGCCCCTTTACGCGCCATTCGTTGTAGTAGTACCAACCTCACGATCTAAATAAAGCAATCATTGCCAACATCATCGTCCAATATCGACAATCTACACTGGTACGGAAATTCAGTACTAAATTGACGTTTGGCGTAGCTTCGCCGTGCTTGGGCCACTGCATGGGTGCTGCTGGCACGAACGTTTGTCTTTGAAAATACCGCGGGAAATTCTAAATGAGAGTCGCTCTACGACATATATATACAAATATTGCTCGTTTAATAGTATAGGATGTTTTGGTTTGTTTCGTCATAAACTCGAAGGAAATCATAAAATGTGATCAATCCCAGCAGCGATGATGAATTTTACGCATGCAGAGTTAGTGAAACTACTTTCCTTGCATCTAGCATTTCCCTCGCTGTAGTGAGATGAAAAATTGTGTTTCGAAGAATTCAGAGAATTCAGAATTCTTGTTTTGAACCACTACTAGCTTTGCTCGTGTGCTGATATATGTGTTGAATACGCAGTTTATTAGGACGCACCCTATATTATTATTTTAATTACTTCATGAATCACGTATTACGTACTAAGCTGAAATATCGTAATAGTTTACCGGGCACATCCCATCACTAGAGCAATGTGTCAAAAGAATCAAGCTACATTGGACGGTCGGCCAACGGCAGAGACTGTGCCTCAGATCCCGCTACCCTCCAGTATGAGTTACCCGGTACAGACTTGTCTAGAGACCTACCTCCCATCCCCCAGTGGCACTGGCACTCCCGCACACCGACGGAACACAGACAACTTGTTTGGCGTCGGGCTCCGGCCGGAGGGTGGTCGCGAGCCAGGCAGCCGAAGCCTTCCACCGCTGTGAGGGATCTTCAGCCGCCGCCACAAAACATTTTGTCCTGCGGCCCCGTTGCCCGGGGTGGACCGCTAGGAGGTAGAGCCCTACCACTCCAAACGTCCCCCACGTCAGTTTACTATTACCTAATCTGTGCAACAGCCCAATCCATTTAGTAGTGGTCGGTCTACGAAAGATAATACCGCAAATCAATTTACAGGATTGCCGTTAGGTACACAGGTACTTTAGGTTTAAACAATCATTTTGAGCGTCAGTTCTTAAAAATATTCACCGGGTGAGGGCAGCTATGACGTCATAATTTTTTTGTACGGGATTAGAATTTTTTTTTAGAAACTTATCGTGTGTGATATCAAATGAAAGGGCTTTATAACGGTTCCAAAAATATACTACACCATTACCTTTCAGCCACCTGTTTTGTAAAAATCTTAGAAATATTTCAAAAAATACCAAGTTAGAGCTCTTCCAGGCCAGGATACGGCTTCGTAAGTTTTTGTAAAACATACGCCAAATTTCCGTAATATAGGTATCATGTCTAACGTTCCAAGGTCCTAGTTGGCTTTCATCTTAGATTATGAATAACGGCAGATGGCTTTCATAGTGGGTAGTGGACGTGCGTTTGGTTGGGTTGTTTCTCGTAGCCAAACTCTTTCGCCAAACTGATTTGGGGGTTGTTCATTAGTCTCATTGTTGTACTTTGTGAAATTGTAGCTCGAAATCACAGATCAGAAGTCGAAATTATCTATCTTTCACTCTAACAGTGTGACGTTTCTGCTGATCTTCAACTCAACATCGATAGCTCCTGCTCTATCCTGTGTGTACCTGAATTTACTGCGGCGGCCATATTGTGAAGTGTCGGACACTCACCTGAATGACGTATTTTTAAACCTGTCTAATGCCATCTATGTGCACACTTTGAAGTAACTTTTAAAAACCCCAAACAAGATTTTTTGCGTTTTTGGTGATCTACGGAGATTCGAACCGAATGCTGTCGAATAAGCTGCGGCTCAAGGACTGCCAAGTGACTGACGCGACACAATGAAATAAGGCATGCTTAGATATACTACGCGTGTTAGCTGCTACGTGCGACCGCCCACCGCTACGAGTGCTACGCTTACCGCTTGTTCCATTCTCCAGCGCTGCGGCCAGCCGGCCTAAGCAAATCGACTCTATTTACGTAGCATTAAATGTCTATTACAAGTACTCCGACCACTGAACGCACTCTTACTTGGGACGACATAGTAAATCCAAGAGAGATAATTATTATATCGAGCGCAGCGAGGTTTAAAATCTCTTTGATATAAATACTTCCCCATTTACAATAATAATAAAAAACAAAGTTTAATTTTTTCGTTGGCAATAAAGTTGGGCAAGCATATTCTAAAACTATTTAGTGGATTTCATTTATTACGACCTTGGTTGTGTTTATTGGTTCGACGACCTTGGTTGTCTTGGTTGTATTGTTATTTGGTTATGGCGACATTAAATCTAAGTACATACATACATACATAACATCACGCCTTGTTCCCGTTGGGGTAGGCAGAGACCACAGTTCTCCACCTGCTACGATCTTGACATACTTCCCTTGCTTCCTGAACCTTCATCAATCCTTTCATACATGCTCGTCGGTTTAGGGTACTTTTAACCTGGCCTTTATTCAGAACGTCTTGAATTTGGTCCTGGTACGTTCGCCGAGGCCTTCCCCTTCCAACGTTTCCATTCACTCTCGCCTTGTGGATCTCTTTCGTCAATCTTCCTTCATTCATCCTCTCCACATGACCAAACCATCTTAGCATCCCTTTCTCAATTTTAGTCACTACGTCTTCTTTTACGCCACAACGTTCTCTTATCACACTATTTCTAATCCTGTCACTCAATTTCACACCAATCATACTCCTCAACGCTCTCATTTCTACTGCATTAATTCTACTTTCATGCTTCTTCTGCCATACCCAGCTTTCACTGCCGTACATCAGTGTTGGTACCAAAACGCCTCTATGAACAGCCAGACGAGCCTTGTGAGACACCTTCTGACTCTTCATAAAAGCATGCAGAGCACCATTCACCATGTTTCCAGCAATCACTCTTCTTTCGATATCACTTTCGCACTTTCCATCTCTCGTAAACTTAGAACCCAGATACACAAACTCCTTCACTTGTTCGACTTATTCTCCACCTATTAATATAGTACACTCTGTCATACACTCTTCTCTTTCAAGTACCATTACTTTCGTCTTGCTTACATTTACTTTCATTCCTTTCCTATCAAAAGCCACATTCATCATTGTTACCATCTCCTGTAACTCGTCAGCAGATGACGCAAGTATAACTTGGTCATCTGCGTAGAGAAGACATTTGATGAGTAACTCATTCATTCTCAGTCCACACATACTCTCTTTCAGATCAGTCAAACAATTATCCATGAACAGGTTAAACAGCCAAGGTGACGCTACACATCCCTGCCTAACACCTTTTTCGATGCTAAACCATTCAGTGTACGCCCCATTTATTCTGACGCAAGCACTGGAATCCTCATAGAGAGATTTCAGTGCTTGAATCAGATGACCGTTCACCCCATACATAGACAATGCCGACCACAATTCATTCCTCACCACTCGGTCATAGGCCTTTTCCAAATCCACGAACGCGCAGTAGACTTTTTGGTTTTTGGCCAAAAACTTTTCAGCTATGCACCGCAAGGAAAAGACCTGATCTGTACATCCCATTCCCTTTCTAAATCCCGCTTGTACATCCCATATTTTTTCGTCAGTATCTTTCATCACTCTTTCAATCAAAACCTTTGCATACCAGTTTGCCGACGACACTGAGAAGACTTATCCCGCGGTAATTTTTGCAGTCCTGTTGTGACCCTTTTCCCTTGTACAGCGGCACAATCACAGCCTTGCACCAGTCACCTGGTACTCGGCCGTTCGTCCAACACAGGTTGAAAAGGCGGTACAGCTGACTAGCCACAATGCCTCGCCCAGCCTTCAACATTTCGACCGACACTCTATCATACGCACCTGCTTTACCTGATTTCATACTTTTCATTGCTTTCATGATCTCATCCATACTTATCTCACTTGCATTACTATCATATTCATTCTCATGCATTCCCACAGAAGACCTCGGTACGCTAGCCTCTGCTTCTCTCTCAAACAAACTTTCAAAATATTCCTTCCATCTCTTCAGCACACATTCTTCACCTTTTATAATACTTCCATCCTGGCTTCTGATTTTACTCAGCTCCGATGATCCAAACTTTCCTCGGGCTGTCCGTATGGATTTCCAAAAAAACTTTTGGTTTGACTGGAAATCCTCAGAAAGCCTTCTGTCAAACTCATCTTTACACTCCTCTTTCTTTCTCTCAACAACATCCTTTACAATACCTTTCACTCTTTTATATTCCTTTCGTGCTACACTAACATCATCACTTGTGGCCTTCTGCATTCTGTGATTAGCTTTAACAGCTAACCAATCTAACCATGCTTTTTCTTTTCACAAACAGCAGCCTGTACACTTTTATCCATCCACACATTCTTCTTCTTTCCACCATTTCTCCTTTTCGACACCCCACAAACATTGACAGCTACTCCTACTAATCCATCTTTAAATTCATTCCACAAGCATTCAATATCATTCACTTTATCTAGGTTCTCAAATCTTTCACTCAAGCCTTTCAAGTATTCACTTCTGACATCCTCCTCTTGCAATCTCTCCACTTTAATTCGTTCCAAAACGCCCTTCCAAAAAAAAATCTAAGTCCCTTGAATTTAAAGCATACTTTAGTACAAAATGCATGTGGTTATAGCGACTTTGGATGCAACGCTGGTTTTTGATGAATCATTTGTAACAAATTCCTGGAAATCCCATGCAGATATTGCGACCGGAATCCGCCGCTAAAGATACAAAGAGCTTTATTAGCTTTTGTTTACATCCACACAGATGGTCAGCAACTGTGGTGACCTTTACTTTTTGTTTATAGATATTAGCTACTAAGTGTGAACGTTTTGAAGTTAAATTTATGGTTTTGTTACAAAGTGATATTCTGAGTAGCAACTGTCTTTATGTCTTTACCTTTGCCTGTAACGACTTCCGGATATAACGACGAAATCAGAGTGGTCTCTTCATCGTCGTTATACCCGAAATCCACTGTATTTCAAGTCGATAGCGTGGTTAGTTGCTAAGTCTGTATAACAGGCGTGACAACCAGACGAAGTCGCATCATATTGAACATTCGTGAAAAAAAAGTTTTTCTAATTTTCTCAAAAATGTGTTCCATATCACTTATACATCATAAAAAACAAGTCTCCCAAAAATATCCGTCCGTCGGTCGGTCGGTCCGTCCGTCGGTCGGTCGGTCTGTCCGTCCCGCTTTGCTCTAGCTGCTAAACGAATAGTCCGATTGACACCATATTTTAAATTTTTATGTAAATCCATCGAAGGATTCTGAGTGGTTTTTTGCTTTCTCTCTCTCATTTTGAGGGTAGCCGTCATATAACGAAAATGAAAAAATGCTATTTGATGAAACTTTGCATGACCAAGAATCTCCATGCAAGGTATATGCGGCAGTATCCACTTTTCTGTGCAAGTTCATATAAGGGGGGGGGGGGTTCATAAAATGTAAAAAATTTGATTTACTCAAAATTGGTTTCATTGAGCTTATTTTAATGTTCTATAATTTGGATTTTGAATTGGTTATCTACCTGACTGGATAATTCATTTGAATTTAATCGCCAAAATGTAATATACACGCTGTACCAAATACTGAAAGGGCTTGCTGAGTAGACTAAACTGAACAACTTTTCCTTTGAAATATGCTTTTCCTTTGAAGTTTGCAATTGATACTTAAGTGCAGTGCTGCTGTAGGTACCGTTTATTTCCTTTTGGTTCAGAACCCTAAAAATGTTGGCGTCATTACTATCCCCTCCACACTGATAGAAAGCGACTACCCGCACTTTTGATGTTAAGAAGTGCAGCCTGAACAAGAACATAGAAGGTACATAGTATCTACGGTATGGCGGAGATAATTTCCAAC
Source organism: Athrips mouffetella (assembly GCA_947532105.1). Lineage (NCBI taxonomy): Eukaryota > Metazoa > Arthropoda > Insecta > Lepidoptera > Gelechiidae > Athrips > Athrips mouffetella. The sequence goes on from OX383979.1 coordinate 12,226,459, forward strand.
ACCATTAGGGTCGGACCAGACGCAGCGCACTAGCGTATTTTGCACGTCGTCGTGTGGACGTTGTGCGTAACGCAACGAAAATTGCGTCGCGCAAATTACGCTGCGTCTGGTCCGATCCTTAGTAACTAAAAGCTTTTCAGAATTGAATCTTACTCTAAAAATGGTGGCCCACCACGTTGGTTACACCTCGATGTAGCACACCTTCCTATAAGAAAAACAAACAAATAAAGTCGATTTCGATTTGATTAAAAAAAAAATTGTTGTTTCTGGCTCCCTTGCGAATAAATGTGCTGAGCATGAAAAAAATTGCTCTCACTTACCGGCCAATAATATAGCGTACAGAACGAAATAATTCATTTGAAAGTGATGTGGTAAAAATGAGACACTGGTATAATAGGTATCGAAACGGTTCCTACGATTATAATGATATCAATACTTTGATGGATTTTTTATTAAGTAGTTAATTAGATTTTACTGCTTTATCACGAAACTGATCAATAAAATTTATTGATTTTTTAATTTACGCAAACGTGTTTAGTTTACCTGTAGTTATTAATTCTGTGCCTGTAGGTACTTATACACGTACGTACACACGGCCGCATATCAGTAGAAACACTTTTGGACATTATGGTGTGGTAATAGAGTTGAAAAAGTTTCTACCGACAAGCGGCTGACCGTACATATACACGTACTGTACATACTCGTATACACGTGTAACTAACTTTTTTATTTTTTTGTAGTTTTGCTTACCTACGGCCTTTCATTTTTGATTGACTTAGGCCAGTAAGTAGCTAAATTAGTATCTTAAAATGACCAAAGTTTTCTATACAGGATGTTAGGAAAAGTCCAGATTTCCTTTTAACCATATTACTCCAAGATAATTAGATTTTGGCCTAGACAAAAATCGGAACCAAGATTTTCTTTTTGTGGTTTATGAAGTCTTGGAAGTAATTACACAATTACTTAAAATTAAGCATATCACCAAATGGGACAAGGCGGCAGATTAAAAAAACCCTATTATATAAATAGTTACTGTGGCAAAAATGCCAACTAAACGAAATGTTTTCTGGGCTCGTTCAATGATAAACTTTTAGTATTTTACAAACTAATTAAGCACCTAAGGTCTTAGGTAAAGCCTAAAATTAAAAAAATCCTACTAAACGTTTTATTTCTTTTTGTCTGCTCGGGCAAAATACATAACTATCTCGTGACTTTTTGTACTTCAAAATTTTGTTGTACTTGATCAAACAGTCATAAAAGTGAACACAATATGTTAAAGCTTTACAGTGGTATAATTATTGAGGGATTTCTCTTTGGCCAAAATAGTTAACTGAATGAAAATTGTTTGATTATACTCTAAAACTGTACTTACGTTGATTACTTAGAAAATTAAACATTTCAGGCAATAGCATATCTTTTTATATAAAAATTACATTATGTAGCGCTTTATATCGACCCTAAAGAAGTTGAAATAAAGTTCATAATTGACATTAACATAGTACACGGCTCGTGATTGCACGGAACGGCAACGTCGCATTGCTTCGCTGTTTTTTTCGGTACGCGCTTTGGAATTTAAAGTTAAACATGAAAGATGAAAATTTACATCGGTTGTAGTAAGCTGAAAATACTTTTGATCTTCTGATCTAAATCTAAATATATAAAACAGCATGCCCTGACCGACTGACTGACTAACTGACTGATTCATCAACGCCGAGCCGTAACCGATAAAGCTACAGATGTGAAATTTTGTAAGTAGTTTTTTGTACGTCAAGACTACACATTAAGAAAGGATTTTCTGAAATTCATCCCCTGAGGGGTTGAAAAATGGGGTGGAAGTTTGTATGAATATTCTACAGGTTTGACATGAGACTCAAAATAATTGTGGATTTGATCTAATGAAAGGGAAAAACCGGCTTAGTGCGAGTTGGACTCGCGCACCGAGGGTTCCGTACCACCACATGATATAAATTGTATTAGTTGAAATGTCAGTAACTTACTGTGGTCGATTTTTGAAGTGAAAACTTCTTCAGCGGCGCTTGGCACTTTTTCAGATGGGGAAAAAATTATTAACTCGCATCAGAAGTCGCGTCAGATCTCGGATGAAGTATAGAAATGGATTTGAAAATAAGCATACCAAGTTAGAGCAGGCTCAATATATACAAAACTTCTAAAGTGTGATAAAGACCAAAACATCGTTTTTGTCTCTGTCATAGCAGGCCTGTCTGTGAAATAGGCAGCTTTTTCAAAGATCAAAGGAGTGCGACTCCTGTAAACTTGTTAACTATTATATATTCTGTGGTCATAGTCTCGGCTTTTTTTGTTGTGCACAACGTGATATGTGCACGACAGACTTGACGTACTGGTTTTGATCGTTATTTAATAGCGAATCCTAAATGTATGAGATCTACATTTCGGATGACAGCTGTCAAACTAAAAATCACTATAACTTGAAAACTACTGACCCTAGACTAGACTACTCATGTGCTGAGACAAATGATAGGTCTCGATGTGATCTACATTTCGGATGACAATTGTCAAACTAAAAATCGCTATACCTCGAAAACTACTGACCCTAGACTACTCTTGTGCTGAGACAAATGATAGGTCTCGATGAGATCTACATTTTGGATGACAGCTGTCAAAGTAAAAATCGCTATAACTTGAAAACTACTGACCCTAGACTACTCATGTGCTGAGACAAATGATAGGTCTCGATGAGATCTACATTTCGGATGACAGCTGTCAAACTAAAAAAGCCCATAACTTGGAAACTACTGACTCTACAATACTCATGTGCTGAGACAAATGATAGGTCTCGATGAGATCTACATTTCGGATGACAGCTGTCAAACTAAAAAACTCCATTACTTGGAAACTACTGACTCTAGTATACTCGTGTGCTGAGTCAAATGATAGGTCTTGATGAGATCTACATTTCGGATGACAGCTGTCAAAGTAAAAATCGCTATAACTTGAAAACTACTGACCCTAGACTACTCATGTACTGAGACAAATTTTAGGTCTCGATGAAAAGTACACGAGCAATGACGCGATTGACCCTTTCAAAAACATCATATTCAAAAATTCAAGTTTTCACTTCTGCCGGCACTCTCGTAGTGCAACTCGTCCTTTTTTGAGTCCGACTCGCACTTGATCAGTTTTTATATTTTATAGCTTATGCAGCATGAGATACAGCCCACTGACAGACAGTCAGACAGACATCGGAGGCATATTAGTATGATCCCGTTTTTCACCCTATGGGTACGGAACCATAAAGTCTGAAATAATTAAAGTTTACAACCTTTCTCACAACCAATTAAAGCTAGCTAGCTTCCACTTCAAGTAAATTCTTATTATAGAGGAGTCAAGATCGGGGGGTCAAGAGCAAAAGCTTAGCACGCTAGTCCGACTCGCACTTGCCCGGTTTTTGTAACACTGTATCCCACAATGATATTTTCTCCTTTCAATGGACTGTTTGAAGTGTTGTTGTTTGTACAAGCAGACAGCCAGACACTTGCAGCCCACTCTAGCTACTTGGACTGTTAAAATAAGAACACTAAAAAGTCTAATATTATGTCAGGCTTGACGTACTCTTGACATTACGTAGAAAAAAAAAGTCTAGGGGCGCACGGCACGCCATACCGGTTCCGAAGAACATATAATATTACGCCAGTTCTCGCTCGCTTGACGCGATCTATTGAATTAAAAATCAACTTTTTTATCTTTTTATAATTATGCTTAATTTTATAAATAAAGGAAAGAACACACGAAGAAACCTGTAATTAAACAAAAGTTTTTCAGTTGGTATTTTTGCTTCAACATTAAATACGAAAATATTTAACTTTAGATTAATATGCTTAATTTTAGGTAATTTGCTCAAAAACTGTCCTGGAAAGTCTATCAAATTTAAAATAATTTGGTTGCCATTTTTGCCTGAACTTTTATGTAACTTGCATACAAATTTGCTAATAAAAAAATATGCGCAAATATTTTTTGCTTAGTTTTAATTGAAGTAGGTACCTTGGAACCCACATCAAAAGTTTACCCCATCAGATATTAGTTACAATTTTTGGCTTGACTTCACATGCATAAACAAACAAAAAAATATATTTTCTGGAGAATCTAAAAGCCAGCCAATTCATTAAAAATTATTTTTTACATAAGTGTTCCACCACCTATTATAATACATAGCAACTTTATAGTAAATTGACGGTTTCGATTTATGTCCAGCCAATTAAAAATTACAGCTTCAGGACTCGGCCTATATGTTGTATAGATTATAGTAGAATATAGTTATTTATGCAACTGTTGCGTATTGAGAGTAATTTTAACACGAGATCTGGTTTTTTATACGAGGCTCAGCCGAGTATCAAAATAGTATAGATCGAGTGTTAAAATGATTAATTACGTAAAGTTGCATATAAAACTTTATCTACGACCGACAAAATAAAATAACGTTTTAAAGAGTGGACAGTTAGTACAGTTATTAAAAGTTATTCCTCCAGATCCAGAGCTTGTGGATGGAGTTGCTTAATAATTTCATTGCATACTGTTTCACCCGGTTTATGGTTACTGACGGCCTCTTGTAGATTCATGTTCTCCTGGTACTTCAATTTTGTTTAAATCACTTTTATGTCGCCACGGTCACTTTATACAAGATGTAACAGAAAGGGTATATCGACTCTGAAGGATGTGATTCTGCCCATGAAACTGAACAAATTTCCCTAAGGAACATAGGTCGAAATACGAAAAAAAAATATTTACCTTCCATAGAAACTGAATCAGCTGATCGCGCATTTTATATGAGAGGTCAAATTTTTTTTTCGTATTTCGACCTATGTTCCTCAGGAAAACTTGTTCAATTTAATGGGCAGAATCACATCCTTCAGGGTTGATATACCCTTTCTGTTACACCTTGTAGAAGCGAGCCAACCATGGGTACTGTCAGCCTCCTTTCGATTTATGTTTTCCTGGTACTCTCCATTTTCTTTTAAATATTAGGCAGTCGTCACCCAAGTACCTAAGACCCTGTATAAGAAGTAGGCAGTCGTCACCCAAGTAAAAAGTCAGCACTGAGATTTTTTACAAAATTACTATACAGGAGGCTGTATGTAGTACTGTGGTAGTATTGCCTTAGCTTAGGCAGAATGAAAATTATGAAGTATAACAGTTGTGGAATGAAATTCCATACTCCATTACAGTACTGCTCGTGCTCGTAGTATGGAACAGTGTGGAAATGAAAATGATAGCGGACAATGACCTCAATTTCGAATCTGTCATTGGTTTAGAATTTGGAATATTCCGAAACGGGATTAGATAAAAGTGCAATAAACATATTAATAACTAGCTGTTGCCCGCGACTTCGTCCGCGTGGGGTTCAGAAAAAGTAGCTAATGACTTTTCCTATGGTTCAAACTATCTTCAAACCAACTTTTTATCACAATCGGTTTATCGGATTAGTCATAAAAGCGTAACAGACAGACAGACAGACGTGCAGTTCTCGCCTTTATATTATTAGGTATACAGAGTACCGATAATACGGATTTTTGTAAATTAAACACCTCTTGTTTACGTGTGGACTGTTAGGTCGCCCACTATCCTCGTAAGTGTAAAATCATAGTTGAATTCCACGCGGAGTAACTATGATACGGGTTCCGTTATTTCTTATACAAAACAAAGCCCAACTAAATCTGAGGCTCAGTCACTTTAGCTTCTGTGGCTACTGAAAAAAGAGCGGTACAAAGTCCAACGTGTCTAGCTTCACATGCTTTTAACTCTACATGTACCTATACCTATACAAAACTGTTGGACTTCACTTCCGTACTATCTTTGTAACTTGTCTCTCCCCTTAAAAGACAATTCCTAAAAAACAACGATTCACTTCTCTCTTTATTTTTTTAAGTATTTCGCTTATAAGTACCTACTTCCTAAGTTTTCAAAACTTTAGAACTTTCATAATTTGTTTTACATTTGTTGCACCGCCATGCCGAAACAGGATTTTTTTATTATTATTTTTACAATAAAACTAAATCTAAATTTTACCAATCTTTAGCTGTACCCACGACTTTTACACAAACAACTGGACCGGATCAAACGGAATTTTCAACAACGTATTCGGCTTTCTTCCGTACAAAATTATAAGCTTTGTTTGATTTCAGCTCGGTTTCACAGCTTGAAACTTTAAACTCGCCTATTATCTGTTAGAATGAACCGATTGCAATAAAAAAAAGTTCAAATATTAGTTCGAAAGCTACCCAAATACGTTGTTGAAAACCCCGTTTAAGTCGTTCAAGTAGTTTGTGAGGTATTGGTGCGGCCGCTTAAAATTTCGCGAACTTTCTGTCTGAGTGAACCGTTTGCAATGAAATTAAGCTTATATGTTGCACAGAAAGAAGCCCGACGCGTCATTGAAAACCTTGTTTGACTTTGAACCAGTTCAGTAGGTGAGTTCTTGGTTCTGCAGCTTGAAACTTTGCGTATCTTCTGTCAGAGTGAACCTTTCGCAATGAAACTAAGCTTATTTATTGCACACGAGTAAGCCAACCACGATATTGAAAGCTGTAACTGTCTTGAGGGTCTGGTTCTAAAATAAGTATCCGTAGTAACATAAATTCTAAGACATACTGGGCACGGCTCGCAGCACCAGATTGTAACGCCTCCTATCCTAGCCTGAGCTATTAAGTTGTATTTATGCATGAAGGTGTGTATAAATTTAACTGTCTATTGATATAAGTAAGGTAGGTCTGTCGAATTACGCCTACTTAAGGTGAGAGTCAAATATCTCTGGTATTTTAAATGCGGAAATATAAAAAGGTATCTGTACCAAAGGGTCGTTTATTAATTAATTTGATTAATCCAAAACAATAATAATAATATCAAAAACCAAAGAAAAAGAATTCAAATTTCAAACGGAGTGGTTTTGGCGGAATTAAACTACTAAGGTTTAATTTCGCCTACTTTAGTTTTCTTACAATAACTTTCTACTCGGAAGTTATTATAATTTTCTTCATTTAGAAACATTATCAGTCCTTGCAGCACTATCTTAATCAACAGAATTAATATTTTTGTACCGTATTTTCACAGTTACAGAATCAGGTAACAGTAATCTTAAATTGCTAAGTAACAACAACAATTATTTGAAAAATTTCAATGGCACATAATATAAACTCAAGCAAGCCATCATAAGACAGATTTTTTAACAGAAAAAAAAATTTTAAACAAATTTTCCACTAGGCGTTATAATACTTAGGTTCAGGTAATGACGCCTACTAAAACAAAGTTTTACACTTTGCGGCCCATACTCAATTTTAAAAATAACAAAAAATTTTTATTAAAGCTAAAATAAATACAAACAATCAATAAAGAGTAATTATTACCATTATTGATATAAGGACACCTAAAATATGAGGTTCGTTTATAGGCATAATTAAGCCTACGTATAGTTAATAGCGCCTAAGATACCATTTCGTACGTGTGGTATCGCCTGGGCGTAATTACCCGTCCAGAACAATCCTAGCAATTGTTTTATAAAATTAACACCGATCGCCTTACGCTTAAGAAAAACTACGGGTAGGGAGAATAATAGTTGCTTTAGCGAACTAGGCTCAGATGTTTGTACAAAACTCTTAAAAAGTATGTAAACTTATCGCAAACTTCCTAATTTGTGTTATTAAAAATCTTCGCAGCGTGTGCTTTCGGGCATATCGGTCGACTACTAGCTTGCGACGCGGGAAAGGAGCACCACGCGCATGGTTAGCGATGCGGGGCACATTAACCGTAGTGCGTAGATATTGAGTTTGATTTTATCGATACTGTAAATAGGATTTTTGGAGCATAGGCGTAATTAGCGTCTAGGCGTATTTCGACAGACCTACCTTATATCTAAATGTGGTAATGTCTAAATGTTTAACTATCCTAGCTGAACCTAAGGGAAATCTAAGGAAAGTCCTGTAGTTCTTGAAGCCTATGTATTGGGATTGTCCTAGTTATAAAATGGCCGATGAGATGTTAAAACTGCTTTTTGGACCCGACGAGGTGATCAACGAGTAACCCTAATTCGTTTGAGTGCGGACCATGAATAAGTTGAATTCCTATACAACATATTTCCTAGAATAAATGCATTGATTAGTATGAGCCTATAGGTACTGTAAATAATTTGTGTGAAAGGAAGCAGGTAGATCCGAAGGCTGTAAATGGTATATGAGAACATCAAAATAGTACATCTAAACTTCTCCAAGATTGATATTTGACTTCCTTCAAGGAAATTTAGTTTATTTTTAACAATGTAAAGGCCTGAAATATATCGAGTCCTTTCAGCTCAATCTTTCCATATAGATAAAGGTGTTTTATTACTTTCTATGTGCGAGATGACTTACAAACTGACTCCTGTTGTATTTGCAACCCCGATATGGATGTATTGCAATATACTGGGTTTTGTCTTTCCCAAAGTCGAATTTATATATCATCAGCTTTGTATCTTAGCTTGTGGCATAGAAAAGAATGAGTTTATTAGATGAATCATATGCATTTTTCATTTGCAGCATTTGAGCCAAAAAGACCTTCTTTATAACAGACTTAGAATTGAATTTTATATTGATGTGGGTAGTAGCTTTCAGTTGTAGCTATAAGTACCTTTTAAAGTTAGTAAAATTGATTGTATAGAAATCCAGGGAAGGATAGATATGCTCAAATAATTGACTGGCATAAGTTGTTCAAAGTAGATTGGCCGATTTGAGGAGTAAATATTAAATCTTCTTACCCGTCTGCGACTGGCATACTGTAATGATGACTGGGTCGTCTGGACTGCTGCTGGCTTGGAATTGGACGCTCAGCTCCCCTGCGCTCAAATGGTTTGTAGCTTTTGGTTCCTATTTCACATGGTCCATAGACCTCCTGTAAATTTGAAAAGACGATGAACTAAGCACTAGGACATTTAGTCCCCCTTCGGGTAAAACTACTCTATAAATATTGGTTTTTAGGGTTCCGATACCAAAATGGTAAAAAAAAGGAACCCTTATGGTGCCGCTCTGTCTGTCTGTCTGTCTGTCTGTCCGTCTGTCTGTCACACCTCTATATCTCAGCAACCACTTATGCTATATACCTGAAATTTGGAATAGTTTTAGAATATAGTTGCCCAACTTAATTGCACAAGAAAAAATTTTGAAAAAAGTATGATTATTAATATAAAGGGGGCCAAAATAGGGGGGGCCAAATTTCAAATTGTCGCTACTAGGTCGAGTGGGGTATCATATGAAAGGGCTTTACTTGTACATTTTAAAATATATTTTTGTATTTTTTTAAATTTCTTAGTTTTAAAGTTATGATGAAAAATGTCAAGAAAAATACCATTCCCCCCCCCCCCTTATCTCCGAAGTTTGAGTAAGGAAAAATCTGAATTAATTATAGTTGACAGAAATTTATATAAACTTTACAGCAAAAATAAAACGATCTTTCTAAGTTGCACAGTTTTTCAGAAATCTGCAAAAAACCTTTACAAACAAATTTTGTTTTGCGGTCCTGAAAATGGACTTTATTGCTTCCAAAAATACTATAGGTATATCGGAACCCTCGGCGCGCGAGTCCGACTCGCACTTGACCGGTTTTTATTCTTACTCGACACGCGTTTTGACGTTTAGAGCTCCAAAGGTCGCTATAACACAAAAATTTTTAGTAAAATAATAATTTTCTTGACAAAGATCGCCATCGGCGGGAAACTTAGGAAAGCGTCATTTAATCGTAATGTCGAATTGAACTTAATTTACTAATTGGGTGACGAAATGCCCTAGATACTTAGCTTTTGTCAACTGCAGCGACGAAACTCGGCTACTGTCACTTTTTTTTGAAGATTTTTCTCACATTTTTTTGGAGTCCATCTTGTACTCGTGCGGTCGCAGCAAGAAAGGGCGATGTAGCTTCCATGTTCCACACGTTTCGAATTTAGAGATAAGACCGCCCAAACCAGCCAATCAGAGAGCTACAAACCAGCAGCCACGGCTAACGTCACCAATCCTACCCACTTCCCTCACACATTTCTATTTCCTGTTTGACAAGTAGACTTTAACCAAGGAGGTTCTAATATGCGCCAATTCGCGGCGCTAGACCATTGACGTAAGAAAAACGCTGCGCGGCGTAGTTTCCAAAATCTTTGCGCTAGACGAGTATTTTCAAGCAATTATTTTAAGTAATAATGCATAATCAGGCCCTTATTTTCATTACGAGTCGAACAAAATCTATGATCATTTATATTAAGATTCCTATTGTATTATTACTCATTTTAAAACTCCTAAAATAGAATATACTCTATTATATTCTTCGTGTAATTCCGTGTCGGACCATCGGCCCGTTACAAAGCCACGTTTGAATCTACTCAAAACTTTTTGAACTATTCGCGCCTTCGCTTGAAACTTTGCGTAACTTCTATCTTAGTAAACCGTTTTCAACTTACCTAAGCTTATATGTTGCACGGAAGTACCTAATCCAAGCACGTCATGGAAATGCCGGTTGGAGTCGGTACAGTAGTTTGTGAGCTATTGGCGCCACCTATTGAAACATCGGGCATTTTCTGACTGAGTGAATCGTTTTCAATGAAAATAAGCTAATACATTGCAAATAATTAAGCTAAACAGGTTATTGAAAACCGCATTTAAATCCGTTAAGTAGTTTGTGAGTTATTGGTGCCGCCGCTTGAAACTTAGTGTATTTTATGTCTGAGTGAACTGTTTGCAATGAAACTAAGCATACATGTTGCTTGGAGTAAGCCAAATACGTTACTGAAAACCTCGTTTTAATCGGTTCAGTTGTTTGTGAGATATTGGCGCCTCCGCTAGAAATTTCGCGCTTCTATCTGAGTGAGCCGTTTTCAATGAAAGTAAGCTAATATGTTGCAAAAAAGTAAGCTTGACAGTTTATTGAAAACCCCGTTTGAATCCGTTCAATAGTTTGTAAGTTATTTGCGCCGCCGCATGAAACTTAGCGTACCTTCTGTCTGAGTGAACCGTTTGCAATGAAACTAAACTTTTATGTTGCACAAAAGTAAGCCAAACTCGTAATTGAAAACTCAGTTTGAATCGGTTTGTGAGTTATTATCGTACAGGCAATTTGATACTTTACATTAGTGTAGCTTCTGATTGAGTGAACCGATTTGAATGAAACATAGCCTATATGTTGCTCAGAGCTAAGCTGAATCTATCTGCGAAAACCGCGAGAAAATCCGTTCAGTAGTTTCGGAGTTTATCGAAAACATACAGACAGACAGACAGACAAAAAGTCCAGAAAACATATTTTTGAGTTCTATTGGTCGTTTCTTGTCGCCCACACCAATTTTTTTATAAATTTATCAAAAGTACAGACACGCGGTTTCTACTCTTTTATTATATGTATATAGATAAAAAATAACATAAAAATAAAATACTTCTTATAAAAAAAATAAAGTTCAAGTTGCCAACCCTATTCTAAGAATCACAACGCGCTAGAACGCGTTAGAAGAACCAAACGGGATTGTTCATTCTGATGGCAAGAGACCTGACCTGTGTGGGATGCGACCTGTGTAGACACTTTAGCCCCCTCCCATGTTAGAGCCACGAGCAGGCAGGCGGGAGCAGCTGCTGCGTCCGCGGAAATTTTGAAGATTCGGAAATATCAGGGATTATCCGATTGCAACATGTTTGCATCCTTAGGGTTCGAAACGATGGGCACTCGGGGCCCTGAGTCTAAAAATCTTATAAGGGTCCCAATGAGGTCTCTGGCGACCGCAGAGCTGGCAGTTTTTTCGGGCAGCGCATTGGCTTCGCCATTCAGCGAGGTAACGCTGCCAGCCTGCTAGGTACTTTACCTCGTGGGGACGCAAATGATATTTTTTATTCATAAAATATTGACTAATTTGACTGATGATTATTTTGTATGAGGAAATAAAGAAATTACGACTGCAATTACACCAAAAAAACGCGCTCGTCTCCCCGGCGCGGCGCACCAATTGTAAACAAGTAAAATAGGTACCTACATGCACGACACAATTAGATTTTAATACAAAAAATTAATTGCTGTTATTTTGTATTGTTTAAACATCTATGGTTTAATAGTAGTTTATGCAACTGTCATATAAAACAGGTTATTAAAACACGAGTTTGGGTTTATCACATGAGGCGTAGCCGAATGTGATAATAGCATCAAACGAGTGTTTTAATACCATATTATATGCAGTTGCGTATACTACTTTATCTTCACTCATGCAATAGGTTTCTTTACTTATAATAAAAATGATAAAAATTAAAAGTAAGTAAACAACAATGGTAACTTATATTATGTATATTACAGTTCTGATATGAGTCTGAAGAAGCCGCCTTAATATATCCGCTAGATCTTCTTTGAAATATACAAGCAGAACATTTTCTTAACAAGACATGGTTTTCTTTTCGATTTTCATTCTTTCCCAATTCATTGTAGGTTATGTCATAAAATGTCCTAGACTAATATGGGAGAAGATCATAAGTTATTGAGTATCTTCTGGTTTAACTGCAGTATCCTGACTGCACCACTTTATCTTCTTTTTCAATAAACTTTCACATTACTTTCACGGGCACAAAAAACTTGAAAAAGGTAAATATTTGAAAATGGCGGCAAATCTAATATCTATTTCCTTCTAATTTCAGGCTGCGCGCGCATATTTTCCACTACAGATAAAATTATTGTAACTATAGTAACTGTTACTGTAACTGCTCCAAAATAATAGGTTGTTTATAAGGCACACTTTGTAAATATGCTACTAATATTTGACAGCTACTAAGAAAAACTGTTACATTTATAACCGTCTCTCTAAAAGACCTTATATTCAGTCTTCTTTAAAAAGGTTTAGGTTCAAGAAGAATTTTATCCAAGTGTTATGTTATGATTAAAAAGTTAAATTACGTAACACCTTTGCAAAATTTTCATACAAAAATCGTTACGTAATGGTAACTTTTTAATTTTTTATGCATACTCTGCGTAATATTCAGCCTTATGTACCAACTTTTTGAATCATAATTCAAAGATTACGACATGAGTGTAGATAAACATGCTTATTGCTCTATATTCTACTTATAGAACATGTGGTTAACAGGAAATCGGTACTTTTCCTTACGGCCTGTACAAGATATTAATAGTACTTAGATTGTATCACAAGGCTGTAAAATAATATTTTTAAGGCGAGGGCGCTATTTTGAATCCAGAGCGAAGTGAAGGATTCTAGAGTAGAATCCTGAACGTAGCGACGGATTCAATAGGTCGCCCAAGGTAAAAATATTTTTGCAGCCGCGTTATACACTCTACTTTTCATCTACCTCTATGAGAAAAGAATAAGAGGCTCATTGAGATTATTTGAGACACACACTTGTCATTAATTTTAAATATAAAATACCATTACTCGTACAATATTATTACTTGATGAAACAATACTAAAAATCATATTAAGTATTATTTGTAACAACTGCAAATGTTATTGACATTTTTGTAACAACCTCTTTGGTTGGTAGTCTTGTTTGCATTTAAAGCATATTCAACCGGCCAGTATCATTTTACATACAATATTTTGGTTCGACCTCTATGGTTGACCTAAAATATCCCCTAAGACTACATACTTGTCTAGACGGCTAGTTAAACGCGCCAAATGTAGAACTGAACTCTTCGGTTATAAGTTCTTTCCGTTCATTTAGTACCGATTGTGACATGCTCAGAACAAAAACCTCCTTGCTTCGCTCGGAGAAGAAACCATGCAATTTTTTTTTTGTATGGGATGACAACTGCTAGCATGTCTCATGCCATGTCAAATCGTCAATGATCACATCCTACCAAATTAGATGAACGACGCGTTCGTTGCATTTACAAAGTTTATAGGATTATTGAAACTTGTTGGGATTTTAACGGTTGAAAATATTTCCTAAATTATATATTGTAAACATTGTGTAAATTATAAAAAACATGTAGTGAACAAGATAAAAATATCGTGAATTTATTCGTAAGTTGCTCTCCATATTAGTGATTGTTCTTTTTAATAATAACGTGTGTAGTTGATGGCTGTACATCTTCAAAACAACAAAACGAAAACTGCAAAGAAATTTTATGTTTTCATCTGTAAGTTTTATTCAGTATTTTTCATGTTTGTGGATTATTATCACAAATATTGCTTAAAAAATGTCAACTTATCATTCTTACAGTCAGAAATATGGAAATTGTAACGTACTTTATTGTAATTTATCGTTTTTTGTGAGATCATGTTGAAGGTCATGAGTGATGTATTTTCTATCGATAGTGGTGCTTTTACTTTCGAGCGGAGCGAGAAAGGTATTGTACGAGGGCCACACCGAAATGATCGGTAATAGAAAAAAGTACAAAAATAATACAACAATATTTACTTTCATTGTTTTTCGAAGTATTCTCCGTGACAATCGATGCACTTTTGCATTCTATCAAACCAATTATTATAACAGTAATTCCAGTCTGAAGTGGATATAGTCGAAACGGCCGATTTGTAAGCTTCGACTGCCTCTTCTGGGCCTTGAAATCGTTGACCACGTAGCATATCTTTAATTCTTGGGAATGTAAAATAATCACTGGGGCTCAAGTCAGGGCTACACGGTGGACGGTCCATTAACTCCACGTTTTCCTGATTTAAAAACGCGATCGTTTTGCGAGCGGTATGTGAGCTCGCATTATCCTGGTGAAGAATGTTGCGACGATTCGGATTAATTTTACGAAGTTCTCTTATGACTTCCGGCAAACAAACTATTGTGTACCAATCAGCAGTAACCGTTCTGCGTTCTTGTAAAGGAATCGTAGCCACATGACCAGTTTTCGATACAAACGAAGCGACCATTTTTTTCGACACGCTACGAGAGCGGACAACTTTTGTTGGCTTGACCTCGCCTTCGAAGACCCAAACAGCCGATTGATGTTTTCTTTCGGGCTCATATGAATAAATCCACGATTCATCACCAGAGACGATATTGTAAACTGCATTTGAGCTCCCTCTATTGAACCGTTGCAGAGTAGACCGACACCAATTAACACGAGCCGACTTTTGTTCCTCGGTCAAACGATGGGGCACCCAGCGGGAAACTAACTTCTTGACACCCAGTTCATCATGTAAAATAGTTTGAATCGCTGTCATACCAATGCTGAGAGAAGCCCGAATCTGCTCGTATGTCACATGTCTATCTTCTTTTATTAATTGGCGCACAGCATCGATGTTATCTTGTGTTACCGCTGTTTTTGGCCGACCAGTAGAAGGAACTGTCGTGAGAGAGGAACGTCCACGACGAAACTCAGAATACCAACGATATATAGTCGTTTTACTGGGTGCTTCAAGTTCATAAACAGAAACAAGCTCGGCGAGACATTGTTCTGAGATAAACCTCGACGAAAGTTGTGAAAAATTATGGCACGGAAATGTTCCCGCGTAAGCTCCATTTTCCCCACTGACTTGTCAAATTCAAATGGCTACTACTCTTTTCTTTTTTACTTTTTTTTAAATTCAAAAATGGAATTGTGTTTGAAATAATACTACATGTCATAAACCAAAAAGGTTTTAATCTAATTTATTCCTGAGTATTCTATTCCCGATCTTTTCGGTTTGGATATATATAAGTAAATGGGTTTGGCCCTCGTAATCGTGATAAAAGTTGCACAAATTTTCTCAAGAATGTGCTCTATATCACTTATATACCAAAAAAACCGGTCAAGTGCGAGTCGGACTCGCGCGCCGAGGGTTCCGATATACCTATAGTATTTTTGGAAGCAATAAAGTCCATTTTCAGGACCGCAAAACTAAATTTGTTTGTAAAGGTTTTTTGCAGATTTCTGAAAAACTGTGCAACTTAGAAAGATCGTTTTATTTTTGCTGTAAAGTTTACATAAACCTCTGTCAACTGTAATTAATTCAGATTTTCCCTTACTCAAACTTCGGAGATAAGGGGGGGGGAATGGTATTTTTTTTGACATTTTTCATCATAACTTGAAAACTAAGAAACTTAAAAAAATACAAAAATATATTTTAAAATGTACAAGTAAAGCCCTTTCATATGATTTCCCACTCGACCTAGTAGCGACAATTTGAAATTTGGCCCCCCCTATTTTGGCCCCCTTTACATTAATAATCATCCTTTTTTCAAAAAATTTTCATGTGCAATTAAGTTGGGCAACTATATTCTAAAACTATTCCAAATTTCAGCTCGATAGCGTAAGTGGTTGCTGAGATATAGAGGTGTGACAGACAGACGGACAGACAGACAGACAGACAGAGCGGCACCATAAGGGTTCCTTTTTTTTACCATTTTGGTATCGGAACCCTAAAAAGCAAGTCCCCTAAAAATGTCCGTCCGTCGTCGGTCGGTCGGTCGGTCTGTCCGTCACGCTTTGGCCTAGCGGCTAAGCGAATGGTCTCATTAACACCATATTTTAAATTTAAGATTTTTATGCAAATTGGTCGAAGGGTTCCTAATGGTTTTTTGCTGGCTCTCATTTTGAGGGTAGCTGTCATACAACAAAAATGAAGAATTGAATTTTTTTTACGTTTTTAAAAAAAATTAAACTAAGCTAAAATGAAACTTTGCTTGACTAAGGATCTCCATGCAAGGTATCTTGCGCCATCATCAGTTTGTCTGTGTGATTTCATATAAGGGGTGTTACAGCTACCAAAACGTAAACTTGTGATTTACTCATAATTGGTTCCATTAATTTTATATTATTTTCTATGATATTAATTATGTTTTGGTTATTTACTTGAATGGATATTCAATTTGATTGGTTTTTGCGAAAATTTAGTACACAGTGTTAACAAATGAGAGTTTCAGTTTCTTCAGTTCTTCAGTTTTTCCACTCATTTCAAACAAGTCAGTTTTTGAGATACAGCAGATGTATTTTTGAACATTATCAGTCCACTTTGTGGGAAGTGAGGGCTCGTATCCCGCTTCTGACATGTTAACAAATGAGAGGGAGTTGAGAAATATGTTAAATAAAACACTCGAAGTCTACTTACGTTGTGTAATAGGTTATTCACTTTACACAGTGTTAAAATTGGTACATTAACACAATACCATACATATGAAGAAGAGTCTTCATAATTTTACACAATACGTGATTACTCTTTTAAAGGTAGAATCTCCCAGTTTGAAGAACAAAATATGACTGCCTGAGCGAGGCTGGCTCGAACGTTCAAGAGACCTCTCCCACTACAATATTACCCTTTCCATAAAACGCTGGGATTGGTCGAAAAGCCGCCGCGTTCAGTCAGCTCGTACAAAGGAGTCAATACAACAACCATTTATGAACAATATCGTAAAACTATGAAAAGTTAGTAAACACTGGTGACTTAAATATTATAATATTGGAGATCAGAATATCTGTCATGACAACAGTCGGCCATCCGATTGTGATAGGTACGTCCTCGTACCGTCTCTCAAAAACGAATACATGTACAACACTATTCTTTATAGAGAGTTAAGTTATAGAGATCCGAATGTTATCATTTAACAGTGCTTTTACATTATGTGAAATTTATCAAACACAAGATTTAATTATGAAGTAATCTGACAGAATTAATAAAGATTGTCAAGAAATATTGATGTTGAATATTACAAGACGTCTCATACAAAATCTAAATAACAAAAAGGTTGGGAACTCGTAGTTCTTTGAAATATAATTTGTTTACATCCGTTGTTATCACGTAAAGTACGAATTAAGTACAATAGATTCAAAAGATTTTATTTATTACATAGGGCAACAATGCCTACATAACATTACTACTTACAATAAAATTATGATAATATTAAGTCTAATACAAGGCAACATGGCAACAAACAAACAATGATAGTGATAAAAATTATGTAGAACTGTAGATAACAAAACCACAATTTGGCACTAGGACACGGTTTGGCAACAAGGCCAGGATTTGGCAACAAGGCCAGGATTTGGCAACAAGGCCAGGATTTGGCAACAAGGCCATGGTTTGGCATCAAGGCCATGGTTCGGCATCAAGGCCATGGTTTGGCATCAAGACCAGGGTTTGGCATCAAGGCCATGGTTTGGCATCAAGGCCATGGTTCGGCATCAAAGCCATGGTTTGGCATCAAGACCAGAGTTTAGCATCAAGGCCATGGTTTGGCATCAAGGCCATGGTTTGGCATCAATGCCATGGTTTGGCATCAATGCCATTATTTCTAATCTGAAATAAAAGATTATTATTTATATGACAATGAGTTGAAATCTGAAATAAAAGATTGTTATTTATATGTAAATGAGTTGGGCTGTAAGACCATAATATGTCAATGAATTTGGCTACACGGCCGTATGTCAATGAGTTGGGCTACAAGGCCGCATAAGTTTCGCAACAAGGCAATAGGTAAGTTCCTAAGTGCAAGGTTAAAGGTTCCTATTTTCATGAAAGCTTTATTTATCGTCACAAAGGCTTTAAGGTTATGCCCAATGTAGTAAAAATACTATAAAGTAAAGAGTTTAGGTGTGATTATAAATAATTAGCAAATTATTAATAATGGTCGCATATTTAAGTTTTATTAATTCAAATTTTAATCTCAGTGGCCGAAGATAGATGCGAAAAATTTATTGAAACGTGGTATCATTGTTTATACAAAAATTGCATAATTATGTGAATAAAGGCCTTTTCCTTAATGAAAGGTGTTATGTTAATAGGTACACCCAACTGCACGTCAGTAGGAACACTCACTTTATGACATGGTAATAGAGTTTCAAAAGTACAATTTGGGAACAGTAGAGGTATTAAAATGTTGACACTTAAACTAAAGTAATATTTAGTTAGTCAAATTTGCATTTAAATGTTCATGAACTCTTATTAAGCTTCTTGAACTGTATTGTTAGTTAGGGATTTGCACAGTGCTAGGTAACTTGCACATCTATTTTGCAATGTATATCACCTTAAGCCTCAATAATTGACTGGAAGAAGTTCCATTTCGAGGTAAGTCCGCATTTTCATGTGTTGTAATGGATCTTAAGTAATACGTCTCAATAACTTGAAGTGCAATAAAGAGCCACCCTACAAAATCACAAAACCTCTGAAGATAAGGCAATAGATGAAGAAAATGTAGCTCTTTACGCCTTAAGGCAATTCTGCATAAAGTGCAATACATTTTCCACAAATTCTCCGGGAACTCTATGAGAAATTTACAAAGGGATTCTAATTAGTAATTAGGGATTATAATCAATATTTTTCCAGTGTCCAATCGAGTATCAAGAACTCTAGAGGATGTTCACACTCGTTTGAAGTGTCATATTTCTTATGATTCTTTCCTTTCTTTCTTATTAATTAATTAATTACAATATCTACACCATCTTTTTGTTTTATAATTATTTTGATGTAGCATGTAAGCATGAAAGGAAGTAAGCCTCGCTAATGCTTGTTCACTCTAGCTTTGAAAAGATTTAGATAAATATAGGGAGAAATTTTAGTATTTCCTATGGAAAATGTGTTTCCTTTACTCTTTCGCTAGACCATCGCAGACGAAGTCGCGGGTAATAGGTAGTTAAAATATTCTCGCTTTTATTTCTGCTTAATATAACTGATATTTACCGTTCAATGTATAATACAGTATTTTTCTAAACCAAAATATATATATATTTTTTTGGTTTGACTCAAATTAACGCACACATTGTCAAACCAAAATTGGTGACGTGAAATCGTGATACATGTTTATCTATACTATTTTATTACTACTATACTATTATAGTCAAGTTACGTGTAATTTGGGAAAGTTTAAATAAATTATAGGTATGGTAATATATAAAAGTATCAGAAAGTTGATCTAATGTATTGAGTTGGGCTTTATCTAACTATTAATTAGTGTGCTATCAACCGAACAATTTTCATTTTCTCTCTTCTGTGTATGTACATCACTTCTGTCGATAAAAGTGATATTATAATAATAATTAATCGATAAAAGTGACCGTCTTCGTTGTTTTGATAAGATTTCAAGAGTCGAGCGATTGTATAACGTGATTGGTTAATCAACAAACTTTATGGTAATTAGCGATTTTTAACAACTATTGCTTCAAAGTATCATGTGCTAGTAGGATAGTTTTAGTTTCTCAAATACTATCCTTGTTTTGTGTGATAACTGGTGATAGATAACCAAGACAAGTCAATCCGCCCTTAGTTGCAGGCGAAGAAAAACTAAGAAAAAAGAAGGTATTTGTCAAAATCATCAAATTTGTTATTTAAAAGTAATTTAAACCTTGCTTACTAAAAGAGTTACTCAAGTAAGGAATACAATTAGTGTGAATTGTGACCAACAGCAACGAAAAATAGTGAAGTACAGTGTTCACCGTCTAGCCAAAATAAATATACTACAATCGTCACTTTACCACGGCATATATCAGCAGTCTCTTTTGTAAGTGCAACAATACTTCGTCGATTATGCTTATGCCGCCGATCATCTCACATACTTTAAGTCGGCCAAAATCACATTCTGACGAATATTGTTTTATTGAAGATTTTAATTAATTATGTTTTGCTGGCAGGGCTCACCATATGGGCAGGGCATATCGCAAGACGAACCGATCGCCGAAGAGGCGTAAAGGCACTGGAGTGGCGACTCCCGTACCAGTAGACGAAGCGTAGACGGGCCCCTCAGAAGGTGGACCGATGGTCCGGTCAAGGTCGCGGGAAGCCGCTAGATGCAAGCAGCGCTGGACCGGGCATCAAGAAGATCTCTAGGGAAGACCTATGTCCAACAGTGGACGTTTTCGGCTGATATGATGATGTTTTAATTACCGACATAGCGCAGATAATACTAACGATATTTAGTGTTCGTGATTATTCTGCTTAAAGGCTTAACAATTAATTAACAATAAATAAAATTGTGATTCCTATCGACCAGGCTGTCATTTCGGCCTATTTTCAAAAGTGTCAAGTCCAAACTATTGATATAATTGATCTAAGTATATGTTTTTTTTTTATTTTAGTAATTCAATAAGCATGTTGAAGAAAGGTTAAAGAGAACTTCCAAAATATATGTATATATATATTTTTTTTGTTTTACCCAATTACTACAGAACAGATTTAACTGTTCATATTAAAAAATACATCACTATCCCTAAATTATATAGTCTAAGATCCCTAACATAAGCTACGATTTTTTTTTTTATAGAAATTGGTATGTTTTGAGATGAGTAGGTTTTCAGTTTTAAATTGTGACTAGTCTCATATGTGCCTTGAACTAATTTAACGGTATTAGTCACTGTTATATAAACCTGTAAATATTAAATTGTAAAGCTACTGATTAATAAATTATTCTACCCTATTCTGAAGAGAAGTGCAGCTTAGTTCAGATATTTATTATGAAACTTATTTTATTTGCTTTAGCAGTTTTTTTTCTTTGGTTTTAATATTTAAATTTAGACATTTTGTTTGATTTGGAATAGATATGTAGTTTTATTTCTTTAAGATTTAGTACCTAGTCGACCGACCTTCGCTCTTAGCCGCCTCAAGTGAGCAAGTTATGGTAGCCGCCAACAATTGGCGCTCTAGGTTTTTGTCTAAAACGCGATGTTTTAAAAAAAATGCTAAGAAACACGGGGCAAAACAGACATGAGACCTAGCTAGATCGATTTTGCCCCTGGAAACCCCCGTATGGTAAATTTCATTGAAATCGTTAGAGCCGTTATCGACAAACATTTTACAAATATATTATGGCTCGTTTAATAGTATAGGACTAAATTGGCTTGAAACATTCTAACAAAATAGTACCATGGGTATATCCTTCATGCTATTTTGGGACATTGTTTCCTAGTCCAACAGAAGATTGTTAAAATTGTTTAAACTTAACGACATCGTTTACAATTTTTATTTTTGTACTGTCGAAATTAGTCACAGCATTGTGATGGGTGTCTGCCGCATCAGGGTCAAGGAAGGTTAACTACAAAGCCTAACTACTGAGACTCTATAAAAAGAACCAAAAACCAAGTCATTGGTGTTACCTCCATATGCCTGGAGTTGACTACTCACTGGGCTGATTGTGCGAGTGGCAGCTGGTTGCACGCACAGCCTGCCGCTTACCAGTCTCCTTGTGTTGTGGCGCTGGCTGCACGGCCTGTTGTCCACCAGGCGCCGACTGCCAGCTGTGGTTCTGGCTGCATGGGCTGCTGTCCACCAGGCGACGACTACCAGCTGTGGTTCTGGCTGCATGGGCTGCTGTCCACCAGGCGACGACTGCTGTGGGCTGGCTGCATGGCCTGTTGTCCACCAGGCGCCGACTGCCAGCTGTGGTTCTGGCTGCATGGGCTGCTGTCAACCAGGCGACGACTGCTGTGGGCTGGCTGCATGGGCTGCTGTCCACCAGGCACTGACTTTTGAGGGCTGGCTGCATGGCCTGCTGTCCACGAGGCCCTGACTGCTGTGAGCTGGCTGCATGGCCTGCTGTCTACCCGGCTCCGACTGCTGTGGGTTGACTGCATGGCCTGCTGTCCACGAGGCCCCAACTGCTGTGGGCTGGCTGCATGGCCTGCTGTCCACCAGGCACCGACTGCTGTGGGTTGACGGCATGGCCTGCTGTCCACCAAGCACCGACTGCTGTGGTCTGGCTGCATGGCCTGCTGTCCACGAGGCCCCGACTGCTGTGGGGTGGCTGCTTGGCCTGCTTCTCGCCCGGCGCATTCTGCTGCGCTGCACAGCTAGGCAACGCTCGAATCGAAGCTCGACCTTGCCATGGTTACTGGTTTTGTCCATTATGACGTGCTGAAATGTAAAAATTCCAGCGCGAGTATCTATTGTATAGAAGCGATCAATATTTGAAACGCTTTTAAGGCTTTAAATTGAATGAAAGCTATAAACGTAATAGTGGACACTTTTAAGTAGCTTTTAGTTAGATATTACGTGTTTTTTTTTTGTGGTTTGTAGCAGTAAATTTCAAACAAAATAAAGAACATAATTAATTTAAACAGTGAAATACGCATGGGAATACGAACCAATAGACCATCACACTATTATTTTGAATACGTACCTACACAAAAAATTATTACAACCATATATAACACAACTAAGAGATTAATTTGTCTGAATGAAAGCATGAAATGTTGTTTGTTTTAAACTCAGGCTTGATAATAAATGGTAAAGTGAACTGTGTACACTTATTCGTTAGCAACGTCTAACGATTTTGTGCAAAAATGATTTAAAATGTAGGTAGTATACAATCATAACTATTTACTTTAAATAATCACTCGTCCTTAACACAACGTTAAAAAAAAGGTGAAAAAAAATACCACATGAGAAAAAAAAAACAAGTTGTCGATTTTCCAGTTTTTCCACTCATTTCAAACAAGTCAGTTTTTGAGATACAGCAGATGTATTTTTGAACATTATCAGTCCACTTTGTGGGAAGTGAGGGCTCGTATCCCGCTTCTGACATGTTAACAAATGAGAGGGAGTTGAGAAATATGTTAAATAAAACACTCGAAGTCTACTTACGTTGTGTAATAGGTTATTCACTTTACACAGTGTTAAAATTGGTACATTAACACAATACCATACATATGAAGAAGAGTCTTCATAATTTTACACAATACGTGATTACTCTTTTAAAGGTAGAATCTCCCAGTTTGAAGAACAAAATATGACTGCCTGAGCGAGGCTGGCTCGAACGTTCAAGAGACCTCTCCCACTACAATATTACCCTTTCCATAAAAAGCTGGGATTGGTCGAAAAGCCGCCGCGTTCAGTCAGCTCGTACAAAGGAGTCAATACAACAACCATTTATGAACAATATCGTAAAACTATGAAAAGTTAGTAAACACTGGTGACTTAAATATTATAATATTGGAGATCAGAATATCTGTCATGACAACAACAGGATGTACGAAAAACTGAAAGGGCTTTTTCAGTAGACAAAACTGAACAACTATCCCTAAGAAACGTGTTCCGAAATAAAAAAAATCGGTAATTAATCATATACAGGGTATTCTAGTACTACCAAAAATTGAACATGTGATTTGTTCGAAATCGTTTATGGTTAGTTGGTTTTAATATTTAACAATTCGAATTCTGAATTCATCTGCTTATTTCATCAGAACATTATCTAGAAAAACCGAAATATAAATTTGTATTTCCATACTATGTGTATGGTATAACAAATATAAGTTTGCGGCTGATAGTTTTACTTGCATATCGCGAGAAAGAAAGTGCAGTGCTGCTGTATCATTTACTATATTTTACAATATTCAACGCGTTTTGTTTTTAGGGTTCCGTACCTCAAAAAAAAAACGGAGCCCTTATAGGATCACTTTGTTGTCCGTCTGTCAAGACCCTTTATCTCACGAACGGGTAAAGGTATCAGGTTAAAATTAATATCATATATTAGGATCCATGAACCACACAAGATCTGAAAAATTCAATTATTTACAACGACGCAATCAAAAGATATGGCTTATTATGTCCTCATCTCCATACATTTATGCAAAAAAGCAAAACCTACAGGGTACTTGCCTTTGACCTAAAATTATGAAATTTGGCAAGAAGCTAGGTCTCACAGTACAAATAATGGGAAAAGTCTGAAATCATTAAATATTACAAATTTTCTCACAACTAATGAAAACCAATTGTGGTGAGCTCCCGTTTCAAGAACATTCATATAAGAGAGGGGTCAAGTTGGATGGTCGCTGAGGCGATTTTTGTTTTAGTTCTATTTAAAAACGGGAACACTTACAAACTTGAAAATTGGTAGGTAAGCTATAAAATAACAACAAATAATAAAATTTGCGTGTCGGACTCAAAAAATCTAGCACATTAACTTACTGAAATTTCAACTAATACAATTATGATTATGTGGTGGTACGGAACCCTCGGTGCGCGAGTCCGACTCGCACTTGGCCGGTTTTTAATTCTGAGTTCGAATCCCGATGGGGACACTGTCAAACAAATATCACTTTGTGTGTCTTCGCCAGATTTAAATATCTTAAACAGCATGAATCATCCTGAATCAACAAATCGTAAGAAATATGATAAAAAAATAATTAAATTAATCTACATAAAATTCTACACAAAAAAGGTTTCGAAAGTTTTTCGCTAAAAACAATACTTTAAAAGATTTAAAAGCATGTGGTGAGGAAAGCGAAAACATGGAGCAACTGTTGTGCACATGCAACGCTTTGATTTTGATTTGAGCTACTTAGGAGAAAACCACAAACCCGTATTTCAGCATGTTTGCAAAACCATCGCAAATGCACCCCCTGCATTGAGGGATAAAAGTTTGTGTTAAAATCCTACATTATGGATGGTGAACTGCGATTTGAGAAGCACGTACTTGAAATAATGAGAAACTGCTTCTACAGGCTGAAAGTACTGTATCGTATTCGAAACTATATTAGTGTAGACCTTAGAATTTGCTTGTGTGACTCCATTGTTTTATCGAAACTCAATCACTGTATTGCTGTGTATGGTCCATGCCTGCTTGAAAGATCGCAGCGTGTCATCCAGAGGGTTCAGAATGCGTGTGCTCGGTATTGTTTTAACGTGCCACCAAGGTCTCATATCACACCATTTCTAAACCGAGCCAACATTCTGAAAATGAAGGATAGGCAGAAGTTGTACCTTGCAAGTCTCTTATTTGGAGTACTCAAAACACAAAAACCGGAGTACTTACTTAAGAGACTTTCATGGCGTAGCTCTTTAAATAGGTATCCAGTCCGGTTTTGCACGGCACCGCTGGCTGTAAAGAAATACAGGACAGCTGCGTTCCGAGGCAGCTTTTCGTTCAACGCGACTAAATGCTGGAATGATATTCCCCCACCCATGCGTGATTTACGATCTTTATCCACTTTTAAAATACACTACAAGGCATACTTGTTGCGTCAACAGAAAGAAGCGTAAGGTTGTCGGGAGAGCAAGCGGTCTACAATTCCAATTATCGTACGCATATCATTTGTTTTATATTTTTATTTATTTATTATATTCTTTTATTTGTATATCTATCAGCACCATCATTCATTATTTTTTTCCTTTCTCATGTTTAAACACTCAACACACATTTTTTTTTTAATACAATACTTTAGGTGATTTTATAATTCATATTTATTCACATTGTTCATACAGCGCCATCTGACACAGAAGGTATTGGCAGAATAACAGTAGTTGCAGTGAAAATTCGCTGTAACATTTATGCTGAGCCAAAGCCTTTTCCAGTAACCATGCACAAATATAGTGAAACTTTTAATGTCACCTATGTTTAGGTGTCATATTTTTGCCACCTAGTATTTTGTATTACATTTGCTATATTTTTATTTTACGTATGTCTCTTTGTATGTGTTCTGTATTTTTGTGTTATATCATCATTGTATTTGTGTATGTTTACTGTGAATAAATGTTATGTCTATGTCTATGTCTACATAATTTGTATGTAAGCTAGAGATATTCATGAAAATTTTAAAAAAAAAAACCTTTACACCTCCTACCCCTCTTGCCTCCACCGCAACCGTACTTTTAGTAAGTAAGTGAGTAAGAAGTTTGGTATTAAACAGCTACGTAAGAAATAACCGTTAGTAAAAAATACTTAAAGTATTATTTTCCTGAATGAATTTAATAACTGCTTTTAACAGATTTGCCTTTTATTTAAATTTAGTACTTTTTGGTGAAAGTTTCGACATCGATTTTTCCTTGTGTGACTTATCGACTATCGATAGATGAAAACATGCAGACATCCCTATTTGTGACGAATTATTTCTTATATATTACTTTTATATGAGGTCAAATTTCTTTGGTGACATGCTAGCAGAAACACGTGAAACCTGATGATTGAAAATTTTTAAAAATGCCTAAAAAATGTATTCTATCAGTGTGTAGAAACTATGAAGGGCGATTAAAATCATTAAAAGAAGATACTTTCCTTCGGTAAGTAATATTCCATACTTACTTTCGTACCTGACAAAATAATCCGTAAAAAAATTTGTTTTGTTGATACAAAACTCCGTAATGTTCCCGCCATTTTATTTTTAGTGTTGCCAATGATTGAATTCGGAACACCCCAAATTAGGGAATTTTAATGAACCCTCATTTATCGATTTTGACAAGCTCTCATTAAAATCAGGAGCCGTTCCGTTTCGCAATTATTTCGTGTTTTTAAATGAATAAAAATAATAATTGATTTAGAATTACTATATTTTATTTCTGCCCAACCCTTGTGTGATATATGGCGGCTAAGTGTCTTAATCTGTCCTTGTGCGATAAAAGGTGACTAAGTATCTGAATCTGCCCTTGTGTCATAAAAGGCGACAGTGTTTTAATCTGCCCTTGAGTGATAAAAGGTGACTAAGTGTCTTTATCTGCTCTTGTGTCATATAAAGCAACCAAGTGACTTTATCTGCCCTTGTGTCATAAAAGCCGACTAAGTGTATTCATCTACCCTTGTGTCATAAAAGGCGAGTAAGTGACTATATCTGCCCTTGTGTCATAAAGGGCGACTAAGCGTCTTTAATCTGCTCTTGTGTCATAAAAGGCGGCTAAGTATCTTAATCTGCCCTTGCGTGATAAAAGGCGACTAAGTATCTTTATCTGCCCATGTGTCATAAAATGCGAATGAGTGACTCAACCTTCCTTAACAAACTGAACAACTTTGCAAACTGAACAACTTCACAAACTGAACACCTTCACAAACTGAACACCTTCACAAAATACAAAATTTCAAACTGAACAACTTTACAAACTTTACATAATGAAGAACCTTTACACTGAACTTCTTTACAAGCAACTATATGAAGGTGGTAGGGCTTTTGTGGAAAGTCCGTCTGGGGAAGTACCACCCCCTTGCTTTTTTCTGTCGTGAAGCAGCAGTGTTCGCACTGCTGTGTTTCGGTTTGAAGGGCAAGGGAGCCAGTGAAATTACCGGCACATGAGAGATACCATATTAGTTCTCAAAGTGAGCAACGTGCTTTGCTGTCTTATTAATGTCAAGATTTGCCATCAATAAGACAGTGGGTGCTATGGGCGGTCGTGACCACTTACCATCAGGTGGCCCAACTGCTAGTTTGCTCACGTCTTGTAACATAAAAAAAATACAAACTGGCATTTCCCTGAACAAACCTCCAAACTGAACAACCTTCCAAACTGAGCAACCTTCCCAACTGATCAACCACCAGAACTGAACAGCTATTAAAACTGAATTAATTTTAGACAGTACCTGATAAAACCTTTTCAAACTGAATGACTTTACTAACTGAACAACCTTCTAAATTAGCTCACTTAGCCGCCTTTTATCACCAATCTACAAATACTGAATCAATTATAATTTTTATTTATTTAAATAACAGGACACAACTTCCAACATAAACAATTTTCCCCAACGCGATAAAAAATTTCTACATACCTGGTATCCCTAGAATGACATGAAACGCATGCAGAACCATAGCTGCCGTTGTGCAGAACGTAGCTGTCATGCGCATGTGTGCGTGACTTACGCGCTCATGTACGTCAAAGTTGGCCTCAGGCCTGTTTTTTTGTGCGTGTTTGTGAAGTGAAGGTCGTTCCAGACAAGTAAGTATTCATAGAATATCCCTATGGTGGACCTAAATTCAAATTCTAATTTTAAATCCCATTTTTACCCGCTACGAAAGGCTCTTGGAGAAAAATAAAGCGCGGGAAACGTTGCCTTTGGCATACTGGTTTTTAAAGCTTTTTCTTAAAATATTTAATTTGTGGTAAAGGAAAGGAGATTTAGGTGTATAAATAGGTGTTTTGTGTTCTATTGTATGTATTTTATATAATATCCACTTTGTTTGTTTGTGTAGAGTGTAAATATTTGAGAATTATATATAGGTAAGTTTTTTCATTTTTGTCGCGGGATATGGAGCCTCCGGGTGACCCCGGAGGAACCGACCCGGGGGGAACAGGCTCGCCGGAGCTTGGCCCTTCGGTTGGTTATAATGTAACTATTACGGTCGACTCGAGTATGGATACGGATGGGTCAGTAAATGAACGTTCTTCAGCAGGTCGAAAACGCGTGTTGTATGTAGGCAATGTAACAAGAAACGTAGTAAGACACGGAAGGGTAAGGATTTAATGGATAATGATTGCCATTGTTTGGAGAACTTGTATCAACCAAATTCACAATCATCATGTAGTACTCATCCCAGGCCGAATTCAAGCAACGTTACCAAAATGGTAGAAAAGATACAAATAATGAAATTCCACCCAGGACACCTGCACGTCTTGAGGCTACTCCTACCGAACCTTTACCTCAACAATCTCCTGTCATGCCACAGCAAACTCCCACCATGCCCTATCAGGTCCCTACCATGCCTACACAGTCCCCAGCTAGAATTATTTATCAGGCCACAGATGCAGCCCCTTACTTGGTTCATGTGCAAAAACAACAAGAATCTCCTAATGACAACAATGTGATTCTGCACCCAGTAAGTTTTGGGCGATTTTTAAAGAAAAATAATTTTAGAAACATCATTGACGGCAGCCTAAAACGTATTCGGAGAAACAGACTTGCTCTGTCATTCTCTCACTATAGTGATGCGAATACTTTTATTGAAAATCCTTTGTTAGACAACCACAACTACAAAGCTTTTATTCCATCGTTCGCTGTTTCCCGGATGGGAATTGTTAGAGGCATCCCAATTGAATGGACTGAGGAGGAAATTAAAGAAAATGTTAGATGCGGACCTATCCTGAAAGTGAGACGATTAAAAAGAAAAATTGTTACTGAGAATGGGCCAGAGCTGAAAGCAACTGAAACTGTAGTGCTAACATTCGATGGGCAAGTTTTGCCAAAACGTGTATTTGTATGTTACACTGCTTTGACAGTAGATATATATATTTTCCCAACAGTACAATGTTACAGGTACTGCAGATTTGGTCACGTACGAGTAAATTGTAGAGCAAAGTCTCCTCGCTGTTTAAAATGCGGACAAGAGGGCCATGAAGGAAATTCTTCTAATATTAATGACGAAGATATTAGGTGTTACTTATGTAAAGGTTCCCACGTGGCAACAAGCAAGAAGTGCCTAGAGTTTGAAAGACAAAAGTCTATAAAAGAAACAATGGCGAAGTGTAGCCTTTCATATGCGGAGGCTTCTAAACAACATGCATCTGTGTCAAGAATTTCATATGCGGAAGCATTATTATCATCAACCCCGAGTAGTTTACCTTTAGACTCCTCATTATCACAAAATATTTCCACTGGAAATCAGAACTCAACTTTATCTTATAAAAAAACTGTACTAACAAAATCTCATACCCCTCGTCCAGCTTCCTCTAAAGGATATGATGTGGCGGCCCATAAGGCTCTCACAAAAGATTATACTAATGTACCTACTTCAAATGGTTGTGCTTTGGTTTCTGAACCTACTGAAGTGACAACTTTAGAGCTTATAAAGCCTTAATGTCTAAAGACAAAATTAATTCTTCACCGTCCAACGCTGCCTCATCAGTCAATGTCACTGAAATTTTTAAAACATTTAACAATGGAAGTCTCAAAAATTGTGCAATGGAATTGCAGGAGCGCAGCTCCTAAAAAATCTGAACTAATTTCTTTAATTAATAATTATAATCCGTTTCTTGTTGCTTTACAAGAAACTTGGCTTAAACCAGGATCCATCTTCAAGATACCTGGTTATACAATCATTAGGGAGGACCGCTATGATGGTTATGGCGGTGTTGCCTTGCTAATTAAGCATCCTATTTCTTACTCATATTTTCCCATTCCCTCACATAGTAATGAATTTTCTGTTATCGCTGCTACTATTAAAAATATTTGTTCTATTTCTATATATATTCCTCATCCTTCCAGTTCGATTTATTCAGAAATTGAAAACATAATTTCTTCTCTTCCCAGACCTTTTGTTATTCTCGGTGACTTTAATGCAAAAAATCCTGCATGGGGAAGTTCTTCATCGAATCCTGGTGGTATTGCTGTTCTGGATATCCTTGAGTCTCAAAATTTATGTATTATTAATAATAATCACCCTACCAGGCATACCTACTGGCCCTTCTGAAGGAGTCAGTGCTCCTGATTTAACTATTTGCACGCCGGGTTTAGCTTCTACTCTGTCATGGAGTACTCTTCAATTATCATACGGCAGTGATCACTTTCCCATTTTAATAGAACTTCCAATTAATTTCGGACCTTTTTTGAAGAGACCTTGAAGACTCGAGTATAAAATAGACGGTGATTCTGACTGGGATTCTTTTTCTAGATCTTTGGAGATTAAAATTCATCACTTCCTCATATTTATCAGAGTGGAGAATGTACATGTGCAGAAGCCCTGGCAAGGGCTATTACTGAATGTGCAGATGAGACATTCCCAATAAAACATAGAATTGGAAATTTTATCCCTTCCCCTCCCTGGTGGGACAGTGAGTGTTCCTAGGTCGTTTTAAAAAGAAAGGAGATGGAGATAGCCTACAATGAATGTGGGTCTGATGAAAATTTTGTTCGACTTACTGAACTAATAACCAGTACCAGTCAATTGTTCAAAAAGAAAAAAATTGAAAGCTGGAAGGCATTCTGTCTGACCTTGTCTCCTGATGTTTGTCCATCTGAAGTATGGCGTAATATCAGAAGATTCAGATCAGCATTTCGTGAAGGTGCTTCACCATGCCTTTCTCCCACATTGGCTGGTAAATTTTTGGATAAATTAGCTCCACCAGATGTTCCGAAACCCCTTAGCCATTCCATTCCTTCCTCATTGGGCAATCTGAGCGGACTCGATGAGCCATTTTCACTTGTCGAACTTAAAGGTGTTTTAGGTTACGTAAAAGATTCTGCCCCTGGTTTAGATGGTATACCTTATTCGTTTGTTTCCCATCTTAGTGATAATTCTCTCATTTATTTTTTAGAACTGATCAATAGTATTATGAATTCTGGTATTGTTCCGCCTTCATGGAGGGTACAAGAGGTCCTCCCAATTCTTAAACCCAATAAAGATCCTTCAGATTTCTTGTCGTATAGACCGGTTGCTTTGTCATCTGTTTTGATGAAAATCACCAAACACCTTGTCAAGAACAGGCTGGAGTGGTTCGTTGAGTCTAACAGATTGCTGAGTGAGAGTCAATATGGGTTTAGACGGGGCAAAAGTACCATTGATAGCATTAGTATATTTGTTACTGATATAAGATTGGCTTTTTCAAGTAATAATTCTGTAGTTGCAGCATTTCTAGATGTGAATGCTGCATATGATAACGTGGTTTTAAGCATCCTGTACAGGAAGATGCAGGATTTGGGTATTTCATTAAAATTAACAAATTTTATTATCAACTTTTTTTTCGAAAGACGAAGTAACCTAATCTTGAACGACTCTAGTGAGGAGTCGAGGCTGGTCTGGAGAGGGCTCCCTCAGGGTTCGGTGTTGAGTCCATTACTGTATAATATTTATACTTATGACTTAGAGGCGTCTTTGAGCGGCGGTGTAAATGTTTTGCAATATGCAGATGCTTTACTTTTGTATTACGCAGATCGTTCTGTTGATAAGGCAAGCTCGTTACTGACTGCAGCTCTTGATTGCCTAAAAGTGTGGCTTGATTCAAATGGACTTGGCTTATCCCCTTCCAAGAGCTCAGTGGTTTTATTCAGCAGAATGAGGCTTCCTCCTCCAATTTCAGTCTTTTATAATAATTGCGAAATACAAGTTACTAGTCACACAAAATTTTTAGGAGTTATTCTAGATTCAAAACTTACTGGTATCCCACATTGCGAATACATCTTTGCTAAATGTGAACGTCTGCTCAATATGCTCAGATGTCTCTCAGGCGTTTGGTGGGGCGCTCACCCTTTTTCGATGAAATAAATTTACAATTCCTTGATCCGTAGTGTCTTAGATTATGGAACTTTCCTTCTAGAGCCGGGCAGTGCGGTTGCTTTTAAAAAATTGGATACTATACAAGCACAAGCTTTAAGGTTGGTTGTAGGTGCAATGAGATCTAGCCCAATCAATGCTTTACAGATAGAGTGTTGTGATCCACCCTTGTATTTACGCCGCCAGTATCTTTCTGATAAATTCCTGTTTAATATATTAAAATTTTCTAACCATCCTCTTCGTTCAAAACTTGCATTACTGACTGACCACATTTCCTCATCTAACTACTGGTCTCATAAAAATCCACCTTGCCTAGTTAAAAGTTACCAAAAGTTTCTGGCTATTCAGGCTCCAGTTCATAACTCACTTTCTTTTCCTTTATTTTGTGCTTCATTTGATTCTTTGACTCTTGTGCCAGATGTTCACCTAAATGTCGGATTGAGTAAGGGTGATGACGATGCAAGAGTTGTTTTTAACTATGTTAGAGATAGAGATTGGAGAGATTTTCACTGTGTCTATACTGATGCCTCTAAACATTCCTCTTCGGGTCATGTAGGTGTAGGAGTGTACCACTCTCAATACCGTATCGTACAAAAAATTAAGTTTCCTCCAGAAACATCCTCTTTTACTGGAGAATGTTATGGTATTTTAAAGGCAGTAGAGTATATTATTATTATTATTTATTTAATTTACAGACAACAAAGATCCAAAATGTTAGTAATTCTTAAAACTAGGTTAGTACTTATATTCTACCAGAGACTTGGTTAATGCTACAAGGTGCATTATTAATGGACTCTCATTTCTGTCAGCAATCGTCTTTAGGAGGCTGTTGGGGCTGCCACGTATTCTATTTAACAAGGACGCCGCCTTTTTTCGCAATATCGCTGTGAAGCTGTCGACGCCAGCTTCAGCAAACATGGCGGACGCGCTACAAAAACGTGGCAGCCGCATCAGCGCCCTGAAAGCATTGTTGTACTGCACTCGCAGGGAACTGAGCGCACGTTTAGTGAAACTAACCCACAGGGCACCCGAGTACAGTGACGTACAGTAAGCTCTGAAGAGTGTGATTTTAACTGAATCTGAACATCGGGTAAACCTGCGGGCCAGCATATTCGCTCTTACCGCCAGTGCCCTACGCTCCCGCTCTAGGTCAACATCGTCTTTAAGATCGTCGGTTAAATAATGTCCGAGATATTTGAACATATTAACTTTTTTAGCGGTAGTCCATTTAAAATTATTGGAAGCTCGTTAGTCGGACTTTTTCTTCCGACTGCCTTAAATACCATATATTCAGATTTATTCACATTGTAAATTAATCCATGAGCAGCGGCATACGATTCACAAGCTTTTAGAAGTTTCCGGAGTGCACTGATCGATGGAGCCAGCAGCACCATATCGTCAGCATAACTTATGCTATTCAGGCAGATGCCATCAATATAGCAGCCAACATGCATGCTGCTGAGTTCACCAATCAGTGCATCCATATACAGGTTAAACAATACAGGTGACGTTAACCCTCCCTGTATATACTCCTAATGAAATTGCGGAAAACGATTATAGTATCAGACTCCTTAAGTGCCCTACAAACATTATTAAAATACCCTTTTGGGAAAAATAAGTCTTATCCTATTATTTTTGAAATTAGGGAGTTACTTTTAAAATGCATCCATCAAAGTTTTATTGTTACTTTGGCTTGGGTCCCAGGGCATAGTGGGGATCCAAGGCTGATCAAGCTGCCAATGATGCTGTGTTGTGTGGAGATGTTGTGCCTTACATGAATTTTTCTCATGACCTTTCTTCTCTTCCACTCACTTTTCTTCAAGATTCTTGGACCGAAGTTTGGGCTCTTAGTAGCCAAGTAAAAGGTAAACTGTACAAATCAATTCAAGGTGATATAAGTTGGAAGTCCTGGTTCTTCAGGTGGAAATTCAGCAAAAAAGCCACAAGCATTTTGGTAAGAATTAGGCTGGGTCATGTTTGCCGGCCCACCTTGCTCGGCTTGGGATAGTTGCTAGTGCAGCATGTGATTGTGGATTTGATCCTGGTGATTTAAATCACATATTCCTAGCCTGTCCTCTCCGATGTAATTATGTACTTTATGAAAGCCTCCTCTCCTATAAGATACCCTTTCCTACGTCCGTATCCATCCTACTGTCCTCTAATGATTATCGTGTATATAGCTCGTTGTACATATTTATTGTGAATAATAATATAAAATTATAGAATAGAATTTACATAATATTTTATAATCCTATCCTTTTCATATCCTTCCAAATTCCAAATTGTTTTCCTTAATTTTCGTTTCCCTACCTTGATTTTGATTATGGCAAATACGCAAGTCGCGTGGGCCCAAAAAGAACACAAAAATAGGCTCTTGGAGAAAACAGCTATTTTGTTCGCCTTTATTGACGAACCGTTCAGCGATTTTCGAACAGATGAGATGAAAAAACAATACCTACCTCATTTTTTTCACCCCTAATTGTATTATCTTGCAACTTATTTAAAGTTAAAATATTAA
The DNA here is from genome assembly GCA_947532105.1 of Athrips mouffetella. Taxonomy (NCBI): domain Eukaryota; kingdom Metazoa; phylum Arthropoda; class Insecta; order Lepidoptera; family Gelechiidae; genus Athrips; species Athrips mouffetella. Next base: position 12,261,758 of record OX383979.1, read on the forward strand.
AGTTTGCTGGTTATTTCACTATTCTGCTGCTTTAATATTTATTTTGCGGCCAAAATAATAATGTCATTATTTTGCGGAACAAGTGTTGCTGCACCTTATTTATATTTTGCTGCACAAATGAGAATTTTACTGCTGTAAACATTTATTTATGTCTGGACAAATAATTTACTCAAATATATGAGAAATTGTTTGTCACAGTGAAAAGTTGCGTACAAAGAAAACAATTTCCTTACTCGTTGCTGATTGCGTAACTCGGTTGCGATGGCAGTAATAGTGCTGGCTGGCAACTGGAAGCGAATAGGGAAGAAACATTCTCCCACCGCCACTAGTTGCCGAGAAAGAAGAAATGGTCCTTTTGCACAACTTGTTGCAAAACTTGGTTTCCTAGGTGGCCGAAATGAAAAAAACATACCAAATTTCTATGTTAGCGTTTTTTAGGGTTCCGATACCAAAATGGTAAAAAAAAGGAACCCTTATGGTGTGACTTTGTCTGTCTGTCTGTCTGTCACACCTCTATATCTCAGCAACCACTCATGCTATCGACTTTGAAATTTGGAATAGTTTTATAATATAGTTGCCCAACTTAATTGCACATGAAAGAATTTTGAAAAAATTATGACTATTAATATGAAGGGGGCCAAAATAGGGGAGGCCAAATTTCAAATTGTCGTTACTAGGTCGAGTGGGATAATATATTTTTGTATTTTTTTACGTCTCTTAGTTTTTAAGTTATGATGAAAAATTAAAAAAAAAATACCATCCCCCCCCTTATCTCCGAAGTTTATGATAGGAAAAATCTGAATTAATTACAGTTGACAGAAGTTTATGTAAACATTACAGCAAAAATAAAACGATCTTTCCAAGTAGCACAGTTTTTTAGAAATCTGCAAATAACCTTTACAAACAAATTTAGTTTTGCGGTCCTAAAAATGGACTTTATTGCTTCCAAAAATACAAAAAGTATATCGGAACCCTCGGCGCGCGAGTCCGACTAGCACTTAACCGGTTTTTTTAAATATTGAAACTACATATAATATGTTGAAATTTTGAATTATCGGTAGACCATAATTATTACTTTCCACATTATTTGAAAGCGCCATCTAGTTTTAATAAGTTTTATGCTTTTTCGGGTTACGTTTTCTAGTATGGGGATTGTCAGTCCTATGCGTACGTCCTATGGCGGAAGGCAAGGCTAGAGTTAAAACATTAGATGGAGTACTTGTTATTAATCTAGATCTTAGTAAAATGAAAGCATAAAAAAGTTCTATATTAAAATACCACCCTCTGCAAACGTTGTTTTGAGCCAATTTAAGCATATGCAGAAAACGTGTAATAACAATTGCAGAAAATTAATGGGGAATGAGCTCTAATATTTCAAACATTCAAGAGAATGTAGAGAATAGTAGTAAAAATAAAATTATAAAGCGTAAACGCAGGGAAAAAATTAAAAGAAGATCACTATTGGATAATTATTTTATTTACAAAAAGTAATGATATACCACCAAAAACACAAATGTGGAAATGGGACCCAAGTTCAATTTATGAAAATTGTGGTGTGATTGTCGACTTCACCGACAAAAGACTTGAGATCTAAATGGGTGCCAAGTGCCAATTTCTGTAGACAATCCTGAAATTTGTTTATAAGAACGTATAACATTCTTTAGTGTATTTAAAACACTATTTCTCACTTTGTTCCGCTACAACAATATTTGCTATTTAAAAAATATTACTTTTGTAAACTTGATTTATGATCTTTTGAACCCTAACATAGCTAACTTGGCTAGTTTTAACCAGAAAATAAAATACATATTCAGAACAATAGAACCCATAGAGTAAAGAATTTAAAAATTAAATAACATAATTTGGTGCTCCGACAAGGGTCTCCGAATAAAGACGGAGGCCTCAAAAAGAAAGCGCAGAAAATAAATTACCCATACTTAATTTTTTTTTATACTTTTTTAAAAAGTATTGAAACAAAATAAACACGTAAAAAGACACTTTAAATTCGAAAAACCGGCCAAGTACGTGTCGAGCCACGCGCAGTGTAGGGTTTCGTTGTTTTTTTTTTTATTGCAAAGCAGGTTTTTTTTTATTTTCTAACATAAACTTTTTACGTCCTAGCTCAGCGAGGTCCTGACGGCGCCTGATCGCTCTTACTATTTTTATAATTTTCACTTTTTTGGCTATAGCTTATTAAACTGTAAAGCCTACTTAGGTGTGAAAGTTTTCCTTTTAATTTAATCATATACAGGGTGATTGGAAATTCGACGTATTCCTGAAAGGGGGTTGTTCTGCTACTCATATGGAGCAAACTTACTCCTGGAAGCGGTGGTTGAAAATCAGTGGCTGCGGAGTCAAGTCATCCAAAGGTCAGGTATCTTGACGAAAATTCTCGCCTTATTATATTAAAAAGTCCACCGCCCTGTGCAATTTTATACTTTTCTGATAGAATATAAACGATTGATCAATTGTAACATAATTTATGCCTGATAACTCCGATAAATACCGAAGTAAATAAGTTCTTAACAAAAAGTAGTGTTACAAAATTCAATTTTTTTTTGTCGAAGGGAATATTTCCAGAAATCATACATACACTTGACGTACAAACTACAAAAATAAGTTCCTCGTTTTATAGGCTTTGCAAAAAGCTATAAATCTTCTGATTTTTTGTGGCGCTGCGGTACTATTTTATTTTTTTATGAAAAAAAAACAAAACTTTTCGACTGTAATTTTTCCTACTCTTCCAAAACAACAGTCAAAATATTTTCAAAAATTATCTTGCAATAGAGAAAATTTTCGGTCAAGTGGGAGTTGGACTCGCGCTCCGAGGGTTCTGCTATACCTATAGTAATTTGAAAAGATTAAAAGTTCATTTTTAGGACCACAAAAATAAATTTGTATGTCAAGATTTTTTGCAGATTTCTAAAAAGTCGATAGAACGAGTGGTTAGTGAGTGGTCGATAGAATAGGTGTGATTTTATATTGTATTAAGTACAAACATTTTTTTTCTACTCCTACCCCTGCCCCTACCCCAACCCCTATCCCTAACGCTACCCCTACCCCTACCTACGCTAGAACCTTTTCCTGACAATAACAAACACAACAAAAAAAGAATTAGCGATATCGGTCCAGCCGTTCACACGTGATCGCGTGACCAAGGGAAATAGGGATTCATTTTTATATACAACGTGTTAATGGAATAAGCGAAACCCTCAAACACCCCAACTGTTTTTTATTAAAATAAATCCATTCCCGTAAAAAAATCTTTAAAAAAGATTTTTTTTCTAGATATTGTTATTTTAAAGTTTCATCATTGTTCTAGTTTCTTCGTTGTTCTAGTCCGCGCGCTCCGCGCTTTCTTCCCTCCCCTCCTCACCGCTCATGAACCGCTCGCCTCGCGCTGTCCGCGCGCGTTTCCACAGAAATATTTAGAATAGAAGCGACAAAAAAATTCAAAAAAAATTAACCCTATCAAAAATCCGTGAAATTGATTCTACTCTCGATTCTGAACAAACTACTTTCTCAGTTTCGCTTATTCCGTTAACAAGTAGATTTCAGGATTATCTATAGAACTTGACACCCTAAATCTAAATCTATAGAAGTCGACAACCCCACCATAAAGTATTATCATAATATTGAACTTGGCTCCCATTTTTACATTTATGTTTTTGGTTGAATTTAGTTTACCCCACGGTTAGGGCGTCATTAAATTGCTCTTTAAAACCGCGGACACTCTGTTTTTACCTATTAAAGAAAATAAAAGGTCGGCAAGATCTAAATGAGCTTTGACTTTCCAGAATGCTCTGCAAGATGCGGTAAGTGCGTTATTTAGGTAAATGCTTTTCAAAGCAAGATAATATATGTTTTATATGGACGAGGTGTTACAAATTTATTTTGTCTCGTATCGCGCTGCTTGCCTCTTCGGTTTGGTTTAAGAAATCTCCTCAACACCTGAAATTAAAAGTGGATTCAATTTCAATTCCGTTTATTTCATTTTTCTAGTATAACGAAAAAAAATTCGAACGGAGTTTGAGCAATCTCTTAATTAATATTAGTTGATGTTCACAAGTTGTAGTCCGTGTCTAAGAGTCTTCCTAGCTAGATTAAATTACATATCGCCCCCCCAAGCCTCTACACAACGCCCCAATTTTTTTTTCTTGGTCTCTTACCGCCCCCGCCTTCAGGCCTGCAGCGCCCACATGGGGGCGTTATCGCCCACTTTGGGAACCCCTGATCATAATAACTATTTTCAGAAAAGCTCCAAAATAGCACGTTTTTTTATTATAAAATAGAGAACAAAACATAAAAACAAAACAAAAAAACACGGGACATGAGCGGGTCGTGCCTGTAACATTCCAACAGGGAACCCTGTAGTCTGTGTGTAAATATAAGACTAGTTATCCAGTCACATAAACAAAAAAAACCGGCCAAGTGCGAGTCGGACTCGCGCACTGAGGGTTCCGTGCTATTTTTAGGGTTCCGTACCTCAAAATAAAAAACGGAACCCTTATAGGATCACTTTGTTGTCCGTCCGTCTATCTGTCTGTCTGTCAAGACCCTTTTTCTAACGAACGAGATAGTATCAGCTTGAAATTGATAACGAATATTAAGGTCTATAAACCCCACAAGATCTGAATATTACAATTTTTACAACGACGCAAGCAAAAAAGCAAAACCTACAGGGTACTTCCCGTTGACCTAAAATTATAAAATTTGGGAAGAAGCTAATAGGTCTCACAGTACAAATAAAGGGAAAAGTCTAAAATCATTAAATATTTCAATTTTTCAATTTTTCTCACAAATAATAGTAACCAATTAAGGGCGAACGCTGCGTCAGGAGTATTTACGCTGCGTAGCTACGCTCCGTATTTATGCGACGTAGACACGCATCGCGTATCGAACCGCCCCACGCAGTGCTGCCAGTACTATTGAGCGTGTGCGGGTTTTCTTCCTCGTTTTTTTTCTCGGTATTATCAAAACTTATTATTTGTTAATATACCGGGTGTTAGGGTAGGATAACTATACAGGATGTTAGGGTAACTACACAAGGTGTTAGGTTAGGATGACTACTATATGTACAGGGTGTTAGGGTAAGTAAACAGGGTGTTAGGTTAGAATTACTATACAGGCTGTTACGATAGGATAACTGCACAGGGTGTTGGGTTAGGATAAATATACAGGGTGTCAGGTTAGGATCACTATACATATAATGATCCTAACCTAACATCCTGTATACTTATCCTATCCTAACACCCTGTATAGTAATCCTAACCTTAAACCCTGTTTAGTTACCCTAACACCCTGTATAGTTACCCTAACACCCTGTATAGCTACCCTCACACCCTGTATAGTAATCCTAACCTAACACCCAGTATACTTACCCTAAAACCCTGTACAAGTGATCCTAATCTAACACCCTGTATAGTTACCCTAACATCCTGTATAGTTGACCTAACACCCTGTATAGTTACCCTTACGCCCTGTTTAGTTACCCTAACGCCCTGTATACTTATCCTTACACCCTGTATAGTTACCCTAACACCCTGTATACTTATCCTTACACCCTGTATAGTAAACCTAACCTAACACCCTGTATAGTTATCCTATCCTAACACCCTGTGTACTTACTCTAAGACCCTGTACATAAAGGGTGACTTTTAATTAGTTCTTGATAGAAAAAGGTATGAATGTGCTCATGATACTGAACAACTTTCCCCATGGAACATAGGTCGAACATAGAAAAAAAAAACGGAACCCTTATAGGATCACTTTGTTGTCCGTCTGTCTGTCTGTCTGTCAAGACCCTTTATCTCACGAATGGGTAAAGGTATTAGGTTAAAATTAATACCATATATTAGGATCCATGAATGAACCACACAAGATCTGAAAATTTAATTTTTTACAACGACGCAATCAAAAGATATGGCATTTTATGTCCTCATCTCCATACATTTATGCAAAAAAGCAAAACCTACAGGGTACTTCCCGTTGACCTAAAATTATGAAATTTGGCAAGAAGCTAGGTCTCACATTAAAAATAATGGGAAAAGTCTGAAATCATTAAATATTACAACTTTTCTCACAACTAATGGTAACCAATTGTGATGAGCTCCCGTTTCAAGAACATTCATATAAGAGACGGGTCAAGTTGGATGGTCGTTGAGGCGTTTTATTTTAAAAACGGAAACACTTACAAACTTGAAAATTGGTAGGTTTATAGTGCATAAGCTATAAAATAACAACAAATAATAAAATTTGGTCAGGCGCGTGTCGGACTCAAAACATCTAGCACATTAACTTACTGAAATTTCAACTAATACAATTATGATTATGTGGTGGTACGGAACCCTCGGTGCGCGAGTCCGACTCGCACTTGGCCGGTTTTTTTTAATATTTGACATCATAAATACTAAAAAATTATGGTAACAAATGCTAAAAAATGGATAACAAGCTTTTATTAGATGGAGAAAAGGAACTTTGATTCAGATTCAGATAATTTTATTCAATGTAATTTCTTTATAGAATACTTATTGAATGTCATGCAGAATACAATGCAAATAGAGTGAGTCTACGCCGTTTCGGATCGTGCTATGGCAGCGTAAAAGAAACGGCAAGAAACCACTGCAGCACGTCGGCTTTTTACAATATGTTTCTTGTGTTTCGCTGGAATATCAGAGCACCATACCTCTAAGTCTTCTAATCTATAGTAAGCTTTTTTACATAACGTTTGCCTTACACATTATTTAAACTTTCTCTCAGGTTTTCAGGTAATTTGTTGTAGTATCGTACACACAGACCAACGAAAGATGTATTGACTTTTGCTAATCTAGTGTATGGTTGATCAAGTTTACTTGTACTTATTTCTAGTATTAAAATTATGCCTGTCACAATCTTTAGGTAATTGTTGAATGTTCTTCCTAGCGTACATAATGTTTTTATAAATAAATTGGCATGGCACCGTCATAGTGTTGATCTCCTTAAACAATTCTCTGAGGGAATCACGAGTTTTAAGGCAATAAATTGCTCTCATAGCTATTTTGTAAAACGAATACTGAATGGATATCAGCTGCCCGGCCCCAAAGCAGTATGCCATAAGATATAATGCTATGGAAGTAGCTAAAATAAACCAGCCTTGCGGTAGCCACATCAGTAAGCTTTCTGATTTTTCTGACAGCATATGCAGCCGAGATCAATCGACCAGAAAGAGCTGTTAAATGAGGTCCCCATTGAAGTTTAGAGTCTAGTGTTAACCCTAAGAAAACTGTACTAAGTATTAACAAAATCTAATGTTTCATTATTCAATACTATTTAAAACGTAATCAGTCTCAGGTTTTCAAATAAAACTGAAATTGAAAACCTGAGACAATGATTACGTTTTAGTTCCTTTTCTCCATCTAATAAAAGCTTACTATAATATTTTTTTACCATTATTTTTTTAATGTTGAGGCGGCAATTACGAAGCTCGGTTGCTTGATTTTGACTTACAATTTCTACATCTTCTTGAAACAGTTTCCTTGCCTGTGCAGAGCCGCGTGGTGGGTACGTCTTTTCTACGTAATCCTTTAGTAAGTACAGTTTTACGGGCCACGACAGATCCTCCACTATCTTCTTTTCAATTGGATTCATATTTTTGCCTACGTTTTCAGCCGTTGTCGATTGATTTCCTGTAAAGCGCAGGAGTCCAATTCTTGAATATCACTAGGTGATAAAATGTCACTTTAAGATTTTAGAGATTCATTCACATGTGGCGAGGTAGGCCCCGTAGGCGATGGCAAGACGACCTTAACGTTTTTTTTAGAATTGGCTGACGCTCAAGACGAATGACATGATAGAGGGAAGGCCTTTGCCCAACAGTGGAACACTACATATAGGCTAGTACCTAATAATAATTAGAAATTCTTATGTATTTCGTTAGGGGTATACTCAGAATAAAGACCTCCTTGCTTCGCTCGGAGGGAGTATACATATTAGTCACGCCACGCCGACAAAGTGGTACAATAAATTAAATATAAAAAAAAATTGGGTTATGGTACTTTACTCGTCTACCCCACGGTAAGGGGTGTCGTTAGATAGGTCTTTTAAAAACATTGTAAGTATTCTAAAAACGCTTTCTACTTTAAAGCGGAGCGAGAAAGGTTTGTGGAAATAAAGTTTTTCTAATTTTCTCAAAAATGTGTTCCATATAACTCATCATCATCATCATCATGCTCATCATCATCATGCATAACTCAAATCAACTTTGCATGACTAAGAATCTTCATGCAATAAGAATTTTCGTGCCGACAAAGTGGAAACATAATCTTTTTTTTTTTATTATAGTACACACGGCCGCACATCAGTAGAAACACTTTTGGACCTTATGGCGTGGTAATAGAGTTGAAAAAGTTTCTACCGACAATCGGTTGACCGTACCTCTTCTACAAGTAAAGTGAGGGCGATTTTTTTTCTTGTCCACCCCATCGTGTAGGGTCTCGTTAGATACCTAGCTCTTTCAAAAAGAATCTGAGTTTGCAGTCACATAATTTTTCGTTTATGGTTTCGTTTACGAAATATTTAGCTTGAAAGTGCAATTTTTTGTTGGAGTTGAGTGTCGAGTGTCCCTGTGAGCTAAACGGTTGTTATTGAAAATGTGAAAAAATTTACAGTAGTAGTATAGATGATGAAATTAAAAGGAAAACTATCACAGCTAAGTAGGGTTAACAGGTTAATGAGCTATAGCCGAAAAAGGCCTCTGACATGGCTCATTAACGACTACTTCCGCAGATAGTAGTCGGGAGTCGGGACCAACGGCTTCACGTGCCTTCCGAAGCACGGAATCATAGTACTTTCGGACAATCGGGTGATTCATCCAGCAAAGTTTTAACCAAACTGGGGAAGTCGCACAAAGGGATTTTTGACAGTGTCCCTTCCGGGAATCCAACCCAGAACCTCCGGATCGAGAGCCGAGCGCTCTAACCACTACACCACGGAGACTGTTGTGGGGGAACGGGGAGAAAATAGTACCCTTATCTGCATGATAGCATTTTCTATGTCTTTGTTTCAAATTCAAAGAAATAAATCCAATACCTACTAATGGGGCGCCACTTGAAGTTCGTATCGAAGTAAAAGTATTTGTTTTTTAAGATGAGCTTACTGTTAGCCTTAGTGGCTGTCACAGCTTCACAGGGCGGGTGGGGAAGCGGAAGGGTCGACCCAGAATAAATGTATTAGGCAACAAGCCGGCGGGCGCCTCGTATTGCTCGGACCGCAGCTTAGGTTGTTGCCGGGGATTGGAGAGAAACTGCCTGCTGGCTGAGAGAGCACGATGGCAATGTCAGTTTGTCTAGTTTTTCTTTAAAAGTATTAGTGTTCCGAATAAAATACAATAAATAAATAAATAGATTGTATGTAGAAAGAGTGTTGCCAATTTACTTTAAGCGTGATCGTTTTTTTGTCAGCTAAGCAGTACAAATCATTTCGGAAGACAAGGCGACGGCTACATGTATTCGTGTATAAAGCCAGCTCTGTCTAAAATATCACAAACGTAATTTGTGGGTTTGCTTAACATTTTCTTGCGCTGACATCTCTTCTCCTTTAGAGGTGGATAGATTAGATGACATGATTCCTCAAATAAATTGACATTTCTCCGAGATATATTTTCTCTCGGGCAACGTGCTGAGCCCTCTGGAATATGCCGATAGTAATATAGGCGTTTGCAATATTTACAAGAAAAGTACTACTGCGCATACCCCTCCACTTTCGCCCGGGGCTCTTAACCTGTCGCGCGGACTGTACCTACTCGTACAATCCCAAAATGTACTAGGCAATTTAAATTTCATTTCTTCACTTACCAATCTTAAGGAAAATATAATAAACACAAAAATACACATAAATTCGCATGTTGTGTACCATGTTTCGCTATCTTTCCACATAAAAGGACTTACTTGGAAATTTTATTCCTATTGTAAAACCGAGTAAATAGGTATAGTAAATTAAAATTTAATTTCTGAACACATTAGTAAAGTGGCAGAGGAATGCAAAGGTGACACCGCGATAAAAAATTACAAGACTAAACCTTCCATTAGATATTTGTTTTGCTCTCAAAACCTATACCCAAATATTCAATTTGATTGGTTTCTTACGGAGCAAGGAGTCCGAATTCTTTGGTTTCGCAGCACCCAGTGATTCTACGTAGGTATGAAAACAAGCAAGTTTCCCGTAGATGTAAAAAAAAAATCCCATAAATATTATTTTCGACTATCAAATGAGTGAATCACACATAACCAATTTCGTATACTGCTACACTGAGCGAAACTAGCGGCAACCTGTTATCTGCGGTGGCGCGCGCGGCGACGGCGGCGGGGCGACAACTGCGAGTGTTTGTGCTACGCAACAAGCTACGCTAATGCTACGGTATCGCTACGAGCTCCGCTACGCTACTACCTGTATAGCACGGATTATATTTCGTCGCTTCATTCGAAGATATAGTTTGTTTACAAGTAGTACTCCTCAATTCGCCAGGCAGACGATGCACGCATTTAAGAGTAATTCATTTGATTCTCTTATTTAAAACGTTTTCCGTTTCCGTCCCGTGTTCACTTCACCACTGTAGCTGACATTCGCTTCATTCCTTTTTCGTGCGGGGCAGTGAACGCACGCGTCCCATGCCGAAGCGCAATGTTCAATAAGAAGTAGGTAGATTATACCTGAAGTTGTAATATTGAAGTTAAATTACAAATATTTAAAATTATTTTCGATAAAATAAGTTTTTGCTCCGTGTGTTAGTGTAATCGTACTGGATTCAAAACTTTTCAGTAAGTGTTGTTTTGATTATTAATTCTTTCTAAGAAAGTAAAAATTTTCAAGATTACCCACATGTTCTATTCTTAAATTTGCTAAACAAATTGAAGTGTTTATTACGGCCTATCTTGCGGCCCGATACCTACAGTTACTTGTTTTGTATACAAAAACGTAACATGATAACGTAACGACCATGATTATAACCTATCGGTCGCACCCAGAACTTTTACCAAATGATGGAAAATGTAATAAGATAGACGTAAATATGTTCACCATATAATGACATTTTGTTTATGATAATTCCGACAAATGTTAGAACACTAATCAAGAGATTTTGAACCCTTTTCAATATTTTTTTTGTAGTTAATTACTACAAAAGTTCATTAACACCTACACAGGCTTAAAAATTTTAGCCTTCGTTTACGTCATACAATTTTATCTTTTCTTGCCTTCCGACAAACAAAGTAAAAATAAAGGAAAATAACAAAATTAAACGTTACCGACGTATTAAATATACGTGTGTGTGACGTGCATTAGATGTTTTTTCGTCTAATGGCGAAAGTTACGAGGGTAAGTAAAAAATGAAATCTTTTTTTTGTGTTTTAAACATTTATTACCAAGTGAATCATAGAACAACTTACGTCAGAATGGACTGCGAGTCAATTGCGACGGCAGTAACTTCGAGTTACCGCCTAATATTATTTACGATGTGTTACGTGAATGGATATGATGGAATGCGATTGTCTATCTATTATTTTGTCGGGATTGACTGCGAGTCAATTGCGACGGCGTTAACTGCGAGTTAAGGCCAAATAATATTGACAATACGCGATATCTACATAGATATGAACTGTGGGTTACCAAGTATCTATTGCTTGTCGGGATTGACTGCGAGTCAATTGCGACGGTGTTAACTGCGAGTTAAGCCACATATTATCGAAAATACGTGATGTATAAAGTTGCCTATCTATTATTATGTCGGGATTGACTGCGAGTTAATTGTGACGGCCCTAACTGCGAGTTATGGCCAAATAATGTAGACAAAAATCGACATCTGAATATATTTTTACTGCGATTCAACTATCTATTGTCTGTCGGGATTGGCTGCGAGCCAATAACGACGGTGTTAACGGCGAGTTAACGCCAAACTATCTGTTGGTTGTCGGGATTGACTGCGAGTCAATAACGACGGCTTAACTGCGAGTTATGTCAAACCATATCAGCATAAATCATGCATAAAAATACAAGTTATCTATTTTCACGTCGGAATCGACTGTGAGTCAATCGTAACGGCTTTAACTGCGAGTTAAGGCCAAATAATGATTAAAATATGCGATATTAAAATTGCTATTGACTGAGAGTCTTCAATGTCGACTCTCAGTCAATGCCGACCTTAACAACTTTTTATTGTTAAGGTCGGCATTGACTGAGAGTCAATTGCGACGGCGGTAACTGTGACTTAACGTCAAAATTTATCGTCAATGAAAACAATAATATCAAGTTCATCTATGTGTGTCCTCTGAGATACATTGTCTTTAGTTTTCACAACAAGCCTTTTTGTTTTTTAACCATAACCAGAATATTTTTACATCCGTTACATTCGTTACAAGTTAATTTATACAAATTGTATATAATTGTAAATTGTGTTTGTATAAATTAACTTGTAACGAATGTAACGGGGTATACGTTGGTCAAACTGGCCGTAGTTTTGATGTACGTTATAAAGAACACATTTCTGCGTACAGGAATGGCCGTCCGGAGAGATCACATTTTGCAAAACACTTATTAGATTCAAACCATCACTTGCCAGACGGCCATTCATACAATATTCTTCACACTTGTAATAAAGGCTTGAGACTGGGCGTATTGGAACAACAAGAAATAATACGACATAGTAGGACTGGAACTATATTTAATGAACAAATTAACGTTTCCTCCTCTCCACTGTTGCGTATATTTCCGTCTCTTTCTTCCACATGAAAACCACTTTCATATTTTATATGAAAGTTGACGGTAGAACGACAAAAACACCAGATCGTATGTCTAAAACAACGCGTGACGTGTCTATGCGTCAGCATTGGAGGGGACCAGACTGGTATAAATAGAGGGCGATGGGGCGACGATGCTCAGGTCAATAGTGCGGCAGGTCAAGGATTGGTTGGTAGCTAGACCTGCCGCACTACATCCCCACTATCTTCCTTACCGCGCCACTACCATCTACAAGTTCGCCAATAGCCGCCCGCTCGCTGGTCGCTCACCGGGCCTCTCCTCATGGAGTCTCACCCGGGGGGCTGGTACCGCGGAGGGCGGCTCTCCAATGACCGGCCTGTAGCCACAGGCCGCGCCTGATACCTCCTCAGGGAGCCACAGTAGCTCCACGAGGATTCCCCGCCGAAGGAGCAATCCCGGGGCGAGAGAAGACTTCATGACGATGCTCACTCGGTGTTTGGCACTGGTCGGTCTAACATCTCCTGAGGACGCCTCGTGTAGAGGCGAAACACGTGTAGAGTGTTTTTGGGTGGTTGCTGTGTTGCAGTTGCCTGCGCTTGCGCATTTATTTGCGGGCGGGCGGGCGGTGCACAGTGAGTACATAGCATCCATCATTGTTGCGGAAGGTGGCTATATATTTGTTTCATTTCTTTTACAAGAGAGGAAAACAAGCTTAAATCTATTGGATTTGGTAACTTGAATTGTATGAGATACTGCAGGCGGGGGACGAACAAAATTAAGTCGTAAACATCCACAAAACGTTTTTTCGTTCCCGCCTGCAGTATCTCATACAATTCAAGTTACCAAATCCAATAGATTTAAGCTTGTTTTCCTCTCTTGTGCTAAGCAGTTGGGTTTTTTGTTATTTAATATTTTTTTATTATTTCAACACTTCCTGTGTCCGGATAATTCTCCGAAGTAGAAAATCGCAACATTTCATAACCACAATGTTGTTATAATTATAATACATGCATAAGCATGAACCCTAAACACCACAGTATCCTAGTGTTACCTGAAAAAAAAAACGAGGAAATAATATTCCGTGTAGTGCTAATGTAACGTGAAATCCACGTTTAAAATTTACCCTCAAGAAAAGCCAATATACAAAGTTTATATTGATTGTTGTCTTATTGACTTGCGTATATAATTTTACAGGTATCCACTCAGACAAATGGTGTATGTATATGAACATATATTTATTTATTTATACATATGAACATATATATATTTATTTATTTATATACTTGTTTTAACATATATTTATATCGTCACATACATACATACACACACACACACACGCACACACACAAAAAAATTGTATATAATAAGTAATAAGTGGCGTCGGTTCCGGTGGGCGCGGGCTGGGGCTGATTTGGGTTCGGCGGCTCTGGACCTGTTACTGTCTTTTTCTTTGACAGGGACAGCGACAGATCTGGACCTGTCGGGTTTGGTTTAGTGTTGGCCTGTGTCTACCAGAATCGACTCCAGTAGCAGACTTAAGCTAGCTGTAAATCTTGTGTTATGTAACTTGGAGGAGCGAGGCATTCCCACTACAAGTATCTCTGATTACTTACAGGGAAGCCCCGGTGTATGTATGTTTTCAGATTTACCTAAATAAATATTTTTAATTTAATTTAATTTTAATTGTAACTGGAGAATAAGTTCCTATTTCCAGCGTTACAATTGTTACGAGTTACATTCCATCGGAATTTATATTGGGTACCTAAATTTAAAGCACCAGAACACAATAGCTGTAACCGATTTATTCTAAATCCAAGAAATAAATGTACCTATTGCAACGTGTAATTCAACCGCCTCAAAAATTATGTTTTGAAAAACGGCTTCCTTGCTACGAAAAGCCCATCTCTTGATTTATGTTTTTAAGATAACCGAAAATTTCTACATTTAAATTTTCAACATAATATATGAAAGAAGTCACGCTATATAATTCTTTACGATTTTGGTACCGTGCCTTATTAATATTATGATATTTTAGAAGATCTTATCTGATGGTATGGTAATGTTTCGACAAATGCTGCCCATTACAAGATACTTTTCTTACAGAAAGAAATTAAATACAGACACCTCCCTAACTAGTACCTAGTGTGGAGCAGTAAACAAAACCTAAGGCTACTAAGAAGGCCGAAGATGTAAAATATTTGTTTTAAGGATACAAAAAAAAAAAGTATGTAGGTACCATACCATATTGTACAAATAACTTGTCAAAATTGGCAATGGTACGATTGGCACAATATTTATTTATTTAAATTTTACGAAACACAAATTGCCGCAGGTGCCAGCTGAGTCAATGAAAGTCACTCCCAGGCTCTCTGTGCAAACTTTTAAGACATAGCTTTCAAGTTCGCTGTACTTTTTGCTCTTAGCGACAATCCTTAGCGATTTATGTTTTTTTTATGAAAACGAGATCCGGACGCTAAAGCTATGGATACTTTATCCTTTGTCCTGGACATTTTACGCGGTTCCGCCATTTTTTGTTTCCTTTTATATTTGGGAAAAATTACTGATGACGAAGGCACCAGTATTTTGTGTTTTCACAAGGCCTTCTCTACCTTTTAGCCCATCTTAATTATTTATATCATATAAAATAATGAAACTTTTATAATCCATATCAGAGTATACTGTTCCTTTTTAACTTATCTAACAGGTCCTGCGAGAAGCATTCACGCGCCACTTGATCCTCTCGCTTGCACTGATGTTCCCTTGAGCTTCGCTGTCTGAGGCTCCTATTTAACAATATATGTCAAAATAAGCTTTGGGTAACAGCTTGTCCCAAAAAAAAAAAAACGCAAACGTAAATGTGTTTGATAGTCCTACAACCAACAACTATTGTTATTTTTAACAAAACAACGTGACAAGATGTGTGGTTCGTATGAATAGCTGTACAACGGCTCTCTTGACAATCATCGTTTGGCGTAATCTTTGCTACTTACTTATTAGGTGATAGAATTGGTTTAAAACCTTCTTCTACTTACAATCACAAGCCTAATAGGCCTAGATATATAATAGTTACTTGGGTTGGGACACACAACTAATAAGTAAATTATATTTCGTCGCTTCATTCGAAGATATAGTTTGTTTACATGTAGTACTCCTCAATTCGCCAGGCAGACGATGCACGCATTTAAGAGTAATTCATTTGATTCTCTTATTTAAAACGATTTCCGTCCGTGTTCACTTCACCACTGTAGCTGACATTCGCTTCATTCCTTTTTCGTGCGGGGCAGTGAACGCACGCGTCCCATGCCGAAGCGCAATGTTCAATTGAAGTTAAATTACAAATATTTAAAATTATTTTCGATAAAATAAGTTTTCGCTCCGTGTGTTAGTGTAATCGTACTGGATTCAAAACTTTTCAGTAAGTGTTGTTTTGATTATTAATTCTTTCTAAGAAAGAAAAATTTTCAAGATTACCCACATGTTCTATTCTTAAATTTGCTAAACAAATTGAAGTGTTTATTACGGCCTATCTTGCGGCCCGATACCTCCAGTTACTTGTTTTGTATACAAAAACGTAACATGATAACATAACAACCATGATTATGACCTGTCGGTCGCACCCAGAACTTTTACGAAAATTATGGAAAATTTAATAAGATAGACGTAAACCATATAATGACATTTTGTTTATGATAATTCCGACAAATGTTAGAACATTGTCTAATCGAGAGATTTTGAAACCTTTTCAATATATATATTTTTTTTTGTAGTCAATTACTACAAAAGTTCATTACCACCTACACAGGCTTAAAAATTTTAGCCTTCGTTTACGTCATACAATTTTATCTTTTCTTACCTTCCGACGAACAAAGTAAAAATAAAATTAAACGTTACCGACGTATTAAGTATACGATTGTATGACGTGAGTTAGATGTTTTTTCGTCTGATGGCGAAAGTTACGAGGGTAAGTAAAAAATGAAATATATTTTCTTTTTTTTGTGTTTTAAACATTTATTACCAAGTGAATCATAGAACAACTTACGTCGGAATGGACTGCGAGTCAATTGCGACGGCAGTAACTTCGAGTTACCGCCTAATATTATTTACGATGTGTTACGTGGAATGCGATTGTCTATCTATTATTATGTCGGGATTGACTGCGAGTCAATTGCGACGGCGTTAACTGCGAGTTAAGGCCAAATAATATTGACAATACGCGATATCTACATAGATATGAACTGTGGGTTACCAAGTATCTATTGCTTGTCGGGATTGACTGCGAGTCAATTGCGACGGTGTTAACTGCGAGTTAACGCCACATATTATTGAAAATACGTGATGTATAAAGTTGCCTATCTATTATTATGTCGGGATTGACTGCGAGTCAATTCCGACGGCCTTAACTGCGAGTTATGGCCAAATAATATAGACAAAAATCGACATCTGAATATATTTTTACTGCGATTCAACTATCTATTGTCTGTCGGGATTGGCTGCGAGCCAATAACGACGGTGTTAACTGCGAGTTAACGCCAAAATATCTGTTAGTTGTTGGGATTGACTGCGAGTCAATAACGACGGCTTAACTGCGAGTTATGTCAAACTTTATCAACATAAATCATGCATAAAAATACAAGTTATCTATTTTCACGTCGGACTCGACTGTGATTCAATCGTAACGGCGTTAACTGCAAGTAAAGGCCAAATAATTATTACAATATGCGATATTAAAATTCCTATTGACTGAGAGTCAACTTTTATTGTTAAGGTCGGCATTGACTGAGAGTCAATTGCGACGGCGGTAACTGTGACTTAACGTCAAAATTTATCGTCAATGCAAACAATAATATCAAGTTCATCTATGTGTGTCGTCTGCGATACATTGTCTTTAGTTTTCACAACAAGCCTTTTTGTTTGTTAACCATAACCAGAATATTTTTATTGTAAAATACCCACCTACTAAAATTTTATTTTTGGGTGCCAGTAATAGTAAAGAGAACAAAACCGTCCACGAGGCAAAAGATCATGCCAGCCCTGGACCAACCGACACCTAAGGTCTGGACACCTGAGGAGTCTTCGAGACACCCTAGGCGTCTACGTCTGATACGCCAAACTTGTTCTCTATCATATTCACGACACACTGTTGAACTTTTGTACGCCTAAGTATATTGAAAAAAGGCATGCCTATAGACAAGTACATACTTCTCAAATATCACCTAATACCGGTTAATTGTAAATTATTACAAACACCGATACTGAATTGCTAATTGAATTCCAGGCTTAGATAAAAATATCTCCGCTTGCATGTACAAGTATTTGTAAAAGACAAAACTTGTTTTTTTTTTTTAATGTTAAAGTAAATAAAACTATTGAGAGATAAAGATACATCTTTTCAAACGTCGGGAGCTCGTTTAACCCAGCAGAAGAAGCCTTGGTCGGGTCCTCGTTACCCGTCAAATGGGGGGGGGGAGCGAGGTTACAGGCAGGCTCTGGCCTTATCCCCAGGCTCAAGCAGCATCGACTAAAAGTTACAATCCATCCAAAACTCATGCTCCAGCACAGAACCGTAACACAAGTACATGCTGGTATAGTACAATGTTTTTTTTCAACACTTCCTGTGTCCGGATAATTCTACGAAGTAGAAAATCGCAATATTTCATAACCACAATGTTGTCATGAACCCTAAACACCACAGTATCCTAGTGTTACCTGGGAAAAAACGAGGAAATAATATTCCGTGTAGTGCTAATGTAACGTAAAATCCACGTTTAAAATTTACCCTCAAGAAAAGCCAATATACAAAGTTTATATTGATTTTAACTGGAGAATAAGTTCTTATTTCCAGCGTTACAACCGTTACAAGTTACATTCCATCGGAATTTATATTGGGTACCTAATTTTAAAGCACCAAAACGCAATAGCTGTAACCGATTTATTCTAAATCCAAGAAATAAATGTACCTATTGCAACGTGTCATTCAACCGCCTCTAAAATTATGTTTTGAAAAACGGCTTCCTTGCTACGAAAAGCCCATCTCTTAATTTATATTTTAAGTGACCGAAAATTTTTCTACATTTAAATTTTCAACATAATATATGAAAGAAGTCACGCTATATAATTATTTACGATTTTACAACCGTGCCTTATGAATATTATGATATTTTAGAAGATCTTATCTCATGGTATGGTAATGTTTCGACAAATTCCTGCCCATCACAAAATACTTGTCTTACAGAAAGAAATTAAATACAGACAACTCCCTAACTGGTACCTAGTGTGGAGCAGTAAATAAAACCAAAGGCTACTAAGAAGGCCGAAGAAGTAAAATATTTGTTTTAAGGTTACAAACAAAAAAAAAAACAAATAGGTACCATACCATATTGTACAAATAACTTATCAAAATTGGCAATGGTACGATTGGCACAATATTTATTTATTTAAATTTTACGAAACACAAATTGCCACAGGTGCCAGCTGAGTCAATGAAAGTCACTCCCGGGCTCTGTGTGCAAACTTTTAAGACACAGCTTTCAAGTTCGCTGTACTCTTAGTTTTGCTCTTAGCGACAATCCTTAGCGATTTATGTTTTTTATTTTTTATGAAAACGAGATCCAGACGCTGTAGCTATGGATACTTTATCCTTTGACCTGGACATTTTACGCGGTTCCGCCATTTTTTGTTTCCTTTTATATTTGGGAAAAATTACTGATGTCGAAGGCACCAGTATTTTGTGTAGGCCTTCTCTGCCTTTTAGCCCATCTTAATTATTTATATCATATAAAATAAGTGTCCTTCAACACTTGAAACTTTTATAATCCATATAAGAGTATACTGTTCCTTTTTAACTAATCTTACAGGTCCTGCGAGTAGCATTTACGCGCCACTTGATCCTCTCGCTTGCACTGATGTTCTCTTGAGCTTCGCTGTCTGAGGCTCATATTTAACAATATATGTCAAAATACGCTTTGGGTAACAACTTGTCCCCAGAAAAAACGCAAACGTGTTTGATAGTCCTACAAGCAACAACTATTGTTATTTTTAACAAAACAACGTGAGGAGATGTTTGGTTCGTATGAAGAGCTGTACAACGGCTCTCTTGACAATCATCGTTTGGCGTAATCTTTGCTACTTACTTATTAGGTGATACAATTGGAACCAATAATTGGTTTAAAACCTTCTTCTACTTACAATCACAAGCCTAATCGGCCTAGATATATAATAGTTACTTGGGACACACAACTAATAAGTAAATAAGTGTGTATCTAAATAGTCCCTTAATTTAGAGATAATGATATAAAATAAAATGAACAGATCAGCGATTTTACTATATGCTCATGGGGCACAAACATTTTCAATAATAAAAAGTGAATACTTATATTATTTTGCAAATAATGGAGTTGAGATAGCCATAACGTATTTAATCAAACTTCCACTGCGGGCTAAGATTAGCCGATATTGTTCTAATATTATTTAACTTAATATATTATGCACTCGTGTTCTGTCCATATTTTTGTTCAAAAAATAAAATCAAGAACTGCCAATGTAGGAAAATTGTAAATATCAATTAACATCCACGTTAATCAGCTTAAGCAGCTGTGATTTAGGTATATGCTGGTTGATTTACCAGAAACACTATCTGAGAGCAGACTTGTCGACACATGCATCTTCCCCGCTTTGCAAAATTGCAACCCTCTCAGCCTCGACTCGTGAAAACAGCTGGCTGGACCAGCACGTCTAGCACTTTTATTAGTTTGATATATTAGACCAGTAGGTAGATGATTTTGTAATATCAGTTGTATTGAATGAGTAACTTATTATATAAGTTGATTTTTGTTGCATACTTGCTTTTGGGATAAATCAAAGGTTATTTATTATCTGCTTGGATCAGCAAATTACAGATTTTTCAACGAATTACTATTCGTAATTCGTTGGCTTAGATAGTTAAACTAGAACATCTTGTATAGTAGTTATACAGTTGTTTCACAGTAACCAAACAAAACTTTGTTCTCTAAACATCTACATGTAAACAAACTATATCTTCGAATGAAGCGACGAAATATAATAGATGATCAAACGAACTCCAGGAGTGAAGTTCGATCGTTATTATATGAGTCGCTTCATTCGAAGATATAATAATATAACAACCCTCCCTCCCAAAAAACCAAACACTGTGACACAAGTTGTGGTTTCCACCCAAATGCAAAGTTTTGTTTAAAGGTTCATAGGTACAGACTCTAAAAAATGAAGCGAATGTCAGCTACAGTGGTGAAGTGAACACGGACGGAAATCGTTTTAAATAAGAGAATCAAATGAATTACTCTTAAATGCGTGCATCGTCTGCCTGGCGAATTGAGGAGTACTACATGTAAACAAACTATATCTTCGAATGAAGCGACTCATATAATAACGATCGAACTTCACTCCTGGAGTTCGTTTGATCATCTATAAGTGTGTATCTAAATAGTCCCTTAATTTAGAGTTAATGATGTAAAATAAAATGAACAGATCAGCGATTTTACTATATGCTCATGGGGCACAAACATCTTCAATAATAAAAGTGAATACTTATATTATTTTGCAAATAATGGAGTTCAGATAGCCATAACGTACCTATTTAATCAAACTTCCACTGAGTGCTAAAGTTAGCCAATATTGTTCTAATATTATTTAACTGAATATATTATACACACGTGTTCTGTCCATATTTTTGTTCAAAAAATAAAATCAATAACTGCCAATGTGGGAAAATTGTAAATATCAATTAAAATCCACGTTAATCAGCTTAAGCAGCTGTGATTTATAAGCTGGTTGATTTACCAGAATCATACTATCTGAGAGAAGACTTGTCGACACATGCATCTTCCCCGCTTTGCAACTCTCTCAGCCTCGACTCGTGAAAACAGCTGGCTGGACCAGCACGTCTAGCACTTTTATTAGTTTGATATATTAGACCAGTAAATGATTTCGTAATATCAGTTGTATTGAATGAGTAACTTATTATAATAAGTTGATTTTTGTTGCTTACTTGCTTTTGGGATAAATCAAAGGTTATTTATTATCTGCTTGGATCAGCAAATTACAGATTTTTTCAACGAATTACTCTTTGTAATTCGTTGGCTTAGATAGTTAAACTAGAACATCTTGTATAGTTATACATTTGTTTCACAGTAACCAAACAAAACTTTTGTAGAGTTTTAGAACGAAAACTGAAATGTCAGTTTTAGTTGTCAAATAGAACGCCAAGGGTGACGTCTACTACGACTGTGCTTCAATGCGTTTTTAATGGTTAAATCCTTCAATAAACAGTTATAAGAGTATAAAGCAAGTTGTGATATGGTAATCACATATCATCACGTAGTTCACTTCCTCAATAGAATCACGTAGGAAACGTTGTGTGACGTCATGTAGACGCACGTATAAGGGCTCCCGCACACGACCGAGAATCGGTGGGCGATTATCGGCCAGGACAAGGAGGGAAGATTCAGGTGATAACACGTCAGAGCGGGATGCCGACAAAAAATCGGTCACCGATTCTCGGTCGTGTGCGGGAGCCCTAAGTTAGTATATAAGATCAATTAGATTAGTAATAAAGGGGAATTTAAGCAGAGTACACGGGAGGGTTTCATTTAACAGATCGAACAATATCTCATGGCGACCGTGACAGCCTTCCACTAATATTCGCCATCGAACGATATCTCATGGCGACCGTAGTGGATAGAGCAGCGTCTTAGTGAAGTCTTCGAAGTCGGTCATCGGGAAAAGCGCCGCATCGTGACCACCGCTTTACGGGCCTTGTAAGAAGATGGCTCCAGATCGAGGTCCGTTGTAAGGCATCCAATCCATGCTGCTTTCTGGACTACGTTACCGGACGCTGTAAGATGGCAATTTCACGCAACGACGAGATGGCAAGAGGGATGTTCGCCACCTCGAACATAGACGGTGAGTGCGAGGTGAAGGTGCAGCGCAAGGTTCGTCGAGAGCTGTCGGCAAGGAGCGACTGTTTGGCGAGGCGCGAAGTGCACGGCGGCAGCGCAATGGTTATGAAGAGCTGTCGGCGAGGAGCAACGGGGTGGCAAGTGCAAGGTGCAGGTCCTATCTGCATGAGTGAAGAGCACGAAGAGCCTTCTGGACAGCAACAAGCTCAACCCCGGAGGAAGCGTTTGGAAGATAGCAGTCCTCAATTTTGGGTATTATTAATTTGTTTATTTTACGTAACCTAAATACCTAGTTGGTTGTTTTTTTTAGTCATAATAATCTATCTTTTGTTTTGAGTGGTTAATTTTTTAGTTATAGTTATCTTCTTAAATTCTTAAATGTTTAGTAAAAATTAGAATGCATATAACCAGTAATGGAAGTAAACAAACGAAGTGTTAAATAGCGCGCGCGTTTCGTGCGTTGCGTTTTGGTTTCGTTTTAGTTTTGGTTTCGTTTCGATTTCTTTTCGTTTTGCATTTCAACGTGATTACGTCACGCGCAAGCATGCCTGAAGCGTAATCATGCTTAGAATCAACGATATTGTACATTGTTCACGAAATATTTTACGCTATAATATGCTGGTTGTTGAGGTATTTTTATTAATTAATAATTAAGGGTTTTTTTATTCGGGGTGTTTACGATTATGTTATATTAGGATAATGATTTACTAATATTAAGCTATTTGTGACGCTGCGGGTAAAATAATAAGGAAATACTAATAAAATAACAGAGTTCTAGATATCGCAGTGGAGTTGTAATCAAATGTTACAACTAATTATTACATCATAACTTGATTGACTTTGAATTATTGTTTTGCAAACTGTGCAGATTCTAGCACATCGTGGAATGTGTCTATATTTCAGTAGTTTTAAATGCTGACGTACAATTTGTTGTTTTGTATTATGCACTGCACGTGATGCGAATGTATTTGTTTTTCAAATTTAGATCAAATTGATAATACATTCATACGGACGGGCAGACGTGATGATATGTTTGAATTTTTTTTGTGGAGTATTCCTATTCAGAGAGAATATTTAAAAATATGGTAGCAGAGATGTGTCATCTCATGCATTCTGTCTATTTTCAAGTTACGAATAGTGGAATTAAATATGTTGTTCAGTATGGGTCTACGCTATTTCCCATTTACAAAAAGTATTTTAGAATGGAAGTATATTTGAACAGAATATCGATGAAACGATTTTGGTAGTGTTTCTTGATAAAGTCTCAAAATCTCACGGACGAGTATAGTTAGGAGAAGATAGGCGATAGAGTGGTTGCGTATTAAAAATCATTTTGGATTGATGTTATGTTAATTCAACTTGGTACGTCAACTTACTGATATTGCAGCCAGATGGTCCTTGTAAGTGCAAGTTGAAATAGGATTGGGATAGAAAGGAAGTCTATTTTTCTAGGAAAATTATAAACGTTGGAAAATCTTATGTTAATAATGTATCGTAATACGATTGGATTGATCACCCAAGAGTTGATGTGTTATTAGCTGAATGATTAGTTTGAGCATAATAGTTAGGAAGGAATGATTAGGATAGGTAAGCATTATTTAATGCAATATGTGACAAACCCATTGTCTACAAAGTAGCGATAGGGGGAAAAGGTACGATAAGGTTTCAGATCCTTCATTTTGAAGATGTTGGAGACATCCAGTTAGATGTCTTAAAATATGACCTTATACTATTTATGTTATAATGAAGTTCAGTGGAACTCAGTATTATGTCGCGACAGGTCGGTAGAAAGTGCCAAAATATTGTGCTACCGATTATGGTAATTACGGGCTGGCCAACCCGGGAAATTAGTTATATGGGAATGACTAGTATCTGAAGTTCTGAAGGCGCGCCGAGACGCAGCAGGCCTAGGTATTTAGTTACAGACCATTATAAAATGTCTATGAGTCTGACTAAGCGCGAAATGCGTTATTAAAAGGTAATGAATGACCTGAACCGGTAATGAGGGAAAATAAGAATATGATAACTCATGCATTTCATGTAGTGTGGTAAAGGGTAAACATAAATGCTATGTTCTGATCACGAATTTTCTAAGTGAATATTATGTTTTGAATAGAGTTTTTTCCCTAAAAGTCTGATACGTAATTTTTTTTTATAATTGGATAAAATATTATAATGTTATAATGTTTTTAATTAAATTTTCTAGTATGACCGTTCGTTACATCATCGGTTAACTATAACAAAATATTGAAA
Organism: Athrips mouffetella; assembly: GCA_947532105.1. Taxonomy (NCBI): domain Eukaryota; kingdom Metazoa; phylum Arthropoda; class Insecta; order Lepidoptera; family Gelechiidae; genus Athrips; species Athrips mouffetella. The sequence continues at coordinate 12,286,672 of OX383979.1, forward strand.
TAATACTTTGACTATACATAACGCATATAGCCAACAATTGTTAAAATATAGCGTCATGAATTTATAGAAATATTATTTTTCAGTATACAGATTGGTTTTTTTTTAGTTCCAATAAATTCATGATATTATTTTGTATAGTAATTAGCTTACTGGATTTATTTAGTAATAATAAGTTTTAGTTTGTTTGGAATTGACTTGATTCACTTGACCATAATATTTTTAAGATTGTCATTAATGTTAAAGATACGGTTTTTTTTTATTTTCTTCCAAGTCAAATAAAGATGAATGTACAAGAGTGGAAATACTTAATGAAAACAATATTATGTTGTGATTTGCTTAATTTTTCTTTAAAAAAAAAAAATATCCATATTAAAGGAAATTGTATACTTACAGTAGTTACAGAAGTCAAATTTAATAAGTATTATAAAGTATTGCAGTTCAATTTTGAATGGTTGAGAGCGCATAAATGCGTTTGGTACGTAATTTAAGTTATATCTTTTTTGTATTGTATCATGATGTTTAAGTTATATTTAGTATATTTCTTGTTAATGATTGTAAAGTTATCGAAATTTAGATTAATGTAACAGTAGATTTAATGTTTTATAAAAAGTTTGTCCCTAGGATTCTCTTTTCAGGGGAGGGAAGCCTATCCTTTTCAGGGGAGGTGTGATATGGTAATCACATATCATCACGTAGTTCACTTCCTCAATAGAATCACGTAGGAAACGTTGTGTGACGTCATGTAGACGCACGTATAAGTTAGTATATAAGATCAATTAGATTAGTAATAAAGGGGAATTTAAGCAGAGTACACGGGAGGGTTTCATTTAACCATCGAACGATATCTCAAAGTGTTTAAATACGAAGACCACCTATCGACATTGGCGACACGGATGCGTGAAATCGAAATTGTGAAAATTTTACAAGATGGCTTTATCAGCCTTGAACGAACCCAACAGCTCGACAAATGTTCATTTTGACCCATTCAGCGAACCTCACACCGTGGGCGAGCGATGGAGAGTTTGGATAAGAAACTTTACGTATTACATTGATGGAATTGTGGGTCTCTCGCCAAAACAGAAGACTGCACGATTGTTACACCAGGCCGGCACAAGGGTGCAAGAAATATATGAAAGGCTACATGAGGCCAGCGACGACTATGATGCCGTAGTAAGGAAGTTAACAGAGTATTTTATACCAACTGTAAATATCGCATATGAAAGGCAAAATTTCAGAGCAATTGACATGACACCTGGTGAAAGTATTGACCAGTTTGTTTTACGACTTCGAACGGCTAGCAGATACTGCAAGTTTAAAGATACAGAAGAAGATCTTTTTTGTTTTTCATTTATGTAGTTTATATGAGTGCACTACACTGCAGAATTCTGTAAATGTTGATTTCGTCAAAAGGTTGTCTGGAAGAGATCACTCTTAGTGATAAGACCGCCTTTTGCCCACATTTTATTACTGTTTATGTGTAAATGTTACTTTATTAGTGTGCAATAAAGTGTTATTCATTCATTCATTCATTCAAGAAATGATTAGAGATCACATAATAGAGAAGTGTAAAAATGAAGACTTGAAAAGGAAATTATTGAGAAAAGGAGAAGAGCTCAACTTGGCAAAGTTGCAAGAAATTGCCCGGATTTATGAGCTAGAAAGAAGTGACAAAAAGGAGGAAATATCTCACCAAGAAGAAGATGTACATGCAATAAATCTGAAGTGCTTTCGCTGTGGTGGCTCCGGACACTTAGCTAAGAGCAATTTGTGCCCTGCACTGCAAACAGTTTGCCGGCGATGCAATATTAAGGGACATTTCAGCAAGTTCTGTAAGACTAAACTACATGAAAAGAAGGATAAGAAAGAGAAGAAGAAAAAGAAGAAGATAGTTAGGTATGTGTTACAAGAAGAAACATCTGATGAAGAAAGTGGACAGTCAGAAGATGAAAAGAGTGAAAACGAGGTACAAACTGTTTTCAATGTGGAAAATATGAACAGTAACAAGTGTCAAATAAAACTGAATGGTGTTCTTTGTGAATTTATCATAGACTCTGGTGCGGCAGTGAACATTATTGATAAAAACACTTATAGACAGCTTCAAAAACACTTGAAATTTAATCTGTCTAAGTCCTACAACAAATACTGTACTTATGGTGGAAAAAGCTTGCCAAATTTGGGTGAATTTCATTGTACCTTAAACTGCCCTGACACAAACATCACCATAGCAAGTGAAGTACTTGTTTTTGATGGTACGGGACCAAATTTGTTATCAAAGCAATCAGCTGAATAATTACAATTACTTAGAATTGGACCTTATGTGTTGACAATTGACAAGGAACTTGACAGTAGAAAAGAACTTTTTCAAGGAGTTGGGAAACTTAAAAATTTCAAACTAAAGATACACCTGGACCCAAACATCCCATTAGTGGCTCAGCCAATCCGTAGAGTGCCTTTCAATATGAGAGAAATTGAGAGCAAGCTCATCACAGAACTCTTAGAGAATGACATTATTGAACCAGTATCTGGTCCCACCCCTTGTGTGTCGCCTTCACACATAGTTAGGAAAAAGGAACCAGGAGAATATCGGCTAGTAGTGGATATGAGACGAGCTAATGAGGCTGTGCTCAGAGAACGAGTCCCTCTTCCAACTTTTGAGGAGTTACTGGCAGATCTTAACGGCTGCAAATACTTTTCTGCTCTGGACATTAAATGGGGATTTCATCAAGTTGAACTACATGAAGATTCAAGGATTATCACAGTATTCAGCTGCAGTTTAGGACTTTACCGGTACAAAAGACTGTTTTTTGGTATCCGATGTGCTCCAGAAATATTTCAGAGGATTGTGGCACAATTACTGACAGGCATAGATGGAGTAGCCAACTCACAGGATGATATTATTATTGGAGGAAGAACAAAAGAAGAGCATGACGAAAGATTGGTCAAGGTTTTAAACAGACTACAGGAAAATAGTATAACTCTAAATAAGAAAAAGTGTGTTTTTGGAGTGACAGAGATGAAATTTCTGGGACATCATCTGTCAGCAGATGGTATCAAACCAACTCGCACAAGCCAAGAAGTAATACAAGAATTTAGAGCTCCAGCAAACAAGGCGGAAGTTAGAAGTTTTTTGGGGTTGGTGAATTTCTCAGCTCGATTCATACCAGATTTTAGTACTATTACAGAACCGTTAAGGAGATTAACTAAAAAGGACTTTGTTTTGAAATGGGGTCAAGAACAACAGAAGGCTTTTCAACAGCTAAAGGATTTAATAGTGACTGCTCCTGCCTTGGGTTTCTATAACAAGAATGCAGAAACATTTCTCATTACTGATGGCAGCCCAGTAGGTATCGCAGCGGTACTTGTACAGTATCAACTTACACAAGGACAAAAGCAGCCAGTTGTTATAAAGTATTCCAGCAGAGCATTGACAGACACAGAAAAGAGATATTCACAGACGGAAAAGGAGGCACTAGCCATTGTGTGGGCCTGTGAAAATTTGTACATGTACCTTTTGGGGAAACAATTTAACATCATTTCTGACCACAAGCCATTAGAGGCTATTTATTCAAAAAGTCAAGTGCTCCTAGTGCTAGAATTCAAAGATGGGTATTGCGTTTGCAACCATTTCATTTTAAGGTAATTTATAAACCAGGAAAAAACAACATTGCTGATCCATTGTCAAGATTATTGAATTACAACATGAAACCTACTGACATCAAACATGATATTGAAGATGGTGAACTGATAGCTAACATTTGCGAAGGCTTGATTACAAAAGAAACCATCAAAAGAGAAACCTCCAGGGATGAAAGTGTCCAAAGTTTGCTAAATGCAATTAAAGAAGACAAATGGCCTAAAGAATTAAAGAAATATGAGGTCATGAAAACGGAGCTTTGTGAGGTTGATGGTATTTTATTAAGAGGAACAAGGATCGTTATCCCAAAAAGCCTGATTCCAAGAATACTTGAAGTAGGTCATGAGGGTCACATTTCATTACAAGGCATGAAGGCTAAACTTCGTAGGAGTGTTTGGTGGCTCAATATGGATCAGGACATTGAATACTGGGTGGATACCTGTGAAGGATGTCAACTGGTTAGAAAGGGTGCACCACCAGAACCAGTTTCACCTACAGAATTGCCATCTAAAGTATGGGAGTTAGTGGCCATTGACTACTTAGGTCCTCTGCATTCAGGGCACTATCTTTTATTCATAATTGATTACTACAGCCGCTATTGAAATTATGAAAGGACCAACAGCTGAAGCCACAATAAAGGCTCTCAAAACTATAATAGCAAGAGAAGGAATAATGGACACTTTAGTATGTGACAATGGACCAGCTTTCAGAGATGAACGCTTTAAACAATTTTTAAACAGTCATGGCATTCAATTGCGACATACTACTCCATTATGGCCCCAAGCCAACGGTGAAGTGGAGCGTCAAAATAGGAGTGTCTTAAGGAGACTAAGAATAGCTCAAGGTTTGCACAAAGACTGGAAAGAAGAACTACTTATATACCTATCTGCGTACCGCACAACTCCACATTCTACAACTGGAATACCTCCTGGAGAATTGTTTAGAGGAAGAAAAATTAAAACAAAAATACCTGAAATGGAATTTAATGAAAAATCTATAGAAGATGAAGAGTTAAGAGACCGGGACAGATTTAAAAAACAGTTGAGCAAAGAGTATGCAGATAAAAGGAGACATGCACAGAATTCAGACTTGCATCCTGGTGATAAAGTATTAGTTCGACAACCTAAATTGAACAAGCTGTCAACACCATTTTCTCCCACTAAACACACTGTAGTGTGGAAAAAGGGTAACTCAGTAGTGGCAGAGTCGCCAGATGGTAAAATCATACGCAGGAATTCCTCGCATTTTCAACGGGTAAATAAAAGAGATCTTTCTAAATTTACAGGAAAGGATGGAACACCAGACTTGGTCAAAGATAGACAGGATGAGACTGACACACAGGATTTGACTCTTACACCGGATATGACTTTTACACCGGACATGACTTATGAACAGCCAAATGTTAACAATCCAGACTTGAGTTACAAAAGGTCTTCTAATAATAACAGTGACAGATCAAAAAGGCAAATTTGTAAGCCTGCTAAATATAAGGACTTTGTCATGGGATTGATTTTAGAATGTAAGAACCTTAACCTTTAGATGTGACTTTTGGGTAAATGAAAACTCAATTATTGTCTTAAATTTTAATTGTTTTATTAGTTAACAATAACTTATGCCTTGACTGTGTTTCTTATGTGCTATTAATGTCAGTGTCTTTAAAAAAAAATTTATAACACTCTCTGTTAAGTTGTTAGTGTTAAGTTCAATTAAGTTGATTTGTTAAGTATAGTGAAATCTTTGTTTTCTTAAGGAGAAAAGAGAATGTAGAGTTTTAGAACGAAAACTGAAATGTCAGTTTTAGTTGTCAAATAGAACGCCAAGGGTGACGTCTACTACGACTGTGCTTCAATGCGTTTTTAATGGTTAAATCCTTCAATAAACAGTTATAAGCATAGAATACATGAAACAGAGTTAGAAAGGCGAAGTAGGCGGGCCCCGCGTGCCACGGATAGGTCCGTAGGACAAACAAACGTCAAAACCTCAAAATGACCCCTTCAGTCATTTGCCCGACTCAATGGCGTAAAGAGCAGCGACGTATTTTTTAAGAAAATGCCGTTTTGTGCGGTATTATCACGTCGAGCTCACAGCAAAGATAAAAATTAGCAAAATGGAGGCCTATTGTACCACCGATAACCATTTTGAATACCTTTTTATCCACTATATTTGTTAAAACAAAAATATTTTTTAGCCGGTCGAAACCAGAGCAAAAGTGCTTCCAAAAATACAACGATATCGATAAATTTCTGTATACTGGAATTATTCCTGTAATGTTGAATACTTACTTGTATATATTTTTTAGCTTTGAAGTTAACCAATATTTTTTTAATAATTAAAAAATTAAAAATTGTTTGCACTCATACTAAATCCCAACTTTAGAAAGAGATTTTTGGCAGCTACCCAGGTGATCCAAAAGAAAAGAAAAGATGGATCGATGCCACAGGGCAAAAAGATTGGTTAGCCACCAAAACAAGTTCTACTTGCTCCAAACACTTTTTGGAGAGTGACATCATCTTTTCGGCACAAAAAAGACATTTAAAGCCTCTTGCTATACGCTATACCTGTTAGAAACCGAAATCACTTCCCGGAGGGACACCAACTTTACCACACACGTCTTTACTGGTATATTAATTTAATTTGTTGGTTCTTCTTATTGCTGACTAGCAGTTGCCCACGACTTCATTTGCGTTGGATTCAAAAAAAGAGTAGATATTATGCTTTTCTAGGTCTAAGTCCATATTCCTGCCAAATTTAATCAAATTCTGTTTAGTGGCTGGGTCGTGAAAGAGTAACAAACATCCAAACATATAAAAATTCAAACTAAAATAAATTATCTTTATAATATTAGTGAGATATAAATAAGAAAAATGTAAATATCATGTAAATAATAAAACAAAACAATGCTTCATGATCTATTTTAATGTTGAAGAATATTTACACGCAGGGATCTTCTAATAAAAAACCGGCCAAGAGCGAGTCGGACTCGCGCACCGAGGGATCCGTACCACCACATAATCACGATTGTATTAGAAATTTCAGTATGTTCCTGTGCTAGATTTTTTGAGTCCGACACGAGCTTGACTAGATTTTATTATTTTTTGTTATGTTATAGCTTATGCAATTTTCTTGTTTTCAAGTGTTCCCGTTTTTAAGATAGAGCATAAACAAAAATCGCCTAAAAAAGGTCTTTCACCCTTTCGGTACGAAACCCTAATAAATAATGAGTATAAAACTAAAACTCGTATACAAGGTGTAAGTAAATACTTGGCTTCTCAAACAAAAGTTATTATGATGCGTTTCCAGGCAATAGACAACACACTCTCTTCCCCCCCCCCCCCCCCCGTACCTGCCTGAAACATCAATGAAAAAGCAATGGCCGCGCGCGCAATTCTGTTCTCATGAAAATAATATCTAAAACGACAAAAACACCTGTGTATAATACAAAGTGACTTTGAATTTACAATGTTTTGTGTAAAGATTGATTGATGCAGTGTGACCTCTAATAAGAACCAGCGCCTGGATTCCCTATCATCAGGTACGTCCTTCTCACCCCGCCACCTGAGAATCGGATCTGTAAACGTTATTATTTAATCTGTGATTTTAGTGAGATATAAAAAATAAAACAGCTTGCACAACCTAACATTAGCGTGACGATTAGTTTCTGCGCATGGTGACACGCGGAGAGCCAATGAACGCTTCGCAGTCCTTCCCCCACCATACCCCGCGCTCCCCCGCGACTCGTTTTTTGTATTCTGCGCATTAACCGCCATCGCTAGAGTTAGTTATTGCAAGCTGTACGAATCTAAAACAAACCTATGTTTCGTGGAAAAGTTGTAATCCAGAGTACAATAATCCATTTTATCGATAATTTGCCCAATGAAACATACATCCCTAGCATTTGCACAATAATGATACCAGTATAACACAACAATTTAATATTTCAAAATCGCTAACTTTCTATTTTCAGTAAAGAAAAATCTAAATTATTTTTTTAAGTATTATGCATAATGTTGCACACATTTATAAATATATTGTTAGGGAAATATTTAAAAGGAAAGTTAAAACAAAGAAAGATCCAATGGATACTTTTTGAACCGTTTTGTGCAAACTTTATTAGTATGGCCACATTTTATCTTTGTCTCTTTCTCACCCAAAAACGTCAGATTTTGACGTTTTTGAAAATAATGTTATAACGTAATGTAATACAGTAAATTTTTGATTGCTTGGATTTGGCTCTTTTGACTTTTTCGATTCACCAGTAGACGACAAATAGCTAGCGGTTTTTTTATGTAGTGAAAATATAATTTATCGTGTAAATGTGTGCAAACTGGCGACACCACCGGTTCCCGTACAAAATTGTCAGCATTGCCTTTCTAACTCTGTTTCATGTATTCTATGGTTATAAGAGTATAAAGCAAGTGTTTAAATACGAAGACCACCTATCGACAACTTTGTTCTCTAAACATCTACTTGTAAACAAACTATATCTTCGAATGAAGCGACGAAATATAATAGATGATCAAACGAACTCCAGGAAAGAAGCTCGATCGTTATTATATCATAAATCATAAAACATTTATTCAGAAAAAAGAAGGCAAACAAAATGTAACACAACTTAAAATTAAAGTATTTAGTGTAGGTACAGTTCAAGATTGCTGCCAAATGGAACCCAGATATTCACGGATGGCAGTAAAATCGACGGTAAAGTTGGCGCGGCGTTATCATGTTGGAATGGCGTTCGTGAAACCAACTACAAAAAGTTCAAGCTAGAACCATACTGCACCGTTTTCCAGGCTGAAATGTATGCCTTATACCAAGCAACATCTATGGCTTTGAAGAACAAAGAACCACAAGTTATCGTGTTGAGTGACTCTAGATCATCACTAGAACTCCTGAAGGACCGCGACTCTTTCCACCCACTCGCTGTTGCAACTAGGAAAAACGCGATAGACTTAAAAACATTAGGACTCACAATTCGTTTCTTCTGGATTAAAGCCCATATTGGGATTGTAGGTAACGAACGAGCCGACGAACTGGCCAAAGAGGCCGCGCTGCGTAAGAGAACTGCTTCTGATTGCGACAAATGTCCAATTTCATTTATAAAACGAAAAATCCGAACCGACACGGTAGAAAAAGGGAACCGCAGATACGTTACGGAAGACAAGGCAGCACGAACAAAATTATTTTTGCCAGATGCGGTCAAAACTTACACGTTAATAACAAACATCAGTCTTAACCCTACACTTGTGCAGGTCCTCACGGGTCACGGGTTCTCAAGCTACCTTGCCAGATTTAAATTAAAAACAAACCCTCGTGCATTTGCGAACCCGGGAAAGAGGAAACAGTAGAGCATCTTCTGATAGAATGCCCTAAATATAGTTACGGAAGATACGATTTAGAAATGGAAATAAATATAACATTAGATAAAAGCAGTTTAAAGATAATGTTAGAAGATAAAACAATTAGAGATAAGTTCATAAATTACTGCATGTACCTACTCGTACATAGCAAAAGATGTAATTAAAAGAAATAGGACCTAGAAATAGGTATATAAAGATATATACTAAGCTATATATTACATATTATTATATACCATAAAATAAGAGTAAGAAAACTGCAGGAACTTAGAAAAAAAAAATGTGACAAGAAAAAAAAATTGGACTGAAAAAAAAAGCTGTAAAAAAATTGCAAAAAAAAGGTTCGAAAAAAAAAAGCAGAAAAGCATCAAGACGAAGTAATAAAATGTGCATTTGTTGAAATTATTTACATAACACCCCCGAAGTCCCTTACTAACAATTCCGAAAAGAAATTACAAGTCTGTAGTGAATGGGATACCTTACCATTTCACCACCACCACATTAAAGAGTAATGACAAAAAAAAAAGTGTCGTCGTAGTCAATGTCTGGCTGGAAAATGTCTCCGACCATCATGTCGAAGGATACCCGCTGAACATACAATATTTAAAAAAAAAAAACACTTTCGTATGGATGAAATTCATATCACATTGTAGTATCAAATGTGTTTTGCACCAAGTTTTGATGTGTCACACCAGAATGTTTGCACGTTTAGAGCAAGACTAGAGCCATGGACGGGAACTGGCAATCCCCATAATAGAAAACGTAACCCGGGAAAGCATATCTAAAACTCGTTGAAACTAGATTTTTTTTTATTATAAATGGGCTTAGGTACTCTTGACCTCGATAGTCTTGAAGACAGAGCTCGACGATGGAACGAGCTTGCCTAGAAGAAGCCTATTCACTCGCGACTTGAATAGATTCGGGTTACCTATATGAGCTTGGGAACATAGATGCAGGCAGAGAATTCCACTCTTCAGCTCTTTAGCTTGCGCTTTCAAACAATCTGGAAAGTTATTATAGTCTACCGAGTATTCTTTCTAATTAAAAATCTAACAATTTTTTCAATATATGGAAGCGCTACTCGTAACATTGAATTTAGGTATGTTTTTAGCAGAATACTCGATAAATCGTAATAACTTCTCAGGCTATTTATTAGCGCCATCTAGTTTTATACTTTTCCGGGTTACAATTTCTATGAGGGACTGACCATAGTCCCTCATATTATTCGTCCAGGGTAAAGCTAATTTGATTGCGTGCCATAATAGCTTCAATTCGGTCTAGTGGCCCCACCGGTTGTCTCCACCAGTGGGGCCACATGCGTTGTTTTAGTCTTTAAGATGTCTTTAAGTCTCCAATTTGGTAGGACGATCAATTTTAAATATTCTATTATTGTGTCTTAACGACCCCACTACAATAAAAACTTTTCGGTAACGATGGGTCGAATCTATCCGCACCAAGGGCCGATCACGGCCACGCCACTATTCCATTTATATGCCTGCGAACTCAGGTTGACCACTACAGAGAAAACATGTTGAGATGGGGCTTCACTGACCAGTTGTTGCACTATGGAGCTCCGTCTCAAAACATGCCGCATTTGCTCTCTTGTCCATGTGCCTCTCCACCTGCACTAACGAGGATTTGTGTGAGGCTTCAGATAACGGCATAGGGGGCGGCTATTGGGGGGGTGATCATTTAGTTGGTGATTAATTATAACTTTGACACGAAGATTTATATAAAGCAGCCGAGTCGCCGCCCCTCCTCTCCACAATAAAATATTATCCTGCTCATAAAATATTTTTCAACACATTTGCTCATAAAACAGCTGTATTTGCACTGTATTTAGGTCCATAATCCAGCTTATTAAAAACGCGTGCCTTTCTCATTATATATTACAGCACTAGTCATATAATTTATGTTTTTTTTTATATTAACAAAGAGCAAGGAGTTCTAATATCTAAAATATTTATGACATTTTCGTAAATATATACGTAATGTTGATGAAAATATATTACATTAACAGTTTTTTGCATGAGATTAGTTAAATTTGACCACAAATTAACATTAATTGATTTTTTAAGCAATAAATTTAAAGTTTTTGTACTTTTTCATTGACTACGCTGTTTGGGAGCATTGCCACTGCTTCGTCACAGCATAGCTCCTCATTTGAAAAAAGAAATGCGCGCGTAACAAGAATTCCGCGCGCCATTTTTCAGAAGTATTTTCATTTGCTTTGATTTTTGTAACTAACAATGTCGTTCGTCGGTTTCAAGCAAGGAAGAAGGACTTAATTTAACCCCACAGGAAATAATTACTGGGGCACAAAATGCAAGTGAGTCTCCTTCCAGCAAAATCAAAGGAAAAATAGGTACCTACATTCTTGCCTACGAAAACTTCATTGAATGGAAGAACAGCACAAAATGCCAATTCGTTTTCAGAGAATGTGTTTTTGGCTTATTTCAATGAGCTGGCGAATAAGTATAAACTTAGCTCTTTGTGGTGTATTTATTCCATGTTGAAAAGTATTGTGAGAACGAAAAATGGAGGCTCAGGAATTACAGGTAAGCGAATTCGATTCGTTTTTATTCGCAAATGTGTTGAAAAACGTCGTAAGAAGCTTTTGCGCTTTGGTGATTACACCCTCGGCTCCATTACGCCCTCGCCTGCGGCTCGGGCTGCAATTTTTGGGCCTCGGCCGTAATATCCAAAATAGCGCACGTGCATCTTAATGTACTAATACGTCCTAAGTAGTAGGATACACCCCCTAAGCTACCGCATGTAATTAAATCAACAGCCTGTATATTCAACGTTTATTATTGCAAGTTTGATTCAAACTTTCTGAACATCACGAGACAAACTTTACAACAAATATCTAAATGTTAAGGGGGTACGAAATAAAAACATAAAGAATGGTTTTTATTATCAATTTATTTATGAATATAATAATATGTATATGATGTATAACGTACAGACAGCCAGACGTGCCAAGCGGCGGAGGAGTAAAGGATCATTTTTATCATCATAAATTTTGCTTCACGGTTACCATTTCGAACTCGAAAAAGAGAAAGTCTGAACAAAATGGCGTCGATATCAAGTGTCATTTTTGACATACTGTAACTAATCAAGAGATCAAGAAAAAATCTATGGTGTTGACATCTTGTTCCAGTTTTCGTCCTAAAGGATATTATTATCGATTTATTTGCAAAATAAGAATTGCCTTTTAAACTTGAATTGGTAATCGTCATGCATCGCTAATCGGATTTACATTTGAAATTAGTTATTTGAAAATATTTTTTACCTATTTGCATCCTCCTTTCCGCTTATAGCTAGCAAGCATCCTTAAAAAAACATCTCAATTTTTACTTTCGAATACATCTACCTATATTTATATCTATGTCTACTCAAACCGTTTCTACGAATGCTTTTATTATACAACAACCAAATTCTTAACTTTTTATTTCCTTCCACGAATCTATAAAAAAGAAAATGGCGAAAAAAATCAACAATCAAAATCTTTACTGGAAAAATACGTTCTTCTATCCATCGCTTTCTTCTAAAATCTTAAATTTTACAGCACTTAAGAAATATTAGCAAGACATTTTTTTGTATATTTTTCATTTATACAGTAATCCTAAATCCAGCACGATCATCTCCTTTGGCGTACTTACTAAAAATTGCAACAACTGACAAAAAAGCAAAATTAAAAACTTAACAATAACGCTTCATAAATCGTAAGACGTATTGTGACATCACACTCCCAAAAACATAGGCTATTGGCACCCTTCAAGTTTATACCTTGCATAATGATTTAATTCGTATCACGTTGGAATTCCTTATAGCTAACAAAAATGTCATATATCATTCCCCATAATGTTGAATCTTTGAATAACTTTAACTTTGAATAATGTGATTAAGAAGAATATTTCGAATTCTTCGTTGCAAGACTCAGTATAAACATAGTCTGATCTTTCCGGCGCAAAAAACACCATAATGTCAGTTACTAGCAATCCTAGACAACAAATATCTTCATTTCGCGGCGTAACATCTCGGAAGCGAGCGATCCTAGACAACAAGTGCGTGAGACGTTACTCACTACTCGTGGCTCAGTCTTAACAGATTTCGGAATGGATATATTTTAATTCTAGTACTTTAGTGCCAATAACCTAACACAAATCGGGAAACTTTATCATAGGATTTCAAAATAAAACAAATTCAACATTCTACAGATTGCCAGGGTTGGAACATTAGCGATTTTCGCAAATATACACTGACAAAAAAGGGTAGACAAAAATTACGGCGCCAATGTATGTGCCAAAACAGATTTTTACATAAAACTAGTACTAACTTTGACTATTAAAAATATTTATAATTAAAAAAACATCTGGCGGAAGCGTCCCGCGCAGTTGAAATGCCAGTTATACATTACTTGATAATTCCAAAAATCTTCAATTTTAACCATCTGGCACGCCATTCTGTGATTACCAACCTCTTTCTAGCCGTGGGGAGTACAGTGATTCTCCCAAACTACATTACTTAATAGTTGTGGATTTTCTTAGAACACGCTCTTGTCCAGCCATTTTATAAGCTTTTATAGGAGTGTGACGTCACGCTAGCGATCGCTTCTATCTAAGGTACCCCAATAGACTAAAAATAACTCCTAAAAAACCTAGTAAGTTACAACGGGACGGCCAAAGTAAAGAGAGTGAATGACACAGAAACCGTTTTCTAACTGGGAGGACCAAATAAAAATAAAATTGGAACTAAACGGCGCGCCGAGTGCACAGCCAGCGACACATTTAACTGTCTGTTGAACTGTCGACAGAACAAGATGAAGGGTTTATTTATACCTGTCAACTGCATTGTAGTTTCAAATGTTTTAAACGTTGCCTAATATATCGCTCATAAACTTATGTTAGGTCATGGGCGAACAATAAAGGACTGACCATCCTTTCATAGAGATCGCAACCCAGAAAAGTATAAAACTAGATGGCGCTAATAAATTGCCCGAGGATTTATTACAATAGGAAGTTTTCCTTGACGTCTGTCAACTTCGTTTTTTTTTAAGTGTCGATGGGTGGTACGCTGATCACTGTTGGCAATTTCTTTTTTTAGATTTAGTAAAACATATGAACACTTTTTACAAGAAAAAATGTTACAGGCATTTGACATAAACAATCAAACTGAGTTATTCATTTTCATAAGGGCTCCCGCACACGACCGAGAATCGGTGGGCGATTATCGGCCAGGACAAGGACGGAAGATTCAGGTGATAACACGTCAGAGCGGGATGCCAACAAAAAATCGGTCACCGATTCTCGGTCGTGTGCGGGAGCCCTAATGATTACATGGCGGCACTATGATGGTTTTTCCTTATTTATCGAGAATTCTGCTACAAAAACCTACTAAATTGAAATGTTAGCGTTTCTTTATAATGAAACTATGTTGAAACTTTAAATAATTTTTAGCACGAGTAGAATACTCGGTAGACCATAATTTTACTTTCCAGATTGTTTGAAAGCGCCATCTAGTTTCAACGAGTTTTAAGCTTTTCCGGGTTATGTTTTCTAGTATGAGGATTGTATTATTATTATTCATCCATGATTAAGAAAAACAGTGCTCTTTTGCCGTGCATTACATAAATTTCCTACCCTAAACTATAAAAAACGCCCCCATTTTGGTCAATCGGTTTGGTTGGTCGAAAATATGTCAAAATCAACAAATCGCGCTAACAGTTCACACTATAAGTGAAATCGGAATAAAAACGTGTATATCCAATATTTACAGTACATTGATAAGTTTAATAATCAGTAAAAAATTTACACGCTTATAATGAGGTTTAGGTAACGAGATGATCAATAAAACTCAACGAACGAAATTATACAATTTGGAAAATAAAAGTAACAATGGAGAAAATAATAATCGATTCTAATATCAAATTACCTAATTTATATATCAAATTATCAAATTTTGATATATTTTTTTAAGATGTTCCTGTTTTATTTTTTTGTTGTCTGTTTATGTTCACTTTTTAGAAAAAAAATGTATAAATTAAGATTCGTTTAATAAGCATTTTAGTTTTCTTCGTTTTTAATAATACGAAAAAAGGCAAATCACAGACTGTTTCGTTGTCTGCAAACAACCTAAATGTTGTATTGTAACACAACATTGCTATTTAAATTTAAAACAGACTATGCAAGGATACTGGTGTCGATTCTGGCAGACCCAAACTAAAACTACGAGTAAACTAAATTTGACAGGTCTAAAAATAATGCTGTCTTTTATTTATCTGTAGGGAGTAACAACGACAGCGACACTTTTAGACCTGTCAAATTTAATTTAGTTTTAGTTTGGGTCTGCCAGAATCGACACCATTAGTTTTGTAAGTTTTCTGTTACATCTTTTATTTTAATCCGAAAAGCTATTTCCCAAGGAGGTTTTAGTAGCAGCTCTTTCTGCTAAGGAGGGAGCCATAAGCGTAGCACATGCATATCTTTTGCTATCAAGACCTAATTAAAAGTCACCCTATATGTATACTCTAAGGCTAGACCAAACTTTAGCAACCGCTACCGGCTGCGGGTTTCTTCCCACCAGAGCTGTGCCAGCTAACTTGTAAACTAGAAAACATCTAACCAATAAGATTCCTCCATTTCGAGCGCAGATTTGAGCTTAGGACATTAATGTAGCAATGTGGTTGGAATTTTTCCAGCTCATCCTGCACCCAGTCGGCCAGTAGTACTAGGTTTACCTTCCGGTTTATTTTATAACGATTTCTGTGTCACGTTGTTGAACGGGTTAGTAACTATAATAGGAACTATCTTAACTTTGTAGCGGCGCCGTTTCACTATTTTTAATTTCAACAAAAAATCGTCAATTTGATCATAACATTATGGAAATTCATTATTAGCTTCATTTGTGTCGAATTTCATAAAATTTTAAATTTAACAGCAATTTTATGGTAGTAAAACTTCATTAATATTAGTCACATGTAAATTCAACGGAAATGAAGCTATACAAATCTATGAACATAGATCAGTCATATAAATATGATGACAGTAGTACATTTTATCTATGACATAGATGTATGATATTGTAATAACCCCAAATTCTTATTTATAAAGCTTTTTTTTTTCACTTGGCGCCGCATGTTACTACGAAGCGACCCTAAGCTTTCCGTCATCGTTACTTAACCTAACACATACATAATAGTTATAAAGTAGAGAATGCTGTACTTAAGTCTATTCTAAAATGGATGTTCCATTAATGTTCAATGAAATTAGAATCAAAACTGCTAAGGTGTTCTAAGTTATGTTGAAATACCTGACAACAAGTTTGAAATAAATACTGGAAATATGTACAGTCAGTGCCAAGCTTAACAAGCAGGACTTAGCCCCGCGCTTATTTTAGTCAGCGTAGAGGCGATACTCGCACTGCAACTAGCTCGGGCTGCTCTGGATTGTACCTAACAAATGTATTTCAATATGTCACTAGGGGTTTAGTGAGTCTATATAGGACGTCCCACAGCTATGCCACATGGATGGAAAGTACCTTAAATAATAAAGAAAGCAAATTTGGCTCAAAGGAAACATCACTTTATTTTTAATTTTGAATAAAACTGCATTCAAATATTTTTAAGACCACCCTGGTGCTAAAAAATACAGTGTTATTTTTATTTAATTAGTTTCGTTTCGATTCCTGGACAAGGCAAGCGTATTTCAAAATTCTTTGAATGCAGTTTTAGTTCTATTTTTAAATAAAATGATATTTCGTTAAATTTTATATATTTAGCATTTAAGGTACTTTCCCTCAATGTGGCATAGCCGTGGGATGCCCTGTATATGTTTGTTTAATTCTGGGTCTTAACGTGATGATTATAATAAAACAAATTATAGCCCTATAAGCTTATATACGCAAATTAAAACCCACTTTTCAGCTATAAAATGAAGTTTCATATAAATCAATTCTATTTTTGGCTATAGTATAAAAATTGTTGCAAAATAAGTTAAAAAGCGTGTGAAATTATAATTCTTACTTAATTCAAACCATACCAATTTTCAAGCCTTCATGTTCACAAATTGTTCTGGCCTGTTGACAGTTCAGTTACACGTTTAATTTATAAAACACCCAATGTTAAAGAGTTATGTACAGCAATAATCCACTTTTTAAAAAAGCACACTTATAAACTAGAAAAGAAAAAGACCAAGTCGGCACACAACTTAATATTCGCTACTTTACAATATACAATTTTATTTTAACTTACATATTTTTAATCATCCCAATCAAATCAAATAGTTATAGCAAGTTTTATTTAGAACAATTTAGTAACGTGATTATTTTTTTTAAATACGGCGTGCAACGGAAAGGTATCACACCTTACTAAAGGACGTGTGAATTTGCCCATCAAACTGAACAAAATTTTTTTTCGTTTCCGGATCCATGTTCCTTGGGGAAAGTTGTTCATTTTCATAGTCTGAACCAGCTAACTACAATACTATAGAACGATAACTACGCTTCAAACTTGACCCCACGAAATAGTTATCTAAGCAGGCGAAGCTAAAATAGTTATCTCTCAACTACCCACTAGCTGACATTGCAGCACGCGCGCGAACCAATCCCTGCTCTCGTTCTGAATTTGAACCAATTGATTCGTATTTTGAATATACGTCCTTTTGGTTTCACGTAGGGCCACTTTTTGTGTGGAATTTGTTATGAGTTAGAGTTCCATAGTATTGTAGTTCGCTGGTCTGAACTCACCCTAAAACTTTGTCGAATGATTTCGATTTCACCCTGTAGATTTGAACAAAAAAGTGGCCCCTATTTACGTGTGTTCCAAATTTGAAATTAAAGCTTAGCAACTTGGATCAGAAATAGGCCTTTTTTATGGTGCGATTTTTTTGAACAGCTATCGATCATCTATCAACGTTATGATCAATGATTATAAACTAGACCTTTTCGACTCTCGTCCCAACACTTTTAAAAATACTGTTAAAAATATCCTCACATGATCTACACAACCCATTGGTATAATATTTCTATAATTGGTTCTTAATGAGAAACTGTTTTTCACTGTATCGTAATTTGGTCTTGATGTGTGAATACAGTTAGGGTTTCAACCTAGTTATATAATGTTACATTGTAATCTGTACTTTACCTTGTATTGGTTATTACCTGTTTTGTTCGCCAAATAAATAAAATAAATGGATTATTTCATAATGTTAAAATGTTAAGATAAAATACTGCGTTTTTCTAGACCTGTAGGCAAATTTTAGAATGTTACATAGAACATGAAACTGAGCATCTTTTTCACTTAGACACATGGGTCTAAAAACGAGAACAAATTTTGGTCGCCCAATACAAATTCAACCATCGTCGCGTCATTGCATGGGGAATCCAAAAAAAACTATACTATTCGACTTGTTTCTTTGGAAATGTTGTTCAGTTTAATTTTCTGAGTAGCAAAGGCCAGGCACCCGAAAACAACCCAGTATAAAATTAAATTAAATTTAACTTATTTTAATTTAATTGATTAAAATTTTATTTATTTATTCTTAATTTTTTATTTTTATCAAATGAATTAAATTTCGATAAAGTTTGATTGGGACAACTAAAATCGCAGGACCATTGGAAACCCTCGTATAGTTTTAAGTTAAATAAACTCGTTGAGCAAGTTAGTCATTCATTTCAATACAACCAAAAATGTTCAATCTAAAAGTAGAAAAAAAGTTTATAAGCGATAACTGCAGAAATAGATTTTAAGAAACGACAGCTTAGAACTGAAATAGTGGATTTGGATCATGAAACAGTTTTTTTTTTTCAAACAAAGTAGATACATGAAAAACATAAATATATGTTTAAAAATGTATCACATCGCATCACATGACACTTTGTATGACAAACCATCGATCGACCTTTATTTCTCAGATAAAAGTTGTTCAGTTTAATGGGACGGTTAGCACCCTCTCTTTCAGTATAACCGTTTTTTTTTATGTTTAGAGCATAAAAACGACCACGTCATACTACCAGTCTTGAAGAAGAGTGGTCCTCTTTTATACGGCTTTTTATTACTTTCTATAGTAATTTAATTAACCTTTGTCAAGAAAGGCTTTAACATTTCCGCACTACCCACAAATCTGCAGTATCGCTTATGAACTTGAGATATCAAACATAGCTCAAACTTAACGGTAAAAAAAAGCATAATTTCGAGCCATATAAATAACAGCAATCTATTGAATAGGAATTATAGCATTTTGAAAACAGCTTATTTTTCTTTTTCTTTAAAAACCGTATTCTTTATAATTATTTTTTTTACATTCGCATATAAATTAATTAAACAATAACATTAGAAGATAATGCAATGTTTACTCATTATTTTCCTCTTATATGCTCCAGTATTTGCAGATTTAGTGGCCCCGGAGTTTTATTTTGCGTTACAAGCCATATTGAAAAATATTTTACACGGCTATTCTTTGCTTTTTCAACCGCAAGTTTGTCAAGTCTTGTGTTTTTAAACAATAATCATTAAAATGTGTGCTCGATGTTGCGTCAGTATATTACATAGTTATGTTGGCAGTAGTGTTTTGAGGCGGGCTCCGTAAGAATATCAAAGGATTAAAAACAATGGGAACAAAACAAACAAAATGGCGACCCTGATTGTGTAGTCACCTGATTGGTCGAGCAAATGTCAAATGTAATTTATAACGTATCAAACCATTCAAGCGATCAAGGTGTCATCCAGTTCAACTTTCTTTTGGGTTTATCTCCATACTGTAAGTACATACATAATAAAAAAAAATATTGAAAAATAATAACCGTAATTTTCCCAAGTTTTCGATTTATTAAAACAGAGATTTTTCTTAAGGAGTCCGCAAAAGACAGAAGTATTCATCCAGAAGTCACAAGCTTACATTAAATTCATTTTTTACGTAATTTATACACTTTCCATACAGGCCAGTCTTTCTGACTTTTTACACATTATTTTTATTGAAGTCAACCCTAATATCAATTGAACTATAATATGTATTGAATCAACAACTGTACATTTTTTTTTATTTTGTCTTACATGAATCAAAAAATTTGTTACAACGTGGTTTTTCATGCTTTTTAATTTACAGAGTAAATATATAATATTTTATTGACAATTATGTGTACCTACACATTAGGACCATTTAGCTACACTAGCAACATTTAATTCCAACTTTTTTTTATTCAGACTCAAATTTAGATTTTAAGAAATGTCGCTAATTTCATAACAAAATCCCCAAGATGAAGCCAAACGACTTTCTAAACAGCTTCAAAAATAATGTTTTTCCAAACTTTTTGTATGCAAGGCCGGTTAACCTTCTAGGATTCCAATCCAAGGCTAAAACGTAGATCGATTTCATTCGCTGTAGATCTAAGGTTAGCATTTGTAACTGCCTATTTTTGAAGCCATTTATTTATGGTTACATCTTACTTTCTCCAAATTATATACCTACATAAAAATGATAAAATAGTGTACAGTAAGCCCTATGCCAATATTATGTTATTTCATTCCGAATACAAAAATCGATTCTAGGCGTTTGACCCCGTTTCATAATCCCAATCTCAATCTCATAGATTTGAGTTATAGGGTATACCGGACAGTACAGAGATCTGCTGTTATTTTCAAATTTCAGACCAACAAAATAAATTGCTTACGACGTGTAAGGTACAACTTTCCGAAAACTGAAGAGGCATGATCAGTCAACTAAACTGAACAACTTTCAGTGATGGAAAATTGGAAACATTCAGGAAATGAAAAATACAAAATGTCCGAATAAGTTAACAATTTTGTATGGCGGCGCGGATTTTTTTTCATCTGTAAGTTTCATTCACTGAAGTTGTTCAGATTTGGTGGACTGATCATACCCCATCCATTTTCAGAAAACTGTCCTTACACCCTGAATATTCAGAGAGCCATCTACTGTCCTTCGTAGGTCTTCCTTCACATGCCAGTTTCATTGGTTGACCAATTTTAATTTTAATGCTCTCTGGAACACGCTTTAAAAACCATTAAGTATTTTTTTATCTTGTTTTTTGTTGGTCTGAAATTAAACATAATTTATAAAAATAAAAATTTGCAGCACCACGTGAAATCGGAACAGCCGTTGGATTAACAAAATTACGCAATTAAAGAACTAATGCGAAACAAACTTATCTTTTCCCTTTAATATATTATTTAATTAATTACAAACTATTAAAAAAACATCACTAGTTGTTTCAATGACTTTAGCTGTGTCAATTTAAGGTAAAATGTCAAAAATATATATGTAGTGTGGTAAGTGTTGTTATAATATATACTTAACAACTAAATGTATTTTAGTCAAACGTTATATTTTTGTGTAGTGCGCGGCTGTTTATTGTCGTTCAGGACAGGCTGAAACAATAAAAAATAAACTTTTTTAATCAAACTGATATCTTCTTCCTGGCGTATGTCGTGGCCAGATCGTTAGAAATGATCACTTCATGTCGCCGATCATTTCTGTCTGAGCTATTTCATGAACGGTTCGGTTAAGTTACGTTGCTTTATCATGAATTCATCATGAAAAGGTCAGCCACATCATGAAATGGCCAATGCCACGACCAGGCCACGACATGTTACACACCGCGAATTGCTACTTATACACTACATAGAAAATGGAAGTGCTATTTATACACTACACAGAAAAGGGATATACACTACACAGAAAAGGGAAGTGCTAAATATACACTACATAGAAAAGGAAAGTGCTACTTATACACTACACAGAAAAGGGAAGTATTACTTATACACTAGACAAAAAAGGGAAGTGCTACTTATACACTATAAAGCATGGACGAAAAATAAGAAGGACTGACAATCGTCCGGCTAGAAGTAGAAACCCGGAAAAGCATAAAAGAACTAGATGGCGCTGACAAATAATCTAGAAAGTAACTATGGTCTACTGACTAATTAATTTTTCTCAAACATTCTTGTAAATTCGATCATTATTCTGATAACCTTCTTCAAGATAAATCATAATAGCTGTACTGGTTCAATACTCGCGAGCAGCTGCCGACAAAGTTAGTGTAAAAATCCATTTTTATCCAGTTTAACAACCGAGTATATTACTATGAAAATTCATATCTGTCTAGTTATTTAAAAGTGGAATGTACACACGGCCGCACATCAGTAGAAACACTTTTGGACCTTATGGCGTGGTAATAGAGTTGAAAAAGTTTCTACCGACAAGCGGTTGACCGTACCAAAATGCATGACAACCAAGGAGGTAACTTATCCAAGCATAACAACCACGGAGGTTTGAAAGATTTTGTTTAAATTTCGAACTGGCTTGCAAAAAGAAAGCTATAAATTGTAAAAAAAATTAAACAGACAGATTAAAAATAATATGAAAATGAAAAACTGCTATGTAAACAAAGAAATATATTGGTAACTAGAATGATTTTAATGTTTGTTTGGATCAAACTTAGTTTGAATTTCCGCGCATTTATGGACAAAGTACGGTCAACCGCTTGTCGGTAGAAACTTTTTCAACCTAATTACCACGCCATAAGGTCCAAAAGTGTTTCTACTGATGTGCGGCCGTGTGTACTATAGAAGCCTTGGTCGCAATCAGGTATTGAAGGACGAACGTGATAATGTGGGCAGAGGTGTAGCCAAGGTACATAAAGTTTCAATATAAAGAAACGTTAAGGTGATCTGTGACGGGCAGCTTAGACCCGAACGCAACTAGATGGAGCCACTGCTTCAAATATAAGGTTTTATTTTTTAATGCAATAAGTACCAACTATATATGTGTAAAAAGTTGATCAGCATAAATTTCATGGTGCAACTTCAACGCCTAATAACAATTTCGATAAAAAAAATATCTCCATATGTCCAGTAAAGTCAATTACTCGTACTCTCGTCAGTCCGTGATTTACATGAGTACGATCACTTACACATGCACACAAAGCACAACCGTACAGTTTTGACCGCACGCCCACGATCGTAATATTGAACCAAAAATTGCTAACAAAAACTAGTACTTTCAATACATTAGCTGTATTTTTGTATTAATCAGCCAAAAATTTAACTAAAAATAGCAGTATTCGTTCTTTTTTCAACAGAATGTTATGTCCCGCGTAAGAATGCAAGTCATTTGAATTTTAGTATGGAAAACGGATCACCTTAATGTCCGTGTGGTACCGGCAAATCTCTACTCGTGGGTGTCGTAAGAGGCGACTAAGGGTTTATGAGCCGGAGGATGGGCAGCAGCATCTTCCAGTGCTATCGTACCATCTTACATACTGCGGTTACCAACAACAGCGGTCGCTAGACTGCGGTAGATCCCCTTCAAAGTACCATGCGTTTTTGCGGGAGTCTGAAGGAAGTTCCTTGTCCTGCAGTGAACGTTATTATGGGATGTTATGTAACGTTGATATTTGGTATATTTTTAGCGGAATACTCGATAGATCTTTATAACTTCGCTGATTATCTATCAGCGCCATCTTGTTTTATACGTTTCCGGGTTACGATTTCCGACTGGGTATAGATGTCGCAGGTAAATGGTATAATTCGTCATTTTACATTTTGAATTGGCATTTTACAAAATGCCGGGAATTTTTTTGTAATTTTAGATAATGCCGCGGCAATTCACAAAACGGCGCGTAATTTGTTTCTGGTCGTAAGATAACCTAACCGTGGCTAACGAACCTATAGTTAGGGTGCTGGCTGCAATTTGGGTATATGATTTGTTCATGATTCATATTAATAGGAATGATAGATCAGCTCAATACGAATCGATTTGGTCCTTACAAGTTTTTCTGTGCGTCGCTGCGTTTTTGAGTGAAGATACTGAACAATGTTTTTTTTGTCTGCCTTTGTAGCTCCTGTTTAAAATACTTCTGAAGATGTAGAAAATCGAAGAGGCAGACATGCAGGGCTCTGCATTATCACGGGACGAAGTAGTAAATTTTTGCATTTTGAAGCGCTGTAACTTTACGACGCAGAGCTATTATGGTGGCAGAACATTTTTTTTTTGTTTTATACATTGTATTTAATGTGATAGTCATAGTCTGCCAGGTGTACGTTTCATTGTCAAATTTCAAAATAGTCAAAACTTAATTCCTCAAAAACGCAGGGGATGTCCGCCAATATTTTTTGTATCTTCTAGAGGATCCTCCTTATCATCAGTCAAAGAGGCAGACATGAGCAAATCATATAGAAATTTGTCGTTCATCACCCTTACTACTACAATGCACCAGTGATCTAAATCCGTTTACAATCTGCCGGCGTTGTTTTACAATTTGCCGACCGTTTACAGTTTACCCGGTAATTATACGATTTGCCTGCGACATAGATATAACGAAAACCTCAACTGGGTATAGTAATTAGGAGAAATAGTAGATTTTACAACAAGTGCACAAAACGAACCATTTATCCGAGACTTTTAGCAGCCCGAGCCGAAGGCGAGGACTGATAGTAATGTCGAGGATAAAATGGTTTTGTGGACGAGTTATAAACTCTGCTTTTCACTTTGATTGCGAGGAAATATAAAACGTAAAAGTACGCTCTTAATGTAACTGAAGAATGAGTTTTTCTGCTTTAGTGAAGAATATGTTGACGCATGGGGGGGGGAGGGGCAGCAGGCCCGCGCGCAGGGCGTACACCACCGCGATTACGATGCCCTAGTGCACAAAATTCGATTTTGTGCAGCCTATATCCTGCACAAAAAAGCACTTTCATAGCATGTGAAGTGAAAAACATATTATTCACTAAAGCAGAACAACTCATTCTTCAGTTACATTTCAGGTTCGTTTTGTGCACTTGTTGTAAAATCTACTATTTATGTTCCAAATAACTTGCTCACCACGAGTTTGATAAGGTCATGCAGGCGAAGACAAAACAATGACCGAAGTATGTTTGCTGGCGGTCTCTATGTTTTTCACAACAAACTCTTCGTAACCAGATGCGATGAAACATATCAAATTTTACTCCTAGCAGTTAGTTATTCTTTTTTTTCTGTAGAGGTCTTCTGTTATTAGCCTAAGTGGCTGTCATAACTTCACCGGACGGTTGGGGAGCGGAAGGCTCTACCCAGAAAAAACACGGTAAGCTATAAGCCGGCGGGCGCCTCGCGGGGCTCGGGCCTCGGCTTAGGTTGTTGCCGGGGATCGGAGAGAAACGGCCTGGAATATGCTGATAGTTCCCAACGTATGGGACTTAACTTAACTAAATGGGGGCGACCACAACCCCGCCGGTGGGGCGGGTGTACCATATTGATGGAGTCATCAGGATCGGTAAGGAGTTAGTTATTCTCTATACCCAGTCGGTCTTTCGTTTTATTTTTATTTTTATTTAAATCTTTCTTATTCATTCTATAGTAGCTGTTACTCGCAACTTCATTCGCATAAGAGCCCATATACATTGCGACTTTTTGCATCGATACAGTCGCGATGCCGACGCGATGTAACATCGATACAATCGCACGTTTTTTTGTATCGATGAAAACGCTCTTAAACAAAATAATAAAACTAACCTGTGAAGTATTAGCTTGAAGCCTGCAGCCCAGGGCATAACGCACTAAAAGAGCACTGCACTAGCACTGTTTTTATATATATATATAAAATGCACACTGTAACTGTAAGCTGTCACTGTCACTTTGATCGCGGCAAGTCACTGCTTCGCCGCGACGCTCTTCGGCTCGGAAGGCACGCTTTCTTGCTTCGATTTTTGGGTCTCTGTGAAAAAAAGGCAACAAATACAGCGTGATAATGAAATGTCTGAGTATACTTGAGTATGGTACTTAGGACATTAAACTGAACAACTTACCCCAAGAAGATAAAAAATAAATTTGGCTTCCACATATAAGCCTTGTGCCGCAAATACTGGACTTTGTATGGGACGACCGAAAAAATCAAATTTTTGACCTACGTTTCTTGGGGAAAGTTGTTCAGTTTCATGTCCTAAGTATCATACTCAAGTATTATCAGATGTTTTATTACTATGCTCCATAACGACCATAAAAGTGTTGGTAAATGTAAACTAGATTGGAATCTTTTTCAAACTGATTGAAAGCTGTAAAACGCAAATAGTATCAAGCTGGATTCTATTTTTAGCATAAATCCGATCCAGCTAATAGCTTTTAAACCGCTTTAAATAAAAAAACCTAAGTAAGGTAAAAATCTACAAAGTAAACCAGAACGGAGTCATTATAGTTTGAAACAGCAATTTCTTGACGATTTTTTGACATAAATCAAACTGAAAAACCTAAGCATTCTGCAGAAATCTGATTGCGTGGAATGTTCACCCCAGAATCCTCACCAAGCCACCTATATGTTTGAAATCCATGCAGGACTATTGTCAAGAATCGGCAAGTCGTTCCTTTACATGAAAATCAAGTCGATAGTCCCCACGCTCCGCTCGACAGTAGGAAAACCTAGAGTATAGTCAAAGAATAAAGTAATAGTACCATAATAGTAATAGTAAATGATTTGATTTGATTTGATCATACCACTTTTAACACGTAGCCTAAGAGCCAAACGATTTCACTGTATGAAGATTCAACAAAAATTCATATCAGCATTTTTTTTTTCGTAAAAAATTAGATTAACTGGTCTATAAAATAATTCATTAGTAATCCACCCAAATTTACGACCGCATGATTTAAAAAAATAACAATAAAGTTATTATAAATTCCACAAAAGAAGGGCAAAAATGCTATAAATATTTACTTTACATTTAATTACCTTTATTTTTATCTTTTTTTTAAGTATATAATCCTCCTATATTTGTAAAAGAAACACAATTAAATCTAAAAAACCAATTTACATAAACCTCAAAGTTGCATTAGACCTATGATAAAAATGCTATCAGATCAGTTCTTCAATGCTTTTGTTTCATTAACGTCCCTTACCATATAGTGTACTAAATCCAACAAAAAAAATATTTAAATTGAAACCTCCAGAAATTGAAATTGTACCTTCCAGTTTGAAATTTGGGTGGATTCAAAAATATAGTCTCTTAAAATTGCATTTAAAAGCCGTTTACAAAAATTTGGCCTGATATGAATTTTTTCTCCATAATATAGGATAGCTCTTAGGGTAACGGTTTTTTTCCTGAATGGTAAGAATTTTCACCAGAGGTAATAACATTTATTAGTCCCAGGTCACATATTTCTCAGAGACGAAATATTTACGTTTTTAGGATTTGATAAAAATTCATACATTTTAGTATGAGTAGCAAGAAATGTAAACGCTTATGGCTCCATGCTTAGCAGAAAGTACTGCTATTCAAACATCCTTGATCCTATGTATATGGACTAGAGTATAGTGTATGGGGATACAGACTGTGAGCGGGTGGCAGGGTTGGCTATTATCAAGATAATTATTTTCTCTGATAATATCCGATAATTATCTGATAATATCCGATAATTATCTGATGATTATCCAACTATCAAATCAAATAACGTATATATTTTCATTTATCGCAAGATTCCCTGCATTTCTTTTTTACATTTCTTGCATCTAGCCCATAAACCACTATTTTTAGTTTTAATGCAGTCAAACTTTGACCATATTGGATTAAGTGTTGTAGGCATAATGTTAATCTTTATTTAATTTCGCAGCGCACAAACTACAGTTCACGAAAACAAATAACAGTGAGGGGAATTCCCCTGTAGATGAATGAAATTTGGCGTTCGTTTGGATGCAAGTTTGATATTGTGACGAAAAAACATGCGTTTGGATACACATATATATTGTTTCGTTTTGTTTTGTACAATAACAGTTACTCGTATTATCAACGATAATTATCAACGATAATTATCAAGATAATTATCAGGCCAACCCTGGCGGGTGGATGCGCGTTGATAGTGTATGGGGATACAGACTGTGAGCGGGTGGATGCGCGTTTATTTTTTATTTTTTTATTTTATTTTGTATTTTAGTTGATAGTGTATGGGGATACAGACTGTGAGCGGGTGGATGCGCGTTGATAGTGTATGGGGATACAGACTGTGAGAGGGTGAATGTGTGTTGATAGTGTATGGGGATACAGACTGTGGGCGGGTGAATGTGTGTTGATAGTTTATGTGAGAGGGTTGATGTGTGTTGATAGTGTATGGGGATACAGACTGTGAGAGAGTGGATGTGTGTTGATAGTGTATGGGGATACAGACTGTGAGAGGGTGGATGTGTGTTGATAGTGTATGGGGATACAGACTGTGAGCGGGTGGGTGTGTGTTGATAGTGTATGGGGATACAGACTGTGAGCGGGTGGATGTGTGTTGATAGTGTATGGGGATACAGACTGTGAGCAGGTGGATGCGCGTTGATAGTGTATGGGGATACAGACTGTGAGAGGGTGAATGTGTGTTGATAGTGTATGGGGATACAGACTGTGGGCGGGTGAATGTGTGTTGATAGTTTATGTGAGAGGGTTGATGTGTGTTGATAGTGTATGGGGATACAGACTGTGAGAGAGTGGATGTGTGTTGATAGTGTATGGGGATACAGACTGTGAGAGGGTGGATGTGTGTTGATAGTGTATGGGGATACAGACTGTGAGCGGGTGGATGTGTGTTGATAGTGTATGGGGATACAGACTGTGAGCGGGTGGATGTGTGTTGATAGTGTATGGGGATACAGACTGTGAGCGGGTGGATGTGTGTTGATAGTGTATGGGGATACAGACTGTGAGCGGGTGGATGTGTGTTGATAGTGTATGGGGATACAGACTGTGAGCGGGTGGATGTGTGTTGATAGTTTATGGGGATACAGACTGTGAGCGGGTGGATGTGTGTTGATAGTGTATGGGGATACAGACTGTGAGCGGGTGGATGTGTGTTGATAGTGTATGGGGATACAGACTGTGAGCGGGTGGATGTGTGTTGATAGTGTATGGGGATACAGACTGTGAGCGGGTGGGTGTGTTGATAGTGTATGGGGATACAGACTGTGAGCGGGTGGGTGTGTTGATAGTGTATGGGGATACAGACTGTGAGCGGGTGGGTGTGTTGATAGTGTATGGGGATACAGACTGTGAGCGGGTGGGTGTGTTGATAGTGTATGGGGATACAGACTGTGAGCGGGTGGGTGTGTTGATAGTGTATGGGGATACAGACTGTGAGCGGGTGGGTGTGTTGATAGTGTATGGGGATACAGACTGTGAGCGGGCGGGTGCGCTGCGCGCTGCGCCGCCGCGTTGGTGTGCGCGCCACACGAGCCGGCGCGCCCGCGCACGCTGGACCCCGCGCTGCCGCCGGCCGGCGCGCTGCTTCTACCATAACAAACAAACACACATGTCGCACATTTTTTACGTTTATGGGCCGACTGAGGGCAAAGGTATAGTATTACGACCACATAAAACTAACTATTGTGCACAATTACGGCAAACGTCATGCTAAAGAGACCGGCCAAGTGAGACTCGGTTCCATATACTCGTACACGGCCGCTCGTCTTTAGAATCACTTTGACCTTGAGCGGGTCTGGTTTCGGGTGTTAGTACCTTAGCGCGAGTTCGGCTTATACTGGTTTTGTTTCTACGTGCTTGCTGCCGTGCGTACCACTAAGGTAAAATATCATCTTTGTACGAGCCATCGATCGTACAGAGTACCGAGTTTTCTGTTTTAACTGACGTGCGACCTAGATTTAAGGTTACGCGTTATTTAGGTACTTCAGTGTGATAAACACGCTCCACTGTTACGGTTGGATTTTAATTATTGACATATCACCCTGACATTTTCACCCTCATCCTGCCGCAGCCGTCTGACATCTTGACATCTGTGCTAAGCCTATACTAGCCAACACTTAGTTATAGACGCACAGTCACTCAGAAGTGCATTAAATGCGCGCAAGTCTGACTCGCACTCGACTAGTTTTTACCACTATAAACATACCAATTTGCACGCTTGTAAGTGTTCCCGTTTTTACGATAGAACTAAAACAAAAATCGAGCAAAAATTGCCTAAATAACTCGATTTTAGTAAAGAAGCCCCCTTAATTTTTTTATTCTTTTTATTTTTATTATTAGTTGTTATAGCGGCAACATAAACACATAATCTGAGGAAATTTCAACTGTCTACATATTACGGTTCATATGATACAGCTCGCTAACAGACAGACATCGGAGGCATATTAATTAATCCCATTTTTCACCCCTCGGGTACGGAACTCCAAACACGAAAAACAAATAAAAAAAAAAAAGTTTTTTTTGCATTTTTACTCTACTGTGAATACACCTTAACCCAGCATTTCAATATTGGCTAACTGCATTCTGTCACCCACCTGCAGTTGAGCGCGTTCTGTGGCCGGTCGCTCTCGCTGACGGATCGTGCCCTGGCCTCGCCCGCTCCGCCACCGGATCCACCCAGTAGTTCATTCAGCTGGGGCTGTTACAACGATATCACGTTTTTATTATAGGTCTTAAACTTTTTATTACATTGCTGAGGATGTCAAGCGCCACGTAGGCTATCCCTTAAATCAATTGCATCATTTTGTAAAATTAATATGAATGTTTTTCATAATATTGGTCCGCGGATGACGCTATATTTGTCATTTTTGATGAAGTAGTTAGCCCTAGCACAGACCTCGGTCTATTTGGGCTGCTACGGTCTGTAGGCTACAGTCTTTCACCAGCTTCTGCATTATTTGTCTAATATTTTTCTTGTATACTTTGTGGTTTACGAATATAGTCCATTGTAATTATTTGTCCAATTAAAAAAATTCAATTCGATGACTTTTTCGCTGGAAAAAAAATAAATCGAAGGAGCGCGTTTAAATTCTGTGGTTTTCTTAGTCATAGTAAGGAGTACGTTTCATTGTCAAATTTCAAAATAGTTAAAACTTAATTCCTCAAAAACGCAGGGGTGTGGATGTCCGCCAATATTTTTTGTATCTTCTAGAGGTTGCTCCTATCTCAGCAACCACTCATGCTATCGACTTGAAATTTAGAATAGTTGTAGAATTTGGTTTCCCAACTTAATTGTACATGTAAAAATAAAAATAAATATGATTATTACTGTAAATGAGGCCCAAATAGGGGGGGCAAAATTTCAAATTGTCGTACTAGGTCGAGTGGGGTATCATATGAAAGGGCTTTACTTGTAAATTCTTAAATATATTTTTGTATTTTTTTACAACTCTTAGTTTTCAAGTTGTGATGACAAATGTCAAAAATACCAATCCCTCCCCCCCTTATCTCCGAAGTCTGTGAAAGGAAAAATCTGAATTAACTACAGTCAATAGAAGTTTATGTAAATATTACAGCAAAAATAAAAGGATCTTTCTAAGATGCACAGCTTTTTAGAAATCTGCAAAAAACCTTTAAAAACTAATTTAGTTTTGCGGTTCAAAAATGGACTTTATTGTTTCCAAAAATACTATAGATATATCGGAACCATCGGCGCGCGAGTCCGATTCGCACTTGACCGGTTTTTTTTCATATTACGTTACATTAGACATTCAACCTTAAATAACATTAAATAAATAAATAAATAAATAAAAAAATAAAATTAGTGGAGTAGAGAAAATAGCCTCCCGTCAGTAGCTCGATTCTTTAGCGTTTGGCCTGTATAACCCTTTTTATTGATATGTCGTAGATAACTACCTACTTATAGTTTCAGATAGCATCATTAAATGCAAAACTCAAATTTTGACCAGATTAGTCAAAAAGAATGACTTATAACTAAGTTAATAAGACAGTACCTGGGCGACCGAGCTTCGCTCTATAATAGCCACCTCAACATTAAAATACCATCCAACAGATGGCGCTGTAGGTTTTTGTCTAAAACGCAAATGCTTAAAAACACGGTGAAAACGAATTTTCCCAGACATGAGACCTAGCTAGATCGATGTTTTACACTCAAAAACCCCCGTATGGTAAATTTCATCTAAATCGTTAGAGCCGTTTTCGAGAAACCGATTACAAATATATATACAAATATTGCTCGTTTAATAGTATAGAATTACACAATAAGACACAAGAAGTTGATAATGACTTTTAACAGACCAATTGCGCAATCATAGTGACTGACTGGTCGGTACTGTTACAGAACTATACTGACAGACTATTATTTTTGTGAATATAATATTCTTCACCTGTATACCAAATTGCAGAATTTAGAAAGTAGTTGCGACTACAATATTTTTTTGAAAAATCATAGCCCTGCCAATTGCCAAACGCTAACGAATCCAGCTGACTGACGGGACGCATATTTCTCTACTCCACTAATGTGACATAATATAAAAAAACAGACTTTAGAAAACGCTTAGTTTTAGGTCCTCGCCTCTCGGGCTTTAAGGCTAAAAAAAAAAGTAACTGTATTATTTAAGGGTCTTACCTCCAGTACACGGAAGTCATCAACGGTTCGGAACCTCTCGAGGTGCTTGGTTAACCGCTCGTCCACTTGTAAAGCGGTCGCGTGTTTGTAGTATTTCAGGAACGCCCAGAATTTCTCCAACCCATATAGTTGGCCTCCTGATAACAAGAAATTACTTTTAACCTCTAGAACTCGGATCTCTTCCTTCGGGACATCGAAAAATTCTTTCAGTTTAGCCGGATTTTCACGACGGTAAAATTTTAGTGCCTCTGAGGGATGCAGCTATACGAAAAAAAGAGAAAGCTATTAGACTATTTCTTTCTTTCGTATAGCTGGATCTTTCAGAAGCGCCTTCATTTTGGCCCGTGTAAATCAAGACGTTAAACCCTAAAGCTCCTGGAAAATATTTATAATAATAATTTGACAATTTGTTTCCCAAATTTGACACAAATCCTTTTTCTCATTTGACACTATTTTTTTTCCTCATTAGACAGACACATATCTTTCCCAAAATTAACACAAATCCTTCCCCAATTCAACATAATTCTTCTCTATTCCAATTGACACTATTATATTCCCCAAAAAGTCTTTCCCCAACTTTGAGACAGGATTTGACACAATGCATCCCCCCAATTAGCCACGATTCTTTGTCCTAATATGTCACAATAGTATGCTCACCCTTCTCGTAGTCGGCGAGTGTTTCCTGCTGGAAGTGCTGGTAGAGCTCCGGACGGAACTTGCGCTCCAGTCCGTACGAGTAGAAGCGGAACAGACACTCGAGTCCGTAGCGGAAACCGGCCTCTGCGTCCTCCTTCGCTAGCGTCCTGTTGACAGGCATTTCAACATTCTTATATATACCCATATTTGGTTGATATTCCACACATCCGCACAAGGCGCTTTGAAACATTTTATAATGCGAACAGCTAAAGAGTGGAATTCTCTGCCTGCGTCTGTGTTCCCGAGCTCTTATAATCCGAATATATTTAAGTCGCGAGTGAATAGGCTTTTTCTGGGCAAGCTCGTTCCATCGTCGACCTCATCTCTGTCCTCAAGGCTAGATCGAGGTCAAGAGTAAGCCCATACATAGTAAAAGAAAAAGACTGGAGGAAGCTCCCTTTCCTGCAGTAGAAGTTTCATGGTATGTTACGATGATGTTATTAAACGTACCGGAACTCGTTGTACATGGTTCTGTTGAAGTGGTCTCGCAGGAAGAATGACCAGAATCTGAACAGTGTGTTCATTTCCTGCGACTGTCCGGAGCCTAGTCGCGCGCGCTCTGTAACACACACAACAAAAACTAATGTAGGGACAACGTAATAATTGTGTTTTGACGCTTCCTTAACACCAACAATAGTAGATTAGTAGCCAAGAGCTGTAAGGCATCAATTGCAGCCCGAGATATTTAGGCGCACGAGCGCAGCGAGGGCGCCTATAGTTCGAGGGTGCAATTGATGCTTACACCCGAGCTAACTACTCTGCTTTACATCTCGATTGTGAGGTAAGTAGGTCCTTATTACCACCAAATTGTAGGTGACCAATTAGCGCTCTTGGGTAATAATGTAGCTCGAAAAGCCCTAGCACTTCACTCTTTCAAAACTCAATTATTTACCGCCCTAGGGCTTTTCTAGATACATTATTACCCTAGAGCGCTAATTGGTCACCTACAAGCCCCATTTGGACCTACCTACCGAATATGAGAGATGTAAACAGTGTTTACTTTTCTTTGCAAGGCCTTAAATAGACTGCGCACCCAGGTTGGTAGATGCAAAGACAACCTGAGCCGGTGGGGCTACATAGAAGCTAGTAAAAACATCTGCGACTGCGGTGTGATGCCACAAACTATAAATGTCCCACCTCACTGCATGCGCATCATGACCTACATTACGCTCGCTAGCGGATCTATAAAAGGCCACACCAAATGCCATCTGCGTTGCCGAATACTGTTCTAAAAAGTATGTGTTGCCATCGACACGATATAAGAAGAAGATTTTTTGAATAGTTTGACAGCTGTCACAACGGACCTATTATTTATATTTATTTATCCTTGCATATTGTACAGCGTAAGGTCTTGCAAGTATAGTGCAGAGGTATTAAATTCTCTATTTACATAAAAATTTATGAATTAAAAAAAATGTCATCATTGAAGTAAAATAAAAAAAAAGCAATTATAAAGCATGCTTAACCTACGAAACTAAAATAATTTTATTAATTGATTTATTACAGTCACAACGATTTTCCAAGAGAGTGTTAAAAATTTGAAATACATAATAAATAATAAAAATAATACATAATAAAAATTACGATGACGCTAGTTTAATATTATACCTTCCTAGCCCGTTTTTACCGACGGTTTTTCAGAGTCGGCAACCTAACTTAAAAATTTGACAAGGGCACTGGTTTTTTACACAGAGCGACTGCCATCAGACCTCCACAACCCAGAGGGCAAACCAGACCCAACTCCAGATTAGGCTTTGCCAGGATAGTGGTCAACCTAGCTGTCAGAGTTTTCAGGCCGCAAATGGCCTCGGACTTGGCTTAGTGATTACTATCATTGACAGTAGCCGAGACCAACGGCTAAACCAGTGGAAGATTTGAAGTCTTGGCCGCCCTAGGCCGTGTTTTTGCCTCCAGGATTGTGTGTATCCATCAAATCAGCACCCTACATACATGTACCTCGTAAAATTTAGGATAAATCTTCTGTTAATTGAAAAAACTCTTTCGTGAACTCGGAACAATGGTATAGAGAGGATGAATGAAAGAAAATTGACGACAGAAATCCACCAGGCGAGAGTGGATGGAAATGTTGGAAGGGGAAGGCCTCGGCGAACGTTCCATGAACAAATTCAGGACGTCCTAAATAAAAGCCAGGTTAAAAGTATCCTAAACCTTGTAGCGTGTATGTGCGGGATGATGAAAGTAGAGTAAGAGAGGAAAGTATGCCAAGATCGTAGCAGGTGCAGGCTGTGGTCTCTGCCTACCCTACAGGAAAGGAGGCGTAATGTATGTTAATTTAGTCAGGGATTACCTTTGAGACAGCGCGAGTGGTACTTGTGGTAGGCCTGCTGTGTGAAGTGGTTCTGCTGTAGCAGGGCGTGGCTGGGGTGGTGGAAAGCTGGAAGAGATTGCGGGACGGACCCCACCGAACCCACTGACGAGCCTAGCGTCGGCGAAGTGCCTACCGACGACCTGGGAACAAAACACATTGAACAGTTAAAAGCAGGTCAAGCTTGACACATTGGACTATGTACCGTTCTTATTACAATAGACGTACGGGCTAGAGTCGCACTGCGAGTGTCAAGATTGACCTGTCGTTGACTGTACATTATGAGCGATCGAGATCGATCTTTATAATCTTAACCAAAGCCCGTCTGAACTATGTACCGTTCTTATTACAATAGACGTACGGGCTAGAGTCGCACTGCGAGTGTCAAGATTGACCTGTCGTTGACTGTACATTATGAGCGATCGAGATCGATCTTTATAATCTTAACCAAAGCCCGTCTGAACTATGTACCGTTCTTATTACAATAGACGTACGGGCTAGAGTCGCACTGCGAGTGTCAAGATTGACCTGTCGTTGACTGTACATTATGAGCGATCGAGATCGATCTTTATAATCTTAACCAATACAAAGCCCGCCAACAGATAAGGCTATGTAAAGTTTCTGAGACTGACGCTGACCAGTATCCGCTTCAGCTACGCGTTTGAAATTTTGTATACTACGAGTAATTTATTGCATGCTACGAACACCATCAAAAAATGGATTTTTTTCAAAATTAATCTCCCAAGGGAACGAAATAAGGGATGAAAAAATTTATTTTTATTTATTATGCTAATGATAAGAACAAAAGAAATAGATGTTACAACACTTTTCGAAAACCATCTCCCAAGGGATTTTGATGATGTGATGTGATCATAAATTTTCATCCCGTATTCCACCCCCTTTGGGGATAAGTTTTGGAAAATCATTTCTTGGACTGCGTTTGTGGTATGCAATAAATAAGCATATAAAACTTCAAATGCGTAGCACAAGCGGTCACGGGTCTGAGTCAGTCAGTCAGTCAGGACATGATATTGACATACGTGCATACCAAGTCTAAATGCTCGAATTAAAAAAATGTTTTTTTGGATGGCCCCTTGTTTTTTATATTTTTCAATTTTAATTTTAGGTGAAATATATTGTTTTAAAAACACCTATTCTGTGAAATTTTCAACCAGCAACTTAAGTCGGCTCAAAAGATACAACTTTCAACCTATTAAAAACGACATATTTTTGACATTATGCTCCACTGTGCGTCTCCGTCGCGTCCTGCCGGGGAGCAACTATTCTTATATGTAACTTATAAGTATTTACTTGAATCGTGCCAAGTTTCATCCCAGTAGGTTTTGAGCAGAGCACCCCATACAAGCTCGACCTTGGATCTCTGTAACGAAGCGCTTGCGTTTCGTTTTGATTTGTCCTCAAAATTCATACAACCAGTGTCGGTTTTCAATCAGCTGACGTTCTGAATTCAAAATTATTCTGAGCCTACGCAATGTTTTGACGTTTTTCGTTACTTGGCATCGATCGTTCGCTATAAATAGATCGATAAATCTACTTTTTAATTTAAATGTCTGTATTTTAAATGTTTGCAGCGGTATTGGTAAGTGCTTGCTTATTACTTCGTATCTCTTTAGGAAAATTATCAAATTTGTTTTTTTTTTATTTTAACACTTCCTGTGTTCGGATAAATAAATCTACTAAGTAGAAAATCGCATAACTTCCCAACCACAGACAGTATTCGAACCTGCGTCTTATTTTCTACTTAGTAAACTATCAGTGATCTCTAAAAGCGTGGTGTCTATGGTATTTCCCCTCCGGATTGTTCTAGTAAAAGCAGAAATTCTGAAAGGAGCTCCCTTTCTGAGATGTTGTGATAATGAGTAAAAAATTGATGATTAAAATTGGATTATGTGTGTATATCTCACCCGGTGCTGTGTGTCCGCGGGCGGTGCTCGCGCACGTCCATGATCCAGCCCACGTGGTGCTCCACGGGCGGGTTGAGGCTGTGTCGCGTCTTGTATTTCCTGCTCGAGCTGTAAAAACAAACTACATTAGCCCCTTACAGTTAATAGTACATTGCTCATCGAGAAGAGAAAGGGACCGATTTCCAACGAGGGTGTCGTTTGAGGCCTGAGGCGCAGTCGAGGCGATCTCACAATTGCTAATGTCAGAATTGTTGATAACATCCGTAGATAATGGTCGGGAACAACGGCTTAACGTACCTTCCGAAACACTGTATCATTTAACTTTTCGGACAATCAGGTGATTCATCCTGTAACGTCCTAACTAAACCAGGGAGGACGCACAAAGGGATTTTTCACCGGGAACCGAACCCAGAACCTCCGGATCAAGAGCCGAGTGCTCTGACCACTGGACCGAAGAGGCTATTAAGACCATAATAACTTCCGAGATTATTTGTCAGCACCATCATCAATGAGTTTTATGCTTTTCCGTTACGATTTCTACTAACTAGGGCACAATTTAGACATGGACGAATAATAATAAGACTGACAATCCCCATACTAGAAAACGTAACTCGGAAAGGAATAAAACTCATGGAAAATAGATGGCGCTTTCAAATAATCTGAAAATTAATTATGGTTTACCGAGTATTCTGCCAAAAATCATTCAAAATTTCAACATAGTTTCAATGTATAGAAACGCTAACATTTGAAATTCGGTTTATTTTTTTAGCAGAATACTCGATAAATCATAATAACTTCCCGGGCTATTTATTAGCGCCATCTAGTTTTATACTTTTCCGGGTCACGATTTCTAAAAGGGGATGGTCAGTCCTTCTTATTGTTCGTCCATGGTTTAGATAATAGTAAACTGATGTTTACAGATCCATCATTCCCAGGCGGGCTGTCGACAAATTTCAACCTTAAGTACTAAGCATAAAGTCCATAATTGCAATGTCCCGCTTAGAACACATTTTTAAATCGCTCAAGACTGGCACGGGTTGTCTCTTTACGAGATAATGAGTGAGACGCAAGTAGGTAGATATGTATAATGTTCAATCAAAAG
The DNA here is from genome assembly GCA_947532105.1 of Athrips mouffetella. NCBI lineage: Eukaryota > Metazoa > Arthropoda > Insecta > Lepidoptera > Gelechiidae > Athrips > Athrips mouffetella. The sequence goes on from OX383979.1 coordinate 12,325,021, forward strand.
TACAAATGCTTACCAACCTAAATCTTGTATTTACAATTAAAAATCCTGGTGTATTTACAATAAAAAAAATTACCTACTTTTTATAATGTAAAAAAATTATATCTTTTGTTTTTACGCGATTTACGTGACACTTGTACACTCAACAATATTTCCTTGTCTTTTTCTTTTTATCCATCGCTAAAAAGTTTCATAAAAACATATTTTCGATAATTTTTGTCTCAAGCCGTGCAGTCCGTTGAGCGCATGCAATGTAGTGTATACAGGCAACGAAGCAGTTGACCCCAACATAATTCTCTCAGGCAGATTTTATTTTACAGGATGATAAAGTATCATGAATTAAATGTAAATTCAAAATATCCAAAAAACAATAAAAAAAAAATTTTTCATAATTTTTTTGTAATTTTTGTATGGAAAAATTAAAAGTACTTACCGAACTTTTTTTTGGAGGTTTTTATAGAAGATTTGTCTCAAATAGTGTAAGACCCCAGCAAAGTTTCATTGACTGAGGATTTAATGCGGGGGTCATCATTCAACGATCCGCTTCGTTGCCTAGAATAATGCGTGACATTCGACTAAATTAGTAAAGACGCATTCGCGCGCCGCGGGTCATACCTACAGTGCGGAGTGAAACAGGCCTGACTAGGGCGGATGGTCAGCCTTTCCTGTAATGATTATTTAAACTATAGTGGTACATACATGACATCGGTAGCATGTGGATCTTTGCTGGCCGCGTAGAAGCGAGCGGTGCGGCGCGGTCGCTTCGCAGCGCGGCTTTCTGTTCGCTCTCCCTGAAATGTACACATTGCGTTATTACTAACTCGGTATGTGCTGTGCGGTATAATGAGACTGTGTGTAGTGTAGTACCGTGCGGTATGATGATACTATGTGTAGTGTAGTACCGTGCGGTATGATGAGACTGTGTGTAGTGTAGTGCCGTGCGGTATGATGAGACTGTGTGTAGTGTAGTGCCGTGCGGTATGATGAGACTGTGTGTAGTGTAGTACCGTGCGGTATGATGAGACTGTGTGTAGTGTAGTGCCGTGCGGTATGATGAGACTGTGTGTAGTGTAGTACCGTGCGGTATGATGAGACTGTGTGTAGTGTAGTGCCGTGCGGTATGATGAGACTGTGTGTAGTGTAGTGCCGTGCGGTATGATGAGACTGTGTGTAGTGTAGTACCGTGCGGTATGATGAGACTGTGTGTAGTGTAGTGCCGTGCGGTATGATGAGACTGTGTGTAGTGTAGTACCGTGCGGTATGATGAGACTGTGTGTAGTGTAGTGCCGTGCGGTATGATGAGACTGTGTGTAGTGTAGTGCCGTGCGGTATGATGAGACTGTGTGTAGTGTAGTACCGTGCGGTATGATGAGACTGTGTGTAGTGTAGTGCCGTGCGGTATGATGAGACTGTGTGTAGTGTAGTGCCGTGCGGTATGATGAGACTGTGTGTAGTGTAGTACCGTGCGGTATGATGAGACTGTGTGTAGTGTAGTGCCGTGCGGTATGATGAGACTGTGTGTAGTGTAGTGCCGTGCGGTATGATGAGACTGTGTGTAGTGTAGTGCCGTGCGGTAGGATGAGACTGTGTGTAGTGTAGTACCGTGCGGTATGATGAGACTGTGTGTAGTGTAGTACCGTGCGGTATGATGAGACTGTGTAGTGTAGTACCGTGCGGTATGATGAGACTGTGTGTAGTGTAGTACCGTGCGGTATGATGAGACTGTGTGTAGTGTAGTACCGTGCGGTATGATGAGACTGTGTGTAGTGTAGTACCGTGCGGTATGATGAGACTGTGTAGTGTAGTACCGTGCGGTATGATGAGACTGTATAAATTAGTACCGTGCGGTATGATGAGACTGTGTGTGTAGAGTAGAGCCGTGCGGTATGATGAGACTGTGTGTAGTGTAGTACCGTGCGGTATGATGAGACTGTGTGTAGTGTAGTGCCGTGCGGTATGATGAGACTGTGTGTAGTGTAGTGCCGTGCGGTATGATGAGACTGTGTGTAGTGTAGTGCCGTGCGGTATGATGAGACTGTGTGTAGTGTAGTGCCGTGCGGTATGATGAGACTGTGTAGTGTAGTGCCGTGCGGTAGGATGAGACTGTGTGTAGTGTAGTACCGTGCGGTATGATGAGACTGTGTGTAGTGTAGTGCCGTGCGGTATGATGAGACTGTGTGTAGTGTAGTACCGTGCGGTATGATGAGACTGTGTGTAGTGTAGTACCGTGCGGTATGATGAGACTGTGTGTAGTGTAGTACCGTGCGGTATGATGAGACTGTGTAGTGTAGTACCGTGCGGTATGATGAGACTGTATAAATTAGTACCGTGCGGTATGATGAGACTGTGTGTGTAGAGTAGAACCGTGCGGTATGATGAGACTGTGTGTAGTGTAGTACCGTGCGGTATGATGAGACTGTGTAGTGAAGTACCGTGCGGTATGATGACACTGTGTGTGTTGTAGTACCGTGCGGTATGAGACTGTGTGTGTAGAGTAGAACCGTGCGGTATGATGAGACTGTGTGTAGTGTAGTACCGTGCGGTATGATGAGACTGTGTAGTGTAGTACCGTGCGGTATGATGAGACTGTGTGTAGTGTAGTACCGTGCGGTATGATGAGACTGTATAGTGTAGTACCGTGCGGTATAATGAGACTGTGTGTAGTACTGTACCTTGGGCGGCTGATGTAGACTCGCGAGGGCGGGCGGCGGCGGCGGCGGCGTGGCAGGATTGTTGTGCTTCTCGTTGGGAACCGTAGCTTCGAACTGTTCACGAGATATCACCGATACTGTGCGGTATTGATGCGAGCCGCTGCCATAAGACTGGAATAGAAACAATATCCAAATCCAAACTAATTCATGTGTTACGGTGAGTGATTAATTTTCAGTTTTTAACATAACATAACCTAACCGAACTTAATACGATAAATTTCTTAAAAATCTTGGTAATTATGAATCATTACCGGTAATTAGAAACTCATCAGTCACCTTTTTAGTAAGTAATAATTCTTTACTTTTTCAGAGTATTGGTCAGTTTACTGAATTGCTCAGTGATTTGTATTCAAGATTGAAATTCTGTGTGTATTAAACAAAAATTAGGCGACCTTCTAACACAAACAAACTTCTAACACAAACAAACTTCTAACACAAATTTAGAGAAGATACTAAGGCCAGTATTAATAAATCCCGCTCAAGTACAAGATTCATTTAAGGGCAATTGCATTAATGAACAAAACTTGAGTACCTGTCATCAAAGCAAATATCACTTAAGTGTTGACAACACACTCGATATTTAATAAAAAAAACTTACGAGTCGATATCAATGAGTGTTGTCAAACTGTGAAATCACTTTTTTTGTTCTTCAACGACTGCATTTTATTTTAGTTACAGTACTTGCCCAAAATAACGCTTATGTTTCCTGTTCTAATGGTATGTATTCAACAAAACATAAAATGCCACGAAATGTCTTGTCTTATTGTAAAAAAAAAATGCAGATATCCATTCTTTTTTTCTCATTTGACGTACGTAGCAAAGACGTCTTACTTGACAGTGATAGTTGTTTATTAATTAGCTAGATTTTGATATGCTGATCGCACCTCGAGATCTGAAAAGGCGCGCTCAGCCGATGAAACTGAACAACTTTCTCATAAAAACATGAAACAAGATAAAATTTTGAACTCCCGTTGGTTGATGGTAGTGAAGGTGGCTACCACAGGTGGCTACCATTTGTGGGGTTTTAAATTTTATCACCCACACTTGGGTGATATTTCACACATTCGCGACAAATGCTTTGAAATTTTTAAGGTTCCGTACCTTAAAATAAAAAAAAACAGAACCCTTATAGGATCACTTTGTTGTTCCTCTGTCTGTCTGTGAAGACCCTTTTTCTCACGAACGGGTAGAGGTATCAGGTTGAAATTGATACCGAATATTAAAGTCTATAAACCACATAAGATCTAAAAATTTCAATTTTTTACAACGACGCAATCAAAAGATATGGCTTTTTATGTCGTCATCTTCGTACATTTATGCACTCAAGCAAAACCTAGAGGGTACTTCCCGTTGACCTACAATTATGAAATTTGGCAAGAAGCTGGTCTCACAGTACAAATAAAGGGAAAAGCCTAAAACCACTAAATAGAACCGTTTTTCCCCCGAAGGGTAAAAAACGGATATTTAGGTTTCTGCCGAAGCTTGAACCATATTTGAGATTACACTCCCGTATCTCAGCCCGTTTCACTCAGATTTCATATCTTGCAGCGCCCTCTGGCGACTATTTTGGTTACTAAGGTCCCCCCCACGCCCGTCACAAGCGCCCGTCTGTTCTTTGATCAGTACCTTTAAATTAAGCCGGCAAGGCCTTCAGGTATGGTTCAAGCTTCGGCAGAAACCTAAATATCCGTTTTTTACCCTTCGGGGGAAAAACGGTTCTATTTAGGTGTTCGTGCCTTCGCTTGAACCATATTTGAGACGTGTTTAACTTCTGACGGCGCTTTGGCGGGCGTACTGTGACCTGTCTCATTTAGTAAAATTTGTCTTTAATGCGTAATTTATAACAGAGTTAATTTAAGAATTTTAAATTAGTATTTTTAAATTTAATCAAACGGTCTTGTCGAAACTTTCTTCATAATAAATAGGACTCACGAAACAAATTAGTAAAAGAAAATCTAAATATTTCATTTTCTTGTTTAGATTTTCTAGCGTTGCACACGGTAGCAATACTTTATTTTTTATTTTTAATACTAATAAATTGTATAGATAATTTCGAATAATTGTAAGATTACAAACAGCAAATATTGAAAAACTGCAGGCAACTTGAGATGATGCTAACAAATAAATCTGTTGACCTGTCAAATCTTTCTTGGAAGGAGTTGAAACTCTCATCAATGCTCAAAATTTTTCCTGCGTTCAGTAATCAGTCACTACACCAGACGCTTTGCGACGATGTGTTTAGCTCGTTTATCTTATTACCTACAATGAGTGATTGAAAAATAGTATATTACAGTTTAGTATGTAAATATGCAGTATATGTAATTTCTCTTACGACAGCTCGTTGATTATTTATTTTATGGAAAATTAAACTTTTGGACTCACAACTTGTAAAAGTTACTTAGGTATCGCCTGCAGATTACAACCAGTCTGAACATGCGTCTTGTTTGCGGTGGCTAGTGCTCTAGACGGTATGCATAGATTATTCGCGCCCAGCGCTAGTGGCTAGAACACCTCATTGAATTCGTGAAATGACTACAATACGAGTTATTTCTTAGGGACATCTGGTAAAGTAAATATATAAATTAAGCAACGACAGTTATAGGAAATGCCCAAAGTATAACAAATACAAAATTCTTAGGTAAATCTTTAAACTCCAAATAACAGTGACAGGAAATTCCAAGCGTATAACAATGGATACGAAAAGCCTTCAAGGTGAGAAAATAAAAATTTGGGTCTATATCCATTAATTAAAGTAGTCTGCAGTAGGAGCCGTGTGAATATTCTAATTGTCTAATTCGACAACAAATTCTCCCTTCCAAAAAAAACCTGTAAAATGACGCTCTTCTCGGTACTCAGCAAATACTGAGTATAAACAAGGTGAGGTCCACTTACAAAATGAATGAAAATCACAAGTGATTTCGTGTTGATCTCATGTTAATATGAGAAGGAACAAAACGGCTGAACAAAATGATCGATGGATCAATTCGATTTATTCTAATTATTTGGATTTTGAATTTTCATTTTGTAAGGTTACAACCAATTCTGTGGCGAGGCAACCAGGTGTTAAAGCGATGTTGAAAACTGGCTGGTCTAGTCCATATGCAGAATATAACAACAAAACAATTTCAATTTACCGAGGTGACTTCTTGTTTTAATAGTCTTATCATGCTAAAATTGCAAAGAAGATTCTTCGAGAGTTGAGATAGTTAGGGATCAAAAACTACTACTTTACTATGCCATTGTACTTACAAAAGTATTCTATAATGCTTAAAGGCAACAAGGATTTTTTTTTTTTTTTTAAACCCATCAAACCACGATAAAAATATAGTGAGAAGTTATTTATGTTAAACTATTATTGATGGTTTTTTTTTTTATTTACAAAAAAGACCTTAATGCAAAAGGTGTCGAAGTCTTCATTGTTGGTGCATACAAGTTGGAACTAGAGTATTGGGATTTTTGGGATACCAACAAAATACGGGTATCCTTGATCTTACCACAAGTTCATCAGAACAAGCTATTGCTGTTATAAGAAAGCAAACTATAGCAAACCGACCAAAAATTGTTTTTCGAAACTAACTCTGTAGCGGAATAAAGAATTTTTTGGACTGTTCAAGAAATCTTTTTACTTTACAGCGAAAAAACAATCAAACTGAAAAAGTGCATTTATGACAATTCAAAAAGGCTACTGAACTACAAAACTACAGAACAACTAAACTCCAGAGAGAAATAAATTAAATATGAACATTATTGCAGATTTAACAATAATTTGTCAATTCTGACAGGCCGAATTCAAATACTTTTAGCGGGTCGTGATAGCTATCAGATAGACCTGATATTATTATTAGCATGGGTGTTTCCCCTTTTACGGTTGCACTTAGGATGTGAGCATCATCTGGGAAATATAGCTATTGATTAATGTTAGCAAATACATAAGTCTGGGTAAGGTTGACTGAGGCATCTGCAAGAGATCCTCGATCTACGACATCATCTTTTGGATGAAAGATGGAAGAAGTAAATAAGTTACTGCTGCCTACTTGATTGCATCTGCTTACTCAATAGCAATGATTTGACACTTAGCTTACTATAGGTAATATGCAATTAAAGGTATCACAAATCTAGCTGTAAACATGTTGGTTACCTATCTAAAGCCTGTAGCTTTGTTAATAGGGTCCAAAAGGTCTACATTGGCGAAAGTTACCTACTTTTTCTTACACGATGACCTTTACAATACCACCGGTGTGCTGGCTGCCTGTCATGTGTGGTTGACTATTTTGTTTGCTCAATAAAGTATGCCTAAACGTATCACGCCAGAATCGGCTCGAAAGAACAACACATTTTAGTTGTATGTTCATTATTTACTTGCTGGAAAAAGCCTTCGTCAAATGCCCAAAATTTGGTGAAGAAAGTACCTAATAGATCCTGGCATCGGATAATTTAATACGGTTTTTGTAAGCACAAAACGATGGTTAAGAAGCTTTTTGACAAGAGAAGCTAAAGTTGCGTGTACTTGTCTTAGTCTTTAAGTGCAATATTATTTAATCTTGTGACTCGTGAATAATAGCATCATATTCACAGAAACGGTTATAGCTTAGATTAATTTTCCTTACAAATAAAGAAAGTTACGCAACATAAGTTCTGGGTATGGTTAACTGCGGCGGCTATAGCGTTTTTTGTGCTTCGGAAGGTCGCAGTTGTCTTCTTGGTTAGTGGAGACTTTATCATCTCAGAGGCCAAAATCTTTTGATGTCAGGGTTGTCCTGCTTTGACTAGAAAGTATTGATACGCTTACTGGCTATCACGCAACAAGCAAGCTTAGGAAAGCTGGCAGGAACCCAGATTTATCAGCTAAACTCGTCTTTGTATACTGCGTGCAAAATAACTCCGTCTGTGACCGTTAATGCGCAGAAGTCAAGAGTTGCGGGGGTGAGCGCGGCTCCCCCCAGGGGGCGAGCGGATCGTTCATTGGCTCTCCGCCTGTCACCCATGCGCAGAAAATAACCGACATAGACAGACTTTTCCTGAACGCGCTGTAATAACCTCTTACTCTGTGTTTGTATATAAGCGTTTTTGGACAATAAAGCAAGAAACGTTTAGAAGTAGTTTTAAAATAAATTTGACGTGAATAATGAATAAGTATTTTGTGTAGCTATTGTCATCAGGCTGCAGCTGTGAATAAAATTGTAAGTTTCACTTTACAGAAATACACTTAGACGGGGAGCAGTTAGGTGAAACCGTTTCTTCCTCTCGCTGAAAGTGAGGCTGTCCTTGTTGGACTGGTAGTTTTTATTGCCCCCCCCCCTCTCATTCTATCTACCAGAAGAAAGTGGAAACGTACTTCCCAAGGTAGGTGTGCTGTGTTATTATTATTCAGAAACTATTAACATCAATCGTTATGGCCATGCAAGCAAAGATATAATTTTGTGGCGGGATAAGGAAATTCATATTTTCTTATTAGTACTTATGTCCCAACTTGTCGAGGAATCGTTCTGTAAGCCACGTATAAGACTTTCAATTTTCACTTGTCTGTAAGAACAAAGGAATGAAGGGAGGATACGTTACAATTACTTCAGCGCAAGTGGCTAAGAATATTTTGTTTTTCGTCTCTCATACGGATAAACAGTGTGTGATTTAAGTATGAACCGTGTCGGCTTTGAAGCGCAACACTGTGCTACTCTGAATACAACGTCCTTTGAGGCAACAAAATATCTTCTTAATTTTGAGGTTACGAAGTGACTTTTTAATAATTTTGATTACCTCCCTTGTCGTGTTGTTGTTTGTTTGTTGCCTACACATTTATTTGCGGACAAGCAAGCAGTGAAAAGTGAGTGCATGGCATCTATTTTGGAGGTTGCTACATATTTTCCATAAATTGTAATAATGGAATTTCGCGAGGTAACGTGTGATGCTATTAACTACATAAAGTTCTCTCAATTTTAAGAACACCAGGTAATCTGACCTCTCACAAGTCCAAGTCATCAAAACAAATGATTTTGTTTGAAGAGAGAATAGCTTAGCGGAGATAAGCTAACTTGCCCTGGTCTGTTTTGATTATAAATCTCAAAATCAAAGGATGACCATTAGCTGACAACAAGTTTTTGTGTTAGGCGACAAAGATCATTGATTGAGGCAACATGCATAGGCCACTTAGACTGCAGACCGTCCATAATTACTGTGGAAGTACTTGCCATGTTCTGTAATTAACGTGTAAGAGAAGCGCTCGTGGTCGAGTGGTAGTTACTCTTTCTTTCTGATCAAGAAAGTTAAGCAATGTGGGCTGTGGTCAGAACCCGGACGGGAAATCGCTATAGCTAGACTATAGTGGCACAACAACTAGAGCGTTTCCGTGCTTTGGGTGGCGCGTTAAGCCGTTGATCCCGGCCTGTCAATGATAGTAATTAAGCCAAGTCAGACGCCATTTGATGGCTTGGGGTTCTGACATCCAGGCTGGCCACTAGCCTTATAAAACCTTATCTAGGTTTTGATTTGGTTTACCTTCCCTCTGGGTTGCAGAGGTCTGATAGCAGTCACTCTTTGAGAATACCAGTGCTCTTGTCGAATCCCCTAGGATAGGTCGCTTAGAACAAAGCTAGGGCAATGACGATGATCGGCTTGTAAGATTAGTTTCAAAACTGGCCACTGTTCCTTGTCGTGTCATGAGCCGACACGCGTCGTCTCGTGAGATGACGCCGGACCCGCGTCGTCTCGTGAAACGACGCAGGCCAATGAAGCGACACGCGTCTTCTCGTGAGACGACGTCGATGAGTGAGGCGACATACGACGTCTCGTGAGGCGACATGACGTCTCGTGAAGCGACACGTTGTCTCGTGAAGCGATACCCGTCGTATCACGAAAGCATGGCATTTACAATAACGGTGCTTAAGGGAGGCAGCCGTATGTGGCAATATACGTCGGTCAATGAGACGACGGTTATGACGGTGCCTAGAGAGGCAGCTGCGTCTCGTCACTGGACCCAAAAGTCCGAGCGGAATTTACAGTGTTGCACGAAAAATCATTTTACAATGACTTCGTTAATGACGGTGCCTAATAGAGGCAGCTGCGTCTCGTCGCTGGGCTAAAAGTCCGAGCGGAATTCACAACAGAACGAGAAAACTGAAATATATTTCACTAGGCACGTGTTACTCGGCTGAGATACAAAAGCGTACTGATCAAAGAACAGACGGGCGCTTGTGACGGGCGTGGGGGGGACCTTAGTAACCAAAATAGTCGCCAGAGGGCGCTGCAAGATATGAAATCTGAGTGAAACGGGCTGAGATACGGGAGTGTAATCTCAAATATGGTTCAAGCGAAGGCACGAACACCTAAATATTACAATTTTCCTCACAACTAATAATAACCAATTAAGGTGAGCTCCCGTTTTAAGAGCTTTTCTCTAAAAGAGGGGTCAGGTTGGACGGTCGCGGAGTTTTAAAGTCAAAGAGCAAAAGCTTTTAGTTAGGTTGGAACCTTTATGGCGCGAGTCCGACTCGCACTTGGCCGGTTTTTTTATTATGTACACAGCTAAAGAGTAAAATTATCTGCCTGCGTCCGTGTTCCCGAGTTCATATAACCCGAATCTATTCAAGTCGTGAGTGAATAGGCTTCTTCTGGGCAAACTCGTTACATCGTCGACCTCATCTCTGTCCTCAGGGCTATATTGAGGTCAAGAGTAAATACCAGAACCATAAAAAAAACTCTGATCAAACGAAGCCGGGTACCATAGCTAGTAGTAAATAAATAAAACTTACCGATGTGTATTCGGTATCATTCCACAAGTCTTCTTCATATCGCCGAAGACCATCGGTGATCACCTGAAAACAACATCTAAATTAGAGAACGTAATTAGTTATTTATTATGCAAATTGTTATTTGGCGTGAGTGCCTCGTATTGAAACTCGAGCAAGCGAAGAACTCTTGGATTGACCCACCAGCGAAGCGATTGGTTTAAAAGTAGATCCTGAGCTAAGCGAGAGTTTCAAGGCACGAGATGCAAAATAACTTTGCTGCCGAGCGAAACTTAATTTTTCACCTCACTAAAGCGAGTTAATTATAACGAATAGCGCCATTCATAATCATGTTCTAATTTTAAAAAAATTTCCACGCTAGCGGCCAAAGATGACTTTTGCACGCAGATTTCGACGGATAAAGCAGTTTTTTGAGCTAGTGAGGTGAAAAGAATATTGAGTCGAGTATTTTTTTAGAAAAAGCGGCTCGTTTCCGTGAGGGGTTTTCATTTGGGACAGCCTGCGTCCAGTCCCCCTGGTGGTCGTGGCCGTCGTGCTAGTATACCAGTAACAATTATGAATGCTGTGTCTTTGCTTAATCAAATCTAGGATTATTTGAATTCATGACCGAGAACGGATTTGGAACAGAATGAGGCTTCAAAATTGTAACACAGCACTTGTGCACAAAAGTATGTACCGTAGAATTCCAAACATTTATAATAAATAGCCGAACTCACTGCGAGACTGTGATAGCCTTAGTGTGTTTAAGGAAAAGCTACATGACATTATAGTCTTAATGAATATTTTAATGATAATATTTAATTGTAAATGATTGCAATAATATTTTTTTGAAGTACTTGACTGTAGTATGAATAATTTGGAGACATTGTATTTTACTTGACATAACTTTAATCTGTAAGTAATTTTTGTATGCCTTAATGGCGGGACATAGCTATAACTATTTATAATTTTATTGTAACACCTCAATGACCACAAAACAACATTTCATTTCAAACAGCTACCAGTAACAGGTACTAGTGTGGTATACCTGCTCCAGGTCCTGTGTGATCTTGGTACGCGTGGCCCAGTCCCCCTGGCGGCCATGCTAGTATTCCAGTAACAGCTACCAGTAACAGCTACTAGTGTGGTATACCTGCTCCAGGTCCTGTGTAATCTTGGTGCGCGTGGCCCAGTCCCCCTGGCGGCCATGCTAGTATTCCAGTAACAGCTACCAGTAACAGCTACTAGTGTGGTATACCTGCTCCAGGTCCTGTGTAATCTTGGTGCGCGTGGCCCAGTCCCTCTGGCGGTCGTGCTAGTATTCCAGTAACAGCTACCAGTAACAGCTACTTGTGTGGTATACCTGCTCAAGGACCTGTGTGATCTTGGTGCGCGTGGCCCAGTCCCCCTGGCGGTCGTGCTAGTATTCCAGTAACAGCTACCAGTAACAGCTACTAGTGTGGTATACCTGCTCAAGGACCTGTGTGATCTTGGTGCGCGTGGCCCAGTCCCCCTGGCGGTCGTGCTAGTATTCCAGTAACAGCTACCAGTAACAGCTACTAGTGTGGTATACCTGCTCAAGGTCCTGTGTGATCTTGGTGCGCGTGGCCCAGTCCCCCTGGCGGTCGTGCTAGTATTCCAGTAACAGCTACCAGTAACAGCTACTAGTGTGGTATACCTGCTCAAGGACCTGTGTGATCTTGGTGCGCGTGGCCCAGTCCCCCTGGCGGTCGTGCTAGTATTCCAGTAACAGCTACCAGTAACAGCTACTAGTGTGGTATACCTGCTCAAGGTCCTGTGTGATCTTGGTGCGCGTGGCCCAGTCCCCCTGGCGGTCGTGCTAGTATTCCAGTAACAGCTACCAGTAACAGCTACTAGTGTGGTATACCTGCTCAAGGTCCTGTGTGATCTTGGTGCGCGTGGCCCAGTCCCCCTGGCGGTCGTGCTAGTATTCCAGTAACAGCTACCAGTAACAGCTACTAGTGTGGTATACCTGCTCAAGGTCCTGTGTGATCTTGGTGCGCGTGGCCCAGTCCCCCTGGCGGTCGTGGCCGTCGTGTTTGGCGGGACGGGGGCCGGTCGACGTCTGTGTCACGATCAGAAGCCGCCCCACGTCCCGGTCCGTAAACTCCATGTCAGATTCTGAATCCGACCTGCAACAATACATTTTTCATAAAAAAATCACTTTTGTTACAAGTTTCACCGATTGTCTGTTTGGTCAAATTTTCAAGTTTGAGCCGCCAAAGGCCTCTGATATGGCTCAATAACGACTACATTCTTAGATTCGTGCTTTCCCAAGGAACTTTTTAGACGCACAGGTAATTCAACCTGCATGTCCTAACCAAACTGGGAAAGTCGCACAAACGGATTTTTGTTTGACAGTGTCCCCCACCCGGGAATCGAACCCAGAACCTGCGGGGCGAGAGCCGAGCGCTCTAACCACTACACCACGGAGACTGTTAAAACAATACTTGTTAGAAACAAAACCGCGATCCGCGTAGAGCGAAACTCGCTTGATGAATTCCTCTCAAGCGTAAGATTATTCTTTGTAAACTGAAAAATGTTCTAGAACACGACACTGGCAGAAATGACCCAAATATGGGTTGACGATTGCCAAATTAAAAAAAGTACGAATGCCACTCCGGGAGTGCCAGCAGAAGTGAAAAACTGCATTTTATAATATTTGGCTTTTTGTAAGGGTCAATCGCGCCATTATTGCTCACGTACTTCTTTGATGTCACTGACATTTGACGCGAGAACATTTTTTACTCATCTAAAAAAGTGCCACGTGCCGCCAAAGAAGTTTTCACTTCAAAAAATCCAGTGTCGGTACAGACCAGGCGTCGCAGTTGTCGGTGAAGGTGTTGAGCCTCGGCGGCGGCAGCTCCAGCTCCTCGTCCAGCTGGAAGTGCAGCTCCTCGCGCTCCGCCCCCCCGGCACCACTCCCCCCCCCACTCCCCCCGCCGGCCCCGCCCCCCGCGTCCCCGGGCGGCGCGGCCGACCGCTCCCGGGAACCCGCTTTGGTGCGACGTTTCACCTGCAACCACAAACAAAATAGTACAGGGGTCTACTTCCAAAACCCGCTGTAATAAGTTTTCGCGTTTTCTTGGTTTTGTTTCTCAAATATAAGGGAGAATCTGTGGGCGATTATCGGCCAGGACAAGGAAGGAAGATTCAGGTGATAACACGTCAGAGCAGGATGCCGACAAAAAGTCGGTCACCGATTCTCGGTCGTGTGCGGGAATCCCAAAGGTCCATTTATTTTGACCACATAAAAGAGAGGGTTAAGTCCTATCAGGATGTCAAATCATTGGCAGTGGACAGAGATAAATGGAAATTTCTTCACCGACAACAGCGCGGCTCTTAAATATGAGAAGAAAAAGAATAAGGTCCAAATGAAATAGTGAACATAATTTTGCCATGTTACTCAGATCTTGAAACTGAATAACTTTCCCCAAGGAACATATGTAGGTCGAAGTACGAAAAAAAATTATTGACCTTAAATAGAAACTGCATCAGCAGATACTGCTGATTTTGTATGGCAGTTCAAATTTGTTTTTTCATATATTGACCTATGTACCTTTGGGAAAGTTGTTCAATTTTATGGTATAAATAACAAGCTAAAATTATGTTCAATATTAAAACCCTATACATATAATCTACTATACTTTATGTACAATATTGTATACCATTTGGTTATCAAAAGAACTAAAACTGAACCAAACTAGCTTTCAAAATTAGTTTCGTTTCAAAATCCGCTAAAAAATCTAACCAAAATGTACCTAAAAACCTACATCTTTTCACTCTATGGTTCCTTCGGTCTATTTCAAAATAATCAAAATACATTGTAACGAGTTTTGAAACTTTACCCCTCTTTCTTCTAAGCCTGTCAATCAATTACAAAAGGACAAATTTCAAGTAACCAAAATAAAATTCTGAATACACACAATCCAATCCGAACCCAAAACTTCAAGGCTGGCTTACCTCAGTCCACACATCGGGGTTGCTTCTGTTGGAGTTCTGGCTGGAGACTGATTCTCGTTCGTTCTGATCCCCTTCAGCTTTCTCGCTCTCGTCTTCTGCGAAACGAAACGATAATAAAACAACATGATTTACTACCGCAATCAGAGATGTCACTTGAAATTACTCTTTATTTCGTTCCTTAGGCCGGTATTTCACTGGGACACCACTGTGGCGCGACTGATGTCCGTAACTAGACACCAGTAAAGACACACTCTGCGGCCACAGTATTAAGGGCTATATTTCAATGTGAGTGGTAGCGCGACCAGCATCCGAGCTGGTTGCGCCGCCAAATTGGTTGTGCAACCAAACGGACACCAGGTGAGTAACTCTCTACAGAGCTGTATACATTTTGTTGGTAGCGGCGACTGGTTGCGCTGCCATGGTGTCCCAGTGAAATACCGGCCTTAAACAGTATCGAGAATATTAATAGAATCGATTCGGACATTCCTTACTACAGACAGAATTTTCATTTATGTATTACTGACCAATATGCTAAGTATTAATATAATCGAAAATTTTACAAAAAAATTACACCCATTTACTTAAGAACAAACCTGTACGAGTATGTCATTATGATGATGATAATATGCAATCAAAAAAGCTCACATACCTGATTTGATGCAGCGTTCAAAAATTAATTTAGTACTGTACGCTCATTCCCTAATTTTAATTTAAAAAAAATTTGTTCTTTTTTAGTTTCTCGGTGCGCGAGTCCGACTCGCACGTGGCCGGTTTTTTTTTTATTGTCGATGGGCTTATTCTTGATTTCGATCTAGACTTGAGGACAGAGATGAGGTCGACGATGGGATGAGCTTGCCCAGAAGGAGCCTATTCACTGGCGACTTAAATAGATTCGGGTTATATGAACTCGTGAACACAGAGCAAGCAGAGCTTGGCAAGTCGAAATGATGGAAAATTGACCAAGGCGGTAACAAAATGGCGAGCAAGGAGTTCAAATCGCTTGCAGATCGATTTGAACCGACCTATGGATGGTGATGACTGCAGCTCTGCGCCGGGGATTATACCAAGGACCAATAAT
The DNA here is from genome assembly GCA_947532105.1 of Athrips mouffetella. Classification (NCBI taxonomy): domain Eukaryota; kingdom Metazoa; phylum Arthropoda; class Insecta; order Lepidoptera; family Gelechiidae; genus Athrips; species Athrips mouffetella. Next base: position 12,340,512 of record OX383979.1, read on the forward strand.
AATAAGGACTGACCATCCCCTTATAGGAATCGTAGTTCGGAAAAGTGTAAAACTAGATGGCGGTAATAAATAGCCTAAAAAGCTATCACGATTTATCGAGTATTCTGCTGAAAAAACGTACGAAATTTTAATGTTAGCGTTACTTTATATTGAAACTATTTTGAAATTTTGAATGATTTTTTAGCTGAATACTGCGTAGACCATAATTACTTTTCAGATTATTTGCAAGCGCCATCTAGTTTCAATGAGCTTTATGATTTTCCAGGTTACGTGTTCCAGTATGGGGATTGTCAGTCATATTGTGTGTGATACTGACCGTGTGCGCGCGGAACAAACTCCGGCACGTCGGGGTTGAGGTGGTCGTGCGGCCCCTCCGCCGGCTCCGCGGGGGATGCCGCGCCGCGACCCGAGCGGAACATCCTGCGACACACACTCACTCTATACTGCGTGCAAAATAACTCCGTCTGTGACCGTTAATGCACAGAAATAAAAAAATAGTCGCGGGGGTGAGCGCGGCAGGTGAGCGGAGGCGAGCCAGTCGTTCATTGACTCTCCGCCTGTCACCCTTGCGCAGAATATAACAGTCATAGACAGACTTGTCTTGAACGCGCTGTACATACATATAAAGGGTGTTAGAGACAGCCATCCGAAAACTGAAAGGGCATGATCAGTCAACGTAACTATACAAGGTGTAAAATACGGTGTGAAAACGTAACGTTACTTTGGGAAAGTCCTAGTAAAAAACAATAGAGTCCGCCATATGCATATTCTGTATGAGCTAGTGAAGCGTGAAGCGTCTCACTGTCGCCCATGCTAGTCGGTCAAAAAACTCAGTTAAGTTTTACAAAAATCAAGATATCTTTAAAAATCTAATGTTTTAGTATAAACTTTGTTTGCGAAAGTGAAAATGTATCGTTTTTTACTAGTGAATTGATCATTAATACTAAGAACGGAAGCGTAAATATTCCGTAATAGCCATTTTATGCGTGATTTTTAACACTGTTTTTTTCCTGAATGGAAAGTGTTTTCACCAGAAAAACTGTGTTAGTAGCATTTATTAGTCCCATGTCACATATTTCTCAGAGAAAAAAATAAAAATTTTACGTTTTTAGGATTTGAAAAAAATTCCATACATTATAGTATGGAGGTCCCTCGCAAGAAAGTGCTACGCTTATAGCTCCCTCCTTAGCAGCAAGAGCTGCTACTAAAACCTCCTTGGGGAAAGTTGTTCAGTTTCGTTGATTGAACACGCCCTTTCAGTTTTCGGTATACCGTCCCTTACACTCTACATTTCAGTGAATAAAACTGTCAGGTAATGAGAAAGAAAACTGTCTCTCCATACAAAATTGCAACGGCGACACCTTTGAATTTTTCAACCCTCGAATATTTTTACTTACATATGACGTAGTAACTAATACACTGTGAATTTTCCATTGGTTTCGCTACCGAAACCTAGTGATTCTACTCATGAAAACAAGCAACTTTTCCTTTCACCGTGTATGGAGAATACAGATTCAGATAATTTTATTCAGTGTAGATTCTTTACATAATACTTTTTGAATGTAATGCGGCATACAATGCAAATAGAGCGAGTCTACGCCATTTCGGATCGTGCTTCAGCAGCGTAATTGATATAAGTAGTTTATTTTAACTCTAAAAATTCCAGAATATTGTAAAAAATAGAAGAACAATTACCGGGGTAGCGGGGGTGGTGGTACAGCTCGTAGGAGACTGGAGACGGGGGCCACCAGTGGGCCGCCCATCGTGGCCAGTGGGAATATGCCCACCATCTGCTTGCGCCGGCTGGAACACAAAATATAATTTTTTTTTCCTGGCAACAACGAACGTGAATTTCCGCGGAAGTCCGATTCTGTGAAAGATTTTTCAACTTATTTTTTCAAGTCCGTGTTTCTTAACCCCTCGAAGGTCCCCAAAAGAGGATAATTTCAAAAAATGCTAAAACATAATTTTATTTGCATTACGTCTAAATACCAATTCGCATAGGAAACGTATGTGTAAGGTACCTCGAAACTTGGCTCATAGACAGGGATAAGGTCAATTAGTAAAAATAAAAAATACGAATTTTTTTCGGTTACAAATAATAAAGTTAAAAAATAATTTTGTTTTTGTCAAATATCGATAGGTCGTGTGGCAGAATGAAACGTAGCCATGGCCAGTCTTAAAAAAAAAACAACTGACAACTGTTCTACGTAGTCTGTGGTCGGTTTATACCAAACCCCCCGTGTAAGCCGTCTCAAATGCTTTCAGCGCCTGACATTTGTGACGTCACACTGTTTAACTGTCATAATCAAGTAGTAATGAGGTATTGTCGATTTTTATATCGATGAAATTTGTGAAAAAAAAAACAAATACTATCAGATTTTTTTTATTATTATGGATTACTTATTTTTAAACTTGTATTATGTAAATAAAAAGGCCGATATAAGTTTATAATTTTATTTTTAGCTTAAAGAAAAAAGATCCTTAAATAGGTATATCCTTAACAATAACTATCATTATGACAATGGATAATCATTTTATTATTTTCCATTAGGCAGTGTATTTAATACTTAATAATACTACTAATACTTAAATAAAATGTACAAAAAGCTATTATTAGTACAGGTTTCACTCATGATTCTTCATGACCAGCAGTTGTCTTTTTCACTACGTACTCAAGATTAACAATCATAATAATCTGTAACAAAACGCATTTTTAAGTACAATATCATAAGAATATTCTATTTTAACACTTCCTGTGTTCGGATAGATCTACAAAGTAGACAATTGCCAAATTCTCAGTACCGGAGACGCTTTACCAACTAGGCTCAGGGTCCCGCATGATGTTGTAAAATTTGCGATCTCTATACGTATTTCAACGTTGCGTTTGTGCTTCCACCTAATAAGCATTACCTGTACTAGCTCAACAAGTCCTATTTTTGTAAATATAATTCAAGTCAAAAATTGGTAACACTACGTATAATTCAAAATGATTAAATTTTGCGATTTTCTACTTGGTAGATTTATCCGAACACAGGAAATGTATAAATAAAATCATTTTCAATCAATACATAGTGTTACCAATTTTCGACTTGAATTCTTTTTGCAATAATAGACTACTTGAGCTAGTAGTCAAGTACAGCTAATGCTTACTAGGTGGTAGCACAAACACAACGTTGAGATGCGTATAAAGGTCGCAGATTTCACAACATCAGGCAGGATCACAGTAGCCTAGTTGGTAAAGCGTCTCCGGTACTGACGGAGAAGACGCAGGTTCGAATCCTTCCTGTGGTTGTAAAATTTTGCGTTTTTCTACTTTGTACATCATCATAAGTTCAAAACTATTCTATTAAAGGGTTTAGAACAAAACTCAGTTTATTGGCCTTCCAGGCTCCGATATTAATACCACCAACAGTTGTCGTTTTCTCTCCTTATTTAAAATGTACAAACATAAACACCTGTAACAAAATACATTTTAATGTACAATATCATAAGTTAAAAACGGATGTATTAACGTGCCACCAAATTTGAGTAAATTTTTACCAAATAATATCCACCAAATTTTGTCTACCAAAATGGATGAATGTACACCGAATTTGCTTCTGGCACTTCGCCGGCAGCGGCCGCGGCACGCTCGCTTGGCTCATGCGTTGTGGTCGCAAGATAACCTTACACAACTTAACCGAAACGGTTATCCAAATTTGGTGTACGTTCAGCCAATTTGGTGTACTTTCATCCATTTTGTCTGTAGTGTATTGGGGTATAAAAAAATATTTTGGGAATCATTTAATTTGTTGCCGTTAAAAACTATTAAAACATAACTCACTTTATTGTCCTCTCCAATATTGATTCCACCATCAGTTGTCTTTTTCACTATGTACTTATTGATTAACAATGATTAACCTGTAACATAATATATTTTATGTACAAAGTCATAAGTTATAAACTATGCTATCAAAGGGTTAAGGGTGTATCTCAGTTTATTGGTCTCCCAGGCTACGATATTGTTACAACCAACAGTTGTCTTTTTCAATATAGATAAACAATCATAATAGCCTTTAACAAAACGTATTTTATGTACAATACCATCAGTTGAAAATATGGCATCAGTGTTTAAAATTTTACTAAAACCTAGCTGAACACCTCATAAAATTAAAATATAATATATCAAGCCATTTGGTAGGTACGAGATTTGTGCTTCGCCGCAGTTGGATAAAAATATATCGATGTAAGAAATCCCATCACTATATCATGTTTTGATATCAATGTTTATCATCATATTTTTATGTAAAATTTACTAATCAAATGCGATATTGAGCATACACCTAATATACCACAATGTATTGAGTACTACACAATATTTCGTGAAGCAAAATATTGCGTATTATCAAAAATAAACTAAAAAATACTTACGCATGATACGATATGACTTCGGCACTGTTTTCTTTGTAATTTTCTCGGGCGTTGCAGCCTAATACGCAACAAAACATTTTTCACTAACTTTCTGAGCAATTTCTGAGCTCAAAACATTGGCTGAAACACACTTTTATACAAAAATTTTGCAAAAACAACCACTAAGCAAATAAACAACAACTTGCACAGTCTGACAGAAAAATGGAGGCATAAACCTTCCAAATTAAGTGACACCTTACAGGAGGGGTTTTGTCCTATGTTTATGGATCCTGCATTTTTAGTCGGATTATGCTTATCATTATAATCCGACCAAAAAATGCCTGTGGCGGGGGAGAATCGAGTATAACCAGACGATATATTTCTAGCTCTTTCTATTACGATGAATCACTTCTAGTTGAAGTGAGATAAAACGTGGTTATGAACTAATGCTCAATACAATCTGTCTTTTATACGTTAGTATTATATAGTCTAAGGTTTATACAGCTGTTAGTTTTTTTTATGATAGGCAATGACTACTCATCACATTCTGCCATACGACCTATCGATATTGGACGAAAACGATTCTTTTTTAAAACCTCGTCATTTATGGCCGAAAAAAATTTATATTTTTTATTCATCTTTAATGATCCTATTCCTGTTTATGAGCCAAGTTTCAAGGTACCTTACATATAAGTTTCCCTAGCGAAATCGAAGTTTCGAAACCCTTCTTCATGTTGGTAGAAGAGGGGTTAGGTTAAGTTTAAGTTTGAAATACGGACTTCAAAAAATCGACTTTCGCGGAACTGGACGTTCGCGGAAATGGACGTTCGCGGAAATGGGCGTTCGCGGAACTGGACGTTCGCGGAACTGGACCTAATACTCGGTGTACCAGCGTTACTTTAACCAGAAGGTTAAAATGTTTGGCATGGATCAGTACGACGCGGGCGACCGAAGCGAAGTCCGCGACGGACATTATGAAGCCTATACAGTCCGTTCAGTGCGTTAAAAGAACAACTATCATCATATCAGCCGAAAGACGTCCACTGCTGGACATAGGCCTCCCCTAAAGATCTCCATGTCTCGCGGTCCTGCTTGGCTCGCATCCAGCGGCTTCCCGCGACCGCCACCAGATGTCGGTCCACCTTGTGGGGGGCCTGCCAACGCTTCGTCTTCCGGTACGAGCACTCAAGAGCCTTTGCGCCCCATCGGCCATCGGTTTTTCTTACGATGTGCCCTGCCCACTGCCACTTTAGTTTAGGGACACCAGGGCTATGTCAGTTACTTTATTTCGTCTGCGGATCTCCTCGTTTCTGATTCGATCCCGCAGAGAGACTCCGAGCATAGCCCTTTCCATTTCCCTTTGGGTGACTTTGAGCTTCTTGATAAGGCCCATCGTGAGCGGCCACAAGACAACAACTATGGTATAGGATATTTACCGTTTCTCAGCGGGCTTCTCTTCCCCCGGCGGGTCAGTGTGTAGAGGCGGCTCGTCGGTGTCGGCTGCTCCTCGGGTCTCCACTTGTCCACTCTCTTTGCTCTCGGACGACGAGGGCTGCTCTACACTCTGTAATTATGTACACAACCAAATAACAATACTACTATTAAACGTGTAAAACGGAAAGGTGTGATAATACTGAAGGTTGTGAATCTGCCCATGAAACTGAACAACTTTTCCCAAGGAACATAGGTCGAAACATGAAAAACCAAATTTAACCTTCCATACAACATGCGCCAACACCTGATGCAGTTTCTATGGGAAGTCGTGAATAGATTTTTGTTATTCGACCTATGTTCCTTAGGAAAAGTTGTTCAGTTTCATTTCAGGGTTTTACACCCCTCATTATGTACTGTTGCATAAACTACTATAAATAAACATACAAGGTGTAAGGGATTTTGTACCAAAAACTGAATGGGCGTGCTCAGTCATCGAAACTGAACAACTTTCCCAAGGAAAGATTTTTGGTACTGACTTAAATAAAAAATATTTTTGCCCTCTCCATACAAATTGCTCACTCTGATCGCACAGTTTGTATGGAGAGGTCGAAAACGTTTCTTTGGGAAAGTTGTTCAGTTTCGTTGACTAAGCACACCCTTTCAGTTTTCGGTACACCGTTCGTTACACCCTTTATATCAAACGTATTATTACCTGTGTTTGCGTCCCCTCAACGGCGTCATCTTTCGTCTCTTTCTCTCGTATACTCGGGGCTTCCTCCTTCTCTTTCTGGCGATCATCGTCGCTGGCTTCTTTCTTCTGCTGTTCGTTGCTGTCATTTGATTCGCTTTGGTCAGACTTCTCTTCTGACTTCTGCTCTTCTGGTTTATCCACCTGCTAGTTCAAAATACAGATTAAAACTGAATCACTTTTTTTTTATTGTTACAAAAGACGTAACAAAAAAAATGGTACAGCAGCACTGCACTTACTTTCTCGCAATACTCAAGGAAAAAATATCAACCGCAAACTTAAATTTGTAATGCCATACACAAAGTATGGAAATACAAACTTTTATTTACGTTTTTCCAAAAAAAATTCGAATGAAATATACAGATCAATTCAGAATTCAAATTGTCAAACATTAAAACAAACAAACCTCAAACGATTTCGAGTAAATCACATGACTTTTGGTAGTACTGGAATACCCTTTATATAAATTTTCACAGATCAATGGATACTACCGTAGGATACTTGCATGGATATTTTGTTAATTTCCCAACACATGTTCCTTATGGATAATTGTTCAGTTTAGTCTACTGAGCAAGCCCTTTCAGTTTTTGGTTTTTTATGATGTATAAGTGATATAGAACACATTTTTGAGAAAATTAGAAAAACTTTTTTTTTCACGAATACAATACCTTTCTCGCTCCGCTCGAAAGTAAAAAGCTGTACAAAAGAGTACGATGATCCTTCTAAGGAGTGGTTCTACATCACTAATAGATTGTAGTACCTGGTCGACCGAGCTTCGCTCTATAATAGCCGCCTCAACATTAAAATATCATCGGGTTAGCAAGGTATGCTACTCGCTAACAGATGGCGCTGTAGGTTTCTGTGTAAACCGCGGTTTTTTTTTTTCATGCTTAAAAACCCGGGCAAAACGATTTTTCCCAGACATGAGACCTAGCTAGATCGATTTTTCGTCCCCAAAAACCCCCGGATACTAAATTTCAACAAAATCGTTAGAGCCGTTTACGAGAAACCAATTACAAATATATATATATACAAAGATTGCTCGTTTAATAGTAGAGGTTAAAAAAAATATTTTTCCCAAAAAAAGTAGTTTTAGTTCAAGAAGAAATGAAGCGCCTGGAGGGTTCAATGACCTCTATGATCACCTGGTGATACACGGTTTTTGTTATTATATCTAGTCACTAGCAATAGCAAGGAAGAAGAAGAAATGAATAGATCATTTCAATGAATAACTGTAACGTAATTCGAAGGAAAATCTAATTTAATGATCACAAATCGAAAGAAAATATTACCCACCCCTTATAAAGATCAACGTACTTGTTCTTACACCCTGTAAATGTAAGTGAACTGAAGGATGGGCAGCAGCATTTTTCTGTGTATCGTACAAACTTAATACTGCGGTCACCAACCACAGCGGTCGCCAGCCGCAACGCTTCCAAGCGTGGTGACTATAGTAAATCCCCTCCTAAGTACACACGGCCGCACAACGGTAGAAACACTTTTGGACCTTATGGCGTGGTAATAGAGTTTGAAAATCTTTCTACCGACGAGCGGTAGACCGTACCACGCTTTTTTGCTGGAGTTCATTTTTTGGGATGTTGTGAGTAAAAGTAAGTAAAATATGTAAGTCAGTAAGAAAAAAAAATGGTACCTACCTTTATATCACTCAGCTCTGCTCTCGTGTCGGCAGCGGGTTCCGGTTTGTGCTCCGGCTTGTCCGGCTTGTCTGTCCGGTCCTTGTCCGGCTGGTCTTCGACGTTCGTTCCGGCGAGGTCCAGGATCGGCCATTTTGTTGGCTCGAACGCTGTCCGGACCTAGGTATACAATGACAATTAATACTACTTTATCATTCAACACATCTTAACCCTCCCGACGCATAATGTCACGTTCGCAAAATGTCACTTTATCAAAATGTCACGTTCGCAAAATGTCACGTTCAAAAAATGTCACTTTCGCAGAATGTCACGATCGCAAAATGTCACGTTCCCAGAATGTCACGTTCGCACAATGTCACGATTAAGTGTGACATTATGCGAACGTGACATTTTGCGAACGTGACATTTTGCTATGGTAAACCCTAGTGTGACATTTTGCGAACGTGACATTATTCGCCGGGAGGATCTTAACTATCATCTTTACCATCTATATGTCGTTAGCATATTGTATAATTCGCTTCTTCACATAATGCCTTGGAATTTTACAAAATACCAAGAATATTTTAAATTCGATATTTTACATAACGCCTCGACATTTTACATAAGGACGCGTATATCTTTTGAGGTCGTGAGATAACCTAACCCAACCTAACCGATCCCGTTCGGGATCTGTGACACTAGGTTTGCCTTTGCTAACTAACCATCAGTTGGTCCACCTGCTCGTTTGCTCACTTGTATAACATAAAAAAACCTAAAATGCACCAGTACTGATCTAACCCCGTTTACAATCTGCCGATGCCGTTTTACAATTTGCCGGCCGTTCATAAACGGTAAATTATACGATTTTCCTGCGACATAAACAACACTTTATGAAAGTAACTCAGTCTTTCTCCTTTCTGTTACGCTTTAAGCTCAAGTCAGACAGAGGCGGTATGATTGCGAAAGCGGTCCGGGGCGGTTCGGCGGGAACAAAATACCGCGCCGCGACCGCTTTTCAATGTGACAGGGTGCATAAGAACTCATACTTTACAAAAAATACCGGCCCCGGAACGCTTCCGCTACCGCCTCTGTGTGACGCGGGCTTTAATGCTCCTTTAACTCCGCTTAACCGATTTTGATTAAAAATTTCAACAATGGAAAGGGCTTATAGTCGTATACGGCGTGCAAAATAACTCTGTCTGTGACCGTTAATGCGCAGAAGTCAAAAAATGAGTCGCGGGGGTGAGCGCGGCTGGTGGGGGAGGCGAGCGAGTCGTTCATTGGCTCTCCGCCTGTCACCCATGCGCAGAAAATAACCCTCAGAGACGGACTTGTCCTGAACGCGCTGTACTATATTCAACAGCTTTTTTATCAGCTTAACTCATTTTTCAAGAATGTTTGTTCGGAAAAGTTGTTCAGTTTCGTAGACTAAGCACGCCGTTCCAGTTTTCAGTATATCCCCTCCCTTACATCCTGTTAGACTCACCCTGCACACGTATTACGTCCAACACCAGTGGCAGGTCGCTCTGGCGCGATGGAGACGTTGTCAGAGTCACAGGGTTGCTATAATGGTCTCACCTTGAATCCACTGATGAGTTGCAGCTTGTCAGAGCTTCGTATGGCGTCCAACACCAGCGGCAGGTCAGAGGTCAGAGCCCTGACGCGATGGAAGGACGCTATTAGAGTTACAGGGATGGTCCCGTCGGCAGACATCTTGCGTCGGAGGAAGAAATCGCGAGCGAGGTTCTCAGCGCTGAAGTAGTACTCTCTGTAACGAGAAAATTTTATATTTTAATTTAATATCAGATCTTTTAAAAACAATTTGGCTTATCGAAGATAATGTTGACGAATGGCAATATTTGTTTTCCGCTAATACTGTTTAATTTTACTGAAGTCGACTCCTACGTGGCTGCTAAATTCAAGCGTAAAATTTAACAAGTCTTAAAGTGTTGTTGTGTCTTTTTCGGCTCATCATTATATCATGTGCGCTGCTTTTAGAAGCCATTCAAAGGGTTGTGGTCGTTGTTTTGTTAATGACTCGTAAAGAACAAGAAGACCCACATATATTTCCAAGGGCCTCGAGCTTGTTATGGTCCAGCCTGTCCCAAATGGTGGTATCAGCAGTAGGTAAAAAAAAAACTTAAAGGCGTCCTATCTTCAGTTTCTTGTATACTTTAGAAGGGCTACTGATTTAGCCACGTTCTGAGTTGAATTTAAGGTACTCACATCTGTTTCCTGATGAGGTCCTTGGGAGTTTTATGGTCCAGCTCGATCCCTTAAGGCGCGGCGGTGGCTGCAGTGGGTAAAGGAACCTCAAAGGTGTCAAAAGACTCACTTTCTTGCATACTAAAGGGCTAAAGACTCACATTTGTTTCCTAATGAGGTCCTTGAGAGTGATATGGTCCAGCCCCATCCTGTAGGGCGCGGCGGTGGCAGCAGAGAGTAAATGAACCTTAAAATCGTCCTATCTTCAGTTTCTTGCATACTGTAGAAGCCAACTGAAGGGGAATTGATGTAGTCACGTTTCGAGCTGTACCTCTAGGTACTAGTTTCTTAAGACTCACATCTGGTTCCTGATGAGGTCCTTGAGCGTGTTATGGTCCAGCCCCATCCTATTTGGCGGCGAACGAGTAACATCTGGGACTAGTAAGCTTGCACGAACATTGAAGAACCTTAAAGGAGTCGTGCGTCTCCAATTTCTTGCATACAAGAGGAAAAGAAGAAAAAGACTCACATCTGCTTCCTGATGAGGTCCTTGAGCGTGTTATGGTCGAGCCCCATCCCGTAGGGCGCGGCGGTGGAGGCGGCGGCCCCGTAGTAGTAGGCCTGCGCCAGCGGGGGCGCCAGCGGGGGCACGTAGTGCAGCACCAGCCCCTGCGGCACGCCGGACTGAGCACGCAGCTGGGACGAGGGGGGTAACGTGACGAGGGGGGTAGATGGCGGCCAAACAGATTCCAAGTATGTACAACCAGAGGGTGCATGCTAACGGCAAAACGTCCCTAATGTAACTTGATTAAGACAGCAGTGTGGCAGCAGGGCGTAAGATATAGGAGCGACAAAGATAGATAGATAGATAGAAACTCTTAATTGTTGTACAATTAAGTACTAACAACATATCTTATTGCGCGCAAAGGCGGCCTTATTGCTTAGAGCATTCTCTTCCAGGCAACCTTATAATTGGGGATCACTGAGATGGACATGAGTAGTGCAGAGTTTACTCACATTACCACAGACACGTATCGCTCTGTTCTGCTCTCACACATAACTCTTTCCTACTGTTTCTTGTTATATAACAAGTGAGAAAGCGAGCTTGTGGGCCACCTGATGGTACGAGCTAAGTGGTCACCACCGCCCATAGCGCCCACTGTCATTTTATACAAGCTACATTGTTTCGACTATAAGAACTTTCAATTTAACTGGGCCTCTATCCCTTTCTAACATACCGCTGGCACGGTTGCTAGAAAGAGAAGACCTTTAGATACCACCATTAGAGTTCCTTTCAGGGACGAAAATGATTTCTAGTTAGCCCTGGAATCTCTTTGATGACGAGAGGTTGAGAATCCGATACCATCGTAACATCACATAGATAGACACAGACGGTAAACTTCATACTTAGCAGTTAGACACACACATCAACGTTCTTATACAGTAGGCCTATGCGTAAGTATAACAGTTTTCCAGTCTGGTTTCACAGTCTGGCCCACCGTCGCAAGGTTGCATGTCTGTCGGTCTTTTACAGATTGTACTTCGGAGAGTGTGCCCAAGAGCTTTTTACCATCCAGACGCACCGCAGGATACCACCCACACTTGGTTGATATTCCACACATTCGCACAAAGCGCTTTGAAACATCTTTCAAAGAGTGGAGTTCTCTGCTTGCGTCTGTGTTCCCGAGTTCATATAACCCGAATCTATTCAAGTCGCGAGTAAATAGGATTCTTCTGGGCAAGCTCATCCCATCGTCGACCTCATCTCAGTCCTCAAGACTAGATCTAGGTCAAGAGTAAGCCCATTGACTATAAAAAAGTTTAAACACTTTGTATAAAACGGATTATCTTCGTTATGTATGACTTAGTTAGCCGAAGGAGAAATCTGAAAAACGATGTTCCGTACCTAGTTTGCTTTCTATTAACTATATCCACAATACAATACAATATTCTTTTTTGCACACAAATTTTTAACAATGATACAAATTTTATATTTTAAACCACTTATTATTATTTTTTTCAGATTGATGGGCTTACTCTTGACCTCGATCCAGCCCTGGGGGCAGAGATGACATCGACGATAGAATGAGCTTGCCCAGAAGAAGCCTATTCACTCGCGACTTGAATAGATTCGGGCTATACGAACTCGGGAACAGAGACGCAGGCAGAGAATTCCACTCCTCGCTGTGCGCATTATAAAAGATGTTTCAAAGCGCTTAGTGCGAATTTGTAGAATATCAACCAAGTGGGGGTGATAACTTGCGGTGCGTCTAAATCTTTCGTCTCATCTGCTTCTTTTAAATTATTTTATTTTTCGGATCGGATTCTCAACAACATAAAATGATATGAACGATAATAATAACCCATATATAAATAAGTAAACCACTTATATTCTCTATGCTGACCAGCGAACTACAACACTATAGAACGATAACTACGCTTCAAACTTGACCCCACGAAATAGTCACCTAAGTAGGCGGAGCTAAAATAGTTACCTCTCAACTACCCACTAGCTGACATTGCAGCACGCGTGCGAACCAATCCCTGCTCTCGTTCTGAATTTGAACCAATTGATTCGTATTTTGAATATACGTCCTTTTGGTTTCACGTAGGGCCACTTTTTGTGTGGAATTTGTTCTGAGTTAGAGTTCCATAGTATTGTAGTTCGCTGATGCTGACCCATGCCTTATGATATTTTTATTGTATTAAAAGCCCCAAGACAGGTTTTCAAATTGTCAGCTATTTAGTATAAAAAATCAGCTGATCCCATCTGGGACTATTTAGTTAAAGTGTGCACATTTGTGTAGTGAATTTCTTCATAATTATCGCAGAACCGTATACAAAATACCGTATAAAATCTGACAAATGTATTTAAAGAAAATGAATAAATTTTATTGATACATAATATGAAGTGTAATATGATATAGTGAAAGAATACACCCATATAAAGAAATAAGAAACAAATAAGATATGGACTGTGTGATAGATTATGAGAATGTGACAAAAAAAAATATGGATATCAAGGAAAATAATCCTGATTTTAAATAAAAATAAATTATTTAATCTACACAAACTTGAGGAAAATGTTATTAGTAAAAATAGGGAACATGCATAATTTTTTATAGTCGCATTTATTAACAAAATATGAAAATACCGTAGTAGAGATGACAAAAAGTGAAATTAAAATTTAAATCGGCTAAGAAATACGGCCGATATAAGCATTTAAAACTATTAATTAGACAGAGAGATCCGACATGAATAGTGACGTCACAATGCACTACGGCCATATAAACTTCATATTAAATTTCGTTTTGCTAGAAAGAGACAGAAACAAATCTTCGATGGCTTATATCTTATTTTATTATAGTTATTCGAAAAATAGTTTTACAAGACTGTTACATGAATGAGAATAAATGTTTTAAATAAAAAAAATCGTACATGTTCCCTATTGTGATATGTTACAAAAAAAGAATAAGATGGCAATAATTTGGCGTATGATGAAAAGGTGAACGATTTTATGGTATGGAGCGATTTGTGCGGTACAGTACAAGCAAGCATGCGTGTAAAGGTGTGATAATACTCATCATAACATCCCAGGAAACATCCACTACAGGACAGGGAGCTCCCTCCACAATTCTAGCTTTTGCTGGAAAAATGTGGAGAGGAAGTACCATAGTCACCTCGCTTGTTAGCGTTACGGCTGGCACTATGGACCGCGGTTGTAGGTGACCGCAGTAAGTAAGATATAAAGGAGGATGCTGCTGCCCATCCTCCAGTTAACCCTTAGTCGCCTCTTACGACACCCACGGGTATGTATGGGTTGGTACTATTCTTTGCCGGCACCACACGGGATAATACTAAAGGGTGTGAATGTGCCCATTAAACTGAACAACTTTGCCCAAGAATGTCATAGAACAAAATCATCTTTTTGACCTCCCATAGAAACTACATCAGCTGATAGCGCATTTTGTATACATACATACATACATAACATCACGCCTTGTTCCCGTCGGGGTAGGCAGAGACCACAGTCCTCCACCTGCTACGATCTTGACATACTTCCCTTGCTTCCTGAACTTTCATCAATCCTTTCATACATGCTCGTCGGTTTAGGGTACTTTTTACCTGGCCTTTATTCAGAACGACCTGAATTTGGTCCTGGTGCGTTCGCCGAGGCCTTCCCCTTCCAACGTTCCCATTCACTCTCGCCTTGTAGATCTCTTTCGTCAATCTTCTTTCATTCATCCTCTCTACATGACCAAACCATCTCAGCATCCCTTTCTCAAATTTAGTCACTACGTCTTCTTTTACGCCACAACGTTCTCTTATCACGCTATTTCTAATCCTGTCACTTAGTTTCACACCAATCATACTCCTCAACGCTCTCATTTCTACTGCATTAATTTTACTTTCATGCTTTTTCTGCCATACCCAGCTTTCACTGCCGTACATCAGTGTTGGTACCAAAACGCCTCTATGAACAGCCAGACGTGCCGTGTGAGACACCTGAAATGCATTCTGCATTTTGTATGGGAGGTTAAATTTGGTTTTTCGTTTTTTTGGAAAAGATGTTCAGTTCCATGGGCAGATTCACACTGTATTATCACACCCTTCCGTAATACGTTGTAAAACTGTTATTGATGCAATGGTTTTTCAGGAATAGGAAAGGGGTAAAAAGGTAAAAGGGAAGGGTGCCTTTGGTATACATATTCTCCTTCCTTATATTTAGATGTTCTTTATACTTTTTTTAATTTGAAGAAAATTATGTATACCAAGGAATAGCTCAACAACAAAAACACAGAAGAAACAAAATTATTAAAACACAAAAAGTTGCATTTAAAAAACTTAAGAATTTTGGAAAACACAAAAAGAATAGCATGAATAGTTTGTGCAACTAAAATGTAAAAAAAAAACATGAAATAATTCAGTTGAAAAAATTCTGTTTGAAAAAAGTTCTTCTCGTGTAACTATCTAGTGTCTGTCTATGTGATTGAGTGTTTTAATGCCTGTGGCCCAGCGAACTACAATACTATGGAACTCTAACTCAGAACAAATTCCACACAAAAAGTAAAAAGAAACCAAATGGACGTTTATTCAAAATACGAATCAATTGGTTCAAATTCAGAACGAGAGCAGGGATTGGTTCGCGCGCGTGCTGCAATGTCAGCTAGTGGGTAGTTCAGAAGTAACTATTTTAGCTCCGCCTACTTAGGTTCTATTTCGTGGGGTCAAGTTTGAAGCGTAGTCATCGTTCTATAGTATTTTAGTTCGCTGCTGTAGCCTTGTACAAGTCGAGTGTCTTCGTGTGAGTTTGAGTCTAAGGCCTAGTGTGATAACTAGTTGAAGCTATGGGTATGAGTGAACTAGTGTGATACGGCTACTGTAAGGGCGCGTTTCTACATTTCCGTCGTAGCCGGTTATCCGTGTACTGTATGCCCGGCGCCCGGCACGGTTGATAGCCGGCTGTGGTGCGGGCTCATTGTTTTATTTACGTTGTTTTGTTCACACGCATAATTGTGTTAAACAGATAAAAAATATTGTTGCTTGGTATTTGTATGGAAAAAATAAACTAAAAGATAAAGTCGTACAGAGAGGTGATTGGATTTTATATGTGAGGTGGCTAGCTTGTGTGAAGGAATTAGCTTGTGTAAAGTTTTAACTAGTATTAGGGGGCTAGCTACTGTGAAGGAGTTTGAAGGATTATTGTATGGGGGCTAAGTAGTGTGAGAGGCTAGTGTGACGCTATTGTGAGTGCGCTAGTTTTAGGGGGGAGACTGTAACGGGTCTAGTATGAGGAGGCTTGTGAAACGGAGTGCGCGTGATTCTATATCTGCGGCTACACGTGGGGCGGGGGCGCCGGCCAGGACGCGGAGAGAAGCGCGGGGCATGTCAGTAGACTAGTGTGAATGCATCAGTGGCTATGAATAAGTCGACTGGCATAATGTCAGTCGAGTAGCCTAGTTTGAGGGGGTTAGCTAGTGTGAGGGAGGATAACTAGTGTGAGGGAAGCTATCTAGTGTGAGGGGCTAGTGTAATGGGGCTAACTAGTGTGAGAGGCTGGTTTGTAGGGGCTAGAGTGACGCTAGTGTGAGTGAGCTAGTTTGTCGGGGTTGATTGTAACGAGCTAAGTGTAACAGTATACCTGCGGGTGGTCCGCGTGGTGCGGGAATTCGTGCGGCAGCGGGTACACGTGGGGCAGCGGCGCGGGCTGCGAGGCGGGGCGGGGCGCGGGACGGCGCGCGGGGCGGGCGCGCGGAAACCCGCCCCCTACCCCCGCCGCCGCGCTGTAGCCCCCACCACCCCCGGCCCCTCGCCCGCGGGGGGCGCCGCGTCCGCGCTCCTCGCCATTCAGAGACACTGTGTCTGCAAAGTAGTAGATAGTCATGAACGTCTGTTTGTGAAGTCGGTCATCAACCCACACAATGTGATGATGAACATCCCATACAAAATAATCATCATCATCGTAACATCCCATGAAACGTCTACTCAGAACTCCATCAAAAACACGTAGTACGTACTTTAGAGAAGATTTACCTACCATATAGTCACCGGGCTTGTTAGCTTTGCGGATGACGACTGTTGTTGCCGCAATATTTAAGATGGTACAATACACAGAAAAATGCTGCTGCCCATCCTACCATTCATAAGCCCTTAGTTGCCTCCTACGACACCCACGGGCAGATATAGGTTAGTACCTATACTTTTCCGGCACCACACGGGACAAATAAATGTCTGAAATAGTAGTTTCAACCAAATGAGGGGTACAAAACTCGAGCGAAACGAGGCAAGTTCCGTAAAAACATGACAGAAGTGTTTTTACACCTTACTAGAGTTCTGTTCTGCAGCTTCGCACGATCAGTACCCGTACACGTCACACAAAAGTCTCATACAAAAAAGCACTTTCAATGCTCACAATTTAGCAAATTTTCCGGGATTTTCTACAAATTCCTCTTTTCATACAAACTTTAGTCTAAAAATTTAAAATAAGGCTGCATAGCAACGACTTTTACAGATTAAAGAAATTGTATATGTAGTGAGTAATGACAAATACGCGCCATTTTGGTTAAACTTTGCAACTTGAACCGAGTTCGACGAAAAACCACAATAAGTAATTTATTTTATCTCACAAATGTATCGAAAAACATCGTAAGATATACGGCCGTAAAACTTATTGCAAACTAGTAATAACGACGGTAAGCTCGAACCGAAATATCAACTTCTTTGCAATAACTTCCATACGAGCCTTGTATCTTAAACTACTATTATAGACGTACCATGGTCAGGCCTGGCGTGAGCATGCTTTCCCGGTCGTGGCGCCTTCACGTCGATGTCCAGCGGCACCCACTTGTGCTTGCCAGACTTGCTGCCGCCTTTGCCACCTGCTGTAAAAACGTTCAATACGGGCTTAATATAAAAAAAAAATTGCTGCAATAAAAGTTGTATGTTACTCAGACCATAAAACTGAACTAAAAAAACCGGCCAAGTGCGAGTCGGACTCGCGCACCGGGTTCCGTACCACTAAGCTAAAATAACGTCCCAGTCAGGGAAGCGCAGTCGCGGAGAAGTGTATTAAATGCGCCCGAGTTCGACTGGCACTTGACCTGTTGTTTTCACACTTGTGTGTTCGTGTTTTTAAGATAGAACGTTTCTTCGCCCCTATTTTTATTGTTTTTCTTATTTGTTTTATAATGATATAAAAATTGCAACCATATTTTATTACGGTTCAAAAGAGCCCTTCAGACAGACAAGCGAGGTAGGCTTAGTAATAATAGGGCCCTGTTGGCAATTTTTGGGTACGGAACCCTAAAAATGTATCTCACAAAGCATTAACAAAATAACCAAACAAATGGCTATTTAAAATTGTACTAAGTAAGAATTTATTTTACCCGTAACGCGTAACCCAGATTCTCTACTGATAAGAGAATAGAGGCCTAAAGTACGGGATAGTGATACTTTACCAATATACCAGGTTTACTACAGCCCTGAGGCGAAAGGTCGCATGTCTATTTTTACAACTATTCGGTACACATAGATATAATGTGATAATGAATTTTATAGAACTATCTGATGTTAGATTTTAAAGTTAAAAACATAGTTTTTAAGTCTTACTAACAAAAAGGATCTTTGCAATCTGAAATTAAATAAATAATAAAGTAACATAAATTAAGTATTCATTTTAAGTTTTTGCATACAAACTGCGACAAAAAGAAGTTTGACTTATTGTATTTATATGATATTTTAGTAACATGATAGTTGTAACATAGATAGTATCCATGTTACGACTATCATGTTACTCAATCCAATTTATTCTCAAAATTTTATTCTAAAAAGCCTGACATCTGACCCAATTTCTCATATTTTTTTCCTTTTTAGGCGGTATGTGTAAATACAACCTTTTGGCACCTATGTCAAGATCCCATTGTGTATGATTTTATGTATGGTATAAGTCGGATATTAAAATCCACCCTTTTGCCTTCCAAGTACAAATATACATCAGACATTTTTGAATCTGATTAATTTGAAAAGTAAAAGAGATAGCAACAGACCTTTCGCCTCTGGGCTGCAGTCTCAAAATAAAGCAATAGTACTATCATACAGAACAAACACTGTCCGCCCCCCTTGAAATCTCCCCCGCACCCCCGCGCGCACCCGCCCGCGAGATTCTCGTGGTCCTTTTCAGGGTCTTTTGTACTGAATGTACTCGGGGAAGAAAAATTACATGATTGGCTCATAGACAAATGTTTTTATTCATTAAATGAATATTTAATCAAGTAAAGATGGTATTTAAAATAAAATAGACTTTTGTAACATACTCGTAATAGCAAATTTTCAAATGAATTAATGTAATATGGTAATGTTTTAAATATTTTTTTATAATTAATTTCAATTAATTAAATGTATAATTATTTTAATATTTGCACGCTTTATTATAAGCATATTTTGCAGACCCTACTATTTTGTACATCTTATATTTTAACATAATCTTGCAAATAAAGTTATTTCATTTAATTTCAAATTCGCGCTCGATGTATGCAGTGTCTGTTGTGTGCTGTTGTATTGTATGGACAACATTCTGACCTGGCCCACCATTTGCCCGCCAAGTGTCCACCCACGTGCTCGCTAAAATCATTACCATAACATCCCATGAAACGTCCTCTGCAGGACAGGGAGCTCCCTTCTGAATTTCAGCATTGGAGGGGAAGTCCCAGTCACGCTTGTTAGCGTTGCGGCGGGCACCATAGACCGCGGTTGTTGGTGACCGCAGATTGTAAGATGGTATGATACACAGAAGGACGCTGCCGCCCATCCGTCGGTCCATAATCCTTAGTCGCCTCTTACGACACCCACGTGTAGAGAAGGTGTACCAAAAACTGAAAGGGCTTGTAGTAGACTGAACTACAAAATTCCCTAAGAAAGATTCTTGGGAAACGATAAAAAATTTCGACCGCTCCGTTCAAAATTGTCGCTTTGTTCAGGCAACTTGTATAGAAAAATCTATTTCTATCATTTTCCAACACGTCTTTTCGGAAAAGTTGTTCAGTTTTGTCTACTGTAAGACCATTCAGTTTGCGGTACATCTCTTCCATCTGGAGTGTTCAGAGTACACAAAGATGAATAATGAACCAAATCTTTGCTCCACATTCGATACGAACTTACTCATTAAGGACTAACGTGTCTCAAAATGTCTCAAACTTTAAGCTTGGCTTGACATATCGATATCACAGATAAAATCACTTAAAATTAAACAACTATTTAAAATTTTGCACGTAGATACCTTATACAGCGTAGGCATCCACTAAGGAAGGATTTTGCGAAATTCCACCCCTAAGGGGGTAAAATAGGGGATGAAACTTTGTATGAAAGTCCGTCAGTTTTGAAGTTAGGATCTTCAAATTTAGTATTTAGGCTGACGACTAAAAATTAAATTTCAAGTGTCTCAGGGTTTTTGAAAATTCTACACCCTAAGTCCTTTATTTTGAAAGTAAAATCCACTTAATTTATTGTTAAGGCATTAGGGTTGTAATTCTGTGGAACATACATCACTGTTATTTAATAAATATTCGATTGCTTGCACCATTTCAATAAAATGTTAAAAGCAATGGAATATGCTCATCAAATTATTGTCCCCAACTACTCGCAGCTACAATGTTTTCCGTGCGGAAACCTATTGGTCCACCAACATGTGTCTCTGTCTCTCTAATATCTAATACATCGCTTCGTTCTGCTGTAACACTGCTGTAATTGAAGGAGGCCCTTCTAAGGGAAGGTGCGAAAATAGTTGCCCTACCTAGTCTACCTGTACATCAAGAGTTTCTTAAGTGTCAACCACAGAGACTAAAATCGCGACGGCCACCTCATGTACTCGCAAATCAGCTAAGTCAAGAGTGCTTCTGCGTAAGACAAGAGTGGGAAAGCATATGGGAACCAGAGTTAAGCGTTAACTTTGGTAACTTCATCACGCCTGGTAAAAAGTTGGATGGCTTTAATCTTCCAAGAAATGTCTGGTGTGCGTTAAATAGAGTCCGCGCCGGACATGGCCGCTGTGCGCAGTACCGACACCGATGTGGTTGGACCAGCTCGCCTGCCTGTGATTGTGGCGCTGAGATACAGTCAGTGCATCATCTGCTTACTGAATGTCCCCTGCGGCAGTATCCTGGGAACTTGCATGATTTTATTACTCTCACAAGTGACGCGACCGACTGGCTGAGAAACTTAGATTTGAAATTATGAAATGCTAAAATTTATGCCATACGAATAAATAAACTGCTGTAATTCTAATCAAGCTACTTATATCGACTTTAGCTATCGATACGATAACAATATCTATCAATTTTCCTTGTCTTGCGGTCAATTTTAAGTATTTTTTAATGAATTCATTAGGAATACATTAACTTATACCGTTAGCACGTTGATAACTCGCGCCCTGCACCTTAACCTGCACTTGCTGTACTACTCGTTTTGTTGACGTGGTTGGTTCCTTTTTTTTTAAGTAAGGCCATTGTAATAGGACCGTTAAGGTGGTTGCTGAGCAGAAGTGCTGCCACTTTGAAAAATAAATTTATTGCGTCATAAATACAAAACATTTAATAAGGATTGTTTGATTGGCGGCAATTTGGGGTAGTTCTATATTTTATTATCCACCACATCACATCTTAGCTTATCGTGAACAGCTTTGTATTGTAAAACTGCCAAAAACGGCCACTTTTAGCACTTTACCAATACAAAGCTATAAATAATAAGCTAAGCTATGATGTCATGGGTTATAACATATATAACTACCCTATATTGCCGCCAAACGAACAATACTACTGAAAAGTTTTGTATTTGCGACGCAATAATTTATTTCTAAAAGAAAGGTGCTGCCACCCAGCAACCGCCTTAAGACAGCTGTCAAACGTATCTAAAATTACGACCTGCAAAGAAAAATGACCCCTGTGTGTTGGTGTTAAGGAAACGTCAAAACGGATTTCTTACGTTGGCCCTACTTTAATGGGCTTGCTCTTGGCTTCAATCTGGTTATCAGGGCGACAACAATACTAGTCATTCTCCACACTGAAGATTCTGTCATTCATGACGCTGCCAGGTATATTACCAAGGAATGAAGTCACGAAATGGTGGAGGGGTGTTGGGATTTTCATATCTCTTCAAGTCAATTTTATAATGATTGTTGAACAATTCAGATGCGTTCAAGCTAGAGAAGCCTCTTATAAAGTTTTAGTTAGTTTTGGCTACTACTAAAGTTTTAGCGTAACTACTCTGCTACCTTTTTTTAGTTTCTGTGTTCGTCGTGATGGCTTTCTCTCACTGGCTTGCTGACTGTCGATTCCGCCTACTTCTTAGTTTCCATGGGCTTTTGTTTCTCGGGATTTAATACTGACATAATAGACTGATTTACACCCTTGGTGAAGAATCGACTATAACGTAACTAACCTGCGGCTTTATTCTTGTCGTTGTGTTTATCGTGATGCCTCTCTCTTTCTGGTTGGTGGTTGACTGTGGGTTCCACCTTCTCGTTAGCTGGCTCCTCGATAGGCTTTTGCTCCTGGTCCTGAAAGTGTACAGTTATCTCTTTAGATCAACATAACACACCAATGATTTTATAGTAGATTGTATCACAAGGCTGTAAAATAATATTTTTAAGGCGAGGGCGCTATTTTGAATCCAGAGCGAAGTGAAGGATTCTAAAGTAGAAATCCTGAACGTAGCGAGGGATTCAATAGTTCGCTCAAGGTAAAAATATTTTTGCAGCCGCGTAATACACTCTACTTTTCATCTCCCTCTATGAGGAAAGAATAAGAGGCGGATTGAGACACACACTCGTCATTAATTTTAAATATAAAATACCATTACAATATTATTACTTGATGAAACAATACTAAAAATCATATTAAGTATTATTTGTAACAACTGAAAATGTTATTGACATTTTTGTAGCAATTAGGAACAGAACCTCTTTGGTAGTCTTGTTTACATTTCAAGCATATTTATTTTTTTTATTTAATTTAACTTAATTATTTAATTTAACTTAATAATTTTAATAGTACAACCGGCCAGTATGGTTGACCTAAAATATCTCTATGGTGGACCTAAATTCAAATTTTAATTTTAAATCAAATTTTTACCCGCTACGAAAGTCTCTTGGAGAAAACAGCTATTTTGTTCGCCTTTATTGACGAACCGTTCAGCGATTTTCGAATAGATGAGATGGAAAAATCATTGTAACACACTGTTCAAGTAATGATTTTTAGGATGTACCTCACGAAGCAGTACAAAACAACTGAACTGCAGTTTTGATTTTCCCTTTGCAAGGATTTGCTTTACCCGTAACGCGTAACCCGAAATCTCTATTGAGAAGAGAAAAGAGGCCTAAAGTACGGGAAATGGTACAGTCTGCCACACTTCAATTATAGCACCTTGGTTTCTAGGATTTCTAACGTTGAGCTCTTTCAACTTATACCAGTTTTGTTTGAACCACCAACCATAGGATTTACCGTAAAATTTTATCGGGAATTCAAGATGTATCTATGTTTTGACTAAACTCACAAGTGATGTAAAATTGTCTTGAATTTGTGTGGGTAGAGAAGTGTGACTGAGAGAAAAATAATTACTAACTGCATTGCCACTATGCTGAGCGGAGTCTGCGTGATGCGGGGGCGGTGTGGAGTGACACCTAGCACCCGCCACAGCCGCGCCTAGTGTCGGTCTGTCAGTGAAGTGTGGTGTGACTGGGAGTGAACAAGCTTGTACTGACCGCGTTGCCATTATGGTGGGCGGAGTCCGCGTGATGCGGGGGCGGTGTGGAGTGACACCTAGCACCCGCCACAGCCACGCCTAGTGTCGGTCTGTCAGTGAAGTGTGACTGTGAGTGAACAAGCTTGTACTGACCGCGTTGCCACTATGGTGGGCGGAGTCCGCGTGATGCGGGGGCGGTGTGGAGTGACACCTAGCACCCGCCACAGCCACGCCTAGTGTCGGTCTGTCAGTGAAGTGTGACTGTGAGTGAACAAGCTTGTACTGACCGCGTTGCCATTATGGTGGGCGGAGTCTGCGTGATGCGGGGGCGGTGTGGAGTGACACCCAGCACCCGCCACAGCCGCGCCTAGTGTCGGTCTGTCAGTGAAGTGTGGTGTGACTGCGAGTGAACAAGCTTGTACTGACCGCGTTGCCATTATGGTGGGCGGAGTCTGCGTGATGCGGGGGCGGTGTGAAGTGACACCTAGCATCCGCCACAGCCGCGTTAGTAAAGTATGACTGTGAGTGAACAAGCTTGTACTGACCGCGTAGCCGTTATGGTGGACGGAGTCTGCGTGATGCGGGGGCGGTGTGGAGTGACACCTAGCACCCGCCACAGCCGCGACTAGTGTGGGCCATTTAGTAAAGTGTGACTGTGAGTGAACAAGCTTGTACTGACCGCGTTGCCATTATGGTGGGCGGAGTCTGCGTGATGCGGGGGCGGTGTGGAGTGACACCTAGCAGCACCAGCTACAGCCGCGCCTAGTGTGGGCCAGTCGCCTATGTCAGTGAAATCGGAAGCCTGTGGACAAGAGAAATATCGTTATAGTACATTACGTATCAAGACCGGAAAAGTAAAGACAGCCTAAGGTTACTTTAGTTCTGGCCGGGAGTGCATACGTTTTCCATGTCGATGTGGCCAAGAAGGGGTTGCTTCGGCTCGCGTAGCGGTTAGAAAGAAGCCTGTTTCCAGTCCAATTTAAGTCAAAATTAGCTCGAGTTGGCTATATGCCAGAAGTATTTATTTCTGATTTCCTCCGGACTGAAAGCGCGAAACAAATAGTAGTTTATTACTAGTCTAATTTACTTTTTACGCCACTTTTTACACGTCCTTTGCCTTTCAACCTTTGCATCTTAGAAGTCCTCATTACAATACATCATTATTTAAAAAATGTTTTATATTATTATAAGTATTTCGCGTAGAAAATAAAGAAACCTCAAAAATCACATCTTTTAAACACAAGAAAATGCTAGGTAAATATGTATATCAAAGAATTTTGAATATACAAACCAATTACGAAATATAAGAAAACCAATAAAAAATAACGTGTGGTAAGTAAGCAAAGACTTTTAATTGTTTCTATACCGTTGGAACCTGATAAAGACTCATCTAAGATTAGGTATGGTTCGCTGTTTAGGTTACGGAGGTTAAAAGCGCTCTCGACAAAGGCTAGACAACAAATTGAGTAAAAAAGGAACCGGAGAATGGGCAGCAACGACCATCTTACATAATGCGGTCACCAACAACCGCGGTTTATGGTGCCAGCCGCAACACTAACAAGTTTTGTGACTATACGATACTTCCCTTTCAAAGTATAACCTGTGAAATTCTGGAAGAAGCTCCCTGTCCACTAGAGGACTTGGGATGTTATGACAAGTGCAAAAAAAAATTACCTGTCCATCGACCCTCGCCCAGCTTCGCCGAGCTTTCTTCCGGCGGGTCGCCACGCCAGCGGTCATCCCGACCTCAATCTTACACACTTATTACAACGCCATCTTACGATACTTCACAACTTTTCACACTGTTTAGGAAAGCGCCATCTATATTGATGCACTGCACTAGTGATAATTCAAATTTCACGTTATTGGGGGACTCAAAGGATGTCTTTTCACCGGAGCTGAAAAATTCCAACCAATGGGATTTGATCATTTTTCGAGCGCTGCTTAACATTTGCTTATATATAAGTAGTAGCCCATAGGTACGTTACAATGTCCCCAATTCGTTGGTCCGAAATCTGACGTTTAGGACCAACAAATGTCAGTCGTTGTCAGTCATATAGTCAACATTGGATGCAAATAAACTTACCAACAAAATGGAATGTTCTTAGTTGAAGAAACAATATACTCTTATTATTATTATTATTGTTGTTATTTCTTATTATTGTTTTTGACTATCATCCAATTAATGAAACTGAAAAACTAAAAAGTTTGTTTTGTTTTTTCCCGCCATATTATTTCCGTTCCGTGTATTTAGCACCGACCGAAGAACTACACAACGTAGTTCACGCGATTTTTCACAGATGGCGCTATTTTTTCTTGTATGGGGAAATTTTGAACCGCTTGTTCCATATCGCTTATCTTGACTATATAAATCTATGCTGCTTAAGCTAGGAAATTGGAGCGATCCTATAGGTTGGAATTAGTCCTGCTCACGGCTTAGCCACCTCGCGCCGCTCTGGTGGAAAACCACCATCATGGAGCAGGTTCTCTCGTAGCGCGAGATGAGGTGACGGGGTTAGAGTAACAGTGACAACCTATACATCGTCACTGCTTCCTCCAATTACGACACCACCTCTCCCGCACCGCAAGGACCTGCCTAGTTAGCGCTTTAGTTGTATATAGATAGATCTATCTTTTTAAGTTTTTAAATAAAAGGTGTACTTTACGGGCGTAACGCTAATTTAAAAAAAAACGTAAGGCATTTTCCCGAACAACAATATTTTTTTAATTATCAGTACAAACAATTACTTTTTATTACATCGTTAAAAAAAAGTTACATACTTATTACATTCGACCTCCTTAAAACTCAGAAATCGCCAGCTATTGATTGTACTCGTAATTATAGTTCTGTGTTTTTTTTTAACGTCGATTTATATAATAACAACAAATAACGCTTTAAGGGGCTACCGACCACTTAGTAGCGCCCCCATCAGTAACAAATAATTACTGAGTAAGTAACAAATTTTATCGAAAACCCGGGCAGTAAATACATTTACATAAGGTCATATAAAGTATAGGTACCTTCGACATATTGTCGACCTATGTTCATCGACAAAAGCTGATCAGTTTCATGGTCTGAATCTTCCGTGTCAGTTAATACGCACGACAGCAAGCAAGTGGAAACAAAACCAGTATAAGGGCTCCCGCACACGACCGAGAATCGGTGGCCGATTATCGCCCAGGACAAGGACGGAAGATCCAGGTGATAACACGTCAGAGCGGGATGCCGACAAAAAATCGGTCACCGATTCTCGGTCGTGTGCGGGAGCCCTAAGATGAACT
Source organism: Athrips mouffetella (assembly GCA_947532105.1). NCBI lineage: Eukaryota > Metazoa > Arthropoda > Insecta > Lepidoptera > Gelechiidae > Athrips > Athrips mouffetella. The sequence continues at coordinate 12,367,440 of OX383979.1, forward strand.
TGCGCTACTATACAAACGCCTGAAACCAAAGACCAGGGCGAGAGACTTAGGTATTGTATGACCAATTTTTTTCATTTGTTCAACACGCTATAATATAAGTAGAATTTTATACAAAGTGTAATGTGTGGACGATCGCAGTCCAACTGCGGCCCATGCTGAGCCAGACGACCTTTTCGCAACGACAGTGCATCACAAAAATAATTTAGAATTTGTTATAAAAATATTTAACTTTTTCGTAAATTGCGAACGTGAAAAAAAAATTCATTATTATTCTACTGTCACTTGTTTAAGATCAGAGTGTATCCACTGACAAATACATTGTACATTTTTTTAAATATTGGCGGCACCACTCACTCAGCTAATATCCCCTTAAGTTAGGTAAAGGAAACGACAATCAAAATGTCACCGAATAAAATGTCGTTCGCCAATATTAATAGACAGACCAGAAAAACTACAAAATCAGATCAAGGTGATGCATACGAAATGAGTATTATAAATGTCGCGATCGCGACCAGTTGCTTGTGACTAATCAGGCATTTTGATCAATTTCAATCCGTCAAGCTTTATCAAGTTTTCAAAGAAGCAAAATCCGTCTGGGAAAGAAACACCCCCTTGCCTATTTCTGCCGTAAAGCAGCAGTTTTTGCTCTGTTTCTGTTTGAAGGGTAAGGAGCTGCCCATAGAAACTGCATCAGCTGATAGTGCATTTTGTATGGGAGGTCACATTTGGTTTTTCGTATTTCGACCTGTTTCTTTGGGAAAGTTGTTCAGTTTCATGGTCTAAGTAACATGTTAAAATTGTGTTCACTATTTTTATAAGATACTAAAAGGACGTGGTCTCTTTCTACCCCAACCCCAACGGGAAACGAGCTTGTTTGATCATACTTTCGATAGATACAAAATTGCTGCTAAAAAATCCGGCCAAGTGCCAGTCGAGCTCTCACTAAGGGTTCAGTACATGTCCCCATAAGATACACTGCAAGCCTTTACCCTTTGATTTTAAAAACACTGCGTCAATTCTATTCTGATCTGACTCCTCGCTAATATGAATGTACGCTTGAAACGGGAGCTCATCTTAATTGGTTATAATTTGGTTGTGAGAAAAGTTGTAATATTTAATGATTATAGACTTTTCCCTTTACTTATAAATTTCATAAAAATTCTAGATCAACGGGAAGTACCCTATAGGTATTCATTTGGTTCATGAATGTACTAGCTGGTGCCCGCGACTTCGTCTGCGCAGGTTTATAAATTGTAGCCTATGTGTTATTCTGATGTATAAGCTATATTATTGTACAGTTTCATTAAAATCTATTCAGTAGAACGTGAAAGAGTAACAAACATCAATCCATCCATACAAACCTTCGCGTTTATAATATTACTCGTAGTAGGAAGGATATGGAGATGGGGCACTAAAGGCCATATCTTTTGATTGTTTTACCGTTGAAGCCTAAAATTTTCACACCTTCAAATGTCCACAGACATTAATATTGGACATAAAGATTAACATGATACTCTTTACCCGTTCGAGAGAAAAAAGGTCTTGACTGACAGACGGACAACAAAGTGATCCTATAAGGGTCACGTTTTTAAAACGTTTTCCGACCTAAGTTCGTTGGGAAATGTTCCGCTGAGCTATGGCACGCAACTGTATTGTAAATTTCATCAAAATCGTTATAGCCGTTTTCGAGAACGTGATCATGATCACAAATGAAGAAAAATTTATTTTAAAAAATTGTAAGCGAGCGACATTTAAAAAACAATTAGGAAGTAGTTTAAAACCGGTCCGCAATTAATTCAAGAAATATCTCCTTGATAATTATTTACAGAAAAGGTAGATACGCTGAAATTCTTGGGCTTTTCACAGTTTTACTGCCAAGGGCACATCAAGTTTACCAACACTTTAAAATGTTGGGAACAAATCTGTATGTATTGTCTTTAACTATGAAATTGCCGTTTTGTATGGCGAAATTTAGTTAAACTCTATACTTAGTACTAACATTATTGCATTTTTTTAAGGAATTAAAAATCCAAATTTTTAATATTTTTTAAGCATGATTGGGGATACATTAAATTTAATTTTCGATAAATATTATTTGTAAAAGATATAACAATTTTAGTAATAAAATCGGACGAACAATTTTCGAACCTTTAATTTTATTTTTTTATCCGATCTTAATGTATGGCTGTGAAGCCTGGACACTGACACAGAAAGAAGAGAATAAGCTCTTAGTGGCAGGGCGGAAAATTTTGCGGAAAATTCTGGGACCGGTCAAGGAGGCGGATGGCATATGGAGGCGAAGGAAAAATAGGGAGATCGAAAACCTAGTGCCCGAACCCAACATCATGGGCGAGACCTAGGCTGCAAGGCTTCGCTGGCTCGGCCACGTGGAGAGAATGGGAGAGGATCGGGCCGCCAAAAGAGCTTACGTGAGACGATCGAGTGGAAAACGGCCAGTCGGTCGTCCTAGGTACAGATGGGGTGACGAAGTGCGGAAAGACCTGGATGCCCTCCAAAGAGCCGATTGGCAAGAAGCGGCACAGAACAGGAAAGAATGGAGAACTCTCATGTCGGAGGCCAAGATCCTCTTGGGGTCGCTGAGCCAGCGTAGTAAGTAAGTAATTTTATATATCAAACTAAAAATAAAAGCTTTATTTTATGCATAAATTGATAACCTTGAAGTCAACTTTCAAATATAAGACAAATGAAAAAAAAAATGCTTTAGAATTATAGGAATCATGAATAAAGATCTATTATTCTAGTGTGTAATGTGATGGTACAGTTTGACACACGCGGCGCAACTATAGCTTTTACGATTATGAAAATAAGAGCGGTGCATTAACTTGCGTGCTCCCGTGCTACTCGTACATTGGGGCTATTTAAGGAATACTCTTTTTTAATGCTTGTACAGTCGAGAGCACATTGACACATTGAACTTTGTACCGTTCTTATTTCAATAGACGCAAGGGCTACGGTCGCACTCAAGCTTGACCTGTCGTTGACTGTACACACGACCGCAGGTGTGTGGAAACAAATTCAATATATGCAGAACTACCTACCCTTACGCTAGAATATCTATGACCCATTCCACGATCGAACGCGACGTTTTGTAAACAAACATTTTGCTGCCAAGAAGACATTTCTCCAATTACACGAGGTAAACATTTCTTACCACAATTGGCGGCCCGATCCTCTCCCATTCTCTCCACGTGCTCTAACCAACAGCCTTCGTGGTCTAGTGGTTAGAGCGCTCGGCTCTCGATCCGGAGGTTACGGGTTCGATTCCCGGTGGGGACACTGTCAAACAAAAATCTCTTTGTGCGACCTCCCCAGTTTGGTTAGGGCATTGCAGGATGAATCACCTGATTGTCCGAAAAGTTAGATGATTCCGTGCTTCGGAAGGCACGTAAAGCCGTTGGTCCCGACTACTATCTACGGATGTAGTCGTTAATGAGCCATGTCAGAGGCCTTTGGCGGCTCAACAACTCTGACACCAGGGTTTGTGAGGTCGGTCATCGACCTTGCAACCCACACGATATGATGATGATGACCACAATAGTAACAGATAAACGCTAAGACTATTGTTTCATTTACAGCTAGTTAGAAATAGCCACATTTTTAAAACTCTTTACGTGAATTTGAGTGAGGACATGATTTGAGGTTAAAATTTTGTTTACAAGACCCCAGTGCATTACGTGAACTCTGGTATAGAAACCAAAGACCCGCTCAAGGCTAATTAAAAAAAACATTATGATTTGAACAAATTAAAAGATAGTTATACCTAGACCACAAATTTTTAATCACCTTACTATTGCTAATTAAATAACTCATATTTATTATTTCAGACATAGAGGTGACTCATAAAAAAACAGACTTTTTAATAATCAAACCTCAAAAGCTTGTAGGTAGTACCTATATCATTTGGAGTACAGTAACGGAACCCTGTGTTAGAAGTCCTGAATTTTGTATTGTAACGTTCGCCGAGGGAGTTGGAGAAAGAAAACTCCGAAATCAAACGGTGCAACTATTTTTTGTAGCACATACCTTATTAGAACTGTAAATTTTCCGAAGGTCAAAATAGAAAAAAAAAAAGATTTTTTTGTCGCACCGACGACAGCTCAAGGTTGATATGGGTAAGCCAGAAAATCTAGTATTTCGACCTACGTTTCGTGCTCAAATTAGTTCAGTTTCATGGATTGGTCTGTAACACACTAGAACTTTTACACTCGTAATTTTTTTTTTTTTTTGGAGTTCAGACATTAACTTAATTTGATCATAATTTTGTGTAGATACCTAACAAAAATTTTGTGTACTATTGCACAAGGACTTTATGTAAGGTTTGTTGTATACACTTGTATATTACATTTTGTAAGCTTATGTAAGTATAAATAAAGTAACTGTCTTTTTTAAGGCAAAATTAATTCATATTCCTCCTACTACCAAAGAAGTTAACTTTGAGTTGTCTTTGTTGGATCAAAACACTCTTATAGTCACGTCTTCATAAGACTATAAAATCACTTTTTTATTTATATCTAAATCCACCATTTTACCGCACAGATAACACAACACAATTTTATCAGACAAGACAAAACGTCACTATGGTCATACGGAGCCACTACGAAGCAGAGTCAGTCACATGTTTCAATAAAGTATAACCTCAAAAAAGAAAACGTGGTCTGCGTGGCGACCACGTTGCATTTAGCCGGTATATCCCTCCTTTTCCAACCCACTGCACTGCTATAAGCTATATCGTTCTGACTCAAAGTGATGGTGGTATAGTTGTCTCTGTCTAACGCACTGCGATATAGATAACGTTCACCAGCTGTCCACACAAGGTTAATGCGATACCAGTGTTGCCAGAGGGTAGGAAAATGGTTGATTTTCGTATTTTATAGTGGCAATTTTGGTGTCAGTTTTTTAGTCACTCCGGTCTCTAACACTTTAAAATTTTTTGTTTTATGTATTAGTGAATAATTTTGTTTGTCCGTTCTGGATGAGTTTTGATATTTTTAAGTAAAAACAGCACTAGAACTTAAAGTTTGTCAATTTAACATTTGATTGTCATCTTTTATTTTTGCACTGGTTTTAGTATTAGATTTAAATATAGTTATTATCGATCTTGTGTTGCTCAGAAAATAAATCTGCACAACTTTTCCCGGACGCAAGGTTTGTTTGTATGGCGAACTCAAGCAAAAATCTTGTTCAGATTTGTGTTCCGAGTAAGATTCAAAAATTTTGATACGTTTCTAAAAATAACCGAGTAACTGTGAACAAAAACCCGCGCCCTTTTTTGGGACGAATTACGAATTTTTAAAACAGGTACTGGCAACAAAGTTATAACCGAGAAGTTTTGCGAGTTTGTTGTTGTTCGTTTCGTTATACATCGGTGCGTCTGCGTCGCGTCGCAGTTAACATGAGTTTATTTTAAATCAATACATGGTTTAAGCATCCTGCTAAATAGAAAATATCAGTACATTGAAAGTTTTCGGAAAAATGGATATATCAATAATATTGACCTTGAGGGAGTCCGGAAGAGCTACTCTTATTCCAAAAAAAATTTAGTATATTTTTTTTTGCCATAATAGCTCACAAGTTACTGAACCGTTTCCGTAATGTATGTATACGGCTTATACTTTGCAACAAAATATGCCTAAAAGATATTCGGAAAACTAATATGGTGTCACTCTCAATTTTAAATATATCGATACGATACTACTTTGATTAAGTCGAATTTATAACTTCGTTCACTGACAATAGAGTAGAATATTGGTTGGAAGAATTGTGAAATTGGCAGTAGCATCCAACCAATATCCTACTCTATCATGAACACGAATAGGTATACTACTATAATACGAATTACTATTCGAAACATTTAAATTCAAAACTTTGTCCCTTGACGATAGAGTAGGATATTGGTTGGCTGCTTATCACTCCCAATTTGACAATCCATCCAACCAATATTCTACTCTATTGTCAGTGAACGAAGGTATGAATTCCACTGTATCGAAGTATTATTGTATCGAGGTGTAGACGTTCGTGTTTTCTGTAGAAGCCCAAACTTTAATTAAATGCTAGCTAGCGTCTGTATCATACACTTGTTTGTATCGAAAGCTTGTCTTTATTTATTTAGTAGTGTTCTGTATACACAAAACACAAGAACACTAATGAAATCCGCATTTGGCATTAAAAATTTCTTTTTTTTTGCATTTTAGCTCCATCGTGAGTACTCCTTTACCCTACATTTGCATTAATAACTTACTGCATCCTTAACGCGGACGAACTGTTCCTGTTTTATGGACCTTCGAAAGGGCTTGAAAACCGGTATTCAAATACCGGTAAACATCTGTAAATACCTGAATTTTATATATAGGTATTTACAGATATTTACCGATACTTTACCTGTATACCGGTATTCAAGCCTTGACCTCGAGCACTTCGACCCTAAGCTGTCACTTGTGCTTCCCCTGCTTCAATGCTTCTCTGAGTCCCTCGCAATGGACTTGATATTGTTTTCAGCGGAAAGAACCTGTAGTTTTCTGGTACCAGGTGAACCCCGTGAACCTTTACCCCGCTCTACTATTCTAAAATTGTAAATTTATTTTGTCTGCACATTGAAGATATTTATAAAAATAAATAAATCACGTTAATGTGATGTCCCTATATTTTTGGAGTTCATGTCTGTTTGTTTATTTGGTCGAGCGTCACGCAAAAACCACTGAACCGATTTTAATGAAACTTGGTGGTAGACATAGGTGGTAGGCCTTTTGTGCAAAATCCGACTGAAGAAGTATCACCCCCTTTCTACCGTAAAATAGCAGTATTTGCACTGCTGTGTTTCGGTTTGAAGAGTAAAGGAGTGATCACACCTGGCTGAATTCAAAGACGAATTCGGCATACATTGCTCGTTGTGGTAAGGACATTGCAATTAACATAACCAAGCCTCCCAGCAATGTATGCCGAATTAGTCTTTGAATTCAGCTAGGTGTGATCACTCCTTAAGGGGACCAGCGAAATTACTGGCACACGAAACACACCTGCTCGTTTGCTCACTTGTCACATAAAGAAAAAAAAAGAATGCGCATTCTTATAAAAATATGTTCTCTAGCTAAGTTTAGTGTGGTGCACGAACACTGTAAGGGCGTTGCAGATATAACCGAAGGGTGTAATTATTTATTTATTGCATTTAAAAACATTTATTTATTTAGAAATGCTTAACTGCGTCCCGTGTGGTGCCGGCTAAAAATAGTACCATCCCATACATACCCGTGAGTGTCGTAAGAGGCGACTCAGGGTTAAAAACTGGAGGATGGGCAGCAGCATCCTCCTGTGTATCATACCGTCTTACTTACTGCGGTCATTAACGCGGTCCATGGTGCCAGCCGTAACGCTAACAAGCGAGGTGACTATGGTACTTCCCCTCCACATTTTTCCAGCTAAAGCTAGAATTCTGGAGGGAGCTCCCTGTCCTGTAGTGGACGTTTCATGGGGTGTCGTGATGAACTGCAAAATGTTTGTTTACAAGACGTGACGCTGTTTTGCAAACTCTTTTATACTTTCTCTAGGTTTTGGTATGAAATGGAGTGTAGAACGCAACGCAACATTCGGGTGTGTTATCGCGCGCGCGGTGTTCGCGGGTTGAGGTGCGCGCGCGCCGATATCCAAGGCCGCGAGTTGCGCAACCGCGCACGTCACCCGCTTCGGCTAACAGCGCAGTATCGATGTTTCTTTGAATTGTGTCGACAAACAAGCCAGTTCAGTTTTTCTTACAAAGATCCTGCTTAGTTTCTATGCTGTTTGTAATTTTCAATAGAAATATGAAATTACGTAAAGAAATTGACGAGCGTGTATGAAAGCGTTGATGAAAGTAGAGGAAGTGAGGGCATTATGTCAAGATCGCAGCAGGCTGTGGCAAACCCAGGACACTACATAGTCTAAGCAACGAGGGGATCGTTGTATGAAGACCCCCGCATTAAATCCTCAGTCGATGAAACTTTGCTGGGGTATTAATTACACTATATGAGACAAAGCTTCTATAAAAAAATCCAAAAAAAAAATCGGTACTTTCAATTTCTCCTTACAAAAATAAAAAAAAAGTGAAAAAAAATGTTTTTGTTAATTTGCTTTTGGATATTTCGAATTTACATTTGATTCATGATACTTTATCATCCTGTCAAATAAAATCTGCCTGAGAGAATTATGTTGGGGTCAACTGCTTCGTTGCCTACAATAACATACATTGATCGCGAATTTGAAATTTAAAATTGAAAGTTTGCGTAGGCCCGCATATTTAGTACAAAAGACCCTCAGAAGGACCACTAGAATCTCGCGCGGGTAGATTACAAGGGAGGCGGAGTGTCCGTTCTGTATGATAGTACTATTCATTATTCTGTGGCTGTGGTCTCTGCCTACCCCACAGGGTAAGAAGCGTGATGTTATGTCATCGACCAGCCCGTTGGTGTGGTTGGTAGTGAGCCTGCCTCTCACGCCGTGAGCCGCGGGTTCGATCCCCGCCCAGGGCAAACATTTGCGTGATGAACACTAGTGTTTGTTCTGTGTCTGGGTGTTATTTTTCTATTTATGTATGTATATCAGTTTCTGGTACCCATAGTACAGGCTTTGACTAGTTTGGGATCAGATGACCTTGTGTTTATAGCGTAGCGCTGGGCAGCTTATATGGTTTTGTTTCTACGTGCTAGCGGCCGTGCGTACGGTCAACCGCACGTCGGTAGAAACTTTTTCAACTCTACTACCACGCCATGAGGTGTAAAAGTGTTTCTACTGATGTGCTGTTAAGTGTACCTAAGGTAGCTTGTGCAGTCAAGCTCAGGAGCGGGTTCAGTATCTAACTGAACAAATTTTCCCAAGGAACATAGCTTGAAAAACTAAAAAACATTGACCCCCCCCCATTCAAAATGCGCTATCAACTGATGCAGTTGCTATGGGAAGTTAAAATTATTTTTTCGTTTTTACCTACTGATATTGTACCCGTCCATGAGCTGTGGCACGCAACTGAATAAATAGCCTGTAGGTATGTATTGAAGTTTACTATATATCTCTACTACATCTCATCATCATAATCATCATAATATATCTCTACTACTATAATAAATTTGTAAATTGATTTTACCTTTATATTGAAGAAGATACTCAGAAAAAAAAAACATTTTCTGCTATTTTGATGCCCTGAATCCAAATCACTGTTTTTTTTACTTTTTGTCTGTTTGTTTGTTTATTTGTTCTAGCAACACGCAAAAACTACTGAACAGATTTTAATGAATATTTTTTTGTTTGATAGCTTGACTTATTCACTGGTATATATTTTTTATTGTCCCGTGAGGTGCCGGCAAAGAATAGTACCAACCCATACATACCCGTGGATGTCGTAAGAGGCGACTACCCTTAGTTATAAGCTGGAGGATGGGCAGCAGCGTCCTCCTGTGTATCATACCATCTTACTTACTGCGGTCACCAAAAACTGCGGTCCATGGTGCCAGCCGTAACGCTTACAAGCGTGGTGACTATGGTACTTCCCCTCCACATTGTTTCAGCAAAAGCTGGAATTCTGGAAGGAGTTCCCTGTCCTGTAGTGGACTTTTGATGTGATGTCATGATGATATTTTTTATACACATGCGGACGAAATCGCGGGAAAAAGCTAATGATGTTGCTAACCAACTACAAAACATAAGGAATATTTAAGCCACATTATTAATTTTCATGCATGACATAAAAGAACTGTGTCAAAGCAGAACAAACCGCATAAACGATTACACAGTTCGTAAAAACGGAAACTTTATTTGACTTTAAAAATTGAAATCGTTTCAATTGCATTGAAATCGGTCCATACATTAAGATTACTATGACGCTACGACCACGATAGAGATGTCACCGGAAAGTAATAAGTATTATAAAATGATCAATTTACAAGGAAATCATAAACTTGTAGGAGATTCGTACATTCGTAGAGAGTGCTCCACGAGCTTATTCCACCATCTCCCTTCTACCATCGGGAGTCCAGAAGCACCGCAGGATATCACCCATACTTGGTTGATATTCCACACATTCGCCCAAAGCGCTTTGAAACATCCTTAATAATGCTCACGACAAAAGTGTGGAGTTCTCTGCCTGCGTCTGTGTTCCCGAGTTCACATAACCCGAATCTATTCAAGTCGCGAGTGAATAGGCTTCTTCTGGGCAAGCTCGGTCCATCGTCGACCTCATCTCTGTCTTTTAGACTAGATCGAGGTCAAGAGTAAGCCCATTGACAATAAAAAAAAGATCCATAGGTCCGTTAGGTAACGGCACAGAATACCATATAAGTGTATCGGTTAGGTTGTGTTAGGTTCTCTTTTGACCAAACGCACGAGCCGAGCGAGCGAAGCGAGCGTGCTGCGGTAGCAGCCGGCGGCGGCGGCGGCAAGTGCCCGAAGCGAATTCAGTGCCGATAATTATTTTTCGAAAGTTGAGTTAACTTACGATTTTATATTATATCCCGGTGACAGAGAAAAATTTATGCCGCAGCTGTGTTGTCGTAGGTAAATTGCCAGAGCACTAATAGTGTTGATAATTTCACGGTAAATTGACAATCAGCTCAATTTCTTACAGTTAACTATTTCACGGGGCTTATTTTAATAATTATTTTTATACTAGAGTAGGTTAGGCTAGGTTAGGTGGTTACAATTTACCGTGCAATTATGATTTCATTAGTAAAATTATAATATCACGGCTCTGGAAATATACCTGCGACAGATATAAGACATAATACTCGTATACTTTGCGCAAATTAACTCCAGCTCTAACGGTTGTTATTGTCTGCGCATGGGTGGGGTGACAGGTGGAGAGCCAATGAAGGATTCGCACGCCTCCCCCACCTGCCGCGAGACTCATTTGACTCGACTCAGACATGAAGACCTAGCTAAATCGATTTTTTTGCCCCCAAAAACCCCTGTATACTAAATTTCATCGAAATCGTTAGAGCCGTTTTCGGGAAACCGATTACAAATATATATAAATACAAATATTGCTCGTTAAATAGTATAGGATAAATTGGGGGCGACCACGACCCCGCCGGCGGCGAGACGGGTGTTCAAGTTCGCGGTCCTGAATTTGGTCTTGAGAATGCACATACAATAACATCACACCTCTTTCCCGTCGGGGTAGGCAGAGACCACAGCCCTCCACCTACTACGATCTTTACAAACTTCCCTCGCTTCCTCTACTTCTTTTTATGTTACAAGTGAGCAAACGAGCAGGTGGGCTACTTGATGGTAAGTGGTCACCACCGCCCATAACACCCACTGTCTTATTAATGGCATATTTTGACACTAGTAAGACAGCTAAGCGCGTTGCTCACTTTGGAACTAAGATGGTATGTCTCATGTGCCGGTAATATCGCTGGCTCCCTTGCCCTTCAAACCGAAACACAGCAATGCAAACACTGCTGCTTCATGGCAGGAAAAAGCAAGGGGGTGGTACTTCCCCAGATGGACTTTCCACAAAAGCCCTACCACCTTATAAAATCAATCAATCCTTTTTTTATCAATCTTTTCATAAATGCTCGTCGGTTTAGGGTACTTTTAACCTGGCTATATTTAAGAACATCCTGAATTTGGTCTTGGAACGTTCGCCGAGGCCTTCCCCTTCCAACGTTTCCATTCACCCTCAACTGGTAGTTCCCTTTCGTCAACAATAGATTTAACAAAGTTTCAACTTTAAAGAATCATTCTGTAACAGGCGTAAAAGACGGTTAGAATTACCTGCAATCCAGTGCCCTGTTGACATATTAACATATTGACGAATAACGTAATAACGTCGAGTGAACGACACCGCTGTCCTTCACCTTTGCCGAGCTATTCGCGGGGTTAGCCGAGCCGGTTAGATAACCCACCTATAAAGTGTGATAGTAAGACTACGTAGACAAAAAAAAACCGGCCAAGTGCGAGTCGGACTCGCGCCCTAAGTGTTCCGTACCTCCATATCTACCATATGATATACTAAAAGCTTTTACTCTTTGATTTTAAAAACTCCGCCTCCATCCAACTTGACCCCTCTTTTATAGAAAAGTTCTTGAAACGGGAGCTCACCTTGATTGGTTACAATTAGTTGTGAGAAAATGAGAAAAATTTAAATATTTAATGATTTCAGACTTTTCCCTTTATTTGTACTGTGAGACCTAGCTTCTTGCCAAATTTCATAATTTTAGGTCAACGGGAAGTAGTAGTAGTGTAGGTTTTGCTTTTTTTGCATAAATGTATGGAGATGAGGACATAAAAAGCCAAATCTTTTGATTGCGTCGTTGTAAAAAATTGAAATTTTCAGATCTTGTGTGGTTTATGGTACTTAATATTCGTTATCAATTTCAACTTGATACCTCTTCTCGTTCGTGAGAAAAAGGGTCTTGACAGACAGACGGAAAACAAAGTGATCCTATAAGGGTACCGTTTTTTTATTTTGATGTACGGAACCCGAACAATTTACCATGATTCTTTTTTTTCGTTCATTCTTGCAGCTATGTCAAAAGCAACCGGCTAAAGCTGTCAGAAAAAACAAGTTTGTAAAACAATGTTATTCTTTCCGTCAAATATACTCTGGTTTTGGTGTCATAGCTGCAAAATGTGTTGGTAAGCGTTGCACTAAACGAAAAAATTTGATTATATTCTGGAATTATTGTGGGAGTGTCCCATTCGGCCTGGATCAGTGCGTTGCAGAGCGGATGGCTCCGCATGGGACTGAACGGACTGTGTAGGCTTTATACATTTTGCGGTCCGTCGCGGATTTCTGCGTCCGCGACGACTGTTCCAGGCCTCAGACATCCTAAACTATTAAACGAGCAATATTTGTATACAGGGTGTTAGGGACAGCCTTCCGAATACTGAACGGGCATGAACAGTTAACGACACTGAACAACTATCAGTGGACAAAACTTTCAGGAAACGAAAAAGGAAATCGGCTTCTCCATACAAACTGCCCGATCAAGTTTTAAATTTTGTATGGAGACGCGGATTTTATTTTTCGTTTCCTGAAAGTTTTGTTCACTGAAAGTTGTTCAGTGTCGTTGACTGATCATGTACCTTCAGTATTCGGAAGGCTGTCCCTAACACCCAATATATAGTATTTGTAATCGGTTTTTCGAAAACGGCTCTAACGATTTCGATGAAATTTAGTATACAGGGGTTTTTCGGGGCAAAAAATCTATCTAGCTGGGTCTCATGTCTGGGAAAATTCGTTTTTTAATATTTCGTAGCGCGTTTTAGTGCGTTCAAGAAACTTACAGCGCCATCTGTTGTTGAGTAGCAAGCCTACCCGATAATATTTTAATCATACAGAGCATAGCTCGGTCGCCCAGGTACTGTCATTCCTATACACTATCTCTTGACAGCGCGAGGGTTGTATTGGAAAGCCCAAACAAAATCCTCATTTTCCGAACCACGTTCCTTAGCGAATGTTGTTCTGTTAAACTGTTTTGAAGTACGAGTAACATACTCAAATATTCGCATTTAATTAGGAACACATTAGGAAGCACTTCATGAATGTATTATGTACTTTGCTTTACGCTTGCTAGTCTTTTATATTAATCCATGCACGTGTAGCTCGCAACAAAACACGTTTTTAAGGGGCTGATAAGAGCTAAATACGCTTCACTTGAGAAGGTTTTAAACGAAAAGTGATGAATATATAGCCGTGAAAAAAAAATGTGATGATTAAGCATCTTTCCAAGAATATGGCCGACTCCGAAACACGATTAAATACATTTTGTACGCTACAAAAAAAATCCTAAGTTACCTCTGCTTTTTGCTTTTTCACCGTTTTTCTCAAGTACCCATTAATCTATGATGCCAAAACTTTTACACATTATTCAATACATTATGCATAATAATATAGCTATTTGATAATTAATATTATGGGTACAGATTTTGAGAAAAATGCAAAAATTTGCGAAAAACGTAAAACAGCGTGAATCCGCTCCGTTCTAGCACGCGCATTCTGCCGTTTGTTAGAAAGGGAGGTAATTCAGCTCTTATCAGCCCCTTAAGGGAATATAAGGACGTTCTGAATAAAGGCCAGGTTAAAAGTACCCTAAATCGACGAGCATGTATGAAAAGATTGATGAAAGTACAGGAACCAAGATCGTAGCAGGTGGAGGACTGTGGTCTCTGCCTACCCCGACGGGAAAGAGGCGTGACGCCGTGACGTTATGTCTGTATGTATACCCCTCAAATGGGCATTTTGTAAAGCCTACTCATCATTTATAGCTGGTCAAGATAAGAAATATATCTGAAACATCAGTTCAAGGATTTTATTTGGTACATTTTCTTTATGTCTTTGTATTCTATATTTAACAAAATAACTACGGTACATCGATTTTTTACGTGAATTTCCCTACTGTTCCTAAAGCGCTATATTATTTTAAAAAAATTTACACTAATTAATTTAAAAACCCTTATTCTTTCAATAAAATATACGATTTTTTTAATCTGTTATATTTCATACGAAAAAGTAAGGTTTTCTCATTTTTGCCTATATTCCGTCTCATCGTTGGTCGTAACAGCCACGTTAAAGAGCACTCTTATGTAAACGCTATTGACGTGTTAATAAGGTCGATATTTGCATTGACGATCGCGTAGCTTCTAATATGAGGAGTATAATCGCCTTAAGTATCTGCCACGCTGTCCTACACTATGTAGTGTTGGCACTTTTTTGCCACGATAACACACAATCTCGCTATTTCGTAATCGTTATTTATTACTACGATAATAATGTTTTCTGGTATTCAGTGATAACGATAATGCTAGCATTATCTAAAACTAAAGTGCAGTTATAGAGCGTTCGTGACATACGCCCCCGTGCGGTCTAGTAGTAAGGGTGATGAAGGACAAATTTCTATATGATTTGCTCATGTCTGTCTCTTTGACTGATGATAAGGAGCATCCTCTAGAAGATACAAAAAATATTGGCGGACATCCACACTCCTGCGTTTTTGAGGAATCAAGTTTTAACTATTTTGAAATTTGACAATGAAACGTACACATGGCAGACTAAGACTATCTAATTAAATACAATGTATAAAACCCCAGAAAAATGGTCTGCCACCATTATAGCCCTGCGTCGTAAAGTTACAGCGCTTCAAAATGCAAAAATTCACCTCTTCGTCCCGTGATAATGCAGAGCCCTGCATGTCTGCCTCTTCGATTTTCTACATCTTCAGAAGTATTTTAAGCAGGAGCCACAAAGGCAGACGAAAAAAACATTATTTAGTATCTTATTTTCATTTTTTTTTTCTTTAACTCAAAAACGCAGCGACGCACCGAAAAACTTGTAAGGACTAAATCGATTCGTATTGAGCTGATCTATCATCCCTATTAATATGAATCATGAGCAAATCATATACCCAAATTGCAGCCAGCACCCTAACTATAGTGACTAAACCCTGTTTAGGAGTACGCTCGAGTTTGCTTCGTTTTATCGTACATTGCTTAATCGTTAACAATTTGATCACTTGCACGGCTAAACAAAGCAGCAATGTACACTCAAGAGCAGGTTAAGCTTAACACTTGCAGTACGACTTAAGCGCGTACTCGTAGAGCGTTTTAAATAAGGACGGTACGGTCAACCGCACGTAGGTAGAAACTTTTTCAACTCTTTTACCACGCCATAAGGTCCAAAAGTGTTTCTACTGACGAGCTGTTGAGTTTACAAAGTGTCAAGCTTGGCGCGCTTTGGACAGTCCTTCAGACCGTTCGGCTCTCAATCTGGAGGTCCTAGATTCAATCAACTCCCGGTGGGTACTTTGTTAAGAGGCCTATTACATTTTGAGCGTGTTTTTGCGCAAAATAGCTAATTTCGGCGTCCTTAAACTGAGAAAAGGAAAGATTTTGACAACTTTAACTTATAAAATGCTGAAGAATAGTTATTAAGTTCGTAGCGGCCTCGCTTTTTACAATTTTTTCTTATATTGGTAGATATAGCCAATATTCCGAAGCAAGTTTTCATAAAATGCGCGAAGGCACTTTTTTGAGCTCGTGGATTGAACTATTGGGCTAAGCAAACAAAATAAAAATAATACAATAAAATCTCTTATATAATAGTGTAGTTCGTAGCGGCCTCGGAATTTTGAAAAATATATTGGAAAATCTAGAAAAAAAATCAATTCCGAACGAAAAAAACTACAAAAAACGCTCAGGTTTACCTGCGCATTGCTCTTTACTATATTAATATTATTTCGTATAACTTATACCATACTAAACTTTGGTATAAAGAAAATGAAAATCGCCTACGTTTGTTTAAAAACAATTCGTTTTAATACCTTAATTGAACGTACTTAAAACTGCCAAATTTCTCCATAATCCGATGCGCTGGCCTTTCAAACGCAATAATAGTATCAAATAACTTGAAAATACAAAAATTATTTATATTGTTTAGTTTCAGCTACAAAACAGTGTCGAAAAATCTGGACGCCGAGTGAGATTTTCCACTTTTCATTTTTTTTAACGAAATTTTGTGATAGGCCTCCTAAACAAAAATCACTTAGTGCGACTTCCCCAGTTTGTTTACGACATTGCAGGTTGAATCACCAGTATGTCCGAAAGATTCCATGCTTCAGAAAGTAGATTAAACCGTCAGTCCCGACTACGATCGACGGAAGTAGTTGTTAAGGAGTGATCACAACTAACTGAATTCAAAAACTAATTCGGCATACATTGCTGGGAGGCTTGGTTATGTTAATTGCAATATCCTTACTACAACGAGCAATGTATGCCGAGTTAGTCTTTGAATTCAGCTAGGTGTGATCGTGGCTTTCAGCGATTTTCAGTCAAGTCGGTTTACTTAAAAAAAAACCGGTCAAGTGCGAGTCGGACTCGCGCGCCGAGGGTTCCGATATAGTATTTTTTGGAAGCAATAAAGTCCATTTTCATGTTTGTAAAGGTTTTTTGCAGATTTCTGAAAAACTGTGCCCCCCTATTTTGGCCCCCTTTACATTAATAATCATACTTTTTTTTTTTTAAAATTCATGTGCAATTAAGTTGGGCAACTATATTCAAAAACTATTCCAAATTTCAGGTCGATACGATAGCATAAGTGGTTGCTGAGATATAGAGGTGTGACAGACAGACAGACAGACAGAGCGGCACAATAAGGGTTCCTTTTTTTACCATTTTGGTATCGGAACCCTAAAAAGAAAATAAGGGGAAATTTCACACAAGGTCATTTGATTCAAAACTAGGCAAAGCTCGTACTGTGGGCATCAAAAACTGACATACATAGATAAATAACACCCAGGCACAGAACAAACACATGTGTTCATCACACAAATGTTTGCCTGGGTGGGGATCGAACCCGCGGTCCACGGCGTCCAAGAATATACAACGTGTTAATGGAATAAGCGAAACCCGCATACACCCCAACTGATTTTTACTATAATAAATCCATTCCCGTAAAAAAAAATTAGAAAATTATTTTTTTTTCTAGATATTGTTATTTTAAAGTTTTATCATAGTTCTATTTTCTTCGTTCTTCTAGTCCGCGCACGCCACGCTCACTTCCCTCCCCTCCTCACCGCTCTTGAACCGCGCGCTCCGCGCCGTCGCGCCGTCCACGCGAGTATCCACAGAAATATTTAGAATAGAAGCGGCAAAAATTTTAATAATAAAAATTAAAAAAAATATATCCATATCAAAAACCCGTGAAATTGATTCTACTCTCGATTCTGAACAAACTATTTTCTCAGTTTCGCTTATTCCGTTAACACGTTGTTTAACACCCAGACACAGAACAAACACTCGTGTTCATCACACAAATGTTTGCTTTGGGCGGGGATCGAACCCGCGGCCCCGGCGTAGAGGGCAGGCTCACTACCAACCACATTAACAGGCTTGTCGGAAATTTTATTTTTTTTAATTTCCTCATTTCTGAACAAGTTTAAGGTGCGCACGAGTGGCAGCCTGACCTTTCCTACCTCATATTTAGTTATAGGACTTATCAAGAACAATAATAACCCCGATCTGATGTTTATTTGCACTCCTGAAGCGATGCCAGATTCTATTTCTAACGCTACTATGAGCATTCGTACGATGTAACGTTCTGTTGTGACGCTGTCCTTAGTAAGGTTGTAATTCAGGTTTAATTAAGCACCGAAATGTGTGAAAAAAAAAACTGTTTTTCCTTTATACAGGGTGTTCATAAAAGTACCCTAAACCGACGAGCATGTATAAAAGGATTGATGAAAGTACAGGAAGCAAGGGAAGTATGTCAAGATCGTAGCAGGTGGAGGACTGTGGTCTCTGCCTACCCCGACGGGAAAGAGGCGTGATGTTATGTATGTATGTAGGGTGTTCATTTAATCTCATGCCATAGCTTAGGGGTGCCTGAGTAACGATAAAGGAACACAAAAAAAATATCATAAAATACTAATTAAAAAAAAAAATTTTTTTCAGTATGATGAAATCTACAAAAAAATTTACAAATAAAATTAAGTTTTGCCTTCGGTCTAATTGACTTTATTGGTTCCAAAAATACTATAGGTATATCGGAACCCTCAGCGCGCGAGTCCGACTCGCACATGACGTGTTTTTTTTATATCTTGTAGATAACTACGATTCCTTTTTTCTGTTTAGAAAAGTGTCATATTTAAATGTTAAATAAAAATTGGTTAAAAAGTTTCCCCTTGACTTAAGCGGCCAACGTCATAATTTTTTTTTTTTTTTTTCAATTTGTATTGGACGATATTTCTGCGGAAAATAATTGCTTAGAAGGATCTTCCAAGTCAAACGTCAATGTCATTTATAAATATTACAATAAATCTTATTGGTTGTTTGGACGTGACTGAGCAAAAACGAAATCAAGTTTGTCTGATGTAACGAAATAATTCGAGTTCATCGAAAACATACTTTAAATACTTATACTTATGCTTTATTTTTCACTAAACACCTTTTAACAAAGTGAACTAAACATTCGATTTAAAGAACTAGAAGAACTAGAATAGAATAGACCTGGCGCCGTACCAACCCAACTGCCCGATATTAAGATTGATCGAGGTAAACAGCGTTGCTTAACTTAGATAGTAGAGTGTGAACGACGTTAAGTACATAAACAGAAATAGTATATAACGTTCAATTTTAGAATGTTACTCACTTACTCAAGAAGCGTGTTATTCTTTTGAGAATTTAATTCGCACACGTGTGGTGCCGGCAAAGATACCAACCCATCTGTACCAGTGGGTGTCGTAAGAGGCGACTAAGGGTATATGAACGCAGGAGGATGAGCAGCAGCGTAAAAAAATTAAATCACTATTTAAGTCTGTTACTTAGACGATGAAAGTGAACAACTTCCCAATTCCAAAATACGAAAATATACAAAATACCTCCCATACAAAATGCGCAATCAGCTGGTGTGGTATCAATGGAAAGTTAATTTTTTTTTTTCGTATATCGACCTATGTTCCTTGGGAAAAGTTGTTCAGTTTCACGGTTCTTTGAGTAACACGCTTAAATATTGCTTTTTTATTTTTTTACACCTTTTATATGTATAGTGTGTGATATAATTATACAGGGTGGACACTCTCCACCACCCTGTATGTTGCTACCTCCCCTCCTCCGCTGGTTGCGTGTATTGCTGCCTCCTGAGCACGATGTCTTAGATAAAAATTATACCTAAAACCAAATGTAATTTTATGAATTTTACGTCAAAAATGACGATAGACCTGAGATCAGGGTTGGCTATTATCAAGATAATTATTTTCTCTGATAATTATCCGATAACTATCCGATAATTATCTGATAATTATCTAACTATCAAATCAAAATACGTATATATTTTCATTTATCGCAAGATTCCCTGCATTTCTTTTTTACATTTCTTGCATCTAGCCCATAAACCACTATTTTTAGTTTTAATGCAGTCAACCTTTGACCATATTGGATTAAGTTTTCTAGGCATAATGTTTTTCTTTATTTAATTTCGCAGCGCACAAACTACAGTTCACGAAAACAAATAACAGTGAGGGGAATTCCTCTGTATATGAATGACATTTGGCGTTCGTTTGGATACACTCTTGATATTGTGACGAAAAAACATGCGTTTGGATACACATATATATTATTTCTTTTTGTTTTGTACAATAACAGTTACTCGTATAATCAACGATAATTATCAACACGTAATGATCATGATAATTATCAAGATCATTATCACGATAATTATCCAGGCCAACCCTGCCTGAGATACCATTTTTATCCAGGGCTTCGTGCTGGGGGCTGGGGCGTTACTACGGGCCAAGGGGGCGCAGGCGCACAGTCTACACGGGACTGCCACCAGCCGGGCAAAGATGCGCACGGCGATGTTGGTCGGGGCGCCGTCACTCTTTATCTATGGCTGCGAGAAGATATACCCGGTTTCTTCTGGTTTAGCCAATGAAGACTCGCCAAGTCCCGGTGCCCATACACGACCTACAGCCGGGCTAAGATGCGCACTGCAACTTGATCAAGTCGCGCGCGACTGTCACTTCTAATGTATGGACGCGGGAAAACATAACCGGCAATAACCGGTTTAGTCTACAAAGACTTGCCAACCGCGGTGCGCATGCTCGACCTACAGCACACATATTCAACAGGTGGTGACTACGCGCGCTTCTATGATGAGTCCGGGTTGTGCTACAGAAAGAGTTAAGGCGTTAATAGGGGTAAAAGGCCTAACTCTACATTGAAAAATTAAAATAAATGCCCAACAAAACCACTAAGAAAAAAGACAGGGTGATTAAAAAAGGCGTTTAGAAAAAAAATCCTCAGCAGCACCTGTTTTCGTCTTAATTCGATAATTTCTCCAAAACCGCAAAAGTTCACTAGTTAGTTTTTACACACAAAAAGGTATCTAAATTATGAATAGTTTTACTTGAATGCTTTATATTTATTCCACATACTCCAATACTAATGAAAAGTGCAAAAAAAAAACCGGGTACTCGGTAGCGTGCGCCCGCGAACCCGACCAAAAACTGTAAACGAGTGACATCTTAGCGTGCACATACGATTAGAGTGCATATTTAATTTGGTCAAGTAACGCTGAGCACCGTCCGTAAAATCCTTGGGCCAAAGTTAAGAAGTGACGGAAGCTGGAGGATTCTTAAGAACGCGGAAATTCAAGAACTTGTGGCTGACCCTAATATAATAGGAGAGACGAAGGCTCACAGACTCCGCTGGCTCGGCCACCTAGAAAGAATGGGGGAGGACCGCCACGTCAAGAAAGCCTTCGTGGGTCAACCGACGGGTCGACGCCCGGTTGGCCGCCCCAGATATCGGTGGATCGACGTAGTGAGCTCAGACCTGCGCGAGCTCCAGGCAGGCGACTGGCGAACCACCGCACAAGACCGGGACCAGTGGCGTATTCTCGTTTCGGAGGCCAAGACTCATTTTGGGTCGTTGCGCCAAAGGAGTAAGTGTAAGTAGTAACGCTGAGCACGATCCACACCTTCCGATTAGGTTGTCCGATCGGATGAATTCGAATATTATCGTTGAACAATCGGCTCCCAAGTTTCGATCCGATTGCACGACACATTATCAAGGTGTGGATCATACTTTAAACGTGTGGATATTTCCAACTCCTAGTATGCTAAACGATAGTCTAAACGGTTTTCTGTGCGTGTATTGTGGTAACAACCGTGTGCCTTATGTAGAAAATTGTTGCTGACAAAATGCTTGTGAACAAATCCGTTTTAAATAAAATACAGTTAATACTTGGGCTTTGGGAAACCCCGGTCAACCGGTTTATACCGCTTATCTTTTGACTAGCTTCGGCTTGCGTGTATGTACGGTCAACCGCTCGTCTGTAGAAACTTTTATAACTCTATTACCACGTCATAAGGTCCAAAAGTGTTTCTACTGATGTCTCGTGATCTTTCGAGTACGCTGCGCAGACTAACTCTAAGCCGGCTTAGCACGCTGCAGTTGTCAGTTTATCTAGGCCCATAGAATAAAGAGCATGGCCACGTTTTTTTGACATCCGAGCAGTGCGACACATTTTGAAAGACAATGACGGCTACATGTATTAGTGTATATAAGCTATCTCTGTCTAAAATATCAAAAACGTAATTTTGTGGATTTGCTAAAAATTTTGAATTTGGTCCTGGTACGTACCAAATTCAGGACGTTCTGAATAAATGCCAGGATAAAAGTACCCTAAACCGACGAGCATGTATGAAAGGATTGATGAAAGTACAGGAAGCAAGGGAAGTATGTCAAGATCGTAGCAGGTGGAGGACTGTGGTCTCTGCCTACCTCGACGGGAAAGAGGCGTTTATGTATGTGTAAAAATTTTCTTCCACTGACATTTCTTCGCGCTTGGAGGTGATAGATTAGATGACATAATTCCTCTAATACAGTGACATTTCTCCGAGATATATTTTCTCTCGGGCTGCGTGCTAAGCCGGCTGATGGTTATTTTCTGCGCATGGGTGACAGGCGGAGAGCCGATGAACGGTTAGCACGCCTACCCCGCCTTTCACGCTCACCCCCGCGACAATTTTTTTGAGTTAGGCGCATATCGGTCAAGGTTTTTATTTATTTATTGTTTATTTGGGACAACAACAGCACTTATTATATATATTGTTTACAAGATTATATTACTTTATAGGCCAATAACAGCTGTCCACGGTAATATTACTTTTAAGACAGACTTACATACAGATAGTATTTGTATAAGATGCATAGAGTTAGTTTGCGCACGCTATCATTTGCATCAGAGACCACAGCCCTCCACCTGCTACGATCTTGACATACTTCCCTCGCTTCCTCTATTCATCAACCTGTCCTTTTGAAATAAACTTTTTCTAAGAAACATAGAGCAAAGTCTGAAATAAAAATAACCTCCAAAAAGCCCCATAATCTGATCTCATAATGCGCTTTACCTTTTAGTACTGAGCTTCGCTCTATAATAGCCGCCTCAACATTAAAATATCATCGGGTGGGCAAGCTATGCTACGCGCCAACAGATGGCGCTGTAGGTTTTTGTCTAAAACGTGGTATTAAAAAAACCGGTCAAGTGCGAGTCGGACTCGCGCGCCGAGGGTTCCAAATACCTTTAGTATTTTTGGAAGTAATAAAGTCCATTTTTAAGACCACAAAACTAAATTTGTTTGTAAATGTTTTTTGCAGATTTCTAAAAAACTGTGCAACTTAGAAAGATCGTTTTATTTTTGCTATAATAAATACATAAACTTCTATCGACTGTAATTAATTCAGATTTTTCTTTCACAAACTTCGGAGATAAGGGGGGGAATGATATTTTTAATTATATTTTACATCATAACTTGAAAACCAAGAGTTTGAAAAAAATACAAAAATATATTTTACAATGTACCTACAAGTAAAGCCCTTTCATATGATACCTCACTCCATCTAGTAGCGACAATTTGAAATTTGGCTCTCCGTATTTGGGCCGCCTTTACTTTAATAATCATATTTTTTTCTATTCTTTCATATGCAATTAAGTTGTGCAACCATATTCTAAAACTATTCCAAATTTCAAGTCGGTAGCATGAGTGATTGCCGAGATATTCAGGTGTGACAGACAGACAGACAGATAAACAAAGTCGCACCATAAGGGTTCCTTTTTTACCATTTTGGTATCGGAACCCTTAAAAATGCTTAAAAACACGGGGAAATCGATTTTTCCGAGACATGAGATCTAGCTAGATCGATTTTCGCCCCCGAAAACCCCCGTAAGGTAAATTTCATCGAAATAGTTAGAGCCGTTTTCGAGAAACCGATTACAAAGATATATACAAATATAGCTCGTTTAATAGTATGTACAGGAATATGTAACTATGTTCCTTGAGAAAACTTGTTCAGTTTCATAGTCTGAGTTAAAAAGTGAAAATATTTAACGTAGGATATTTTTTCCTAGCGTCTAGAACTATGCAGTCTAAATTAAGTCACTCCTATACCATTTTCTACGTCTATTTTCATATATTGTTATTGTTTATAAACTATACTTTTTAGGGCAATCCCAAGGTTACTAATTTGAAGCAAACAATAGTTCAGTGATAGTGACGCGGGAATAGTCACATTAGTGCACACACACGGCCGCACGTCGGTGGAAACACTCTGACCTTGAGCGGGTCTGGTTTCAAGCGTTTGTAGCGAAGCGATGGTTCAGCTTAAACTGGTTTTGTTTCTACGTACTTCCTGCCGTGCGTACCTTGACAATGTCATTATGAGTATCTATAATGCTTGAAACAAATGATATTTAGTTAAATATATTATTACGATAAGCATAAATAAAGTATCTATAGAAATAATTGAATAGAAGATAAGCCTTATCTACGCTCCATACCGTGAAAACTTTAAAAAGATACATTTTATTTTAAATTGCAAAATTCACCCATGAAAATGTGTACAACATTCCAATTTGTGTCACCAGAACAAATCCAGTAATAAAAAGGCGTCACCACGCGATAAAACACTATCGTAAACACAAAACAACCAATTTTTCTAAAAATCCAATTTAAATAACAATATTTCCTTAAAAAAACCTTTTTATAGACTTGTGCCACTGTTAAAGAACCTTAACAACTGTGAAATGTCATCAATGACATAAATAGAGAATAAATTTAAAATTAAGATTTTGAAAATGGAACTTTGGTGTTCGAATTTTGAATTTACGCGGCGCGACCGTCTGGGCGGCCGATTAGCGTTCGACTGGACTAGTGTTGTGACTTGATTGTTGTTTAAGTGGTTTGTCGAGTTTCATAAAATTGCTTCTTAAATATCACGGCGGCGGCGGCGTTGCCATGGCAAATGCCATAACATTCAAATAATTTAATGAATGCCATTGGCTATTAGGCTGGATTTCAACTGTTGCATACAAATTACAATTTAGGTAAATGAACATCAGGGGAATCGCATCCTTTCTTGGACGATAGTATGGAGCAGGAGCTGAATGCCCGGAGAAGAACTTAGTCTACTTTTATCTCGTTATTCCGTCGAAAACTGCTGTAAACGCAGGGGCCAGGAGATAATTGTTTTTCTTGCTACGAAACCAGGTTCGTTGAAAGAAATAAATTTCTTTGTAGGTAACTAGTTTAATAGGAAGAAAAAAATCTTCACACGAAACTGGTTACGTAGCATTGATTTCGTAGGCGGCCGAAGAGGTTTATTGCTTTAAAAAAATATATCTGAACATGTTTACAGTACCAATTATTTTCCTCTCAGCAAAGGTAGTCGGAAGAGATCGTTTTGTCCAATTTAATGCTATTTAATGTGTTTAGGTATGAGAGTGTATTGCGTTTATTTTACATAGAGTGCTACTTTATCTGAGGTCTGATTGCCGCAGCAAAATTACTATTGCCTACAGCGATCTGCTAAGCTCACGCAAAAAAAAAGTTTGTACTCGTAACTTAAAGATATTATTGTTGTTGCTATAGTTGTAGTTTCAAGCTGCAAATTGAAGGAAAGTACTCTAAGAAAAAAAACTTTTCCGTTAAAAAAAAATGTACTTTAAAATTCCGCAAACGACTGGAATACCACATTTTATAAGCGAAGCTATTTTCGTGTGTTTTATTTAATTACACATAAATTTATTTACAAGGTATCCAGTATAAACATAAACATAACCTGGTACATTTTTCGGCTCGATACAAAATAATCTTAACTTCAACGTTTTTTTAAGTGGCAATCAACTGTCTTTTTAGATACAGCCATTACTGCCACGCACGGAATACGACAAAAAAGTCACTGCAAAATTTCCGATGACAACGCCGCAACCGGCTACAAAGACTTTTTGTCAACAATGTTGGTAACATAAGTTTTGTCTCTATCGTCGGTAAGTTAGCAGTGTTTGTTTTGACATCCTTGTGTCATTTAATTAAAGCGTATTTTGCAACAATCTGAGCTAAAAATTATTTTTATTTTAACTCTTCCTGTGTTTGGATAAATCTACAACGTAGAAAATCGTAAAATTTCGTAACCATAGGCAGGATTCGAACCTGTGCCTTCCCCGTTGGTACCGGAGACGCTATACCAACTCGGCTACCGTGGTCCTGTCTGATGTATGTTGCTAAACTTACGACCTCTATACGCATTTCAACGTTGCGTTTGTGCTGCCACCTATAAGCATTCGCTGTACTAATCTTAGCTGACTATCGTAGAGAGCGAAAAATATAAAGCGCTGGATAGCTTCAGTTTCTATTAAAAAAATAGAGATAGACATTGTAATTTTTTGTTCCTCTCTGCATGGCACCTTTTTCATACTAAGGCACAACATATCCGATTGTGACTCAATGTAAAAGTAACTCATACAACGTGTTAATGGAATAAGCGAAACCCTCATACACCCCAACAGATTTTTATAAAAATATATCTATTCCCGTAAAAAAATCTTAAAAAGAGATTTTTTTCCTAGATATTTTTATTATAAAATCATTGTTCTAGTTTCATCGTTGTTCTAGTCGGCGCACTCCGCGCACGCCACGCCCACTTCCCTCCCCTCCTCACCGCTCATGAACCGCGCGGCGCCGCCGCCAGCGCGCGTATCCACAGAAATATTTAGAATAGAAGCGGCAAAATTTTAAATAATAAAATAAAATACCCCAATAAAAAAAAATAAAAAAAAGTTTTTCTAATTTTCTCCTATCACTTATAACATCATAAAAAACAAGTCCCCTGAAAATGACCGTCCGTCGGTCGGTCGGTCGATCGGTCTGTCTGTCACGCTTTGGCCTAGCGGCTAAACGAAGTCCGATTGACACCATATTTTAAATTAAGACTTTTACACAAATTGATCGAAAGATTTTGAGTGGTTTTTTGCTGGCTCTCATTTTGAGGATAGCTGTCACACGACAAAAATTAAGCATTGAAATTTGCTGAAAAACGGCTCAAACGATTATTATGAAACTTTGCATGACGAAGCACCTCCATGTAAGGTATCTTGCGCCAGTATCAATTGGTCTGTGTGATGTCATATAAGGGGTGTTCCTGTACTACCAAAACGTAAACATGTGATTTACTCATAATTGGTTCCATTGAGTTAATTTAAATTTTCTATAATTATTGTCTACTTAAATGGATATTCTATTTAATTTTGTTTTTTTTTGTTTGAGGATTTTAGTATGCAGGGTGTACCAAAAACTGAAAGGGCTTGCTCAGTAGACTAAACTGAACCACTATCCCTAAGAAACATGTGCTGGGAAATGAAAAAAATCTTCATGCAAGTATCTTGCGGTAGTATCCATTGATCTGTGAAAATGCATATAAATGCTGTTCCAGTACTACCAAAATTTAAACATGTGATTTACTCGAAATCATTTACGATTAGTTTGTAATTTGTGATGTTGTAATGTTTAACAATTTGAATTCTGCATTGTGTATGTTTCAGTAAAATATTTTTTGCCAAAACGTAAATAAAAGTTTGTATTTCCATACTATGTGTATGGCATTACAAAAAGTTTACGGTTGATAATTTTTAATTGCGTATCGCGAGAAAGTAAGTGCAGTGCTGCTGTACCATTAATTTACTATTGTGCGGTATATTAGATGAAGGAAAGGGTTTTGACATCTTACTCTACGCCACACATCGTTCTCTGCAATTCATCATCATCATAACATCCCACGAAACGTCCACTACAGGACAGGGAGCTCCCTCCAGAATTCTAGCTTTAGCTGAGAAAAATGTGGAGGGGAAGTACCATAGTCACCTCGCTTGTTAGCGTTATGGCTGGCACCATGGACCGCGGTTGTAGGTGACCGCAGTAAGTAAGATGTAAGATACAAAGGAGGATGCTGCTGCCCATCCTCCAGTTAACCCTTAGTCGCCTCTTACGACACCCACGGGTATGTATGGGTCTCTGCACTTAATAATTCATTATTGAAATGTTAACATTAACAATCGTAATTTAAAACTATCGATACTACGCAAAACCTCCCTACGTCTAGAATAATTTCATGCCGACACGAATCGAATCGTCGAACATGTTTTTGCGCGCAATTCGCGGGCATTCGGAAAACTTATTATTATAAAATGAAAGGTACACTCGACAGCACGTCAGTAGAAACACTTTTGGACCTTATGGCGTGGTAATAGAGTTGAAAAAGTTTCTACCGACGAGCGGTTGACCGTACCAACGCAACTCAACGTTTGTTTAACCTTTCAGGGTAAAGTGGCCGGGCTCCTAGTTCCAAACGGCCACTGCGACCTGAGCAGATCTCTTGTAGCCATTGTTTATACTTTTGTATGCTTAGTCAAGGAATCCGTACCACCGCCGTATTTTGCCTTGTCAAGGATCCATGCTCAAAGACTTCGAACACATTTTTACACAATTTTAAACGAAAAAGGTTCAGTTGGGTAAGTTTATTTATAAAAATTTAAACAAAGAAGCTATTGTCTAATGACCATGAAAAGAAAACGAAAACACATTGGCAATATTTCTCCGATTCTCACTCACCTATGGCACAGAATAAAGTAAAAGTTAGGATCTTCTAAATATGTATTTAGGCTGACGACTAAAAATTAAGTTTTACGTGTCTCAGGGTTTTTGAAAATTCTACACCCTAAGGGGTGAAAAATGGGATGAAGTTGAAAATCCTTCATTTTCAAAGTAAAATCCACAAAATTTATTGTTCAGGCATTAGGGTTGTCATTTTGTGGAACGTACATCACTGTTACTGAAATTCCTCCCCAAATTCCACCCCTAAAAGAGGGAAATGGGGAAAAAGTCTAAAAACCAATATGGGTATCGTTTGTATGGTTTATCGGGTCGCTGATTACGAAAACTACAACAATTTAAAAATCCAACGTGGTAGACGTGAAATACCATCATCCTCTGGGGATGGAGTTGAGGTGCGATAGGGTTGAAATGTCTAAAAATCAATATGGGTGTCGCTTGTATGATTTATCGGGTCGCTGATTACGAAAACTACATCATTTTTGAAATCCAACGTGGTGGACGTGAAATACCATCATCCTCTGGGGATGGAGTTGAGGTGCGATAGGGTTGAAATGTCTAAAAATCAATATGGGTGTCGCTTGTATGATTTATCGGGTCGCTGATTACGAAAACTACATCAATTTTGAAATCCAACGTGGTGGACGTGAAATACCATCATCCCCTAGGGATGGGGTTGGGGTGCGATAGGTTTGAAATGTCTAAAAATTAATATGAGTGTCGTTTGTATGTTTATATAAGGATAGGGATAGCAGTTAAGATGGCGTTAGGGGTAGGGATAGGGGAAGGGACAGGGATAGGAATAGGGTTAGGGGCAGGGAGAGGGAGAGGGGTATGGGAGGGGGAGAGGGATGGGACATGGAGGGGGAGAGGGACAGAAAGAGGGAGGGAGGGGGAGAGGGACAGAAAGAGGGAGGGAGGGGTAGAGGGAGTGGGGGAAGAGGGAATTGGATGGGGATTGGGAGGGGGATTGGGAGAGGCCGGGGGAGAGGGAACGGGAGGGGGAGAGGGGAGAGGCGGGGGATGGGGGAGGCGGTTGGGGAGGGGAGGGGGAATAGGGGTGGGGAGGGGGGAAAGGGATGGGGATGCGGGGAGGGGAAGGGGAGGGGGCGAGTGAGGGGAGAGAGGGAGGGCGAGGGGAAGGGGGGAAGAGGGAGGGGGAGAGGGAGAGAGTGCGATTGGGATGAGTTAGAGGGAGGGTAAGGGGGAGCGAGTTAGAATGGGGAGAGGGATGGGGGGAGAGGGAGGGGGAGGGAAAGAGGATGGGAGAAAGGGAGGTGGGGTGAGAGGGAGGGAGGGGTGGGAGGGGGGGAGTGAGAGGGAGGGTGAGGGGGGAAGAGTGTTTATATGAGGATAGGGATAGCGGTTAATATGGCGTAAGGGGTAGGGATAGGGGTAGGGAGGGAGAGGGACAGGGAGTAGTAGAGGGACAGGGAGAGGGAAGGGGAGGAGAGGGAGGGAGAGCGAAGGGGAGGGAGAGGGGCAGGGACAGGGCGACGGTTGGACAGCTGGTTGGAAGGACGGACAGACGACAGATAGAAGGAGGGGTGGATGGATGGATGGTCAGATAGATAGATAGAATCCCTCGCGGACGAAGTCGCGGGCAAAGCTAGTGTAATAAAGTAATAGTACTATCATTCAGAACGTACACTCTCCGCCCCCTTGCAATGTACCCCGCACCCCCGCGCGCACCCGCCCGCGAGGGCCTACGCGACCTTCTACTTTCAAATTCGCGCTCGATGTAGGTACGTAGCGTCCGGGGTTCTGGTCCAAGCCAAAGCCACTACTATCTGGCAACCCCCGAGAGACAAGGCATCGAGGCCGACCACGGCGAAGATGGCGCGATGAACTCGACGCTTTCTGTAAAAACTGGTAACAGTAGGCTCAGGGAAGAGACCAGTGGATGGAAAAAGAGTGAGGCCTTTGCCCAGCAGTGGGTCCTTGTCACCCGCACATTGATAAGAAAAGCTATTTACACCTTAGTATTCCAAATGTGGCATGGAGAAAGGAACAGAAAACGTCAAGCTCTATCTCTTTTTATTTTCTTCCTTTCTGGTGCGGATGAAACGGAAGAAATCCAGCGCTATATCCTTCTCTCTCTATAAGATTGTTGCAAAACAAACACCGCTAACTTTCGGATGACAGTGCAGCGACAGAGACAAAACTTTTGTTAACAACATTGTTTGCATTATTTTTCAACAATAACAAAAGTCTTGTCTATGTAGCGGGTCACGGCTCTGTCATCGGAAAGTTTGCAGAGGCTTTTTTGTCGTATTCCGTGCGTGGCAGTAATGGCTGTGTCTTAAGACAGCCGTTTGTCACTTTTTTAAAAACCTTTGGGATTATTTAGCATCGATTGTGGCATCGATAAGATTGATTTTAATTCCGCGAATGTATAAAAACAGCACATAAAAAACTCTGGTTGGCTGTATCCTTCATACGACCGAAGTTTTACGTGGATACGTGTACTCGTATGTAGGTAGGTGCAGACAAGAGTACGTCCCGTCCACTCACGCCCTCCTCCCCTCGCCACCTCTCAGTCCCCTCCCATCACCCTCTGACTCATTAAAAGCTTGATGTAGTACGGCCAACCGCTTGTCGGTAGAAACTTTTTCAACTCTATTACCACGCCGTAAGGTCCAAAAGTGTTTCGACTGATGTGCGGCCGTGTGTTCCAATTATTGCCGCCAGATGTCCTATATTCACTTTACACGAAGTTACCCCTCAAACGAAAGCAT
Source organism: Athrips mouffetella (assembly GCA_947532105.1). NCBI lineage: Eukaryota > Metazoa > Arthropoda > Insecta > Lepidoptera > Gelechiidae > Athrips > Athrips mouffetella. Next base: position 12,398,599 of record OX383979.1, read on the forward strand.
TGACGTATCCACGTCAGAAATATACTGCAGTTTGGCGATATACAAAAATCCGATTTCCCAAAAATGGTTCTTGGTGAAAGTTGTTCAGTTTCGTTGACTGAGCACGCACATCCAGTTTTCGGTACACCGTCTCTTACAAACTTAATTAAAATGTAACTACTTATACAGGGTGTAATGGGACGGTGTACCGAAAACAGAACGGGCGTGCTCAGTCAACAAACTGAACAACTTTCCCAAAGAAACATTTTTGGGAAATGAATAATATTTACCTCTCCATATAATTGTAAAGTGCCTGATACACGGTCGGCAACATGGGTCCCGACAGAGGTGACCTTGGTCCGCTTCAACCGTGTAGTTCGTAGTTTACAACCAATTATCTATAGAACCCGAATGGTTGCCGACCAAGGTGACCTCTGTCGGGACCCTTGTTGCCGGCCGTGTATCCGGTACTTAAATGGGTCAATTTTTTCTTCCATTTCCCAAAAATGGTTCTTGGTGAAAGTTGTTCAGTTTCGTTGACTGAGCACGCATAATCAGTTTTGGGTACACCGTCTCTTACAAACTTAATTAAAATGTAACTACTTATACAGGGTGTAAGGGACGGTGTACCGAAAACTGAGCGGGCGTGCTCAGTCAACAAAACTGAACAATTTTCCCAAAGAAACATTATTGAAAAAAAATTACCTCTCCATACAAATAGCTTTCTCTGATTGTACAGTTTGTTTGGACGGGTCAATTTTTTTGTTTCATTTCCCAAAGATGGTTCATGGGGAAAATCCTTCAGTTTCGTTGACTGACTGACACAGTTTTCGGTACACCGTCTCTTACAAACTATATTTAAATGTAAATACTAATGTTATATACAGTTATGTAGTGTGAAATATTTGTTTATTTTCGTCTAGATGCGACTGTACTGATAAAATAAAGTTGAGAGATTAAATTGAATCGTTTTAATTTAGGCGAGAATCTAGCTTTGTGAATTATAAGGCAGCTATTTGGTTACGCCATTCGAAGCCCTTTTAGTCTCGGTCTCCTAACTTTAATACAACAAAAAGTACGCACAATTCGCATTGTTAGTAGCTCTAGTTTCATTAACAGAGCGTAAATGCTGCTTTTTAAAACCCGACTTCTGCACAGCCTTTTTAGGGTTCCGTACCACAAAAGGAAAAACAAACAGAAAACTTATATGATCACTTTGTTGTCAGTCTTTCAAGACCCTTTTTGCTGATAAATCTGATGATCCGGCCAGTGGAATCAACAGTACTACTGCTTAGTGGCAGAAATACGCAAGGGGGTGAAACTTCCCCATACGGACTTAGTATACACGGCCGCACGTCGGTGGAAACACTGACCTTGAGCGGGTCTCTGGTTCCGGGCGTTTGAAGCGTAGCGCTGGTTCAGCTTATACTGGTTATGTTTCTACCTACTTGCTGCCGAGCGTATAAAAGCCCTACCAACTTTATACAGTCGAAATAATGTCGCTTGATCAGAATGACGGCAGGGCTGTGTGTGAGAGCAAAACGGAGCGATACGTGTCTCTGTCGCTCCAATATCTTACGCATCGTTTCGTCCTGCTGTGACTCTATTGTCAATCTAATCAAGCCACACAACTATCTGTGAAGACTCTTAGTATCCGATCGCCATCAGGAAAATTTTGACGTATGACCCCTATGTCAATTTCCCATGGAGTTCCCGGAAAATGGAAAATTTATGAAAATTTTATTGCAAATTATGCAAAATTATGCCTTATCGCATAAATATGTACGTTTTCTTTTCGATTCCTGCGTATTTTGATATGGCGCTTAAGAGGATTTTTTTTTTTATTACAATTACATGTTCGTGTTATATTAATTTTGAATGATCCTAGAATTTTATTTTAACTTAGCTTAACATTATAAATAAAGATTATATAGGTATGGGTACTTAAGTTAGATTATATTGTTGACTGCATACCTCCAAATCCTTTGTGATGCCAAAAAAGGGTTCATGTACTAATACATACATAACATCACGCCTTGTTCTAATACTGTAGTTTAATTTTAAAGATCTTTAACATGTACATGAATGCAAATAAATAAATGAAATGAGGTTAATTCGACTGAAGGAAAGACGCTTTCTAAAGAGGAAATATTTAACTGCACATCAAACATACTGATTGTGCATAAAAAAATACTGGATTGCACACAAAACTTAGCTTACTAAAAATAACTTAAAATAGCACCATAAATATTGGATTGCATACTAATAAAATATGCTCACTATAAATTTTTTTTTAAGCAAATTTGCTTCTGGTGGTCGAAAAACAAACGAATACACCCTAAGCGATCACCTTTTGCAAGACTGCCGCGAGAGCGGCCGCCGGAGAGTGCCAGAAGCGAAAGAAGAAGAAGGGAATATGCCTGATTTTTTTAAATTTAAAAATTTATCCTCATTCATGTAATAAACAGTTTAGTAAAACTATTTTTCGAATAACTATGATATTAAAAAAGTTATAAGCCATCGAAGATTTGTTTCTGTCTCTTTTTAGCCAAACGAAATTTAAAACGACGTTCATATGCCCTTAGTGACATGTGACGTCACTGTCCATGTCAGGTCTCTCTGTCTAATCGGCGCGTAATTAATTCTTTTAAATGCTTAAATATCGGCCGTATTTCTTAGCCGATTTTAATTTAACTTTTTGTCATCTCTACTACGGAATTTTCATAATTTGTTAATAAATGCGACTAAAAAAATTTATGCATATTGGCTCGACAAAATTAAATAGTGTGCAATCCAGCTTTTTCGTGTGCAATCCAGTATTTTTGGTGCTATTTCGGAATATTTTGTTCAAAGAAAGGGCGTTATTTTATTAGTCAAGGCATTAAATACATGCCTTTGTAAACGCAAGCTTTGCACATAACTCTCAAAAATTTATTTAAAAAAACTGACCTTCTGATTGATCTTGGCGTTCTTTGGAGCCTTCACGATGGCTGGTTTGGGAGGCACCGGCGCAGGTGGTGCTGGCTCTGGAAAAATAAAATATAAAATAGGTTATAAGCAGATTCATCGATAAATTAGTTTGTCCTGTAGGCAACAAACAGCCTTCGTGGTTAGGGTATTAATTTGGGCTTTGGGAGTGGACTTGGAGTCTTGGATTTTAATTGTATCTCTTCTATTATAGAATTGTAAATTTATTTTGTCAGCACACTGAAGATATTTATAAAAAATATATCACGTTATGCTATTTTGATGCCCCCTGAAATCAAATCACAGATTTTAGGACTGTTTGTGTGTTCATTTGTTCGAGCATCACGCAAAAACTACTAAACCGATTTTAATTAAACTTTCTTAGTTTGATAGATAGATAGCTAACTGACTTAAACACTGGTATATTTTTTAGCAGACGAATACGCGGGCAAATGCCAGATCTGGCTAAACATGTGATACCTACTAGACTTTAAGGCCACTACATGTTATCCTACGTCATCTAGTACACGAAATTTGCAACTTTGTAGCGATAGTAGTGGCCTACTAGGTCCACAAAATGTTGGTCTGCCAATCCGAAAACTGGCAGGGTTTGTACAGTCGGAGCGCAAAGTGGTTAAGTGACAGATTACACGAATGAAATCTATTCGTAGAAATAGAAGGTACCTATACAAGTAAAAAACAACAGGTCTGCCTTGATATGTATCCTATTGGCAGTTTCGCTAGTCGGACCACAAATGTGGTCAGATGTGATTGGACCACAAATTTGGACGGACTGGCGAAACTGCCAAAAGGACGCACATTACTTATATAGGTACCTTCTGTTTCTACGACTAGATTTCATTCGTGTAATCTGTCACTTAACCACTTTGCGCTCCGACTGTACAAACCCTGCCAGGTTTCGGATTGGCAGACCAACGTTTTGTGGACCTAGTATGCCACCACTATCGCTACAAAGTTGCAAATTTCGTGTGCTAGATGACGTAGGATAACATGCAGTGCCCTTAAAGTCTATACCTATAAAATGGCTATGTCGTTATAATATCTTTGTTTATCATGTTTACGCAAAAATATCAAAACATCACGCCTTGTTCCCGTCGGGGTAGGCAGAGACCACAGTTCTCCACCTGTTACGATCTTGACATACTTCCCTTGCTTCCTGAACTTTCATCAATCCTTTCATACATGCTCGTCGGATAGGGTACTTTTAACCTGGCCTTTATTCAGAACGTCCTGAATTTGGTCCTGGTACGTAAAATATTTATTAGAACATTCGGCTCTCGATCCGAAGGTTCCGAGTTCGATTCCCGAGGGGACACTCAAATGAAAATTACTTTGTGAGATTTCCTCAGTTTGGTTCCGACATTGCAGGATAAATCTCCTGATCGTCCGAAAAGTAAGATGCCGCCTTGCTTCGAAGGGTACGTTAAGCTGTAGATCGCGGAATCTGCGGAAGTAGCTGTTAACTGAGCCATGTCAGAGGGCTTGGGCGGCTCAACAACTCTTGACACCAGGATTTGTGAGGTTGGTCATCGATCTTACATACCACAATGTGATGGATGATGATCCTGTAGGCCAGTCATGTCAAAGATACGGCCCGCGGGCCACATCCGGCCCTCAAGCCATCTCAATACGGCCCGCGGCCAGAATCTATCCAGTGAGGATTTAAGAAGGTATTCGATGTTACTACGTATTTTAAAAACCCTCTAGTACCTATTTATGGGAGCACATATTTTCCGTTACGAAAATAAATAAGAACAAACATTGTTTAAAGCTTACTGATCTCTAATCTATTCTAAAAATAACGTCAAATGGCATTAATGAGCTTATCAAAAACAGGAGACTTCAGGTGTCTGGATCCACAAGCTCATGATAAATTTACCGTTTTTAAGAAAATTTATTTTAACTAAGTAAATAAAGATTATGTAAGTATTTTAATTTTTAATTTTGGCCCGCTAACACACTCTAGACCTTCTAACTGGCCCTTTAGAAAAATCTGTTTGACACCCCTGCTGTAGGCCAGGTGAAACCAGTCATTTGAATAAGCCTGTTTGCAAGAGTTTTCCATTCGCTCTGTATAAAAAAACCGGCCAAGTGCGAGTCGGACTCGCGCACTGAGGGTTCCGTACAAACGTGTACGTATATAAGTAAAAGTTATGGTATTTTTATTGCTGAAAAACTTTATTGTGTGATGTAAGTAACTAAAATTTATATTTGAGTTGATTGAATGAAAGGTAAATTGTGGTTTACGATTTATGACGTATTAAAAAAAACTGCTTACTCGATCTCGTTCGAACCAATTTTCGGTGGAAGTTTGCATGGTAATGTACATCATATATTTTTGTTAGTTTTATCATTCTCTTATTTTAGAAGTTACGGGGGGGGGGGGACACACATTTTACCACTTTGAAAGTGTCTCTCGCGCAAACTATTCAGTTTAGAAAAAAATTATATTAGAAACCTCAATATCATTTTTGAAGACCTATCCATAGATACCCCACACGTATGGGTTGGATAAAAAAAAATTGTGTTGAGTTCTATGTATGGGGAACCCTAAAATTTATTGTTTTTTTTCTATCTTTGTGTAAAAATCTTAATGCGGTTCACAGAATACATGTAATTACCAAGTTTCGACAGTATAGCTCCTATAGTTTCGGAAAAAAATGGCTGTGACATACGGACGGACGGACAGACAGACAGACATGACGAATCTATAAGGGTTCCGTTTTTTGTCATTTGGCTACGGAACCCTAAAAACCACAGAAGAAGTTAGACATCATCATATGGAATGAGTTGTGAGACCGATGGCTGGACTCACAAACCCTGATGGATGTCAGAGTTGTTGAGCCGCCAAAGGCTTCAGACTAGTTCTGACTGACTTATTTCATTATTAACCACTGGCGTACCTGGAAGGCCCTAAAATCTAAATAGACTTTGACCCAGGTTGGGAGATGCAAAGACAACCAGAGCCGGTGGAGCTACATAAAAGCTAGAAGAACATCTGCGACTGCGGTGTGATGCCACATACCTACTACGAGTATGTCCCACCTCCCAGCATGCACATCATGCCAAGGAGGTTTTAGTAGCAGCTCTTCCTGCTAAGGCCATAAGCGTAGCACTTTCTTGCGGGGGACCTCCATACTAAAATGTATGGAATTTTATCAATTTCCTAAAAACGTAAAATTTTTATCTTTCTCTCTGAGAAATATGTGACATGGGACTAATAAATGCTACTACCACAGTTTTTCTGGTGAAAACACTTACCATTCAGGAAAAAAACGGTGTTAAAAATCACACATAAAATGGCTATTACGGATTATTTACGCTTCCGTTCAAAGTATTAATGATCAATTCACAAGTAAAAAACGATATATTTTCACTTTCGCAAACAAAGTTTATAATAAAACATTAGATTTTTAAAGATATCTTGATATTTGTAAAACTTAACTGAGTTTTTTGACCGACTAGTATGGGCGACAGTGAGACGCTTTACACTTCACTAGCTCATACAGAATATGTATATAATAATAATAATAAAATCTTTATTTCGGACAACAGAGATCCACAAAAATGTTAGTAACAATAAACTTATAACTATGTTAGTACTTATATTCTACGAGGGACTTAGTAGTAATAATTAAGTGCCGCATTATAGGGCACTCACTCCTTGCCGCAATTGTCTTCAGAAGGCTGTTGCTGCTGTATATGGCGGACTCTATAGTTTTTTACTCTGAGCATCATGCCCTACATTATGCTCGTTAAAGGATCTATACGAACAAGGCTTGACCATAAGCTATCCGCGTTTCCGAATACTAGTCTAAAAAATTATGAGTGTTGCCATCGAATTAACCACTACCTTCTTCTGTAGAGAATATAGCTTCGATGCACGGAATCATATTAATTTTCGGACAATGTCACATAAAGTCACACATACTCTGGTTTTGTGTCATGACAGGGCTTCAAAATGTGTTTGTAAGGGTTGGAATAAACGAAAAACATGGATTATACGCGTTTTTGTTGGAGTTCTGGAAGATCTGCCCTGCAGTGGACGTTTCATGGGACGTTATGACGATGAAGTATTTACCGGGTAGATGTGGCGAAGGCGGGGGCGGCGCCCTGCCCTGTTGTTGCGGCTGCAGCGGCGACCGCTTTTCTTCAACCAGCGCTGGAGGCGCCGGTGGCGGAGCACCCGTGCTTCCACCTCGAACCTGAGAAAAAAACAACCGTTATTCACAATGATTGGCGATTGGTATTAATACTCGATTTTCAGGGTTCCGAACTAAATCGGTAAAAACGGAACCCTTATAGTGCCACTTCGTCTGTCCGTCACATCCGTTTATCTCAGCAACTAGTCACGCTATCGACTAGAAAATTTGAAATCATCTTAGAATATGTCAACTTCATTGCAAACAAAAAAAAAATTAAACACAACATATTAATATTGTAAATGGGGCTTGAATGAATGGTTAGAGGCGACTATACCAGTAATCGCATCACCCCCTCGGATCCTACTCGGAAACTGAAAGGTTTCTCACTGCAGAGGAAGTACTGGTGCCGTCTCAACAGAATTCGCACGGGACATGCCAGGTGCAAATATAACAAGCACAAATGGGGATGGAGAGAGAGCCCGTTATGCGATTGCGGCTTAGAAGACCAAACCGTTCAGCACATTGTAGAGCGCTGTCCAAAACGACGATATTGGGGTGATCCGGGGGACCTTTATAACAACTTGACACCTCAGGCTATTGACTGGTTGTGTTGAAGCCTGGATGTAGACTTATAATTTCCTACAATTTCTGATTTCGCCATACGATGAAATAAATAATGGGGCCTCATTTAAAATTCTTTATTTTTTCTTTTTTCGCTTGCATTGAAGTTGGGCAAGCATACTATAAAACTAAAACTACCTATTCCAAATTTCAATAGCGTGAGAAATTGCTCAGATTAACAGGTTTGACACAGACGAAGTCGCACCATAAGGGTTCCGTTTTTACCATTTTGGTTCGGAACCCTAAAGGTAACGTTACGTTTACATAACATGAATCTATTCAAGTCGCGAGTGAATAGGGCTTTTCTGGGCAAGCTCGTTCCACTGTCGACCTCATCTCTACCCTCAAGACTAGATCGAGGCCAAGAGCAAGCTCAGGAACAATAAGAAAAAAAAAATAGATCATGAATGTCCACTGATTTTTGATCCATTAAAATTTCCACAACAAACGTACAAATCGTAACGTTCACATTTTTTATTTGATTTTTATCACATTTCTTGCGAGTAATTTTGTTGTTAAATCGCCGATATCATTACACAGTTACAATCAAGGACGTCAGTGTAGTGCTGCCCTAAGGCTAGGGTGTCTTCTCTCAATTTTCGTTATATCGATACGATCATCATCATCATATCAGCCGAAAGACGTCCACTGCTGGACATAGGCCTCCCCTATCGATACGATACTACTTCGATATAGTCGAATTCATAACATCATTCAATGACAATAGGGTAGCATATTGGTTGGATGAATTGTCAAATTGGCAATAATGATGTTAGTATATAATCAATATCGTAATTTATCGTTAAGGAACGAAGTTTTGAATTTTCTTAGCATCTTATCGATATATTAAAAATTGAGAGTAGACCGCCTAGATCAGTGAGACGCGGACGCGGAGCGGACCTGCAACGCCGATGTCAGCGTCGGAAAGTAAAATGTATGAACCCTATACATTCCGTTCAGTACGTTGCGGAGCGAATCCATCAGCTCCGAGTTTTATTTCTCAGACTGCAAATTCCAAACAACCCGGCATCCCGGATTCCAACTGGGACCAGGTCAGAGTGCAGTAAATGGGTATTATGGCGAAAGGAGCAATTTACTCCAAAAAACCCTTGGGTACCACCGATACCCGAAAGCACGTGACTGGCAAATGCGAAAGTAACCCGGTCTGTCTGTTCTGTTATGCTTTTACGGTTGAATCTCTGAACCAATTTTGATGAAATTTGGTATGAAGATACATAGTTTGAAACGGGAAAGGACAATGCTTGAAACTTTTTTCTGAATTCCACGCACACTCAGTCACGTAATAAAATATTACCAGGTGTGCAAGCAACGCTGCCCACCAACAGATGTCGCTGTAGGATTTCTGAAACGCGGTGTTATCTCACTTTACTATGGCTATCTTCCGGCTCCATCATCAGATCAGCTCCAAGTTACATTAATATTGAATTGTCATCCTATTCACATACGCCAGCGAAATTTCATCTCAATAGGAAACCGGGACACTTCCCGGTTTCTCCCACTGGTCAAATTCAACTTGCAAGATTTGGTTACAGACAATACACCGCTACAGGTGTACCTAAATGAAAGCTTTTAAAAAATATACAAGGTCTTTGGAAAATGTCTGCAAACCCATGAAACTGAACAATTTTGGAAGGGAAGGTCAAATTTTCTTTTTATTTCGACTTGCTCCTCAGGAAAAGTTGTTCAGTTTCATGTGAATTAATAGTGTAGTAATTATACAGTTTCCATCTAAAAAATATACCTGTAAAGTTGCTTAAAAGTAAACAATCAAATTTTATTGTGCGGTTTTAAATTTTCTTAACATCCCATGAACGTCCACTGCAGGATAGGGAGCTGCCTCCAGAACTCCAGCAAAAACGTGTGTAGTCACCACGCTTGTAAGCGTCGCGGCTGGCGACTGTTGTTGTTGGTAACCGCATTATGTAAGATGGTACGATACACAGAAAGATACTGCTGCCCATCCCCGGTTCATAAGCCCTTAGTCGCCTCTTACGACACATACGGGTAAAGTGGGATGGGCTAATGGAGTAGTGAACATAATTTTTAGCATGTTACTAAGACTATGAAAATGAACAACTTTTCCCAAAAACATAGGTCGAAATGCGAAAAGCAATTTTTTATCTCCCATACAAAATGCGGTAGCAGCTGACGCAGTCTCTATGGGAAGTTGAAATTATTTTTTCGTATTCCGATCTATGTTCCTTGGAAAAATTTGCCCAGTTTCATGCTAAAATTATGTTCACTATTTTAGTAGAACCTTGATAGTATTTTACTAAGTTGTCGCATACCATATTGCCCTTGGTATTATACAAGAAGATAAGTTATGTATCTTATACTTAATTTATATAAAATGTCGTATCGACTGCTTGCAGAACAATTAGCTGTACTTTTACCAGACCAAAATCGAGTTTGATACAGAACCGGTCCCGTATATCAAAAACCTACAGTCGCTTAAGTCATAAGAAAATGCGGTTATACCCTAAACGACGAATATAAAGAACTTATAAAATTGTAAATTGATTTGTCTGTACATTGACGATATTTGTAAAAAAAAAATATTATGTAAGCCCGAGTCACACTGAGGCGGTAGCGGAAGCGTTCCGGGGGCGGTATTTTTTGTAAAGTATGAGTTCTTATGCACCCTGTCACATTGAAAACCGGTCGCGGCGCGGTATTTTCTTCCCGCAGATCCGCCCTCGGACCGCTTTCGCAATCATACCGCATCTGTGTGACTTGGGCTGTAATGCTATTTTGATGCCCCTAAATCCAAATCACAAATTTTTGGACTTTTTGCTTGTTTATTTGTTCAAACATCACACAAAACCTACCGGACCGATTTTAATGAATCTTTTTTGTTTGGCTAATAGTTTGACTCAAACTTGAGTATTTTTTTCTTTATTTTGCGAACGAAGCCGCGGGAAAAAGCTAGTTCTAAATAAAGCGGGTGTTTGGAAAAACGCTGCGATCATTTGAAATGTTCTACCCGTAGAACTAAATTACGCGACAGCTGGAATGTATGATGCGCCATACAATTCGCCCGCACGCCTTGGGCCTCGGGTTCAATCCCCGCCCAAAGCAAACATTTGTGTGATGAACACAAGTGTTTCTTCTGTGTCTGGGTGTTATTTATGTATATTTGTCTATGATACCCATAGTTCAGGCTTTGCCTAATTTCGGATCGGATGAACTTGTGTGAAATGCCCTCCAATATTTTGTTTTTAATATAAAATATTATTATTTGTAATATAAAGGATATCTCAGTGGCCAGATTTACATTTTTTAAAGCTTATATTACAATTTTTTTTAAGGAAAACTAATTTTGTGATAAGACACAATGCAGTAAATCCAACCATGGATCCAACATTAGTTCTACCGCCGTTGCATATTTTTATTTAATATTTTCCAACAAAAATTGAGAAATTTTGCGGAATATCGACCATGATCTGGACCACGTGACCAACTTCTTTTAATACTCCTGTTTGTGTTTTAACAAAACGCCACAACCAAACTTAGGGCACATACAAGTGCACGCAAACGTGACATGGGCCATTTTATGCCTTTTAAGAAACAGGTTTTAAAACCAAAATATAAACTCGCCAAACGAAAAACTCGCAAAACCTATATTTTGCGCACTCTAATATCCCGCAAACCGACAAGTCAGCTTAGCATTATTACTTTGGAATACAGACTGTAACGACCTTTAATGGTTCCGAGAGCCGGCTGCAAAAATACCAGTCTCATCAAGTACCCCAATAGCCTACCTTTAGATCGTTAACCGATACTTAAACACGTAAAAAATAGGTCTGCTAGAGCCGATCCTGCCGAATCATAGAAATAAATCATAATCGATATAATCGTAATAATTACAATAGTTTATTATTGATTAATTATGTAAAAAAGGGGTCCTCCATTGCGCACCCTGCCGGCAGTACTCGGCAGACCCTTAAAATAAGTCCTTTCGATACCTACTTCATCGGGTACTTTGACAGAATCTACGCCACATAATAACCAAGATCCACTTAAAATGGATCAAAAGGTCTGCCAGGTCTAAATTTGTAGAAACGTAAGTGTACAAAGCATTTGAAGCTTCGCCGCTTGAAACTTTTACTGGGATATCTTCTGTTTGAGTGAACTGATTGCAATGAAACAAAGCTTATATGTTTCACGGAAGTAAGCCAAATACTAAGGGCTTATGAATCGGAGGATGGGCAGCAGCATCTTTCTGTGTGTCGTACCATCTTACTTACTACGGTCACCAACAACAGCGGTTTAAGCCGTAACGCTTACAAGCGTGGTGACAAAGATAAATATCCTCCTAAGTACTACGCGTTTTTGCTGGACCTCTAGAGGGAGCTCCCTGTCCTGCAGTGGACGTTTCATGGAATGTTATGATGGTATGAAGCAAAATACATCATTGAAAACCCCGTATGAATTAGTTCACTACTTTTTGAGTTATTGGCGCACAGGCCGCTTGATACTTTGCATTCGTGTAACTTCTACAGAGTGAACCAATTGCAAGGATCGGCTCTGGCAGATCTACTTTTTTACGTGTTTAAGTGTCGGTTAACGATCGGCCTATTGGGGTACCTGATGAGTTGGTATTTTTGCAGCCGGCTCACCCACTATAACAAACAGGTTCTTAAACAAAATGTCCCTTTACAAAATTTTTTGTTGCCACGCGAACTGCGAAGCTGGAAAACAGGAAAATTTAACTGGTTTCTTTTTAATTATTTTTTGTTTATTTAAAATTTGTGAAAACAAAAGTTGTTCCCCTTTTATTCTATTTTAGGGCGAAAAGTGAAATTTTAATCACGTTTTTAAAAGGTTAATGCAGAAGAGTGTAGGTTCTGCCAGGTAATCTCCAATACAAGGTGTAACAAAAAGGGTATATCAACCCATTCTGCCCATTAAACTGAATATCTTTCCTAAAGGAACATAGGTCGAATTAAAAAAAAATACCTCCCATACAAAATACGCTATCAGCTGATTCAATTTCTATGGGAGGTAAAATTTTCTTTTCGCATCACCGTAAAATAGTAAGAATCGTAATTTGATCGATTTCCTAGGAAGTTGATCAACATACGAAAAATCACGTGCGACTTTAGATTTTGCAGCGATTAAAATAAGAATGGTAAAAATTGTAATGAGTCTAGCTTGACGTGCTTTCGACTGTACTGTGCAATGTGCATTCAGTCCATAGTTTCTGTCTCACGATTTCCATGAAATTTACTATACATGGGTTTTTTTGGGGTCAAAAATCGATCAAGATAGGTCTTACGTCTGGGAAAATTTGTTTTCTCCTGTTATTGAGCATTTCTTTGGAAATAAAGCGATTCAGTAATCCTACAGCGCCGTCTGCGTAGTGAAGTCAGTACCAGAAACCTACGCTCACAATACAAAAATCAATTACACAACCCTCCCTCTAAGCTTACTCTAGTCTCAAATAATTCGTATTCTATGTGCATCAAGGTATATAATAATCTTCCAGTATCGTTTTTGACTCATAACATCAGAGATTTTAAACGAGTGGTAAAAACATGTCTTGTTGAAAAAAGTTTTTATGATTTAAAGAAATTTTATTGCTTACCAATAATTATTGCTCAGTGATAAAATGTCACATTATGACTAATTTAAATTATAAAGCTTTTAGACTATTTTATATATTATTGATATTTGAAAATATTTGAAGCATTGTGATGGTAATCTATATGTATAGTAATTAGTAATGTATGACAAATAATTAATTAATTTATTGTAATGGTTAAGTTTTTATTTTATAACTTTTAATTTAAATATTAATGTACCTAATAGTGTGCATGCCTGCAAAGGTAGCTCTCAGTTGGGCGATGTTTTGTAATTATATCTGCACTATGTACCTGATTGCTTTGCAAAATAAACATTCATATTCATTCATTCATTCTGTTGGTGTGCTCGGGTTAATATAATACAGAGCGAAGCTCGGTCAACCAGCTACGTAAGTATTATTATAGCAAAGACGGTGGAGTAACCCAAACACGAGACGTTAAGTTGAGCATATACGAGATAGCAATACCAATCAGTCAGAAAGATAACAAGTTAGATAGGAAGAAATAATTCCATTAAAGGTAAACCAAAGATAACCAAGCCACAAAATAAAGATATTTTTAGTATATCACACACGTATAATAAACAACGGTTATTGTTTTTCCACAAACTAATGAACTACACTTTTAGACAATAATAGGTCTTTAACTGTGAAATATCCGAAAGTTTCTTACTCGTACAGATTAATGAGATCATAATGTATATAATTCTAAGGCTATATTTTTCATTTGTCTTATATTTGAAAGTTGACCTCAAAGTTATCAATTTACGCACAATTTTTTTTTATTTTTAGTTTCATATATAAAATTAAAGGTTCGAAAATTGTTCGTCTTAAATGTCGTCCGATTTCATCACTAGATTTGTTATATCTTTTTAAAGATAATATTTTTGAAAATTAAATTTAAGGTTCTGTAAGCTACGAATAAATAATAAGTCAGGAACTCTAATTCAGAACAAATTCCAAACAAAAGGTGGGCCTACGTGAAACCAAAAGGACGTATATTAAAAGTACGAATCAATTGGTTCAAATTCAGAACGAGAGCAGGGATTGGTTCGCGCGCGTGCTGCAATGTCAGCTAGTAGTAGTTGAGCCAATGACGCGGTGAAACGACTTCCGAAACACACGACTTTCGTTGGGTCATTTTTCAGCGCAGTTACAATTCCTGACTTATTATTTATTCGTAGTCTGTAAGCTTAATTTATTCCCAATCAAAGTAAAATCGACTGCCTCACCCAGTCGACTTCTAGCGCCGCGTTGCATACCTAGAGTGCGAGAGTGTCACAGGCCTGCCCCGGCTAAGACGGCATTTTTACCTTAGTGGTACGGAACCCTCGGTGCGCGAGCCCGATTCGCACTTGGTCGATTGTTTTACATGTGTCTAAGTTAGGTTTTTAGTTTCCGCACTTAATCCAAATGTAGATCAAAGAGGCTGTCAGCTAGCTGTCAGTTATCCATCCCAATTGTTGCTATTTATACTCAACAATAAGACGTCTTCTTTCATCATTTTCTTTATTTCGTTTAGTGCCAAAAAAGAAGAACAGCACACAACACGCTGCAACAAATGACAAAATAGATATGACTTAGTTTTGCTTGAGCAAGTCAAGTCTTACAAAAAGCTATCTTACAGCAATAGTTTTTGCTGCAAGTTTTGTGGGGCCATAAAATAACCGGGTAGATAAGAATACGTCTGTACAAAGATGACAGCAAACAACTTGAGCAATTATAATTGCATAGCGGCGAATATCAACCATCAACTACATAATCCAGCAATATAATCAACCAAAGTTTTCCGACCTTCCTGCCATACGCAAAAACAAAGAAGACCAAAAAAGTTCCGTACCACTAAGTTAAAAATACCGTCTTAGTTATGGCCGCCCAGTCACGCAGAGGTGTGTTAAAAACTCGCGAGTCCAACACGCACTTGACCAGTTTTTATTATTTGTTGTGATTCTACAACTTATGCACTACTAGGTGTGCCCGCGGCTTCGCCCGCGTGGAATTTATACAATGTGCAGTATTGTGCAGTCTCTCCCTCTCCTCCTCCCTCTCCCCCTCGCCCTGCCCCTCTCCCTCGGGAGGGATCTCCCTCTCTTGGGGGAGGATTTTTCAAAAGCGCTGAAACGCATGTTTTCTTTTTATTAGCCTAAATCCAAATTTTTAATAGAATTTTCATACGTACGTTCATCCCTCATTTCACCCCCTTGGGGGGATTATATCTGAAACACGTGTTTCTTTACTTCTTATTATTAGCTAAAATCCAAATTTCAAGTACTTAACGTCAAAACTGTAGGATTTTCATACAAACTTTCATCCCTTATTTCACCCCTTTGGGGGATGAATCTTAAATTGCTGAAACAAGTGTTTATTTACTTCTTATTATTAGCTAAAATCCAAAGTTCAAACACCTAATGTCAAAACTGTAGAATTTTCATACAAACTTTCATCCCTTATTGATGATATCTCAAAATTGCTAAAACACATGTTCCTTATTAATAACTAAAATCCAAAATTTCTACCGCATGTCAAAACTATAGGATTTTCATACAATTTTTCATCCCTTATTTCATCCCCTTAGGGGATGAATTTTGTAAAATTCTGAAACACGTACGTTTTATTTTTTACCAAGAGCTCAGAACCAAATTTCTATAATTCTACCTTTAAAAATGAAAGACTTATAGACCAATATATGGAAAAAAAATCATCCCCTTTTTCACCCCCTTGAAAGGTGATTATCAAGAAATGCTTAAACACGCGTTTCTTTATTTTTTACCAGAAGCTTAAATTCAAATTGTGAATCTAGCTCAAGAAACAAAGGACTTTCATACAAACTTTCATCCCTTATTTCACCCCCTTGGGAGATGAATTTTTCAAAATCCTTTCTTAGTGGGTAGTTTTGACGTGCATAGAACCTGTGTACAAAATTTCGGATCTGTATCTATAGCGGTTACGGCTCGGCGTTGATGAATCAGTCAGTCAGTCAGGACATGCTCTTTTATATATTTAGAAGAAGAAGATAAACATGCCAATTTTCAAGCATGCAAAAGTTTTCGTTTTACAATAATGCTAAAACAAAAATCGAGCAATAATCGCCTAAAACACGTGAGTTTTAGGAGGGAGCTTATTTTATTTTGTATTTATTGTTATAGCGGCAACAGAAATACGTAATCTGTGAAAATTTCAACGGTCTACCTAATTACGGTTCATGAGATACAGCCCGCTGACAGACAGACATCGGAAGCATATTAATAGGGTCTCGTTTTTCATCCTTTGGGTACGAAACCCTAAAAAAGAAAGAACTTCCTATAAAAACATGACACTGGGGCAACCTAATTTCTTTTCGTTTTACGACCTTTCACAAGAGACTGCTCATTGTGAAAGTTATTCCGTTTTATGTTCTAAGCATGGACGAATAATAAGAAGGACCGTACCGACCATCTCCCCGGAAAAGTATAAAACTAGATGGCGCTAAAATTTATCTGGAAAGTTAAATATTACGGTCTATCAGAAAAAGCATAAAAGTAGAATTAATGCAGTAGAAATGAGAGCGTTGAGGAGTATGATTGGTATGACATTGAGTGACAGGATTAGAAATAGTGTGATAAGAGAACGTTGTGGCTTAAAAGAAGACGTAGTGACTAAAATTGAGAAAGGGATGCTGTGATGGTTTGGTCATGTAGAGAGGATGAATGAAAGAAGATTGACGAAAAGAGATCCACAAGGCGAGAGTGAATGAAAACGTTGGAAGGGGAAGGCCTCGGCGAACGTACCAGGACCAAATTCAGGACGTTGTGAATAAAGGCCAGGTTAAAAGTACCCTAAACCGACGAGCATGTATGAAAGGATTGATGAAAGTACAGGAAGCAAGGAAAGTATGTCAAGATCGTAGCTTCTACTTTCGAGCGGAGCGAGAAAGGTATTGTATTCGTGAAAAAAAAAGATTTTCTAATTTTCTCAAAAATGTGTTCTATATCACTTATACATCATCAACAAGTCTCCCAAAAATGTCCGTCTGTCGGTCGGTCGGTCCGTCGGTCGGTCGGCCCGTCGGTCGGTCTGTCCGTCACGCTTTGGCCTAGCGGCTAAACGAATGGTCCGATTGACACCATATTTGGAATTGATATTTTATGCAAATTCATCGAAGGGTTCTAAGTGGTTTCTTGCTGGCTCTCATTTTGAGGGTAGCTGTCATACAACGAAAATGATAAATTGTAATTTTCTCAAAAACGGCTAATAGAATCTTGATGAAACTTTGCATGACCAAGCATCTCCATGTTATATCTTGCGCCAGTATCAAATGATCTGTGTAATTTCATATAAGGGGTGTTTCTGTACCACTAAATCGTAAATATGTGATTTACCCAAAATTGGTTCCATTGAGTTTATTAAGATTTTCTATAATATTACTCCTGGATTGGTTGTCTACCTGACTGGATATTCTTTATGATTTTTTTGAATAAAATTTAGTACACAGGGTGTACCAAAAACTGAAAGGCCTTGCTCAGTAGACTAAACTGAACAATATCCATAAGGAACATGTGTTGTGAAATTAAAAAAATCTCCATGCAAGTCTCCTACGGTAGTGTCCATTAATCTGTGAAAATTCATATAAAGAGTGTTCCAGTAGGTACTACTAAAAGTTAAACATGTGATTTACTCGAAATCGTTTTATGTTTGTTTGTTTTAATGTTTGACAATTTGAATTCTGAATTGATCTGTATATTACATTCGAACATTTTTTTGGAAAAACGTAAATAAAAGTTTGTATTTCCATACTATGTGTATGGCATTACAAATTTAAGTTTGCGGTTGATTGTTTTGTCCTCGAGTATTGCGAGAAATTAAGTGCAGTGCTGCTGTACCATTTATTTTTTGTTGAAACTATGTAGAAATTTTAAACGTCTACAATGCCTGTTTTTAAGCGCAGCACGTCTATGCGTTTTAAAAATAATGTAAAATATCCAATTTAGTAAAAATAAAATCAAATCTAAATCAAATGAAACGCTCACTTTCGGATTCATGCACAACAGTTACCTTCATAAAATAAAATCGCTTTTTTCATGGCCCATTCAATACTAAGAATCCCAAATCTGCTGCCAATAAAAAATACGAATCTAAAATGGCCACCGTTTTTTGCCGCCAAAAACTGTATTGGTCATTGAACTTTGCGTCTAGCAAGACTGTCGATATTTAGAGGTACTGTTAATTGAAGATAACAGATTGTTCTAGACTTCTAGATTATACTATAAAGTCCTATCTACGAAGGAATATGAGAATTAATAAACAATTCAAGGTAAAAATTGTTCAAAATGTGAATATTTCCGTTAAAGTCCGTCTGGGGAAGTACCACCCCCTTGCCTTTTTCTGCCGTGAAGCAGCAGTGTCTTCACTGCAGTGTTTCGGTTTGAATGGTAAGGAAGCCAGTGAAATTACAGGCACATGAGACATACTATCTTAGTTCTCAGGGTGGGTAACGCTCTTTGCTGTCTTATCAGTGTCAAATTGTTTCACTAATAACAGTGAGTATCATGGGTGGTGGTGACCACTTACCATCAGGTGGCCCACCTGCTCGTTTACCCACTTGTGACATAAAAAAAACATTTTCCCTATTTCTACCGTAAAGCAGCAGTATTTGCACTGCTTTCATCAATTTAGAAGGGTAAGGAAGCCAGTGAAATTACCAGCACATCTTAGTTATGAGGGTGGGAAACGCGCTTTGCTATCTTATTGGCGTCAAACTACGCCACCATCAAGTGGCCCACTTGCTCGTTAGCCCGCTTGTGCATTAAAAAAATCTTAGTGTTTTTCTGCATGTTTTTAGTTTACAATAGTGTGCCTCGTGTAACCTAATTGAACTAAATGCAATTTTTTTATTTATTAATCGTCCAATTTATGTGACTCGTCTAAAGACGCCTTCGTGACATACAAGGTAAAACTAAAAGGTTATATAGAACAAAGACCCAGTAACACTTTTCCAAAATACGTCGAAATATGTACAGTCAACGTTAGGTCAAGCTTGACACTCGCAGTGCGACTCTAGCCCGTGCGTCTATTGAAATAAGAACGGTACAACGTCCAATGTCTCGACTGTACAAAAAGCTTTTGGACCTCCCATGCAGAATGCGCTCCCATCCCATCTACGGGAAATTTTGAAAATACTTTTATTTTTTATTTTGACCAATCATCATAATATCCCATGAAACGCCACTGAAGGACAGGGAGCTCTCTCCAAAATTGCAGCTAGTGCTGGAACAATGTGGGGAAGTACCAAAGTCACCACGCTTGTTAGCGTTGCAACTGGCTCCATGGACCGCAGTTGTTGGTGGCCGCAGTATGTAAAATGGTACGATGAACGACATCCACCGGTAAAGATAGGTTGGTATGTAGGTTCTTTGCCGGCACAACACAGGCGATTTACATTTCTAGTATAATATAAGTAGAATATAAGTACTTTACTTAAGACCGTCTGTTGTCATAATAAAACAAAATAAAATAAAAAGTTGTTCAGTTGCAAGGGCAGATTCCATAAACATTTATTCTTTATTCTGAGCAAAATACATATTGCATTGAATATAACTTAATCTAGGTACATTATTTGGAATAACAATTAAGAAGACGTAGTGACCAAAATCGAGAAAGGGATGCTGAGATGGTTTGGTCATGTAGAGAGGATGAATGAACGAAGATTGACGAAAGAGATCTACCAGGCGAGAGTGAATGGAAACGTTGGAAGGGGAAGGCCTAGGCGAACGTACCAGGACCAAATTCAGGACGTTCTGAATAAAGGCCAGGTTAAAAGTACCCTAAACCGAAGAGCATGTATGAAAGGATTGATGAAAGTACAGGAAGCAAGGGAAGTATGTCAAGATCGTAGCAGGTGGAGGACTGTGGTCTCTGCCTACCCCAACGGGAAAGAGGCGTGATGTTATGTATGTATGTAAAAATTAATATGTCCAAGAAACAAAAAAAAAAAAAAAAAAAAAAACAACAGCAACACAAACAAATGGAAATTAGGTATTTAGTATTTAAGAATCAAATTTAAATGTCATAAACTCGTTCACTGAATTAAGGTTCACACCCAAATGAAAACTGATGATTCCTGTATACCAGTGTGTGTAGTGATGGTATGATAGTGTGTTGTTACTTATTGTGTTGGAGTTCCGTATATTTAAATAAATAAATATTCTGCCAATTACGACGTTCAATAAGTATTCTGTAATTAATCTACAGGTACTCACAGTGAATAAATTAAATTTGAAAAATGTGGTCCATACTGTTGACGTGCGCCCAACTGTTCATTCCAATACAATATCGAAAACTTTTAAACTTTAACTTAAATTATATATAACAATTATACCAGTAAACATAATACCAGAAAACGTGAAATGAAACGCGTATTACACGCATTTGAGCAAATTATTCCAATTTCATGTTGCTATATGCCAGAATGTTTCTTATCAAACATTCCTAGATGTGTCTGTTTGTATATAAATTTTAAAAAAGGCGGCCAAGTGCGAGACGGACTCGCGCACCAAGGGTTCCGTGCCACTAAGGTAAAAATAACATTTTAGATATGAACGCGCAGTCACGCAGAAGTGTATTAGATGCGCGCGAGTTCGACACGCACTTGACCAGTTTTTATTATTTGTTCTTATTCTGTAGCTTATGAACTATAAACATATGAACGCTTGTAAGTGTTCGTTTTTACGATAGAGCCAAATTAAAATCGAGCAAAAATCGCCTAAAAACACATTTTTAGTAGGAAAGCCCCCTTAATTCTTTTATTTTTATTATTTGTCGTTAAAACAGCAACAGAAATACATAATCTGTGAAAATTTCAACTATTACGGTTCATGAGATACAATACAGCCCGCCCGCTAACAGACAGACGGACAGACATCGGAGGCATATTAATAGGGTCCCGTTTTTCACCCTTTGGGTACGGAACCCAAAAAAAGACCTTTGTAATCTATAACATGCTTCCTGTCGTGACATACCTCTGCCCTCAGAAGAATCTTTTCGTTTTGAAGTCTTTTGGACAATTTGCAACAATTTGAATATTGTATGACAAAGTCCCCAAAGATTCCAGTGAAAAGAAGTTCGCAATTTCATGTTTTTTAAATCTGAAGTTTCATGGTTTAGTGGTTAGAGCGCTCGGCTCTCGATCCGGAGGTTCTGGATTCGATTCCCGGTGGGGACACTGTCAAACAAAAATCCCCAGTGTGGTTAGGACATTGCAGGATGAATCACCTGATTGTCCGAAAAGTGATTCGATTCCGTGCTTCGGAAGGCACGTTAAGCCGTTTGTCCCGACCCGACTAGTATACGGATGTAGTCGTTAATGAGTCATGTCAGAGGCCTTTGGCGGCTCAACGACTCTGACACCAGGGTTTCTGGGGTCGGCCTTGAAACCCATACGATATAATGATGATGAGATTCAAAGCATAAATTTCCTGAACTGTGTAGCGACAAAAAGCACAATAAGGCATAAGCCTTCTTGTTATGTTATTTATTTATTTATACATCATTATTTTACATTGCATTACATTATGTTCTGCAGCGCCAAACAGTAAAACTGTTTGTTGGCGCTTATTATTATGCACTCAAAACTTATTTCATTCTTAAAATTACCCACCACCATGTACACACGGCGGCAAATAAGTGGTAACACATACAGTTCAAGCTAAAACTAGCGCTACACTAAATTCCTATAACCCTAGACACGTTCAAAGGTCAGATTGTTACCACTGACGTGCGCCCGAATGTACCTACCTGCCTACATAATTGGTGCCATTTTTGGGCAGCAATCGTGCGTGTGTCAAAATAGCAATTTAGTATCATATCGATATAATTTTTGTTGTCCAAAGTCAAGAGCTGCACTACAGACCATGCCTTGGCAAACTAATCTCTAAAGTGATAGCAATATACAGGGTGCCAGGGACGGTACACCGAAAACTGAAAGGGCGTGCTCAGTCAACGAAACTGAACAACTTTCCCAAAGAAACATTTTTTGGAAAATGAATAAAATTTTTGACCTCTTCATACAAACTGTTCGACCAGAGTGGGTATTTCCCAAAAATGTTGTTCAGTTCCGTTGACTGAACACGCCCTTTTAGTTTTCACTACACCGTCCCTTACATCCGTTATTTAAAAGAGCATTACTTTTAAAGAAGCTTTGCAGGCAGTTGCGCTCATCTAAGTATGCTGCTAAGTATTAAGAAGACGAAACATATTTAAGTCCTAACGGCACCTGAACTAACTTCATTCTCAAAACGAAGAATGAAATCGTTTGTCGTCAGCAAAGGCTAAAAGACTTGGCTACTATCCAAAGTCCAAAGCGACTCTGTTTAGCGCGGACGTGGTACAGGCAAAAACACATCATGCTTTGCGATAATGGACTTAGGGTCGAATTGATAAATCCCGCTTAAGTGGGAGATTGGTCTTAAGGGGCATCTTGAAGTGTTGCATTAATTAATAAATAGAAATTGAGTAGCTGTCATCGCAGCAATTATCACTTGAGTGTTAAAATCACACTCACTAATTTATAAACGAAACTTAACTCAAAATTGTTAATGCTGTAAAAAATAGTGACTTGAGTATTATTTTGTTCAGGCTGTATATTCTTTGGCCGTTGCCTGCCTGAAAGTGAACATAGCAAAAAAACTTAAATGATTAGCAACATTATTAGAAGCTAAAACAAAACGCAGACATAAATTCTTTTTGCTCTTTTGACGTTTGACTCAAAGACGGACACTTGAGATTGGTATTTGGATAGTGGTTTATTAATTAGCAAGATCTTGATGCTAATTGCATCTTGATAATTATAGACGGAGAGCGCGTGGTCGTCAACCCTACCTCATCGATTACCAAGATGCGACTAATCTAGGGTGATGCACGTTAAAAAGTTGTATCCGAATCAACAGGGTTGCCTGGGCGCAACCTGGCAGGTTTTGTACAGTGGGCAAAAAACTTGTCATTTTTTGGGCAAAAATTACCTCATCGAATACCAAATAGGTACATTGTACATTCGATAGTACTCATCAAAGAGTGCCTAAATCAACAGGGTTGCCTCACTCAATCCTGGCACATTCGGGAGTCGGCCTGATTTTGAGGTGGTCAAAAATGACAAAAATTACCTCATCGATTACCAAGTAGGTACTTATTACAACTGATAGAGCTCTTCAAAAAGGAGCAAAATCAACAGGGTTGCCTCGCCCAATCCTGGCACATTCGTGAGTCGGCCTGATTTTAGGTTGGCAAAAAAATACAAAAATTACTTACGATAACGAGTAATGAATTGAAACTTATGCCATTTGAAGGTTTTAGAGCTTAATAATATTGCTATAGTATGCCGACACTTGAAACTCCCGTTTCATATTATTATACAGAATGAAAAGTTAAGATAGGGTATACAGGGCAGCTACTATAAGCATTATAGCTACAAGAAATCTTAGTAAAGAGACTAACCCTAACTTTTAGAGATATTTTGACCTACATTCACAGATTTTGGAAAAAATGTACAGTCAACAAGAAAAACGGCAATTTCCACATTTTTTTTTTCAATTTGATCTTCTTATTCATAAAGAACATAATTTTCTATGGGGTCAACTGAGGTTAATGTATTAGAACTGTCAGAAAGCACAGAATTATTTTCCCAAACATGTAATAGAAACAACAGAAATTTTCATGTACCTTTTTTTCCAAACATTCTATCCTTTTGATACTAAGAAACAGAAGTCTGTAAAAGGTCCACTAGGGTAAAGGTATTAGAACTCTCAGAAATCGCAAAATATTTTTTTTCCTGACTTTTAGGGCCATTAGCAATTTCTAAGTGGGCAAAACACATTTGGGTAAATGCCCAGTCGTCCTACTGCAGTGTCCCACTGGTAGGTGGACGGGGAATTCACAATTCCCCCTCGTCCTACTGCACTAGCGTTCGAAACAAACTAGTTTTCATGTATCGATATTTTTTTCCTAACATGTACATGTAAAATATATTTTCGATACAAAGTCTCTTAAAAAAACGGGTAATCGGGCACCCGCAAATAACAGATCTCGTTGAGATCTTCATTTCTGGTCTTTATTTCGGTTGACTGCTGTCAAACAAAGAATAGCTATGGCTAAAAAAGCCTTTAATAACAAGAAACACCTCCTGAAGGCCAAAATATCTAAGAAGGTAAAAAAGCGCTTAATCAAGGTGTACATATGGAGCATTGTATTGTACGGAAGTGAGACATTGACACTGACACAAAGAGATAGAGAAAGGCTGGAAGCATTTGAGATGTGGTGCTGGAGGAGAATGGAAAGAATTAGCTGGACGGAAAAGAAAAGAAACGAGGAGGTGCTAGAAATAGTCAAAGAAAAAAGAAGTTTACTAAAAACAATAGATAACCGAAGAGGGAAAATGATAAGTCACCTGATACGGCACGACAATTTCCCGAGAAACATAATGGAAGGAAAGATTGAAGGAAAGAGGGGACGAGGAAGACCTAGGCGAAGCTACTTTGACCAGATGCGACTAATCTAGGGTGATGCACGTTAAAAAGTTGTATCCGAATCAACAGGGTTGCCTGGGCGCAACCTGGCAGGTTTTGTACAGTGGGCAAAAAACTTGTCATTTTTTGGGCAAAAATTACCTCATCGAATACCAAATAGGTACATAGTACATTCGATAGTACTCATCAAAGAGTGCCTAAATCAACAGGGTTGCCTCACTCAATCCTGGCACATTCGGAAGTCGGCCTGATTGAAGGTGGTCAAAAATGACAAAAATTACCTCATCGATTACCAAGTAGGTACTTATTACAACTGATAGAGCTCTTCAAGAAGGGGCAAAATCAACAGGGTTGCCTCGCCAAATCCTGGCACATTCGTGAGTTAGCCTAATTTTAGGTTGGCAAAAAAATACAAAACTTACTTACGATAATGAGTAATGAATTAAAACTTATGCCATTTGAAGGTTCTAGACATCTTAATAATATTTGCTATAGGCATACTATACATAGGCATACAATACACTTTAACTCATTTTTCATATTATTATACAGGACGAAAAGTTAAGATACAGGGCAGCTACTATAAGCATTATAGCTACAAGAAAACTTAGTACAGAGACTAACCCTAACTTTTAGAGATATTTTGATCTACATTCACACATTTTTGAAAAAATGTACAGGCAACAAGAAAAATGGCCATTTCCACATAAACTTTTATCATTCCATTTCATCTTCTTATCGATAAAGAACATAATTTTTTATGGGGTTAGCCGAGCCGACCATACATGTTATAGGAGAAACAGAAATTTTCATGTACCTTTTTTACGAAATATTGTACCTTTTTTACGAAATATTCTATTCTCTTGTTACTATGAAAAAAAAGTATTTAAAGGTCAACCAGGGTCAAGTTATTAAAATTCTCAGTAAATGCAAAATAAATTTTTATTCAGTAATAAAATAAAATCAGGCCAAAAGTGCCAGGATTTGGTGAGGCAACCGTGTTGATACTGCCACTTCTTAAAGAGCACTATATCAACATACACAAATACATCCTACACTACACACACACATCACATGCACACAAAAACACACAAACACACACTCAGGCACACACATACATCCACTACATCTACATTCGTACAGGTAATTGTGGGGCTTGCCGCGTCGTCCTACTGGAGTGTCGCTCTGGTAGGTGGACGGGGAATTCGCAATTCCCCCTCGACCTACTGCACTAGTATTCGAAACAAACTAGTTTTCATGTATCGATATTTTTTCTATTAAGTACAAAAAAAAAATATTTTCCATACAGTCTCTTTAAAATGAACGGGCATTTGGGCAACTAATAGATCTCGTTGAGATCTTCATTTCGGTTGACAGCTGTCAAATCTAAAACCACCATAACTCAAAAACTACTTACCCTAGACTTTTGCACGTTCGAACAAACGATAGATCTCGTCAAGGTCTTTACTTCGGTTGACAGCTGTCAAATCTAAAACCACCATAACTCAAAAACTACTCACCCTAGACTACTTTACGTTCGGATGAAAGATAGATCTCGTCGATGTCTTTATTTCGGTTGACAGCTGTCAAACTAAAAATCGCTATAACTAAAAAAACTACTAACCCTAGACTACTCGTTTGTTCAGACAAAGGATAGATCTCTTTGAGATCTTCATTTCGCTTGACAGCTGTAAAATCTAAAACCACCACAACTCAAAATTACTGACCCTACACTACTTGTATGTTCGGACAAGTGATAGATCTCGTCGAGATCTTTATTTTGGTCTGTCGAACTTAAAATCACTTTCACTTGGAAGCTACTGACCCTAGACTCCTCGTTTGGAGAGATCTTTTATTAATTAGCCATGCTACTAGCTTTAAAATATTTTTTTTTATAATTTATTCTGAAAATATAGACCATTTTTAGAAACTAATTTCGGTACTTTCTTGTTTTATTAATTGTTTCTATTTTTAATATTTTTT
The DNA here is from genome assembly GCA_947532105.1 of Athrips mouffetella. Taxonomy (NCBI): domain Eukaryota; kingdom Metazoa; phylum Arthropoda; class Insecta; order Lepidoptera; family Gelechiidae; genus Athrips; species Athrips mouffetella. The sequence goes on from OX383979.1 coordinate 12,425,412, forward strand.
TAAACATTTACCAGAAAAAAGCGAATGTGACGTCACCAAAGAAATAATGGGATTGTCCCTTTGCCTACCACATACTGAAAAAAATTGTTAAGTCAACTGTCAATGTCAAAGTCAGTCAGACGGTCAGTCATACAGGGCTGCCAGATCCAATTTTCAAATTTCCCCAAATTATTATTTCTTCCACAAAATGTAACGCTTTGTAACGAAATTGCCCAACACATTTTTTGAAATAAAGTAGTAAAGCGGCACAGTGCAATTATCATTATCGACTATATGACACGAACGCTAAAGAGCATCCGACCTGTGGTCACCCAAAGAGCCCCACTGTGGGAAAAAATCGGTGGCAGCTGATAAAACTAGTGCCAGTCGAAAGGATTCTAAAATGCAAATGAAAAATGTTCTTTAACAAATTGTTCTAAGTAATATAATTTCGGAGATATCAAGGTTTGAATAGTATATTTTTTGAATGTCAATTGGCTTACTCTTGACCTCGACCTAGCCCTGGCTCAGGTCTTTTCCTTCAAAATCTACATTTTTACTACAACCATGGGTGGGATGAGTTGATACTATTAATTTTTAGTACCACACAGGCCACAGCATTACCTAAACAATATTATTTAAAAACCTCCAAAATTGCTAACAAAGACAGGCTGATATGTCATCTTGAGATTACGAGTAATCTAACGGTGTATGTCTTAGGTAAATAGCGCTTGTTTCCACGGGCTTCCTAGACTAAAGTTTTCTCCAAAAAATTATTTTTTCCCCAGAACTTCTAAAAAGCTCCCAATCTGGTAACACATCATAGACGTAACTGTGACAGTGAGTGACAGATAAGACAGATTAATAAACGTGTTGACTTTTTTTGTAGGCAAGGCAAAGGGATCTTTGTAATGCTTCTTCTGATGACGTCATAGTAAAGTCGAATGAAGGTTATGGTATTTTATTAAATAACTTGAAAAATACAGACTTTATTTAAAATTTTAGGTATTGAAATTGTACCGAAAGCTTAGTTCTCGAAATGGTTTTGAGATCTTTCTTTCTATTCAAAAAGAAAGCATGGCCAATTGTCCTAGCATACGAGTTGTCTAGGGTCAGCAGTTTTTAAGTTATAGTTATTTTAAGTTTGACAGCTGTCAAACAAAATGAAGATCTCGACGAGACCTATCATTCGTCCAAACATGAAAGAAGTCTAGGATCAGTAATTTTTGGGCTGTGGTGGTTTTAAATTTGACAGCTGTCAACCGAAATGAAGACCTCAACGAGATCTATCATTTGTCCGAACATACAAGTCTTAGAGTAATAATAGTATAGAGCGCGCGCAACAAAGTGGGAACAGTAGGCACGGGTGAGAACAAAACGACGTTCCCGTCGCGATCGCTTATAGTCGTGGTTGAGCGCTAGCGGTGTGTGTTCCTCCAGAGATCTTTTTCATAATTTACGTACCCAAATGGTCAAATGTGCAGTTTCATCTTGCAAAAAAGATACTAGGAAACACAAATATTTGAAATCCAGTATCACATTTCATCGGGAAGTTGATTTTTATGCTTATTTTTAAGAAAACAAATCGCACATCGCGGGGGTGAAGAAGACGTGGGAGGCGGGCACGCACAAGCTCGCCTGCGCACCGCTCTCCCCGCCCGAGACTGTAGTGATGTGACGCGACCAACGCTGTAGTCGATATGTATAATATCAATGTAACCTTATACACAAAATCTTATAATTACAAATAATTTTGATGTGTGTTTGAAAGTATTGTAGCGTAAATGTAAAGTATAGAATGTTGCGATATCATGTATGAACTGCTTAATTGATTGTGAAGAATTTTGGTAGGTATAGTATGGTGTAAAATAAAATAAATCATTTGAAATTAGTGAATGAGACAACATTTTATGAAATCCTACAAAAAAGGTCCTACATATATAGTGTCAAATATTTTAAGGGATAAACTTACACAAAATACTGAACAACTTTTTATTATTTAAAAAATAAACACGAATCTCGATTTTTTTTTTAAATCTTAGTAACAAGTCCACACGATTTTCTGACATTTCTATCACACATTACTTTTGAATTAAAATTAAAACAAGAATAACATTAATATGGATGATTCATTTATTTCATTCATTTATCTATATTTTCTTAGTTTGTTTGTTCTATGTATCGAGAATATGATTGCAAACAAATATATAAATTAATATTTTACATTTCTCGTTTAACAGTATAGAAAATGACATATGGAACATAAAAAGTACCTAACAAAGATATTTATTTACATAACTTATCGATAGCTCCTTGTCGATCGGTACCTTGCACATCCCTGTCTGTCATATACTTATCAATATAGTATCTATAGCTCATTTGCCTACGATGCGTACTAAGCAATTCGTGCAATATGCGCGCTCTATACTACTGGTAATTATATACTCTAAGATACAAGTAGTCTAGGGTCAGTAATTTCCAAGTTATAGTGATTTTAAGTTTGACAGCTGTCAACCGAAATAAAGATTTTGACTAGATCTATCATTTGTCCCACCATACAAGTAGTCTAGGGTCAGTAGTTTCCAAGTTATAGCGATTTTAAGTTTGACAGCTGTCAACCGAAATAAAGATTTCGACGAGATGTATCATTTGTCCGAACATACAAGTAGTCTAGGGTCAGTAGTTTCCAAAGAATAGTGATTTAAAGTTTGACAGCTGTCAAACGAAATAAAGATCTCGACTAGATATATCATTTGTCCTAACATACGAGTAGTTTTATGTTATAGCGATTTTAAATTTGACAGCTGTTAACCGAAATAAATACCTCGACGAGATCTATAATTCGTTCGATCACAAAATAGTTAAGGGTGAGCAGTTTTTGAGTTATAGTGGTTTTAGATTTGACAGCTTTCAACCGAAATGATGATCTCAACGAAATTTAACCTCAGTTATTTTCATAAGTCCTGAAATGTATTTTATTGTGTTTTATGTAGTCTTGAAAGAAACTTTATCTTTATCTTTGTCCTAACAATCGAGAAGTTTAGGGTTAATAGATTTTAGAGGATATTATGTGAAAAGATAGTTACTTGACAGTGGGCGCAGTCTTTTTGCTTGATAGAAAGGGATAATGTGCGCAATACGCAACGCATAAGATTGTGACAGATATAATGTGCGTGTTACCAAAACTAAATGACGTAAGCACCTGATATAATATATCCACTTTAAGTAAAAACTAAGTAATAAAATAAAATTTAAGGTTAATCATATGATAGCAAATACGAATGCCTTTCTGTGATCTTAATTTCACTACTTAAAACACCTCAGAGTCAACAAAAAGAGGAAATCATGAAAATTGAAGAGGTAACTTTTGATTTTTATTTTATCGAGCCAACTTTTACTAATCGTGTTTTGGTCTTAGCGGTATTATCACTTGAATGGTCATGAAACACATAACTGAAAACCACGGCAAGATACTGAGTAAATAAAAAGATATTTGTCTTCAAAATACACAAAAAAAATCCATGTCGTCTTAAAATATAGCTATTTTTAGTTTGACAGCTTCTTCTTTAATTTAAGAGCTTGGCTCTTGTCGATGGAGTAACTTCCAGTCCTCACGTTGTATCGCGAGCTGCTTTACCTCCTGAAACGACACGACATTGACCATTTCTTTTATCTGGTCAAAGTAGCTTCGCCTAGGTCTTCCTTGTCCCCTCTTTCCTTCAATCTTTCCTTCCATTATATTTCTCGGGAAATTGTCGTGCCGTATCAGGTGACTTATCATTTTCCCTCTTCGGTTATCTATTGTTTTTAGTAAACTTCTTTTTTCTTTGACTATTTCTAGCACCTCCTCGTTTCTTTTCTTTTCCGTCCAGCTAATTCTTTCCATTCTCCTCCAGCACCACATCTCAAATGCTTCCAGCCTTTCTCTATCTCTTTGTGTCAGTGTCAATGTCTCACTTCCGTACAATACAATGCTCCATATGTACACCTTGATTAAGCGCTTTTTTACCTTCTTAGATATTTTGGCCTTCAGGAGGTGTTTCTTGTTATTAAAGGCTTTTTTAGCCATAGCTATTCTTTGTTTGACAGCAGTCAACCGAAATAAAGACCAGAAATGAAGATCTCAACGAGATCTGTTATTTGCGGGTGCCCGATTACCCGTTTTTTTAAGAGACTTTGTATCGAAAATATATTTTACATGTACTTGTTAGGAAAAAAATATCGATACATGAAAACTAGTTTGTTTCGAACGCTAGTGCAGTAGGACGAGGGGGAATTGTGAATTCCCCGTCCACCTACCAGTGGGACACTGCAGTAGGACGACTGGGCATTTACCCAAATGTGTTTTGCCCACTTAGAAATTGCTAATGGCCCTAAAAGTCAGGAAAAAAAATATTTTGCGATTTCTGAGAGTTCTAATACCTTTACCCTAGTGGACCTTTTACAGACTTCTGTTTCTTAGTATCAAAAGGATAGAATGTTTGGAAAAAAAGGTACATGAAAATTTCTGTTGTTTCTATTACATGTTTGGGAAAATAATTCTGTGCTTTCTGACAGTTCTAATACATTAACCTCAGTTGACCCCATAGAAAATTATGTTCTTTATGAATAAGAAGATCAAATTGAAAAAAAAAAATGTGGAAATTGCCGTTTTTCTTGTTGACTGTACATTTTTTCCAAAATCTGTGAATGTAGGTCAAAATAGCTGCTAAAACTAATCTGGTCCACTTGCAAAGGTCTCAAAATAAGCTAATAAAAAAGCTATTTCGCTTTAACTTTTCAACACCGACCAAGAAAATTTATAAAGCGACCCGTATTATGAATGTTTCACAGACTTACACATATAATACTTGCCTTTTAATCAGGAAAATAATAAATAGGGATTTACATTCGCAACTCACGTTTACAAAACGATGTACCATACAAAAGCGCATTACTAGACGAGCTAGTTATCTTTGTGTCAGGCCGCCAAGAACTAATTACGGTAAAAGGTGCGTTGTTTACGAGGGTGTGCAACTTTATAACCATCTACCCACAGATATCAAAGATGCAAAAACATTGACTACATTTAAAATGAAACTAAAGGCCCACATTTTTAATGATTTGAAATCAACATGAAATTAGTTTTCGGTAATTTGAATTTTTTCTATGGTTGCTGTAGAAATAGATTATACTTTATTTTAAAATATGTATTTCTCAGTAAGCGAATCACATTGTATTCTTTTGAGAAATAAATGAATCTTAAACCGTAAATATCTCTAAAAGTTAGGGTTAGTCTCTTTACTAAGATTTCTTGTAGCTATAATGCTTATAGTAGCTGCCCTGTATACCCTATCTTAACTTTTCATTCTGTATAATAATATGAAACGGGAGTTTCAAGTGTCGGCATACTATAGCAATATTATTAAGCTCTAAAACCTTCAAATGGCATAAGTTTCAATTCATTACTCGTTATCGTAAGTAATTTTTGTATTTTTTTGCCAACCTAAAATCAGGCCGACTCACGAATGTGCCAGGATTGGGCGAGGCAACCCTGTTGATTTTGCTCCTTTTTGAAGAGCTCTATCAGTTGTAATAAGTACCTACTTGGTAATCGATGAGGTAATTTTTGTCATTTTTGACCACCTCAAAATCAGGCCGACTCCCGAATGTGCCAGGATTGAGTGAGGCAACCCTGTTGATTTAGGCACTCTTTGATGAGTACTATCGAATGTACTATGTACCTATTTGGTATTCGATGAGGTAATTTTTGCCCAAAAAATGACAAGTTTTTTGCCCACTGTACAAAACCTGCCAGGTTGCGCCCAGGCAACCCTGTTGATTCGGATACAACTTTTTAACGTGCATCACCCTAGATTAGTCGCATCTTGGTAATCGATGAGGTAGGGTTGACGACCACGCGCTCTCCGTCTATTAAGGCAGCTGACATCGTCTTGGTGAAGATTTTGAGAGGGATTTATCAATACGGCTCTATAAACTTATAGCCTATCTGCTATTCTGTCAGATAGTGAAAATGTTCGGTCCAACACACATAGCTCCGGCACGGCGCCGTGCCGTGCTCCGGTGCGGCGCCGTGCCGTGGAAATAGCAGTGTGGCCAGTCATAAGCTAGTTTCTGCGATTTTAGCAGGATTCGGTCTCTGATTATTTTGACGATTTCCGTATGAAAATGACTGAATGTTAGAATACAATGAATTGCAACTGCAAGTTTGCCTAGTATAAATATATAAAATTTAACTGAAATAATTTCAAATTTGTATTGAATCGGAATCGAATGGAAATTAAATGGCAATTATATTGAGATTGAATTGGAATAGGATATAATCTAATTGCAATTGAAGTAGAATTAAATTGGATCGGAATTAAATGTAAATGATTAAAAATTCAATCGGAACTGCGTTCGAACTAAACTGAAATTAAATTGGAACAGTGTTGGAATTGAAATGAAACAAAATTGGAACTGAATAAAATTTTTATTGAAATTGAATTATTGAAACTTCTTTAGCGGCGCTTAGAAAATTTTATATGGACAAAAATTATAGATTCGCATCAGATGTCGCATCAGATGGCGCGTCAGAACTCAGATCAAGTATAGAAATGGATTTTCAACTAATCATACCAAGTTAGAGCAGGCTCAATATATACAAAAGTTCTAGTGTGATAAAGACCAAAAAATCGTTTTTGTCTTTGTCATAGTCTCGGCTTTTGCACAAGCTGTCAAACTAAAAATCGCTATAACTCGACAACTACTGACCCAAGACTACTCGTGTGCTGAGACAAATGATAGGTCTCGATGAGATCTACATTTTGGTTGACAGCTGTCAAACTAAAAATCGCTATAACTCGAAAACTACTGACCCTAGACTACTCGTGTGCTGAGACAAATGATAGGTCTCGATGAAAAAAAAAAATACAATGAAAAAAAAATACAATAAAATTTCCTAATGTGGGTCGTTTACGTAACATGAAAATTAAAAAAAAAACTCGCATTTCCACAAATTGTTAGGCAGATTAAAATAATTCAGACAGGCTCTAAAGTAAGATCTTTTGTACCATATTTCGTAAAAAAAAATAGTTCTTTTCGTAACAGTAATAATCATACATACTCACCGTTTGTTGCACCAAACGTCGTTAAAGTTAAAGCTTTCCGGAGCCTATTGCTGACACTGTCAGTTTTGTTCACAAAGTTTCCCGTTTGTGTGGTTGGTAGTGAGCCTGCCTCTCACGCCGTGGGCCGCGGGTTCGATCCCCGCCCAGGGCAAACATTTGTGCGATGAACACAAGTGTTTCTTCTACCTATATGTCTGGGTTTTATTTATCTATTTATGTATATATAAAGGGTGTAAGGGACGGTGTACCGAAAACTGAAAGGGCGTTCTCAGTCAACGAAACTGAACAACTTTCCCAAAGAAACATATTTAAAAAAAATTGACCTCTCCATACAAATTGCCCACTCTGGTCGAACAGTTGCCCACTCTGGTCGAACAGTTCGTATGGAGAAGTCAAAACTTTTTCAATTCCCAACATACGTTTCTTTGGGTAAGTTGTTCAGTTTCGTTGACTGAGCACGCCCTTTCAGTTTTCGGTACACCGTCCCTTACACCCTGTATATATCAGTCCCTGGTACTCATAGTACAGGCTTTGCCCTGTTTGGGATCAGATGACCATGAGTGAAATGTCCCCCAATATTTAGAGGTATTATTTATTATTATATTTAAAGAGAGTGTCGGTAATATAATTAAATAAGCTTAGCTTAGCTTATTTAGCTTTAAATAAGCTTTTAGCAATTATTTGACGGCGGCCTCTCTACGGGCTAGAATCCCGAGTGTAAAGATTAACATGCTCGTGACTGTACCACATAGCCAAGTCAAGCTTTACAATCAGCTTTGCACAATTTCTATTTCAGCGTAAAACTCCACTGCTAGTGTAAGCCGTGACTTGCTCCTAACTGTAAGGAATTGGCAACTATTTTAAAAAGATTTTCTTTAGTTTGTGTGTGTGTGTCTGAGGTCAATGACCGAAACAACAACCCTAGTGGCAGTTTTTAAACCGCATACAGACTTCTTACATGGCTTGAAGATGATTTGAAGCTGTGACTCCTGCCTGCCCGCAGTGTGTGGATGCAAAAGAGTGCAACATCTCAAGGTTGTGTAGTGCAATACAATATAAAATGCACTATAGACGGTTGAGGGTTTTTATGGAGAAGTCAAAAACGAAGGCTTTGCCAGATTAGTGGCCAATATCCAGCTATCAGGGCATTTAAGCAGCCAAATGGCCTCTAATTTGGCTTTACAACCTTCGGAAATGCTCTTGTTGTGTCAGTAGCGGTCACCCATCCGGGTTCTTACCACGGCCACCGTTGCTCAACATTCGTGATGGGGAAGAAAGAGCGACTGCCACTCGGCCATGAGCGCTTCTCGAGTTGGTTGCCGGTACTGGCCGGTACCTCAGGGTGTCCGGAGTAGCTCTGCTATTGTACACACGACCGCACATCGGTAGAAAGACTTTTGGACCTTAAGGCGTGGTAATAGAGTTGAAAAAGTTTCTACCGACAAGCGGTTGACCGTACCGCAATAATTTAGGTCGGTCATCACCATAAGAAAATACGATCAATGATACAAAATCTCCGCGCTCCCTTCAATAAAATCTGCTATTTATTACGTCATCTGCAACTTTTAATTTTTATCTTATGACCAGGGTATCAGACGGTCTAAGTTCCCCTTCCCCAGGACAGAGCTTACCACCACAATAACGAAGCTGCAGCGATTCCAACGCCTGGCTTGCTCAGCCATGTCGGGCTGCATGCGCACCACCCCGACAGCAACCCTAGAAGTCATTCTTGGGCTCCCGCCTTTAGACCTGTATATACAACAGGAGGCAATAATGTCGGCCCTACGCCTAAAGCTTTTAGGCGAATGGGTTAACCACAATGGACCTATTGCCACGCTCTGGGACACTGTTCGGAAACAGTACCCCTTATGCGAGGCCCCGTGCGACAGGATCCCCAAAACATATAACTTTAACAGGAATTACCACATACAACTATCAGAGTCAGGTAAAGACCAATCCGGTTCCCATGAGGTCAGAATATATACTGACGGATCCAAAATGGACTCAGGAACAGGCGCCGGGGCTTTCTCACTCGACCTCAACATAAAAATATCACTGGCCTTAGGCACACACAGCTCCATATTCCAATGTGAATGTGTAGCTATCAAGGAGGCCGCCACCGCGGTAATGCGAAGGAAGGTAGAAGGCTTTTGTATAAGAATCCTTTCCGACAGCATGGCCGTACTAATGGCACTGCAGAGTAATGTATTTACCTCAGGGCTTATCTACGAGTGTCACCTTGCACTGGAGCGCATTGCTTCAAACAACAGGGTAATCCTGCAATGGATCAAGGGACACAGCGGATCACTGGGCAACGATGCCGCGGATGAATTGGCAAGGCGTGGTTCACAAACACCAGTGGCAGGTCCTGTTCCACTATTACCACTGCCCTTCAGTCAAATCCGCACATGGCTTCACGGCTTTACCCAGAACCAACACAATGCCCGCTGGGCTAGCCTAACGAGCTGCAGACAGTCAAAGGAGGTGCTATCCACTAATTCACCTAAGCTTACCCACCGACTTCTCAGCCTCAATCGAACAAACCTCCGAATAGTTGTGAGCACTATTACAGGACATATCTCGCTCAACAAACACCTATTCACAATCGGCGTTACCGATAGCCCACTATGTAGGGGCTGCCTTGACGCGGAAGAGACGGTCAATCACGTGATCCTGGAGTGCGTTGCGTTGGCCGACCAACGGGCTAAAATCCTCAACAACACGAGGTCGCTCCGCGAAGCCTGCGAATGTCCCAGGAGACTTCTGAGCTTCTGGAAGGAGCTGGGCTGGCTTAATTAACCAGACTAACCTGTACGCAAAAAGGACCAAATCAGAGTTTAATTGCGGAAACAGGAGCCCACTAACTATATGGTTTACTGAAACGCGCTATTTTCAAGAAATGCTCAAAAAAACGCGGAAAACGATTTTCCCAGACATGAGACCCAGCTAGATGAATTTTTCGCCCCCGAATACCCCCGTATGGTAAATTTCATCGAAATCGTGAGAGCCGTTTTCGAGAAACCGATTACAAATAAAACTCGTTTAATAGTAGTACCTGGGCGACCGAGCTTCGCTCTATAATAGCCGCCTCAACATTAAAATATCATCGGGCGAGCAAGCTATGCTACTCGCTAACAGATGACGCTGTAGGTTTCTGTCTATAACGCGGTATTTTTTTTTTTAATGCCTAAAAACACGGGCAAAACAATTTACCCAGACATGAGACCTAGCTAGATCGATTTGTCGTCCCCAAAAACCCCCGTATGGTAAATTTCATTGAAATCGTTAGAGCCGTTTTCGAGAAACCGATTACAAATAATGCTCGTTTAATAGTATAGGTACAAAAGCATTAAAGTGTAATTTCCCGTATAAGGGTGAAGTGAAGATGTCAAGGTCACTCAATTCACTCCACTCCGGCAGGTGCGAATACAGAAGTACTAGTCACTCCCGCAAATAAAAGGTCAAAATTACATTGAATACGTTATTCACTATACTGAGTGTTTGGTTAAGAGGCTGATAAGAGCTAAATACGCTTCACTTGAGCAGGTTTTTAACGAAAAGTGATGAATATATGGCCGTGAAAAAAAATTATGTGATAATTAAGCATCTTTCCAAGAATATGGCCGACTCTGAAACACGATTAAATATATTTTGTACGCCATAAAAAAAATCCAAAGTTACCTCTGCTTTTTGCTTTTAAACCGTTTTTTTTAAGTACCAATTAATTTATGATGCCATAGCTTTTACACATTATTCAATATATTATGCATAATAATATAGCTGTTTTATATTTAATATTATGGGTACAGATTTTGAGTTAAATGCAAAAATGAGCGAAAAACGTATAACAGCGCGAATCCGCTCCGTTCTAACACGCGCATTCTGACCTTTGTTAGAAAGGGAGGGACTTTAAGAGTCGGCTTTTTACAATGTGTTTCTTGTGTTTCGCTGGAATAAGTCCGCGATCGAAAAACAGATTTTCTTGAAGACTGCAAGTTCAGCTCGGGAGATAACACCTGAAATGTGTCCTAGAATTGTACAGTCAACGACAGGTCAAGCTTGACATTCACAGTGCGACTCTAGCCCGTACGTCTATTGAAATCTTCTTCTTCCGTTGCCACGCCCTAACAGACGTCGGACGTCGCAAACTTGGTTCTATTCTGCGCCAGTCTTGCCAACTGAAATGTTGGTCCACTTTTTGATGTTGTCCAGCCAGTTAATCCTCCTTCTTCCCCTTCTCCTTTTCCCTTCAATCTTCCCCTCTATTAATAGTTGTAGTATATGTATTTTCCGGTGCGGTAAATATGGCCGAAATATGCAGTCTTTCTCTTTTTCGTTGTGGCTAACACGTCCTTCTTCTTATTAATTCTTTTGAGAACGTCTACGTTTGTAGTGTGTTAAAATAAAATCGGTACAAAGTCCAACGTCTCAAGCTTGATGTGCTCTTGACTGTACCATGAAGCCTTATGAAGTGGGTAGGTTGGGCAACGGTAGAAAAAATACGCAGAGAAATAAGAAACTTCGAATTTTAAAAACAAAAATTTTAAGGAAACGAAGCGATTCAAACAAAGAATTTCATGAAACAAAGGGAAAATTTTTGCTACCCTTTGCAACGTGATCCACGTGATTTAGTACCAAGGGGCACCTTGCTAATCATGCTACTAGCAACCTTGGTTACTCAAATTCGGTACTTGCATGTAAAATATTATACATTAATTTCGATAGTATATAATATACATAATTCGATAACAGAATTCGAAATCAAATTTGAAATTGATCAAAAAATAAAAAAGTTATTACGTATCGTAATTGTGTGTACAATAAAGAATAAAGAAAGATCTGTCTAGCTCTTTCTTACAAAACGAACTTGTGCATGTAATGTATGGTGATATTGAAATATGACTTCACAGTTCTTGCAATGCACCTGGCATGTTGGCATTGCGCGAACAGATGACTTTTATGCCGTTATAAGAAAGAGGACAGCATCACTACACGCAAGAATGAGAAGCAGTCGGAAGAGCATCCTGCAGTTGCTCGTTACCAACTTCAACTCGCCCATGTTAAGAGCCTATCCGCCGTCCACTAGCGCCCCCATCAGTAAAAAAAATATTACTCACTGTACAAAACTAATCGAAAATCCGGCAAGACAGTTTGAAGAAAAGGTACCCCAGTTTATTAAGAACCTATCAATTCTGAAAAATATATTTCATTTCACTATAGTTGCAGATACAAAAAGTGCGAAAAACGGTCACTTTTAGCAGTTTTTGTATCTGTAAATACAACGAACTTAACAAAATAAATAGTTTCTAATTAAGAGGATATGTGAAAATATATTTATTTGACAGTGGGCGGAGTCTTTTCGCTTGAAAAAAAGGAATAAAGTAATTACATCCGCAACGCATTAGATTGCGACAGATATACTGTGCGTGTACCAAAACTAAATAACGTAAGCGCCCGATATAAAATATCAACTTTTTGTAAAAAACTAAGTAATAAACAAAATTTTAGGTTGAGCATATGATAGCAACTACGAATACCTTTATGTATACCTAATTTCACTACTTCCAACACCTCAGATTCCACAAAAAGAGGAAGGAATGAAAATTGAAGAGGCAACTTTGGATTTTTATTTTGTCGAGTCGATTTCACTAATCATGTCTTGGTCTTGGTAATATTATCACTTGAATGGTCAAGAAACACATGCCTGAAAATCACGGCAAGATACTGAGAAAATAAAAAGATATTTGTCTTCAAAATGACCAACAAAATTTACATATCGCCTTAAACAAAGGTACATTTTCTTCAATCTGTCTTTCCGGATATTCATACATACATACATAACATCACGCCTCTTTCCCGTTGGGGTAGGCAGAGACCACAGTCCTCCACCTGCTACGATCTTGACATACTTCCCTTGCTTCCTGTACTTTCATCAATCCCTTCATACATGCCCGTCGGTTTAGGGTACTTTTAACCTGGCCTTTATTCAGAACGTCCTGAATTTGGTCCTGGTACGTTCGCCTAGGCCTTCCCCTTCCAACGTTTCCATTCACTCTCGCCTGGTAGATCTCTTTCGTCAATCTTCGTTCATTCATCCTCTCTACATGACCAAACCATCTCAGCATCCCTTTCTCGATTTTGGTCACTACGTCTTCTTTTACGCCGCACCGTTCTCTTATCACACTATTTCTAATCCTGTCACTCAATTTAACACCAATCATACTCCTTAGCGCTCTCATTTCCACTGCATTAATTCTACTTTCATGCTTCTTCTGCCATACCCAGCTTTCACCGCCATACATCAGTTTTGGTACCAAAACTCCCCCATGAACAGTCAAACGAGCCTTGTGAGACACCTTCTGACTCCTCATAAAGGCGTGCAGGGCACCATTCACCATGTTTCCAGCATTCACTCTTCCCTCAATATCACTTTCACACTTTCCATCTCTCGTAAACTTTGAGCCCAGATACACAAACTCCTTCACTTGTTCGACTTGTTCTCCATCTATTAATATAGTACACTCTGTCATACATTCTTCTCTTTCAAGTACCATTACTTTAGTCTTGCTTACATTTACTTTCATTCTTTTCCTGTCCAAAGCCACATTCATCATTGTTACCATCTCCTGCAACTCGTCAGCAGATGACGCAAGTACAACTTGGTCATCAGCGTAGAGAAGACATTTGATGAGTAACTCATTCATTCTCAGTCCACACATACTCTCTTTCAGATCAATCAAACAATTATCCATGAACAGGTTAAACAGCCAAGGTGACGCTACACATCCCTGCCTAACACCTTTTTCGATGCTAAACCATTCAGTGTACGCCCCGTTTATTCTGACACAAGCACTGGAATCCTCATAGAGAGATTTCAGTGCTTGAATCAGATGACCGTTTACCCCATACATAGACAATGCTGACCACAATTCATTCCTCACCACTCGGTCATAGGCCTTTTCCAAATCCACGAACGCGCAGTAGACTTTTTGGTTTTTAGCCAAAAACTTTTCAGCTATGCACCGCAAGGAAAAGACCTGATCTGTACATCCCATTCCCTTTCTAAATCCCGCTTGTACATCCCATATTTTATCGTCAGTATATTTCATCACTCTTTCAATCAAAACCTTTGCATACAGTTTGCCGACGACACTGAGAAGGCTTATCCCGCGATAATTTTTGCAGTCCTGTTGTGACCCTTTTCCCTTGTACAGCGGCACAATCACAGCCTTGCACCAGTCACCTGGTACTTGGCCGTTCGTCCAACACAAGTTGAAAAGGCGGTACAACTGACTAGCCACAATGCCTTGCCCAGCCTTCAACATCTCGACCGACACTCTATCATACCCAGCTGCTTTACCTGATTTCATACTTTTCATCGCTTTCATAATCTCATCCATACTTATCTCACTTACACAATTCTCCTCTTCATTCTCATTCATTTCCACAGAAGACCTAGGTTCGCTGGCCTCTGCTTTTTCTCTCTCAAACAGACTTTCAAAATATTCCTTCCGCCTCCTCAGAACACACTCTTCACCTTTTATAATACTTCCATCCTGGCTTCTGATTTTACTCAGCTCCGATGTTCCAAACTTTCCTCGGGCTGTCCGTATGGATTTCCAGAAAAACTTTTGGTTGGACTGGAAATCTTCAGTAAGCCTTCTGTCAAACTCATCCTTACACTCCTCTTTCTTTCTCTCAACAACTTCCTTAACAATACCTTTCGCTCTTTTATATACCTTTCTTGCTACACTTACGTCATCACTTGTTGCCCTCTGCATTCTTTGGTTAGCTTTTACTGCTAACCAATCTGACCATGCTTTCTTCTTCTCACAAACAGCTGCCTGTACACTTTTATCCATCCACATATTCTTCTTCTTTCCACACTTTCTCCTTTTTGACACCCCACAAACATTGACAGCTATACCTACTACTCCATCTTTAAATTCATTCCACAAACGTTCAATATCATTTACTTCATCCAGGTTCTCAAATCTTTCACTCAAGCCTTTCAAGTATTCTTTTCTGACATCCTCCTCTTGCAATCTCTCTACTTTGATACGTTCTAGAACGCTCGTCTGCTCTTGTGGTCTATGCCGCCACCGGTTAAATAGACCACCAATTCGGGTCACAACCAGGTGGTGGTCTGTGTCAATGGCGGCTCCACGATATGCGCGAGCGTCCAGAACTCTTTTTCTCAATCTTTCATCCACAACTACAAAATCGATCATACTTCTCGCATCACCCTCCTCTCTTGTATACATATGGATCCTTTTGTGGTCAAACATAGTGTTTGCCACAAAAAGACTCCATTCCAAACATATCTCAAGCAAACTTATTCCATTATCATTCACACGTTCATCACCAAACTTACCAACAACTCTTTCATAACCGTCACGCTTTCTTCCTACCCATCCATTAAAATCACCTAGCATGATAACTCGTTCATTCTGATCACATTTCTCTAACGTGTCTCTCATATTTTCCCAAAACTCATCTGTTTCTTTCTGGGCTTTCAGGGACTTTCGCGAACCAATATTCGTTGGTGCATATGCACCTAGAACAAAAATTCGGGTCAGTCCGACTTTCAGTCTGACCCAGATGAGTCTTGGGCTCACACACTCGACTTCTTTCACGCACTCTACCATTCTTCCGGAAAGTATGACACCGACTCCCTTACAGCCTCTGCTGGTACTGGGAACACCAGACCAGTACGCCGTGTAAGGGCCGTGTTCTGTGGTGTCACAACCTTTCCGTTTAGTCTCATTCACACAGAGAACGTCTATACGCCTTTCATCCATCATCTGACATACTTCATCTATTTTGCCATTCATTCCACCTCTGACATTCATCCGGATATTCGATTTAAAGTTTTGTGTTTAGCGAGTAATATTTTAATAATTAGTTTTTTTTTTTATGTGTGCGCTCTAGCAGCCTCCTGAAGGTGTTCACTGACAGGTGGGACTCCCCTCTGCTGCGTCTGCTCGCGCGCGCTTTTATGTGTGCGCTCTAGCAGCCTCCTGAAGGTGTTCACTGACAGGTGGGACTCCCCTCTGCTGCGTCTGCTCGCGCGCGCTTTTATGTGTGCGCTCTAGCAGCCTCCTGAAGGTGTTCACTGACAGGTGGGACTCCCCTCTGCTGCGTCTGCTCGCGCGCGCTTTTATGTGTGCGCTCTAGCAGCCTCCTGAAGGTGTTCACTGACAGGTGGGACTCCCCTCTGCTGCGTCTGCTCGCGCGCGCTTTTATGTGTGCGCTCTAGCAGCCTCCTGAAGGTGTTCACTGACAGGTGGGACTCCCCTCTGCTGCGTCTGCTCGCGCGCGCTTTTATGTGTGCGCTCTAGCAGCCTCCTGAAGGTGTTCACTGACAGGTGGGACTCCCCTCTGCTGCGTCTGCTCGCGCGCGCTTTTATGTGTGCGCTCTAGCAGCCTCCTGAAGGTGTTCACTGACAGGTGGGACTCCCCTCTGCTGCGTCTGCTCGCGCGCGCTTTTATGTGTGCGCTCTAGCAGCCTCCTGAAGGTGTTCGCTGACAGGTGGGACTCCCCTCTGCTGCGTCACTGGGTGAGCCTCCACATACACCAAACATTTTAGTGTATGTTTTTACTAACCATGGTATAAGTTATTGTAACTAACACTGTATGGATCTATATCTGAAATAAATTATTTGAATAAAGCATTTATCTATCTGTTTTTTTTACTGATGGGGGCGCTAGTTGACGGCAGGTAGCCCCTTAAGTCACTTTATGCGTGTTTTGTTTCGTGAGGTCACTTTGTCCTGAATGTATTCGTTGTGACGAAAAACTTATTGATCTTTGTTTTGTATTATGTTATTGTATTATGTTATTGTAGTAATAGTATTAAGTTATTTATCTACTCCCGTACCGGAATATTCCAAATTCGAAACCAATGACAGATTCGAAATTGAGGTCATTGTCCGCTATCATTTTCATTTCCACACTGTTCCATACTACGAGCAGTATGGAAATGGAGTATGGATTTTCATTCCGCAACTGTTATAATACATAATTTTCAATCTGCATAGGCTAAGGCAATACTACCACAGTACTACATACAGCCTACTTTAAAGTAATTTTGTAAAAATACTTTTTACTGGGGTGACGACTGCCTACCTATATTTAAAAGAAAACGGAGAGTACCAGGAGTACATAAATCGACAAGAGGCTGACAGTTGGCTCGCTTCTATATAAAGTGACCGTGGCAACAAAAGAAGTGACTTGAACAAAATGGAAAGTATGTACCAGGAGAACATGAGTCTACAAGAGGCTGTCAGTAACCATATACCGGGTGTAACATGAAGTTATTGTTAAAGCAACTCCATCCACAAGCTCTGGATCTAGAATAACGGAATAACTTAAATTAACTGTACTAGCTAACTGTCCTCTTAGTTCCATGAATTGATCACTACTTTTTAAAATTTTATTTTATTTTGTCGGTCGTAGATAAAGTTTTGTATGCAACTATACGTAATTAGTCATTTTAACACTCGATCTATACTATTTTGATACTCGGCTGCGCCTCGTATCAAAAACCAGATCTCATGTTAAAATTACTCTCATTACGCAACAGTTGCATAAATAACTATTCCACGACATGTTTATAATGACCATGTATTTGTCTACTAATTTAATTTATATAAGAATTTCTTCTAATTTGCACTAACAAATAGGCCTTTAAGGCCAAATATATATTTCAGTTATTATTATTTCCTTCACTGTCTTACTGGGAGTTTTAAACTTTCATATCCATCTTTTTTTTTAAGTTAATTTATACCAAGCTACTTAAAGTTAAAAAAGCTTAAATTTAACAAATTTAAATAGAAGTACCTGGGCCACCGAGCTATGCTCAGTATGATTAAAATATCATCGAATGAGCAAGCTATACTACTCAACAACAGATGGCGCTGTAAGTTTCTTGAACGCAACAAAACGCGCTAAGAAATATTAAAAAAGACGAAGAAAACGAATTTTGCCAGATATGACACCTAGCTAGATCGATTTTTTACTAAATTTCATCGAAATCGTTAGAGCCGTTTGCGAGAAACCGATAACAAATATATGTATATATATATATATACAAAAAAAATATTGCTCGTTTATATATAGGATTATAAACTAGCTAATAGTTTTACTACGACAGTAACGGTTCATAATAAATAAGAATAGTGCCAATGACAATAAAGCCCGAGTCACACTGAGGCAGTAGCGGAAGCGTTCCGGGGGCGGTATTTTTTGTAAAGTATGAGTTCTTATGCACCCTGTCACATTGAAAACCGGTCGCGGCGCGGTATTTTCTTCCTGCAGATCCGCCCCCGGACCGCTTTCGCAATCATTTCGCTTCCTCTCCATACTACTGATCTAAGTTTTTAAGGAGATGTAAACATTATTTCATTTCCCAAAAATGTTTCTTTGGGAAAGTTGTTCAGTTTCGTTAACTGAGCACGCCCTTTCAGTTTTCGGTACACCATCCTATACACCCTGTATGTAATTTCATACAAGATTTAGAAGATTTTCGTTTTGACATTCAATAAAGAGTAGTTAATTTAACTACGTTTGGCTTTCTTCATTAAGGGCGGCCACATACAGTCGGAATTCCGAAACTGAATTTCGAAACGGAATATCGATTCAGGTTTCCGAACGCAGTAAACCCATAAAAATCTATGGACCTATCACATACATCAGTAGTTTTCCGTTCGGAATTTTCTCCGTTTCGAAATTCCGAATGGTGGCCTGTGCGACCGGAATAATGCCGTCCCGAACGGAACTCTTCCATAGAATATGTATGGGTCGCAACACATATTCGAAAATTTCGATAATTTCGAACGGAACGCCAGTCAGGACAGTCAGTGTGCGTCGAACGCATGAAGCGAGTAGGTCTTTGTTTTGTTTTTACTCATGCGCACGTCTATTTACGCGCACGATGTCCGATATCGAACACTTATATTTATGTCTGTGGAAGGTTACCCATGCCTATGGGACACAAGCCACGAATATTACCAAAACAAAGACCACAGCAATCAAAATCAGAAAATCGCCGTCCATAGTCGCTGACGTCTGAACTCAATGGCTGGCGTCTCTCAACTGAGCCTTGTTATTCCAAAAGATTCCGAAAAATTAAACGTATTACGTAATAAGATTCCGAAAAATTAAACGTATGTGTGTGTTGTTTATACGGAATTCCGAATCGATATTCCGAATCGGAATTCCGACTGTATGTGGCCGCCCTAACTGCGATTGCCCGTGTGGTACCGGAAAAGAATAGTACACTCAACAGCACGTCTGCAGAAACACTTTTGGACCTTATAGCGTGGTAATAGAGTCAAAAAAGTTTCTACCGACGAGCGGTTGACCGTACCAAACCATCTCTACCCGTAGTGGAGAATGGGCAGCAGCGTCCTCCTTGTGTATCGTACCTTCTTACACTGCAGTCACTAACAACCGCGGTCTATCGTGTCAGCCGCAACGCTAACAAGCGTGGTGATTATGATACTTCCTCTCTAAATGTACCACGGTTTTTTGCTGGATTTTTTTGGAGGGAGCTCCCTGTCCTGCAGTGGACCTTTTCATGGGATGTTATGATGATTTATGTGTTATGGTATTACTCAAGAAGATGGACAGATGCGTCTGTTCATCTTCTAATTTATAAGCCCTTAGTCGCCTCTTACGACATTCACTGGCAGAGATGGGTTGGTACTATTCTTTGCCGGCACCACACTTTATGGCAAACAAAAAAAGTTCAACAATTCGAGATTATAACATCACGAGGTTTAGCGTATTTAAAAATAATGTTTGGCTGCGATCCAATGTTTACCACCCAAACTGATAATTACTGGACTAGATGGATTAAATTATTTATGTTATCTTCATCAGGTGTAAAACTTTCGCGGTCATGGGTGGCGTTCTATACCAGAGGTGTGCGAGCTAAGGGAGCCAGTAAAATTACCAGCACATGAGACATACCACCTTAGTTCTCAAGGTGAGCAACGTGCTTTGCTCAAATAAGACATTATTAGTTTCAAAATATGCCAATAATATGACAGTGCTATAGGCGGTGGTGATCATCAGGTGGCCCACCAGCTCGTTTGCTCACTTGTGAAATAAAAAGGTAGCTACGGGCGTAATTATGTTTTTTTCTTTACTTGCAAAGGGCTTACTCTTGACTATGAAGTGAAATGAAATTATTTATTTGCAATAAATGCAGTATAAAAGATGTCATGTTAGTATATAATTCTGGTCCTGTACATTTAGATTAAAATAAATCATGCAAATATTTGTACCTACTTATAAAATTAACAAATTAAAAGCTAGATACAAAATTTAAGAAATAAAAATAGTAGCAAAAAATTTATAGCAATACATTTAAATAGATTAATTATTTACAATCATAAAATTCTTTAAGTGTGTAAAAAACATTTTCAATACATTTGCTCGAAAAACGTACTTACAAGGACGTAAACATTGCTCGTAAGTAAAAAAAGTTTAATACCAAGGAGTTTTTAAACTCTGGTCATAAAATTATTTTGTAAATATACTACAGTGGTGACTTTTTACTTGGGTGTCAACTGCCTACCTATATTTCAAATAAAATGGAGAGTACCAGGAGAACATAAATCGACAAGAGGCTGATAGTATCCATGGTTGGTTCCTTTACCAAGTGTATTACTTATACCTGTTTTCTCACAAATGTATTGAAAAACGTCGTAAGACACACGTCCGTAAGGGTTATAACAAACTCGTGCCGATGGTAAACCCTCGACTACGTCTCGGGCTTACAAAACGTCAACTCGTTTGTAATAACCCTACTTACGGAACTTGTATCTTAAACTACTATTGTCACATAACCAGTCAAATAATTTCTTTTTAAATATTATTATTGGCAAATCTCTGAAATTCGAAGGTAAATTATTAGAAATTCTTACTAACATTCTGGAACAGTTCCTGTCGAAAAGGGCTGTTTTTCCTGGTGGTAATAGTAAACTATTTGGATATCTGCTGTTGAATTGGGTTGGGTTGAATTGGGAAATTTTCACAAATATCCGGAAAATTAGATTTTTTCCTCTTTTTAAAAGCGCATATTTCCATAAATATCAGTTCTAGAAACAAAATTAAAAACGTAAATTATAGGAAATTTAATTCTCTACAACACTGTGTAAAACACATTTCTAGCTAAAATTCATGTAACCGAAGATAGAAGCGAAAAATATGGTGGGGGGCGCGAAGGGGGGAGAATTGTGCATTTTGCATTTTAAACACTTACTAACCATCCTAGACAACATATCAAAAATTTGGAGTCGTTGCACCGTTAGTAAGGTAGCTCCCCTATATTCAGTGGGTTATTAACCGCGCCGCGCGGAGTCGCCAGCGCGCGTACCCACAGAAATATTTAGAATAGAAGCGGCAAAAATTTAAATAATAAAAAAGATATTACCCTTATCAAAAACCCGTGAAAGTGATTCTACTCTCGATTCTGAACTAACTACTTTCTCAGTTTCGCTTATTCCGTTAACACGTTGTATAATGTACTTGTGTTACTCTCTCTCCACGGTATGAACACTGTCTCCCAAGAAACAGCACTTCTTGTTTGGGAGCCAGGGTTTAATTGCAACAAACTAATAGCTTCCTAGTCTACGAGTATAAGTTAAGTTTGTGAAACCCTACTTACGGTGAAATAAAATACTTTTTACTTTTTTTACTTTACTTCGCTACGATCTTGACATACTCGTACTCACCCCCCTTCTACTTTCATCAACCCGCACATACACGATTACGCTGTCGTCGGTTTAAGGTACTTATGAACTGGTGTTTATTCACAACTTTTAGAATCACCACACTTCTTAGGTTGCGGCTGGCACTATGAACCGCGGGGACCGCATTATATGTATAGATAGGGTTTTTTTTGTAACAAGTGAGCAAGCGAGCTTACACACCCACACCCCCACGCACACACACCTACACCCCCACACACAAACACACACACACACACTCACCCACACATACACACACACACTCACCCACACTCGCACACTCACCACTCAATCAGTAATAATCTAACCTTACCTTTTTCTCTTTTGTCGTAAATTATATTTTGACTTGTTTGAATTTAAGATACAAGCAAAGTAGGCTTGACATCGGGCCTGCTACCGTTATTTTTCATTAGTTGTAGAGGTTAAAGTCGGGCCATCTGTCAAGCTTGACTTGTTGTTTACTTGTATACTGTAACTACGGTTATGGAAGAGCGGAGCCTCCTGACACAGGCATAAAAAGCTTAAAAGGAGGCTTCGGCAACTAGATGGTAAGCACACTTCTGGTTAATGAAATAAATATTTTGTATTTTGTATTTTTTTGTATTGAGCTTTTAGGCCACCTGATGGCAAGTGGTCACCGCCGCCTATAGCGCCCAATGTCATTTTAATAACATAATTGACATTAACAAGACAGCAAAGCGCGTTGCCCACCCTGAGAACTAAGATGGTGTGTCTCATGTGCCAGTAATTTCACTGGCTCCCTTGCCCTTCAAACCGAAACGCAGCACTGCTGCTTTAAGGCAGAAAAAAACATGGGGGTGTTAATTCCCCAGACGGACTTTGTACAAAAGCCCTACCACCTTCAAACGACAATATACAGATGAACACTACTGCTTATCCTCCAGTTCATAATCCCTTCGTCGTTTCTTACGACACCCCCGGGGTGACTATTCTTTGCCGGCACCACCCGGGTAATACAAAGTTCTTCAATACGTGTACGTTCATTCTACTACTCTACATTATCATGCCATCTTAGCATTCCTTTCATTTACTTTATACCACGAGGAAAATTGGATTGACTCCACCGGCGGATGGAAACTAGTTTATACATCTTAGATAATATCAGTTATTTGTTGCTTTGTTATTTAACATGATTTATTGCAGCTAAAAAATTGGCCCGCCGCCATTTTTATACGTCACGTCAACGCCTCCAATGACGTCACAGGTCATGTCACCGTTTATTTTAGTTTTAAATGTCAGTGTTGAGTTTTGTAAGCTGCTGTGCGTTATAAGTTAGTTTCATTTTTCGTTCCGGGATACCGCTACATATTATTGTTGTAATTTCAATAGGCCTATGCCTGAAATAAAGACAGTTTATTTATTATTATATTTATGGGCACAGGAGGACTCGCTCCAGACTTTGCCAGAAATGTGACCAAACTGTGGCTGATTTGTTATCATCCCTTTGCATCTACTTAAAGTCACCTACAGGGCCAAGGAAAAAGTTATCTATGCTCGGAGTCCCTCTGCGGTATCGAATCAGAATCGAGGAGATGTGTAGAAGAACTGAAGTAAGCGACATAGCTCAGAGAGCTTAACCAAAGTGGCAGGGCAAGCCACATGGCTCGAAGAAGCGACGGCCGATGCGCTGGGGTGGTAATGTTCTAGAGTATGGCGACCACGAACCGGACCGGAAGACGTATCGTGATATCGTGAACAGACCTCCACAATGTGGACCGACGATCTTGTAAAGAAAAGAACACCAGAAACCTCTAAGTGTAAGCAGCGTGGAACCGGTAGTCGTAAATAAGTTTTCATTCATATTCGTAACTTTCCGTGAAACGTCCACTGCAGGAGCTTCCTTCAGACCTCCAGAAATAACGCGTGGTACTTGGGAAGAGATTTAACATAGTCTCCACGCTTGTAAGCGAGTTAAAAAACGGAGTTTGGGGAGGAATATATATAATTCTAGATGCCGAGTGACTCAATATCGTGTTTTATTTTAACTCTTTGTACGAAACGTGTGATATTTAAGTGTTTTGTGAAGTTTGTGTTTAGTGCATTATAAAGTGTACCTAATAAGTGTTTTTGAATTACCTCAAGAGATCGTGGGCGATGCGTGAAGTGTTTTTTGTTAACGGAAGATTGTGTACTCAACGCCAAGTTACCGCGAATTTACTACAGAATTGGACATGAAAGCGTCGTAACGTTTGTCCATAAGTTATATCGAATAAATAGGTACGCCTCCTGAAAAATGCGGACAACAAGTAAAAACATATTTCTTATTAACATGAGATTACAATCAATCGGTAAGGGATAAACGGGAACGGCAGAAAAACAACGTGTTACTTATATAACGGAAAAGAAAGAAGAAACCTCAGATCAAGGTATGTCCAGTACACCCCGCCGCTGCTACAAGCAACACGAGTCAACACATCATGAAAGAAGCTTTCCTCCAAAGCACAGAGAGCCCGCTGGTCATCATCAACGCAAGAATAAGATGAAAATGGCAGCTCAGGACATATATAAGCTGGAGGAAACTGATAGTGAAACGGATGGAGACAACGAGACAATCAACAACCTCGCACTTTCTACCAGCACCTTCAGCACTACACCCATCTAATGCACTGAAAGCCCAACTGCCACTGTCGTCGACGCCCATTCCTAATATGATAAACCCGTCTTTCCCTCATCCCACTGGCTAAAGGTTGTACAACCGGTCGGTTCTCAGTAAATACGCTGCGGTGTTTTGCTGTCCCCCCCCCCCCCCTTTCCTAGGGCATGTCTTCCTAAAATCCCCAAAATCGCACACACTGGTGTTATCCGGCTTGCCGGGGACAGGTCTGCCTGGCTGGTGTTGTGCCCTATCTATCTATCAGTCTCCACGCTTGTAAGCGTTGCAGCTGGCGACCGCAGTTGTTGGTCATCGCAGTTATTATGGTAACATACATACATACATAACATCACGCCTTGTTCCCGTCGGGGTAGGCAGAGACCACAGTTCTCCACCTGCTACGATCTTGACATACTTTCCTTGCTTCCTGAACTTTCATCAATCCTTTCATACATCGGTACAGGGCCTTTATTCAGAACGTCCTGAATTTGATCCTGGTACGGTCGCCGAGGCCCTCCCCTTCCAACGTTTCCATTCACTCTCGCCTTGTAGATCTCTTTCGTCAATCTTCCTTCATTCATCCTCTCTACATGACCAAACCATCTCAGCATCCCTTTCTCAATTTTAGTCACTACGTCTTCTTTTACGCCACAAGATGGTAAGATACACAGAAAGATGCTGCTGCCCAGCCTACGGTTCATAATTCCTTAGTCGCCTCTTACGTCACCCACGGGTAGAGAAGGGTTGGTACTGTTCTTTGCCGGAACCACACGGACAAGACATGTTTAGGGGAGGCTAATGTCCAGCAGTGGACGTCTTTAAGATAATTTGAAGATGATTGTTAGTAACATACTCGGATGCTAACAATTAAATAGATAAATGCCTTGTTTTATACACATAAGTAGATATGACAATACTTATGATGATATGAGAATAATAATAAAATGATATGGTATTGATATCCTATACTATTAAACGAGCAATATTTGTATATATATAAAACACTAGCGGACCGCCTACTCCTTACTCCTTATTCCTACCCCTGCCCCTACCCCGTTCTTATAAGCAGATTTTATTTTTTATTCAGTACAATTATTTTGCCCTGCCCCTGCCCCTACCATCCTATATCCTTCTCCTGGTTCTATGCTACCAAATCGGTTCAGCCGTTCTTGAGTTATACCGTTCTCCTACCCCTACCCCTTCTATCCAATGTCCTTCTCCTAGTTCTAAGCTACCTCCTCACCAATTTTCAACCAAATCGGTTCAGCCGTTCTTGAGTTATAGTGAAACTATTTTTTTTTTTAAACCATCCTATAGCAGTCTCCTGGTTCTAAGCTACCTCCCCACCGATTTTCAACCAAATCCGTTCAGCCGTTCTTGAGTTATAAATAGTGTAACTTACACGACTTTCTTTTTGTATAAAAAACTATTTTTGCAAAAAAAAATGAAAAAAAAAATGAAAAAAACAAGGGGTTTTGGGGACGAAAAATCGATCTAGCCATGTCTGGGAAAAATCTTTTTACCCGTGTTTTAAAGCATTTTTAAGAAAATACCGCGTTTTAGACAGAAACCTACAGCGCCGTCTGTTGGCGAATAGCATAGCTTGCTCACCCGATGATATTTTAATATTGAGGCGGCTATTATAGAGCGAAGCTCGGTCGCCAGGGACTTAAATTTGATTACGCAATTTGCAACGAGTCAATCAGAACTAAATTTATGACAGGCTATTTATGAAACCCTGAGGGTTGATTTTTATTAAAATAAATCCATTCCCGTAAAAAAAATCTTACAAAATGTATTTTTTTTATCTAGATATTGTTATTTTAAAATTTCATCATTGTTCTAGTTTCGCCACGCCCACTTCCCTCCCCGCCAGCGTGCGTATTCACAGAAATATTTAGAATAGAGGCGGCAAAAATTTAAATAATAAAAATTTTAAAAAATTACCCCTATCAAAAACCCGTGAAATTGATTCTACTCTCGATTCTGAACAAACTATCTCAGTGTAGAGTTAACTTTCAAAAGCTTTGTGTAAGCCATATCACAGACCTGTTATTTGGGCTGCTACAGTTAGTAGGCAACCAAGTCTTATAAGGGGCTGATAAGAGCTAAATACGCTTCACTTGAGCAGGTTTTTAACAAAAACTAATGAATATATGGCCGTGAAAAAAAATTTGGTGATAATTAAGCATCTTTACAATAATATGGCCGACTCTGAAACACGATTAAATATATTTTGTACGCCATAAAAAAAAACAAAGTTACCTCTGCTTTTTGCTTTTAAACCGTTTTTCTTAAGTACCCATTGATCTATGATGCCAAAACTTTTACACATTATTCAATACATTATGCATAATAATATACCTGTTTTATAATTAATATTATGGGTACAGATTTTGAGAAAATGAGCGAAAAACGTAAAACAGCGCGAATCCGCTCCGTTCTAGCACGCGCATTCTGCCCTTTGTTAGAAAGGGAGGTAATTCA
This sequence comes from Athrips mouffetella, assembly GCA_947532105.1. NCBI lineage: Eukaryota > Metazoa > Arthropoda > Insecta > Lepidoptera > Gelechiidae > Athrips > Athrips mouffetella. The sequence continues at coordinate 12,452,361 of OX383979.1, forward strand.
GCTCTTATCAGCCCTTTAATTGTTTATTCCTCCATACATATATTCTTATGCTTAGTGGTAGTCAAATATTTCACTAAAGAGTCAGGTGGTATGTAAACAAACATTTTTGCTGTTTTTCGTGAACTCCCTTATATTAAAATGTAGTTAATTGTTTTGTAGCTGTTGTTAGTTTATTTCTGTGACCATGTAAAAATGCAAATCTAATTTTAAAAATATAATCTCTTTAAAAAAACCTACGCAGCACAAGTTCTGATAAGAACAGTCTTATCACAACACAACTCGATTAACAGTTTGAAGGCTATATAGTGATGCTTTATTGATAAGGACATAACCTCTAAGTAGCACATGTTACATCATAGGTAGTATGGAGAACATGTGTTCTTACTTGAAACAACTGTAGATCGATAAATAGTGAAAAGTGTAATGAACTTAACACCGGGGCGATTGGGCGCCCACAGACGGTCAATCAGATGTATGATCCGAGAAGGATGCAGCTATAGGAAAGAAAGAAATAGTCATATACACCTTGTCTTTAGTTCTATAACTTTCTCTTTCTTTCTTATAGCAGCATCCTTGTCGGATCGTACATCTGATTGACTGTCTGCGGGCACCCATTGATTTATGGCAGGGTTGAATGGTTACAATTAACCTAACTGGGGAAGACAGTTCAGGCAGGCAACAAAAAGGGAAGACAGTTTCGACACTGGGAAGATGAAATTGTTGGAGCTACAGGCAGAACCTGGACAAGGACAGCTGCATGCGTGAGAAAATGGAGAAGGCTGGGGGAGGCCTTTGCCAATAGGCAGACAGATACACAGGATAGATTAATAAACTGTATGGTTTTCTAGAAGAACCCCCACTTCCCAATGAAAGATAAAAAGAAAGTGTTTAACACTTGTATACTACCATGCATGACTTATGGCTGCCAAACATAGGGCTTAACAGAAGTAAAGAAAAAAGCTTTAAGAGTGTGCCAAAACAGGATGGAGAGAAGTATGTTGAACATCAAATTGAAAGACAGAGTTAAAATGACTCATATCAGAGAAAAGACAGGTGTGGCAGATGTCGCATACACAGTAAGAAAACTAAAATGGAAATGGATTGGTCATACACTCCATAGCATGAAAAACAACTGTGTGGTACCCTCGCGATGGAAAAAGAAGGAAGAATGAAATCAGAGAATTTGCTGGAACAACATGGAGAAGATAGCTAAAATGCATGCCTCCTACATTTTGCAATGCCCAAAAAGGGTACATGTACTTACTGTAATTTAATTTTAAGACCTTTAACATACATGTATGCAAATTAATAAATTCTAGGGGAGGTCTTTGCCAAAGGGCAAACTGACAAAACCCACAACAGGGCACAATAAACAGAGAAGAATAAACTATATTTACTAGAATACATAAAATTCCCAAAAAAAAAATTTACTAGAATATAAAAAAAAATACGATAAGAGAAGAATATAAGGTTAAAACAGTGTAAAAAAATGTCAGTAATGAAGTATTTATTTATTTATTATGGTTTTCTTTTGTATCAATTTAATATGATTTTTATCTGATTTAAAGGCTAATAAATTAATAAATCAAAAAGTCTCTTCTTCTTCTAAGTTGTGACCTCATGACTGAGATGTCACAATTGTGGGTTGAGACTCGTACCGCCACACCACTCCTCTCTAGACCGCCCGAAATTTGCACAATGAATATTGGTCCGTAGTGTTGCTCCAGTAATTTCTATAATAGCATCGGATAGCGGTTGCAGTTTGTTTTGGTTAACATTTATCTCGGTATACCGAATCATATTGGTTAATCAAACCCCAAGTCAAAAGGGGTTTTGTGCAGTTTCTTTGTTTTAAAGTGGCTAGATAGCAATTTTTTACCGAAGAGATAAACAGCTATTCCAGGTTTACCAAAATGTATGTATTTTATCTGTTAACCGTAACCGTTTAAAACTGTTACCTACCACCCTTCGGACTAAACCGTGTCGACAATTGGTTCACCCGTATTTACTGTTTAGGCACGAAGTTTGGAGTAGCCATTACGGAAAATGGGTCTGCGCAGTTGCGTTGCGTTGGAAGGCTGAATTTACTGCTGGCCTCTGGCACACTGAGCATCTGGTCATGGAGGCTAGCGGGATCAGATCATCAGAAGCACGGTGCACTGCTGGCCGACCGTAGGGAGTTGAGGGCCCAAGTAGCGGAATAGTCACCGGTGAAAGGCTGCCCTGCTTCCTCACCAAAAATCCCGGAATACTCCACCATGTTGGGTTGCGTATCATAGTTCGGGCGTAAAATTTGAATCCAGTAGGGCTCAATTTTGCGTTAAGAGGATATGAGAAAAGATAGATATTTGACAGCGCGCGCAGTCTTTTCGCTTGAAAGAAAGGGATAAAGTGCGCAATCCGCAACGCAACACAAACAGATATACTGTGCGTGTTACCAAACCTAAATGACGTAAGCGCCTGATATAAAATATCGACTTTTTGTAAAAACTAAGTAATAAAATATAATTTTAGGTTGGGCAAACCCTAGCAATTACAAATACCTTTCTGTATACCTAATTTCACTTCTTAAAACACCTCAGATTCTACAAAAAAAAGGAATAAATGAAAATTGAAGAGGTAACTTTGGATTTTTATTTTATCGAGTCGATTTTCACTAATCATGTTTTGGTCTTGGTGATTCCCTCACTTGAATGGTCAAGAAACACATACCTTAAAATCACGGCAAGATACTGAGTAAATAAAAAGATATTTGTCATCAAAATACCCAAAAAAACTTACATATCGCGGGCAATATTTACTATTTCTACTTATCAAGTACAACACAACATAAGTTATGATTCATATAATAAGTGGTCTCATCAAAAAGTAATATTAAATTTCCAAGAAAGGTTTTTCTAGTTTAAAATCTAGTCAGTGGTAATAATAGTCAACCACAATTTCTTGCACAATCACAAATATACCAAGACTCACACTCAATCCTAACCTAACCCTTTGTGTAACTTTTGTGACCACCTTTTTCTTTGGGATGCCTTTCCAATGGAGCTGTGCTAGCTAGCTAACCTGTGAGATTGACAACGCACTCCTTTCCTTGGCGCTTTCTAAACCAAAATCAAAAGCTTTTTAATGTCAATAATTGGGCTATAATCTGATGCTGAACAAGAGGTCATTTCCGTAATTAAACAAAATATTTTTAGGCACCACTGTCTATAACAAAGTATTTTAAAAACCGGCCAAGTTCGAGTCGGACTCGCGCACCGTGGGTTCGCACCGTTTTAGTTATGGACGCGCAGTCACGCAGAAGTGTATTAAATGCGCACGAGTACAACACGCACTTGACCAGTTTTTATTATTAATTTGTTGTTATTCTATAGCTTATGCTCTATGAACATTTTCACGCTTGTAAATGTTCCCGTTTTTACGATAGAGCTAAAACAAAAATCCAGCAAAAGTCACCTAAAGAAACATGTTTTTAGTAGGGAAGCCCCCCTTAATTTAGTATTTTATTTATTCTTTTTAAAATTTTGTTATAGTGTCAATAGAAATACAAAATTTGAGAAAATTTAAACTTTCTACCTATTAGGGTTCTTACACCTCGCTGATAGACAGACAGACATCGAAGGCATATGAATAGGATCCCGTTTTATACCCTTTGGGTACAGAACCCTATAAAAAGGTTTTTTTTTTGTAGTGGACTCCTGTTGTAAGTCTTAGTGGCTGTCACAACTTTACCAGACGGTAAAAAAGGGTATTCAATTAAGCATTAAGAAAGAACATTTTGACTCTAGGGAATCCCGTAATGCACTTAGTTGGTGCATTTTGTAATCCAACTTCGTTTAAGGAAAACTACCTGTTTGCTAAGCACTTAGCCAGTGAAGAACTATATTCAGTGACTAATAATTTATAAATCCATTTTACAAGCTGATTAAAAGTAGGCAGGGTGCAATGAGAGAATGTTTTTCTATTTCATTTTAATGTTATTGTTTTTTTTTTATCAACATATTATGAAGATTAAGTAAATACATAAGGAAGTTTTCAAAGCTTAACAAATAAGAATATAGCAGTTAATTTAATTAAGTTCATAGGTACGTGGTGCTGGCCTAGAATTGTGCTCATGGGTGTCGTAAAAGGCGACTAAGGGTCGGCATCTTTTAACTGCCTCAGCACCAGACCAGCACCGCTTCGCCTCATTACAAAATTGACAAACAGACTTTAAGCACACGCTGGACTTTACATACAAGCGCGAATTTGAAATTTGAAGGGCACCTGGGGCTGCATACTCAAGACCCTCAGTAGGACCACGCAAATTGCACGGGCGCGCGGGGGTGCGGGATGGATTGCAAGGGGGGCGGAGAGTGTCCGTTCTGCATAATAGTACTATTAGCTTATTCTGTGCTTCAAGTTAAGAGGCACACAGAACATTCTAAATTTAGAATGAAAATAGCAGTAAATGCGGAGACCGCGCGCAATCCAATCATACCTTCGTTAATTCAGAAACTAAGTCGGTATATTTGCTTGTAGAAGTAAGGATATTGGCATTAACAAAACCAAGTCTATCAGCAACATATGCAGAATTATGTATATATAATAATATTAGTTTCAGAATTAAGGCAGATGTGATAGAGGCTCAAGCCACAGTTGGAAAAAGTAGGATTGCAAATTAAATGTACTCAGCCTTGAAGGAACTTCCTGATTCCTATTAACAAGAACATTGATATTTGTACATCTATAACAACCAATATTGCATAAGTTAGTCTGTATTTATGTAATACTAGCTGGTGCCCGAGACTTCGTCTGCGCAGGATTATAAATTGTAGCCTATGTGTTATTCTGATGTATAAGCTATATTATTGTAAAGTTTCATTAAAATCCATTCAGTAGTTTTTACGTGAAAGAGTAACAAATATCCATCCATCCATACTTACAAACTTTCGCATTTATAATATTAGTAGGATAATACAAAGAATAATAGAAGATGGATAAACAATATTTAGTGGTACCCAGCCTAGGTAGAGATTACAAATAAAAATATATTTTCATAAAAATTTTGTTGTATTATTTTTAGGGTTACATACCCAAAGGGAGAAAAAGAGGACCGTTAATATGCATCCAATGTCTGTCAGTGGGCTATTTCTCTTGAACCATAATAGGTAGAGAGTAGAAATTTTCACAGTTTATGTATGTCTGTTGCTGCTATAAAGATAATAAATTAAGAGGGTTCCCGTAAACAATGCGGACCAAATTAGAGTTTAATTGTGGAAACAGGAGCCCACTAACTAAGAGGGTTCCCATACTAAAAATGTGTTTTTTAGACTATTTTTGCTTGATTTTTACTTTAGCTCTATCGTAAAAATGGGAAACTTACAAATGGAAAAAGTGGTATGTTTATAGAAACTATAGAATAGCAACATATATAATAAAAACTGGTCAAGTGCGTGTCGGACTCGCGCGTTTCTACTACACTTCTGTGAGACTGCACGTCCAAACCAAAGACAGTATTTTTACGTTAGAGGTAGGGAACCCTCGGTGCGAGAGTCCGACCTGCACTTGGCCGGTTTTTCGTATTTCGACGTATGTTGTTCAGTTTTATGGTCGGAATTCACCATTTTAGTTTGACCAATGTAGCCCGAATACATGTATAAGTTTTGGCTTGGTAAGTCTAGTTAAGTAGGTATATTTATGTAAATGTTCTTGATCAAAGCATTTATGCTACATGCCACACAATACAGTTAATCAGGAAATAAACATTTTATGGCTTAACTTTATGAAGCACAAATGAATCAAAATCATGATAAATATCATGTGATCTTAGTTGCGATATTTAAACAGAAATCATAAGATTTCTTTGAATCCAGAAGGATTATTTAGACTAGTAAACATTTGTTTACTTTAAAAGACTTTCTCTTTTATAGCTTGAAGTAGTCCAATCAGATTTTTACTTTCACGTAAAGTTAGTTAGCATTCTGCTAGCAACAATAGATCTTTACAGGTAGCAGTGCCTCAGAAGGTCGGAAGCACAACCCCTTTTTAATCTTTATCTACTTCTTAACTAATATATTTAGGTTATGTCGCATGTGTATTGGTGGTGATTGTTTACATTATCTTGGCTGTAACTGGTGAGATATTGGCAGTAATAACTGTATTGTAAGACGGTTATTTTCATGTCAGTTATAAAAAGTTATGTTGGTATGTTACGACTCACCTGCCAAGGGTTGACTTTAGGTATGGGCGCTTCAACAAACTTCTTGGGTTGTGCTTCAGAGGGTTGGCTGTTGGGGTCCGGAGGAGGCTGCGGGTCAGAGTGGGGCTGGGGCGGCTTGTGCGCGCGCGGGGCGGAGCGGCGCTCCCGGTCGCGGCGCCCCCGGCCGGGCCGGCGGCTGTGCGCGGTCACCGGCACGAAGCCCTCCTCCTCCTCGTCGTCCCGGCGCGGCGGAGCGTCCGCCACCTCAGCCGGCGCCTCTATCTCGATGTTCTCCTTATTGCTGTCGCCCCCCCGAAAGTTCAGCACTGATGCGTACGAGGGCCCGGCGCCCTCGGCGGAGACTCTCGCGGCCATGCCGCTACTCCTGTTATGTAAGCTAGGGCGCGCGCTCCGCGCCCTCAGACGATCACGAGCGCGCAGCCATCGCCCTCAGAGGCACATGTTGGGGCCGTAGACCCGACTATCGCCGACCACTTCTCTGACACACGACCCCGCGCGCGAAGGTCGAATCCTAACCCGCTATCGATACACGAGATAACCACTACGGTACACCGCTCCTAGTGGAAAATATATCAAGACTTTTCCGATCACACCGCACTGACCCTGGATGGACCGTATTTACATCGAAAAAATCCACTTCCGTCCACTAGTTCCAACTTTTTCAGCTCACTTAAAGATTCGTTGGCACTGTATCTATCGTCAAACGATAGTCTTCACTTCGTAATCGACGTTTTTGAACAGAAAATCACTCTAGAACCATATATTGTTCACTATTCACACATGTGGTCGGACGCCCAAAAAGGGATTTTTCCGCAGAACACACAGAACTTGCGGAAGGCTGTGATCAGTGTGACCAACTTCAAATTGAAAATCCTACGAGGAAAAAACTGCCAAATCCTTCCACTGTCTCCGATTCAAAAAAAGATCAAATGACAATTCAGTATTTTGAACTTTGTACCCTAATTTTAAAGATTAAAATTGATCAAACTGCAAATTCAACAAAAGAGTAAGGGAATTGCCATAATTTTCCTACAGAAAGTCTACAAACACTCCCACTGTTGTTTTCCTCGATACTGCTATATGATCTGCCAGCTTATATTTTAATAACGGCACGTACTGACTTCTTAGTATTACATAGTCTAAGTACTGACTGCCAGATTTAGAAAACGTCAACCGAAACTGCCAGAGACTAAAATAATGAGCAAAATTTCCCAAAAAGACAGGATTCTGCCAGAAATGGTCACACTCTGACTTCTAATTTTATACGGCGACATATCACCACTAGAGGGCGCTGGAACTTCATTTTTATGAATGTGTTCAAGATTTTTATGGATTTGTTCAACATTGAAGGAAAAGTATAATAAAAAATCAAAATCACTCAGAAATTGTGTTTTTGGTATAATTTGGATAATCCAATAGTATTTTATTAGAAGTTATTATTTGTATTGTAATGGTTGTGGTGAAAAATAAACATATTTTTTTTTTCTTTTTCAGAAAATATTTATATCAAGTGATAAATCTGCCTGCTTATAGCACGCTCCCCGAGAGAAAATATGTCTCGGAGAAATGTCAGTTTAATTGGGGAATTATCACCTCCAAGCGCGAAGAAATGTCAGTGAAGGAAAATGTTTAGCAAATCCACAAATTACGTTTTTGATATTTTGAAAGAGATAGCTTTATACACTAATACATGTAGCAGTCCTTGTCATTCATAATGTGTCGCACTGCTCGGATGTCAACAAAACATGACCATGCTTAATCTATGGGCCTAGATAAACTGACAACTGCAGCGTGCTAAGTGGGCTGAACGCATGTTTGTTTTTAGGGTTCCGATACCGAAATGGTAAAAAAAGGAACCCTTATGGTGCCGCTCTATCTGTCTGTCACACCTCTATATCTCAGCAACTACTTATACTATCGACCTGAAATTTGGAATAGTTTTAGAATATAGTTGCCCAACTTAATTGCACATGAAAAAAAATTTAAAAAAGTATGATTATTATTGTAAAGGGGGCCAAAATAGGGGGGGCCAAATTTCAAATTGACGCTACTAGGTCGAGTGGGGTATCATAAGAAAGGGCTTTACTTGTACATTTTAAAATATATTTTTGTATTTTTTTAAGTTTCTTAGTTATGATGAAAAATGTCAAAAAAATACCCTTCCCCCCCCCCTTACCTCCGAAGTTTGAGAAAGGAAAAATCTGAATTAATTACAGTTGACAGAAGTTTATGTAAAAATTACAGCAAAAATAAAACGATCTTTCTTAGTTGCACAGTTTTTCAGAACTCTGCAAAAACCTTTACAAACAAATTTAGTTTTGCGGTCCTGAAAATGGACTTTATTGCTTCCAAAAATACTATAGGTATATCAGAACCCTCGGCGCGCGAGTCTGACTCGAATTTGACCGGTTTTTTTTAAAGCACTGCGCATGCTATAAACTGCACGTCAAACCGCATATGAGGGTGCTCAAAGAATACAACTATATTCACGGCCGATTGCCATCTTATTTCTCTGATGGTGCTAATCCAAGTTCCGACGGTGCCAATGTTGCGTATGTTATAAATATCTTATCATTGATAAATAGTATAAAGTTATTACCATATAGTAAGTTACACATTTTATTCTTAATTATTTATTCAATGATAGTTCAACATTACACTGAAACACTGATTGAATAACAAAAATCGCATTGTCAATGACTGTCTTTTTGGCGAAAATCGTTTCGAACTTTTCAAAGTACTTTCATTACTTACTAAAACATTTTCTTTTAATAAATTAACAATACAGTAATTAAACAAGTATAAAACTATAAAAAATTCATAAAGAGTATCGAGTATCAATACCTGTCGAAGCATTTTTTTTGTAATACTTAATTTTGTTTTTCGGATTTTTCTTTCTACCCACTTTTGATAGTTTTCGGTACACATCATCCAACCGGATGTGGAGTTTCTGGATTAGAAGGACTGTACATTCCTAGAAAATTTCTACAGTTTCTGCAATAATGGTACACATCCTTGCACGATCTTAAAACGTATGGCAGAGGAGCGCACACCCAACAACAGAAAAGACACAATAATAATGCACAAAGATGAGTGCAAAGCGTTATTTTGCTAGTAACTGTTGTGAGTCCCGCGTAGCCACATTCTGGACAAATTACTGGCATGGACGTGAAGCCGTAACTGTATACTCTTGGCGGTTGGGGTGCTATGGGTGCATCCACATAAATATCGAAAGCTGCAGCATAGGTAGGAGGGGGAGTCCGTTGTATAAAAGAAGGCGATGGAATGAATGTTCCCATGAGTCGCGGTCGTCTTCTCGCAGCCAACTGCTGGCGGAGTACAAAGGAATATGACGGTGGAGCACTGGTTAAAGAATCCGGCGGGGAAAGTGATGGTGAATTCAGAGTTATGTTGCGATCAACTTCCGTTTCAGTGGGCTCAGTTTTCACGCTTTTGTTCATCAAAGCCAAACTGATTGAACTTTCATTCAGTTTCGCTAGAGCTTGAAGAAATAATGATTGTGGCTGGTTAGACGTCACTATCAACGACATGGGCGATATCAAACTAGAACCAAAACTTGGAAAAGTACGAGACGGTTGAATAGTAATTGGACTTCGGCTTGTTGGGCTGTTTATCACTATAACAGGTACCCTTGGATCATATCTCTTTGAAAATCCAGCTATTTGCTTATTTGGGTTATCAGCTGTGATTGCAAAAGATACTTTTGATACTAACGATATTGGTTGAGACGGTACATTGCTACAAGTCGCTACGTTCAAATCTACCGACTGAATAGCTATTTCTTTTAACATTTCAATCTGTGAATTGTTTTCTTTTATAGATCCAATCGTATCTTCTTCATGTTGCGTTTCTTGATCTTGATACGCATCTGAAGGTGAGACTGTTGTTGATGTATTATTTTCTGGTTCGTTGCATTGGATATTTTCTTCCGATTCTTGTTGAACATTAATAACGGGCATTTATGTTTCCTTTTACCTGTTTATGTATAATATTTAGCAAAAAATATATTTGTTGATATCTTAACTCTAAGGTTGATATGTGTTGTTGTGGTTTGAAAAACTGACATCACTGATTCATCACTGACATGAAATATGACTGACACATTTTAAGGTGCCAGTGCACAGTGTCGTGATATGCGATCGATTATTATTATTTAGGTACATACTAGCTGTGCCCACGACTTCGTTAGCGTGGATTCTGGGCTTGTACTGGACCGATTCAAATGGGGGCTTAGATTACGAAGGTATACATTATGGACAACCCCGTTCAAGTCGGTTAAGTAGTTTGTGATTTAAAAGTGCTCTGACAAACAGAAAAAATCTTAAAATTACCTGATTGGTTGTAACCATCTAAAAATTCCCTTTGCCTCTTATTTTCGCAAAATTGTTTCTCTTGGGACTTCTCCTTTAAAGCCCCTTTCACCTCACCACTGCTGACTACCTACCCCTTACAGATTTAAGCTCTCTTGGGCCCTGAGTCAAGTGGCTTTCTACCATCGCAAACGCTATATAGAATAGAATAAAATGTATAGGATTGACATTAGCTGTCACGCAAAATTTCGTAAGCTAATGTATTCCATATACCTACTTATTTTCATTCTATTGTATTAGCGTTTGCGATTGTTGAAAGCCACTTGACTCAGGGTGCTGGTACGTTTGTGTTTTCTTTATGAGTGAGTTAGCTTCCCCATCCCCCCCAACTGCTGTCCCTTTCCAGCAGATTCATGGTCTCCTGGTACTTTCCTATTTAGTCTCTGTTCTTCTCTTGCAAAGTAAATATTAATTCCCCGTCTCCTTCTTGCATATTCATGTTATGTTATAAATATGCAAGAAGGGAGAAAAGTACTAGGAGAGCATGAACGTGCAGCTGAACAGCAAGTGGGTGTTTGGTGGCTTGCCACAACACAAAATACGGGGGGAAAGTAAAAGGAGAGCATAGGGGCGTACATATTCAGGCTTGCCCTCTCATAAAGAAAATTAAATAATCCCATAGGAGCTATAAAAAGAAAATTAGAATATATGAATATATAAATCATGTTTTCGTGAGAAGTTACATGCAGAAACTTTAAGGGGCGTATGAAGTCGTCAGAATAACAATATAAGGTAGAAAAGTGCAAGGAAAGCATAGATCTGCAGACTGATCAGGAACTGGGAGAGTTGAGTCTTGGCCCTTGGAAACTAAACAAAAGTCCCAGGAAAGCTAGCGAAACAAGAATTTGACATGCTTTCGTACGAAGAAGCCTCGTGCGTTGTGGTCGCAAGAGAACCTAACCTATTATGGGATCGGTTAAAGTACTAATAGATGATCGGATCGGACTGCTCTGAATTTAGCTCCGTACCACGATTTTGCCCAATAGCGAAATTGTCGTTTGGATCAATCCGCATCGCTATTGGACAAAATCGTGGTCCGGAGTTAAATTCGGATCAGTCCGATCCGATCGTCTGTTAGTACTCTTAGATTGTGTTTGCCTCATGACCTATGAGGAAGTTCAGCGAGATGGCTGCAGGACGTTTAGCCATCTCATTGAACGTTGCATTCAATATTCGGGCTAGTACCCTAAGAGCTATCCTATATTTTGGAGTAAAAATTCATATCAGGCCAAATTTTTGTAAACGGCTTTTAAATGCAATTTTAAGAGACTATATTTTTGAATCCACCCAAATTTCAAACTGGAAGGTACAATTTCAATTTCTGGAGGTTTCAATTTCCATATTTTTTTTTTGTTGGACACTATATGTTAAGAGACGTTAATGAAACTAAAGCATTGAAGAACTGATCTGATAGCATTTTTATCATAGGTCTAATGCAACTTTGAGATTTACGTAAATTTGTTTTTTAGATTTAATTGTGTTTCTTTTACAAATAGAGGAGGATTATATACTTTAAAAAAAGATAAAAATAATTGTAATTAAATGTAAAGTAAATAATATTTATAGCATTTTTGCCCTTCTTTTGTGGAATTTATAATACCTTTATTATTTTTGGGTCAGGGGGTACCCATCTCAACTACCCTCTCCTTGGGAGTTGTAGTATTGTATACGGGTACGCGACCCCGGCTCCCCGAGCTATTACTAACTCATCCCGATCCTTCCGAGAAAGTAATATCCTTCTTAGTGTCCGTCTTCCCAGCAAGCCCGTGCGAGATATAGCCAAGTGGCATACACCAAAATTTAGTGGAAATTGGTTCATTCCATCAGTAAAGTGTCAGATTCAGTGCATCAAAACTGACGACACTACGAGCTGAAAACTTTGGGTGGCTGTAGAGACGTCTCGTCAGCCAGCCCATTCTATACAGGGAAAACTACGAAGATTACATAAAAGCCAAATAGTTCCACATTTACTGCATGTCTAGTGCAATTGATTGTAAAAAAGCCGAATCGAAAATGACCATATGGTAGGAGCACTTCATCAATAATTATGGGTGGCTGGAGAGACGTTTTCCCAGCCAGCCCATGTGATATCTCGGAACATATAGTAGGTAGGAAGATAAAACAAAGCTTAATATTTACTACCTACTCGGAACAGTAGGTAGCAAATATTTCAAAATCCTAGCTCCACTAACTTTTGAGATATTTGTATTTTTTCATGGGCTTGCTGGGGAGACGTCTCGCCAGCAAGCCCATGCTGTAACTCAAAAAGTACTGCACGTAGAATGCTGACCGATATACCAATAGAGAGTGCATATTTGATGCAATAAGCACCAAGAAAAGTGAGTCCCTAGGTCTTACGGTTTCGGTGCTAGAAACAAATATCATTTTCCCGCCGAAAATTTTGAATGCATGATGTGAAGTGCGACGTTGCCGTTCTGTGCAACTCTACATGTTGCTGTTAGAGCATTCAAAAATCAATCTTGTATCCATATAGTTAAAAGGTACTGTAGACGCACGTGTAGATTATTTGTAATTTGAGAATAGTTCGGGAGACGGTGTACTTAGTAAAAGACTGATTGGTTATCAAGAAGTTTTTATTTATTTGTGGACGACATGTTAAGAACGAAAGAGATAATATGTATTTTAGCTCACGTGAAGACTAACTGGTGCCTCAATCTCTTTTTAGCAACCGTGACAACTGTATTCTAGGAGGAGATGTAGGTTTAATGGTCTCAGTAACAAACTAAAATTTTTAAAGTATTCTTAAATTGTCCTGTTATTAATTAGTTAAGAAAACTGATTTATTAAATAAATACGTGAGCCAAAATACATATTATGTCTTTTGTTCTTCACATGTTGTCCACAAATAAATAAAAACTTCTTGTTAACCAATAAGCCTTTTAAGTACACCGTCTCCCGAACTATTCTCAAATTACAAATAATCTACACGTGCGTCTACAGGACCTCTTAACTATAAGGACACAAGATTGATTTTTGAATGCTCTAACAGCAACATGTAGAATTGCACAGAACGGCAACGTTGCACTTCATATCATGCATTCCAAATTTTCAGCGGGAAAATGATTTTTGTTTCTAGCATCGAAACCATAAGACCTAGGGACTCATTTTTCTTGGTGCTTATTGCATCAAATATGCACTCTCTATTGGTATATCGCTCAGCATTCTACGTGCAGTACTTTTTGAGTTACAGCATGGGCTTGCTGGCGAGACGTCTCCCCAGCAAGCCAATGAAAAAATACAAATATCTCAAAAGTTAGTGGAGCTAGGATTTTGAAATATTTGCTACCTACTTTTCCGAGTAGGTAGTAAATATTAAGCTTTGTTTCATCTTCCTACCTACTATATGTTCCGAGATATCACATGGGCTGGCTGGGAAAACGTCTCTCCAGCCACCCATAATTATTGATGAAGTGCTCCTACCATATGGACATTTTCGATTCGGCTTTTTTACATTCAATTGCACTAGACATGCAGTAAATGTGGAACTATTTTGCTTTTATGTAATCTTCGTAGTTTTCCCTGTATAGAATGGGCTGGCTGACGAGACGTCTCTACAGCCACCCAAAGTTTTCACCTCGTAGTGTCATCAGTTTTGATGCACTGAATCTGACACTTTACTGATGGAATGAACCAATTTCCACTAAATTTTGGTGTATGCCACTTGGCCATATCTCGCACGGGTTGCTGGGGAGACGGACACTCCTTCTTACCCGATTCCTTTCCTACACCAATTATTCCTGTCCCAAGAAACCTATCCCTCCCGTTCCTTTTATTCCTGCCCATTCCGCCAATCTAAGGTTGACCGTGCCGATGGATGCGTGGCTAGAGGCGAGTCTAGTCGATAGCGGTCACAACGCCCTGGGACCGGGCGAACCCAGAAATAGGCTAGCCTTGTCCTGGTATGTGGGGCTCTGCCAGGATGGACCACCTGAATATCCCTTACTGCTCGTGGGAACGCAATGGATTCATGTAAAATTAAAAGTTCAAATGGTGGCGATGTGATTCGCAACGCATCACGTCCCGTTCCTCGCGGGGGCGAAAAGCGGACTACGGAGAGCCGCTTTGCTACGATGAATGTCAGAGGTGGAATGAATGGCAAAATAGATGAAGTATGTCAGATGATGGATGAAAGGCGTATAGACGTACTGTGTGTGAATGAGACTAAACGGAAAGGTTGTGACACCACAGAACATGGCCCTTACACAGCGTACTGGTCTGGTGTTCCCAGTACCAGCAGAGGCTGTCAGGGAGTCGGTGTCATACTTTCCGAAAGAATGGTAGAGTGCGTGAAAGAAGTCGAGTGTGTGAGCCCAAGACTCATCTGGGTCAGGGTAAAAGTCGGACTGACTCGAATCTTCGTTCTGGGTGCATATGCACCTACGGATGTGGGTTCGCGAAGGTCTCCAAAAGCCCAAAAAGAGATAGATGAGTTTTGGGAAAATATGAGAGATACATTAGGGAAATGTGAACAGAATGAACGAGTTATCATGCTAGGTGATTTTAATGGATGGGTAGGAAGAAAGCGTGACGGTTATGAAAGAGTTGTTGGTAAGTTTGGTGATGAACGTGTGAATGAAAATGGTGTAAGTCTGCTTGAGATATGTTTGGAATGGAATCTTTTTGTGGCAAACACTATGTTTGACCACAAAAGGATCCATATGTATACAAGAGAGGAGGGTGATGCGAGAAGTATGATCGATTTTGTAGTTGTGGATGAAAGATTAAGGAAAAGTGTTCTGGACGCTTGCGCATATCGCGGAGTCGGCATTGACACAGACCACCACCTGGTTGTAACCCGAATTGGTGGTCTATTTAATCGGTGGCGACATAAAGCACAAGAGCAGACGAGCGTTTTGGAACGAATTAAAGTGGAGAGATTGCAAGAGGAGGATGTCAGAAGTGAATACTTGAAAGGCTTGAGTGAAAGATTTGAGAACCTAGATAAAGTGAATGATATTGAATGCTTGTGGAATGAATTTAAAGATGGATTAGTAGGAGTAGCTGTCAATGTTTGTGGGGTGTCGAAAAGGAGAAATGGTGGAAAGAAGAATGTGTGGATGGATAAAAGTGTACAGGCAGCTGTTTGTGAAAAGAAAAAAGCATGGTTAGATTGGTTAGCTGTTAAAGCTAATCACAGAATGCAGAAGGCCACAAGTGATGATGTTAGTGTAGCACGAAAGGAATATAAAAGAGTGAAAGGTATTGTAAAGGATGTTGTTGAGAGAAAGAAAGAGGAGTGTAAAGATGAGTTTGACAGAAGGCTTTCTGAGGATTTCCAGTCAAACCAAAAGTTTTTCTGGAAATCCATACGGACAGCCCGAGGAAAGTTTGGGTCATCGGAGCTGAGTAAAATCAGAAGCCAGGATGGAAGTATTATAAAAGGTGAAGAATGTGTGCTGAAGAGATGGAAGGAATATTTTGAAAGTTTGTTTGAGAGAGAAGCAGAGGCTAGCGTACCGAGGTCTTCTGTGGAAATGCATGAGAATGAATATGATAGTAATGCAAGTGAGATAAGTATGGATGAGATCATGAAAGCAATGAAAAGTATGAAATCAGGTAAAGCAGGTGGATATGATAGAGTGTCGGTCGAAATGTTGAAGGCTGGGCGAGGCATTATGGCTAGTCAGCTGTACCGCCTTTTCAACCTGTGTTGGACGAACGGCCGAGTACCAGGTGACTGGTGCAAGGCTGTGATTGTGCCGCTGTACAAGGGAAAAGAGTCACAACAGGACTGCAAAAAATACCGCGGGATAAGTCTTCTCAGTGTCGTCGGCAAACTGTATGCAAAGGTTTTGATTGAAAGAGTGATGAAAGATACTGACGAAAAAATATGGGATGTACAAGCGGGATTTAGAAAGGGAATGGGATGTACAGATCAGGTCTTTTCCTTGCGGTGCATAGCTGAAAAGTTTTTGGCCAAAAACCAAAAAGTCTACTGCGCGTTCGTGGATTTGGAAAAGGCCTATGACCGAGTGGTGAGGAATGAATTGTGGTCGGCATTGTCTATGTATGGGGTGAACGGTCATCTGATTCAAGCACTGAAATCTCTCTATGAGGATTCCAGTGCTTGCGTCAGAATAAACGGGGCGTACACTGAATGGTTTAGCATCGAAAAAGGTGTTAGGCAGGGATGTGTAGCGTCACCTTGGCTGTTTAACCTGTTCATGGATAATTGTTTGACTGATCTGAAAGAGAGTATGTGTGGACTGAGAATGAATGAGTTACTCATCAAATGTCTTCTCTACGCTGATGACCAAGTTATACTTGCGTCATCTGCTGACGAGTTACAGGAGATGGTAACAATGATGAATGTGGCTTTTGATAGGAAAGGAATGAAAGTAAATGTAAGCAAGACGAAAGTAATGGTACTTGAAAGAGAAGAGTGTATGACAGAGTGTACTATACTAATAGGTGGTGAACAAGTCGAACAAGTGAAGGAGTTTGTGTATCTGGGTTCTAAGTTTACGAGAGATGGAAAGTGCGAAAGTGATATCGAAAGAAGAGTGAATGCTGGAAACATGGTGAATGGTGCTCTGCATGCTTTTATGAAGAGTCAGAAGGTGTCTCACAAGGCTCGTCTGGCTGTTCATAGAGGCGTTTTGGTACCAACACTGATGTACGGCAGTGAAAGCTGGGTATGGCAGAAAAAGCATGAAAGCAGAATTAATGCAGTAGAAATGAGAGCGTTGAGGAGTATGATTGGTGTGAAATTGAGTGACAGGATTAGATAGTGTGATAAGAGAACGTTGTGGCGTAAAAGAAGAGGTAGTGACTAAAATTGAGAAAGGGATGCTAAGATGGTTTGGTCATGTGGAGAGGATGAATGAAGGAAGATTGACGAAAGAGATCCACAAGGCGAGAGTGAATGGAAACGTTGGAAGGGGAAGGCCTCGGCGAACGTACCAGGACCAAATTCAAGACGTTCTGAATAAAGGCCAGGTTAAAAGTACCCTAAACCGACGAGCATGTATGAAAGGATTGATGAAGGTTCAGGAAGCAAGGGAAGTATGTCAAGATCGTAG
The DNA here is from genome assembly GCA_947532105.1 of Athrips mouffetella. Lineage (NCBI taxonomy): Eukaryota > Metazoa > Arthropoda > Insecta > Lepidoptera > Gelechiidae > Athrips > Athrips mouffetella. The sequence goes on from OX383979.1 coordinate 12,469,997, forward strand.
CAGGTGGAGAACTGTGGTCTCTGCCTACCCCGACGGGAACAAGGCGTGATGTTATGTATGTATGTATTATTTTTTTAAGTCATGCGGTCGTAAATTTGGGTGGATTACTAATGAATTATTTTATAGACCAGCTAATCTAATTTTTGACGAATCAAAAATGCTGATATGAATTTTTGTTGAATCTCCATACAGTGAAATCGTCTGGCTGTTAGGCTATAGGTGTTCTTTAACCATTCAATTGCCTTACCAGGATTTTCAAAAGTTGCTGATAATAGGTCTTTACCTATGAAATTGCCGAAATTTTCTTACAGATTAATGAGATCATAATTCCTATAATTCTAATGCTATTTTTTTCATTTGTCTTATAATTGAAAGTTGACTTCAAGGTTGTCAATTTACGCATAAAATATTTTTTTATTTTTAGTTTGATATATAAAATTAAAGTTCGAAAATTGTTCATCTTAAATGTCGTCCGATTTCATCATTAGATTTGTTATATTTTTTTACAGATAATATTTTTCGAAAATTAAATTTAAGCTTCTGTTAGCTTAATGTCTTCCCAATAATGCTTAAAAAAATAAAAAGAATTATTATTTATAATTCCTAAGAAAAACACAAAAATGTTAGTACTGAAAATTTAGTTTACCTAAAATTCGCCATACAAAACGGCAATTTCATAGGTAAAGACCTAATATTTTATTTTATTCTTGTCATTTACTCTCTAATAAATAATGGATTTTTTATATGGAAGTACCTGTTTTAGATGTTTTATTTACTCAAAAATATTTTATCAAAATAACTTTTCAGATTACGTGTTTAATTATGGCTGTTTCGATTTAAATTGAATATGATAGTAAAGTTATAAACTAGCAATGTACATACATACATAGTATCACGCCTTGTTCCCGTCAGGGTAGGCAGAGACCACAGTTCTCAATGTAATTTTACAATAATTAAATATCTAGTAGGTATTCATTAACAGTAAGGAATGTCTTCCTTCTCGACTATCGATAATTTTATGAACACTAGCTGTTGAAAAGTTGCGGCTACCTTAACCTAACCTAACCTACGCCAATGACCTTGGAGCGGTGCTTATACCCTCTCCCCGCAGAAGTGTAGTTAGATTACTAATCTGGGGATTAGAGGTACGTGGTGCACAGGGTTTAATTTTGCTTGCTCGCACAGCTCGCACTACGCAACGTAGCACAGGTCCGTCCATGGTATAATAACTATGGGTCCGTCCAAAGAGGATATAAACGCTTACGCTTTTGGTCCGTCTAGCCTCAGATCAAATAAATAGTCTAGATGGAGCGCTGTGAACAAAAAAGTGAGGCCGGTAAAACTGTGACTCGCCGTGTACGTACACAGTCACGCACACTAATGCAACAAAACTATGACTCGATATTCTATCTAATCTGTGGACTTGTCAGTCAGTCGAGTTTTCGCGGCAAGTACAAAAGTTGTCGTAAAACGTTCAGTTTTTCAATGGAAAATGCCTAAATTGTGTTGTAAAAGGGTGCAATAAACAATCCACAAGAAATAAAAAGCGGGATGGAGTCACATTTCACGCGTAAGTAAACTTGGAAGCTAATATTTGTAGTAAAACAAAATAAAATTTGTGTTTATTGCTTGGAACAGTAAGTGTTGTAAAAGGGTGCAATAAACAATCTACATAAGATTAAAAGTGGGATGGAATCACATTTCACGCGTAAGTAAACTCAGAAACTAATATTTTTAGTAAATAAAATAAAATTTTAGGTTATTGCTTGGAACATAAGTGTTGCCATTATAAATAATATCCTAGTATTGGTAACTGTGACAAGTAACGTTATTTTATGAGGAATGAGGAAATGATAAATATTTTAAATACTTAGTAATCATATATTTAACGCTTATCGTTTACTTTTCAGATTTCCGGATCGAGATTAAAAAAATAAACAAAAATGGATAGCAGCCATACGTTAAAGTCGACAGGAACCATTATGGCAACCAACGTACTTTAGTAGAGTATGCTCAGAGCATTTTAAAGCCACCGATTTATACTACACCAAGCAAGGGTTACGTCGAGTAACAAAAACCGGATATCCAACGGTAACTTTCTAATAATTGCAATTTTTACACTTTTTATACAACACTGATTTGTTTTGCCTATCAGATTTTACCAAACATCGTAGTAGAGGGATTAGGTGAAGTGGACCTGAGACAACCTCCAAATCTTGTGTTTATTACGGATTAGTATTGATTATGAAGTTGTCCTATGGTAGAGCTATAAAATGAATTAAGTTTTAATCATGTTTTACATGAAGTTCACGAAAAAAATGCTTATGTTCTTTTCAATTAATGTGCATATTTTAAGCATACTTACTTTAAAAAAAATCTCAGTTACGCTATTTGCTAAGCACACAGAACAGAATTTCAAATTATTCTGTTTTTAACCGAATAAAAAAAAAAAGGTTATCAAGTCGGCCCGTAAGTATGTAGTTTTGTCAAAATACACAATTTTCGTGTAGGTTAGTCTATTTAAGCTTCTAAACACTAAATTTCATTAGTGTATGTATGTTTTTCTTAAATTATTTCTTTTTTAATTTAACTAGGTATTTTTTAACTTTAAAGTGCAAGTTTCATCAAAACCGGTTCAGCAGTTCATTAAAATCGGTTCAGTAAAACTTAACGTTGACGCGTATCTCAGGACAGGAACTGAGTAATATTCTGCTTAGGGTACAATGCAAGTTGAATGCAAGTTTCATCAAAATCGGTTAATTTAAAAAAAAAAACTGGTCAAGTGCGAAACGGACTTGCGCGCCCAGGTTTCCGATATATCTCTAGTATTTTTGGAAGCAATAAAGTCCACGTTTAGGACCGCAAAACTAAATTTGTTTGTACAGGTTCTAAAAAAACTGTGTAACTTAGAAAAATCATTTTATTTTTGCTGTAATATTTATCTAAACTTATATTGACTTTAATTAATTCAGATTTTTCCTTTCACAAACTTCGGAGATAAGGGGGGAATGGTATTTTTTTGACATTTTTCATCATAACTTGAAAACTAAGAGTCGTGAAAAAATACCAAAATTTACTTTAGAATGGCTTGGTCCTTTATTTTTGTGTGGTGAATTCTGTGCTTAGTGTCCCTGACAGTCCCAGCCTGAGTGATGCTAGAGTTGCCTCTTGTTGTATATGTAAGTGTAGCGGTGGTAGGTCTAGCATGACCTGCAGGGACGCTGTTGGTGTGGTGTGCATTGCACCCGTGATGGAGATGCAAGCTAGTCTCTGTAGTTTTTCTAGGTCCGCTCGGGCGGTACTTAGAGTTGTCCTGGGCCACCATACCAGCGCACCGTATGGGGTGATCGGTCTTACTACTGTTGTGCATAGCCAGTCAGTGCGCAATTTTGGGTGTGAGACCCCAGTTCTAACCTAGGAGTCTCTTGCATTGCCACGTGGCTATGCTGACTTTTTTTTAGTGTGTTGTTTAGGTGTTTTTGCCAAGTGAATTTGTTGTCTAGTATTATTCCAAAGTATTTAACCTCGAGCAGCGCAGGACCGGTCGTCATGGAGTTCTTTTGGGGAGGCCTATGTCCAGCAGTGGACGTCTTTCGGCTGATATGATGATGATGATGATTTAACCTCGGTTGAAAGAGTTACTTTTGTTTTAAAAAATATTGGTTTTTCTAATGCTGGAAGTTTCCTTTTATTTGTGAGAAGGACAATTTTGGTTTTGGTAGGATTAACGGAAAGATTTACTTTTCATGATTTAAATATACCCAGTATTACCCGTGCTATTAAGACAAACTGAACGACGTATAATTCATCGAAATCGGTTCAGCAGTTTAGTAGTTATGAGAGAACAGAGAAACGGACGTACATACTAGGTTATTTTTTAGGGTTTCGTACCCAAAGGGTAAAAAATGGGACCCTATTGATATGCCTCCGATGTCTGTCTGTCAGCGGGCTGTATCTCGTGAACCATAATAGTTAGAAATTTGAAATTTTCACAAATTGTATATATCTGTTGCCACTACAAATACAAATATTAAAAATAAAAAAAGTTAGAAGCTAAGGGGGGCTCCCAAATAGCTAAAGGGGGGAGCGTAAAAAAAGTTTGACCTACCCCATTGAGTGGTGTATCGTTGTTTAGAGCTCGTTGAGTAGATAAGTACTATATTTTTGTTTTAAAAAATATTTAAAAACAAAGGAATAAGATGCCATCAAAGTCAGCTGTTTTTACAAAATTTTGTTTGAGCTGTATGTCATAAACAGTAACAGCTAGACAGTAAAAATTTTCACAGATTATGTATTTCTCTTGCTGCTATAAAAAAAGTAATAATTTAAGGGGGGCCCCATACTAAAGACCTGTTTTTATAGGCGATTTTTGTTTTAGCTCTATCTTAAAACGAGATCACTAACAAACGTGAAAATTGGTATGTATATAGTGCATAAGCTACAAAAAAAACAACAAATAATAAAAACTGGTCAAGCTCGAGTCGGACCCAAAAAATCTAGCATAGTAAGTTACTGAAATTTCAACTAATTCAATTAATATTACGTGGTGGTACGGAACCCTCCGTGCGCGTGTCTGACTCGCACTTGGCCGGTTTTTTTGGACCTGATATGCGTATGCCCACCTTATTACAGAGGTCAAACTCAAAAGCAACAACTTTTGTTCTACGACTTTGCTAACATCGCACGAAAAATTTTCAACTTCCCATACAAAATGGGTGGGTCACGTGACCACTTTAGTATGAGCTGAGTTCAAAAATAAAAAAAAATATTTGCAAAGTAATATTTTTAAGCGAAGCTTGTACGTACTTAGATGCTAGGTAACTGATAAATGTAATATCTGCTTATATTTTTTTCTTTTAGCTGAATATGTTAGTCATAGTCGTTTATTTAAATATTACAGGAAAAACAAGTCAGTCATTAAATGCACATACAAATTACCCAGTAATTTTATTTCCTAAAACTCCCTATTTGTTTTCTACTACCGCCATTACTTTAATTAATTGCATTACCAGGCGCTAGAACCGAACTCAATCGTTATCGATTCTCTCTTTTTTTTATACAAGAAGAAAAGTGAGATTCAATAACGATTGAGTTCGGTGCTAGCGCCTCAGGACACTTTCGTAGTATGTGATAACGTTATTACGTAACGTTATTTTTGTTACATTGGCACAATTTGATTATGGCAATACCGGTCCATGCAACACATGTTTAAAAAGTTGGCCTCAGTTTTCTGTTCACAGCGCTCCATCTAGACTATTTATTTGATCTGAGCGTCTAGCATGACGACTCGCCCCGCACTGACTTCATAGACGAGGGCGGGGAATGGGCTGGGTAAGGGTGGGAATTTTGTCGGTTTTTTTAAGTAATTTTATACATTTTTATAAAATTTCAAAAAATAAGCCGACCACATCAATAAACGTGGTTTTGTAAATAAGGTTATAAATTTTCGTATATTTCTGATAATAATTGCAGCAGTAAAGTGGTTAGAAGTGAAAAAACTAGGGGTAATTTTGGATTTTTTTTCGTGAGTTATATTCAATTAATCAATTTTTCAGGCCGACCACATCACTTGTCATATATTGTAGATTACTTACTAGATTTTATTTACGTCAAAAAGTCTGCCAATTTTAGTATCTAAAAGTGGTTACAAAGTTACTCAATTTTAGGGTCAAGTAGGAATGCCTAGCCTTAAATACCTAGCGCATTTTGCGCCGGTTGGGCCACACTGCATCGCGCACGCTATTTACGCGACGGAATTTACGTCCCGTGTGCACCGGCACTGTGCGTGCAGCAGCGTAGATGGGCATATTTCAAACTACTTGTACATGCCGTAAAATTTACTGTCCCATGGACAATTATTTACTTTTTTATGTCTCTATATCCCTGAGATATTTTTTAGTTATTTTTAAATATTAAATTAATGTTTTTTCTGCTGATTTACATATATTAAACTAACAGTATTACATTTAAATAAATAATGAATAATTTCAAAAATTGGCAATTTTATTGTTCAGTACTGTCCCATTTCCATTCACCAACTTTTGACCTGATATTCAACATTACTTTTCATAGAATATATTGTGGTTTCGACTTTTTTGTGTGTAAATATCTTTTTATCTTACGAATAAATACTAAATAGCTCTCTAAACCTTATTTAAGGAACATATTTTCAATATTAAATACTGTCCCATAATTTGGTTGTAACGGACATGTCCTAGCACCGTTACCGTGTTACAGGCGATATTTTTATGAATTTTTATACCAAATACGAATTGTATTTATCAAATAGTAACACTGTAATGAATCTTTCAAACTTCACTCTATGTTGTCGGCCATTTTAACAAGATTTACGGGTGGAGTGAGCTATGCGGTATATAATCTATTTGGTTTCACGTCTGATTGTCCGGTCAGTAATTTGAATGTACAAAAAACAATTAATAATAAACTTACCTTCACTTTATACTGTCATACGTTTTAGCTATTTTGGAATTAAGTTATAACCACAATAAGCCTTTTTAAACAATATTTTTAGGCGAGGAAACCATTTTCGGTAGCATGATGTGGTTCCGTTACGTCCTGTTCGTTACTTTAAAACCAGTAACGTATGACCCGGAACTAATCAGTAACGAATAGGACAGCATAAAGTTGCGTCTAAAACTGATGTCTGGTCCAAATATAACCTTTTATATTCAATGGGAAAAAAACTAAAGTTTTAATGGCTTTCTGATCAATAATACATGCAGCCAAGTTTCTCTGTATATCTTCATCTTTACTGTGTCCTGTTCGTTATGAGTAGGTCAGGTTACGTGACTGTCCCATAAAAAATTCCCCAATCTTCTTGATTATTGCCTATATTTATAGGAAATCCATTTATTTATCAATATTAAAAATAACTATAATATAGTGAGATCAAATAGCTAAGAAAACTAGTGATTAATTAGCCTTAGAATATGATTATACCACAAAGTAAAAGATTAAGATTTTTTATTAGGTAACGGTAAGGACTAATTAAATGCAAAAATAATAAATAAATATTTTTCTAAAAACAGTACGTGATTATTAAAAGATAAAGAACTTATTTGTTTTCCCAATAAATGTATTAAAACATGAAATTTAAAGTTTGTTTTAGAATTATAACCATTTTTCTCTTGGTAACGAACATGACAGAATTCAGAGAACTTTTTAGGCTTTTCTTTGATTAGATCATAATTATTTAAAATTGATCGGTTCTTTAAATGAAAATACAAAATTTATCTATTAGGCTACTTATAATTGCTAAAAATATACTAATTTAATCAACTTTGATAAAATCATGAATTTTTCAATAGCGTACAAGTAAATTGAAAAATGCCCAGATAGGTCGCTGTTTGGTACCCGATGAGGTATGGTTGCCAACTGCGCGCTCTCCGCCTATAATGATTTTGGAAACTAAGCGCAAGGCCTTTGTTGTTGACCTAAGCATGAATATGCAAGAAGGCTAAAGCATGAATTTGCAAAAAGAGAACAGCAACAAAGTACGATGAGAATATGTATGAATATCTGAGCTAAGCCGCGGACAGACAGTCAGACAGACAGACGGACATGACGAAATTATAAGGGTTTTTGACTATGTAAACTTAAAAATAAAGTCCCAAGGGAGCTAGAAAACAAAGGATTTTTAATGATGTATGAAGGCAGAAACTTTACCAACTTTACGGTGCGTACGTTGTCACTAGATTATAGCTGCACTCCTCTGGATCGCTATCCTGATTGACCTTTGAGCCCAGATTAGTAAGTTAATGTACAGAGTCCTTTGAGTTTGACCGACCGTGTAATGACACCGGCAATGTATGAAAGAATTTATCTAGGACTTTCCAAGATGCTGGCGGAAAAGACCATATGGATAATGGATAGGGCTATTATTTTAATAAAAAAAAGATTTTTGTTTATGGTTCTCAATGTTACCATTGAAATAAACAAATGATCATTCATTCTTATTTTACGAATAAAAAATTATCGAAACGACGTCTATTAGGTATCCTCAGTCTTTGTAGAAATTTATTTATTTTGTCTAGTTTTGCATCTTGACAAGGACACGCTCTCCTCCTTAGACTATATAATACTCTTTCCTTGATCTTATATGCTATTCAAAATTACCGCCATCATATATTTTTAATATGGCAAGTGTCGCTATCGATTGTCAGTATTTTCCATTTCAATTTCCGGTCTTTTTACTCCTCCGTGGCATGGCGGATGGTCTTTACCATCTCGTATAGTGTTTTTTGGAGGAATATCTTCGCTAGATTAGCGAAATGGTAAGTTTGTTATAAACAAATGTGTAAGAAATACTGTAGAATAGTTTTTATAGTGGTAGGAAACTTAGTGAAAGTGTAATATCTACATGAAGATTTTAGTGAGTAAAATCCACGTGTTTGGCTGTAATTCCGTAAAATTTCAGCTTGATGTGAAGTGATGTGAGTTTTTCTTGTGTTTGAAGACCGGGCAAGTGTAAATGATCTTGTTAAAGCATATTTTTGACTTGTAATAAATGTCATGAAGGTTTTCTGTTAGGTTAGCGCGTATTGTACTTCAAGACGGTTCGGTTCTAATTTTCAATGTCGTCGTGCACTCGAGACGCTGTTTACAACAGCAATTCAGAGTGTTAAGACTTTATCTTCTAATAAACCCAATAATGTCCTTGTAGTCCCCTGATTTGTTAGAATCATTATCGGAAATGTTTACGAACATTTTGAGGTTAGCTAAGAATCACCAGGCTATACCGGTTTTAGCATTGTGTTTGAAGTAGGTACAGCTCCTACTGAAGGCACGTACACAACACAGCATAACACAACACAGCATATAAAAGTGGTAAAACCCAAAGACACGCTGAAGATGATAGTGTCACCACTGATGTCCAGCCGGCTGTACCAAGTATAAAATTGTGTTTGTATAGTACCACATGCTTGCTTGATAAGCTAGGGTTCTTTCAGGTTTATATTACATTATCACTAAATCATTACTCATTTAGATTAATATTTTATTTTATAGTATTTGTATGTATGGTCGGCGAAGAAAGTGGTCTTTTGACAACACTTCCTGTCTAAATAAAACATCAGTTTAGTAACTGTCAGGGTACTATTTCAATGGAAAATCAACCTTGTTCAATATGCAAATTATCTGCAAACGTAGGGTGGTTGTCCACATATTAAGTCGTTAAATATAGAATTTTGTTTATATGTCTACACAGGACAAAAGACTCAATCACACCTTCCTCAAATACTAATTCAGCATACATTGCTCGGAGGCTTGGTTTTGTTAATTCCAATATCCTTATCAGCAATGTATGCCGAATTCCTTTCTGAATTCAGGAAGGTGTGATCGTGGCTTAAGTGGGAAAACCGCACACCTAACTTAGAGCCCTTGCTTCTAAAACCCCAAACTCTTCCTGGCTGAGCTGCACTAGCCTTCCAGGTACATTTATGGGGGAAAGTATCACATTCCCTTAGGAAACACGGTCACTGTTAGTGGTGTCTGTGTGTCGACATGAGGAATACATGCTATTATTGTTCCTTAAGTACTCTTAAGGATTTTTTTCAACTACAATGTAACACAGTAGGGAATTTTCCACAACTTTTTGAATGTTCAATCTAGAAGGTTCTGAATATCATTGGGATAAGTTTTATGTGTTTTAACGCTCCTGTCATCCTTTAATTTGCTATCCTGCAGTCAATAGGCTATTATTGTGCTTGCTTTTGGCAATGATTTTATTTTAACACTTCCTGTGTTCAATGATGGACTAGTTGAGCTAGTACAGCAAAAATGCTTGCTAGGTGGCAGCACAAACGCAACGTTGGAATGCGTATAGAGGTCGCTAAATTTCACAACATCGGGCAGGACCACAGTAGCCTAGTTGGTAAAGCGTCTGCGGTACTTACGCAGAAGACGCAGGTTCGAATCCTGCCTGTGGTTGTGAAATTTTGCGATTTTCTACTTTGTTGCTTTTGGCAACTGATCAGCCTTTGTCGTTATTACGCAAACAATTAACAACCATAAGTCTTAGAAGGCAGGTACAATTACAAAACAATGATTGTCAGTTTGCTGCTATCTAAACGTATATTATTTTAAGAGGTCATAAAATTACCAACTCATAAGAGTGGTGCTGCTCTAATAATAGAGCAACAACACTTGACTTAGTTTATAAACTTTATGGAAAGTTCCCTGTTCTCTAAACAAAACTTTATTTGTATAGGCCGCTCTAGGCGGAGTGGAGAGAGGGTATGCCCAAATGCAATATTTTCAAGAAAAATACATAATCACCTCCACTTTAGCCCAGCGCCATAACTCATTGCGTGGACTGTTACAGTGTGTAGACAAATTACAAAATTACGTATTGTCATTTTAGTAACTATAGGTTAAGTTGAAAATAAGATGATAAATCTGTACTTAACACATGTTCATAATTAATATTATGAATTTTGATCTTTTGATCCACATAGTAGTAGCTTGTCTATTGAAGTCATTTAGAAAAATGAATTTTCAACAAAATATTTCTTTATACTTTGTGCAGAGTCTATCAATAGCCCGACCGCTTGTGTCGGTGTACTCTGAGAAGAGTGAGACGGTGGCCGGAGCTTCCCTGCCGCTGCCGTTCGTCTTCAAGGCCCCCATCAGGCCTGACCTCGTCAATGAGGTCCACGTCTCTATGGGCAAGAATGCCCGTCAGCCTTACTGTGTCAGCAAGGAGGCCGGTAAGTTTCGCTTGATAATTGTGTTATGTTTCTATTGTTGTTACGGATGAACTGGTGTGCATTTTGATGAGTGATCTCAGTGTTCATGGTGTAGCCCCATAAAGAGCTTTGTTGTGAGGTGATTGGTATGATGCAATTGGTGTTGACTGGTATTAGATAGATATCACATTTATCACATAGTCTTGAATAGTATTTTGATCTAGTTCTTAAATGGTTTTATGCTCTAGATCTTGAATGGTATTATGCATTTGATCTTGAATGGTGTTATGCACTAGGTCTTGTCTTGTATGGTATCATGAGTGAGGTGTTGATATTATGCACTAGGTCTTAAACGGTACTATGTTCTTGGTCTTGTATGATATCTTGCACAAGGTCTGACTGGTTTTATGCAATAGGTCTTGAATGGTATTATGTCCTAGGTCTAGAATAGTATTGTGCACTAGGTCTTGAATGGTATCGTGTCCTAGGTCACAAATGGCATATAGGCTTGAATGTTATTTTGCACAAGGCCATCGTAATAGGTCAAGTTGTTTTTAAGGAAATTTCAAAACGGACTTCATATGTTGGCCCTACTTTAGCTCATGAACTGTATTTTTTTACCTATATGCACTAAATGTCCACGGCGGGCTTGCTAATATGCGTCCCGTCGTTACTGCGGAATAGTGCTACAGAACTGTAGCGACAGGCGTTCCGGGGCTCCCCAAGGAGTCTCGGGGACATGACGCTACTACAAATCAGACCTTAAAGTCTTTGATTGCTGGGTCCGCATAGGTCCGCACAACCCAGTTTTCATGATAGGCTCTCAATGATCGTGTTTCATGAATCGCCGATGTAAAGTTGGACTCGGTTATTCGTTAAGGTGCGCTTCGTCCTCGCGCGGCAAACCATCTGACATTGGCTCGCGCAGAACCAACATGCTCTAACGAACATTTTTTGACAACGCGTAAGAAATCATTGATCGTGTGCTCATCGCGGCAGCCGCTCGAAGTTGAGACGCACCTCTAAGCAAGCGAGCATTCGTTTCGCGAGCATTTCTACAGAAATTCAACTTTTAACACAGTGTACTTTGTAAAGTCAACCGCACATCAACTGAAACATTGGTAACTCTGTTACCATGCCATAAACTTTAAAGTGCTTCTACTGACGTGCTGTTGGGTGTACGAATCTTATATTGAAAAGCATTGTTTTGTGTACAGGTCACCAAACTAGTGCCGAGTCGTGGGGAACCGGTCGCGCCGTAGCACGTATACCGCGTGTGCGCGGTGGTGGTACCCACAGGTAATTATTATCATTATCGTGATGCCCTAGTTCGAAATGAGAAAAAATTACATTATGTTTATGTCCAAAAGGATTTGAATCTCAATTCTTGAATCATTGGTTAAATCACAAAATACAGTCGCTAGTCGGACCACATTTCGGTCACCAAAAGTGATGTGGTCTAACTAATAAAACTGCCAAGAGGGTGTAAGGCATATACCTGTATTAATACAAACAAGTTTCATTTGTGTACTCTCTATTATGGTAACTTACGGTCAAACTTTTCTCTTCGACTGTTCCAAACCTGCCAGGTAGCTTATTGGCAGACCAATATAGTGGATCTTATAGGCCTCTACTCTCACTATAGAGTTGCATATTTCGTGTACTCGGTGACGTAGGATAACTTGCAGTGCCCTCATAGTTTAAGGGTAGTATTTAACTGCAAATGAAAAAATCTGAATCAGCAAAGCAAAGAAAATCCCAATTTTGTTTAAAATTTTATGCTCTACAATTCTTACATAAATGTCAACGTCATTGGAGCTATAGAAACCGAGATAATCGGCAAAAACTGTTTTTTTGTGACCTTGAATAACTTACGACGCGGACACGAGATTTTATGACACTTTTGAGACAACTTTTATAACACCTAAACAAAGGTGTACACGAGTTTACAGCTTGTTAGCTCGAATTCCGAGGTTGACCCCTTTTTTTTTCCTTATGTGCCTGGATCATATACTCGTAGCTCTATTTTCTTCCGGATTTAGATTCATAGTTTTCTCTGTATTTTCTTCCACGAGGGGGTGTATTTTTTTGTTTCAGAGAATGATAATAATTGTGTGTGTAGGTCCGGTCAGGGTGCGTTCGGAAACATGTGTCGCGGAGGGCGCATGTTCGCGCCGACGAAGCCGTGGCGTCGCTGGCACCGCCGCGTCAACCTGCGCCAGCGCCGCGCCGCCACCGCCGCCGCCATCGCCGCTTCCGGAGTGCCCGCGCTAGTGCAGGCACGCGGTGAGTCACACGTCATTACTGGCACGTAATTACTCACTCCCGGGACACAGCAGTTGGCTCGTAAGTACGAAGCGGTGGCGTTGCTTGCACCGCCGCCGCTTCAGGAGCGCCCGCGCTAGTACAGGCTCGCGGTGAGTCACACATCATTACTCGCACGTAATTACTCACTCCCGGGACACAGCAGCTGGCTCGTGAGTACGAAGCGGTGGCGTCGCTTGCACCGCCGCCGCTTCAGGAGCGCCCGCGCTAGTACAGGCTCGCGGTGAGTCACACGTCATTACTGGCACGTAATTACTCACTCCCGGGACACAGCAGTTGGCTCGTAAGTACGAAGCGGTGGCGTTGCTTGCACCGCCGCCGCTTCAAGAGCGCCCGCGGTGAGTCACACATCATTACTTGCACGTAATTACTCACTCCCGGGACACAGCAGTTGGCTCGTAAGTACGAAGCCATGGCGTCGCTTGCACCTCTTCAGGAGTGCCCGCGTTAGTATAGGCTCGCGGTGAGTCACACGTCATTACTCGCACGTAATTACTCGCTCCCGGGACACAGCAGTTGGCTCGTAAGTACGAAGCCATGGCGTCGCTTGCACCTCTTCAGGAGTGCCCGCGTTAGTATAGGCTCGCGGTGAGTCACACGTCATTACTCGCACGTAATTACTCGCTCCCGGGACACAGCAGTTGGCTCGTAAGTACGAAGCCGTGGCGTCGCTTGCACCGCCGCCGCTTCAGGAGTGCCCGCGCTAGTATAGGCGTTGAGGCGTAAGTTACCTAATCACTTAATTGTTGAACGTATCAGACCCATAGAAAACGAAGGCTAAGGGTCGGGGTCCATTTGAACGCCTCAGCACCCGATCAGCAGGCAGCACCAGGCAAGAACCTAGTTTATACTAAAAGGGGTCGGGGGTCGTGCATTGACCTTGCAACCCACACGATATGATGATCCCCACGTTGATCACTATTTTCACTTATAAATTTAAAATGTACTGTGTGCCACATAACTTACGGCTGGTTGCACAAAGTGTCTGCTCCTTTAAATCTATTGTTCACACTTTCTTTCTAAGCAAAACAAAAAGTGATAGCAATATATGTAAAGGAGCTTTAACTTTAAAAGACGCTTTGTGCAACTGATAGCATCTGTTTTTAGGGTTCCGTAGCCAAATGGCAAAAAACGGAACCCTTATAGATTCATCATGTCCGTCTGTATGTCACAGCCACTTTTTTCCGAAACTATAAGAGCTATACAGTTGTAACTTGGTGAGTTGATTAAGATTTTTACACAAAAATACAAAAAAGTAATAAATTTTAGGGTTCCCCATACTTAAAACTAAAACTCAAAAATTTTTTTTTTTCATCAAACCCATATGTGTGGGGTGTCTATGGATAGGTATTTAAAAATGATATTGAGGTTTCTAATATTTTTTTTTTCTAAACTGAACAGTTTGCGCGAGAGACACTTCCAAAGTGGTAAAATGTGTGTGTCCCCTCCCCCCCCCCCCCCCCCGTAACTTCAAGAATAAGAGAAATATATGATGTATATTACCATGCAAACTTCCACCGAAAATTGGTTTGAACGAGATCTAGTAATTAGTTTTTTTTAATACGCCATAAATCGTAAACAGCAAATTTACCTTTCATTCAATCAACTCAAATATAAATTTTAGTTACATCACATAATAAAGTTTTTTAGCAATAAACATACCATAAATTTTACTTATATACGTACAGGTTTGTACGGAACCCTCAGTGCGCGAGTCCGCCTCGCACTTGGGCTGTTTTTCAATAACTTAGCAGCGAGACGAGGCGGTGCTGGTCTGGTGATGAGGCGGTTAATGGATGCCGACCCTTATTCTCAACTAATGATTATTATGAATGAGTTTTTGTCTGGTACCAGGTCACATAGTGGAGAAGGTCCCCGAGCTGCCGCTGGTGGTGTCTGACAAGGTTCAGGAGATCAACAAGACTAAGCAGGCCGTCATCTTCCTGCGCCGCATCAAGGCCTGGTCTGATGTCCTCAAGGTACGTAATAATAGAAAGGTATAATAGTTTTAATTTGTTCTTAACCTGTGAAGACTTATAGTGAAAATTTTGACAGTTGATCACTATAACAATTTTCCATAATGTTCCCGGAAAATGGGAAATTTATGAAAATTGATTTGAAGTTTATTCAAAAATATACCTTATTACGTAAACAACATTTTTTTTTTGTTTCTTCAAATTTTAACATGGTGCTTCAGAGGTTAAAAAGTGATCTTAAAATTTTTGCGTTTTTTTTTATTATTTGTAGTAAGTAGGTATTTATTTATCCATAGTTAGTTTAAACTGCAAATATTTTGTAATGTGTGATGTTTTATTTATAATTTGCATACTGTTGTTACTTATTATTAGAGTAGCATTAAGATAATATTACGGTGAATTATCTTGTGCATTGTACTGACGTATACTCAGTTGGTAACCTAATTAATAAATAAAAAAATAGTACATTATTCAACTAGAGGGAAAAGCGACAGATAACTCCCGGGGCATTAATACCATGACTCCGAATTCCCTCATCACTTTTTCGTGAGTTCTACTTCAGATTAATGCTGAACTAACTTCTGAATTACTAGTGATTTTGACCTCTAAGTCTGACTAAATAAATGCTAGCTAATACCTTATTTCGTAACTTTCAAGTGTTTTGTATATTCAATTTCTGCTATCATCCGGATGTGAATGTTAAACTTGAACTTCAGTGCGCAGCTCCTGGTGCTAACAGAATATCAGTGTTGCTGGTTCACGCTAGCAACAATAATGTTGAGTTTGCGCAGTTCTCTTTGCGCAGTCCAAAATATCTTAATATAGTAGATTTTACAACAAGTGCACAAAACGAATAATTTTTCCGAGACTTTTAGCAGCCCGAGCCGAAGGCGAAATGTCAAGGATAAAAAGGTTTTGTGGACGAGTTATAAACTCTGCTTTTCACTTTGATTGCGAGGAAATAAAACGTAAAAGTACGCTCTAAATGTAACTGAAGAATGAGTTGTTCTGCTTTAGTGAAGAATATGTTGACGCATGGGGGGTGCAGCAGGGCGTACACCACCGCGATTACTTGCATGCCCGCGGTGCACAAAATTCGACTTTGTGCAGCCTATATCCTGCAAAAAGAAGCACTTTCAGAGCATGAGACGTGAAAATTCATTTTTTTACCCATTTTCTGTGTTTTCATGCTTTTTATATAAGTATTTTTTATATCGATTACAGAAATAAACAACTTCTATTCTATTCTAGAATGATTTTGACTTCTAATTCTGACTAAATAAATACATACATACATACATAACGTACCAGGACCAAATTCAGGACGTTCTGAATAAAGGCCAAGTTAAAAGTACCCTAAACCGATGAGCATGTATGAAAGGATTGATGAAAGTACAGGAAGCAAGGGAAGTATCTCAAGATCGTAGCAGGTGGAGGACTGTGGTCTCTGCCTACCCCAACGGGAAAGAGGCGTGATGTTATGTATGTATGTATTTTTTATATCGATTAGAAAAATAAACAACTTCTATTCTATTCTAGAATGATTTTGACTTCTAATTCTGACTAAATAAATGCCAAAATAAAACTATAATATTACGATAATATATTTAGGTCTCGAATTAAATGTTGACTGTTTGTATCAGTGAACAAAATTTTTGAGACTAAATTGATTTCCTGAGACAACAGTCAAATGGTTTTTCTTTCCATCTTGACATAGACTTTGGGGTACATCACAATTTTATTTTAAATAGTTACGGAATTCGTGTCTTAGGGTTTGTGTCACCGCTTTTTGCTAAAGTTCCCGATAGTGAGCTGATGTATAAAATAAGGTGTAACACAGAGCGTATATCAACCCTGAATGATGTGATTTGAAAAAAAATATTAATAAAATATTTCTGATTCTGCCCATGAAACTGAACAACTTTCCTTATAGAACAAAGGTCGAAGGACGTATTTACTATGACTGAATGAATGTCAGAATACCTTATGACACATATTTTCATTAGGCCGTGGACCCATTAGGCTTACAGCGAGCGGCTACTGTCCCCTGACTGACTTAAAACGGCGTATCGGTCTCAATGTTTAGTTAGCGGCGAACTGCAGCGTATTAGCCGCGAAGCGCTTGCTAACTCTTGGGAGGGAGATATGACCGCGTAACGCCGGCGGCGTAGTGAGCTGACTGAGCCGCCGACCGCGAGCATCGTTCGCAGTGACTCAGTTGCTCACTGAATGAACCCACTAGAGAAACGCCGCAAACTGCGTACAGTACGCGCCGAATGGACACTCCGATCAAAGTATATAGGGAGGCGAACTAGAGGCAATCAGTTAGCCGCTCACTGTGCCTAAGCCTAATGGGGACGCGGCCTTAACCTTCTATTACCCTTATATTTGTATGAGATTATGATTGTGAATGTGTATCGTAGGTGTACAAGTCTCAGCGCCTGCGTGCGGGCAAGGGCAAGATGCGCAACCGGCGCCGCGTGCAGCGCAAGGGGCCGCTCATCGTCTACCACAAGGACCAGGTACTATACTCATCATCATCATGTATTTATTCATAAAACAGTATTACTGTGTGCGAATATTACAAGTAAATACTACGTACTACTAGGCTATTATTGGACCCTACACACATTTTGTGTTTTTTTTTTTATGTCAAGATCATAGCACGTGAAGGACTGTTTTCTCTGCCTACCCCGACGAGAAAGAGGTGTGATGTTATGTTACGTTATTTTACAAGTAAGCAAAAGTGCAGAATGGCCCGTTGGTGTGGTTGGTAGTGAGCCTGCCTTCTTCGCCGAGGGCCGCGGGTTCGATCCCTGCCCAGGGCAAACATTTGTATATTGAACCCTACACACATTTTTGTGATTATTTTATGTTACACGTGAGCATACGAGCAGGTGGGCCACCTGGTGGTAAGTGGTCTCCATCGCACCGCTTATAATACCCACTGTCCTATTATTGGCATAACTTATGAGACAGCAAATCGCGTTGCCCACCCTAAGGCTGTCTGGCCACTGCGACTATTCCGAACCTATGCCGATAACAAGAGAAAAGCGTCGACAAAGTTACGAGCAAAAACAGCACTTATTACTTACTCATACTGTCGCTTCCAGCGGCGCTGTTCTTTTGTTTTATCGGTATAGGCTCGGAAACGTCGCGGTGGACAAACGCGGTAGTAATGTTTCCTCTTCTTTCATCAACCCCACATGCTCTATTCTATATTATATCAAACGAAAAAAGAGAAATAAATAGTAAAACAAAAGTGGTGAATGAAGAATAACAAACAACGATACGTGTCTGTCGCTCCAATATCTTGCGTATTGGACATCGCCCCATCCATCATTCTGTCATTCTTATCAAGCTACCTTAGCTATTAGAACGAACAAAGATGTTTAAGTAACAGCACTTTATGCTAAGGATGGAGCCATAAGCGTATCCATTTCTTGCGAGGGACCTCCATACTAACCTAAAAACGTGATATTTTTGTCTTTCTGAGAAATATGTGACATGGCACTAATAAATGTTATCACCACAGTTTTTCTAGTGAAAATACTATTCTGTAAAACAACAATGTTAAAAATCACGCATAAAATGGCTATTACGGATCATTTACGCTTCCGCTCTTAGTATTAATCATCAATTCACAAGTAAAAAATAGTAGATTGTATCACAAGGCTGTAAAATAATATTTTTAAGGGTAGGGTGCCATTTTGAATCCAGAGCCTTCAAACTTGTAAAGGATTCTTGAGTAGAATCCTGAACGTAGCGAGGAGGGATTCACAAGGTAAAATATATTGGCAGCCGCGTAATACACTACTTTTCATCTCCCTCTATGAGAAAAGAATAAGAGGCTCATTGAGACACACACTCGTCATTAATTTTAAATATAAAATACCATTACAATATTATTACTTGATGAAACAATACTAAAAATCATATTAAGTATTATTTGTAACAACTGAAAATGTTATTGACATTTTTGTATCAATTAGCAACAGAACCTCTTTGGTTGGTAGTCTTGTTTACATTTCAAGCATATTTCTTTATTTATATTCGTAGTAATTTTATTAGTACAACCGGCCAGTATAATTTTTCATACAATATTTTGGTTCGACCTCTATGGTTGGATTAAAATATCCCTATGGTGGACCTAAACTCGAATTCTAATTTAAAATCACATTTTTACCCGCTACGAAAGTCTCTTGGAGAAAACAGCTATTTTGTTCGCCTTTATTGACGAACTGTTCAGCGATTTTCGAATAGATGGGATGAAAAGATATATTTTCACTTTCGCAAACAAAGTTTTGCTAAAAATGCTAACATTACAGACTAGTCAATGTCGACTAGGAGACGTTTTACACCTCGTACAGACTGTATATGACGGACTCTACTTGTGAGAGCGACAGTGACATTTATCCATCCGTCCTGCTCTCACGCACATCTATGTCCTGCTGTCATTCTAATCACGCTACATAAGTTAGACTGTAATAACGTTACATTATTTAGCGTGTAGCGCGATTCCCCCGTTAGCGTTCAGCGGGCACGTGCTAGCAGCGTGTCGGCTCTATGTGTCGGGGTAGAGCGACGCGAGGGAACCGAACCGCCGGCGCCGCTGTGCCGCTGGATCATAACCCTCGCTACATTCATTACCCACACCTCCGCGAAATAGCCAAACCAATTGTTGACAGCGCGTCCTCTCGGCCCGTAGAAAGGTAGCAACATTCAAGGGAGGTAGCAACGTACAGGGGAGGTAGCAACATACAGGGGAAGTAGCAACATACAGAGGAGGTAGCAACATACAGGGGATGTAGCAACGTTCAGGGGAGGTAGCAACGTACAGCAGAGGTAGCAACGTATAGAGGAGGTAGCAACATACAGGGGATGTAGCAGAATTACATTCTATGATTTATACATACGGTTGCTGATTACCGTTTTGAAATGACTCTGTTTTAAAATTTTCTTTTTAGGGTCCCGTCCCCAAACGGTGCCAACTGCCTAAGCCTACGTCGTCTGTCTGTCTCTCCGACCTTTAAAGGGCTATAGAACCCTTTTGAACCGTAGGAGCTATATAGTTTAATCTTCACAGAATATGTGTTATTTATTATTGCCTACCTAGAAGATGCCATTGAGCATAAATGGATTTCAATTACTGTTCACTCTTGCCTTGAAAAGATCTAGATTGTATTGTTCAAGGAACAAATCTGCAGGGAAGAAGTTCCACTCTTTAGTTGTGCGTATTATGAAAGATGAAGCAAAACGCTTCGTGTGAATGGATAGTGTATCAACGACATAAGGTTGTAACTCCAACCGGCGTCTAGTGCCTCGACGAAGAAAGTGGAGTTAGATTGTGCAATTCAGATGCACACCCATCGAAATGTGTCCTGTAAAATACCGATAGGCTATGCTTTGTGACAGTTTCCTCTAGACGGCGTGCTCGTTTGCTCACCTGTAACATTAAAATAATGTGTGGAACTTGAGGTTTTAAATTTAGAGCTACATGTTATCATTTTTTGATACTCGGATGTACCTAGATTACGATCACATGACCTTGTTTGAAAAAAAAGGGACGGTGTACCGTAAACTGAAAGGGCGTGCTCAGTCAACAAAACTGAACAACTTTTCCGAAGAAAAATTTTTGGGAAATGAAAAATAACATTGAACTCTCCATACAAACTCGGAGAGAGCAATTTGTTAGGTCAAAAACTTTTCCCAAGAAGGTTTATTTGAGAAAGTTGTTCAGTTTCATTGACTGTACACGTCTCTTACACCATATATTATTGTGATGATGTATATTTCAGGGCGTGACCCGCGCCTTCCGCAACATCCCCGGCGTGGAGATGCTTCAAGTGGACAAACTGAACCTCCTCAAGCTGGCGCCCGGCGGCCACGTGGGCCGGTTCATCATCTGGACGCAGTCCGCTTTCGACAGGCTCGGTCAGTGTTCTAGTCAAGTAAGACCACAGAACAACGATAGGGCCACTCCGCCCCCCACAGAAGCGAATAGTGTAAAAAAATTTGGTTCCTTATTGAAGAAGTATATTATCCAATTTATGTAGGCGCTTATTTTGAATGCACATCATAAACACATTCGTTGCCATAGAGACGCTGTCACTGGCTTTTTGCATCTTACTCTCTCGCAATAATGGTACTATGTTTATCGCACTCAAATGACGCTAGTAGTGTGGGTGCGGAAAGCGTGTTACTTGTAGTAAATGGTGACACTGATTTGTATTGAATGACATAAAGAATTCGTCTCTAGATGCAAAGCAAGACGCGTGGACTTCAGAGCTCTGTAAGACCATCGTAATAGGTCTGTTGTGACAGCTGTCAAACGTATGAAAATTTATGACCTTTTGCTGGTAGGGCGTACATACATACATACATAACATCACGCCTTGTTCCCGTTGGGGTAGGCAGAGACCACAGTTCTCCACCTGCTACGATCTTGACATACTTCCCTTGCTTCCTGAACCTTCATCAATCCTTTCATACATGCTCGTCGGTTTAGGGTACTTTTAACCTGGCCTTTATTCAGAACGTCTTGAATTTGGTCCTGGTACGTTCGGCGAGGCCTTCCCCTTCCAACGTTTCCATTCACTCTCGCCTTGTGGATCTCTTTCGTCAATCTTTTTTCATTCATACTCTCCACATGACCAAACCATCTTAGCATCCCTTTCTCAATTTTAGTCACTACGTCTTCGGTAGGGCGTGTTCAAGAGAAACTCCAGATTAGCACTGAATATCGAAACATTTTTATTTCAGGTATTTATAAAAAAACCGCAAATTGAGCTTTACCAATAACAAGGCCTACTTTAATTAACACAACCAATCAAAATGCCTACATTATTTCCAAGTACCTGGTCGACCGAGCTTCGCTCTATAACAGCTACCTCAACATCAAAATATCATCGGGTGAGCAAGCTATGCTACCCGCCAACAGATGGCGCTGTAGGTTTCTGTCTAAAGCGAGTATATTTTTTTAAAATGCTTAAAAACACGTAAACAAATTTTCCCAGACATGAGACCTAGTTAGATCGATTTTTCGCCCCCGAAAACCCTCGTATGGTAAATTTCATTGAAATCGTTAGAGCCGTTTTCGAGAAACCGATTACAAATATACATATAATATATATATATATATACATACATACAAATATTGCTCGTTTAATAGTATAGATAGGAGGAGGAGGAGCTACACCAATAAGAGAGTACTTTATTTAACAGCAGCCAATCACAAAGCTTACATTATCGATCAACAATAGATTTGCCGGTCGGACATGATTGAAGAAAGGGATGTAGGTAGATCGTCTGTCTCATTGGTTCGGTGTAATTCACGCTAGTTGAGAGTCGATCTTTTCCCTGGGTAGCGACAACCTTTAAAGAAAAATGAACCGTTTGTGTAAAGGCGATCCGTTTTCCATACTAAATTCAAATGACTTGCATTCTTATGCGGGACATAAAATGCTGTTGAAAAATTAGTGTATATTGCTATTTTCAGTTAAATTTTTCACTTAATACAAAGACACAGCTAATGCACCGAAAGTACTAGTTTTTGTTAGCAATTTTTGGTTTTATATTACCATTGTGGGTGTGCGATCTATACTGTAGTATTTTCGGTGCATTAGCTGTATCTTTGTATTAATCAGCGAAAAATTTAACTAAAAATAGCAGTATACACTCGTTTTTCAACAGCATTTTATGTCCCGCATAAGAATTCTAGTCATTTGAATTTAGTATAGAAAACGGATCGCCTAGCGCCTTAAGGAAACGTCAAACCGGACTTCTTACATTGGCCCTACTTTAGTCTCCTATAGTTCGTCCATCGTAAGAATGCAGTGAGTCATCGCTTTCCGCCACTGGTAGCCAAGCCCCGTCACCAATCAGGTCGCTTAAAATTATAACTAAAGGCCAACCTTCGAAAGAAGCGGTTGTTTCCTTTGTGTGTAACAAAAACGATAAAAAAAATGAAAAATACTGCATTCTTAACGCGGACGAAAATATTTTTTATTTTTAGTTTGTTGAAAATTGTATGTCTTAAATTTTATCTCTAGGTAGTCAAATTTTTTAAAAGAAGTACGAAAAGAAGAAGACTAAATGCAAGTCGGTTTCGTTTCGTTACCGTCACATCCATCGAAGTTACATCCCCAATAAGCCTTACCCGCTCTGTCAGTACGGAGAGGGTTACGAATGGAGGGGTACATTACCACACTCCCTTAGGAAACACGATCACTGTAATGGTGGTAGTGTGTCGACATGAGGAGTACATTATTACACATCCATACATACATACACACATATATACACACCTACATACATACACATATATTATTGTTCAAACTAGGTTTCATGTCTGGGAAAATTAGTTTTCTCGGTTTTTTGAGCATTTCTTGAAAATAGCGCGTTTCACAAATCCTACAGCGCCATCTGTTGGTTAAGATTATATAGAGCGAAGCTGGGTCGCCCAGGTCAAGAACAACAAATTCCAAATTCCTTTGGCCCAGGTACTGTTGATGAAATGAGCGAACAACCAGAGTGTAATCGCGAATGGTAGGAACGTCCCTGACGTTTGAATTTCAGTCGGGTGTTTTCTAAACAAAATCATAACCTGAATTTATGTAATTCTTGCTTTTTGTATGTAAAACGATAGACTGAGCGTTTTTGTTATTGTTGTTACAATCGTGTATGTGTTGTAATGTTTGTCAGTTTACTAAAACACCTGATTCTTTCGTGAACTCCGGTATAGAAGGAAATGGGAGCACCTTTCGACTTTTCACACTAGTTGTATGTGGAAACATACATGATATCTCGTCTCGTGGCGTATTTTACACGAATAAGACAGCAAAAGCGCGTTGTTTGCCCTAAGAACTCTTGTACCTTCCGTGCAAAATTTGCAGTTTGAAATAAGCACCCTTTTTATTTTAAGAGTTACTCTCTCTCTCTTAAAAATAATAATCGTCTAAACCTCGAAATGCGAGATAGATCACATAAACCTTGTCAAAATTTGAAGGAATAAAAAAAACGTAGTTGTTTAGGTAATAAGGTATATTTTTAAACAAACTTCAAAACAATTTTCTCAAATTTTCCATTTCCCGGGAACTCCAGAAAATTGCTATAGAGATCAAATGTCAAAATTTTCACTTATCACGTGATATTAAGAGTACAGGTAAAAATTCAAGTATGTTTCGTTTGGTCTTTTTTATGCCAGAGAAAAAAATTACCATAAAAAAGACCAGAGTACCTGACGATTCGTCCTTACAAAAACTGAACATGTTTTTCTCCTACAGACGCCCTATTCGGTTCATGGAAGACTCCATCAAAGGAAAAGAAGAACTTCAATTTGCCTCAACCCAAGATGGCCAACACAGACCTCGGAAGGCTCCTCAAGGCCGACGAAATCCGAAAGGTGCTTCGCAAACCCAAGTAAGGACATTGCCACTAACTTTTTGGATAAATTATGTAAACATTTTTGTACCTATTTAAAGGCTATTAGCTCAGTTTCTTACGATATAGAGTTGACCAGCTTTGAGTAGAGCTCTACCACTTTGCATGACTGTCCCATGAAATGTCCACTACAGGACAGGGAGCTCCCTCCACAATTCTAGCTTTTGCTGGAAAAACGTGAAGGGGAAGTACTATAGTCACCTCGCTTGTTAGCGTTACGGCTGGCACCATGGACCGCGGTTGTAGGTGACCGCAGTAAGTAAGATGATACAGAGGAGGATGCTGCTGCCCATCCTCCAATTCATAATCCTTAGTCGCCTCTTACGACACCCGCGGGTATGTATGGGATGGTACTATTATTTTCCGGCACCACAGGTCAAACTTATGGGTTGTTACATCCTATAGAATGGTTCAAGTAAGTTACTCATGACATAACAACTAACAAGCGTATGACGATCCTGGGTCATGCTTATTCGACACCAGAAGACTACAGGCTCCTTCCGCTGAAATCTACATCGAAGCTCATAACGAGCATATTCGGAGACAGCGCAACATCACAGGAGCAATAAGGCAGGGGAAGCACAAAAGATCCCATAGGGTCGAAGTGCTCTGAGGTCCATTATACCCTTTCCAATAATTTATTTTCTCGATGACAGCGACTAAGAAAGATACGATAAAAGAACAGAATGTGTGGACTTGACAGCTGTCAAAAAGAAAATAAAATGTTTGGAAATAGTATAGGGAACTCAGCCCCACGTAATAAGATAAGATAGTTAGTTAGTTAATTGTATATAAAATAAATAAATAAATGACATGACGAACAATGATGATACTCCTTTTATTCAGAGCATTGGGTTATGAATACCTATGATTACTACTTATATCTGATCACAACAAAGCAGTTTCTGTAAAACTCCAGTCAATCCAATGTTTAAATATCTCATGTTTATTTGTTTGTAGCAAACGCGTGGTCCGCGCCACTCGCAAACTGAACCCGCTGACCAACAACCGCGCGATGTTGAGGCTTAACCCGTTCGCGGCCGTCCTCAAACGCAAGGCGCTTCTCGAACAAGACAGGACTAAGAACGTCAGAGCTTTGGCGCTCGCCGAGAAACGAGGGGTACGTGGACATTTTCTTACTAAGATTGAAATCGAATTGTTATTTTTTTTAACGCCCCGGGATTTTAAGAAGTGCTTTTCCCACGGAACGTAGGTCGAAATACAAAAAAAAAAATTTCGCCTCCGACACCGATAGACGATTATTTGCCGGCACTACGCTTTGTGGTCTTTACTCAAGTGCATAAATAGAAATAAATTTAACTTAACACAGGCACAAAAACTTCTAGTGGCTTAACAAAAAAAAATCCGGCCAGGTGCGAGTTTGACTCGCGCGTCGAGGGTTTTGTACTTGCAACTAAGGTAAAAATATTGTGTTTGTTATGGACGCGCAGTCACGCAGAAGTGTATTAAATTCACGCGAGTCCGATACGCAATTGACCAGTGTTTATTATTTGTGTTTTTATTTTATAGTTTGTGCACTAAAACGTGCCAATTTTCAAGCTTGTAAGGGATCCCGTTTTTACGATAAGCTAAATAAAAATCAAGCAAAAATCGCCTAAAACAAGCTTTTACTAAGGAAGTCCCTATATCTTTTTTATTATTATTATTTGTTATTAAGATATCGGAGGCATATTTATAGGGTCCCGTTCTTCACCTTTTGAGTACGGAACCCTAATTAAAAACCTTATATGATGATTCTCTAACAGAGCATTGGGTTATGATAACTAATGATTACTTACACGTTGACACATTCTGATGTTATTTAATTATATAGTAAGAGTGTATGTTTGTCCGTCTGTTGTTTTAATGATATTTTTATTATGTCGTAGATTAAACTGCCGGCCAGCGATCCCGCGGTGAAGGCTGACAAGTTGAGGGAAAAGAGACGCAAAGCTATCAAGGTAAGTTAAGGCGCTGTTATAGTCAAAATTACCTCCCTTCCTAACAAAGTGTTTTACGTTTTTCGCTCATTTCTCGGCGTACACTCAACACATTGAAAAAGTATGTAAAAACTGGATTTAACAAAAGGCTTTCTCTACCACAGCTAATTTTGTGTCGATATTTACAATGGTTTTTAAGCGATTTAGTTTATAGTACGAAAAAAGCACATTAAAAAAAATTATGTTTGGAATTTTTTTGTAATAGGGAACATGCACGATTTTTTTTTATTTAAGAAATTTATACTCATCGATGTAATAAACAGTCTTGTAAAACTATTTTTCGAATAACTATAATATTAAAAAAGATGTAAGCCATCGAAGTTTTGTTTCTGTCTCTTTCTAGCAAAACGAAATTTAATATGGAGTATATATATGGCCGTAGTGAATTGTGACGTCACTATTCATGTCCGACCTCTCTGTCTAATTAGTAGTTTTAAATGCTTGTATCGGCCGTATTTCTTAGGCGATTTAAATTTTAATTTCACTTTTTGTCATCTCTACTACGGTATTGTCATATTTGGTTAATAAATGCGACTAAAAAAAATTATGCATGTTCCCTATTGTATTTTTCGCGGTACAAGTATAGATAGATAGATAGAAACTCTTTATTGCACACAAATTAAGAGTAATTGCGTAAGAAGAAACCTTATATCTAATTGCGCGCAAAGGCGGCCTTATTGCTTAGAGCAATCTCTTCCAGGCAACCTTAGGACTGGGAATCGCTGAGATGGACACGAGTAGTGCAGAGTTTGCTTAACTAAGTATCAAGTATGAAGCAAGTATGTACAAGTATGTTAGTTATGGTATCTAAAATGCTGCTTTTGACTGCGGACAGCGCCTTAGTATTTCATCATCATCAAATCCCATGAAACGTCCACTGCAGGACAGGGAACTCCCCCCAGAAAGCAAAAACGCGTGTTTTTTTGGAGAAATCACCGTAGTCATCACGCTTGTAAGCGTTGCGGCTGGCGACCTCTGTGAAAGTACAGGAAGCAAGGGAAGTTTGTCAAGATCATAGCAGGTGGAGAACTGTGGTCTCTGCCTACCCCGACGGAAAAAAGTCGTGATATATCAAGGAGATACTAACATGAAAAATAATTACACACAATTTGATATGCACTAAATGTCCACGGCGGGCTTGCCAATATGCGTCCCGTCGTTACTGCGGAATAGTGCTACAGAACTGTAGCGACAGGCGTTCCGGGGCTCCCCAAGGAGTCTCGGGGACATGACGCTACTACAAATCATACCAGAGGCACATTGTGCTCGATTTACACGGGGGCATTTAGGCGCCTCGGATGCAGCAAGGGAAAAAAGAATAATCGAATAGCTTTCTCTTTATGTACAGCCATACAGTATGATAATTTTTTTTCGTTAATTCCAACGCTTACCATCACATTTTGCAGCTATGTCAAAGCAATCGGATAAAGCTGACAGAAAAATAAGTTTGTAAAACAATGTTATTCTTTCCGTCAAAATGTACTGTGGTTTTAATGCCATGGCTGCAAAATAGAATTGGTAAGCGTTAGGATATGCCCTTTGTCTCAGGAACAGACCCTTATTTTAAATGACAGACATTTTGATAATTTCGAATTTGTTTCAGGTGGCCCTTAGCAAGAAGCCGAAGAAGCCAGTGACTAAGAAGACGCCTCCCCCGCCCAAAAAGAAGCCCGCGAAAGACGCGAAGGCGGCAAAGCCAGCGGCCAAACCGGCGCCCAAAAAGTGAACACAAATATTATAAAATAAACTTTATGTAAGCTGACAAACTGCTTTTATTTTTGGTTTGTTTCCTTTCGTATCATATCATAACCAATATGCGGACTTGTTGGCACACTTAAGAAACTCCATATAGACGCGCTGCAAGTTAGCCTTATTACTTATTATCTATGCTATATATTATACAGGGTGTAACAGAAAGGGTATAAAAACCCTAAAGGATGTGAATCTGCCTATGAAACTGAACAATTTTCCCTAATAGACTATAAGGGCACTGCATGTTATCCTATGTCATCTAGTACACGAAATTTGCAACTTTGTAGCGATAGTAGTGGCCTACTAGGTCCACAAAATGTTGGTCTGCCAATCCGGAACCTGGCAGGTTTTATACAATCGGAGCGAAAAGTGGTTAAGTGACATTACACGAATGAAATCTATTCGTAGAAATTGATGGTACCTATATAAGTAAAAAACAACAGGTCTGCCTTGCATCCTCTTGGCAGTTTCTTCAGTCCGACCAAATTTGTGGTCCGACTAGCGAAACTGCCAATAGGATGCAAGGCAGACCTGTTGTTTTTTGACCTTCTATTTCTACGAATAGATTTCATTCGTGTAATCTGTCACTTAACCACTTTGCGCTCCGACTATACAAAACCTGCCAGGTTCCGGATTGGCAGACCAACGTTTTGTGGACCTAGTAGGCCACTACTATCGCTACAAAGTTGCAAATTTCGTGTACAAGATGACGTAGGATAACATGCAGTGCCCTTAAAGTCTATAAGGAACATTGATCGAAATATGACAAAAAAATTTGACCTCCCATACAAACTAGCTATCAGCTGATGCAGTTTCTATGGGAGGTAAAAAAAAAATTCATATTTCGACCCATGTTCTTTGGGAAAAGTTATTCAGTTTCATGGGCAGATTCACCTTCAGGGTTGCCCTTTCTGTTACACCCTGTATTATTTTGTAACTTGGTTGAGAGATTACAAAACGTTGGTAGAGATGAAAAATATTCGTCATATAAAAAGTTTGTACTCGGATAACTTGCAGTACCGCCCGTTGTAAAGTTTTTATCTTATATTTTGTATTGATTCGGTCCGAGCTCACCAGTTTTTGATAATGCAAAATGGACATTCTCTATATAAATAAAATACTAAATTGCCTGACAGGTATAAAAACTGCTCGCAGCTGCTGAGCGCGAGCAGACGCAAGGTCTTGCCTGCTTGACCGTTTTTGGGCGAAATCATGCTAGATTTTTTTTACGCTAAATTGTTGAGCAAATTTTTTTTCGTATTTCGAAATGTTATAAAATAAAATTCTTCTGAATGGTAAATTATTAGAAAAGGTTAGATCCAAAAATGTACCTATAACTTTCCTGTTGGGTCTATCTAAATTGAAAATTCAGATATTTTTGTCTTAAGGTGATCCATAGAATACATGAAACAGAGTTAGAAAGGCGAAGTAGGCGGGCCCCGCGTGCCACGGATAGGTCCGTAGGACAAACAAACGTCAAAACCTTAAAATGACCCCTTCAGTCATTTGCCCGACTCAAAGGCGTAAAGAGCAGCGACGTATTTTTTAAGAAAATGCCGTTTTGTGCGATATTTTCACGTCGAGCTCACAGCAAAGATAAAAATTTGCAAAATGGAGGCCTATTGTACCACCGATAACCATTTTGAATACCTTTTTATCCACTATATTTGTTAAAACAAAAATATTTTTTAGCCGGTCGAAACCAGAGCAAAAGTGCTTCCAAAAATACAACGATATCGATAAATTTCTGTATACTGGAATTATTCCTGTAATGTTGAATACTTACTTGTATATATTTTTTAGCTCTGAAGTTAACCAATAATTTTTTAATAATTAAAAAATTAAAAATTGTTTGCACTCATACTAAATCCCAACTTTAGAAAGAGATTTTTGGCAGCTAACCAGGTGATCCAAAAGAAAAGCAAAGATGGATCGATGCCACAGGGCAAAAAGATTGGTTAGCCACTAAAACAAGTTCTACTTGCTCCAAACACTTTTTGGAGAATGACATCATCTTTTCGGTACAAAGAAGACATTTAAAGTCTCTTGCTATACGCTATACCTGTTAGAAACCGAAATCACTTCCCGGAGGGACACCAACTTTACCACACACGTCTTTACTGCTTATATTAATTTAATTTGTTGGTTCTTCTTATTGCTGACTAGCAGTTGCCCACGACTTCATTTGCGTGGGATTCGAAAAAAGAGTAGATATTATGCTTTTCTACGTCTAAGTCCATATTCCTGCCAAATTTAATCAAATTATGTTTAGTGGCTGGGTCGTGAAAGAGTAACAAACATCCAAACATATAAAAATTCAAACTAAAATAAATTATCTTTATAATATTAGTGAGATATAAATAAGAAAAATGTAAATATCATGTAAATAATAAAACAAAACAATGCTTCATGATCTATTTTATTGTTGAAGAATATTTACACGCAGGGATCTTCTAATAAAAAACCGGCCAAGAGCGAGTCGGACTCGCGCACCGAGGGATTCGTACCACCACATAATCACGATTGTATTAGAAATTTCAGTATGTTCCTGTGCTAGATTTTTTGAGTCCGACACGAGCTTGACTAGATTTTATTATTTTTTGTTATTTTATAGCTTATGCACTATAAACATTGCAATTTTCTTGTTTTCAAGTGTTCCCGTTTTTAAGATAGAGCATAAACAAAAATCGCCTAAAAAAGGTCTTTAGTATCGGAGCCACACTTAATTTATATATTTATTACTGTTCATGAGATACAGCTCAAACAAAATTTTGTTGTTGTAGCGGCAACAGATATACACAATTTGTGAAAATTTCAAATTTCTACCTATTACGGTTCATGAGATACAGCCCACTGACAGTCAGACAGACATCGGAGGCATATCAATAGGTCCCGTTTTTCACCCTTTCGGTACGAAACCCTAATAAAGAATGAGTATAAAACTAAAACTCGTATACAAGGTGTAAGTAAATACTTGGCTTCTCAAACAAAAGTTATTATGATGCGTTTCCAGGCAATACACAACACAATAAAACTAATTAAGAACGCATCCTTTCCTTCCCTCTCTTCCCCCCCCCCCCCCCGTACCTGCCTGAAACATCAATGAAAGAGCAATGGCCGCGCGCGCAATTCTGTTCTCATGAAAATAATATCTAAAACGACAAAAACACCTGTGTATAATATAAAGTGACTTTGAATTTACAATGTTTTGTGTAAAGATTGATTGATGCAGTGTGACCTCTAATAAGAACCAGCGCCTGGATTGATATCATCAGGAACGTCCTTCTTCACCCCGCCGCCTGAGAATCGGATCTGTAAACGTTAGTTTAGTATTATTTAATCTGTGATTTTAGTGAGATATAAAAAATAAAACAGCTTGCACAACCTAACATTAGCGTGACGATTAGTTTCTGCGCATGGTGACACGCGGAGAGCCAATGAACGCTTCGCAGTCCTTCCCCCACCAAACCCCGCGCACCCCCGCGACTCGTTTTTTGTGTTCTGCGCATTAACCGCCATCGCTAGAGTTATTGCAAGCTGTACGAATCTAAAACAAACCTATGTTTCGTGAAAAAGTTGTAATCCAGAGTACAATAATCCATTTTATCGATAATTTGCCCAATGAAACATACATCCCTAGCATTTGCACAATAATGATACCAGTATAACACAACAATTTAATATTTCAAAATCGCTAACTTTCTATTTTCAGTAAAGAAAAATCTAAATTATTTTTTTAAGTATTATGCATAGTGTTGCACACATTTATAAATATATTGTTAGGGAAATATTTAAAAGGAAAGTTAAAACAAAGAAAGATCCAATGGATACTTTTTGAACTGTTTTGTGCAAACTTTATTAGTATGGCCACATTTTATCTTTGTCTCTTTCTCACCCAAAAACGTCAGATTTTGACGTTTTTGAAAATAATGTTATAACGTAATGTAATACGGTAAATTTTTGATTGTTTGGATTTGGCTCTTTTGACTTTTTCGATTCACCAGTAGACGACAAATGGCTAGCGGTTTTTTTATGTAGTGAAAATATAATTTATCGTGTAAATGTGTGCAAACTGGCGACACCGGTTCCCGTACAAAATTGTCAGCATTGCCTTTCTAACTCTGTTTCATGTATTCTATGAGGTGATCCGTTTTCCATACAAAAATTCAAATGACTTGCATTCTTACGCGGGACATAAAATTCTGTTGAAAAACGAACGAATACTGCTATTTTTAGTTAAATTTTTCGCGAATTAATACAAAAATACAGTTAATGTACTGAAAGTACTATTTTTGTTAGCAATTTTTGGTTCAATATTACGATTGTGAACACTCTCTCTCACTACCATGGGTTGGCTGGAAGAAATCTCTTTTGGAGAAAGCCCGCCTTTGTAAATGTCCTTTTGTATGTAACTTTCTGTATGTGAATTTGTGCAATAAAGAATATATATTGTGGGCGTGCGGTCAAA
The DNA here is from genome assembly GCA_947532105.1 of Athrips mouffetella. Taxonomy (NCBI): domain Eukaryota; kingdom Metazoa; phylum Arthropoda; class Insecta; order Lepidoptera; family Gelechiidae; genus Athrips; species Athrips mouffetella. The sequence continues at coordinate 12,502,665 of OX383979.1, forward strand.
ACTGTACGGCTGTGCTTTGTGTGCGTGATCGTACTCATGTAAACACGGACTGACGAGAGTAATCGACTTTAGTGGACATATGGAGATATTTTTCTTATCGAAATTGTTGTTAGGCGTTGAAGTTGCACGATGAAATTTACGCGAATCAACTTTTTGCACATATATAGTTGGTACTTATTGCATTAAAAAATAAAACCTTATTTTGCAGCAGTGGCTCCATCTAGTTGCGTTCGGGGCTAAGCTGACCGCAACAGATCACCTTAAGTAGTGATAGTTCCGTTTCTAGCACGGTTTCTAGATAGCTGGACCATTTTAATAAATGATTTATTTATTTTATTCCTCTTCCACCAAAAGTGCATTGTTATAATATCCCAGTTACTGGGATATTATCCAGTACATCACATTCACGCGTGCACGTCCAAGTGTTCAATTATCGCAAAAAATTTGTACATGGCATGGCAACCCTGAGAAACTTCTCGCATCCGCCGCCGTACCGGTCCGGGCGCCGCCCGGTCGATTAGTACACGTGTGCGGCGCAAGAACCGGCCCGGTTTGCAACCGGGGATGGCTCCTAATTCAGAAACTAATTCGGCTTACAATGCTCGTTGAAGTAAGGATATTGCAGTTAACATAACAAAGCCTCCAACAATGTATGCCGATTTAGTCCTTGAATTCAGTTGTGTGATCGTGGCTTTATGTCCGGCGCACAGTCTATACGCGCACACCAAACAGAGATTTTGAAAACATTGCAAAATGGATAGAAATGAAATGCTAAATTTCCTGACAGGCATAGATTGATCTACTCAAGCACGCTCGAGCAGTCCGACGGATGCGAGAGCTTATAAGTTCCCTGAGTAGAAACGGACTCCCCAAGTTTCTCAGGGTTGCCATGCCATGTTGGGACATGCTTGCGTGAATGTGATGGACTGGGATATTGTAGTTTTTGCTGTTCGGTCTATGACAGTATGCGAGAGCTTTTCCTCTCCAGTGACCGTGCATCAGGCACTTTAGCCGGGTGAATTGGACTGGTCGGGAAGCGGGACGGATCGGGAAAATGGACCGAACGGGAAAGTGGACTGGTCGGGAAGTGGACCGAACGGGGAAGTGAACTGGTCGGGATGTGGACCGAACGGGGAAGGGGACTGGTCGGGAAGTGGACCGATCGGGAAAGTGGATTGGTCGGGAAGTGGACCGATCGGGAATGTGGACTGCTCGGGAGGTGGACCGAACGGGAAAGTGGACTGGTCGGGAAAGCGGACCGAACGGGGAAGTGGACTGATCGGGAAGTGGACCGATCGGGAAAGTGGACCGAACGGGGAAGTGGACCGATCGGGAATGTGGACTGATCGGGAGGTGGACCGAACGGGAAAGTGGACTGGTCGGTAAGTGGACCGATCGGAGAAGTGGACTGGTCGGGAAGTGGACCGAACGGGAAAGTGGACTGGTCGGTAAGTGGACTGATCGGGAAGATGGACTGATCAGGAAAGTGGACCGAACGGGGAAGTGGACTGGTCGGTAAGTGGACTGGTCGGTAAGTGGACCGAACGGGAAAGAGGACCGATCGGGAAAGTGGACTGGTCGGGAAGTGGACCGATCGCTCCGGAGGGCTTTATATACTCTTTCTGATACTTTGTAAGGAAAGAAAGGAAACAAAACAAAAGCTATATGTATCACCAGTGGCGTGCACTCCATACATGCAAAAAAGCTCTGCATACCCTGTCGTAGCAGGTGGAGGACTGTGGTCTCTGCCTACCCCAACGGGAAAGAGGCGTGATGTTATGTATGTATGTATACCCTGTGGTCCCAGACGATCAATACAAACGTGCCCCAAATATAAATGATAATGTGAACTTTACTGTAACTCCCGTAAAATGAAAAATCCTAGTCAAAATGTCTGAGTTGGCTTCCCGTATATATTTAGTTACGCGCCATCTATGCTTAGCGGTGAACACTCGCGTGAAGTACTGCAGCGCTCTGCAACTACGGCGTCCCGTGCGCAAAAGCAGTACTAAGCTCTGCTTATTTTTCATACAAAGCATCTCGTGAAGTCTCGTGTAGTACACAGCAAAAGTTTGTCTGTGTGCGTGAAAATGTATGCGTGTGTAGCGCTTGCAGAAGCTCAGCTTATAGTGCGACCCGTCCGAATTGAGAAGCGGTCAAAGTATCGCTTAGTTGTTGAATAGAGAGAGTCCACTTGTTTAGTCGAATTGACCATCATTGTTTCGAATGTAAAACCGATATAGCAGTTTTTACGACGAAGTTTTGTAGCATGAACAAAATCTGAAGAAATATAGGCGCGTTGATTCGATTTAAAAAAATGTAATCAGTAAAAATACGTAAAGAATAGGTACAATATGAAATAATACGTAAATTAAATATATTTTAATATTTTATTAATTAGCGCAAAGTAATCCATCTTTGGATATCATGGACCTATTAGGGTCGCAATCCAAAACAGTGAGCATTTTTCTGCCAGCAGGATATCTTTATATAACATCCATATAAATTGGAAAAAAAATGTGCATACCCTGCCTAAAATCTCTGTGCACGCCACTGTGTATCACAAGATATTTAATTTTTTTTTAAAAGGAGATTTCATTAATCTTTTACTACTAGAAAAAAGGTGTTAAATTACGCTTAGCTATATTTAATTCTGTGGCTATATGTTAAAATATAATATAAATCCAGAGGTCACGAAAGAGCGTCAAGTCTTGTTATTACCGCAAAATCATGCTTTAATAAAGATATTTTCGACTAGCTGCATGTTAAGCGATAGTGCATTTTTCTGTGTGTATTGTGGTTACGAACATGTGCCTTGTTACGAACTCCTTTTGTATTAATTATGTTTGTCCAAAATGGATATGTTAAGCAGAAAAGTAAAATGATTACTCAAGTCAAGTCAATCTACCAATATACGAAACAGTAACCTAAACCAACTTTGGTGTTACCATTCTTCCAAACTAATTTCCTTTACCAGACAGCCCAAAAAAGCTGTAAATAACCAAATAAACTTGCTGAAGAAAAAATGTTCAACTGCTCGTCGCCTAATGTCTTTAATTTCATAATTTTTCACGGAAAAGGTGTACCTACACACGGCCGCACATTAGTAGAAACACTTTTGGACCTTATGGCGTGGTAATAGAGTTAAAAAAGTTTCTACCGACAAGCGGTTGATTGACCGTACCAGATACTCGTAGAGGCTAAACGGAAGAATAGTTGCAGGATGATGATCTCGTGTAATTGAAATCTTTTCGGTGTCGCTCTTTTGTGAACTCTTATATACCTAAGTTTAAAAGCATAACACATCCATCACGCATGCAGTTGCAGAAAGCCGCATTAAATAAATATAAATATTGGGGGACATTTCACACAAGGTCATCTGATCACAAAACTAGGCAAAGCCTGTACGATGGGTACCAGAGACTGATATACATACATAAATAGATAAATAACACCCAGACACAGAACAAACACTTGTATTCATCACACAAATGTTTGCCGTGGGCGGGGATCGCAACCGCAGCCCATGGCGAGAGAGGCAGTGTCACTACCAACTACACCAAAGGGCTTGTCAAATTAAAGCCAGAGTCACACTGAGGCGGTAGCGGAAGCGTTCCGGGGGCGGTATTTTTTGTAAAGTATGAATTCTTATGCGCAGTATTTTCTTCCCGCACATCCGCCCACGGACGGCTTTCGCAATCATACCTGTGTGACTTGGGCTTAAGAGGGTATCCTAGCTGCATTTCTTCCATACAAATGTATACCCGTATTTCCTCCCTCGATAATGCCAGTGGAGCGCTGGTACCTCAGAGTAAAAAGACTATAGAGTCCGTCGTAAACGGCCCATACAAAGCCCTGCCTGCAGGGCCCTGCTTGCAGTGCGCACTGCCAATCGTACCGTGTATGGTGTTGCAGGGCCGAAGTAACGGCGATTTTGTCGGCCCTGCATGCCCACACAAAGTACGATTGGCAGTGGCACTGCAAGCTGGGCCCTGCAGGCAGGGCTTTGTATGGGGCCCTATATACATATTCTGTATGAGCTAGTGAAGAGTAAAGCGTATCCCATCGCCTATATCGCTCTCGCCTATACTAGTTGGTCAAAAATCTGTTAAGTTTTACAAAAATCAAGAAATCTTTAAAAATCTAATGTTTTGATACCAAAAATAATTGTATCAGCTCAGTTTTGGAGAAGAAAACACGGGAAAGTGGAACGTCGTTTTGTAGGTAAAGTCGGTCTAAGCTGTAGGTTGTCCCTATCGCACACTTGGGAGGATTGTCGGAGCGCAGCGAGACAGTAATAGTTTGTACAAATAGCTATTTCTCGGACTAGGATACCCTCTTTAAGTCTCAAGTGCATTCCTTTTCTATTTTGTTGACAAAGAAACTGTCAAAAATAGAATTAAATGAAATGGAGCTTTCTGCAATACATCTTAAATCGTTCAACAAGTCGTGTAAAGAACAAAGTAAACAGTCTATTTTTTTTGCAGAGTTTTCATAGCCCTTTAACGGGACATATGTAACCCGAAAAAATCCCGTGTTAGGTAATATATTTCATGTGTTTCCACATACAACTAGAGGCTCGTAAAGGAACATTTAGATCCTTAAAAAAAAATTAAAATGGTCTTCCATCCCTTTCTAGCAACAGTGCCAGCTGTATGCTAGAAAGAGATGTAGGCCTATTTACGCGGCAAGATCTTAGGAAATCTAATCTATGGTCAGGGACATTTTGCCGTCCGCGTGTACTCTCTAATGAGTATTCAAAGGTGTCGATAGATGGCGCTGAAGAGAGATGCTAAAGAACTTTAAAAAAATCTGTCATAGATGAAGCGTGAAGTAAATAAAACTCCTTAAACAACACTAGGAAAAATTTTGTTGACAGTTAAATTTTCCTACAACAACGCCATCTATCAAGAAAATTAAAGCTAGTATTTCTTTTGTAAAAACCGGCTCATTGTATAATTATCATACTTACTTGAAATCTCTTTAGGTAATACAGGGTGTCTACTCTCAATTTTCGATGTATCGATACAATACTATTCGAAACATGCGAAATCAAAACTTCGTCTCTTGACGATAGAGTAGGATATTGCATGGTTGCCAATTTGAAAATTCATCCAACCAATATTCCACTTTATTGTCAGTGAATGAAGTTATGAATACTGAAGGGTGAATACTATATCGATACCATACTGAAGGGTGTGAATGTGCCCATGAAACTGAACAACTTTTCTCAAGGAACATAGGTCGTAGAACAAAATAAATTTTTGAAAAGTTCGTAATTTGAATTGTTTTTAAACTTATCTTTTTATTCTATCAACAAAAAGATCTCAAGCGTCACTAAAAAATCTTTTGCGTAAAATTTTCATACAAAATGTACGGGAAAAGTTTTTTGCAATTTGTGACTCTTTGAGTACTCCAACGATGGTTGGTCTCTTAGAAGCTTTTGATCAGTATTAGAAACAGGATCGATTGGCATCAAAATCTTTATTTTTTTGGTAAAATGACAATTTTCTTGCTGACTGTACATTTTTTTTTGAAAATCAGTGTATGGGGATCAAAATTCCATAAAAAATATGGATAATCTCCTAAGACCATTTTCGTGTAGCTGCAACGGATAAGGTAACTTCCCCTTACTGACCCGCTGAAAGTTTCCACCCTGTATAAGGTCCTAGTGAAATAGTGAACATAATTTTAGTATATTAATCAGACCATGAAACTGAACAACTTTCCCCACGGAACATAGGTCGAAATACGATACTAAATTTTTGACCTTCCATAGAAACTGCATCAGCTGATAGCGCATTTTGTATGGGAGGTCAAATTTGGTTTTTCGTATTTCGACCTTTGTTCCTTTGAGAAAGTTGTTCCGTTTCATAATCTAAGTAAGATGCTAAAATTATGTTCACTATTTCATTAGGACCTAAACGAACATCAGTGAGTGTACTTTATCTGAGGTCTTGCTGACCTATTAACATTTTTTATTAAACGTAAAACTATTATCAAAACACGACCAAAGTTTCCTTTTCACGTGCGGTTTTTATCTGAATTATATCTTTTTCATTGATAAATTTCTTCACGTCGTCAGCCTGCATGCTCGAAGTACCTTTCCTGATGAAGGACACCGACGTGTTGTGGAACGTACGTATATGATTCCGCACATCCTGGATTTTGCGGAAAGATCTGGAATAATAAATAAAAATAAATAAACAGCATTATTTTTTATCATCTCGGTAAAGTAAAGAGAACAACTTTTCAAGGAACAGTGTGGTGTGCGGCGTTAGAAGAGACGAGTTAATTAATGTCCCTCAACACAGAATCCTCAGAGAAAAAAACTGCATAAAAAATTATTTTGACGATGCCAAAAAATAGTCATGAAATAGTCATAAATAGTCACCATAAGGATAAAAATAGTCGCGTTACAATTCTAGAGTTATAGCTATGGTTTGCTGAGGATTATGGGCATAGGCTATACACAGAATCCCCAGCTTTGATGCAAGCAAACCGTGGGGACTATCGACTTGGTTTTTATTTTAAAAAATAGTCATGAAATAGTCGTCTTGACTTCTAAATTCTCTTCAGAGTTACAGGGGTAGCTTGCTGAGGATTCTGTGCATAACATTTCACGGACGCAGATTTTTAAGCCTATGGATGAAAAATCTGAAATAAAGATTTATTTATTTATTTATTTATTTAAGAGGCTACCTCCCGTACACTAGCGCCCCCATAATATTGCTCACTAAATACAAAACTTATCGATAATCTGGAAAGACAGATTGAAGTAATGGTATCCTAGTTTATTCAAAACCTATCAATTCGTATTTTGATCTGTTGTAGTGTATGGCACCTTAATTGTAGAGTATAGAGATACCTTTATAATGTAATTTTGGATAAGCCATAGTAACGTATAAACCTTGTAAGGAAATATCAGCTAGACGTATTGAGTTATTATTATTATTATTCTTTCTGTATTGTTTTTATTCACCCTTATGTGGGGAAATACGACACTTTCGCGGGCTTTTGGCCAAAACGAAAATGAAGGAAAGAGACAAAGAAGTAGAAGGGTAGTAGAAGTATATTAGTTGGAAGCCGAAATAAACTTTCGAACGATGCGGCACGTATTCAGTATAACTGCTTTCTGGAGGAGGATGTAAGTCATTGGGTGTATCTGTAGTGATTTCAAACTGGCATGTAAGGTGTGCGGTATTACTCCTGTGGCTGATAAGATGATGGGTATTGTTTTGACAGTGTCTACACGCCATTGAGTCTTAATTTCAATTGCTAAGTCAGCATATTTATTATTATTATTAATAAGATTTATTCAGAACGAATTTTACACAATTCATTTTACAATTAGTGGCACAGCAGACGACAGACTTTTTGTTCTGACAGTCCGCCAGTGTGGCCGGTACTGCAATTATTTTCGTATTACTATAGTCATTGACATGAAAATAAACGCTCCTTATATTTGAATTTTATTCCGATAAAAACTATAATTTTCGCAATACCGGCCACACTGGCGACAATGTCCGTGACTGCCCGCGTATGTCCGCCCCTTCATCTGCTGAGCGCCTTAATATTCGCGAAACTGCATGACATTTGTCGGCGATATATCAGCACTCTTAGTTTAATAAACAAAAACAAAGGTGCAATTTCTAAATATTTAACTAAAATTGTAGTAAATAATTAAGTACCTAATCCTAAATTTAATGTTATATTGTAAACTTTAAAATATAAAAAAAATATAGTTTTACAATTTGCTAGTCTTTTCTTAAAAACAGTTTTACTTGACCTAGGGTCTATCTCAAAACTTATATCATTAAATTTTTCAAAAAAAAAATATTACTCGCTAAATACGAAACTTGTCAAAAAACCGGAAAGACATATTGAAGTAAAGGTACGTTTGTTTATTTAGAAACTATTTACTCTGTAAAATAAAGTTCACTGTAGTTATAGATACAAAAACTGCTAAAAGTGGCGTTTTTCGCACTTTTTGTATCTGTATCTACAGTGAACTATAGTTTTCAGGATTGATAGGTTCTAAATAAACTAGGGTACCTTTACTTCAAATTTGTAAGACAGATTTTCGATAAGTTTTGTATTTAGCGAGTAATATTTTTTTAACTGATGGGGGCGCTAGTTGGCTGGGGGTAACCCCTTAACCGTTACAGCTACACTTATTAGTCTATCCGTAATTTATCGTGAAATTTTGATCCCTATTCACAGTTTCACTACTACTACTCGTAGTACAAAAAAAAGTTTAAAATGGCAAAAGAACATACGTACTCAGCAGGACACATTGTTGCATATATTTAGAGCAGGACAGCGCTATGCGTGAGAGCAGGACGGAGCGATACGTGTCTCTGTCGCTCCAATATCTTACGCGTCGCTCTGTCCTGCTCTCACGCTACATCATTTTGATTGTAGGTGTCCAGTTTTAGCTGCAACACTTGGACTACGCGTTGGTTCTGGCTGCCTTTTCTCTTGCTACAAATGATCATTTAAAGAAAAACTGAATGTAAATGAAACAGAGAATTTGTGCAAAGGTTTATGAAAATAGAAAAAAAAACGAACGTCCCTAGCGAGTTAAAAATATAGAAAAAAACATTTATAATGTACTGATAAATTATGAGAGAAGGACCAAAATGAAATGAAGCGCACTAATGGAAAACGATAGGAAATTGATGATAATATTATAAAGATGATTAACTGATGAACAATAAATTTGTCATTTAAGTAACAAGATTTTGGTTTTCTTATTTTGACCTATATTCCTCGGGAAAAGTTGTTCAGTTTCATAGGCAGATTCACGCCTATCCGTTACACGCTGTATACATAGGGTGACTTTTAATTAGTTCTTGCTAGCAAAATATATGCATGTACTCATGATAATGAATAACTTTTCCCAAGGAACATAAGTCGAAATACGTTAAACCAAATTTGACCTCCCATACAAAAAGCGTTATCAGCTAATGCAGTATCTATGGGAGGTCAAAACTTGATTTTCGTATTTCGACCTATGTTTCTTGGGGAAAGTTGTACAGTATCATGAGTACATTCATATCTTTTTCTATCAAGAACTAATTAAAAATCACCATATATAACTACAAGAACACTATACCTGCAAGCTCTAAGCAAACAAGACAGACAGTAAAAAAGCAAATAAAAAACAAAAAAAGTTAAATAACCACATTAGGAATCAAACAAACTAGGGAAGTCAGACAAGCTAGGAACTTATAACTAATCGATACCAGCAAGCTCTTTGCAAACAAGGAGTAGGAAAAGCAAATTTAAAACTAAAAGGTTTAATAAGCCACAATAAGAATAAAACAAAATAGTAAAGTCAGACAAGCAGAGAAATAACAACTAAAAAAGAACACTTTACATGCATGCTCTTTGCAAACAAGACAGTGAAGAAAAGCAAATATACGACGGGAGTTCAATAAGTATTGAGAATGAACAACATAGTGGGTGTAAAGTCTATTGATGTTTATGAGTATCGATAGTTTATTTCACTAACTGAAAAACCAAACCCAACCAAACCTTACTGATTGTATCAAAAACTTAGGCCATAATATTTAGAAACGTGTAATTAATGAGTTCAACAGCCATTCAGCAAATCCAGCAGGCAACGTGAAAATTAAGAAAGGAAAGTTTCGATCGATGCCTTTCAACAAGCAGAGTTAGAACAAGTTAACCACTCTCCCCACTATATTTACTGACAGTTCTGTATTCATAGTAACTACTATCTGTTCCCAAACACCGAAGGAGAAAAGGTGTCTACTCTCAATTTCCGATATATCAATACGATACTACTTCGATGCAGTCGAATTCATAACTTCGTTCACTTACAATAGAGTAGAATATTGGTTGGATTAATTGTCAAATTGGCAGTGACTAGCATCCAACTATCCTACTCTATCGTCAAGGGACGAAGTTTAAATTTGCATATTTCGAATAATATCGCATCGATATACTAAAAATTTGTTGACACCCAGATACGGAAGCAAAATCGAAATAAGGGATCAAGGCTTCGGAAAACTGCGAGATTCAGGGTCCTAAGAGTTGTTGAAGCTACGTAGAAAAGTACATGATTAATTTATCGATAGCCGTATATTTTCTGGGTCATTCTCACTACTTATTGAACGCCGTAGTTTTTACTCTAAAATGGTTAAATAACTAAGGAATCTGCGGCAACGTACTTGCTACATAACGGACAGTCTGCCTTCACCCGACTCTCTCGATGTATCTCCCACATGTGATCCCACAAGGTCGACTTTTTGTCGAACTCTACGCGGCACAACTACAATCATAACATTAAATAATAGATTTTTAATAGGTAGGTACACTCCAGATTTGATGTTGACTGTACGCGTCGAGGTGTGCGGCCAAAACTAACTCTTGCCCTAACCGTTTATGCGCCGAACTCGAAAAACGAGGCAGGTGGAGGGAGACGTGCGAATCGTTTATTGGCTCTTCGCCTGTCACCCATGCGCAGAAAAAAGCCGTCAGGGTCAGAGTTGCTTTGAACTTATTGTTAGTATATCGTTTAAGGTTCCATGGAACAAAAACCAGAATATTTAATATCGTCAACTGTGATGGATGGTGTACGTCAAAATCAGTTCAAGGGACATTAACTGGGGGTGTTTCAAATTGGAACACAAAATTAGCTACAAAATTCACATCTAGGGAGTATCTATTAACATTAAAAATGAGGCTAGGGCAAGGCAACTTACGTTACATCGTTTAGTCTTTACGTGTCTCTTGTATGAAGACCTCTCATAGAACAATTTGTCACACTGCGGACACTGTATGGGCTTCGTCGTGAGGTGCATCTGAGAGAACAAGTAAAAAAAAAACATTTTAAAATTATGACGAACTTTTGTAGGCTTTAGTGCAAAGTCCATCTAGGACAGTAGGTACTACCCTCTTGCGTATTTCTACCGTAACGCAGCAGTGTTGTGCTGTGTTGCGGTTTGAAGGGAAGGGAGCGAGTGAAATTACCGGCACATGAGACATACCATTTTAACTGTCACAGTTTGGCGATAATTTAGTTTGTAAAAATGCAACCTGCATTTTTACAAACTACCTTTCGTAATTAATAAATATTAAAAAAAAAAAAAAAGTTCTCAGGGTGAACATGCTAAACATCGTCTAAAACACGTTTAAAAAAAAAAAAAAAATAGTAGTGAAGTCCCCCTTAATTTGTTTTTAATATTTATTTTTATTATTTGATGTTATGGCAGCAACAGAAATACATAATCTGTGAAAATTTCAACCGTCTACCTATAACGGTTCGTGAGATACATCCCGCTGACAGACAGACGGACGGACAGATATCGAAGGCATATTAATTCCGTTTCTCACCCTTTGGGTACGGAACCCTATAAAGGCTTTAAAAATAATAACGCCTAATTATAAGAAACTACAGAATCCGTAGAAACTACAGAACCCTGCACTGCGCGTTGCCCGATCTGATATGCAGTTTCCTTAGCCTGGACTGTCCCAAAATTATTATTATTATTAGGAGCCTGTTGTATCTCACTGCAGGGCAAAGGCCTCTCTCACACCTTTCCACTTTTCCCTTTCCTGGGCCAAATGCTTCCAGTTATTGGCGCAAGTGTCGAGCTCATCCCTCCATCTTTTTCTAGGCCGACCACGACGACGCTAGGCGTTAGGTGGAATCCATTCTGTCGTTCGTTTTGCCCATAGTTGTGGTGGCATTCGGGCGACGTGGCCAGCCCAGTTCCACTTAAGATTGGCCGCCTTAGTAGCTACGTCAAAAATCTGTGTTTTGGAGCGTAGCGTAGTGTTTCGTACTCGGTCTGTGAGCTTCACTCCGAGTATGCTACGCTCCATATTACGCTGGCAAACCTTGAGTTTGGTTTTTTGGATGTCCGTCAAAGACCAAGTCTGAGCTCCGTAGGTAAGGATAGGAAGAATGCACATGTCCATGAGTTTCCTCTTTAGAGTCATTGGAAGGTTTCCCAAAATTACAAAAGTTAAATTTCTTTGTCGTTATTTCTTACCTGTATATGTCTTTCGATACGACGTTTTGAATGAAACTTTTTACTGCAGGTGTCACATTCAAATAATCCCTGGAAAAAAAAAGTTATTCAAAGCCTGTGAGTCGAAGCAAAGATTCAAAGAATAAGATCCGCCCAGAGGGCAAACCAGACCCAATCCTAGGAATTAACTCATCCCATCATAGCACTCACTGGTTCATCTTTTTTTTCACATTGACATATTGGTCCACACTGACTCATACTGATCCACGATGACTTATGTTGGTCCACAATGACTCATATAGGTACACACTGACTCATATCGATCCACAGTAACTCATATTGGTCTGTACTGACTAATAAAGGTTCACAATGACACAGACTGGTCCACAATGACTTATATTGGTCCACAATGACTCATATTGGTGCACATTGACTCATACTGGTCTACAATGACTTATATTGGTCCACAATGACTTTTATAGGTACACACTGACTCATATTGATCCACACTAACTCATATTGGTCCCCACTGACTCATAAAGGTTCACAATGACTCATACTGATCCACAGTGACTTACATTGGTCCACAATGACTCATATTGGTACACACTGACTCATATTGGTCCCCGCACTGACTTATATTGGTCCACATTAACTCATGTTGATCCACACTATACAATACAAATGAAAAAATAAAATAAACAATATAACTTTATTTTCTCTCACACAGATTACTAAATAAGGTGAACTTAGTCATTAAATGGTTAGGTACTCAACAGATTAAATCTATGTGAGAGACTGGTTTCTCTACTAGGAGACCTGTATTACAGATAACCAGCCTCTCTAATTCTGGACCAGGTGAGTAAAAGGTAAGTACATAACTATACATACATACATAATATCACGCCTTGTTCCCGTCGGGATAAGCAGAGACCACAGTTCTCCACCTGCTACGATCTTGACATACTTCCCTTGCTTCCTGAACTTTCATCAATACATAACTATATAGGGTCTTACTACAAAAAAGTTAGACATCTGTTGAACACTTGATTAAAAAAATGCGCACAAAATAACTGGCTATGTCAGTTGATGCGCAGAAGTCAAGTCATAAGAAAATAAGTCATTTTTGACTTCTGCGCATCAATGACATAGACAAAGTTATTCGATAAGATTGTTTCAATCAAGTTTTCAACAGATGTCTAAATGTTTTGTAGTAAGACGGATAAAGTCTAATCCAAAATAGGTAGATGAGTGAGAGTGGATGTGACTGAGTATATTGTGTGTGTATGCATGTATGTGTATGTGTAAGTGTGTGAATGTAAATGAGGACGAATATAAAACACAATCCAAAGTTGCAAACAAAACTTTCACTGATTAGATTAATGAGAAAAAAAAAATATCAGGGATTTAAACTAGCACGGGTTAGCGAGCAAATCACGTCTGCACTCAGCAGCGATTTAGAGGGGAGAGGACACTAACTCATATTTGTCCGCACTGACTCATACTGGTTCACAATGACTCATACTGATCCACGATGACTTATATTGGTCCACAATTGCTCATATTGGTACATATTGACTTATATTGGTCCGCACTGACTTATATTGGTCCACATTAGCTCATATTGGTCCACACTAACTGATATTGGTCTACACTAACTCATATTGGTCATACTGGTTCACGTTGAATCATACTGGTCCAAAATGACTTACATAGGTCCACGATGACTCATATTGGTACACAATGACTCATATTAGTACACACTGACTCATATTGGTCCACACTGACTCGTATTTGACTGGCCTGTTGGCGTGGTTGGTAGTGAGCCTGCCTTCTACGACGTGGGCCGCGCGTTCGATTTCCAAACAGGGCAAACATTTATGTGATGAGCTTGAATGTTTGTTCCGTGTCTGGGTGTTATAATAATTATAATATCCAAACACAGAACAAACATTCTAGCTCATACACAGGGTGTTCCGTAAATAGAGGATATCCCTTCACCCACCAAGAGGCCTCATCGTGGCCTACAACATGCCAAAATATAGTCTGATAAAAAAGTGTAAGATTTTTGAGTTTTAACCTATTTTCTCTTTTTTTTCTATTTTTTCCGCCTTGTAGCAGTTTTTAGGGTTCCGATACCAAAATGGTAAAAAAAAGGAACCCTTATGGTGCCGCTCTGTCTGTCTGTCTGTCCGTCTGTCTGTCACACCTCTATATCTCAGCAACCACTTACGCTATCGAGCTGAAATTTGGAATAGTTTTAGAATATAGTTGCCCAACTTAATTGCACATGAAAATTTTTTGAAAAAAGTATGATTATTAATGTAAAGGGGGCCAAAATAGGGGGGGCCAAATTCCAAATTGTCGCTACTAGGTCGAGTGGGGTATCATATGAAAGGGCTTTACTTGTACATTTTAAAATATATTTTTGTATTTTTTTAAGTTTCTTAGTTTTCAAGTTATGATGAAAAATGTCAAAAAAAATACCATTCCCCCCCCCTTATCTCCGAAGTTTGAGTAAGGGAAAATCTGAATTAATTACAGTTGACAGAGGTTTATGTAAACTTTACAGCAAAAATAAAACGATCTTTCTAAGTTGCACAGTTTTTCAGAAATCTGCAAAAAACCTTTACAAACAAATTTAGTTTTGCGGTCCTGAAAATGGACTTTATTGCTTCCAAAAATACTATAGGTATATCGGAACCCTCGGCGCGCGAGTCCGACTCGCACTTGACCGGTTTTTTGTTGCTGTGTCTACAAATGATAACTTTTTGGCTTAGTTTTTTTATTATTTGTGGACATTTGCTTTATCTACAACAGTTTTATTTTCAACAGTGAATTAGAACTGAAATTTAAAAAAGTCTGTTATGCGAGGTTTTTAAATTGACCAAAACGAACCACTAACTTTGGTGGGCTATTGTGTAAAAAAAATGTACCACACGTGCCGTGCCCACGACTTTAAAAACTTGCTTAGTTTATGCCAATTTTAGAATAGTATCACTGTTACACATTTTCCGAATGGTTTTTTTTTATTGAATTTTTAAGGACAAAAGTCGCATTTTGGACCTTGCATAAATTTGACTTTTTTAAATTTCACTGTTGAAAAAGACTGTTTTAGTAAAGCAAAAAAAAAATTACCACAATTAAAAACAAAAATCAAAAAGTTATCATTTGTAGACACAGCAACAAAAAAACTGCTACAAGGCGGAAAAAAAAAATCAAAACTCAAAAACTTTACTTTTTATTTGGCTATATTATGGCATGTAGTAGGCCATGATGAGGCCTCTTGGTGGGTGAAGGGATATCTGCTATTTACGGGACACCCTGTATATATATCCACAATGACTCATATTGGTTCACACTGATCCATTTTCGCTGGCTTTAGCTTTAGCTCTCAGAAAAATCTAAATTGTTAAACAATCTTGTTCTTTCCGTCAAAAATACTCTAGTTTTAGTGTAAAGGCTGCCAAATAGCTTTAAAAAATGGATCATACTCACAGAAATTTTGTGAACCTTCTTGTGTTTGGTGAAGTTGCTCGAGTCGGAAAAACATTTCTTGCACATTTCACACCGGAACATAGGCAGGGCAGCATGGTCGCGCATGTGACCGCGATATTCGTCCGGCTGACAAACAAGCAAAACATTAAGATACATATTTATAAAGGTTTATTTCTGGACCCCAAATTTTTTTTACGACTTACCCAAACCAAAGTTGCGAGTGTTTAGGTTTTTTCTGGGCAAGCATGTTCAAACGTCGATTTAGATTCATTTTTTCAATGTAGATCCTTTACTTATTAAATGTCATGCAAAATACAATGCAAATAGAACGAGTCTACTACCGCTTCGGATCGTGCTATGGCAGAGTAAAAAAACTGCAAGAAACCAGAGCAGCATGGCCTACTTTAAGAGTCTGCTTTGTTTGTACAATGTATTTCTTGTGTTTCGCTGGAATATCAGAGCACCATACCTCTTTGTCATTGATGTAGTCATCTAATCAATAACGCCAAAACGTTTTCTTGCAATTAGTTGTGAGAAAATGATTTTGAATCTTTTAACTCATAAGACATTTTGTGCAACTTTTCATTGGCGTGTTTGCGTGGTAATTACCTTTCTAAAGCGCTCCCTGCAGAGTTGGCAGCTGATCATATGCCTAAAGGAGGCATTGTGCAGCAAATGATATGCGTTCTTTTATTGTGAGGATGATAGGATACCTTTCTAAAACGCTCCTTGCAGAGTTGGCAACTAATCGGAGGGTGCCTCACGGAGGCGTCGCGCAGTAAATGCTCAATAAGATGACGCTTGCCTTCGTTCCGGCGCCTGAACTTGCGATCGCACATCACACACTTCCTAAAACATCTGATGGTCCCTTCATTTAGCAACATCTGGGCTGCAATATGAATTAGAAGATGTCCACATTATCGTTACTGTTGTCGCTGAGACATAATAAAATTAGGGACTTGTGAAATGCTTAAGTGATTTGATCAAATCCCGGAATAAGATCAAATCCTTTATTTTATCATATTGCTGAAATCTCTAGATCAAAAACCTAAACTATTTTAAATTTGATTAGGTTTTATTTAAGTTAGATTAGATTATGTTTGGTTAGTTCAGGTTATGTTTCTTTATCTTAGATAAGAATCGGTTAAGTTAGTTTAGAAATAACAGAATTGGTAATGTTTAGCTCTCCTAGGATTTGATCAAATCACTTACGGATTTTCAAATCATATAAAGACATTTTCATAACAACCAAATAATTTACTGAATGTAGCTTAGAATATTTTTGATCTTACCTAAGACTTTCTTGATTTGATCCGGCAAAGCGTCGTCAACAGTGAAATTCTTATTATCTACCGAAATCTGTTCATCTACCACCAATTTATCTTCATCATCATTATCTACCTCGGGTAACTTAAAATGTGCCTCCCAATGACAAAAAAAATCCCCGAGTTTCACTTTTTCCGAACAAACATTACACTGATACAAGCCTGACGTTTTCGAAGAAACACACGACGTTTCAGTCAGTACTTGCATCTTCCTGAACATCTTTTTAATATGACATTCCAAATGTCTTTTGACTAAGAAAATATCGGATGTTGGTATGTGTTTGAAGCAAACCGGGCATACGCCATGTTTTAGGTTATGTTTGGTAAAATGGTAGAAATATGATGACAAGTCTTCGAAAAACTTGTTACATTTTGTGCAAGTTATATTGGTCCAAACGAAATTCTTCTGCTCATAGTATCTACGATAGCGGCAGGGACCTAGGTGCATTCTATATTCTTCGCGTAGGCCTACGAATAGACACTTCTTGCAGCGGTAAATTTTTTTGTTCTTTTGTGAAGATTTGTTTCCCTTCACATTTTTTTTGCTTGGTTGTTGTTTAATACTGATTTTAGGTTCTAATTGAGCCATATCGACATCCGAACCGATTTCTCTGGACATGTCTGATGTCGATACGTCACTTTTTTCAGATTTAACATTTTCCGCAGAAACTGTGACGTCAACCTCTGGTGTTTTTCCCAAACGAAGCCTAATAATGTCATCTTCATTGTCGTCATCGATTGGTTCTTCTTTTATACTAACGTCCTCGAGTCTGATGCCTGTCGCTTTAAAAACTTTGTTTACTTCTTCTAAGCATGCCCTACGGTTCATTTCAGTTTCGCTTTCTGTTTCAGAGTTGTCATCACTAATTTCAATTCCATCTTCACATTTCTCATCAACAATTTCAATAACGTCTTCGTCATTGTGTGGTTCTAATTCAGGTCCTGCTTTAACAATATTATGTACAATGCCATCCTTGCTATCAATAATGTCATTTTTGTCATAAACAATGTCGTCTTTGTCATCATCCATTTCAATTTCATCTTCCTCAAATGTAAGTGTTAAATCATCTTCTGTTTTTACAATAAACAATTCAATATTTGTGTTATAATCCTTGCTTACAATTGTGGAATTTTGGTCATAAACAATGTCGTCTTTGTTTTTATGATAGAGCTAAAACAAACAAACATATTTCTTTAAAGGGGACCCCCATATACTTTTATTTTTTCATTGTTTTTATTATTTGTTAGATAATCCACCATAATAACATTAATAACACAATAGTCTTTGAAAATTTCAAACATATAGCTAATATGGTTAAAAACATTCAGCCCTTAAATGGATAGACAGAAAAGGCAGTTTTTGAAGTTGGTAGGGCTTTTCTGCAAAGTTGGTCTGGGGAAAATTACAAAATGTTAATTTTTCGTAATTTCTTACCTCCATATGTCTTTTGATACCATGTTTTTTGTGGAACTTCTTACTGCAGATGTCACATGAAAACAATGCCTGAAAACAAAACAAAAGTTGATATAAAGCAAAGATTCAACGAATAAGATCCGCCCAGAGAGTATCAGACCCAATCCTAGTAATAAACTCTCCATGACCCGTGGGCCCTCACTGGTCTATATTGGCCCTCACTGGCCCATCATAGCCCCCATTGGTTCATCTTCGCCCACATTCTCATACTGGTCCATCCTAACTCATTTTAGCCCATACTGGTCCACACTAGCTCATGCTATGACTGGTCTGTTGGAGCGGTTGGTTGTGGGCCGGCCGTTCGATTTCCGCATAGGAAAAACATTTGTGATATGAGCATGAGTGTTTGTTGTGTCTGGGTGTTATAAAAACATATACAACGTGTTAATAGAATAAGCGAAACCCTCATACACCCCAACTGATTTTTATTAAAATAAATCGATTCCCGTAAAAAAAATCTTAAGAATATAATTTTTCTTCTAGATATTGTTATTTTAAAGTTTCATCGTTGTTCTAGTAAATTTTAAAAGAAGCGGCAGAAATTCAAATAAAAAATAAAAAAATAGAACAGTTTATTTCAAATAAAATTATGAAAAATTTCATGCACCAAGCGCTTAATCTTATTCTAAAACTAAAGATTATGTGCGCTGGAGGAGTTTAAACCTGCGCGCGCAGTTTAAAATTAAATATAAAGAAAAAATATTTAAATTATTTTTATATATGTCAGGGGGTACACATCTCAACTACCCTCTTCTTGGGAGTTGTTGTATTGTATACGGGTACGCGACCCCGGCTCCCCGAGCTATTACTAACTCATCCCGATCCTTCCGAGAAAGTAATATCCTTCTTACCCGATTCCTTTCCTATACGAATTATTCCTGTCCCAAGAAACCTATCCCTCCCGTTCCTTTTATTCCTGCCCATTCCGCCAATCTAAGGTTGACCGTGCCGATGGATGCGTGGCTAGAGGCGAGTCTAGTCGATAGCGGTCACAACGCCCTGGGCCCGGGCGAACCCAGAAATAGGCTAGCCTTGTCCTGGTATTGTGGGGCTCTGCCTGGATGGACCACCTGAACATCCTTTACTGCTCGTGGGAACGCAATGGATTCTACCAAAATTATAAATTCAAATGGCGGCGATGTGATTCGCAACGCATCACGTCCCGTTCCTCGCGGGGGCGAAAAGCGGACTACGGAGAGCCGCTTTGCTACGATGAATGTCAGAGGTGCAATGAATGGCAAAATAGATGAAGTATGTAAGATGATGGATGAAAGGCGTATAGACGTACTGTGTGTGAATGAGACTAAACGGAAAGGTTGTGACACCACAGAACATGGCCCTTACACAGCGTGCTGGTCTGGTGTTCCCAGTACCAGCAGAGGCTGTCAGGGAGTTGGTGTCATACTTTCCGAAAGAATGGTAGAGTGCGTGAAAGAAGTCGAGTGTGTGAGCCCAAGACTCATCTGGGTCAGGCTAAAAGTCGGACTGACTCGAATCTTCGTTCTGGGTGCATATGCACCTACGGATGTGGGTTCGCGAAGGTCTCCAAAAGCCCAAAAAGAGATAGATGAGTTTTGGGAAAATATGAGACATACATTAGGGAAATGTGAACAGAATGAACGAGTTATCATGCTAGGTGATTTTAATGGATGGGTAGGAAGAAAGCGTGACGGTTATGAAAGCGTTGTTGGTAAGTTTGGTGATGAACGTGTGAATGAAAATGGTGTAAGTCTGCTTGAGATATGTTTGGAATGGAATCTTTTTGTGGCAAACACTATGTTTGACCACAAAAGGATCCATATGTATACAAGAGAGGAGGGTGATGCGAGAAGTATGATCGATTTTGTAGTTGTGGATGAAAGATTGAGGAAAAGGGTTCTGGACGCTCGCGCATATCGCGGAGTCGCCATCGACACAGATCACCACCTGGTTGTAACCCGAATTGGTGGTCTATTTAATCGGTGGCGGCATAAAGCACAAGAGCAGACGAGCGTTTTGGAACGAATTAAAGTGGAGAGATTGCAAGAGAAGGATGTCAGAAGTGAATACTTGAAAGGCTTGAGTGAAAGATTTGAGAACCTAGATAAAGTGAATGATATAGAATGCTTGTGGAATGAATTTAAAGATGGATTAGTAGGAAAAGCTGTCAATGTTTGTGGGGTGTCGAAAAGGAGAAATGGTGGAAAGAAGAAGAATGTGTGGATGGATAAAAGTGTACAGGCAGCTGTTTGTGAGAAGAAAAAAGCATGGTTAGATTGGTTAGCTGTAAAAGCTAATCAAAGAATGCAGAAAGCCACAAGTGATGATGTTAGTGTAGCACGAAAGGAATATAAAAGAGTGAAAGGTATTGTAAAGGATGTTGTTGAGAGAAAGAAAGAGGAGTGTAAAGATGAGTTTGACAGAAGGCTTTCTGAAGATTTCCAGTCAAAGAAAAAGTTTTTCTGGAAATCCATACGGACAGCCCGAGGAAAGTTTGGAACATTGGAGCTGAGTAAAATAAGAAGCCAGGATGGAAGTATTATAAAAGGTGAAGAATGTGTGCTGAAGAGATGGAAGGAATATTTTGAAAGTTTGTTTGAGAGAGAAGCAGAGGCTAGCGTACCGAGGTCTTCTGTGGAAATGCATGAGAATGAATATGAGAGTAATGCAAGTGAGATAAGTATGGATGAGATCATGAAAGCAATGAAAAGTATGAAATCAGGTAAAGCAGGTGGGTATGATAGAGTGTCGGTCGAAATGTTGAAGGCTGGGCGAGGCATTGTGGCTAGTCAGCTGTACCGCCTTTTCAACCTGTGTTGGACGAACGGCCAAGTACCAGGTGACTGGTGCAAGGCTGTGATTGTGCCGCTGTACAAGGGAAAAGGGTCACAACAGGACTGCAAAAATTACCGCGGGATAAGTCTTCTCAGTGTCGTCGGCAAACTGTATGCAAAGGTTTTGTGATGAAAGATACTGACGAAAAAATATGGGACGTACAAACGGGATTTAGAAAGGGAATGGGATGTACAGATCAGGTCTTTTCCTTGCGGTGCATAGCTGAAAAGTTTTTGGCCAAAAACCAAAAAGTCTACTGCGCGTTCGTGGATTTGGAAAAGGCCTATGACCGAGTGGTGAGGAATGAATAATTGTGGTCGGCATTATCTATGTATGGGGTGAACGGTCATCTGATTCAAGCACTGAAATCTCTCTATGAGGATTCCAGGGCTTGCGTCAGAATAAACGGGGCGTACACTGAATGGTTTAGCATCGAAAAAGGTGTTAGGCAGGGATGTGTAGCGTCACCTTGGCTGTTTAACCTATTCATAGATAATTGTTTGACTGATCTGAAAGAGAGTATGTGTGGACTGAGAATGAATGAGTTACTCATCAAATGTCTTCTCTACGCTGATGACCAAGTTATACTTGCGTCATCTGCTGACGAGTTACAGGAGATGGTAACAATGATGAATGTGGCTTTTGATAGGAAAGGAATGAAAGTTAATGTAAGCAAGACAAAAGTAATGGTACTTGAAAGAGAAGAGTGTATGACAGAATGTACTATATTAATAGGTGGTGAACAAGTCGAACAAGTAACGGAGTTTGTGTATCTGGGTTCTAAGTTTACGAGAGATGGAAAGTGTGAGTGATATCGAAAGAAGAGTGAATGCTGGAAACATGGTGAATGGTGCTCTGCATGCTTCTATGAAGAGTCAGAAGGTGTCTCACAAGGCTCGTCTGGCTGTTCATAGAGGCGTTTTGGTACCAACACTGATGTACGGCAGTGAAAGCTGGGTATGGCAGAAAAAGCATGAAAGCAGAATTAATGCAGTAGAAATGAGAGCGTTGAGGAGTATGATTGGTGTGAAATTGAGTGACAGGATTAGAAATAGTGTGATAAGAGAACGTTGTGGCGTAAAAGAAGACGTAGTGACTAAAATTGAGAAAGGGATGCTGAGATGGTTTGGTCATGTAGAGAGGATGAATGAAGGGAGATTGACGAAAGAGATCCACAAGGCGAGAGTGAATGGAAACGTTGAAAGGGGAAGGCCTCGGCAAACGTACCAGGACCAAATTCAGGACGTTCTGAATAAAGACCAGGTTAAAAGTACCCTAAACCGACGAGCATGTATGAAAGGATTGATGAAGGTTCAGGAAGCAAGGGAAGTATGTCAAGATAGTAGCAGGTGGAGAACTGTGGTCTCTGCCTACCCCGACGGGAACAAGGCGTGATGTTATGTATGTATGTATGTTTTCCATTTATTCCAACGCGTACCAACACATTTTGCAGCTATGTCAAAAGCAATCGGCTAAGGCTGTCAGATAAAACTAAATTGTAGTAAAATAATGGTAAAAATAATGTTGATACCGAGTGTCATGGCTGCAAAATTAATTGGTAAGCGTTGGAATAAACGAAAAAAAAAGAATCGTACTCACAGAAACGTTGTGAACCTTCTTGTGTTTGGCGAAGTGGCTCGAGCTGGAGAAACATTTCTTGCACATTTCACACCGGAACATAGGCAGGGCAGCATGGTCGCGCATGTGACCGCGATATTCACCAGGCTGACAAACAAGCAAAACATGATCAAAACATGAAGCAGATACATACGAGTATTTATACAGGTTTATTTCAGGACTCTAAAATTTTTGTGTGAAACCCGAATAACAAAAACCAGATTAAGTTGCGGCTAGGCTTTTTCTGGGCAAGCATGTTGCAACGTCGCTTCATATTCATTTATCGAATGTCATGAAGGTACAATGCAAATACAGCGAGTCTACTAACGTTTCGGATCGTGCTATGGCAGCGTAAAAGATAAGGCAAGAAACAAGAGCAGCACGGTCTACTTTAAGAGTCGGCTTTGTACAATGTATTACTTGTGTTTCGCTGGAATATCAGAGCACCATACTTCTTTGTCATTGATGTGTTCATCTAATCAATAATAAGCTTTTCTACAAAACATTTTCTTGTAATGAGTTGTGAGAAAAGTTGTAATATTTAATGATTTAAACTTGAATCCTTATCTTTTAAGACATTTTGTGCAACGTTACATTAAAATAAGAAATGTTGTTTATTTCATTGTAGGATATTAAAAATCTCTTAATGACGTCAGTTACACTTACGTCGCTTCACAAGCAAAGTGGCGCCATGTGAAAAAAAAACCGGCCAAGTGCGAGTCGGACTCGCGCACTGAGGGTTCCGTACCACCACATAAACATAATTGTATTCGTTGAAATTTCAGTAAGTTAATGTGCTAGATTTTTTGAGTCCGAAACGCGCTTGACCAAATTTTATTATTTGTTGTTATTTTATTTTATAGCTTATGCACTATAAACATACCAATTTTCAAGTTTGTAAGTGTTCCCGTTTTTAAATAGAATTAAAACAAAAATCGCCTCAGCGACCATCCAACTTGACCCCTCTCTTATATGAATGTTCTTGAAACGGGAGCT
The DNA here is from genome assembly GCA_947532105.1 of Athrips mouffetella. Classification (NCBI taxonomy): domain Eukaryota; kingdom Metazoa; phylum Arthropoda; class Insecta; order Lepidoptera; family Gelechiidae; genus Athrips; species Athrips mouffetella. The sequence continues at coordinate 12,526,394 of OX383979.1, forward strand.
CACCACAATTGGTTAACATTAGTTGTGAGAAAAATTGTAATATTTAATGATTTCAGACTTTTCCCATTATTTGTACTGTGAGACCTAGCTTCTTGCCAAATTTCATAATTTTAGTTCAACGGGAAGTACCCTGTAGGTTTTGCAATAAATGTATGGAGATGAGGACATAAAATGCCATATCTTTTGATTGCGTCGTTTTAAAAAATTGAAATTTTCAGATCTTGTGTGGTTCATGGATCCTAATATGTGGTCTTAATTTCAACCTGATACCTTTACCTGTTCGTAAGATAAAGGGTCTTGACAGACAGACAGACGGACAACAAAGTGATCCTATAAGGTTCCGTTTATTTCTTTTGAGGTTCGGAACCCTAAAAAAGAAGCTACAATAAAAAACCCTCGCGCTCTTTTAAATATGTTTGATGTACAGGGTTGACACAAAAACATGTGAATTTGAATTACTAATTAGAACCGTAGTCCAATCCCATGGATTTTTTTCGTCTATATAATCTGATATTTTATAGTAACCTATCTTGTACAATATTTGCTTGATAACAGCTTTGAAGCTCCGTCAGTGAGTACCTTATTATAAGATAAGATTAGATAAGATAAATCTTTATTTGCTCAAAACTCGGTATAAAGATGTTACAAAAGCCATTCATGTTTTGCCATCAGAAGAATAGTATGCAAATAACAAACAGTGTAATTAGAAACTATTATAACATAATTATCATACATACTCGTAACATTAAATTACAAATCAGAAATTAAATTACAATAAATTAAAATTATAAATGAGAAATTATTAACATTTAAAGTTGCCTTTTATTAAAATATTCCTTTAAACTATAAAAACAGTTTTTAACTAGCCATTTGTGCAATTTTTTAATAAAATCTCTAAAATTCAAATTTTTAAATTCGTGGGAACATTATTAAAGATTCTCACACCCATTGCTAGACTATTGTCATATATAAAAAAAATTTGGTGTGTCATCCAGAACAAGCCTTGTGGATCTCTTTGATTTCGGGGATTTACATCGATTGCTTTTTAAACAAATAGCTATGTTTCTTTATAAAAAACACTTGTCTCAAAAATGTAGAGAGAGGGCATAATAAACCAAGTTTCTGGAAAATAGGTCTACAAGAATCACGTGGAGCAAGTCCACACATTGCCCGAATGCACTTTTTTTGAGCAACAAAGGCTCTTTGAATAGTAACACTGTTGCCCCATATTATCAGACCATACCTAAGTACAGATTCTACGTAAGAGTGATAACATATTTGAGCGGTTTTAACGTTAGATACATTTCTTACACGTTTTAAAGCGTACACAAACCTATTTATTTGATTACTTACATTATCTATGTGTATTTTCCATCCCATGTCCTGATCTAATAATCCCAAAAATTTTATATGTTCATTCGTATTTATTTTTGTATCTTGGTAAGCAATGTCAATATTTAAATTATTAAATTGAATGAAGTTAGTTTTTTCTTTTTCCAAATTAATTTTTATTAAAGTTAAATTTTATAAAAGCATATACATTGACCTTTATAAGATTTACTAACTTTATATAAGCGTGGTAATTACCTTCCTAAAGCGCTCCTTGCAGAGTTGGCAGCTGATCAGATTGGCCGGCGTCCAAGGTGGGTCATTACAATTTATCTTATATTGAAAATTTACCAACCTTGGACGGCGGCCTAAGATGCCTAACGGAGGCGTTGTGCAGCAAATGCTCCTTCCGGCGCGTGAACTTGTTTTATTGTGAGAAAGATGAGATAGATACCTTAGTAAAGCGCTCCTTGCAGAGTTGGCAACTGATCGGAGGGTGCCTCACGGAGGCGTCGCGCAGTAAATGCTCAATAAGATGATGCTTGCAGGCGTTCATGCGCGTGAACTTGCGATCGCACATCACACACTTCCTAAAACATCTGAGGGTCCCTACATTTAGCAACATCTGGGCTGCAATATGAATTAGTAAATGTCCACATTATCGTTACTGTTGTCGCAGAGACATAATAAAATTAGGGACTTGTCAAATCCTCTAGTGATTTGAGCAAATCCCGGAATATGAGCAAGTCCTTTATTGTATCATATCCCTGAAATTTCTAGATGAAAAAAGGTTTGGTTAAGTTAGATTAGATTATGTTTGGTTAGTTTAGATTATGTTTCTTTATCTTAGGTAAGATTAGGTTTAGTTAGGTTAGAAGTAGAAATAAACTGGTAATTTTGTGTTCTGGGATTTGATCAAATCAGTTAGGGATTTTAAAATCACATAAAGACATCATCATAACAACCAAATAATGTACTGAATGTAGCTAAGAAAAAAATCTGATCTCACATAAGACTTTCTTGATTTGATCCGGCAAAACGTCATCAAAAGTGAAATTCTTATTATGTACCGAATTCTGTTCATCTGTCACCAATTTGTCATCATTATTTACCTCGGGTATCTTAAAATGTGCCTCCCAATGATAAAATAAATCCCCGAATTCCACTTTTTCTGAACAATCGTTACACTGATACCAGCACGATGTTTTCGAAGGCACATCCGACGATTCATTCAATACTTGAATCTTCCTGAACATCATTTGAATATGACATGTAAAATGTCTTTTGCAGGATGTTTGCAAATGTTCGAAACAAACCGGGCATACGCCATATTTTAGGTTGTGTTTGGTAAAATGGTAGAAATATAATGATAGGTCTTCGAAAACTATGTTGCATTTTGTGCAAGTAAATTTCTTCCGAACACAGTTCATTTTGTGCATTACATATTCTTTGTGTAGGCCTAAGAATTGACACGTCTCGCAGCGGTAAATTTTATTGTTTTTTTGTGGTGATTTTTTTTCTTTCACATTGCTCTTTTGTTGTTTAATACTGATTTGAAATTCTAATTGAGCCATATCGACGTCCGAACCGATTTCTCTGGACATGTCCGATATCGATACGTCACTTTTCTCAGAAGCTGTGACGTGAAACCCTGGTGCTTTTCCCAAACTAAGTCTAATAATGTCATTTTCAATGTGTGGTTCTAATTCAGGTCCTGCTTTAACAATATTCAAGTCAATGTTTATTGCTTCATCTTGATGATTACATAAACTGATAATTTCATCTTTGACATTAACAATGGCATCCTTGCCATCAATAATGACATTTTTGTCATAAAAAATGTCGTCTTTGTCATCATCAATTTTAATTACATCTTCCTCATATGTAAGTGTTAAATCATCTTTAGTATTTACAGGCAAGTCAATTTTGGTGTTATCATCCTTGCTTTTCATATTACGAGTACAGTTTTTCTCATCTCTTCCTTGCTTGTCATAAACAATGTCGTCTGTGTCATCGTCAATTTCAATTGCATCTTCCTCATATCTAGGTTCTAATTCAGGTTCTGTTTTTACAATATCCAAGTTAATATTGTTGTTATCAACCTTGCTTTCAATAATGTTATGTATGTCATAAATAATGTCGTCTTTGTCGTCGACAATTTCAATAAAATTTTCTTCAGGTGTAATTTCTAATTCAGGTTCTGTCCTTACAATTACAAAGTCAATATTAGTGGCTAGCAGATTACGTTCCTGTGAAACCTCTTGTGAATTACTTAGGTTATTTTGCGAATTATTTACATAATCCAGATGTTCTTCAATATTAATTTCTTCTTTTACTTTTGTTATATTGAGAAGCTCGTCAACAGAATTCTGCATTTCACTGATAGCATCATCATCGACGCCAATTTCTTCTTTAACATCTTCAACGAGAACAACTTCATCATTATCGTCTTCAATATCTGGTTGGCCTTTGTCTTCTTGTTTTACTGCGTTGTTATCAACCGTTTCTATGATATTCTTAGCTCGCTCGTGCGTTTTGTTTCTCAAACCAGCGCATATTTTGTTGATTTCTTCTTTCTTTTTGTAATATTCCTCGATGTCTTCTTTTTTTCTTTGGATTATTTCTGGCAGACTGGCGGCTTTGTCTAGAGAGTTCGTTTCGTCAGGTTTTTTCGGTGTAGCGTTGGTTCCTCGTACGCTTTTCGTATAAATCTTATCTGCTTCTGAAAATTAAAAGCAAGCAAATAAACAATTCTATATTTAATTATACAGGCTGTAAGGGACGATGTACCGAAGACTGTGCTCAGTCAACGAAACTGAATAACTTTCCTAAAGAAACCTTTTTGAGAGATGAAAAAAAAAATGACTTTTCACTCAGGTCGAACTGTTTGTATGGAGAGGTCAAAAATTAGTAAGTAATAAGTACTGTTTTTGCTCGTAACTATGTCGGCGTTTTTCATTGATATCGGTATCGGCTCGGAATCGTCGCGCGGCACGGTGGCCAAACACCCTAAGGCTAAGTTCATATGAGGGCATTTCCAAATTTTATGGGGATGTCATGGAAATTTTGTGAAAAAAAACATGCAATATTTATGTTTCTAATGATGCAGTTCTATAAAACATTTTCTAAAATGTGATAAAAACTTCACGTAAAATTTAGTATTTCCTTATAAACCAACGAAATATTGCGCCTGCCTAGCACATATCGATCAGTTACGTTACGATGATTTTTAATCTCTAGTAAATAAAAAAAGCATCTGTAGGACCACTTTCTGATTTAATCACAGTATATTGGTCTAGTTAATCAAGTTCTTGACCAAAACATACATAATATAACCTAAATCACTAGAAATGGATCAGAAAAAACGTTACGTTACGATGAGGGTAAATTGAGGGCATATTTTTAACATTAAGTCAATTTGCACGAAGTTTCCCCACCTACTTATAGTTCACATTATAACATATAATTACCTTTTATCGAAAAATCAAATTTTAAGTACATAATTAATCAAACGTTTGAATAAAATAAAATAATTCGCGGTATTTTGGACAGTAAATGAACCTGACGCGTTTGTAACGTAAATTGTAACGTATAATTATTTGTCAGGCCTAGCCTGTATACGTTACACCCACATTTGTTACGTAACGTAAAGTGTTAATTTTTATTTCAAATAATTTTTTACTAAATCTATTCGTCTTAGTGGAATTTTCGAAACAATTACTTGATTTAAAAACTACGGGTTCACTGAAATTGAAGGATTAAAACACGTAACCACTGCCTATCTTTTGTAATCATCTAAAGTATGCTTTCAAAATTACTGCGAAAATTTACCTGGTCAAAAACACGTCTACTTCGAACGCGGCTACCGTCGAACTGAAAGATAAAATTGAGATCAAAATACGTTGTCTATGTTGTTAGTGCTGCAATTTTTTTGAATTTACCCGGAAACATGAAAAATATTTTCAGAACATAGGTACAAACATAGATTTATATAGTCAACATAGGGTCTTGGGAACAAGCGGTTCAAAATTTCCCCATACAAGAAAAAATAGCGCCATCTGTGAAAAATCGGGTGAACTACGTTGTGTAATACTTAGGTCGGTGCTAAATACACGGAACGGAAATAATATGGCGGGAAAAAACAAACAAACTTTTTTCTGTTTATATGTGATTTAGGCCTGGTTTTTGAGTTTCATTAATTGGATTATAGTCAAAAACAATAATAAGAAATAACAATAATAATAATAAGAGTATATTGTTTCTTCAAATAAGTAAATTCCATTTTGTTGGTAAGTTTATTTGCATCTAATGTTGACAATATGACTGACATTTGTTGGTCCTAAACGTCAGATTTCGGACCAACGAATTGGGGACAGCGTAACGTGCCGATGGGCTAGTACTTATATATAAGAAAATGGGTACAAACCGCCGGAACGTAACTGAATGTCAGGTATGCTCAAATGCTAGGGACAAGCTTTTTAGATTGATTTTCAATGGTTTTTGCTAATTTACATTATCTTTGATAAGTTAATTACATTAAGATACCATCTGTCTAACACAGCGTACAAGTAATTTTGTAGCTGATTTATTAATATTCGAAATATATCTCGAGAAAAAAGTCGTAAGTGAGTAGGGACAGTACTGCAGGACGAAATCACCATATTTTGTAATTGATATTAATAATTTTCTGTACATGTCTTTAAATAGGTTTTGATGGAAAATGAAATCCCGTAAAACACAAATTACAATAATAATAAAAAAATGTACCTGCCTCCATAGATTTATATAGTCAAGATAGGGTCTTGGGAACAAGCGGTTTAAAACTTCCCCATACAAGAAAAAATAGCGCTATCTGTGAAAAATCGGGTGAACTACGTTGTGTAGTACTTAGGTCGGTGCTAAATACACGGAACGGAAATAATATGGCGGGAAAAAACAAAACAAACTTTTTTCTGTTTATATGTGATTTAGGCCTGGTTTTTGAGTTTCATTCATTGGATTATAGTCAAAAACAATAATAAGAAATAACAATAATAATAATAAGAGTATATTGTTTCTTCAAATAAGAAAATTCCATTTTGTTGGTAAGTTTATTTGCATCCAATGTTGACAATATGACTGACATTTGTTGGTCCTAAACGTCAGATTTCGGACCAACGAATTGGGGACAGCGTAACGTGCCGATGGGCTAGTACTTATATATAAGTAAATGCCTGCCTCACATTCTTCAAAATTTACATTTTATGCCTAGGGACACACCGAAAAAGTGGGGGTCTTTGGCCATGCTTTCTTTTTGAATAGGAACGAAGATCTTAAAACCATTTCGAGAAATAAGCTTTCGGTACAATTTCTATTCCTTTAATTTAAAAAAAGTCTGTATTTTTCAAGTTATATTAATAAAATACCATAACCTCATTCGACTTTTCTATGACGTCATCAGAAAAATTCAACACGTTTTTTAATGTCTTATCTGTCACTGACTGTCACAGATACGTCTTTGACGTGTTACCAGATTGGGAGCTTTTTCGAAGTTCTGGGGAAAAAATAATTGCTTGGGGAACTTTAGTCTAGAAACCGTTCATAGAACTTAATTAAAGCCCGTGGAAACAAGCGCTATTTACTTAAGACATACACCGTTAGATTCTTCGTAATCTCAAGATGACATATCAGCCTGTCTTAGTTAGCAATTTTGGAGGTATTTAAATAATATTGTTTAGGTAAAGCTGAGCGGTGCTGAAAATTAATAGTATCAACTCATTCCACCCATGGGTGTCGTAAAAATCCACCTCCACTTCCACGCGCGGCTCCGCCTTGATGGCCGCCTCCAGCAGCGGGGCGGCGGGCGTTTTAATTACTTACCGCCCTAGGGCTTTTCTAGCTACATTATTACCCTATAGCGCTAGTTGATCACCTACAATTTGGTGGTAATAAGGACCTACTTACCTCACAATCGAGATGTAAAGCAGAGTAGTTAGCTCGGGTGTAAGCATCAATTGCACCCTTGAACTATAGGCGCCCTCGCTGCGCTCGTGCGCCTAAATACGTCGGGCTGCAATTGATGCCTTACAGCCCTTGGCTACTAATATACTATTAGCAATAAAAATAGGTATCATAACTTTTATTTATACTAGGTTATTTTTTTGTACCGGATTTGCGTATGCCCGCGTTATTACAGAGGTCAAAAGCAACAACTTTTGTCCTACGACTTTTCTAACGCACAAAAAATTTTCGACTCCTCATACTAGTGGTCACGTGACCGACACATTTTGTATGGGAAGTTGAAAATTTTTCGTGCGTTTATCTATTGAACCGTTGCAGAGTAGACCGACACCAATTAACACGAGCCGACTTTTGTTCCTCGGTCAAACGATGGGGCACCCAGCGGGAAACTAACTTCTTGACACCCAGTTCATCATGTAAAATAGTTTGAATCGCTGTCATACCAATGCTGAGAGAAGCCCGAATCTGCTCGTATGTCACATGTCTATCTTCTTTTATTAATTGGCGCACAGCATCGATGTTATCTTGTGTTACCGCTGTTTTTGGTCGACCAGTAGAAGGAACTGTCGTGAGAGAGGAACGTCCACGACGAAACTCAGAATACCAACGATATATAGTCGTTTTACTGGGTGCTTCAAGTTCATAAACAGAAACAAGCTCGGCGAGACATTGTTCTTAAGATAAACCTCGACGAAAGTTGTGAAAAATTATGGCACGGAAATGTTCCCGCGTAAGCTCCATTTTCCCCACTGACTTGTCAAATTCAAATGGCTACTACTCTTTTCTTTTTTACTTTTTTTTAAATTCAAAAATGGAATTGTGTTTGAAATAATACTACATGTCATAAACCAAAAAGGTTTTAATCTAATTTATTCCTGAGTATTCTATTCCCGATCTTTTCGGTTTGGCCCTCGTACTCCGTCGAAAAAACCGAAGTACGGAATGAGACCCCATGGTGTAGATAAGCATGGACGAACGTATAAGGTACTCTTTAAAGGACAATCACTTTTAATCGCCACGAATATCACGTAAAAAATGATTTTTTTTTGACATATTTGTTTAAAAAATACATATTCTGTGAAATTTTCAACCAGCTACCTATGTCGGTTCAATAGATACAATTTTCAACCTAGTTTAAAACTACATATTTTTGACATTATGCCCCACTGTGCATCTCAGTCGCGTCCTGCTGGGGAGCACCACTTCTAATATGTTACCTATGGGTATGTACTTGAATCGTGCCAAGTGTCATCCCAGCAGGTTTAGGTGCAAGGTACCCCATACAAGCTCGGCCTTAGATCTCCTACTAATTAGAACGGCTATGTATTAACGTGCCACCAAATTTTAGTAAATTTTTACCAAATAATATTCACCAAATTTTGTCTACCAAAATGGATGAATGTACACCAAATTTGCTTCTGGCACTTTGCCGGCCGCTGCCGCGGCACGCTCGCTCGGCTCGTGCGTTGTGGTCGCAAGATAACCTAACACAATCTAACCGAACCGGTTGCCCTTTGGTGTACGTTTAGCCAATTTGGTGTACATTCATCCATTTTGTCTGAAATGTATTGGGGTATAAAAAAATATTTTGGGAATTATTTAATTTGTTGCTATTTAGAACCGCAGCCTAATCCCATGGATTTTTCTCTTCTAGATAATCTGATATTTTATAATAACCTTTCTTATATAATATCTGCTTGATAACAGTTTTGAATTTATCTAACGGTAAACTTTCAATGGGGTGGGTACCTTACCTTATTATAAAAGAAGAAGGTGACTGACTGACTGACATATCAACGCACAGCCCAAACCGCTGGGTCAAGAGATTCAAAATTTGGCATGTAGGTTCCTTATGAGGCCTAGGGGTGCACTAAAAAAGGGTTTTACAAAATTCCACCCCTAAGGGGGTAAAATAGGGGATGAAAGTTTGTATGAAAGTCCGTCAGTTTTGAAGTTAGAATCTTCAAAATTTGTATTTAGGCTGACGACAAAAAATTAATATTTACGTGTCTCAGGGTTTTTGAAAATTCGACACCCTTAAGGGTGAAAAGGGGGATGAAGTTGAAAATTCTTTATTTTTAAAGTAAAATCCACATAATTTATTATTTAGGCATTATGTAATTCCATGCAACGTTTATCACTGTTACTGAAATTCCACCCCAAATTCAACCCCTAAAAAAGGGAAATGGGGTGAAAAAGTCTAAAAACCAATATGGGTATCGTTTGTATGGTTTATCGGGTCGCTGATTACGAAAATTACAACAATTTTGAAATCCAACGTGGTGGACGTTAAATACCATCATTCCCTTGGGATGGGGTTGAGGTGCGATACGGTTGAAATGTAAATATGGGTGTCGTTTTTATGGTTTATCGGGTCGCTGATTACGAAAACTACAACAATTTTAAAATCTAACGTGGTGGACGTGCAATACCATCATCCCCCTGGGGATGGAGTTGGGGTGCGATAGGTTTGAAATGTCTAAAAATCAATATGGCTGTCGTTTGTATGGTTTATCGGGTCGCTGATTACGTAAGCTACAACAACTTTGAAATCCAACGTTGTGGACGTGAAATACCATCATCCCCTGGGGATGGGGTTGGGGTGCGATAGGTCTGAAATGTCTAAAAATAAATATTGGTGTCGTTTCTATGTTAGGGATAGCGGTTAAATTGGCGTTAGGGGTAGGGATAGGGGCAGGGATAGGGATAGGGGCAGGGATAAGGATAGGGAGAGGTAGAGATGTAGAGAGGTAGAGAGGTAGAGACGTAGAGAGGTAGAGACGTAGAGAGGTAGAGACGTAGAGAGGTAGAGGTACAGGTAGAGGGAGGGGGAGAGGGAGGGGCAGGGGGAGAGGGAGGAGGGGGAGAGGGTTTTAGTTTTTAGAAGAAGTAATTGTACTTCTGCGAATTGGCTCTGTTTTGAAATATTACATAAAGGTGTCTCTCATCTCTCTCTTTACTTTTGTTAGGATACTGCTGCTAAGTTCCTCTGTTCTGAGTATTTTATGAGTAACGTCTGTATATTATATAAAATTCAGCTGGATCTTGAATTATACTCATTGATATGCGCAGGGTTAGTCCTGTTCTTCCTTAATATAAATTATCCCGAAATGACGGGAAAATATCTCATTGCTTCGGAAAACTGGTAATAAAATAAATACGAAATCCACGCGAGCGAAGCCGCGGGCAACAGCTAGTAGAGGCATATACATTGACCTGTATACTTCACTACCATTAGCTGGGAGAAATCTCTTGAAGAGATAAGCCCGCCTTTGCAAATGTCCTGTTATTTGTACCTTTCTGTTTGTAGTTGTGCAATGAAGAATATATATATATATATAAAAGTGACGCACCTGACGTGATGATCATATCTTCGACTGTGACTCCATCCGACCACTCAGCGGTCATACACGACCGAGGCACGATTATCTGTAACAAGTGTTGTAACATATTACATTATTAGTTAGTGGCATCTACGCTGTGGTACAGAACGTGTTACCTACCATTACTTCAAGCAAATTCTTCGCACATACACCCTGCACACATCCACACTCACATATTCACACATCCACACATTTCAGATACAGATACAGATTCTTTATTCATAACCATTGTTACAAGTCATCATTGAATTATATTAAACAATACATTTATCACAGATAATAATTATTCAATTTTCTTGCTCTCAGGGAGCACTGGCCTATTTAACAGTTCGTTGATATCATAAAACTGCTCTTTCAGCAACCACAACCTTAAACGGTTCTTAAATATTTCACGGGATGTTGCATTCGTGACTTGCTCCGGTAGTCGGTTGTAAACGGATGGGCCCACCACGTACACAGAGTTTTCCGATTTGGTCAGTCTGTGACGTACTGTGCTTAATCGGCTACTGTATCTCGACGAACGGGTTTGACCATCACCGCGCCTCGCAAAGTATGCAAGGTTGTCTTTAATAAAAACGGCTATTTGCTGAATATATATTGAGGGAAGTGTGAGAATTTCAAATTTTGAAAAGCAAGGTCTAGCAAATTCATCGTCCGGTATTCCCGCCATAGCCCGTACAGCTCGCTTCTGCATTACGAACACTCGTTGTCTGTCAGCGGCTCGCGCCCACAGCTCGGTGCCGTAAGTCAGAAGCGAGTGTACGGTCGCAAAGTAGCAGGATCTAACTACATCTGGGCTAACCGTAGCTGCAAGCCTCCGCAATGCAAAGCATGCGCGACTTAGACGAGCGCATAGTGCGTCAATGTGCAGGTCCCATTTTAGACCGCTATCCAGCTCGAAACCCAGCAGTCGCGCAGATGAAACTTGCTCTAGAATTACATCGTTCACCCGCCCCGTGGCAATGGGGGCGGATCTGCCTGATAGACTAAACTGTATATATGAGGTTTTACCCAGGTTAAGGGCTAACCCATTGTCATGGAACCACGACGATAATTGCTGCAGAGATGCGTTCAATCTTCGTTCTAGCTCTGCGCTGGATTTCGCTGTTACCACGGCCGCAACGTCGTCCGCGTACATAAATATTTCTGCGCCTGGGATTGCGGCTGGAAGATCATTCAGCAAGAGGCTAAATAATGTGTTAGAAAGGCAAGAGCCCTGTGGAACGCCAATCCTAAGATCATTCAGCAAGAGGCTAAATAATGTGTTAGAAAGGCAAGAGCCCTGTGGAACGCCAATCCTGCAGGTCGTCTCGCAAGATAGGACTTTTCCATGGTCTCCTACTACTGCCTGAGATCTGTCGGACATAAATGACAAGATCAGCGATGCGGCAGGCCCACGCACACCGTAATGGTCGAGCTTGGCCATGATGAGTGCATGGTCTGCGGTGTCGAAGGCGCGCGAGAGGTCGCAGCAGACCAGCGCAACCTGTTGGTTACACTCGCGCGCCTTCAGCACACGCCACACCACTTCACGGACTAAGTCGGTGGTAGACCGGCCAGGCCTGTACGCGTACTGTCTGTCAGATAGTCGATTCTCTTTACTGAAAAATGACAGTAGCCTATGGTTAAGCCCTACCTCAAGAACCTTGCTTAGGCAAGGGACCAAAGATATTGGTCTGTACGACTTAACTGCACACTTATCACCCTTGCCTTTATACAGCGGTGAGACTTTCACTTTTTTTAACGGTGGTGGATAAACTCCTTGTCTACAGCATTGATTAAACAGTTTGCATAGGATGTCACACAACGCTGGACCGGCGACCTTCAATAAGTCTGCAGAGATGCCGTAAAGATCAGTACTTTTTTTAGCAGCTATATATTTACTTATTAGTGTTATAATCTCATTAGGGGTGAAGAGTTCCAATCGGAGTGAGGAGGTGCTCACAGGAGAGGTAGATGAGAGAGTGTCAGTGCAGAGCTCGAGATCGGCCGGTGGAGCACCGCAGTGCTTCGCAGCAGTCGCGAACTCCTCATTTACTGCGTCCACAAGTTCCAGTTTCGACGCGAACGGCCGACCATCGTCCCTCGTGATAAGGTCCGTGTAGTCCACCCGCTCACGCCGATTTCGCCCGGTCTCTGTGTTTATAACACGCCACATAGTCTTACTCCTATTGGAACTCCTACCTATAATATTATTAAAATAGTTAGTACGTTTATTTTTTAGTTTTAATTTATATTTATTAACAAACTCGTCAATTGAAGCGATCAATATGTCGTCGTCTGGATATTTAATTTTAAGATCTATTACGTCAAATAGTAATAACTTTAGATTCGTAATTTCCTTATCGACCCACGTTTCTTTCTTACGCGGTTTAAGACTTTTCAAAGGAAAACACATCTCTAATTTACTTTTCATGATTTTGATAATCGCTAGCGACAAACTATTGCAGTCATTGCGGTAACGGTTGAAAACCTCATACCAATCGACAGATGCTAGTGCGTCGTGAAACTGCTCTTTATTTCTAATGTTAAAGTTTCTACCTACGCTACGATCAGCTGTGCCCGTTGTGACGTAACGCAGTCGCGCCTTTTGCGCTTGATGGTCGCCTATATGAGTCACGACTGGCTCAGCGGTTACGTTCTCAACAGGTAAGTTACAATAGATGTGATCTATAATATTCGAGCAGCTCCCACTAATTCTTGTGGGGAAATCAATTATTTGACAAAAATTGTGCAACCCTAAAATGTCATCCAATTTTTTTTTTGTGCACGAGTTGATATTGTATTTAATATTGATGTCACCCAATATAATAGCTTTTAAATTATCGCGATTAATTTTTTCTAACAAAATTTCAAGAAGCTTGAGAAACTCGTTATCGTTTGTCAGATTCGAATGATACATACCGACAATTAGTATTTCGGGCTCCAACAAATATGCAGCACATATATCAAATACTTGTTCTTGCGCAAGTTTAGTATAGTCCTGCCTAGATACCGCCTTAATACCGGAACGCGCAAGAATGCAACAGCCTCCATGTGCTATATTCTGCCTACTATAGTGAGAAATAATGTCATAATTTAGAAGTGTAACACATTCCAATTCATCTTTTTTTTGCCAGTGTTCCGAAAGAACAAGGACGTCACAGTTTAATTCTTTAGTTAATAAAACTTCTAGCTTCGTAGTCTTATTTGAAATACTTTGCACATTTTGGTGGCAAAGGGTTAATACTTTAAAGTTCGATTGTTCCGTCTGGTCACTCCGTGTCCTTGTTTCCTCCACTAGATGGGTTTCTCTGTGCTTCGGGGAGTACGGCAGAGAAACGCGCGGGCCCTGCTCGCGCGGCGCCGCGGTGAAACCACTCGCTAATTTCGGTACCCGCTGGCCAGGCGTCGGCGGACATAAAGTAATCGAACTTACTGTTAGGTACAGATATAACGAACGAAGCATAGTACTTGTGTTTAAGATTTAATTTATCCACTTGGTATTCGCAACTATTGCTAGCGCTTTTCTGCATCATATATGATTTAATTGTTTCCGGTTTGGTGTCTACGTCAAAGAAACACGCGTGAATTTTTCGTTTTCTTTCCACAGCCTTTAAATCACAGTTGTCAGGACCAGTTCCGGTAACTACTGTACGACGTGGCTGACGACGGCCATTACCAAACATTAGAACACATACAGATTCACACAACTTCATCAGTACGTTCAGATCCACAAAACTTCATCATTACGTACAGATCCACACAACTTCATCAGTACGTACAGATCCACACAACTTCATCAGTACGTACAAATCCACACAACTTCATCAGTACGTACAGATCCACACAACTTCATCAGTACGTACAGATCCACACAACTTCATCAGTACGTACAGATCCACACAAATACACCTTTGAATTTTCATTGATTTTGCTACCGAAGTCCAGTCATTCTACTCATATGTAGATAAGGAGCCACTTTCCCGAATAAAACAGTTTTTCATACGGATTTTTTTTTCGAATCCATAGTAAAGTGGTCACGTGATTGACAATTTTTTTTTTGTATAGGAAGTCAAAAAATCTTTTTTGAGTAACAATTGTTTCTTCGTGAAAGTTGCTGGTTACCATGAGTAGAATCACTGGACTTCGGGAGCAAAACCAATGAAAATTCACGCTGTATTCATACAAACACAAATATCTCAGATCCGTAAGCATCGGCTAAAGCTGTCAGAAAAAACAAGTTTGTAAAACAACGTTATTCTTTCCGCCAATCATGCTCTGGTTTTAGTGTTATGGCTGCAAAATGTGTTGGTAAGCGTTGGAAGAACCAAAAGAAATGGATTATATACACAATCTCGCACACACACACACACACTACCACATGGCATTATTTCTATTACTGCTTACAGACTTATACAATCTCTTCTTCTTGTCGAGCTTCCTGTGCCACTCGTCACAGTGTTTGATCATGAGCGATTGCTCAGCCAATAGCACGTTATCCATACACTCCATACATTTGTACACCGCCACGAAGTTCTTACTGTGTTTCATTACGTGTTCCGTCTCCATACACTGCTTTTTGAAATAACTGCAATGAAACAAAATTTAAGAGTTACTTCTAGAATAAGTGAATTCGCTAAATTTTACTACTACCCTTGTTACTACGAAACAAAAGTACAATAAAAATATTTTTTTTTGAGATTAACTCTGCCTGTATCTGTGTTCCCGAGTTCATATCCAGTAAATAATCTGTTGAAGAGATAAGAATCTCTTGAAGAGATAAGCCCGCCTTTGTAAATGTCCTGGAGTTATTTTTGAACCCCTAGTCAAATTTTAGTATGTTACTCAGCACATGAATCTGAACAACTTTCCCAAGGAAACATTGGTCGAAAAACGAGAAAAAGTTTTGGTCATCCCATACAAATCTTGAGCTGGCAAGAGTTGAGTTTGTATGGGACGACCAAAATTTTTTCTCTTTTTCCGACCTATGTCTGTGGTCTCTGCCTACCCCAACGGGAACAAGGCGTGATGTTATGTATGTATGTATGTTTTTTTTTTGGGAAAATTATTCAGTTTCATGTTCTGAGTAACATACAAAAATTTGGCTAGGAGTCCAAAAATAATCCGGTATTAGGTACACTAGGCCCTAACACTGAGGACAGAAGAAAGTTTACAAGAATTTGAAATAGCAGTAACTGATTTAAAATGGGACATACTAGGCATCAGCGAAATGAGAAGAGAAGGAGAAGGAACAGAGGAGCGTCAATATTACATATTGTACACACGGCCGCACATCGGTAGAAACACTTTTGGACCTTATGGCGTGGTAATAGAGTTGAAAAAGTTTCTACTGACAAGCGGTTGATCGTACCATAAAGGAGGTACTACTGGGTATCTCAGAGTTGGTTTGCTAATAAAAACAAAACTCAGAAGAAACATTAAAGAATTCGAAGGAATATCAGACAGATTGGCCGTTCATTCATTATTTAAGAGCCATGCTCTTGTCGGTGTAATTCATAAAAAACTTGACAAGTATAAAAAAGACTGGACAATAATTCAAGTGTATGCTCCGACAGAGCAAGCCTAAAAGAGTAAGTTAGAGCAATTATATGACGACCTATCGAAAGTTGTGAAAAAGCACTCAGATAACTACCTCATACCATAGAGAATTTCTCTATGCTCATACTAATGGGGGATTTCAATGCCCAGGTAGGCACCAGACAAGCCGGTGAAGAACTAATCATGGGAAAATATGGACATGGTAAGAGAAGCAATAACGGCCAAAAATTGATAGATTTTCTATTGGAAAACAATCTGACGCTACTCAATTCCATCTTTAAGAAAAAGCGTAAGACAAAGTGGACCTGGATATCTCAACATGGAAAGGTTAAGAATGAAATATATTTCATCATAATAACAAAACCAAACCCTTTAGCGACACACATATTATACAAAACCTCAACTTCCATACAAACCATCGCATGGTACGCAGCTGCCTCAACTTGTACCCACCAAAAAATCCAGAAGAGCAATAATCAACAGCACACTGTTACCATCGGAACAAGACTACAAAAAATTCGAAAGTATTGATATCAAATCTCTATTAGATATTAGAAAACCCAAGGCAAATATACTAGAAAAATACAAATGCTTTGCAACAAAACTAAAAGAATCGGCCAAATACAGCAGAACTACTAATTCAACTATAAAAGTTAGTGAACAAGCAAAAACACTCGTGGAATAAAGAAAAAATACGAGATAAAAACAATGAAAACCAGAGGAAAATTTCAAAATAAAGCAAGCAGATACAAGAATGCAAGAAAAAAGACAGGAAAGCAAGAAGGATGGAAACACTAGAGGAACATATCATGAAGACGGGTGGCACGAGAAAAGTCCTGAAAGAACTCAGAGAAAAAGGAAAAGAATGGATCCCAAATCCCAAAAGTAATCAATCAAATATAAGGAAACGAACAGAAATCCACAAATTTGCCACTGAATACTATCGAACCCTGTACTCTGATCAGAATCCAACTCCAGAAACAGATATCCAGACAAATCACTTTAACGCAACAGAGCTAGAGCCAGCCAAACTCATCGCAGAGGTGGAGAAAGCCATCGACTCCCAAAAAACTAGAAAAAGCGCCAGACCCAGATAGAATCCCAAACGAGTTGATGAGAGGAACAATCCAAGAACTCAGTCCAATTCTAGCCAACATTTTCAATGACATCCTACGCACAGAACTTATACCAAACTAATGGCGAGAATCCCACATTATTCTCTTACATAAAAAAAACCGGCCAAGTGCGAGTCGGACTCGCGCACCGAGGGTTCCGTACCACCACATAATCATAATTGTATTAGTTGAACTTTCAGTAAGTTAATGTGATAGATTTTTTGAGTCCGACACGCGATTGACCAAATTTTATTATTTGTTGTTATTTTATAGCTTATGCACTATAAACATACCAATTTTCAAGTTTGCAAGTGTTCCCGTTTTTAAAATAGAACTAAAACAAAAATCGCCTAAGCGACCATCCAACTTGACCCCTATCTTATATGAATGTTCTTGAAACGGGAGCTCACCACAATTGGTTACCATTAGTTGTGAGAAAAGTTGTAATATTTAATTATTTCAGACTTTTCCCATTATTTGTACTGTGAGACCTAGCTTCTTGCCAAATTTCATAATTTTAGGTCAACGAAAAGTACCCTGTAGGTTTTGCATTTTTGAATAAATGTATGGAGATGAGGACATAAAATGCCATATCTTTTGATTGCGTCATTGTAAAAAATTTAAATTTTCAGATCTTGTGTGGTTCATGGTATTAATTTCAACCTGATACCTTTCCAAGTTTTTGAGATAAAGGGTCTTGACAGACAGACAGACAGACAACAAAGTGATCCTATAAGGGTTCCGTTTTTTTCTTTTGAGGTACGGAACCCTAAAAAGGAGCCAGAGATGACATTGGCAATTATAGGCCTATAAGTCTCATGTCGAATGTTTATAAAGTGTTTGCAAAAGTGATTCTGGAAAGAATATCAAAGCCATTGGAAGAAAACCAACCAATTGAACAAGCTGGCTTCAGGAAACACTTCAGCACAATCGACCACATTCACACTGTGAAGCAGCCTATACAGAAATGCAAAGAATACCAGAAGAAGTTGTACATTGCATTTATTCACTACTCTAAAGCATTCGACACAATCAACCACTCACATATTTGGACAAGTCTGAGGCAGCAAGGAGTCAACGAAGTTTACATAAACATCATCAAAAACATCTACAGCAAAAGCAAAAGTAGCATAAAACTGGAATCAACAGGCAATCAGTTTTCCGTCAACAGAGGAGTCAGACAAGGTGATCCATTATCTCCAAAGCTTTTCTCAGCCGTCCTGGAAAGCATCTTTAGGAAAATTAACTGGGACAACCTTGGAATAAACATAAACGGTAAGCGCCTTAACCACCTGCGATTCGCCGACGACATAGTCTTGATTGAAGAGGATCCAAAAAACCTGGAAACCAAGATCTGTGAACTAGCAGAAAAAAGCAAAAATGTAGGACTTGTAATGAATGAATCCAAAACAAAAGTGATGACTAACTCCCAAGAGGTGGACATTGTGGTGGAAGGGAAGGGAACCGAATAGAATATGTCAGTGAATATGTCTACCTAGGTCAAATAATCTTCCCTACTGACCAGATGTCGAAGGAAATCAATAAAAGAATAGCCTACGGATGGAAGAAATACTGGTCTTTAATAGTAGATTGTATCACAAGGCTGTAAAATAATATTTTTAAGGCGAGGGCGCTATTTTGAATCCAGAGCGAAGTGAAGGATTCTTGAGTAGAATCCCGAGCATGGCGAGGGAATCTAGAGTAGAATCCTGAACGTAGCGAGGGATTCAATAGGTCGCCCAAGGTAAAAATATTTTTGGAGCCGCGTAATACACTCTACTTTTCATCTCCCTCTATGAGAAAAGAATAAGAGGCTCATTGAAACACACACTCGTCATTAATTTTAAATATAAAATACCATTACAATATTATTACTTGATGAAACAATACTAAAAATCATATTAAGTATTATTTGTAACAACTGAAAATGTTATTGAAATTTTTTGTATCAATTAGGAATAGAACCTCTTTGGTTGGTATTCTTGTTTACATTTAGAGCATATTTCTTTTTGTATATTCGAAATAATTTCAATAGTACAACCGGCCAGTATCATTTTTCATACAATATTTTAGTTCGACCTCTATGGTTGACCTAAATTCTAATTCTAACTTTAAATCCCATTTTTACCCGCTACGAAAGTCTCTTGGAGAAAACAGCTATTTTGTTCGCCTTTATTGACGAACCGTTCAGCGATTTTCGAATAGATGGGATGAAAAAGAAAAAATGAAGAGTAAAGAACTAGGTATCCACATCAAACGGAAGACTTTTAACACCTGTATACTCCCAAGTATTACATATGGCTGTGAGACCTGGTCACTGACCAAGCAACAAAGAGAATCTCTAGCAAAATGACAACGTGCAATGGAAAGAAGCATGATAGGAGTTAAACTAAAAGACAGAATCCGTAATCAGGATATAAGAGCAAAAACTAAAACGAAAGATATACTCACATACATCGATCAGCAGAAATGGAGATGGACAGGACATCTACTAAGAGGCAATTTAGAAAAGTGGAGTAAGCTTGTGACACTTTGGTACCCTAGAGATGGCCACCGAAAAAGAGGACGTCAGTATGTGAGATGGGAAGACGAACTCAGATTAACTTTAGGGCCCTGCTGGACTCGAGTGGCACTAGACCGAGGTCATTGGAAGAACCTGGAGTAGGCCTTTGCCAGAAGGCACTCAGAAATTAGAGATCTATTATAAACTGTACTACAGTAGTAAACGAAAAAAAAAAACCTATTTTCTGATAGAAGGCTTTATTATTATTATTATTCACCCACATAGCTAAAATACAGTGAGTACAACTTAAATAAGTAAGACACACACTAGTAAAAGTGGCTGTGCAAGCAAAGTGCTTCGTTTGGACAGATGCTAAAGCACTCTATCCACGGTCCATCTGGACGTACGTCCCGCCAAAGTCACGAACGATGCACGACGAAAAACGACAGTGAATAGTTTTGACGTACGTCGATTATTATTATCATTAGCTTGCTGGATTTGCACGACCAATTTTGTATCCAGCAAGCGCCCCCACCACCGCGAACGTCGTGCAGATAGACAGTGAATAACGCGGACGACGTACGTAAGAGCGGTCCTGCGTAGTGCGTGCTTGATCGTGTATAGACTTGCTGTACAGCAGATTAGCATTTCGAGCTTGTATCGCAAGGTTAAAGCACGTCAAAATGGATCGTAAAACACTTTCAAGATTTATTGAGAGATATAAGTTCCACACATGTCTGTGGAGTGTTTCAAGCGCAAACTATATGAATAAACAAAAAAGAATGAACGCATTACAAGATCTGGTGCCCGTTTTTAGGGGAAGCTGCAACGATTGATAGCGTGCGTAAAAAATAGACATAATTAGAAGAACTCCCATTTTTGGCGTTTTGATAAAAGAGGTGGCATTTTAAATAAATATAACACGTCCTCTTGATGCAGTGCCGCCTGACGTACAGCTGGGATGGACGCGCGCACGATAGTATGTATGCTGCATCCAGCGCCGCGGCCGTGAGCTGATGTACAGCTGGGATGGACCGTGTATAGAGTTCAAGTAAACGACATAGGGGGGGGGGGGGGGGTGAACTCCAACTGGAATCTAGTTCTCCAAAGATTGAAAGGGGACCTACCTCTTGCAGATCTTGCAGTAGCAGTCACTCTTAGTGAATTGTTCGTGCATTTTACACAGCACTTTAGTCTGGAAGCGTCGCTTGCAGTGCTGGCACTTAAGTTTGTCTTTTTTCCTCGGGCAATCGTGCAGGTTGTGCACATAATACATTAACCCACAAATCCGACACGGCTTCATCGTCGGGAACTGCTGTGGCATGTCCGATCTGGAATTCAGTCATCGTCGTTATCGTGGTTGTTGCTGGAAGCTTCCCATAGAACTCTGATATCAACATAATGACAGCGCCATGCCAATACAACATGTTAACGGAATATGCGTAACTAGAAAATAATTGTTCAGAATCGAGAGTAGAATCAATTTCACGGATTTTGATAGGGGTAATTTTATTTTTATTATTAAAATTTTTGCCGAATCTAAATATATCTGTGGATACGCGCGCGGGCGGTGCGCGGTTCATGAGCGGTGAGGAGGGGATAACTTAAAAATCTACTAGAACAACGACGAAACTTTAAAATAACAATATAAAAAGAAATTAAGATTTAATTTTATTCCCGTGTAATAATAATAATATAGCCTCTTCTTTTGTGCCAAGTTTTTTCTTTTATCTTTTGTGCTTATAGAAAGTCTCTTAACACAAGGTGCCTTTCGGCAAACGCCTCCTCCAACTCCTTCCAGTGTGCTCTGTCCTGTGCCACTCTCCTCCAGAGAGGGCCAGCGGTTAATTTAAGCTCGTCTTCCCATCGTCTTTGTGGCCGTCCTCTTTTTCTTTTTGCTCCCCTAGGACACCATTCCGTGACCGTTTTGCTCCATTTCTCTGGAGAGCTACGCAACATGTGACCAGTCCATCGCCATTTCTGTTGGTCTATGCGAGAGAGTATGTCAGTAAGCTAGGTTCGAGATCTCAAATCTTCGATCCGTATCCTGTCTGATTTTCTAACCCCTAGCATGCTCCTTTCCAAAGCTCTTTTATTTGGCATCTCTCTAGTCTGTCTCTGTGCTCCCCCTATTTAAGGCCCATGTTTCGCATCTATATGTGAGGCAGGGAAGAATGCATGTGTTGAAGGTTTTTTGTTTTGTGGACATTCTAAGGTCTTTATTTTGCATGATTTCCTTCAGTGCCCAGTACTTTTTCCAGCCATTTGCGGTTCTTTTGTTAATTTCTTTGTCTGTTTGATCTTTTGGAGATATGATTTGTCGTAAGTATGTATATTCTTCGACATAGTCTATTTTATTTCCATCTACAGTTATATTTTCTTCTATGTGGTCGGTCATGACTTTCGTTTTTATTGCGTTCATTTCTAGCCCTACTTTTCGACTTTCTTGCGCAAGTGATTGCAGCATCTGTCTCAAATTTTCCAGATCTTCTTCGTACAAAACTATATCATCAGCGAAGCGTAGATGGTTAAGATAAGAGCCGTTAATGTTAAGTCCGAAACTACCCCAGTTGAGCTTGCGAAAGATTGTCTCCAATACTGCTGAGAATAATTTGGGAAAAATACCCTTCGTGTGCAGTACAACAATGCCCTTAGGGCTATACTTGGTCTGCCTTGGCGGTGTAGGGCGACTGGTATGTTCGCTGAGAACAGCGTTGCAAACGTCTTTGTTGTCTTATTAAACAGACTGAAAACCTCATTTCATAAAATACTATGTTTCTCAAAAAACGCTATTGTGGAGGCAATGTATATGATTTACTTAAATGAATGTAACCCGAATTTATTAACAACTTAATATTTTCAAGTAGGTAGGTATTTACCAGAATGCTAATAATGTGCCACGAAATATGACGAATTCAATATAATAAATAACATAAGATATGTTTGAATTTTAATTTAATTTTAATTTATATTGACAAATTACAATGTCTGTAATTATTTATATGGGTCTGTTATATGTCTGTGCCTGAAATAAATTTATTTTATTTTATTATTATTTATTTATTTATTACCGGAACGAAGGTTAAGAGACGAGGACCGGAAGGTGAAGAGGTTTTTTAGGTAAGGAGGGGAGTAAGGGTTGGAGAGGATAGTGTATAGGAGAGAGAGAATGTGACATTTCCTTCGTTGACGAATAGGTAGCCATTGAAGTTGAGTGCGATAGTCAGATACATGATCGAATTTCCGCAGACCAAAGATGAATCTTATGCACAGATTCTGCAGACGTTTAAGTTTACTAAGCTGTTCCACTATAATATCAGAATAGCAAACGTCTGCGTGATCTAGCAAAGGAAGGAGAAGAGAGTGGGCCAAGGAGACCTTAGTTCTTGTGGGTAACAAATTTCTGAGACGTTTAAGTGAGTTGTACGTGGCAAACATCTTCCTGCTGACCTCAAACACTTGGGGCTTCCACGAAAGGTTATTGTCAAAAATGACACCAAGATTTTTAAACTTGTCGGTAAAGTGAACCTGTACGCCGTCAAACATTAGAGCAGGGAGCGAATTGTAGTCGATTCGTGTGGTGTACCAACGGCTGCCAATAATAATTGCCTGGGTCTTTTTGGGGTTCACTTTAAGTCCATGGGAACGACTCCAGTCTAAAATATTCTCCAGGTGTCTATTAGTCGACTCAATGGCTTCTGAGAGGTGAGTAATTGGAGCTTGTGCATAGATTTGAAGATCGTCTGCATACTAATGATAGGAAGAAGTAAGAGGTAGTGTGATGGAGTTGATGAATATTGAAAAAAGGAGAGGAGACAGAACGCCACCCTGAGGTACACCGGCAGAAGTATCGCACCACGTAGAGAAGACGTTTTTCAATACGTAGGCGCTGCCGGCGTCCATACAGGTAACTACGAAACCAGTCAACCATGGTTGGAGATATGTTAAGAGAAAGAAGCATCGCAGAGTTCTTCTTTTTTTGCGGTCATTTCTCATGCTTTCTCTAATGTTTTTGCTTATACTGTTTAGACTTTTCATATGATCTTTGTTGTTTAGGATTGGTCTATCTTTTAGTTGCTTGCCTTCTTCAAAAATTTCTTGTTTTTGACTAAATTTTTGGTCATTGTTATATCTTCTGCTGTAGGACTCTTTGAGCTTTTTCTACATCTTATCATATCTTTCATCTGGGCTCAGGTCTTCTTCCTTAATGCTGGCCAGTGATACTAGTAGAGCTTCATTTCGTACGTCATGCAGGTTTGGCATGTGGAGGTGAGAGTTTTTGTTTATATTGCTTCTAGATTATTTGGGAGAATTTCGTTGAAGATAGCTACGTACCATACGGTGGTTGGTGTTAAAATTTAGGTTTTGTACTACTCCTGTGTCGTCGAAGGCTTTAGGATAGTTGCTTGCTATGTAGTCAATTTCGTTCTTATATTTCCCATCCGGGGAGATCCATGTCCACTTGCTTTTGGGTTTCTTTTTAAAGATTGAGTTCATGAGAGTTAGGTTATGCTGAAATGTGGAATCTACTAATATCTGGCCATTTATGCTCCTTTTCCCATGTCCGTAGTCTCCAAGTGTAAACTCATCTTTGTTTTGTTTTGTCCCCACCTGGGCATTGAAGTCTCCCATGACTAAGATGTGGCTATCCGAATGCTTCTGATAGTTTGTTGTAGAATGAATCTGTGTTGCTGTTATCGGCTTGCTCAGTTATTAGGGTCCATTCTTTGCGGTATGTAGGGATTTTTAGTCTTAGCACTGCTATCCGATTAGAGACTCCGACAAACTCTTTTATTGCCTTCTTGTGTTCTGTTTTTACTAGGAAGCCTACACCTCTATGACTGGGGACTTCACCCTTGTGGTATAAAATATAGTCAGGTTTTTCTTCAATTCCTTCGCCGTTGCGTCTCATTTCACTAATCCCTACTATGTCCCAGGATAAATTCTGTAACGCTATCTCTAGTTCTTGAAGAGTTTCTATGGTCCTTAGGGTTAAGGTGTATAATGTACATATTGACAAGTGTTTACATCTTATTTTTGTGTTGCATTTTTAGTTGGAGGGTGTTGGTCTGTTCCCCCATGGCGACCACCCATACTGGGGGATTCCCCGAGTAATAAATTTATTTTAATAAAAATCAGTTGAGGTGTGTAAGAGGGTTTCGCTTACTCCATTAACAAGTTGTATATTGGATGTAAAAAAAATTGTAAGCACTTTTAAGCCTGTTTAGTAAGGAGGCTAAGGCCGAAATATGAAAAATTTCGTACGTAAGTTCTGTGCTCACCCACAACAGGTATGGATGTTTTGGGGGTGATCTCTAACTATGATCCCTGGGTGTTGTGAAGTTCCTGAGTGGCGGAGGGGGTAGCAGTGACGTCATCAAGATGGCGGTACAAAGAAAAAGCTGTTTTTATTTACAACATGCTTTGTGGGGTTATCATATGAAAGGGTTCTTTGAGTAGATTACAAATATATAGCACATTATAACATTTCCAGCACTTGGTTGAACAAATTGTTATAAAATGTGTAGAAATGCTGCAATTCAGAGTTTTCTTTGAACTGCTATAGATCAAAAACCACTTCATGGATTTTGGTAAAATATGTCTTAAAATACTAACAATAATACTCTTAATCATTTTTTTAGGGTGATTGAGAGTATTATTGTTAGTATTTTAAAACATATTTTACCAAAATCCATGAAGTGGTTTTTAATCTATAGCAGTTCAAAGAAAACTGAATTGCAGCATTTTTACACATTTTATAACAATTTGTTCAACCAAGTGCTGGAAATGTTATAGTGTGCTATATATTTGTAATCTACTCAAGAAACCCTTTCATATGATACCCCACAAAGCATGTTTTAAAGAAAAACTGTTTTTTTCTTTGTACCGCCATCTTGATGACGTCACTGCTACCCCCTCTACCACTCAGGAACTTCACAACACCCAGGGATCATAGTTGGAGATAACACCCAACACATCCATACCTGTTGTAGATGAGCACAGAACTTACGCACGAAATCTTGTTTAGAGAGGGAAATTTGGCGCTTAGCCCCCTAACTAGTTTCTTTGACCATGAAACTGAACAACTTTCGCTAAGGAACATAGGTCGAAATACGGAAAAAAAAAATTTTGCCTCCAATATACTATTCGCAATCAGCTGGTGCAGTTTCTATTGAAAGTTGAATTTTTTTTTTGTCTTTCGATTCGAACTATGTTCCTTGGGCTAAGTTGTTCAGTTTCACGATCTGAGTAATAGGTTAAAATAGTGCTTACAATTTTTTTACACCTTGTATACGTGTAAGGGACAGTGTATCGAAAACTAAAAGGGCGTGCTCAGATAAATCAAATTTGACCTCTCCATACATATTGCTCACTCTGATAGAATAGTTTAGGCTTATTATTTTCGAGGCAACTAACAAATGAAACGGCAACTAACAGTTTGCATCTAATAAATTAATCTGGCAGCGATTAAATATTGAAGCAACAATTATATTAGGTGAGCTTCAAAATGCAAGGATTTATAAAAACTAAATAATGGCTGATTCTTTAAGGTAGCAAATATATTCAACAGGGTCAATGAAATCATAGGCGAGGTACTATAAATAATGACTTGGCGACTAATATTAACAGTGGGATAACAAAGATTGTATTATTGGCAACAATAGGCTCCCATATAAAAATACACTTTCGTCTGCGATTTGTAGGCAGCTGTAAAAATTAAAACAGGTACTATAATTAAGTATTTGGATTTCAGTATTTTTGTTTGAAAACGTCGACAAGCGTACTCATTGCATAGAAGATTGCGGGTCGAATAAATTTTGTTTTTTTTTCGATCCGCGTGCTTCCGAACCTTTTTACAATAACTACTCCTTTTCTCAAAATGACCACTACCATCACGAAGCGGGGGGACAAGGGGGCGCAGCGCCCCAGTAAGGGGGGTTCGTGGGCCAAGCCCCCCGCCATAAAAAAATACATACTCCAGACAGGACGACACAAGTTATGTTAAGTTCCCTTGTGACCCCTTGTAGACAGAAATAGGGGACCCCGCACAGTGGGTCCCCGTCGAACTAACCTAAAGTGAGGAGGATTTTTTTGGAGCTTTAATTATAAACAATGAACTATGAGGAACACTCAGCTCGGCATAAATAAATAAATATTGCGGGTTGAATAAAGAAAGACAATTATTGTACCTTTATGCCTTTTACTCTTTCGCCATTGTAGGAAAATTTGTCATATAATAAAAATTCTAAGTCAAACAATTTTTTTTTGCATGTCACTATTTGCTTTATTTAGAGCTCTTAACACTTTACACGCTGATCACGAGGACCATTTACGCAGTTTTGCCGCCATCTCGCCGGCCATTTAAATAACTGCCACGCGTAATTCGCCGATCACGAACACCACTCGTTACACTTTTTTCTTAGAGTCGCGGATGACGAACAGTACTCGTGATCAGATTCCATACTGTTTGTATCAAAATAACGAACACAGATCGTGATCCGCTTGATAGCACCGTATAGAGGAACGATTGAGCTACACGCACACATACAATTGATTAACGTAAGTGGTTGGAGGTGGCGTGACGATGCGTCGGCCCGCGCTGCCTCGCCAGTGCATGTGATTGTTCAGTACCATTATGTAATTACCTTTGCTTCAAAAATATCACACACAAAAAGATTCATCATCATCATCATCATCATATCAGCCGAAAGACGTCCACTGCTGGACATAGGCCTCCCCTAAAGATCCCCATGACGACCGGTCCTGCGCTGCTCGCATCCAGCGGCTTCCCGCGACCTTGACAAGATCGTCGGTCCACCTTGTGGGGGGCCTGCCAACGCTTCGTCTTCCGGTACGTGGTCGCCACTCTAGAACCCTTACGCCCCATCGGCCATCGGTTCTTCTTGCGATGTGCCCTGCCCACTGCCACTTTAGTTTAGCGACTCTCAGAGCTATGTCAGTTACTTTTGTTCTTCTGCGGATCTCCTCATTTCTGATTCGATCTCGCAGAGAGACTCCGAGCATAGCCCTTTCCATAGCTCTTTGGGTGACCTTGAGCTTCCTGATAAGGCCCATCGTGAGCGGCCACGTCTCGGTTCCATATGTCATCACTGGCAACACACACTGGTCAAAGACTTTCGTCTTGAGACACTGCGGTATTTTGGACGTGAAGATGTTGCGGAGCTTCCCGAACGCTGCCCATCCGAGTCGGATTCGACGAGTAACCTCTTTCTCTAAGTTGGATTTACCCAGCTGGACTGTTTGTCCCAGGTATACGTATTCATCGACAACTTCGAGCGTAGAGTCTCCAACTTTGAGTGGAGTGGGTACAACAAGGGCGTTAGACATAATTTTCGTCTTATCCATGTTCATTTTAAGACCCACTTGTTGTGAAACTCTACTGAGGTTATTGAGCATCGTGCCGAGATCTTCCAGGGTCTCAGCCATTACGACAATATCGTCGGCAAATCGAAGGTGGGTCATGTACTCGCCATTGATGTTGATGCCAAGTCCTTTCCAGTCCAGGAGTTTGAAGACGTCTTCCAATGCAGCGGTGAACAGTTTAGGAGATATGACGTCTCCCTGTCTCACTCCTCGATGCAATTGGATAGGTTTCGAGTCCTGGTCCTGAAGACGGACTGACATAGTGGCGTTTTTGTACAGATCCTTTAACACTTCAATGTACCGATAGTCGACTTGGCACCTCTGGAGAGATCGTAGCACAGCCCACGTCTCGATCGAATCGAAGGCCTTCTCATAGTCCACAAACGCTAGCTGTCTATTTAAAATGATAATAAAAGCAAGAATAAAGACGTTAGTTTTTTTTGTTTTCAAAAAACATGTTCACATTACCATAGTTTTAAAATCAAAATAAATATCTAAACACATTGTTTTATTTTTATCCTTAAAATATATGAAATCACCTTCCAAATACAAAAAGAATATTTCCCATATATACGCTAATTATTTTTTTATAAATCTTACAATATCACCGAAAAACGCCAGCGAACCACAGATGACGCTTTTAAAAACACGCGGCGCACTTGGGCAAAAGGGCATCACGAGTGGAGCTCGTGATCGGCTGTCGGAGTGCGGCATTGGATTATAACTTCGGCGTGCAAAGTGTTAAAATGTCGCACAAAGTATGTTTTTTATGACCATGTTCCTATTTTTTTCTCAACTTAGTTAACTTTATATACAACCTCATTGTATCATTTAAGAAAGCCTATTTTCTAGTTTTTATCCGCCGTTAAGTGTTCGCTTAACAATAAATTTAGTTACCGAACCAAAAAATCGATGCCAATTTAAATTAAAACAAAGCTTACAACTGATTATAAAGCTGCTATTTTCTACTTAAAATGATCCTCCACTGTAGCTGCCAACCTATTATTTTTGCTACCTGCTTTAATATTTTTTGAAACCCTAATTCAGATTAATTTGTCGCCGCGTTAAATACATGCCAATAGTTTGTATGGAAAGATCAAAGACATTTTTATTTCCTGGAAATGTATCTTTATACAAGATTAGCAAAAGGCAAAATAAATATGTTGTATCTTAGTAACCCCTGTCAGTGACTGATAACAAAGTGTATACAGGCTTTGCCTAATTTGTGATGAAATGAACTTGTGTCAAATATCACAGAACATTTATTATTACTCTTACCTGGCTGTATGGTACGAGTCAGTATGGGTCTGGTAGCGGGTTTCAGTGACACATATAACATCACAAATGTTGCATTTCCCCTTGTTTTCTGTCAGTTTTACTTTTTGATACATCAGCTTCTCGAAACGGACACAAATCCCTTCGTGCATGAACAGAGCCCAACAAGTAGAAAACCTAGAGATGATAGATAATTTTTCTGTATTAAAAATTACTTTCTGTATTACAAAAGTAAAGCATTATTGACTGTAGTCAGTACAACAGGAGGCTTTTCTGGCTACCATTTTGGGGACAGTCTCTAAGCCATGGTAAAGACAAATTGGTGCATAGAGAATTTGCTGTAAAATGTCCACAAACTTAAAGTGAATATTATGATGATGAAGCCAATGTCACAAGTGAAAAATTAATTTACTATTATTATTAATAGCCTAAGTAGTAAGTAAGTAGTATCCCACTGCTGGGCAGGGGCCTCCCCTAAATTACGCTAGTCGTCTCTGTCTTGAGCTTAATTAAAAAATAATATTTTTCTCCTAACATATTAATATTCTTAAAATTCCTTAGTTCTACAAAATATTGTACTTACGTAATATTGCATCCATCACAGTGGTACCACAAAGTCCCTTTTCTCCGGGTGCTGTGTTCTTCAAATGATGCCAAACATTTAGGACATGGACCTTCAATCTTGCACAAACACATATTCTCAATCCACTGTTCTTGTGCAGCCACAATGCAGCACTCTTGGTGAAAGGGCTCTAGTTTCAGTGTCACCTCACTGTGTACCTTTATATGTTCTTCAAAAGGACCTAAGTGCCAAAATCCAATACGGCAAATATAACATTTGTATGCAAAGATCGAAGTCCGGACTTTATAATTTGCAGCCCAAAGCTTCCACTCGTGTAAGACATTTTGTACCAATGATTGATGGTAATCCAAAACGTTTTTTGTCTTCTTGTGCCTTCCCCAAATGTTGCGCACTCCAATTGCCAGTTTTCGGTCACTGTAGTTTTTAGAATGATAAAGCTTGTCAACTTCTCCTAATACTGCATCGTTGGATATAATTACTTCGAAGTTCGGTAGAAGGTCCAGTGACAAATCATCATTTGTATCTGTTACTTCCATTTCTCGATCCTGGCTGATTTCATCATCACAATTTTCAACTTCAGCTTGGATAGAAAATTCAACTTTAGATGTTCCTGATATACTATCGGTATAATTATCATTATTGTCATCTAATGCACTTCTGAGCTTTGGTAACATCTTCAATGGGTCTTCTTGGCTTGTGCCCTATAAAAGAAAATAAAAAAAAATTGTCAGTACATCAAAGGCGCTTGGTGGTGAACCCCGAACCGGCTTTTTTCTGGTTCATCAGTTGTCAACTTGTCACTAGCCATCCAACGCGGTAACTTGACCAGTATCATTCGTACATATTATTATACCATGATTCGTACGTACATTTGGGACAAATGCAAACAGGGACGGGGTACTAGACTAAGGATTACTTATCGATTTAGACTCCGTATACTTACTGAAAACATAAAACTACGGAAAAATAAAGTGGGTAGTACCTGTTGTCTAATATTTATTAGGCTATTATTATTATTTATTCTGATGTATATGCTATATTATTGTAAAGATTCATTAAAATCCATTAATTAAGGTCCTCTCTGACGTTCCAAAACACAACACTCCCCTAAAATATACTCTATGACACGTTTTTTTTTTTTTTAATTTTTTTTTTTTGGCGGGAACTCGACATGGGCGTTTGCCTGCTTAATTGAAATTTTGTTTTTTTGTGCAATTAGTGATTTAGTGGATAATAAAGATAGTGTGTTATGCAGTAAATTTACTACGGAGTGCGCAGCTGATGAAGATTTCAAGTGATCTCGTGTTTAAGCCCCGTTTGTGTTGTCCCAAAAAGTCACGAACATTTTCCTTCGTAAAGTTCACTATCGCTTTACGAGGGGGGAACAAAAAGAAAGATTAAACACATCAGACATGGCTGTATGGGCTTTGTACTCTTTGCCTTTCCGAAAGGAAGAATGAAACCAAAAAAAAAACTCTATGACACTCCCGAGCACAGATTATAAACACTAACACTACCAGGGTTGCCAGATAACTATTTTTTTTTCTTGTACCAGGGTTGCTAAATATCTCGTAATTTGAACAGATAATCTCGTAAAAGCAAAAATTTAAAGAAACAAATGAAATTAATGATTTTATGCTATTTACTGTACTATGTAACCTGTGTAGACATAATCTTTGCGCTTGGGTCTGTTAAATTCAAACAAAACAATTACAAATAATATTTTTTATTAATTATATTCGACATCAGGGATGTTAGTAAAATCCATAAGCTGCCGTTATTCATAATCTAAGGTAAAATCATCTGTATTTTTAGAGTATAGCTTTTCAGCTGTCATTCTGGCGTACCTACATTTCTTTTGATGGTTCGAAATTTACGCAATTACCTTTTCGATTTGGGCCTTTAGCGCTTTCGGAAGCTAAAAGTGTACCATTTACTGTATCTGTGATGAGACGATTTCTTAAATCTGTTTTTATTAGGTTAGTCTTACTAAATACCCACTCACAGTCTGCATTTGCATGAGGCAAAGCCAAGACCGCGAGGGAAAAACTGGCCAATTCGATGAAATATTCTGTTTTAAGTAACATCGCCCAAAACTCATCAGGCTCTGTGGTATTTTTAAGCTCTGCAGGATGGCGGGCTTTTGCAATCGGTAATCTTCTCCACTGATCATCTATTTGTTGTTTTTTAGTGTCATCAAACGATGCAATTATAAGTGGCACGACTTTCATCAGAGGCATCAATGTTGGGACGTGTTCTCTGAAATCGTTGGAGAGAGCTGATGCTGGTCCGAGAGCTTGGAGTTTGGAAAGAACGGGATCTTCCATGTCGTAACATTTTTTTATTTCCAACGCACCAGTCCTGAGGAAATTTCTGCAGTTTGTGAAGAACATCGTTTTCTTTTGGGGTTGCCTAACTACGTCAGGGTGTTTTAGCATTTCATATACTTTATGCCGAGATACATTGCAGCTTCATTTAACATGAATTGCTCATTTTTAGGGTCTACTTGAGTCATATTCGGCTGCATGACGTACTCTCGTTTTAAGTAACGCAGAAGAATTTCTTGGTATAGATCTCGAATTTTATCGTGCAGCTTGTGAATAACAACTTTTTCACTTTGGAATTCTAGATTGAATTGCGTGAACAAAGGCAATGACCATTCCAAAAAACAGAAGTATAACTTGTGGAAAGGATCACACAGTTTTTCTAAAATTTATACTGCATGATTTTTTACCTCAGCTTTTACTTTAAGAGTTCACCGTAAAATCAATAAAAAATAAGCGCAAAGCTTCCCATTGCTCCAGGATTCTTCCTACTACTGCAGCCAGCGAAAGCCATCTTGTTTGAGACGGTTTCAATATTTTGTGAAAATCAAACTGTCTCTTGTCACTGTTTTTGAAGAAGTTATATATGTCACGAGCAAGCTGTTCTACAGATTCCGGAATTTCTTTACAAGCCTGGCTTGCACACAAGTGGGCTGAATGACAAACACATTTTGCAATTGTTATCCCTGGTAAATCTCGCAATAAACGAGTTTTGACTGAATCTCTGTTGCCCATCATGACATTGCATCCATCAGATCCAAAACCAATCATATTTGTTAGTGGGATATTACGGTTATTAAATGAATCCATCAGCGCTCTGTATATATTTTCAGCGTTCGCTGTAGGAACGTCATCGGTGCCCGTCTCTTTAAAAATCTTATACAGTTCCCAGAACACGCTGCAGATTTTTTGAGCATCATTGTCAAAATAGCGAACAACCACACAAGCTGTCTTAATTGTTGATACGTCAGTCAGTAGTTTCATCAGTATGCGCAGAAAACTTGGTGGTAGTCAATTTCTTCGCTAAGTCTGCTTTATGACCCTCTCCAATTGCATTTTTTACTACAGCTGTAACTTTTGTGCGCTTAAGTTCAATTTCTTGAACTAATTTTGAATCCGGAAAAATGTCTATAGGTAAGTAGATCCGTTAAATGATCAGCAATAGAAAAAGCAATATTATGTTCTGCAAAAAACGCAGCTAGTTTTATTTCTGCACGATCCTTTTGTTTATTTTTTGGAGTTGCGCCCATCTTGAAACCAAATGAAGTTAACTTTTGGGACGAACCAGGTTTGTTTTTCAAATGTTTTTTTCGATTCGGCATGAGATTTCAGATTTGTTATTTCAGCAACCAAGGAACTTGCTGGACAGAATGCACACTTCGCTTTCTTTGAATCTTTTGGGTCAGGCTCTAACCAATCTCTAAACATCGGATGTTTTAACCACTCATCCCGAAATTTTTGTACATGATGTTCAAAACGTGTCTCACCTTTTTTCTTTGCAATCCATCCTCCCTTTTTAGGTACTTTTTTAGGTGGAGTGGATGACGATTCACTGTCACTGCTGTCACTCATTTCGTAATTAGAACGTTAAATAACAAAACACGGAAACTTGCGAAACTTCAACAACAAAAGCAGACGGTAAAGTAAAAATCTACTAACAGTACGGATTAAAACCTGCTCATGAGCTTTGTGTGCGGTTTTAGCGCGCTAATAGTCGGTTCAAAACTTGATCGTATTCACTCGTTTAAGCGACGTGACGTCATCAGTGACGTCACTTTAGCGCGCTATCATTGCATACGAAAATGAGGTAGTGCAGCGTGTGCGAAACGTCAAACTCATAAGACATTTGTCATCAATCTCGTTTTCGAGAGATTTTATTCAACTTTTTTTGGGGTTTTAGATTAAATTATCTTATCGAATAATCATTATCTCTCAATAATTTCTTAAAACGCAAAACAAAATCAAACTTTTAATTTTTCTCAGTGACATTGACATAAGCGCGCTCTAGTCTGGTTTAAAACTGTATTCGATGATATTCGACGAATGCACGCATATAGAAATAAACCGACTATATTCAGTGAATGTGATGTGTGCGTTGATTCAATCCGTAGTGTAACTAACCTTCATGTTTCAGTGTTAGGGGAATCCCCGTTCAATATAGCTCTTAGCAAGAGAGACACACAAATATAGCAAAACATTAGTGTGATAAGGACAACAACAAAAGAATATTATGAACGGGAATTCCCTACTCAAAGTTGTCAAGTTTTATTTAGTGATGAGGTAGTGCATTTACTTGTAGTGATACGCCGAGTCGATCGTTTTGTGTTAGATGGTTAATGATAAGAAAAAGTAAATAAATTTGCATATTTACTACTACGAGGGTGGTCCCAGAAGTAGCCGACCTAACCAAGAAAAATCAAAATAAATGGGACAAACTATATTTATTTCTCTACATAGCTTCCTTGTAGCTCGATACACTTTTCTCAGCGGTGCTCTATAGCTTCAATGCCACGTCTATAGTAGGAATTGTCAAACTCTTCAAAATAGCCATTAACCAACGACTCAACCTCTAAGGGGCCGTTCAAGTATAGCAGATTTTTTGCAATTATTGACCCACCCCTCCCCCTCGTCAGCAAAAGTAAGCAAGGCTCTTACCCCTCCCCCCATGCTTACGTAAACATTGGTATAATTGATTGATTGATTGATTCATGAGCAGCAGTTATAAGTCTAGAAATAAGGAATAGGTGTGGTATGGAGGACTGTAACGCACATAGTATTCATTTAAATAAACTTTACTGACATGGTATTCAACATAGATAAATATTATAATCATAAGTTATATTATACGAACAAAACAAATTTTTGGTATGCATATTAATTCCAATTAACACTCTTCAGTCCATGACACTAAGTTTTCGATGACATTGGATGTTTTCTGCTCAATTTTGTGTGTCTGCTCACTTTCATCCGATTTTGGAATGTCTACGTCACTCTCATTGAGCCATTCAACACCTTGATGCTCTAATTATTTCTGTACATTTTGGACTTTTGTATTTGTATGAGATTTTTTATTTTTAAAACTTTCGAACAATTTTTGGTATAACTTGGATTTGTCTATTTGATACGACATCTTGAACAATTCAACTTTGGCAAAAGTGGATCAAATCAACGGTAACACAAATATTAACTTGCTTTGCTTACAACACGTCAAATCGTCAATCGTAACGAAACAAAACAATAAATTGACGGAAAAAATTAGACAGGTGAATAGCGCGCGGTAATTCTCCTACTCAGTTCTAAGCGAGTACCTAAACGTAGGTATACATTATTTGTAGGAAAATGCATTTCGTTTTCAGCATAGACAATGAGTGGGTTGCCATGTGTGTAAAAAAGTAAATAATTACTGCTGACGTAATCACCATCTAGATCCCCCACCCCCCCATGTCATCAAAAATAAGCAAAGTAAAGATCCCCCCACCCCCCTACAGTGCTTACGTAATACTTGAACGGCCCCTATGTTGGTCGAAAATCTTTTCCCGCCGAGCCATTTTTTTAGGTTTGGGAACAGAAAATAATCTGACGGGGCCAAATCTGGTGAATAAGGTGCATGGGGAAGCAATTCAAATTTTAATTCTTCGATTTTAGCCATTGCAATGCCAGATGTGTGGACTGGAGCGTTGTCTTGCTCTGCGGTCCAATTTGCGCTAACAGACTGCTTTAGAGCACTGTGAGCGCGCTTAAGTCGGTCCAAATTGACCAAAAGCGTGCTCTAAAGCACTCGCTCGTTCACCGCCTTACGTCATTGATGACGTCATCGTTTTTGCTATCAGTGCTTTAGTCAAATAGGTGGAGCAGTGAAAGCGCTAATGTCAAAATCGATTTGACACATATAAAATCCCACACAATTGCAACCAGCTGACGTTTCTCAAGTTAAAATTTTGATGAGTTTGTCTCTAATGGAAATGAAAGTGGATTTGGCGCACATTTTTTAAGGGATTAGCTTAGGCTTTGTTAAAGAAAATAAAAACAAAACTGACATTTTGACAGATGAACACGTGAGCGCGCTTAAATCCATTCCAAATTGACTATAGCAACAAAAGCAGTGATAGCTTTGTGAGCGTGCAAAATCAATTTGGACCGTCCGTCAGTACTGTATACGCTTTTAGCAGCGTTTGTACAATTTGGAACACAGCGTTGATGAAACAAAACTTTTTTCTTTGACAAGTGAGGCCGTTTTTAGGGTTCCGATACCAAAATGGTAAAAAAAAGGAACCCTTATGGTGCCGCTCTGTCTGTCTGTCCGTCTGTCTGTCACACCTCTATATCTCAGCAACCACTTACGCTATCGAGCTGAAATTTGGAATAGTTTTAGAATATAGTTGCCCAACTTAATTGCACATGAAATTTTTTTGAAAAAAGTATGATTATTAATGTAAAGGGGGCCAAAATAGGGGGGGCCAAATTTCAAATTGTCGCTACTAGGTCGAGTGGGGTATCATATGAAAGGGCTTTACTTGTACATTTTAAAATATATTTTTGTATTTTTTTAAGTTTCTTAGTTTTCAAGTTATGATGAAAAATGTCAAAAAAAATACCATTCCCCCCCCCTTATCTCCGAAGTTTGAGTAAGGGAAAATCTGAATTAATTACAGTTGACAGAGGTTTATGTAAACTTTACAGCAAAAATAAAACAATCTTTCTAAGTTGCACAGTTTTTCAGAAATCTGCAAAAAACCTTTACAAACAAATTTAGTTTTGCGGTCCTGAAAATGGACTTTATTGCTTCCAAAAATACTATAGGTATATCGGAACCCTCGGCGCGCGAGTCCGACTCGCACTTGACCGGTTTTTTTTTCTTTATTTCTTCACTCAAACGCTGCAATAAGTTGGCATAATACTCGCCATTAATGGTTTTTCCTTTTGGAAGATAATCTATAAAAATTATGCCACGCGCGTCCCAGAAAACTGAAGCCATGACTTTTCCTGCCGATGGAACTGTTTTTGCCTTCTTTGGAGCGTGACAGACAGCTGATAGATGGCTGATTACAGGTGATTAAATCGTTGGTGACAAATTAAAGGCCCCAGACTTGATGGAGTTGGGACTTAAAAATAATAGTTTTATTTAAAATTATTATTTTAAGGGTTTTTAAGATTGTTTAGAATTTATTGATCAAAAAAAAAATATTATCGATTTTCCTCCACCCCTGTTATCGAGAAAAATGTCACTATTTTGTTATAAAGGAGTAAAAGTTTAAAAAGTAGAAAGGTTAAATTATCAAAAGATTCTTATAATATTGTGACAAAATGTGTTTATAACAATACTTGAAATTTTGATTTTAAGCAATAATGGTGCTTACCTTCTTTTCAATTAGTTACTTAAGATTATTTTTTTATATAATATTTATTTCTTTTAAATTGTGGAAGCTTGTAATTGGCTCCTAGATATTTACTAAGTGTATTATTTTGTAAACACAGCTGTAAGCTACCCAAATAAAATAAAATAAAATAAAATAAAATTGAACAACATTGATCTTGAAAACTTTTGTAAGTATTTGATTTACAGGTAAATTTTCTTAACATTAATAATTTTAGAGAAGATATTATTTGAGTATAAGATTCTTGTTTAATTTATTCAAATCAAGCATTCTAAAAAAATCTAAGTCCCAAAGTAGACCGAACGGGAAAGTGAACTGGACGGGAAGTGGACCGATCGGGAAAGCGGACTGGTCGGGAAGTGGACCGATCGGGATAGTACAACTGTTCGGATAGTGGACCGATCGGGAAAGTGGACTGTTCGGAAAGTGGACCAAATGGGAAAGTGGACTGGTCGAGAAGTGGACCGATCGGGAAAGTGGACTGGTCGGGAAGTGGACCGATCGGGAAAGTGAACTGGTCGGGAAGTGGACCGATAAGGAAAGGGGACTGGTCGGGGAGTGGACTGGTCGGGGAGTGGACCAATCGGGAAAGCGGACTGATCGGGGAGTGGACCGATCGGGAAAGCGGACTAATCGGTAAGTGGACCGATCGGGAAAGCGGACTAACCGGTAAGTGGACCGATCGGGAAAGCGGACTGGTCGAGAAGTGGACCGATCGGGAAAGTGGACTGGTCGGGAAGTGGACCGATCGGGAAAGTGGACCGATCGGGAAAGTGGACTGGTCGGGAAGTTGACCGATCAGAAAAGCGGACTGGTCGGGAAGAGGACCGATCAGGATAGCCCTTACAAAACGAAAAACAAAATTGTTGATTTAAAAAAAAAATAAGTATAGATAATTTAGGTAGGGCTAAATGGGGAATAAAAAAAAATATATAAAAAAATCCCCCCCCCTACCAATTCCTGGAAATCCCCCTCGCACGTTCGTGCGTTCCCGATTTAAAAATACAAGCGCAATAACGTGCATAGCAAGAAAACAAGGTATTACATGTCAAGATTTGTATTCAAAACTTAATAATTAAATCACAGTTGTGCAATATTATCAATCAGTATTTCTTTAACTATTTTATTTACTATTCGTACTATTTTAATTCAGCCTTATAGTAATATATTCAGTCATCATACGTAATAACGAAGTCTTTTCGTAATAAAATAGTCGTAATCAAAAGTAGTTATGTACCTTTTTTTAAAGAAAGCAATCAAAAGTATATAAACATTAAAAAAAATATATCTTAGGAAAAAGCAAATATGTAAGTGTAACATAATCTTTACACAGAATAATATTTATTTTGGGTGGTATTCTACGAAACAATTTTGATTTCTAAGAATGCATAGGTACACATTACATTTTGTGCATCTTACTTTTGTAGTAGATGAACAGCGTTCATTTCATGTCCCTCAACACAGAATCCTCAGAGAAAAAAACTGCATAAAAAAATATTTTGACGCTGCCAAAAAATAGTCATGAAATAGTCATAAATAGTCACCATAAGGAAAAAAATAGTCGCGTTACAATTCTAGACTTATAGCTATGGTTTGCTGAGGATTATGGCCATAGGCTATAGACAGAATCCTCAGCTTTGATGCAAGCAAACCGTGGGGACTATCGACTTGGTTTTTATTTTAAAAAATAGTCATGAAATAGTCGTCTTGACTTCCAAATTCTCGAAAATAGTCGTTCAAGGATTTCAGAGTTACAGGGGTAGCTTGCTGAGGATTCTGTGCATAGCATTTCACGGACGCAGATTCCTGCAGAACGTTTAGGTTTTTCTGTTTGATACTCATGTCAAAAAATAGTCAACAAATAGTCGTCTCAAACCATAATAACTTCGGTCTGGTTTACCTAGTAGAAGTATGTTAAAAATGCATGTTAACTTCGCCATACATTTTTTCTTTGTACAGTCGCGTACACAAAATTATTTGATATTGATTTCAAGTTATAAAAAAAAATGGATTTTGATATTGTTAGAGGTTTTTGTTTCTATACGTTATTGCAGACCCTATTTTTGTGTATTTTTATATTTTTATTAGGTAGGTTGTATTTTTATTAGGTAAATAAGAGGAAAAACCGACGTTTTGGTCTAGAAACTTATAATATAGGTTCCACGTTTAATGAATGGTAAAACTAGGATATCGGGCTTACACCTAGATGCATACAGTAAAAAAAATACTTGAATAATAATTGGTAAGTTCACAAATATTACTAAATTAACTACACTAACTTAACTTATTTCTTGATTGATCAATGTTGTTTGCCTATGCATTTAACTAATCATTAAAAATTAAAATATCGCTGCATATGTGTTTCTTTTAGCCAATATCACATCAGTACAATAATATAAATCAGTAACTTAATGTCATGGTAACAGAGTTGGAAATGTTTAACGTGGATCGTATAATAGAAAAAGCACCAATATTCTGCGACGAGATATGTTTAACCAATAGCATGGCGGCGTTTGGCTCGACCGAATTGTATGACCGAGCTAGCGCTCGCCGCTGCCGGCCCGTATTTAAGTGCCCTACAGTGTTGCTATTAGGGCATGGAAAAACCGGGTAGAAAAGCAAAACCGGTTTTTTCGGGTTTTCTGTATAAAAAAACCGGTTAACCGGGTTTTTCGGTTTTTTCGGGTAATTTTCATGTAAGTTCTTAGACCGAGGTATTTATTGAGTTTTACAATGAAAAGTCTGATTCTGGCTCAAATCAAAATTATTGTTAGAATAGCAGTAACAGTTCTTTATAATGTAAACAATTAAAAAACGAAAATTATGTCTAACGCCCTTGTTGTACCTACTCCACTTAAAGTTGGAGGCTCTACGCTCGAAGTTGTCGATGAATACGTATAGGTACCTGAGACAAACAGTCCAGCTGGGTAAATCCAACTTTGAGAAAGAGGTCACTCATCGAATCCAACTCGGATGGGCAGCGTTCGGGAAGCTCCGCAATAACTTCACGTCTAAAATACGGCAGTGTCTCAAGACAAAAGTCTTTGACCAGTGATGTTGCCAGTGATGTGATGACATATGGCACCGAGACGTGGCCGCTCACGATGGGCCTCACCCAACGGGCTATGCCCTGAGTCTCTTTGCACGATAGTATCAGAAATGAGGAGATCCGCAGAAGAACTAAAGTAACTGACATAGCCCTGTGGCGACCACTTACCGGAAGACGAAGCGTTGGCTTGGCAGGCCCCCCACTGAGTGGACCTACGATCTGTTCAAGGTCGCGGGAAGCCACTGGATGCGAGCAGCGCAGGACCGGTCGTCATGGAGATCTTTAGGGGAGACTTATGTCCAGCAGCGGACGTCTTTCCGCTGATATGATGATGATGATTTAAAAATCAACAAAATGTGTTTTTAATCTATACTTTTCTTCTCTAAATTAACATTGAAATGACAGATGAGCTCTTCCTTATTATTTGTCCATTTCAAAATAGCAGTTATCAGTTATTCATCAAGCAAACATTTAAAAAATCAACCAAGTGTATTTTCACCCTAACCTAAATTAAGCTTTTTGTTCAAACGTTGAAATGACAGTAAACACTTTTTAATTATGTATTAAAATATTGTAAAATTGACTTCGCGCGTTCATAAATGACTATTCACTTCTTCTTCTTATTCACAATAAAAGTTTTATAAAAGTTATCTTTTTAGGGTTCCGTAGTCTAACAGGAACCCTTATAGTTTCGTTATGTCCGTCTGTCTGTCTGTCTGTCCGCGACTTAGCTCAGAGACCCTTAGTACTAGAAAGCTGATACAGATATATAAGTTATCTACGCCGACAAAGTGGTAGAATAAAAATTTGAAAAATATTTTTTTTC
Organism: Athrips mouffetella; assembly: GCA_947532105.1. Classification (NCBI taxonomy): domain Eukaryota; kingdom Metazoa; phylum Arthropoda; class Insecta; order Lepidoptera; family Gelechiidae; genus Athrips; species Athrips mouffetella. Next base: position 12,568,082 of record OX383979.1, read on the forward strand.
AGGGTAACTACCTCCCCTACAAGTAAAGAAGGGATGATTTTTTTTTCTTGTCCACCCCATAGCGTGGGGTGTGTTTGGATAGGTTGTGGTGACACATTTCTATTTGTCAGCGTTTTAGGCTGGAGGCGACGCACCTCGCGCCGCCGACGGGCAGTCGTTTCCTCACCGCGTAGCGGGCACATCGCTACCTTGTCATTTCACCATTCCTCTACCAGTTACGTAATAATTAGGGTAATTAATTCTGTAACGAGTGCTCTGTGTGTGAATTGACAATACAATCTTATCATCGTAAAGTGACTTTCATTCCATATCGCGTAATGCACTAGACTGAACATCCTTCTGATAAAGTAGAGTCAATATAATAATAGTTCCATATATACACATAACAGTTCAACAACATTGGTGACTTACCTCCAATAACAAGTGCGACTTACGTGCAACACAGCGGTAGAGTCAGGGAACGGCTCACACAACAGTCAGGGAGCGGGCTGTCGTGAAACTTCAAGGCTCCGTATCAGAACCGACCGCCAGCAGCACCATGGCGAACGGTCAGGGACAGCAGCAGCAAGGTCAGCAGCAGCAAGGCCAGCAGCAGCAAGGCCAGCAGCAGCAAAACCAGCAGCAGCAAGGTCAGGACAATGGAAGAAATGTTTCGGATGTGTCCATACAAGCCCGTGTCACCGAGTTCTGGAGAGATCTTCCACGTCACTGGTTTATACAGTTAGAAGCAGTTATTGGACCGCAAAACTGGTCAGACGAGAATAAGTTCCAGTTTGTCCTCGGCAAGTTAGACAAAGAGGAAATACAACAGGTTTCCGACATCATACTCAAACAGCCAACTTCAGGGAAATATGAGGCGCTAAAACATCGACTTTTAGAAGTGTATGAGGAGTCAGAAAGCCGTAGAGTCCAGAAGCTCATCGGGGAGATGGAACTGGGTGATCAAAAACCTTCCCAGTTACTTCGACGGATGAAAGAGCTTGCCCGAGACAAGGTCGTGGACGAGACCTTGAGTATTCTGTGGCAAAATCATCTTCCAGCTTGGGTTCGCGGCGTGTTAGCAGTTTCGGATAGTAAGGACGTGAACATATTAGCTACAATGGCGGACAAAATCATGGACGGCGCGAGACCGGTACACAGCGTTTCTGCAGTTTCGTCGAGCAGCTCGCCAAGTACGTCTGCAAATATTATCGCCGAAATTAACAAACTCGGTCATCGACTCAAGAAAATCGAGGAGTTAGCAGGGAAGAGGTCTAAGACAGCGAGCGGTAAGCAGCAGCATAGATCTCGTTCATCGTCGAGGTCACGGTCGTCGCGTAGCGCTAGCCAAAGCAGTAGGACTACAAATCCAGAATGGCTATGTTTTTATCACTACCGTTACAGGAAAAATGCTCGCAAGTGTGTTAAACCATGCAATTGGAAAACAGACAACAACGTTTCGGAAAACTAGAGGTGCAGTCTGCGGTGGGCGACTGCAAGCCGCTGGAGAACCACCGACTTTGTGTGACAGATCAGAACACAGGTTTGCGTTTTTTAATCGATACAGGAGCTAACGTATCTGTTTTGCCACGTAAATTCGCGCGTCTTAAGTATCAACAGAGTGTTAATTACCAGTTGTTCGCGGCAAACGGCACTAGTATAAAAACTTATGGGTTGCGCACACTTACTTTAGATTTAAAGTTAAGGAGAGCTTTTCAATGGACATTTATTATAGCTGATGTCCGACAGCCTATAATAGGTGCAGATTTTTTGGCAAAATATAAGTTAATTATCGATTTCAATGCACGTAAACTTATTGATCAGGTAACAAATCTTAATGTGGTTGCTAGCATTTCTGAAAGTTATGAAAGCACTATAAAAACTGTCGATGACAGGCACCCATATTACAATTTGTTATCTAAATTTCCAGATTTGACAAAACCGGTATCTTTTAAGGAAGTACCTAAACATAATGTATGTCATTATATTGAAACAAACGGACCTCCGGTACACTGTAAGGCGAGACCACTACCACCTGACAGATATGCTAAGGCAAAGGAAGAATTTAGGTTAATGTGTGAGTTAGGGATTTGTAGGCCAAGCAAGAGCGCCTGGGCCAGCCCTTTACATATAGTTCCTAAAAAAAATAATCAGATTAGACCTTGTGGTGATTATAGACTATTAAATTCGATCACCAAACCAGATAGATATCCGGTTCCACGTCTTCGTGATTTCACCTATGTTTTAGCAGGAAAAAAAATCTTCTCACGACTCGATATCAATAGAGCGTACAATTGCGTTCCCGTAAATGAAAACGATATTGAGAAAACGGCAGTAGTAACACCGTTTGGTCTTTTTGAGTTCCCAAGGATGCCATTTGGACTGCGAAATGCAGCCCAAACATTTCAAAGATTTATGTCCCAAAGTGTTTTCCCAGATTTACAATATTTGTTCATTTATATCGATGACATAATAATTGCCTCAGATGACGTCACTCAACATCGAGAGCATTTACAGGAAGTTTTCGAGAGATTAGACAGATTTGGTATCACTATTAATATATCCAAATGTTGTTTCGAACAAACTAAGTTGGAATTTTTAGGTCATGAAGTGACGACTGCAGGTATTCGACCTTTGGACGAGAAAGTGCAAGCGATCATCGATTTCCCCAAGCCGAAAACGGTCGAGGAAATGAGACGATTTTTGGGTATGTTGAATTTTTATAGGTCACATATTCCGCATGCAGCACAGCAGCAGTCAGAGTTGGACCGGTATTTACATAACTCCAAACGTAAGGACAAAACACAAATTATTTGGACCGAAGCAGCCAACGAACAATTCGAACAGTGTAAACACAGCTTAAGGGCGGCAGCTACCTTATCGCACCCGCTAACCGACACACCTATAGCCCTAATGACGGACGCGTCTGACACATGCGCCGCTGGGGTCCTTCAGCAAAAATCAGGTAATACTTGGAAACCTTTAGGGTATTACTCAAAGAGGTTGTCGGATGCACAAAGAAAATATAGCACTTATGATAGAGAGCTCTTAGCTATATACATGGCGATAGCTCACTTTCGGTATATGATTGAGGGTCGCGAATTAATAGTTTATACTGACCACAAGCCTCTTACATTCATGTTTAGTAAGGTGGGCAGTGAAAAGGAATTACCTAGAAGGGCTAGACAGATCATGTTCATTAGTGAATTTACTACGGACATAAGGCACATTAGCGGCAACGACAACTGTGTCGCTGACGCATTATCACGTGTGGAAGAAATAATATGTCCCACGATAATCGATTTCGAAGAACTAGCACGTGTGCAAAGCGAGAACGCTACGCTTACGCAAACTTTAAGCGAACAAAACAGCAAGTTGCAGTTTAAGCGATTAGAATTACCAGGTAGTAAGCAGAGTGTCGTTTGCGAAACGTCAACAACTAGGGCACGACCATACCTACCTACCGCGTTCAGACGTTCAGCTTTCAACGCAGTTCACAACGTCAGCCACCCAGGTATTCGTACAACTTTAAATATGGTCAAAAATAGATATTTTTGGGAAGGCATGAATAAAGACATCCGTATTTGGGCAAAGACTTGCATTCCTTGCCAACGATCAAAAATACACAGACACACTGTATCCAATTTAGAGTCATTCGATACTGTAGATCGTTTTCAGCATTTACATATAGATATTATTGGACCGCTTATAACCTCTGAGGAAGGCTATAGATATTGCGTCACTATCATAGACCGATATACCAGATGGCCTGAGGCATTTCCTATAAAAGAAATGACAGCAGAAGTCGTGGCTAAAACGTTGTATGAGGGTTGGATAGTTAGGTTTGGTTGTCCTAGTAAAATTACTAGTGATCAGGGTCGTCAATTCGAAAGTAATCTCTTTTCACATCTCATGTTACTACTGGGAGTCAAAAGGATACGAACTACCCCTTACCACCCCCAAAGTAATGGAGCAGTCGAGCGATGGCATCGCAGTCTTAAAGCAGCTCTGACCGCTCGTTTACTTAACTCAAGGTCATGGGTTGAGGAGCTAAGCACGACATTGTTAGGACTTAGAACAGCCATTAGGGTTGACACCAACATTAGTCCAGCAGAGTTAGTTTATGGCACAACTATACGTTTACCAGGTGACTTTTATGATCAAAAAAGTAATCTGAAGTTAGATTATGAGAATTATGTAACCAAATTGAGAGACATTATAAAAAAAAATAAACCGGTAAACAGACTTAATAAAAATTCCAAAAACATTTTTGTTCATAAAGATTTGCATACATGTGATAAAGTTTTTGTCAGGACTGATGCAGTCAAAAAACCTCTTCAACCTACTTACGAAGGCCCTTTTAAGGTCATAAGTAGGAGAGAGAAAGTTTTTAAAATTCAGTTACCAGATAGGACAGCATGTATTTCGATCGATCGATTGAAACCAGCTTATATCTTGGAGGAAGATTTTAATAGTCAAGTTTTCCATGATGAGTTAGACAAAAATGAAACATTAAAGCCAAAACCTGTTAGTGACAACCCTAACGACTTAAACGAGCGAACCACTCGTACGACCCGTAGCGGCCGCATCAGCAGAAGGCCGGTACGATTTTTCTAGGTTAAATAAGTAGTTTAGAGTATTTCGCACACAGAAATTATAAGTAGGTTAGGTATACGCAGCATTTTTTTTTAATATTTTTCTTTGCGAAAAATATATCATAGAGATAGTAAGTATATAAATAGGAAGTTTAGAGTACGACCTCACTCACTCTTCTACTTACGTAAAGATCGTATCATACGTCATTTTATACGTACCAATTTAACGTCGTTATTATGGGCAACTACCAAGACAAAGAGCATGTGATCGTAGCTCAGCAACAGACGGCAGAACGCCCGGAAAGAAAGATCGACGAATACGGTGCTATTTTGATAGCGATCGCAGTGCTACTCTCGCTATTAGTTTGCTATCAGATACGACTACAATGTCTGAAAGGTGCTAAGAGATGGTTAACGAAAGAATGTGTTGCAAATCCTACCCCCATCATTAGGGTAGAGACAGTACAACAGCAACCACAGTCTCAACCTACAGTGGCACCGAAAGTCATCTATTCATAGGATATTATGTAAGAATAACTTGGACTACCTTTTTTGTTCCGACAGGACGCTGCCGAAACAGGAAAGATACTCTTACCTGTACTTTGGTTAAGTTACTTTTGTATTTTAGCTAAGTTACTGTTAATTTGTTCAAGGTTTTCAGTATAATTGTGTAATAAAAAAGCTGTATACTTGTTTAAAAATTTTTATTTGCAGAAAATTACAAATAAATAAATTTGAAATGTAAACTCTAATCTTAACAAAATTTAAATTACAGGGCATATTTGAAATTGTAAATTACATTTTCATACGCAAAAACATCCTTTATATTGTAACACCCAATATATGTAAAACAGTATATTGTACGGTTAGAACTTGCTCATGTATTTGCCAGACTAGAATTCAATAACATGGTACCTACTGTATGTAACTATGTCGCAACGAATCAGGTTACGTTACGAGCGCTTATCGCGTTAGGAATGTTTGTCAGCGAAACTTGGAAGCTACTGAGCTTGTTTGTACAATTTGAATTGTGTTTTAAATTGTAGGGTGATAACTTTTTTTTGTTTCGTTAGAATTACATAAAATTTTTTTTCTTTTTGTGGGGGAGGAATGATGTGGTGACACATTTCTATTTGTCAGCGTTTTAGGCTGGAGGCGACGCACCTCGCGCCGCCGACGGGCAGTCGTTTCCTCACCGCGTAGCGGGCACATCGCTACCTTGTCATTTCACCATTCCTCTACCAGTTACGTAATAATTAGGGTAATTAATTCTGTAACGAGTGCTCTATGTGTGAATTGACAATACAATCTTATCATCGTAAAGTGACTTTCATTCCATATCGCGTAATGCACTAGACTGAACATCCTTCTGATAAAGTAGAGTCAATATAATAATAGTTCCATATATACACATAACAGTTCAACAACAAGGTCTTTTAAAAATAATGTAAGTTTACTCAGATCATTTTTCGAGTTAGGGATCTGTTTGCGAAATATTCAGCTTGAAAGTGTAATTTTCTGCTGTGTTTCGGTTTGAAGGGCAAGGGAGCCAGTGAAATTACCGGCACATGAGAAATACCATCTTAGTTCTCAAAGTGAGCAACGCGCTTTGCTGTCTTATTATTGTCAAGATTTGCCATTAATAAGAAAGTGGGTGCTATGGGCGGTGGTGACCACTTTTCATCAGGTGGCCCACCTGCTCGTTTGCTCACTTGTAACATAAAAAATAAAATATTTTTGGTTGGAGTTGAGTGTCCCCCCCCCTGCCGGCTAAACAGTCGTTATTGGAAATGTGAAAAAATTGAAGGAAAATTAAAGGAAAACTATCACAGTTAAGAAGGCCTCACAGGTTAATGAGCTATAGCCGAAAAACTAAAAATAATAAAAAAAGAAATAGCAATCAGGCGCTAGGACCTCACTAAGCATTAGTCGAGGTAAAAAGTTTATGTTATAAACGTTATGAAAAACCCACTTTGCCATAAAAAAAAAACCGTTAAAGAATTTCGGTAACCTGTACTGCGTGTGGCCCGACACGCTCCTGGCCGTTTTTTTATATTGATTTTGTAAATTTAATTGTAGTTCTAAGACGATGAGTTATTAATTACGAACGAAACTAAAACAGTTTTCTTCCTGATTCTTCATAGTGTGAACGCAAGAGGAAAAATATTTGATAACTAGCTGGTGCCCGCGACTTCGTCTGCGCAGCGACTTCGTCTGCGCAGGTTTATACATTGGAGCCGATGTGTTATTCTGATGTATAAGCTATATTATTGCAAAGTTTCATTAAAATCCATTCAGTAGTTTTTACGTGAAAGAGTAACAAACATCCATCCATACTTACAAACTTTCGCGTTTATAATATTAGTAGGAAGTAGTATAACGTGGTAGGTATGGAAACATAACGTTGAATTGAATATACCCCTACATTTATGTCGTTAAGATTTTTTGTAGTAAAAAGCTAAGTATTTATTCTAATATAAAAAAAAACCTTAATATCCGAAGAACCCGGTTTTATCTCATTGGAAAACCGGGTAGCAAAACTCACGGTTAACCGGTTTTTTCGGTTAACCGGTTTGCATGCCCTAGTTGCTATTACAACGACAATTGTCGTGTTCTACAGTAATTATATGGAATGTAAAGTAAACCTACACTACAGCATATGGAAGCAGTAAATATACAACGCGTTATTACAAATTAGTATTTCCAGTTTTTCAATAATCCTACTTAAAAATTGGATGTAAATTCCAAAACTAACAGTGGCTGGCTCGTTAAAAGCGCAGCCTCGGTCGGGTCATTGCGCTGCGGGTCATTGCCCTCTGCATCTTAGAATTTTCAGAATTTTTTGAAAGTAGAATTTTTTTAAAGATTTTTTTGTGTTCCTTTATCGTTACTGAAATACCCCCTAAGCTATGGCACGCAATAAAATTATCACCCTGTATTACTCACTAGCTGTTACCCGCGACTTCGTCCGCGTAGATTTTATAAAAAAACAGAACTCGAACTTAATTGAAACATATTTTACGGAGCGCTTATCCTTCTTGATCCCTACGTAAAAGATGCATTTGTACTTATCCAAGTTGAATAAATGCATCTTACTACAAACTTAATTATCTTTTGATTTTATTTAACTGGTAGGTAGTGCGGAATTTTCATTGTCAACCGTTACAGGCGAACTTAAAAAAGAAGGCAATAAAGGGAGTGAAGTGAATGGGTAGCGAGGAGGTATTCATAAAAGTAAAAAAGGTCCCTATTCCTCCCTATCTATCCTTTTGTATCCCCCCCCCTACATTCCCACTCCCCCTCCCTCACCCTCTCCCACTCTCTCTTCCTCTCCCTCGCCCCTCCCTTTTCCCCCCCTCACCCTTCCTTCCCCCTCCATTTCCCCCCTTCCCCTCTCCCCATCACCCTCCCTTTCCCCCTTCCCCTCACTCATCCTCCCCTTACCCCTCTCCCTCCCTCTACCCCCCCTCCCTCTACCCCCTCCCACGCCCTCTACCCCTCCCTCCCCCTTTCTCTCCCCTCATTTTCCCCTCCCTTACACTCTCTCCCTATCCCTCCCCCTCTCCCTCTCCCTATCCCTGACCCTACCCCTATCCCTGCTTCTACCCCTAACGCCATCTTAACCGCTATCCCTATCCTTATATAAACATACAACTGACACTCATATTGATTTTTAGACATTTCAAACCTATCGAATCCCAACCCCATCCCAGGGGTGGTGGTATTTCACGTCCACCACGTTGGATTTCAAAATCATTGTAGTTTTCGTAATCAGCGACCCGATAAACCATACGAACGACACCCATATTGATTTTTAGACATATCAACTCTATCGCACCCCAACCTCATCCCCAAGGGATGATAGCATTTCACGTCCACCACGTTGGATTTCAAAATTGTTGTAGTTTTTGTAATCAGCGGCTCGATAAACCTTACAAACGACACCCATATTGATTTTTAGACATTTCAACCCTATCGCACCTCAACCTTATCCCCAGGGGATAATGGTAGTTTACGTCTACCACGTTGGATTTCAAAATTGTAGTAGTTTTCGTAATCAGCGATACTTAGTTGAATAAAAAAAGTCCCATCAAAATCGGTTAAGTAGTTTCGGTGTGCTGTAGCAGATACAACCCCGCTAGAGTATTATTGTATGTGTAGATTCCCACGGGAATGAGATATTTTCCCGGGGTAAAAAGTAGCCTATGTCCGTCTCCAAGTTACCATCTATCACCATACCAAATTTCATCAAAATCCGTTCAGCCGTTTAGGCGTGAAAGAGCAACAAACAAACAGACAGACAGAGTTACTTTCGCATTTATAATATTAGTATGGATTTAACCTTTTAACGAAAATAAGTACAAAGACTGTGATTTATACAAAAAACTAACTTCAAAATAATCTGCAGTGAATATATTCATTAAGAAGATTTTTTTTTAATATTTTAGTTTAAAACCAATTATTGTAGTTTATTAAACTTTATTATTAAACATGAAAACAAATAAACACAATTAATTATATTGCATGGGTTCCAAATACATAAAAAAAAAATCAAGTACCTAACTAAACAGTTACCATCAAAGATGATATGCATTTTAAACACGACTGTACTTGAGTTGAAAAATGTATGGCGAAGTTAACATGCATTTTTAATATACTTCAACAAGGTAAACCAGACCGAAGTTATTATGGTTTGAGACGACTATTTGTTGACTATTTTTTGACAGGAGTATCAAACAGAAAAACCTAAACGTTCTGCAGTAATCTGCGTCCGTGAAATGCTATGCACAGAATCCTCAGCAAGCTACCCCTGTAACTCTGAAATCCTTGAACGACTATTTTCGAGAATCTGGAAGTCAAGACGACTATTTCATGACTATTTTTTAAAATAAAAACCAAGTCGATAGTCCCCACGGTTTGCTTGCATCAAAGCTGAGGATTCTGTCTATAGCCTATGGCCATAATCCTCAGCAAACCATAGCTATGTCTAGAATTGTAACGCGACTATTTTTTTCCTTATGGTGACTATTTATGACTATTTCATGACTATTTTTTGGCAGCGGCAAAATATTTTTTTATGCAGTTTTTTTCTCTGAGGATTCTGTGTTGAGGGACATTTCATTTCTGCACTTTCTGCCACGAGTTAAATCGTCAAAAACGGGCAGGTGTTTGAAGTTGTCAAACCGTTTGTCGAAAGAAGGTGCAACTGCAGGTTTGTATCTTCCTGAAGTTGTTGCTGCCAATGGTTCACATTCATAGTTCATGGCGTCTTCCTGATTGTGAACTGAAAAAATCAAAGCATCAGCCAAGTTCATTCTGAACCAGAGTAAATCTTTTGCTTTACGTCGTCCAGGATTGTTGTCGCAATCAGTTTTATATTGCCGCCAAGAGTTTACAACAGCCAAATCCAAAAAATGCACAATGACTTTAACAGTCCACTTTTTCGTTTTTTGATAGGTTCTGTAATATTCCATCATCTGATCCAGAACGTCCACACCGCCCATATGTTTGTTGTAATTCATCACGATTTGAGGAGCAGTAACTGGAATATAGACCTTTTCCTTTTTATCCCATCGCTGTACTGTGGACGTTTGATCTCCTCCTGTGCAATTAGAAGCCATGAGAACTCCCTTGTTATCTTTCCATTTTACAAGAGCTACATCTTTCGATGTGTACTGCAGTATGTCGCCGCATTTCATTGCTGTATCCTTTTTTAGGTCTAGTTTTTTGTGATCTGGAATGCGATTTAACATGATGGTCCCTGTGCCATGTATGTTCATTTCCGAAAGGCGATCTAAGAGAGGTACTGTATTAAAGTACCTATCAAAGTAAAGACAACTGTTTGGAGGTACATTTTCCGCCAGTCCAAGGATAACCACCGGACCTTCACCTAACGACCTGTCTGAAAATCTGGGGTTCTGTGAGATTGCAAAATCTAGCATGAGGCCATCACTGGTGGTGATTACGTAGTTCTTTAGGCCCACAGGTCTTGGTTTATGCATCTTCCAGTGAAGGGAATCATTTGCTCATCAATTGAATAAAATCCAGGACTCCTTTCGAGTTTTAAGCAGGCATTTCTGACCGTTGTCAACATGGGCTGAACTTTCCACAAAGGGTTCGTATTTCCTTCAGGCGGTTCATCTGCTTCGACAACGTGTATGTTGTTTCGAAGCTGGAAGAAACGATCGCGTGACATATTATTCGCAATTATTTCTAGCCGTGTACCAGCTCGCCAATACATGTGAATACGAGGGTAGGGAATACAGCCCATGACCAGAAAAATACCAAATAACTTCCGTATCTCTTGACTGCTAGTGTTTAGTACTCGTCCAGTTTTACGCATGTAGTATAAATTTGTGCATCTGGCCGCATTCTCATAGAAATCTTCATTAAAATAAGACCCCAAGTACTGCAGAGGCGATTTCTCTTCAGCATCTGAGCTACTAACATTAGGGTACTCATGAATTTTGTCAGTATAGTCACCACATCTCCATATCCTCGGTCGCTTTCTTGGTTGATTAGCTCGGTTGGTGTTTCTAGCTTGATTCGAATTTTGGTCTCTGGTATTTTGAAGTGCGTTCATATTTACACGTATCTGAGCCAGGGTAACATCCATCTCCGGGTCTGAATCCTCTGCCTCATCTTCTTGCGAACTATCAGGGTCAATAGCTTGGTGTGGAACCTCAGATGCTGGAATATCTGGACTTAATTCATCATCTGACATCTCCAAGTCCGATTGGCTCCCATCTCCCAATAACTCGTACCCAGTATCTTCATTTAAAGGCCGCCCTAAAAAACAAACAATAAAAAATAAATGTGTTTAAATCTACCCACATTGGTGCATATTAAAACTGAACAGTACGATCGTGCGTTCAAAATTTGAGAGCCACGTGCCACTACAAAAACTCCTATATTTTGGGGAAAAAATTCATATCAGGCCAAATTTTTGTAAATGGCCTTTAAATGTAATTTTAAGAGACTATATTTTTGAATCCTCCAAAATTTCAAACTGGAATGTACCAAAAAAAAGTTATACCCCGAAGATGGCGCAATTTTACAGCAAAAAAGGTAGCACCTATATTATCGTGAAAATGTGTCTATGTTCACTATATTCAAGCACCAAAATCGAGATCCACCAAAGATATAAACGGGAAACTAATTATATGAGAAGAAGTTGTTTGTTTCACTAACTGTGCCTTAAACTCTAGGAAAAAAATAATAGCAGATTTGTTTTGGTAATTATCAACATCAAATAACGTTTTAATATACTTTCTTTCAAAATCCAACATTGTTTTTATTTGGGTAGTAGGTAATTCTTTATCAGCTTTTTACATAGGCAGCAAAAAAGTAGCAGTTATAAATTTAGGTAGACTTTTAATATTAAGCCTAGATAGCATAACGAAACATGAAATCCACCAAAAAAATTACGATCTTAATAAATTTGTAAAAGTACATAAACTAATAAGGACTTAAGTTCTCCGTAATAAGTATCATTTTCGAACGCTTACTATTCTTACTAATGCAACCGCGGGCATTCGACTCGGAGCGCGCCAAAAAAAGCCCGCTCAAACGTCCACACCTAAAAATACGGGGTGTTAATTTGATTGCGTGTCATAGCTGATCGGATCAGTATCAGCAACTGAACAACTTTTCACAAGGAACATAGGTTGAAATACGAAAATCAATCTTTGACCTCCCATAGAAACTGCGTCAGCTGATAGCGCATTTTGTATTGCAGGTCAAATTTGCTTTATCATATTTCGACCTATGTATGTTCCTTGGGAAAAGTTGTTCAGTTACTGATACTGATCCTGCCCCTGAACTATGGCACGCAATCAAATTAATCAATATTTTTTAAATAGTTTTCATGTTGTTTTATACAGGGTGTCCCATAATTAGGCCGTCACGCTGACACCGGACGTAGATGGACTTAAGACGCATCAAATAAAAATAATAATAATAATATTTGTAATTTTTAAAAACCAATGAAACTGGTCATACTCAATACTCATTACACTTTTCTATGGGCATGTTAAGCTTATTTGATGCGCCTAAAGTCCATCTACCTCCAGTGTCAGCGTGACGGCCTAATTATGGGACACCCTGTATGATGATATAAGGAGTCTTTAGCCGCATGTTTTGCAAAAAAAATCAACTATTTCTTATCTGAACGAGCCTAAACTTAGTATGTTTAAAAAATCTTTTTTAGGGTTCCGATACCAAAATGGTAAAAAGGTACCCTTATGGTGCCGCTCTGTCTGTATATCTCAGCAACCACTTATGCTATCGACCTGAAATTTGGAATAGTTTTAGAATATAGTTGCCCAACTTAATTGCACATGAAATAAATTTTGAAAAAAGTATGATTATTAATATAAAGGGGGCCAAAATATGGGGGGCCAAACTTCAAATTATCGCTACTAGGTCGAGTGGGGTATCATATGAAAGAACTTTACTTGTACATTTTAAAATATATTTTTGTATTTTTTTAAGTTTCTTAGTTTTCAAGTTATGATGAAAAATGTCAAAAAAAATACCATTCCCCCCCCCCCCCCCCCCCTTATCTCCGAAGTTTGATTAGGGAAAAATCTGAATTAATTACAGTTGACAGAGGTTTATGTAAACTTTACAGCAAAAATAAAACGATCTTTCTAAGTTGCACAGTTTTTTCAGAAATCTGCAAAAAACCTTTACAAACAAATTCAGTTTTGCGGTTCTGAAAATGGACTTTATTGCTTCCAAAAATACTAAAGGTATATCGGAACCCTCGGCGCGCGAGTCTGACTCGCACTTGACTGGTTTTTTTTTATTTAAAGATAACAAGAAGTTCAAAATAAATGATGATTAGCGTATTCTTAGAATGAGTACTTTTTCAAAGCCCTTACATTCAATATACCAAACCCTAGGTTTAACATTTTATTTTTGTTTTTCTTAAGTATCTACAATCATAGACTGTCGTCCCACAGAAGCGAGGCCTACCTTACAAAAAAGCAGAACAAACGCACTTTGTAGAGACAGAGGACCGGTTAAAATACCTCATGGAAAAGCAAAATAAAACTAGTCTGTGCTCCTGATCACTTAGCAAAGCTTAAAAAACTTTGTAGGCCTACTTAATACCTGGCAGGTGGTCGTATCCGACCACTTTTATGGTGCCATAAAAAATTCTACATTTTACCTCGTCAAAGTCAAAATCGTTTATTCATTGTTGGATATTAAAGTCTCTTAATGATTCTCTCATCAAAAATCAGATTGGCAAAAGCGCCAAATTAGAGCTAAATAAAAGCTAGAGCTAAAATAGTCTTGCAGACGGTCTCCTACATTTTGTCGGAAGCGTGTTTTAGCGTCCGCAATAATTTTTTTTGCATTTTCTTGATATTTAAGGACTCCTGAAAAAGATCAGGGAGGGTGTCGCCCTGACATCCTTGAGGATTTTGTATAAAGTCCATGATTAGATAAAAGGAGGGCAACAAAATAAAAATCGTTGTTTAGAGCTCGATGAGAAGATAAATGCTGTATTTTTTGTTTAAAAAAATATTAAAAAGTAAAGGAATTAGATGCCACCAAAGTCAGTTTTTTTTACAAAATTTTGTTTGGGCTGTATCTTATGAACAGTAATAGGTAGACAGTTGAAATATTTACAGATAATGTATTTCTGTTGCCGCTTTCACAAGAAATACTAAAAACTAAAAAAGTAATAAATTGAGGGGGGCTCCCATACTAAAAACCTGTCTTTTTAGGCGATTTTTGCTCGATTTTTGTTTTAGCTCTATCTTAAAAACGGGAACACGAACAAACGTCAAAATAATGTATGTTTATAGTGCATGAGCAATAAAATAACAAAAAATCCGGCCAAGTGCGAGTCGGACTCGCGCACTGAGGGTTCCGTATCACCATCATCATCATCATAACATCCCAAAAAAACGTCCACTACAGCACAGGGAGCTCCCTCCAGAATTCTAGCTTTTTCTGGAAAAATGTGGAGGGGAAGTACCTACCGTAGTCACCTCGCTTGTTAGCATTACGGCTGGCACCATGGACCGCGGTTTTATGTGACCGCAGTAAGTAAGATGTAAGATACAAAGGAGGATGCTGCTGCCCATCCTCCAGTTAACCCTTAGTCGCCTCTTACGACACCCACGGGTATGTATGGGTTCCACCACACCACCGTACCACCACATAAACATAATTGTATTAGTTGAAATTTCAGTAAGTTAATGTGCTAGATTTTTTGAGTCCGACACGCGCTTGACCAAATTTTGTTATTTGTTGTTATTTTATAGCTTATGCACTATAAACATACCAATTTTCAAGTTTGTAAGTGATCTCGTTTTTAAATAGAACTAAAACAAAAATCGCCTCAGCGACCATCCAACTTGACCCCTCTCTTATATGAATGTTCTTGAAACGGGAGCTCACCACAATTGGTTACCATTAGTTGTGACAAAAGTTGTAATATTTAATGATTTCAGACTTTTCCCATTATTTGTACTGTAAGACCTAGCTTCTTGCCAAATTTCATAATTTTAGGTCAACGGGAACTACCCTGTAGGTTTTGCATTTTTGAATAAATGTATGGAGATGAGGACATAAAATGCCATATCTTTTTATTGCGTCGTTGTAAAAAATTAAAATTTTCAGACCTTGTGTGGTCCATGGATCCTAATATATGGTATTAATTTCAACCTGATACCTTTACCCGTTCGTGAGATAAAGGGTCTTGACAGACAGACAGACAGACGGACAACAAAGTGATCTTATAAGGGTTCCGTTTTTTTCTTTTGAGGTACGGAACCCTAAAAATAATAAAACTGGTCAAGTGCGAGTCGGACTCAGAAAATCTAGCACAGTAAGTTACTACTTACAATATTGATTGTAGGTATTAGTTGAAATTTCAGTAACTTACTGTGCAAGATTTTTTGAGTCTGACTCGCATTTGACCAGTTTTTGAAACTTTGTTTTATTGTTTAACAGTTCATGCACTATAAACGTACATATTTTCACGTTTGTAAGTGTTCCCGTTATTAAAATAGAGCTAAAACAAAAATAGATTAAAAAATCGCCAAAAAAAGACAGGTTTTTAGTTTGGGAGTCCCCTTTAATTTATTACTTTTTTAATTTTTAGTTTTTCTTGTCATAGCGGCATACATTATCTGTGAATATTTCAACAGTCTACCTATTACTGTTCATAAGATAACAGCCCAAACAAAATTTTGTAAAAAAACTGAATTTGGTGGCATCTAATTCCTTTACTTTTTAATATTTTTTAAAACAAAAAATACAGCATTTATCTTCTCAACGAGCTTTAAACAACGATACCCCACTCGATGAGGTAGGTCAAAATTTTTATTTCGTTCCCCTTCTTTTATCTAATCATGGATTTTATACAAGATCCTCAAGGATGTCAGGGCGACACCCTGTCTAATCTTGTTCAGTAGTGTTAAAACATCATGAAAAAGAATTAAAATATATTGCGGACGCCAAAACACGCTTCCGCCTGAATCCTCCTGACTAAAAAACTTTTGTCTGAGCTCAGGACCAAAAACAAAATAGCGTAAACATAAAAAAATTAATAAACGGACTTTGTAGAGCCAGAAGACCTTTAGCAGCTTTAAACAATCTGGTCGGCCGCGGCACAACTTGGCAGGATTTCCGCAGTTAGCACCCAAACTTACCCGTCCGACCGGTTAAAATACCTCATCGAAAAGTAGAATTGTGGGCTTCTAACCACTTAGCAAAACTTAAAAAACATTATCAGCCTCCTTCAAACCTGGCAGGTTCTCGTGTCTGACTACTTTTATGGTACCACTGAAATGGTAAATTTCCCCTCGTTGATAAAAAGGATTGACACAATGCGTATTTATAGCTTAATTTAATTTGTTAACATACGTCTTGGTCGGCCTGACCTCATCTTGGCAGTTTTCCTTGTCTAACTTCTTTTGTCTGTGCCCATAGGCTGTCAAAAAATATGTGCAAAAAACTAAACAAACACACTTTCTAGAGACAGATGACCTTTATTAGCTTCAAAAACATCTGGTCAGCAAACTTAGCAGGTTTAGCGCAGTTAGTGTTAGGGCTTTACTTGTAAATTCCAAAATATATTTTTATATTTTTTTAAGACTCTTAGTTTCGAAGTTATGATGAAAAACCGGCCAAGTGCGAGTCGGACTCGCGCACCGAGGGTTCCGTACCACCACATAATCATAATTGTATTAGTTGAAATTTCAGTAAGTTAATGTGCTAGATTTTTTGATTCCGACACGCGCTTGACCAAATTTTATTATTTGTTGTTATTTTACAGCTTATGCACTATAAACATACCAATTTTCAAGTTTGTAAGTGTTCCCGTTTTTAAAATAGAACTAAAACAAAAATCGCCTCCGCGACCATCCAACTTGACCCCTCTCTTGAATGTTCTTGAAACGGGAGCTCACCACAATTGGTTAAAAAAAGTTGTAATATTTAATGATTTCAGACTTTTACCATTATTTGTACTGTGAGACCTAGCTTCTTGCCAAATTTCATTATTTTAGGTCAACGGGAAATACTCTGTAGGTTTTGCTTTTTTGCATAAATGTATGGAGATGAGGACATAAAATGCCATATCTTTTGATTGCGTTGTTGTAAAAAAATTAAATTTTCAGATCTTGTGTGGTTCATGGATCCTAATATATGGTATTAATTTCAACCTGATACCTTTACTCGTTCGTGAGATAAAGGGTCTTGACAGACAGACAGATAGACGGACAACAAAGTGATCCTATAAGGGTTCCGTTTTTTTCTTTTGAGGTTCGGAACCCTAAAAATGTAAAAAACATACGTCGTCGTCGTCCCCCCCTTAACTCCGAAGTTTGTGAAAGGAAAAATATGAATTAATTACAGTCGATAGAAGTCTATGTAAATATTACAGCGAAAATAAAACAATCTTTCTAAGTTGCACAGTTTTTTAGTAATCTGCAAAAAACCATTACAAACAAATTTAGTTTTGCGGTCCTAACAATGGACTTTATCGCTTCCGAAAATACTACAGGTAAATACTATCGGAACCCTCGGCGCGCGAGTCCAACTCGCACTTGACCGGTTTTGCCAAGTTGTGCCGCGGCCGACCAGTCGTTTATGAATCTACTTAATGTGCTCTGTCTCTGCAAAGTGCGTGCGTTCTGATTTTTTATAAGGTAGGCCTCTATTGTGGGCCGACGGTCTATCAGTAGTTCAGTCAGTTCTTCTTCCTCAAACTGCAATGCGAAGATGCATCGCCGCAGCAGAAAAAAACCTGTAGATTTATAATCAAAATTTGCGGGTTTTTCTGGTGTCTCACCGGCAGCAATACGTTTTGTCGCAGCTAAAATCAGTTTCGGATACGTGTATAATTCCGGATTTCTTTATGTAACTTAACATTGCTCAAATTTTGGGATCTCAAAACAATCCTTCGAGTCTTATTATATTTCGTAAGTTTCATTCGAAGATATAATTAACCCAGTAGTCCCAATTCTAGCCCGCGGCAACTAATCGCACATACTTTAGAGATTTTTTAAAGGTTTTGAACCAGTTTTGTTCATATCGTTTGAAAAAAGCGCGCCAACACAACACGCCACCTGGCAACCCGGGCGGCACTTTTACCCATTCTTTTTCTGTGCGTGGCAACGAAAGCACATAACGCGCTCTCAATTTTCAATATTTAATATTAGTTTTATTTTAATTATTATATGCTTAAATCAAGTTTAAATTCGTGTAAATTTAGTGTGGAAAGAAGTGCATTTTAGTGAAAAATAGCAATCGAAAAAAGCATACAATGATGTAAGGTGAGTAAAAAGCACGTGGCTAGCCTCCAAATTTTGGAGTGCTGGGATCTTCAGAACGTAATTCAGGTGGGTCAAAGCTACTACTTTATTTTCATATTATTCAAAGTGTTAGTACGGATTTAGTGTGGTTCAGAAAGGCAGTAATTGTTCTATCTGGAAGGTTGGATGTAGTCCAACACGAAAGGAAATTCCGTCTGGAGGGTAACCGTGTGTTATCACGAAGACAAATTCGGTCTGGAGGCCAACCGCGTGTTGACACGACGACAAATTCGGTCTTGAGGCAAACCGTGTGCTAGCACAGACCTATAAATTGTATTGAGTTATGCAGGTTAGTGATCGATTGTATGTAGGTACACATGCATACTCAAGTTAAACCTGTCTTATTTATGTATTTTTTACAACGTTATCCTCATTTTGAAAAACAATAATAAATAACCACAATCGGTCTGGAACAATTTTATACTACCTCAAAATGGTACTTGGTGATTCTTATAAAATGTGCAATTCGGAAAGTTGGACATGAGCCAACACGACCGTAGATACGTAATAATCATACAATTACAGGGTCCGGAGGGTAACCGTGTGTTATCACAGGGACTTAACGGAATTTTAGTTCGTAGCTGAGAGTTTACTTATAAACTATGTAGAAACTACACAATTACCTACCCACACAATAATAAAATTATACAGACTCATTTCATCATTCGTCAAGTTCTACCCACAAAAAGAAAAACGGATTTCATTCCGAAATCATTTAAAACAGCTTACTGACAACCCACGAGCGATGTGTACTGGCCAATCGGTTTACGATTGTTTTAGTCGGTGACCTTATGAAAACGTTTGATTTGATTTACTATAAAACAGATATATGTGTTCCGTAACCAAATACAAAACGGACAAGCCAGATAGACCCATTACACACTTCAGAAGTCGTTCGAAGGGAAATAAATGAGTAAATAATTACTTTTGAATTTTAACTGGTGTACGGCAATCTCTCAAGCGAACTACCTACATATGCTAAAAATATGTAAACACACAAGTTTTTAGCTCTCATAGCTTAAATAAGATACATATTACGCATCAGAAGTCCGTAGACCATAATAACTTTGAAGATATTATAAATTTATCAGGGCACTGACAAATTCTAGCCAAAATATGGCTGCTGTTATCGATTTTGAAATAAAAACTTAAATAGTCTGGAGGCTAACCGCGTGTTAGCACGTGGACGTGTTATTATTGAATTGACGTTCAAGCATCGTTCAACAACAATGTTCGTATTTCTATACGGCCATTGACATATCCATCTTGCTTGCTGGATAAATAAATGTACCTGTTAGAAGAAACTGAATCTTTTAAAATCTTTATTTAATATCAATCAACGTTAAGGCCAGACTTTGAGAAGTCGTTTCTAAATGTTTTACTTGTTTAATATGGTAAATAAATGCCTACCTTTCATATGTAATGAATGATGCATCAAAAGAGAGGTTCTACTTGCAGCGTAAAAAGATTTTTCTTCATAAAATATTTCTACATCACCGTTCCTAAAAACGACGTAATCTAGCAAGATTGGTAGCAACCAGGGAAGTCTGGACAGCCTCCCCTCAATTTCACCAATAGCTGGAAAGAAAGGGGGGGGGGGGAGCACACAGGGCCCCCTTCGTGAGCAACGGAGGATTTCATATGGTCAAAAACCAGAATCATTTCAAGTCGCGTATGCATCAACTCTATGGCGACTGAGCTCGTGACTTGTCCCATAGACGACCTGATCCTGTTCTGCTGACCGTCCTCTATTTATTCTATGCATAAATGTATACATTAAACAAACATACATTATTGTACACATTAAATGAAAATAAAGACTGATCCAGATATAGCAATGAACCATGAGTATTGAGTAGCTCTAATTTGGTTCATTACATTCATTTTGACGGCCAGCTAAGTGCTATCTGTCGCAAACTACCCCGTAATAATCCTATAGCTAAGGATTGCTTTCTATGAAATTTTTGCTGTGGCAAGCCAATACCTTAGTGGGAGCAAGTCTATTCAAAACTTGCGCAAATGGAAGGCTATCGGGCTACTACTAATTCGATAGCTTAAGACTGTTTTATGATCGCACACTACTTCAATCTAAGAAGTTAACGTGTTCTCTTCATTGAAAGTGTAATAATAGTATGATGACTTGGGGTTGTTAACATAAATTATTATATTATTTTATTGTCATAGTGTGCACTCAGCCGCACGCCAGTGGAAACACTTGGACCTTGAGCAAATATCTGCTTTCGGGTGTTTGTAGCGAGCGTAGCGCTAGTTCAGCTTAAGCTGGTTTTGTTTCAACTTCCATGCTGAAGGGTGTATGACCTTTGAGAAGCCGCAAATATTTCACTAACCGATAAGCCTTAAATCACGCTTGCTGCTGACTTCACATTCACGTCAAATATCTGGGCTGTGTAATACTAATACTAGGTAACCGTACCTTCGTAACTTATGTGATAATTTTATTTTTTTTTGCTTTGTCATGCTCTTTTATGCGCGCATCTGCGCATCCCATACTTCATCATAGTTAATCGCGATACCGAATAACTTTTAAAAACAAACTAGCGAAGAAAAACGTTGTACGACCTAAACAACCATACCAATTTTTAGGCTTCATTTCGCTATATGTAAAGCCTTGCAAAAACTGCTCAATTTATAGCACTTTTTTATCCTAAAATTAAGAGTGATTCATTGTTGCGCATTGTCCATTTTATGGCCATCAACAGGTTATTTGATCGGATAATAACAGAAATATAAAATTCATTCAATAGAATGACTTGACCAAAACAATGCGGAATCGATACAATGAGAATTGGTGTAGCTTTTTAATCGGTTAAAAAGATATGAGTAACTAACAAAGATTACAAGAATTTTAATCCTAAGTTTTTGCTGATACTCCTATGAGTACTACAAAAGCCCTCTTGTCTCTCACACCAATACTATTGTCTAATGTGCGGTAGTACCTACGTTACGTATACGCAATCGATGATTCCATCTAAATTCGAAGTTAGTTGATTTCATCGTATTTTTTTTTTCTTATTCCCATAACCCTGAACAAAAACTTTATTCATAAAATATAGTTATTTGCAGCCAAGCTTTAGCTACTTTGGAATTTCTTTCCTGACCGTGGCAGAGCAGACCTAATTTCCCTTGATTTTAAATTCAACGGAAGTTGTAAGTAAACTTTTGTTATGTTTGGTAAGTAAACTGAAAGGTCATAATATCCTTCTTCTTGTAGTGTTATACCCTGGCAGCGATGCCACTTTCCAGGTTTTACTGGTTTAAAAGGAACATTAATAGCGACAAATCACTTAACGATGATTAAACATTTATTTCATACACGTAAGTTTACCCTTTTCGGTCCCAGCGTCCCCAATAGGAGATATTTGTTATAAATAAAAATAAAACTTATGGTTTTATTGTATCTTATAGTACATAATAGAACTGTCAAAATTCTGCGCTGGGTTTGACGAGACTATAAGTCTCGTGTGACATGAATTGTTTTAAATTTCTACGAAGTCGAAAACGTGATCGATTTTATGTAAAAACAACAAAATGTAGGTCTTATGTGCCTCTGTTCTTGTAACATTATATCTGTTGTTTAATACTCTCATAAACAGCAGTTACTGTTCATTACCTATTCTCCCTTCTTTAAGTAGGCAGAAAAGACACTTATGTAGAGACCAGATACATTCGATTTTCTACCAGAAGGGTTCTCCGAAACTTAAGTTTGCATTTGGTACTTATACAAAGTTATAAACAATAATCATAAAGAAATGTGCCAAACCAAGCACAATTTTACAGCATTGTGGCTCAGAGAATAGAAACGTTATCTCATAATAAATATTAAATATCAAATGAATGCTCTTTATCTAGAGAAATTATATGATATTAATTACCAGGGCAGTGCAGAGCAAAGATTTATTTATATATTTAAAAATACATTAGGGACACAGACAGACCTCGGCCAAAGGCCTTGATCTGATGATTTTTCCAGTTACTCTTCTAGATTTCATACACTAATGTAACTGAGTTATACTCAGGAGAAATAACATTTTGCTCTGACTGTGTAAAAGTTCATAATCAGTTCATATTAGCTCTGGATACATTTGATCTCGATATATAATCTGATTCTTGGTACAAGTTACCTAACTTATACTCTCGTGACAAGAAACACCGGCACAATTCAAACAACAGTAAGCCGGACAAAAACATTCAAAACGAATTGTATTCCTTCTAAAATGTTTTGTAGTTGCTTTATAATTTTAACTGTCTATCTCATCAGCTTACACTGGCTCACAGCATTCATATGCATCCTTTTGTGAACCTTATGACAAATTTAACCAATTTGAAATTGAAATTTTTGATATTTTTGCACTTAAATATTTGATAATGTATTTTGTTATACTTTTAAAAAACGTGTAAAAGTATTTAATGTGTAATAAAGTACGAAATTCCTGCTCTAAACATCTACTGGGTTAATTATATCTTCGAATGAAACTTACGAAATATAATATATGATCAAACGAACTTCTTGAATGAAGTTCGATCAATATTATATGAGTAAGCTTCATTCGAAGATATAAGGTCCCACCCCTCCCAACCCCGGAATAGGAAGTTTCGAAAGCTCTACAATCTCTAAATAATGAGTAAAAGTGCCGCCCGGGTTGCCAGGTGGCGTGTTGTGTTGGCGCGCTTTTTTCAAACGATATGAACAAAACTGGTTCAAAACCTTTAAAAAATCTCTAAAGTATGTGCGATTAGTTGCCGCGGGCTAGAATTGGGACTACTGGGTTAATTATATCTTCGAATGAAGCTTACTCATATAATATTGATCGAACTTCATTCAAGAAGTTCGTTTGATCATATATTTTACTTGATTCGTATACTACCTAGTCTTTGCAGGCCTTTTTCGCCTACAAGCCCAATATCAAAACACAATGAATAATTGCATATTCCGCATTTTTCACAACTTATATTTTCTTCCATTCTTTTATCACCTTAAAGTTTTTATAACACTTTGTTGGCAAAGGTAATATTTTTCGCAAATAATGGTGACAATGCTGAATGCGCTCACGACTCTGCAATAAAAACAAACCTAGGTACATATCGTCCTGTGACGTGACCTTGCTTGCCCTCGTGCGCCCGCTCGCTCGTTGTTCCCGCCGCCGCCGCGCCCCGCGTATACCCCTCGCAACCCTTTGTTTCTTTGATTCGTGATTATAATTATTACTTTATGTTTTTAAGGTGGATTTTAATTTAGGATATTATTTGACCTTAAAGAAAAGTCTACTTAGTTAATTTAACTGCTATATTTTTTTCACTAGTTTTTTATTACCACTAAAATCGTTTTGAATTTCCATATAGTTTTTTGGGTGGATTTATTACACTTTATGTTAAGGGACGTTAATGAAACAAAAGCATAGAAGAACTGATCTTAGGGTGGGGTGGCCAACAATGGGCCAGGCGTATACAATGAGCCACCTAGTCTAAATCCAAAACGCGACGTTGCCGTTCCGCTTCATTAGCGCCAATAGCCGCGCTTTCGATCGCGTACCTCTCCCCCCAGTCACAAGTGCGATCCGGTGCAATCCACACGTATGCGAGACGACTGTTCGATTTCGGCGGCAAAAACAAGGAAAAAAGCGTGAGTATATTTTTGGTGTAACTCTTAAAATTGTTTACATTACTCGTAGATATAATTTTTTAAGTAAAAAGTGTTTCAAATAACTGCTTTTAAAATCACCTGCGTTCTTGCCACATGTTCTTGTGTCGTATGATATAACCTCAAAGCTTTGGTAAGGGGTGGTGTATACAATGAGACGTTTCTATGGCGGATACAATGGGTCATGGCCCATTGTTCACCACTTACTGACCCATTGTATGCTATGCTAAGCTACAATGAAAATATCATAATTTTCACGAGGTTTCATTTACTTTCACCTTTCTCGATGTTTGTTTGTTTGTTAGTAATTAAATCTTGCAATTCAAATTTAATTCACTTCCTTTGGCGGTTTCAATGGGTCATGGCCCATTGTTCACCACTTACTGACCCATTGTATGCTATGCTAAGCTACAATGAAAATATCATGATATTTACAAGCTTTCATTTACTTTCACCTTTCTCGATGTTTGTTTGTTTGTTAGTAATTAAATCTTGCAAGTCAAATATAATTCACTTGCTTCGGCGAACACTATGGGTCATGGCCTATTGTTCACCACATACTGACCCATTGTATGCTATGCTAAGCTACAATGAAAATATCATGTTTTTACGAGCTTTCATTTACTTTCACCTTTCTCGATGTTTCTTTGTTTGTTAGTTTTTCCCCGATAAAAACTAGCCTATGTCACTTTTCGGCCCTCTAGCTCTCTTCGTATTTAAAATCATAAATAACATTGCTCCGTTGCGACTTGAAAGAACGACAAACAAACGACCTGACTTTCTCATTTACATTTTCATTACAACGCAAAGATAAAACAAAGTTTTTGTGTTTTTATTTTTGAATAATGCTAATAATTATTGTGATTTGCATTGTCTATTATAGTTATTTCTTTTCAGATGAGTACGCCAGTTAGAGCTAGGAAAAAAGGCGGCACATCAGCTGACCAAATGCAACATGCTGTAAATCTGCACCTAAATTGTCATTTGAGTCTAAGAAAGGTAGCGAAAGATTGCAATATACCGTACCAGACGCTTCAGCGATATGCATCGAAAGCTAAAGAAGGTTACACGCTGACAAGATTAGCACCTAATTATACTGTGAATCAAGTATTTACACACGAACAAGAAATAATATTAAAAGACTACGTCATCGAATGTTCGGATAAATTTTATGGGCTCATGGTGAAAAGAGTTTGCAAGATTGCTTATCAAATGGCAAAAATCAACAAATTTAAAATGCCAAAATCGTGGGATGATAATCTTCGTGCTGGCAAAGACTGGTTCAGAGGGTTCCGTAAAAGATTCCCAGATTTAACAATTAAAAAGCCCGAAGCCTGCAGTATCGCGCGTGCTACAGCGTTCAACAGGCACAACATTCAAAACTTTTTTGCCAACCTCAAGGATGTTTGCCAGCGCTATCCTACTTTTGGCGATGGAAGCCGAATATACAATTTGGACGAAACGTCCACGACAACTGTACAACGGCCTCAAAAGGTTGTGGCGCAGAAAGGCCGTAGCGTTTGCAAAGTTACTAGTGCCTGTCCAGAAGGCGTGGATCGTGATGAAGCTCAGAGGTGGTAAATAATAGAAGAAACTACTCTCAACAAATATCAATTTATTGATAGTAAAAAAGGAAACAAACACTTTGGATAAAAACTGTGAGATTCTTAAAGATTAATTTTATATTTTTAATTAACAAGACTGTGTTCGGGACGGCGGCCATAAGAGAGAGAGAACAGAGAGAGCGAGATAGTCTTACCTTACTTTTTATCAAAAAAGTAATGCAAAGACAATCAATACATACAGCCTAGTATATAGTGTACTCTAAATTATTTTAACACTTCCCCTTACACTATATACTGGTGCTAAAAAGTACCGGACTCTACAAGTACAAGAGCAATAACACAGTTAGAGAAATAAGAAAAACATTTTCTTACAGAACCCTAACCAAAACTACTTTGTACTCAAATAGGCATTAAATTTAAACCATTCATGAAACCATAGTGTTTTGGGGAAGACAAAGCCTTAGTTAATATGTCGGCTATCATACAGTCTGTCTGCAAGTAAGTAACACAAACCAAGCCTTTACTTACTAAATCTTTTACAAAGTGATGCCGAACATCAATATGCTTTGTCCTCCTGTGACACTCCTTAGATTCTAGAAGTCTAATAGCACTCAAATTATCATTTCTTAATTTACATTGAAGCCGCCATCCTGTCAACTCTTTCCAAAAACTACACACAAACAGGATGTCCTTACAGCAGTCACTGATAGCCAAATATTCAGCTTCAGTGCTGGATAAAGCGACGCAGCGCTGTTTTCTACATTCCCAATTGATAGTATTGCTGCCTAGTCTCAATACAAAACCACTAAAAGATTTCCTGTCAACAGGGTCATTCGCCCAGTCTGCATCTGCAAATGCTTCTAAACAAAAATTACTATTTTCAGTTTTCTTGAAAACTAATCCATAATTCATAGTTTTCTTTAAATAGCGAAGAACCCTTTTGGCAGCAATCCAATGACATTTATTAAAATTATTATTAAATTGACTCAATAAACTACAACTATAAGCTATGTCAGGTCTTGTACAAACACACAAATACATTAATGAACCAATTAATTCTCTATAATTACATTCAGTCAAAGTCGAGTCCTTACTGCTACTATCACAGTCAAATTTTTCATTTACTACCATGGGTGTAGACACTTCCCTAGCATCTAACATACCAAACCTTGTCAACAATTTCTTAATATATTCAGTCTGGTTCAAAATTAAAACTCCCTTTTGCCTATTTCTCTGAACATTTATACCTAAACAGTTTTTAATTTCTCCTAGGTCTTTAACACAAAAATTCTCAGATAGTAATTTAATTAAATATTCTTTTTCTTTTGAATTATTTGTAAAAATATAAAAATCATCAACGTATACCGCTATGATAGTCAAATTGTTATTATTATTTCCTTTCTTAACATAGACACAGGGTTCATGTTTTGATTGAGAGTAACCATGGTTAGTTAACAAATCATTAACAGTCATATTCCAAACTCTACTCGCTTGTTTTAAGCCGTAAATACTCTTTCTTAGTAAGCAAACTTTATTTTTATCTACAACAAAACCAGGGGGCTGTTCCATGTATATCTCCTCTTGTAAAGTACCATTTAAGAATGCTGTTGTAATATCTACATGGTTAATATCCATATCCAATTCATTAGCAAGATGGAAAAGGATACGCATTGTGGAATGCCGTACAACGGGGGAAAAAGTTTTGTCATAATCCACTCCAGGCTCCTGACTAAACCCACGGGCAACCACACGTGCCTTGAATTTATCAAAACATCCTGAAGTGTCTTGTTTGACTTTATAAACCCACTTACACTTAATAACATTTCTATCAACTGGCCTGTCCACCAATGTCCAAACTTCATTTTGGATAAGAGATTGAAACTCTGCATTCATAGCACTTTCCCACGCTAATTTATCAGGACTAGCCAATGCATCTTCATAGGATTGAGGTTCATGAAAAAGATAAGCCTGAGAGAAAAGTGATAAGTCAAAATCATCAAATTTTTTAGGCACAGTACCTCTCGTAGATCTCACGGGACGCTGCGAGCATGGTGGCGCTGCTGTCGTCGTCGTGATGCCAACCTCCCTGTCATCAGAGTCACTGCACGACTCAAAGTGTAACGGACTCTCAAACAATGAACCCGAGTTACCACTGGTGTCACACGATGTCCCACCGTGTGGACTGTTACACAATGCAGGTGATGGCTTCTCAGTCACATCTGCCTGCTCGTATACAACTGGCTGACCAGTCATAGCCGGTTCTTCAGGAGGAGACTCTCTCTCACTGGGGGCCCGGAATCCAGAAGAGGGCTCCGTCACTGGAATCACAGAAAAATAATCCATATTATCATTTAATTTATTATTAATTTTACTAGAAACATTGTTCACATTATTTATATTATTATTATAATTCATTTTAATACTACAGTTCGTATCATTAATATCACAGATCTTTACTTTGTTTGCACTACAGTCTGGTTCAATAAAATGCACATTTCTTGAATTTAAAACCCTTTTAGGATTGTTAGGATCTATTAATCTATAACCCTTTGAATTCTCACAATATCCTACAAAAACTAATTCTTTAGATTTTGCATCCAGCTTGCGGCGGTGACAATCTGGTACGAGAGCAAAAGCTCGGCACCCAAATACTCTCAAGTGACTAAGGTCCACTTTGTGGCCCGTCCACAACTCCTCAGGAGTGACATCAGGCACTGCAGCAGTAGGGGACCTGTTTTTCAAATATATCGCCGTCATCACGGCCTCGCCCCAATAGCGCTTGCCCAGTCCAGCATCAATTAGCATACACCTAGCTTTTTCCACAAGAGTCCTATTTAACCGCTCCGCAACACCGTTTTGCTGTGGGCTGTAGGGCATAGTTATTTGATGGATAATACCTTGCCTAGACAAATAATCGGTGAACTGATCACTGCAGTATTCACCACCTCCATCAGACCTTAAACATTTCACTGGCAATCCTAACTGCTTCTCAACTAGATCCTTAAACTTAATGAACATATTCATAACTTCACTTTTATTTTTAATAAGATAGCCAAAAGTCTTTCTTGTAAAGTCATCTGTAAATGTTACTAAGTACCTAGACCCACCCCAACTAGGCTCTGGCATGGGACCACACACATCAGAGTGTACCAATTCAAGCGGTTTTTGAGCACGCTTTACTTCACCCTTGGGAAAAGACCTCACTGTTTGCTTCCCCTGAATGCAAGCCTCGCAGTCTGTTAACTTTTTAGTTTTACTAAAATTTAAACCTTCAGACATATCTAATAACTTGCACATACCTGCACTGCTTAGGTGTCCCAATCTCTTGTGCCATATAGCTGTGGAACTAACAGCATGAGCTCCTTGCTGTTCCTCCACACTTGTCTGCCGGTTGCTGGTGGTTTTCTGTTGAACAGAACTTGTAACACAATCTAACCTATAAACTCCTTTACTCCTAGATGCTTTGGCTATTACCTTATTTTTATTATTATAAATAAAACAGAAATCTCTCTCGAAGGTAAATTTATAACCCTTGCTAACTAGCTGACTAACTGACAGTAAATTGGTGAACAAGTCAGGCACCCACATAACATTTTCAATTGTTTTAATATCACTATTAATTAAATTAATTTTAATTGTACCTAGACCTTTACATTGTAAGTTTTCACCACTAGCAACACAAATAGTACTAGAAAAATTACTGTCCAGGGAAATAAACTTATTTTTATCATTACACATGTGGGAAGTACAACCTGAGTCGACAATCCAGTCATCCGAGGAACATGCAGCGAACGCTGACACAAACATTGCTTCATCTGATTTTTCCTGTGGCTTGCCAGTCTTCTTGTCACGCTTCAATTTAAAACACTTTGCTTTGATGTGTCCTGGTTTACGACAATAGTGACAGATTATCTTCTTGTTTCGACTGACAAAAGCTGCTTCATGTGATGGAACAGAGTAGCCGTTCGACTTAGTATTTCTACGGAACTCTTCCTGTAGAAGTCTGGCACGAACCATCTCACTGGATAGGGTATCTGATATGTGTGCAGCTTCCAAACTGGATACTAAGACGTCGTAGTCCTTAGGTAGTCCACTCAACAGAATCTCAGCCACTTCCTCGTCCTCAATTTCTTTATCTATGTCACTAAGCTGTTGAACAAGTGTCATGATGCCATCGATATATGCACTCATATTTTGAAAGTCATTGTAATCAACTCGGTGCAACTGTCGTAGAAGTAAAACTCGCCTGTACAGTCCTTTGTCCTCATACGCTTCTTGAAGCTTAGTCCAAGCATCATATGCCGATTTTGCTGACCTCACATGCTGAAAACAACTGGGCTTGACTGCTAGACAGATTCTTGCTAAAGCCTTTTGATCCTTTGTACTGTCGACGGGGGTCGTCCCTTCGTTTTCAACAGTCTCCCACAGGCCTTCCAATGTCAAGGCCATGCGAACTTGGAACTTCCACACGTGGTAATTTCGCACGCCGTCCAATTTTTCAACGTTAAACAAAGCAGTAGGCCCAAACTGCTTGTCTGCACCGTTTTCACCAGCCATCTTCACTCACAGTTCAACAATATAAAAAGCCAACCTCTATATGCCTGGGACACATAACCTGTCCAGAGGGCGTGGATCGTGATGAAGCTCAGAGGTGGTAAATAATAGAAGAAACTACTCTCAACAAATATCAATTTATTGATAGTAAAAAAGGAAACAAACACTTTGGATAAAAACTGTGAGATTCTTAAAGATTAATTTTATATTTTTAATTAACAAGACTGTGTTCGGGACGGCGGCCATAAGAGAGAGAGAACAGAGAGAGCGAGATAGTCTTACCTTACTTTTTATCAAAAAAGTAATGCAAAGACAATCAATACATACAGCCTAGTATATAGTGTACTCTAAATTATTTTAACAGTGCCGAACGGGGGGTGCTTGTTACTACTTGTTGCATTGTTAATGCACATGGGAGTGCATTACCACCAGCTATGGTATTTCCCCGCAAAAAATTCCAGCCACACATGTTAGTAGGTGCACCACCAGGCACGCTGGGCTTAGTAAGCCCAAGTGGTTGGATGAATGCTGAAATTTTTGTTGATGTCATGCGGCATTTCATAAAGATCACATGCTCATCGAAGAATAACCCAGCATTGTTAATAATGGATAACCATGAGAGTCACCTATCCATAGAAGCTCTAGACCTCGCGAAAGAGAATGGCGTGACAATTTTGACCCTTCATCCGCACACCACTGCCAAAATGCAGCCTTTGGATGTTGGTTTACATGCGCCATTCAAGACATTTTACAATTCTGCTGTAGATTCCTTTCTTATGCGCCATCCTGGTAAGACCATGACGATATATAACGTAGCGGAATGCGTCGGAATCGCTTATTTAAAAGCAATGACACCAATAAATATCATCAATTCCTTCAAAAAATGTGGGATATTTCCCTTTGACGACAACATATTTACTGATATAGACTTTTTGCCGAGCAGCGTGACGGACAGACCACTAGAAGAAAACGATGACACAGATGTTAATGACTCAGACTTTTTATCGGCGGTACAACCTGCCGTTGATTTGTCTCACCTGCCTGGTCCAGCTAATAATGATAACATATACTGCAATTCTATTTCGGTTTTGGATGATATATCACATATTGAATCTGATTTCTTAAATAAAACCAGGCAACCTTCAAAAAAACTATCTCCAGTAAATCTTAAAACTGTAGCCTACAAAGCTGTTCTCCATTCTCTAAGTCTGAAAAGTTCCACTGATCTTTATGATGCCGCAAAACCACTCACTCCGTTGACCTCTCCAATCAAACCAACTACATCTGTACCAACAAAATCTGAAAAAAACAAATCAGTTATTCTTGCAACTCCAAGTACTTCGAGGGGCCATAATGTAATATCCAAAACTTTTATTTCACCAAAAGAATTTTGTTCACCCCTTAAAGCTCAAGCAAGAAAAAACAATCGAAAATCCCGAAAAAGTGGTAAAAGCATTATTGCAACTGACACCCCTGAAAAAAATGCATTAGCAGAAAAGAAAAAACAAGCAAATAAACGGCCAAGACCTAAAAAACCTGTAAAACAAGCAAAACGAGATTTATTCAAGAAAAATTCAAAAAAGCAAAAGCGGTCAGTATCGCCAGAAACATCTGGTGATGAAGATGAACGTTTCAAAGGTAGTGGGTCATCATCTGGGGGAGAAAGCTTCACGAGTGACATAGATGAAGTTGATGAAGATGAAGTAGTTTTGAGGAATGATTTCGGTTCTTTGTCACGCGAGCTTCAGGTGAATGACTTTGTGCTCGTACGTTTTAAATCAAAAAATGATGATATATATTACGTAGCTCGCATATTAGAAGAGCTGGAATATGATGATGATTGTGATTTTTATGTATCTTATTTGAAACTTAAGAGTAAAGCACAGGAAAAATTTATAGATCCAATTGAACCGGACACTGCGGGTGTTAAAAAAACAGATATTAAATACATATTGCCAAAACCAAAGATTGAAGGTACACATCGTCGTAAATCTACATATAAATTTGCTGTTAACATGTCACAGTTGTGACATTGTAGGTATACTTGGTATACTTAGTATAAAAACTGTTTTCGAGAGTTAGATTTTTTATTTGATTTGTTTTCTGTTTTTGTTTTCGAGTATTTGAACGTTTCAATGTTTGACTGTTACTGATTAATATTAAAAATAAAAGTAAAAATACTATTACTGATTAGACTGAAGATGTTGTGTTATAGGTCTTTGATTGTGTTCAATTAGTTATTAAAGAACTGTACTGAAGAAATTGTGATTTTAGGTCTTTGACTGTGTTTAAAAAGAATTGTAATAAACAGGAAGAACCTTATATTACTAACAAAGCTTTAATAATTTTCAATTAAATTTATATCCAGATGTTTTTAATCTAATTCAAAAATATTTTTTAATAATACCTATTGAAATTATACTAAATAATGACAATCGAGTGAGTCTACACGTAGTGACTGTCATTATTAAGTATTATTTCAATATTATTCAAAAATATTTTTGACTTAGATTATAAATATCTGGACCAAAACTTAATTGAAAATTATCGAAGCTTTGTTAGAAATATAAGCTATGTTTGATGACTGTTTCATTCTAAATAAATAATACTTACATTTTTATACTACAACTGTGTTTTTTTTAATGAAAATACCAAGAAAACCAAAAATGCTCTTTACCAATTTCTTTGGCCCATTGTACACCCCATGGCTCATTGTATACCACCCCCCCGGCCCATTGTAAACCAGGGGGTGTTTACAATGGGCCATTTCCCGAATTTTAAAAATTATTATTCAAATCATAACCTAACTAAACTTTGATTATTCGGAGTAGTTTGACGGATAATCAATTAAATTTTAAAATAGTGAGAAAGATATGCGTCTCGAAATATTTGGTGGCCCATTGTTGACCACCCTACCCTATAGTATTTTTATCATAGGTGTAATGCAACTTCAAGATTTACGTAAACATTTTTTTTAGATTTAATTGTGTTTCTTTTACAAATATAGGAGGATTATATACTTAAAAAAAAGATATTAATAAAGGTAATCAAATGTAAAGTAAATAATATTTATAGCATTTTTGCCCTTTTTTTGTGGAATTTATAATACCTTTATTATTATTTTTTTAAATCCTGCGGTCGTAAATTTGGGTGGATTACTAATGAATTATTTTATAGACCAGCTAATCTAATTTTTGACGAAAAAAAAATGCTGATATGAATTTTTGTTGAATCTTCATACAGTGAAATAGTTTGGCTCTCAGGGTACTAGTGCTTCCTGAAATATTTTATCACAGGCAGTTAGATAAAAGTTTTAAACACTCTTTTTAGCAAAAACAATTGAAGTTAATAAGATTTAACTATTTTAAATAAATACTTACTTCGACCGCGCTCGTCCGTGACGTACAAGGCCATCTTGAACACGCGACTAAACCGGCCAATCGCAAAACACCCGCGAAATTTAATTTTTCATACTTAGTATTGGGAACGTACGAACGATCGAGTCTGTGTCGGAGCGGTCAAAGTGAATAGTTTGGCGTCAAGATTTTTTCTAAGTTGAACGCACGATTAGATGATTTCGTGCTGTAAGGGATAGTACGACTGTTCGGAAAGTGGACCGATCGGGAAAATGGACTGTTCGGAAAGTGGACCAAATGGGAAAGCGGACCAAATGGGAAAGTTGACTGGTCGGGAAGTGACCGATCGGGAAAGTGGACTGGTCGGGAAAGTGGACTGGTCGGGAAGTGGACCGATCAGGAAAGCGGACCGGTCGGGAAGTGGACCGATCGGGAAAGTGAACTGGTCGGGAAGTGGACCGATAAGGAAAGGGGACTGGTCGGGAAGTGGACCAATCGGGAAAGCGGACTGATCGGGGAGTGGACCGATCGGGAAAGCGGACTAATCGGTAAGTGGACCGATCGGGAAAGCGGACTAACCGGTAAGTGGACCGATCGGGAAAGCGGACTGGTCGGTAAGTGGACCGATCGGGAAAGTGGACTGTTCAGAAAGTGGACCGAATGGGAAAGCGGACTGGTCGGGAAGTGGACCGATCGGGAAAGCGGACTGGTCGGGAAGTGGACCGATCGGGAAAGCGGACTGGTCGGTAAGTGGACCGATCGGGAAAGTGGACTGGTCGGGAAGTGGACCGAACAGGAAAGTGGACCGATCGCTCCGGAGGGCTTTATATACCCTTTCTGATACACTTTGTAAGGAAAGAAATGAAACAAAACAAAAGCTATGTATCAAAAGAAATTTTATTTGTTTTAAAAAAGGAGATTTCATTAATCATTAATTAACTACTAGAAAAAAAGTGTAAAATTACGCTTAGCTATATGTTAAAATATAATATAACATACCAGAGCTCACGAAAGAGCGTCACGTTTTGTTATAACTTCAAAATCAATCAGTATTAATAAATGTAGATATTTCTGACTAGCTGTATTGATATCTGCAGCTGCGATAGTGCATTTTTCTGTGTGTGTATACAAACATATGCCTTGTTACGAACTCCTTTTGTATTAATTTTGTATATCCAATATGGACATGTAACGCAGAAAAGTAAAATGGTTACTGATGTTATCTACCTACCAGTACAACGTGTAACATAAAGGTGTGATAATCATAAGGGATGTGAATCTGCCCATTCTTTTCCCAAGGAACATAAGTCGAAATATGAACATAAATTTTTGACCTCCCATACAAAATGCGCAATCAGTTGATGCAATTTCTATGGGAGGTCAAAAATTCATGTTCACATTTCGACCTATGTTCCTTGGGAAAAGTTGTTCAGTTTCATGGGCAGATTCACATCCTTTATTATTATCACAACTTTCCGTTACACGTTGTAAAGCAACTTTGATTTTACTATTTTTCCATTTCCAACTAATTTCCATACAAACCCTTTACCAGATATCCCAAAAAGCTGTCCAGGACATGGCGACCGTGGATGATGAAAATAACCAAATAAAACTGCAGAAAATAAAAAATTCAACTGCTTGTCGCCTAATGTTTTTTTTTTACATTTTTTCACGGAAAAAGTGTACCAGATGGAGTCTCACGAGCTGCGCGAGCTCACTACCACTCTGACTTAACGGAAGAATGGTTGGTGCAGGATGATGAATATGATGATCTCGTGTTATTGAAATCTTTTCAAAGTGGCGCTTTTTCGTGAACTCTTATATACCTACGTGTAAAGATTAAAAGCATAACACATCCATCACGCATGCAGTGGCAGAAAGC
This sequence comes from Athrips mouffetella, assembly GCA_947532105.1. Lineage (NCBI taxonomy): Eukaryota > Metazoa > Arthropoda > Insecta > Lepidoptera > Gelechiidae > Athrips > Athrips mouffetella. Next base: position 12,603,510 of record OX383979.1, read on the forward strand.
CGCATTAAAGCCCGAGTCACACTGAGGCGGTAGCGGAAGCGTTCCGGGGGCGGTATTTTTTGTAAAGTATTTTCTTCCCGCACGTCCGCCCCCGGACCGCTTTCGCAATCATACCGCCTCTGTGTGACTTGGGCTTAAGAGGGTAAATTCCAAGAGGCGGCAACGGATTGACTAAACTATCGTTAGGATGGCTGATTTAGTATCAATAGCGTGTAGATCACTTATGTGAATGGGATAGAGCCGGTCTGCCTGCATGACGTTGGTGCAGTGCGTTTGGTAGGTATACAGCCGTTGAAACACGTGTCATGGTTTAGTAAACTAAACGATCATTAGGATGGCTGTTTCAAGGATACTATCTTTACTCTACACACTATCTTTACGCACAGTATAAAAACTGACATGATACGTTGGTGCGTTTAGTAGATTATAGCCGTTTAAAAAAAAAGGTGGGAGAAACTAAAGTTCGAATAGAGGATGGTTTTTGTTTACATTATTGGTAATGACTATTCATCAACTTTTACTCTTTCAAAATTTTTGATTTGAGGCCTTACTTTTGAGAAAAAAAATTGTATGGTGAAGTAAATGTTTTTTTTTCTAAAGTTGGCTGGATTTGGTGGGTCTCTGACTAGTATGCCAATATTTTTTAAATTATTTTGGTCCCAAAAAAGAAATCTCTTGCTAGTGCGCGCGTTCCCGGTAGATATGCGATGAAGAAAATTCGATATTGTTTGTATACATTTTTGGATGAGATATTTCTCTTTCACTTTTGATCAAAATTCCTTAATCTGCGCATATTTGAATTATGGTATTTATGAACTTTGATTGACGTAGACCAGCGATCAATGGTCAATGATTGCAGGTAGTCCCAGACTGCAAGTAGTCCCTGAACGCTAAGTAAGTATGGATACGGGTAGGGCTGTCTTTTCCTCTATTGTTTTTAATGCAGCTTAACACCGTTGTGTAGATATATTTATAGTTAATAAACTGCGGTTCATAGTACGTAGTCATTTCAAGACTGTACCGTAAACAGCCTTTTTACAGATTTTTTATTTATTTAAGGCTTACCTTAATGCAATAGCGGATAATACATATAATATAATAAATAAAAAGCATAATATAAGAGTATTTAATTAAAATGAATTGTCGACCATAAAAAATTTATACAAATAATATCGAATTTCCTTCATCACATATCTCCTGGGAACGCGCGCAGTAGCAAGAGATTTTTTTGGGACCAAAATAACTTAAACAATATTGGCATACTAGTCAGAGACCCGCCAAATCCAGCCAACTTCAGAAAAAAATAAAACATTTACTTCTCCATACAAATTTTTTTCAATTATTTTTTTTCTCAAAAGTTAAGCCTCAAATAAAAAAAAATTAAAGAATAAAAGTTGTTAGGATAGTCATTACCAATCATATAAAAAAAAATCAGTCCTCTATTCGAACTTTAGTTCCTACCACATTTTTTTTTCAAACGGCTATATCTACTAAACGCACCAACATGATTCGTTGGTGCGTTTAGTAGATAGTTTCTATACTGTGTGTAAAAGTACTGTGTAAAGTATCATATTATCCTTGAATCAGCCATCCTAACGATGGTTTAGTTTACTAAACCATGACACGTGTTTCAACGGCTGTACCTACCAAACGCACCAACGTCATGCAGGCAGACAAGCTCTATCCCATTCGCATAAGTGATCTACACGCTATTGATACTAAATCAGCCATCCTAACGACAGTTTAGTTAGTCGAATCGTTGTCACCTCATAAACTAGTATCCTAGCTGCATTTTTTCATACAAATGTATACCCCTATGTCCTCCCTGGATTATGCCTGTGGAGCGATGGTACTTTGTTTTTAAATCAAAGTCTACTGTAAGCATGCCCCTGTCAGTTTACTTTTTTTACGAAAAATAATAACCAGAAAAATTTTAAGTTTTCAAAAATAGAAGCGTAGATCTAACTCAATTGAATCAGCTCAGTTTTGGAGCAGAAAACACGGGAAAGTGGAACGTCGTTTTGTAGGTAAAGTCGGTCTAAGCTGTAGGTTGTCCCTATCGCACACTACGGGAGGATTGTCGGAGCGCAGCGAGACAGCAATAGTTTGTACAAATAGCTACTTCTCGGATTAGGATACCCTCTTTAAGTCTCAAGTGCATTCCTTTTCTATTTTGTTGACAAAGAAACTGTCAAAAATAGAATTAAATTAAATGGAGCTTTCTGCAATACATCTTAAATCGTTCAACAAGTCGTGTAAAGAACAAAGTAAACAGTCTTTTTTTTGCAGAGTTTTCATAGCCCTTTAACGGGACATACGAGTATGTAACCCGAAAAATCCTGTGATAAGTAATATATTTCATGTGTTTCCACATACAACTAGAGGCTCGTAAAGGAACATTTAGATCCTTAAAAAAATGAAAAATGGTTCTCCATCCCTTTCTAGCAACAGTGCCAGCGGTATACTAGAAAGAGATATAGGCCCATTTACGCGGCAAGATCTTAGGAAATCTAATCTGTGGACAGGGACATTTTGCCGTCCGCGTGTACTCTCTAATTGTATAAGTATTATACTTACTTGAAATCTCTTTAGGAAATACAGGGTGTCTACTCACAATTTTCGATGTATCGATACAATACTATTCGAAACATGCAAAATGATAACTTCGTCCCTTGAAGATAGAGTAGGATATTGCTTGTTTGCTAATCACTGCCAATTTGAAAATTTATCCAAACAATATTCTTTTTTTGTTGTCAGTGAATCCTATCGTATCCTACTAATATTATAAACGCGAAAGTTTGTAAACATGTATGTTTGTTACTCTTTCACGTAAAAACTACTGAATGGATTTTAATGAAACTTTCTAATAATATTGCGTATACATCAGAATAATACCTAGGCTACAATTATAAACCTGCGCAGTCGAAGTCGCGGGCACCAGCTAGTGAAGTTATGAATTTGACTGTATCGAAGTAGTATCGTATCGATATATCGAAAATTGAGAGTAGACCGCCTGATTATTATTGTACAATAATCCAACAAATTTTGTTACGAGAGGTTATAGTACACACGGCCGCACGTCGGTGGAAGCGTTTTGATCTTGAGCGGGTCTCTAGTTGTGGGCATTTTTAGCGTAGGGCTGGTTCAGCTTATACTGGTTACGTTTCTACGCGCTTGCTGCCGTGCGGACGCGACAGCTCAGGAGTTTATTTTATTTTATTTAAGGACCGCCATTAGCAAATTACATTGACACTATTATTAACAACTTACTTCTAAAAACATAATTGAATGCACTGCTTGTTAAGGCAGCCACAACATGCTTAAATTTATTACATTGCAACAAACAAATAGAAATAAAAAATAATATAAAAAACAGAAGTAACTAATTCTAAATGTGCAGGAAAAAGTTAACTAACAGACTGCTGTTCCCTTGCAGCGAGCAAAACTTTATTTCTGAAGCAGTTATATGAATCCTTGAAGATGTCGATGGTACCTCCAAGGGCATTGTAGCTACGGCTTAGCCTAGAAACAGCTGAAGACCGTTTGAGATTGGTTCGAGAGAATGGTAATTTAAATAAACCTACCGGTTGGCGAGGAATACGAGGTGGAACGTAGATTTGAAAGCTTTCTAGGAGTTGTGGGTTATCTACTCTGTTATTGAAAAGTTTATACAGAAAAGTTAAGTCTATCAATCGTCGTCGGGTATTTAGATTGTCTATTTTATAGTAATCTAGTCTTTTTTCATATGAGTTGAGTTGTCGTTTTATGGGATTCCGTGAAACGAGATGTCTTAGAAACCTCTTCTGTATGCGTTCAATACGGAGCTGATGAATATTGTAACCGGGTGTCCATACCATACAACAGTATTCGAGGTTGCTTCTAACGTAAGCATTGTAAATAATGATTTTGGTAAAAGACCTTTTGAAAACTTTGCCATTTCTTATAACAAAACCTAACATTTTACTGGCTTTTGAAATTATATTATCTAAGTGCGGCAGGAAAGTCAGTTTACTATCAAAATGGATGCCCAAGTCCCTAATCTGAGTAACTTCTTGAAGAGTAGTTCCATTGATATCATAACGTGAGGCAAATATTGTTCTATTCCTTGTAAATTTTATATGTGCCCTGATGTGCTGTTAGGTGTAACTACGTATTCAGAAAGTATTCCAGATTGTGGAATTCCACAGAGAGTTTGGGTCCGCGCACACCAAACGGAGAGCAGAGCAATTTTTGATAACATTGCAAAATGGACTTTAATTCTATAGAAATTAAATACAAAATTACCTGACAGGCATAAAAACTGATCGCGGCTGCTCGCGCGTTATCGCAAGGTCGCCTCGCAGGGTTGCTCGCTTGACAGTTGTTGGGCCAAATCAAGCATTTTTTAAAATTTTTAATTAACTCGAAAAGGGCTAAGTTACACTTTTTTCGTAAATTCATATTCGTAATTGAAATTTTTCGTATTCATCGTTAATTCTTTATCGTGTTACGAAAAATTATAAAATAGTATTCTTCTGAATGGTAAATTATTAGAAAATGTTTGAAATTCTCCAAAAATATAGCTCTCCAGTCAGGTCTCCTCTAACTATATTGAAAACTCAGATATTTAATGTTTTCATTTATAGCTAATTTAGTTTCTTTCTCTTCCGCCAAAAGTGCATCATTCATTACAATATCCCAGTCCATCACATTCACGCTTGCACGTCCCAGTGTTAAATTATCGCTACAAATTAGAACCATGGCATGGCAACCCTGAGAAACTGCTAAAGGACTTGGCATCCAGGCCAGAAAAAAAAAATTGCTCTCGCATCCGGCCGGGCTGCTCGCGCATGTCGCGACCTCTATACTATGAGATTTTCATGTTTAGGTAAAAATACCCAACTTCTCGTAACAAAATTTATTCGATTAGGGTTCGCATCGACGTGGCGAAAGGATTTCCATACTTTGCGCTCGTTTTGTATAGGCAAACCGTCGATCGCCGTCGATCAATGTGGCCCAACCCTTATTGCACATGCAACTGTGGTAAAAAGAAAATTGGTACGCATGGCAGCTAGCACGTGGAAACAAAACCAGTATAAGCTGAACCAGACGCTACAAACGCCAGAGACCAGAGACTGGAGTACATAAAAAAGTTCAGAAATTGCAAAAAACTTTTCCCATACATTTTGTATGAAAATTTTACACAAAGAATTTTACATGTCAATCGATCCTGTTTCTAATACTAGTCAAAACTGATGACTGATGGTACCAAACCAGGTTTGAGTAGTAAGTGAGTAAAACTCAGAAATTCAAAAAAAAATGTATACACAGACTGCAGGACAGATTCATGCGTGATAGCAGGATGAAGTGATACGTGTCTCTGTCGCTCCAATATCTTGCGTATCGCTCCGTCCTGCTCTCACACTGCTGTCATTACACACATCACATTATACAAACGCCCAAGACCAGCCGGCTTAGCACGCTGCAGTTGTCAGTTTGTCTCGGCCCATAGATTAAAGACTTTAAGCATGGTCACGTTTTTTTGACATCCGAGCAGTGCGACACATTTTTAAAAATGATGGCTACATCTATTAATGTATAAAGCTATCTCTGTCTAAAATATCAAAAACGTAATTTGTGGTTTTGCTTAACATTTTCCTCCACTGACATTTCTTCGCGCTTGGAGGTGATAGATTAGATGACATAATTCCTCAAATAAAGTGACATTTCTCCGAGATATATTTTCTCGCAGGAGGCGTGCTAAGCGGGCTGAGTGACACGCGCTGAAGGACAGTGTTTCCACCGACGAGCGCCCGTGTGCACATCCAAATTATAACTTTTATTTTTGTCTTGCTGGCCCAGACTATTAACATTTTCTTTGAAACGTATAACTATTATCAAAAAACGACCAAAGTATCCTCTTCACGTTCGGTTTTTATCTGAATTATATCTTTTTCTTTGATAAATTTCTGCACGTCGTCAGCCTGTATGCTCGAAGTTCCTTTCCTGATGCAAGACACCGACGTGTTGTGGAACCTACGAACATGATTCCGCACATCCTGGTATTTGCGAAAAGATCTGGAATAATAAATAATAATAAATAAACAGCTTCATTTTGTGTCATCCCGGAAAATTTAAGAGAACAACTTTTCCAAGGAACAGATCAAAATACAATTTCGACCTTTTTTGGGAGGTCATTTCATGTTAAGTGTAGAAAGGCCATCGGACGGTAGTAATTATTTATTATTATTATTTATTTATTTATTACAAAATTACATAACTTATAATTTAACAAGTCCCGCAAAACTGCTCAGCAGTTTGTCTGCGGAATCGGAGTCTTTACACAATATAATAGTATTTTTTTATATAAGATGCCTAAGATACTCGTAACTATTATTATGACAAGTTGTTTATATTGCGTGATATTCAGACAATGTGCAGTCTCTCCCCCTCCCTCACCCTCTCCCACTCCCTCTACCTCCATCCCACTCCCTCTCCTTCTCCCTATCCCTGCCCCTAACCCTACTCCTATCCTTAACGCCGTCTTAACCGCTATCCCTATCCTTATAGAAACGACACCCATATTGATTTTTAGACATTTTAACCCTATCGCACCCCAACTCCATCACCAGGGGATGATGGTATTTCACGTCCACCACCTTAGATTTCAAAATTGTTGTAGTTTTCGTAATCAGCGACCCGAAAAACCATACAAACGATACCCATATTGGTTTTTAGACTTTTTCACCCCATTTCCCTCTTTAAGGGGTTGAATTTGGGGTGGAATTTTAATAATAGTGATGCATGTTTCACAGAATTACAAACCTAATGCCTCAAAATAAATTTTGTGGATATTACTTTGAAAGGAAGGATTTTCATTCAACTTCATCCCCTTTTCACCCCCTTATGGTGTAGAATTTTCAAAAACCCTTAAGACTCTAAAAACTTAATTTTTAGTTGTCAGTCTAAATACAAATTTGAAGATCCTAACTTCAAACCTGACGGACTTTAGGGGATGAATTTAGAAAAATTCTAAAACACGTACTTTATTATTTTTTACCAAAAGCTCAAAAAAATTTATATAGTTCTACCTTTAAAAATGAAAGACTTATAGACCAACATATGGAAAAAAATCATCCCCTTTTTCACCCCCTTTTTAAGTAATGCTTAAGCACGTGTTTCTTTATTTTTTATCAGAAGCTTAAATTCAAATTTGTGTGAATTTAGCTCAAGAAACAAAGGACTTTCATAAGAACTTTCATCCCTTATTTCACCCCCTTGGGAGATTAATTTTCCAAAATCCTTTCTTAATGGGTGGTTTTGACGTGCATAAAACCTGTGTACAAAATTTCAGATCTGTATCTATAGCGGTTACGGCTCGGCGTTGATGAATCAGTCTGTCAGTCAGTCTGTTTTATATATGTAGATTATTCTAAGGAGTTTAATAAAAGGGCTCTCCTGCAGCCAACTAGCGCCGTAAAGTCAACGACAGGTCAAGCTTGACACTCGCAGTGCAACTCTAACCCCTGAGTCTATTGCAATAAGAACGGTACAAAGTCCAATGTGTCAAGCTTGATGTGCTCTTGACCAAAAAATATTACTCGCTATATATTTTTTTTGCGAAAATTGTCTTACCAGATTGAAGTAAAGGTACACTAGTTTATTTAGAACCTATCAATCCTGAAAGAAATAGTTCACTGTAGTTACAGATACAAAAACTGCTAAAAGTGACCGTTTTTCGCACTTTTTGTATCTGTATCTACAGTGAACTATATTTTTCAGGATTGATAGGTTCTAAATAAACTAGGGTACCTTTACTTCAAATTTGTAAGTCAGATTTTCGATAAGTTTTGTATTTAGCGAGTAATACTTTATTAACTGATGGGGGCGCTAGTTGGATGGGGGTAACCTCTTAATTTAATTTTGAAAAGAGGTTTTTTGAGATTATCTCTGATGTCCTCAGGCAAACTGTTAAGTAAATATTGTAGACGTTTTTTTTAATGTCCTAATTATTATGAATAATTGGTACTACGAGTGCATGGAGGGGGGGGGGGGGGGACGGTGGGGGGGGTCGACGTGTTCTTGACTGTATGTATAGGGTGACTTTTAATTATTCCTTGATAGAAAAAGGTTCTCATGATACTGAACAACTTTCCCCAAGGAACATAAGTCAAAATACGAAAATCAAGTTTTGACCTCTCACGTGCCCCTGGGTACCAGTGGTACCCAAGTTTTTTTTTTTCAGTAGATTGCCCTCGTTTTTCGCAAAAATACGCATTAATTGACTCCCAAACCAACCCCAGTAAGATCCCGGATGCCCGAAATCGAGGTTGTTTCGGGCTTTCATTCCGAGAAATAAAACTTGGAGTTAGGTTTCGTGAAGCCGTCGGGGATATTTCAATGGATTGCTCGATAGGTACCAGTGGTACCTTTGGGTACCACCGGTACCCAAGGGCAATCTACTGACTTTTTTTTTTGCGCGGGCACGTGAGTGTATAGAAACTGCATCAGGTGATAGCACATTTTGTATGGTAGGTCAAATTTGGGTTTTCGTATTTCGATTTATGTTCCTTGGGAAAAGTTTTTCAGTATTATGAGTAGATGCATATCTTTTGCTATCAACATCTAATTAAAGGTCACCCTATATACCTACTGTAGAGCACGGAATTTAGAAATGAATATAAAATAGTTTCATGCCCTAACACCGGTTTCCGGACAAAGAAACAGGTTCAGATGGATACGTCTATGTAGTGTAGCCATGCTACATAGACGTATCCACGTAAAACTCAGGGCCGTATCAAGGATAGAGTGAACTAGGGATTTTTGTATTTCGACCTATGTTCCTTGGAAGAAGTTGTTCAGTTTCATGGGCAGAACCACTTCTTTAAATTTCGGGGTGATAAAAAATGAGGGTGTATTATTTGAATGGAGGCTACAACCAGTGGCGCCCTCATTAGTAAAAAAAGCATTACTGTGCAATAGCTACCCAGCTCAGGTCTGGTGGAAAGCTTATACTAGGTTTACATTCAGCCCATGCTGCTGCTCCTCGCGCTTTAGGAGTAGTTCCCTAAAAACTGCCGCAGCATGATTGACAGGTGTGTAGTCACATACTGCCCTAGCGCCCACTTCGCTTCTGACCACCGGCAATGGTAGACGTTGAAATATTTGAATTAATTGTCTCCTTCGGGCAAACACGCACTGACACACGCGCTGCCCGTCGTTTGACTTCCGCACAAAAAACCGCTCTTTTGGGGAGCGCCGCCATGAAAAGTACTCGTATCGTGTTGACACACTCGTCCTGCCCACTTCCTGGCTCACTTCGGCTGAATGTAAATGTAGTATTAGAGGTGTTTAAAAATAGAACGGTGCAGAGTCCAATGCAATGTGTCAGGATCGACGCGCTCTTGATTGTATGTACCACAGAAAAATAAAGGTACTTAGAAGGAGGATTATAGAAATAATTCGTCACTAGGTGGTGTAGGCGTTTTTCTATGGATTTGACAGGTTATTTTGAATGTTTTCTATGGATCATCGATGATGGGGTTGTGATATGTTGGCAGATGTCATCCCCTACTAAAATAAATTAGCAAGGTATCTATTCCGAGCGAAGCAAGGAGGTCCGAAATCTTTGGTATGTACAGTCAACGACAGCTCGCAGCGAGACTAGCCCGTACGTCTATTGAAATAAGAACACTACAAAAGTGTGATATTGAGTGTACATATTTATCAAAGATCCGGTCAGACTCAAGTAAAGGTAACTTATTAAGAGGCTATCGACGAGATGATAATGATGAGATGAGATGGGACAGCAAGGGGAAGTACCTTAACCGTTACAGCTACACGAAAATGGTGTTAGGAGACTATCCATAATATTTCCTGATATGAAATTTTGTTCCCCATTCAAAGATTTTCTTAAAAATGTAGGTACAGTAAGAAAATTTTCATTTTACACACAAAACAATCGATCCTGTTTCTAATACTTATCAAAAACTTCTATTGGACCAACGGGACAGGAGTACTAAATAAAATCAAATAGTGACGACGACAAAAAGGCTGGAAAAATACAACGTGTAACGGAATGGTGTGATAATAAATACTAAAGGGTGTGTATCTGCCCATGAAACTGAACAACTTTTCACAAGGAACATAGGTCACATAGAACAAAATAAATTTTTGAACTCCTCTGCATCAGCTGATAGTGCATTTTGTACGGGACGTCAAATTAGATTCTCCGTATTTCGACCTATGTTCTCTCAAAGTCATAGGCAGATTCACACCCTTCAGTATTATCCGCTACACGTTGTATAACTTAAAGAACACTATACCTGCAAGCTCTTAGCAAACAAGACAGACAGCTAAAAAAGCAAATGAAAAACTAAAAAAGTCAAAAAATTACAAATCAAACAAACTAGGGAAGTCAGACAAACTAGGAACTTATAACTAAAAGATACCTGCAAGCTCTTTGCAAACAAGAAGTGGGAAAGCAAGTTTAAAACTAAAAAGTTTAAAAATCCACAATAAGAATAAAACAAAATAGTGAGGTCAGACAAGCAGAGAAAATACAACTAATAAAATAAATGGTACAGCAGCACTGCACTTACTTTCTCGCAATACTCAAGGAAAAACTATCAACCGCAAACTTAAATTTGTAATGCCATACACATAGTATGGAAATACAAACTTTTATTTACGTTTTTCCAAAAAAAATTTTCGAATGAAATATACAGATCAATTCAGAATTCAAATTGTCAAAATTAAAACAAACAAACATCAAACGATTTCGAGTAAATCACATGTTTAACTTTTGGTAGTACTGGAACACCCTTTATATGAATTATCAAAGATTAATAGATACTACCGTAGGATACTTGCATGGAGATATTTTTAAATTCCCAACACATGTTCCTTATGGATTATTGTTCAGTTTAGACTACTGAGCAAGCCCTTTCAGTTTTTGGTACACCCTGTGTACTAAATTTTATTCAAAAAATCATAAAGAATATCCAGTCAGGTAGACAACCAATTCACGAGTAATATTATAGAAAATTTTAATAAACTCAATGGAACCAATTTTGGGTAAATTACATATTTACGATTTGGTGGTACAGGAACACCCCTTATATGAAATTACACAGATCATTTGATACTGGCGCAAGATATCTTACATGGAGATGCTTGGTAATGCAAAGTTTCATCAAGATTCTATGAGCCGTTTTTGAGAAAATTACAATTTATCATTTTCGTTGTATGACAGCTACCCTCAAAATGAGAGCCAGCCAGAAACCACTTAGAACCCTTCGATGGATTTGCATAAAACTCCTAAATTCCAAATATGGTGTCAATCGTACCATTCGTTTAGCCGCTAGGCCAAAGCGTGACGGACAGACCGACCGACGGACCGACCGACCGACGGACGGACATTTTTGGGAGACTTGTTTTTTATGATGTATAAGTGATATAGAACACATTTTTGAGAAAATTAGAAAAACTTTTTTTTTCACGAATACAATACCTTTCTCGCTCCGCTCGAAAGTAAAAAAGAACACTTTACCTGTAAGCTCTTTGCAAACAAGACAGTGAAGAAAAGCAAATATACGACGTGTGTTCAATTAGTAGTGAGAATGAACAACATAGTGGGTGTAAGTCTATTGATGTTTATGAGTATCAATAGTTTATTTCACTTTTAAGATTGTATCAAAAACTTAGGCCATAATATTAAGAAACGAAAGAAAAAGGAAAGTTTCGATCGACGCCATTCAACGAGCAGAGTTAGAACAAGTTAACCACTCTCCCCACTATATTTAACTGACAGTTCTGTACTCATAGTAATTACTATCTGTTCCCCATCACTGAAGGAGAAACAGGGTGTCTACTCTCAATTTCCGATATATCGATACGATACTACTTCGATCGTCGAATTATTAACTTCGTTTACTAACAATACAGTAGAATATTGGTTGGATTCATTGTCAAAGTAGCAGTGATTAGCATTTAACCAATATCCTACTCTGTCGTCAAGGGACGAAGTTTTAAATTTGCATGTTTCGAATAATATCAAAATACAAATAATCGCATCGATATACTGAAAATTTATTGACACCCAGATACGGAAGCAAAATCGAAGTCAAGGCTTCGAAAAACTGCGAGATTCAGGGTACTAAGAGTTGTTGAAGCTACGTAGAAAAAGAACATGATTAATTTATTGATAGCCGTAGGTATATTTTCTGGGTCATTCTAACTACTTATTGAACGTCGTAGTTTTTACTCCAAAATGGTTAAATATCCAAGGAGTCTGCGGCAACGTACTTGCTACATAACGGACAGTCTGCCTTCACCCGCCTCTCTCGATGTATCTCCCACATGTGATCCCACATGGTCTTCATTTTGTCGAACACTGCGCGGCACAACTACAATCATAACAATAAATAATAGATTTTAACCTTTGATTTTTAATAGGCACACTCCAGATTTGTCATTTTTCCATACCAATGACAGCAAATTTTGCGTGTCCATTTGAAATGCCCCCAGTTAGTGCCCCGTGGGCTATCAACGACAACACCAAATTCTTTTTTAACTCGTTTTCTTCCCAAGCTGTGCGACTATGGAACAAACTTCCAAAGGCTATACAAAGCAGTCCATCAATAAAATCCTTCAAGATGCGATTAAGAGAGCAGCACTACTTATCGCAATCATCTTGAGTAATGTATTTATTTTATGTATAGGTATTATATCTATGTATTATTTTTATGTATTTTATAAGTAAGTTTATCAATTTTTATACATGCTTTAATATTAATATTGTGATTAGACATCACAACCTTCTCACCCTTAAAAACAGACGAATGTTGTTGGACATGTTTTTCCTACATGGAATAATACATTTTCAACTAGACAGTCCCTCCATTACCTCTTTGCTATCCATAAATGTACCCCAACGTCGGCTCAGAATAACAAACTATAACATTTTCAGAACACCACCTAGTAACACGAACTATGCTCAAAATGAATTCATATCACGATCCACAAAAGTCTACAATGACAATTTTAGTGACATCGATATTTTTGCCCTTTCAAAATCTGTTTTTAAATCCAAAGTTATACTTAAAATTTCACAGTCTTGATAATTTAACTAACAGGATGGTGCTGAATCGGGAGTCCGGATTCCGTTTCACTTCACGTATCACCTAATATGTACTTAATGTTAATTTAGCTGTGGTATCCTGTCATTGGCTGCTATGTAATAGAATAAGCTGCATTTGTAATAGATTTAAGAAATATGCTGTTGGGTACCCTTAATAAATAAAAATAAAAAAATAAAAAATTAGGTATATAAGTAGTTACATTCAAAGTAGGTTTATCCCTATTTTATATTACACTGTATTTTAAAATTTGTTTTAATTTAAATTGTACTTTAAACTTTATTATCACGTTTATTAATGCACATCCTTGTGCCCGCTTCAATATCATTCTTACACACCTGATAGGTTGGCTGGAAGAGATCTCTTAAAGAGATAAGCTCGCCTTTGTAAACAATTTTGATTTAAAAACTTTATGTTATTTGTGCGCAATAAAGAATATACTTATACATAGATCACGACATTATAATCATTTTTTATAATCATAATAATCACATCATTTGATGTTGACTGTACGCAACTAACTCTTGCCCTAACCGTTTATGCGCCGAACTCGAAAAACGAGACAGGTGGAGGGAGACGTGCCAATCCTTTATTGGCTCTTCGCCTGTCACCCATGCGCAGAAATAGCCGTCAGGGTCAGAGTTGCTTTGCACTTATTGTAAGTATATCGTTTGTTCCATGGAACAAAAACCAGAATATTTAATATCGTCAACTGTGATCGATGGTATACGTCAAAATCTGTTCAAGGGACATTAACTGGGGGTGTTTCAAATTGGAACACAAAATAAGCTACAAAATTCAAATCTAGGGTGTATCAATTAACATTAAATATGAGGCTCGGGCAAGGCAACTTACGTTACACCGCTTTGTAAAGGGTGGCTTGTCGTGACGCGTCTTTACGTGTTTCTTGTATATAGACCTCTCGTAGAACAACTTGTCACACCGTGGACACTGTATGGGCTCCGTCGTGAGGTGCATCTGAGAGAAAAAGTAAAAAAAAAATTTTTTTAAATCTCTTTATGACGAACTTTTGTAGGTGGTAGGGCTTTTGTGCAAAGTCCGTCTAGGACAGTAGGGTAGAGCGGGGCTGGCTGTGCCGGGGGTAAATTGTTCCGACGCAAATATCTCAAAAATAAAAAGTGATAGCTAAAATTTTTTATTGCATCGCAAAATGCATAGCGGCCGCGCCCAAACGGCTGCCATTTTAAATGCGCCAACGACGTGGACCTGGCAGGTGTGTGGATAATAGTCGTCCAGCGCCACATTAGTAACTTTTTTCGTGTTTATACTTTTTGGGCTTTAGTTGGCATTTATGGTGCTACGTACATGAGAGTTTTATTGAAGTGATCGTAATTTATCCATTCACGTCAATCTATCAGAGTTTTTTTGAAAATGTAAAAGTTTTTCAATGTCTTCGAAACGGGGTAAAACGTGCCTTTCATTTGGGGCTGGTTGTGCCGCGAATCCCATACTAACCTAACTATTTTTGATTATTTTATTTAACAAAATGGGAACCTATAAGCGTATTGGGAGTACTTTCTAAGAATTTCTATAAAAGTTTCCTGATGCTGAGATTAAGGATGAATGAAAATTATGGATACGAATCACGTATTTCATTTTATTACTATTGTCGTTGGTTGTTAAGGTTCCCACGGAGTGATGAAATCCTATACAAAAATTGTTTTCTTTTAATTTTTAAACGGTATGACCAAACTTCACCAAACTACGTAGACATAATCAAATGCGACATATCTAAGCTTATGATTAGTTTTTGTTTGAAAATATTAACCAAAAACAAAGTTAGAGCGAACTTAATTTCAGACAAATTTCACGCAAAAAACGTGTCACTTGCAGCCAGGTACAACATACGTAATACACTTTCAAATTAAATGAAAACCAATCGTAAGCATTGATTTAATAGTGTACTTTGAAAATACACTAACAAAATATAAATGAATGACATATTAAGGAAATGAAAACGAAATAACCAAAATGTATCGATAATTGGCTAAATTTCGGCCCGTTCGCTGCAGCTTCTCTCTCGTTAGCGTATAGAGCGGGGTCGGGGGTATAGATGTAAGGCCGGTTTAAAACCAATTAAACCAATCCGTTTAAAACGAAAAAAACCGTTTAAAAACGAAATAAACAATTTTTTTCGGTTTAAAACGGTGTTGATGGATGTCTATGTTTTCCTTTATTATAACTACATTTTCTGGATATTACCGAAGTAGGGATATAACGGAGTACCTACCTATCAACAGTGTAAAGATTTTTTATAAGTGTGATATTCTGATATTGATATACTTAGCGGGTTTGGTCCGTCCGACCAAGAAGCGCAACACACAAGTAATAAAAACTCGTGTGTTGGTAAATAAATATGTTTTTCATTGTTTTCAAACGATGTAAATAATCAATTTCATTCGGTTTAAAGTAAAACGGACGGCATTATGTTAATGATGTCTTCAACACTAGTATGTGTAATATAATAAATAAGTATTGTATGTTATACCGTATACCTACATACTTAAGTTTTCGTTTTGGTAGTAGTTAGGTATTTTCTATTGATTTTCTAAAAACTAATTAAACGAAACATGACGTCAGGTGACCAAAACTTCCCCATAACGACGTGTAAAACACAGTTCTTTTATTTTTGTAGGCGAGTTTTCAACCGTTTAAAACGGTTTTTTTTAGGTTTAAAACCGCAACATTTTGTTTAAAACGTTTTAAATCCGTTGTTTTACATCTATAGTCGGGGGAGGGACGAAGCTCGGTCGCCCAGGTACTATACCTTTAAACGAGCAATATTTATAATATACAACGTGTTAACGGAATAAGCGAAACTGAGAAAATAGTTTGTTCAGAATCGAGAGTAGAATCAATTTCACGGGTTTTTGATAGGGGTAATTTTTTATAATTTTTGTGAGGTCAAAAGAGTGCCCAAATAGGGGGGGGGGGGGGCAAATTTCAAGTTGTCGCTTCTAGGTCGAGTGGGATATCATATGAAAGGGCTTCACTTGTACATTCTAAAAATTATTTTTGTATTTTTTCACGACTCCTAGTTTTCAAGTTATGATGAAAATTGTCAAAAAAAATACCATTCCCCCCCTTATCTCCAAAGTTTGTGAAAGGAAAAGTATCTCAATTATTTACAGTCGATGGAAGTTTATGTAAATATTACCGCAAAAATAAAAACGATCTTTCTAAGTTGCACATTTTTAAGAAATCTGAAAAAACAATTACAAACAAATTTAATTTTGCGGTCCTAAAAATGGATTTTGTTGCTTCCGAAAATACTAAAGGTATATTGGAACCCTCGGCGCGCGAGTCCCACATGCACTTGACCGGTTTTTAGGGTTCCGATACCAAAATGGTAAAAAAAGGAACCCTTATGGTGCGACTTTGTCTGTCTATCTGTATGTCTGTCTGTCACACCTCTGTCTCAGCAACCACTCAAGCTATCGACTTGAAATTTGGAATGGTTTTAGAATATGGTTTCCCAACTTTATTGCACATGAAAGAATTAAAACGATTATGATAATTACTGTAAAAGGGGCCCAAATAGGGAGACAAAATTTCAAATTGTTTTTACTAGGTCGAGTGGGATATCATATGAAAGGGCTTTACTGTACATTCTAAAATATATTTTTGTATTTTTTTACGACTCTTAGTTTTCAAGTTGTGATGAAAAATGTCAAGAAAAATTCCACTGCCCCTTATCTCCGAAGTTTGTTAGTGGAAAAATCTGAATTAATTACAGTCGATAGAAATTTGTAAATATTTTACAGCAAAAATAAAGCAATCTTTCTAAGTTGTGCAGTTTTTTAGAAATCTGCAAAAAACCTGTACAAACAAATTTAGTTTTGCGATCCTAAAAATGGACTTTATTGCTTCCAAAAATACTATAGGTATATTGGAACCCACGGCACGCGAGTCCGACTCGCACTTGACCGGTCTTTTAAATATTATACTGTGATTTTTTATAAGGGTTTGCTTAGAAAGTGATTTAGTTTGTGATTTTATTAGAAGAAAAAAAATATTTCTATGATTTTATTAAAATATTTGATTATGATTTAATTCTCGAATAATAAACCTGGATTTTTATCAGTACGACTAAGTTATTACTATTTCTTCGATACTTGCCACACAGTTCATCATTCTTAGAAATAGTCAGTTCAGGTGTAGAAAAATACGCCGTTAAAACATTACAAAATTATTATATAGCTGTTTGAGCAGGCTGCCCGTCGGCCACCCGCCCCGCACGCCGCGCCCTTCAAGACCCAAAAACTGGTTTCGCGAGACAATATCGCGCTCTCGCTCTTTTAGCGCCCTGTCGCACTCAGGTGCGCACAGCAACAGAAAAGAGCACTCGACGCATGATCCCAGCGCGCAATTTCTGGCTCGGTTCGTGGCCCGTGGGCCTCTTAAAGTTAATTTTTAACTATGATCTCATTTATGACAAGTAGGTACAAATTATTTTTATTTTGAGTAGAAACCTGCTTTGAAATAAGAATATTTTTGTTTAGTTTTGATTACAAATACTGGTTGTTTTGACCAAAACTTCTGTCATGAAATATCAAAATATCTTTTAAATAATAAAAAAGTCCAGGTAGCTGTATTTTTATCAAAGTTCAATTATTGGGTAGTATAATGTCGATATATAACATGGTTTCTGATTTCTAAATCTATTTTAAACCATAAAAATGCTTAAATATTACGACCGGCACAACCGACCTCAGCCCCGGCACAACTTGCCCCCGAGAGGGGTTGGTTGTGGCTAGCCACCACTGCTTCTAAAAATCGCTATTTCAAAAAAAACTATTTAGAATGTTCAAAAACTAGATTCAAATATAGAACAAAGATTAAATTTATGGTCCTATAGTCTACAACAACCATTCTTAGCATTCATATTACATGATTTATTTAAGGATTTGTCAAAATCGTCACTTTCAGCCCCGCTCTCCCCTACGACCCTCTTGCGTATTTCTGCCGTAACGCAGCAGTGTTGTGCTGTGTTGCGGTTTGAAGGGAAGGGAGCGAGTGAAATTACCGGCACATGAGACATACCATTTTAAGTTCTCAGGGTGAACATGCTAAACATCGTCTAAAACACGTTTGTAGTAGTGAAGTCCCCCTTAATTTGTTTTTAATATTTATTTTTATTGTAGTTATAGCAGCAACATAAATACATAATCTGTGAAAATTTCAACTGTCTACCTATAACGGTTCGTGAGATACAGCCCGCTGACACACAGACGGACGGACAGATATCGAAGGCATATTAATTCCGTTTCTCACCCTTTGGGTACGGAACCCTAAAAAGGCTTTAAAAATAATAACGCCTAATTATAAGAAACTACAGAATCCGTAGAAACTACAGAACCCTGCACTGCGCGTTGCCCGATCTGATATGCAGTTTCCTTAGCCTGGACTGTCCCAAAATTACAAAAGTTTAATTTCTTTTTCGTTATTTCTTACCTGTATATGTCTTTCGATACCACGTTTTGAATGAAATTTCTTACTGCAGATGTCACATTCAAATAACCCCTGAAAAAAAAAAGTTTATTCAAAGCATGTGAGTCGAAGGAAAGATTCAAAGATTAAGATCCCCCCAGAGGACAAAACCAGACCCAATCCTAGAAATTAACTCAACAACCCATGGGGCCTCACTGGCCTATCTCGGCCCTCACTGGCCCATCATAGCTCTCACTGGTTCATCTTTTTTTTTCACATTGACACCTTGGTCCGCACTGACTCATACTGGTTCACAATGACTTATACTGGTCTACAATGACTTATATTGGTCCACACTGACTCATACTGGTTCACAATGACTCATATTGGTCCGTACTGACTAATACTGATACACAATAACTCACACTGGTCCACAATGACTTATATTGGTCCACAATGACTCATTTGGTACACGCTGACTCAAATCGATCCACACTAATTCATATTGGTCCTTACTGACTAATACTGGTTCACAATGACGTATATTGGTCCACAATGACTAATTTTGGTACACACTGGCTCATATTGATCCACACTAACTCATATTGGTCCACATTAACTCATAAACTCAAACCCAACTCAAAATAGTTTATTCATTGTTGGATATTAAAATCTCTTAATGACGTCAGCTAAACTACATCGCCTCACAAACATTATACTATAACATAACATATTGGTCCACACTAACTCATATTGGTCAGCACTGACTCATACTGGTTCACGTTGAATCATACTGGTCCACAATGAATTACATTGGTCCACGATGACTCGTGTTTGACTGGCCTGTTGGCGTGGTTGGTAGTAAGCCTGCCTTCTACGCGGGCCGCGCGTTCGATTTCCGAACAGGGCAAACATTTGTGTGATGAGCTTGAATGTTTGTTCCGTGTCTGGGTGTTATAATATTTATAACATCCAGACAGAACAAACACTCTAGCTCATACTATACAGGGTGTTAATTTAATTGCGTGCCATAGCTTAGGGGGTGGTTCAGTAACGATAAAGGAATACAAATAAAATGTAAAAAAAAAATACTTACTTTTTTTTAAAAACTTCATTGAAACTAAACTAACGCGGAGGGCAATGACCCGGAGCCCCGCGCTATCAAAAGCGCGCGATAGAGTTTCAGTTATGTAAGTATGTACCTACCTTATCCACTGATACTCGCGCGCTGGCTTGGTTATAGCGCGGTGCTCCGTCCAGGTCATTGCCCGCCGCGTTAGTTTAGCTTCAATGGAGTTTTAGTTTTTTTAAGTAGGATTTTTTTTTTATTCCTTTATCGTTACTGAAACACCCCCTAAGCTATGGCACGCAATTAAATTAACAGCCTGTATATATATATATATCCACAATGACTCATATTGATTCACACTGATCCATTTTCATTGACAGCCTGTCAGAAAAAACTAAATTGTTAAACAATCTTGTTCTTTCCGTCAAAAATACTCTAGTTTTAGTGTCATGGCTGCAAAATAGCTTGGTAAGCGTTGGAATAAACGAAAAAAAAAATGGATCATACTCACAGAAACGTTGTGAACCTTCTTGTGTTTGGCGAAGTTGCTCGAGTCGGAGAAACATTTCTTGCACATTTCACACCGGAACATAGGCAGGGCAGCATGGTTGCGCATGTGACCGCGATATTCGTCCGGCTGACAAACAAGCAAAACATTAAGATACATATTTATACAGGTTTATTTCTGGACCCTAAAATTTTTTTACGAATCACCCAAACCAAAATTGCGAGATTTTAGGCTTTTTTTGGGCAAGCATGTTCAAACGTCGATTACATTGATACATGATTATCGATTGTATGTTGTTGATTGATGTCGATTACATGATAGATTCATTTTTTCAATGTAGATTCTTTACTTGTTAAATGTCTTGCAAAATGCAATGCACGAGTCTACTACCGTTTCGGATCGTGCTATGGCAGCGTAACAGAAACTGCAAGAAACCAGAGCAGCACGGCCTACTATAAGAGTCGGCTTTGTTTGTACAATGTATTTCTTGTGTTTCGCTGGAATATCAGAGCACCATACATACCTCTTTGTCATTGATGTAGTCATCTAATCAATAATGTCAAAACGTTTTCTTGCAATTAGTTGTGAGAAAAGCTGTAATATTTAATTATTTAAACTTGAATCTTTTAACTCATAAGACATTTTGTGCAACTTTTCATTAGCGTGGTTGCGTGGTAATTACCTTCCTAAAGCGCTCCCTGCAGAGATGGCAGCTGATCAGATGCCTAACGGAGGCGTTGTGCAGCAAATGCTTTGCGTTGTTTTATTGTGAGGAAGATGAGATAGATACCTTTCTAAAACGCTCCTTGCAGAGTTGGCAACTGATCGGAGGGTGCCTCACGGAGGCGTCGCGCAGTAAATGCTCAATAAGATGACGCTTGCAGTCGTTCCGGCGCATGAACTTGCGATCGCACATCACACACTTCCTCAAACCTCTGTTGGTCCCTTCAGTTAGCAACATCTGGGCTGCAATATGAATTAGTAAATGTCCATATTATCGTTACTGTTGTCGCAGAGACATAATAAAATTAGGGACTTGTGAAATGCTAAAGAGATTTGATTAAATCCCGGAATCAGATCAAATCCTTTATTTTCTATTGCTGAAATCTCTAGATCAAAAACCTAAACTATTTCAAATTTGATTAGGTTTTTTAAGTTAGATTAGATTATGTTTGGTTAGTTCAGGTTATGTTTCTTTATCTTAGATAAGATTCGGTTTAGTTAGTTTAGAAATAACAGAATTGGTAATTTTGTGTTCTCCTGGGATTTGATCAAATCACTTAGGGATTTTTAAATCATATAAAGACATTTTTATAACAACCAAATAATGTACTGAATATAGCTTAGAATATTTTTGTTCTTACCTACGACTTTCTTGATTTGATTCGGCAAAACGTCGTCAACGGTGAAATTCTTATTATCTACTGAATTCTGTTCATCTATCACCAATTTATCTTCATCATCATTATCTACCTCGGGTAACTTAAAATGTGCCTCCCAATGACAAAAAAAATCCCCGAGTTTCACTTTTTCCGAACAAACATTACACTGATAAAAGCCTGACGTTTTCGAAGAAACACACGACGTTTCATTCAGTACTTGCATCTTCCTGAACATCTTTTTAATATGACATTCCAAATGTCTTTTGACTAAGAAAATATCGGATGTTGGTATGTGTTTGAAGCAAACCGGGCATACGCCATGTTTTAGGTTATGTTTGGTAAAGTGGTAGAAATATGATGATAAGTCTTCGAAAAACTTGTTGCATTTTGTGCAACTTATATTGGTCCAAACGAAATTCTTCTGCTCATAGGATCTAGGTTTCCGGCAGTGACTTTTGTGAATTCTATATTCTTTGTGTAGGCCTACGAATTGACACTTCATGCAGCGGTAAATTTTTTTGTTTTTTTGTGAAGATTTGTTTCCCTTCACATTTTTTTTGCTTGGTTGTTGTTTAATACTGATTTTAGGTTCTAATTGAGCCATATCGACATCCGAACCGATTTCTCTGGACATGTCTGATGTCGATACGTCACTTTTTTCAGATTTTACATTTTCCGCAGAAACTGTGACGTCAAACTCTGGTGTTTTTCCCAAACAAAGCCTAATAATGTCATCTTCATCGTCGTCATCGATTGGTTCTTCTTTTATTTTAACGTCTTTGAGCCTGATGCCTGTCAGTTCTATAGACTTTGTGTTCTTTGGCGCTTTGAAAACTTTGGATATTTCTTCTAAGCATGCTTCATGGTCAACTTCAGTTTCGCTTTCTGTATCAGAGTTGTCAAAGTTTTTATCAATTATATCAATGACATCTTTAGCATATTTTTTTTCTTGTTTAACAGCAAACATTTTGTTCACATCACTATCATTCTCTTTGACATTTTCATCTTCGTCATCACTAATTTCAATTCCGTCTTCACATTTCTCATCAACAATTTCAATCACGTCTTCGTCATTGTGTGGTTCTAATTCAGGTTCTGCTTTAACAATATTATTTACAATGCCATCCTTGCTATCAATAATGTCATTTTTGTCATAAACAATGTCGTCTTTGTCATCATCCATTATAATTTCATTTTCCTCAATTGTGAGTGTTAAATCATCTTCTGTTTTGACAATAGACAAGTCAATATTTGTGTTATAATCCTTGCTTACAATTGTGTAATTTTTGTTATAAACAGTGTCGTCTTTATTTTTATGATAGAGCTGAAATAAACAAACATGTTTCTTTAAAGGGGACCCCCATATACCTTTTAACTTTTCATTGTTTTTATCATTTGTTAGATAATCCACCATAATAACATTAATAACACAATAGTCTTTGAAAATTTCAAACATATAGCTACTATGGTTAAAAACATTCAGCCCTTTATTGGATAGACAGAAGGCAGTTTTTGAAGGCTGTGTATTAACGTGCCACCAAATTTGAGTAAATTTTTACCAAATAATATTCACCAAATTTTGTCTACCAAAATGGATGAATGTACACCAAATTTGCTTCTGGCACTTCGCCGGCCGCTGCCGCGGCACTCTCGCTCCGCTCGCTCGGCTCGTGCGTTGTGGTCGCAAGATAACCTAACCGAACCGGTTACCCAAATTTGGTGTACGTTCAGCCAATTTGGTGTACATTCATCCATTTTGTCTGAAGTGTATTGGGGTATAAAAAAATATTTTGGGAATCATTTATTTTGTTGCCGTTTTTGAAGGTGGTAGGGCTTTTGTTCAAAGTTCGTCTGGGGAAAATTACAAAATGTTTATTTTTCGTAAATTCTTACCTCCATATGTCTTTTGATACCAAATTTTTTGTGGAACTTCTTACTGCAGATGTCACATGAAAATAATTCCTAAAAAAAAAGTTGATATAAAGCAAAGATTCAACGAATAAGATCCGCCCAGAGAGTATTAGCCCCAATCCTAGTAATAAACTCTCAATGACCCGTGGGCCCTCACTGGTCTATATTGGCCCTCACTGGCCCATCATAGCCCCCATTGGTTCATCTTCGCCCACATTCCCATACTGGTCCATCCTAACTCATTTTAGTTCATACTGGTCCACACTAGCTCATGCTATGACTGGTCTGTTGGAGCGGTTGGTTGTGGGCCGCGCGTTCGATTTCCGCACAGGGAAAACATATATGATATGAGCACGAGTGTTTGTTGTGTCTGGGTGTTATAAAAACATATACGTGGTAATGG
Organism: Athrips mouffetella; assembly: GCA_947532105.1. Classification (NCBI taxonomy): domain Eukaryota; kingdom Metazoa; phylum Arthropoda; class Insecta; order Lepidoptera; family Gelechiidae; genus Athrips; species Athrips mouffetella. The sequence continues at coordinate 12,627,352 of OX383979.1, forward strand.
AATAAGCGAAACCCTCATACACCCCAACTGATTTTTATTAAAATAAATCCATCCCGAAAAAAAAATTGAGAAAAGAATTTTTCTACTAGATATTGTTAATTTAAAGTTTTATCGTTGTTCTAGTAGATTTTTAAGCGATCATGGAGCGTCCGCGCACGCCACGCCCACTTCCTAAGAAATATTCAGAAGCGGCAGAAAATTAAATATTAAAAAGAAAAAGAAATTACCCCTATCAAAAACCCGTGAAATTGATATTGATACTACTCTCGATTCTGAACAAACTATTTTCTCAGTTTCGCTTATTCTGTTAACACGTTGTGTATACGCATATATTGGTTCACACTGACCCATTTTTGCCTATCAAAGAACCCACTAGAACCGAATGGCAACTTACCATTATAGACAAACAATCGGCTAAATGTTTTATTTTTTCCATTTATTCCAATGCTTACCAACACATTTTGCAGCTATGTCAAAAGCAATCGGCTAAGGCTGTCAGATAAAACTAGACTGTAATAAAATAATGGTAAAAATAATTTCGATACTTAGTGTCATGGATGCAAAATAGATGGATAAGCGTTGGAATCGTACTCACAGAAACGTTGTGAATCTTCTTGTGTTTGGCGAAGTTGCTTGAGCTGGAGAAACATTTGTTGCACATTTCACACCGGAACATAGGCAGGGCAGCATGGTTGCGCATGTGACTGCGATATTCGCCCGCCTGATAAACAAACAAAACATTAAGAAGAATATTTATACAGGTTTATTTCTGGACCACTAAATTTTTGTATGAAACCCGAATCACCCAAACACCTGTTTAAGTTGCGAGAAGTTAGGCTTTTTCTGGGCTAGCATGATGCAACTTCGATTCATATTCATGTCATGAAGAATACAATGCAAATAGAGCGAGTGTACTACCATGTCGGATCGTGCTATAGCAGCGTAAAAGATACGGCAAGAAACCGGAGCAGCGCGGTCTACTTTAAGAGTCGGCTTTGTACAATGTATTACTTGTGTTTTGCTGGAATATCAGAGCACCATACCTCTTTGTCGTTGATGTATTCATCTAATCAATAATAAGCTTTTCTACAAATCGTTTTCTTGTAATGAGTTGTGAGAAAAGCTGTAATATTTAATGATTTAATTAAACTGAATCCTTATCTTTTAAGACGTTTTGTGCACCTTTTTCATTTTTTTTTCAAAACATCGTGCATATTACCGATGTACAGGGTTGACACAAAAACATAAGTCAATTTGAATTACCCTGTTAGAATCGCAGTCTAATCCCATGGATTTTTCTCGATAACAGTTTTGAATTTATTCTAACGGTAAACTTTCAATATCGTGGGTACCTTATTATAAAAGGACCTTGATAAGACCATTGACCTTTATAAGATTTACTAACTTTACATTAGCGTGGTAATTACCTCCCTAAAGCGCTCCTTGCAGAAAGGCCGGCGTCCAAGGTGGGTCATTACAATTCATCTTATATTGACATTTTCAATATATAAATTGTAATGACCATGATGAATATATTGAAAATTTCAATATAAGATAAATTGTAATGACCAACCTTGGACGGCGGCCTAAGATGCCTTACGGAGGCGTTGTGCAGCAAATGCTCGTTCCGGCGCGTGAACATGTTTTATTGTGAGGATGATGAGATAGATACCTTAGTAAAGCGCTCCTTGCAGAGTTGGCAACTGATCGGAGGGTGCCTCACGGAGGCGTCGCGCAGAAGGTGTTCGATAAGATGATGTTTGCATTCGTTACGGCGCATGAATTTGCGATCGCACATCACACACTTCCTCAAACTTCTGTCGCTCTCTTCAGGTTGCAACATCTGGACTGCAATATGAATTAGTAAATGTCCACATTATCGTAACTGTTGTCGCAGTCATAATAAAATTAGGGACTTGTCAAATCCTCAAGTGATTTGTGCAAATCCCAGAATATGAGCAAGTCCTTTATTTTATCATATCCCTGAAATTTCTAGATGAAAAAAGGTTTGGTTAAGTTAGATTAGATTATGTTTGGTTAGTTTAGGTTAGAGAAATCAACACTGAATCTACATCTACAAACGTAGAATACGAGTCTCCACGTTATGTACCCCTAAAGCGCAAAAAGTCAATGCAAATTGACAAGTTCGAAAAAGAAGCTCTAAAAATTCTCAAGGAGGTATATTGCCATCAATACAAGATTTTTCTGACCTACAAACTCTCACTTTCCAGAGTAAAGTGTTACAAATTATAAGCGAAATGCGGTATGGACTAACATCATCATGTGTGTTTGGCCAATCAACGTCTCAACAACCATTATCATATGGATTTCCAACAACAGATTTTCTAAATACATACAATTCTGATTATAATACATCAAATCAAACAACAAATAATCTAAGTACATACAATTCTGATTGTAATACTTCAAATCAAAAAACAAATAATCAAAGTACATACAATTTTGATTATAATACTTCAACTACATCTCCAGATCAAGCATCTCAAGCAAGTGTAGAATCTGAATTCGAACTCAATTTTGATAATTTATAATTAAGTACTTTATAAAGACACCGTAAACTTACAATGTTGATTATTTGTTAGTAGGTTACATTGATTTATTGTTGATTAGTTGATTATTTGTAAGAAGGTTACATTGAGTTACTATTTACGTTAAGGTTACATTGATTTATTGTTGATTAGATGATTATTTGTAAGAAGGTTACATTGATTTGTGGTTGATTATAAAATAAACAGACCAGATTTTTTTTTATCTTTTCATTACTTTTTAACCCCCAACGCAAAGAGAGGGGTGTTTTAAGTTTGACGTGTGTATCTGTCAGTCTGTCTATCTGCCTGTGGCATCGTAGCTCCTAAACAGATGGACTATAACGCGCACGGCTAAAGAGTGGAATTCTCTGCCTGCGTCTGTGTTCCCGAGTTTATATAACCCGAATCTATTCAAGCCGCGAGTGAATAGGCTTCTTCTGGGTAAGCTCGTTCCATCGTCGACCTCATCTCTGTCTTCAAGACTAGATCGAGGTCAAGAGTAAGCCCATTTTCAATAAAAAAAAAAAACGAATTTCAATGCGGGTTCTTTTAGTTAAAAGGTTAATTAACTAAGATTAAGATTTATTTATTTAACAATTTGCACACACAAGATCACATTAACAACGATCCCCGCACTAGGATAAACCTGTATCGCGGGAAATCTTATATTGGTTAAATACAAAAATTGACAATTATGTGCTATTCCAAAAAATATTACACAATGCAGTTTGGAAACTACCATAAAAGAAGAAATTAAATCTATTTATCGTAACTGCCGATAAGACGTGCATAGATAAATAAAATATAATATAAAAATAACATCCAGTATAATAAGCTATAAAATACAAGGTGTACGAATAAATAAATATATACCAAAAAGTTTTGGTTTGAACTGATGATATTATATATTTGCACAAGCTATTCTATAATCACAAGAAGATATTCAGTGGAATTATAATCGAGAGATGATAACCACTTTACTATTTTAGTCCTGGCTTCTATCACGGTATCATTTCGAATGTCACAGTGCTTTTGAACGACTGTATAGATAAAAGGGAATGAGAAATACTTAACTGGAAAGAATCTTAGCTATATTTCATGAAAATCGGTTCAGTGGTTTAAAAGTTATGAGCTCTTTAAAAATCGTTAAAAATATTATATGTAAATGTAAAATGTTTGATATGAAACTATGATAGATACATCAAATAAATACATCAAAAATGTAAATTTTAATAATTATATAATAAAAATTAAATTAATAATTTAAGAAACACCCGAAGCAAAATCTTAGGTAAGATTCGGCTTAGTTAGGTTAGAAATAAAAATAAATTGGTAATTTATCTTCTGGGATTTGATGTGTATCTGGGTTCTAAGTTTACGAGAGATGGAAAGTGTGAAAGTGATATCGAAAGAAGAGTGAATGCTGGAAACATGGTGAATGGTGCTCTGCATGCTTTTATGAAGAGTCAGAATGTGTCTCACAAGGCTCGTCTGGCTGTTCATAGAGGCGTTTTGGTACCAACACTGATGTACGGCAGTGAAAGCTGGGTATGGCAGAAGAAGCATGAAAGTAGAATTAATGCAGTGGAAATGAGAGCGCTAAGGAGTATGATTGGTGTTAAATTGAGTGACAGGATTATAAATAGTGTGATAAGAGAACGGTGTGGCGTAAAAGAAGACGTAGTGACCATGAATGATGAATGAAGGAAGATTGACGAAAGAGATCCACAAGGCGAGAGTGAATGGAAACGTTGGAACGGGAAGGCCTCGGCGAACGTACCAGGACCAAATTCAGGACGTTCTGAATAAAGGCCAGGTTAAAAGTACCCTAAACCGACGAGCATGTATGAAAGGATTGATGAAGGTTCAGAAAGCAAGGGAAGTATGTCAAGATCGTAGCAGGTGGAGAACTGTGGTCTCTGCCTACCCCGACGGGAACAAGGCGTGATGTTATGTATGTATGTATTTGATCAAATTGTTAGGGATTTTAAAATCACATAAAGACATCATCATAACAACCAAATAATGTACTAAATGTAGCTTAGAAAAAATCAGATCTTACCTAAGACTTTCTTGATTTGATCCGGCAAAACGTCATCAACAGTGAAATTCTTATCATGTACCAAATTCTGTTCATCTATCACCAATTTATCATCATTATTTACCTCGGGCAACTCAAAATGTGCCTCCCAATGAAAAAAAATATCCCCGAATTCCACTTTTTCTGAACAATCCTTACACTGATACCAGCACGACGTTTTCGAAGTAACATCCGACGTTTCATTCAGTACTTGAATCTTCCTGAACATCATTTGAATATGACATGTAAAATGTCTTTTACTTAGGAGAATATCGGATGTTGGCAAACGTTCGAAACAAACCGGGCATACGCCCGGTTCTAGGTTATGTTTGGTAAAATGGTAGAAATATGATGATAAGTCTTCGAAAACTATGTTGCATTTTGTGCAAGTTAATTTGTTCCCAACACAGTTAATTCTGTGCATTACATATTCTTTGTGTAGGCCTAAGAATCGACACTTCTTGCAGCGGTAAATTTTTTTGGTTTTTTGTGGAGATTTGTTTCCTTTCTCATTTTTTTTGCTTGGTTGTTGTTTAATACTGATTATCGCCATATCGACGTCCGAACCGATTTCTCTGGACATGTCTGATATCGATACGTCACTTTTCTCAGATTTAACATTTTCCGCAGAAGCTGTGACGTGAAACTCTGGTGCTTTTCCCAAACTAATTCTAATAATGTCATTTTCACAGTCGTCATCGATTGGTTCTTCTTTTATACTAACGTCTTCGAGCCTGATGCCTGTCAGTTCTATAGACTTTGTGTTCTTTGGCGCTTTCAAAACTTTGGTTATTTCTTCTAAGCATTCTTCTCGGTTCATTTCATTCTTGCTTTCTGTTTCAGAGTTTTCAAAGTTTTTATCAACTATATCAATGTCATCTTTAGCATAATTTTTTTCTTGTTTGACAGCAATAAATTTTTTCACATCACTATCATTCTCCTTGACATTTTCATCTTCGTCATCACTGATTTCAATTCCGTCTTCACATTTCTCATCAACAATTTCAATCACGTCTTCGTCAATGTGTGGTTCTAATTCAGGTCCTGCTTTAACAATGTTTATTGCTTCATCTTGATGATTACATAAACTGATAATTTCATCTTTGACATTAACAATGCCATCAATAATGACATTTTTGTCATAAAAAATATCGTCTTTGTCATCATCAATTTTAATTACATCTTCCTCATATGTAAGTGTTAAATTATCTTCTTTTTTAACAAAAGACAAGTCAATATTTGTGTTATAATCATAAATAAGGTCGTCTTTGTCGTCGACAATTTCAATAAAATTTTCTTCACGTGTAATTTCTAATTCAGGTTCTGTTTTTACAAGTGCCAAGTCAATATTAGAGGCTTGCAGATTACGTTCCTGTGAAACCTCTTGTGAATTACTTAGGTTATTTCGCGAATTATTTACATAATCCAAATGTTCTTCGATATCAATTCCTTCTTTTACTTTTCCTATATTGAGAAGCGCGTCAACAGAATTCTGCATTTCACTGATAGCATCATCATCGTCGACGTCAATTTCTTCTTTAACATCTTCAACGATAAAAACTTCATCATTATCCTCTTCGATATCTGGTTTGCCTTTGTCTTCTTGTTTTACCGCGTTGATGTCAACCGGTTCTATGATATTCTTAGCTCGCTCGAGCATTTTATTTCTCAAACCAGCGCATATTTTGTTGATTTCTTCTTTGTTTTTGTAGTATTCCTCGATGTCTTCTTTTTTTCTTTGGATTATTTCTGGCAGACTGGCTGCTTTGTCTTGCGAGTTCGTTTCGTCAGGTTTTTTCGGTGTAGCGTTGGTTCCTCGTACGCTTTTCGTATAAATCTTATCTGCTTCTGAAAATTAAAAGCAAGCAAATACACAATTCTATATTTAATTATACAGGCTGTAAGGGACGATGTACCGAAGACTGTAAGGGCGTGCTCAGTCAACGAAACTGAATAACTTTCCTAAAGAAACCTTTTAGGGAAATTTAAAAAAGTTTTGACTTTTCATATAAATTTCTCACTCAGGTAGAACAGTTTGTATGGAGAGGTCAAAAATAAGTAAGTAATAAGTACTGTTTTTTGTTCGTAACTATGTCGGCGTTTTATCGTCGCGCGCGCGGCCAAACCAAACACTCTAAGACCACGTGGAACAAATCTGTAAGAGGCTGACTAAGACCGTAAGAGGGGACTAAGGAAGGGAGGGGCAAAACAAGACGCTCGACTCCTGCGTCCGCGCCCTTTATTCTCAGTCCTTTGTTCTCAGGCTCTACCCGTGTTTTTCCATTGATCATATCTTCGTGGTTCCTTAACCGATTTTAGATTTTAATACCTCATTTGAAAGGTAATAAAACGTAAATGTTTTTTAATCATTATGTACGTAATAATTAAGGGGCTCTTTTTTGAGTAAATTGACGTTTCAGAGGCAGTTACCGTATTCTTTTTTTAATTTTTTGTTATTGGTTAAAGATTTTTGCGTAAGATATCAACAATTACGATTGCCCAACTTAATTGCACATGAAAGAATTGTGAAAAAATTATGATTAAAAATATAAAGGGGCTAAAATAGGGGGGGGGGGCAAATTTCAAATTGTCGCTACTAGGTCGAGTGGGGTATCATATGAAATGGCTTTGCTTGTACATTCTAAAATATATTTTTGTATTTTTTTACGTCTCTTAGTTTTCAAGTTATGATGAAAAAAATGGTAAAATCTGAATTAATTACAGTTGACAGAAATTTATGTAAACATTACAGCAAAAATAAAACGATCTTTCTAAGTTGCACAGTTTTTTAGAAATCTGCAAATAACCTTTATAAACAAATTTAGTTTTGCGGTCCTAAAAATGGACTTTATTGCTTCCAAAAACATAAAAAGTATATCGGAACCCTCGGCGCGCGAGTCCTACTTGCACTCTACCGGTTTTTTTTTAAGTATGAGTAACTTGGACAAGGTTAACTTTAGGACAGTAGGTCTCATAGTAATTTAGACTGGAATTGTCCCATACTATCACCCCTTAAAGCCATAGCCACTAATTTCCTGTCACCCTGTATGTAAAAGTGACGCACCTGATGTGATGATCATATCTTCGACTGTGACTCCTTCCGACCACTCAGCGGTCATACACGACCGAGGCACGATTATCTGTAACAAGTTTTGTAACATAATACATTGTAACATAATTTGGGGAATAAATTATTATTTATTTATTATTATAAGTGTGCTATAAAACGTTGCTTCATGCCAAATTTTTATTTTTGAGTTGATTGAATGAAAGGTAAATTGCGGTTTACTATTTATGACGTATTAAAAAAAGCTACTAACTAGATCTCGTTCAAACCAATTTTCGGTGGAAGTTTGCATGGTAATCATATATTTTTTTAGTTTTATAATTCTCCTATTTTAGAAGTTATAGGGGGGGGACACACATTTTACAACTTTGGAAGTGTCTCTCGCGCAAATTATTCAGTTTAGAAAAAAAATCTATTAGAAACCTCAATATCATTTTTGAAGACCTATCCATAGAGACACGTATGTGACGTATGGGTTTGATGAAAAAAAAATTTTTTTTTGAGTTTCAGTTCTAAGTATGGGGAAAAATTTATTGCTTTTTTTCTATTTTTGTGTGAAAATCTTAATGCGGTTCACAGAATACATCTACTTACCAAGTTTCAACAGTATAGTTCTTTTCGGAAAAAGTGGCTGTGACATACGGACGGACAGACATGACGAATTCATAAGGGTTCCGTTTTTTGCCATTTGGCTACGGAACCCTAACAAGTTTGTAAAACAATGTTATTCTTTCCGTCAATCATACTCTGATTTAAGTGTAATGGCTACAAAATGTGTTGGTAACCGTTGGAACAAACAAAAGACATGGATTATACACACAATCTCGCACACACACACACACTAACACACGGCATTATTATTATTACTGCTTACAGAGTCATACAATCCCTTCTTCTTGTCGAGCTTCCTGTGCCACTCGTCACAGTGTTTGATCATGAGCGATTGCTCAGCCAATAGCACGTTGTCCATGCACTCCATACATTTGTACACCGCCACGAAGTTCTTACTGTGTTTCATTACGTGTTCCGTCTCCATACACTGCTTTTTGAAATACCTGCAATGAAACAAAATTTAAGAGTTACTTCTAGTATAAATGAATTTCCTAAATTTTACTACTACTTATTTCTTTCCTCTATGCTACTACCCTTGTTACTACGAAACGATGTGAGTGAGATTAACTCTGCTTGTATCTGTTTTCCCGAGTTCATATCCAATCCTGAGAGAAAGTTTAAAGAATGTGTAAAGCAAACATTATGTAAAAAAGCTTACTATAGATTAGATGACTATATCAATGACAAGGAGGTATGGTGCTCTGATATTCCAGCGAAACACAAGAAACACATTGTAAAAAGCCGAGTCTTAAAGTAGGCCGTGCTGCAGTGGTTTCTTGCCGTTTCTTTTACGCTGCCATAGCACGATCCGAAACGGCGTAGACTCGCTCTATTTGCATTGTATTCTGCATGACATTCAATAAGTCTGTAAAGAATCTACATTGAATAAAATTATCTGAATCTGAATCTAATCTGTTGAAGAAATAAGAATATCTTGAAGAGATTGCCTTTGAATGCCTTTGTAAATGACCTGGGGTTATTTTTGACCCCTAGCCGAATCTTGCGCTGGCAAGAGTTGAGTTTGTATGGAACGATCAAAACTGATTTTAAAAATAAATCCATACCCGTAAAAAAATCTTTAAAGAAGATATTTTCTAGACAATGTTATTTTAAAGTTTCATCGTTGTTCTATACCTAAAATTTTTTAGCATGGCAAAAGCTTACCAACACATTTTGCAGCTATATCAAGGCTATTGTGCTCCATGATTAATAGTAATCATCTAAAGCTGCCAGAAAAAACAAATTTGTAACAAGTTTGTAAAACAATGTTAATTTTCGGTCAAATATACTAGGTGGTGAACAAGTCGAACAAGTGAAGGAGTTTGTGTATCTGGGTTCTAAGTTTACGAGAGATGGAAAGTGTGAAAGTGATATCGAAAGAAGAGTGAATGCTGGAAACATGGTGAATGGTGCTCTGCATGCATTTATGAAGAGTCAGAAGGTGTCTCACAAGGCTCGTCTGGCTGTTCATAGAGGCGTTTTGGTACCAACACTGATGTACGGCAGTGAAAGCTGGGTATGGCAGAAAAAGCATGAAAGTAGAATTAATGCAGTAGAAATGAGAGCGTTGAGGAGTATGATTGGTGTAAAATTGAGTGACAGGATTAGAAATAGTGTGATAAGAGAACGTTGTGGCGTAAAAGAAGACGTAGTGACTAAAATTGAGAAAGGGATGCTGAGATGGTTTGGTCATGTAGAGAGGATGAATGAAGGAAGATTGACGAAAGAGATCTACAAGGCGAGAGTGAATGGAAACGTTGGAAGGGGAAGGCCTCGGCGAACGCACCAGGACCAAATTCAGGACGTTCTGAATAAAGGCCAGATTAAAAGTACCCTAAACCGACGAGCATGTATGAAAGGATTGATGAAGGTTCAGGAAGCAAGGGAAGTATGTCAAGATCGTAGCAGGTGGAGAACTGTGGTCTCTGCCTACCCCGACGGGAACAAGGCGTGATGTTATGTATGTATGTATGTATTTGATCAAATTGTTAGGGATTTTAAAATCACATAAAGACATCATCATAACAACCAAATAATGTACTAAATGTAGCTTAGAAAAAATCAGATCTTACCTAAGACTTTCTTGATTTGATCCGGCAAAACGTCATCAACAGTGAAATTCTTATCATTTACCAAATTCTGTTCATCTATCACCAATTTATCATCATTATTTACCTCGGGCAACTCAAAATGTGCCTCCCAATGAAAAAAAATGTCCCCGAATTCCACTTTTGAGAAAGGGATGCTGAGATGGTTTGGTCATGTAGAGAGGATGAATGAAGGAAGATTGACGAAAGAGATCTACAAGGCGAGAGTGAATGGAAACGTTGGAAGGGGAAGGCCTCGGCGAACGTACCAGGACCAAATTCAGGACGTTCTGAATAAAGGCCAGGTTAAAAGTACCCTAAACCGACGAGCATGTATGAAAGGATTGATGAAAGTTCAGGAAGCAAGGGAAGTATGTCAAGATCGTAGCAGGTGGAGAACTGTGGTCTCTGCCTACCCCGACGGGAACAAGGCGTGATGTTATGTAAATATACTCAGGTTCGTCTGGTTCGTGGTAGTTTGTCTGGTTCTATGGCTGCAAAATGAGTTGGTAAGCGTTTGCCATGTTAAGTTTTTAAGCTCTTTAGTACAAGTATATCATGGCGCCACGCCCACTTCTCTCCCCTCCTCGCCGCTCATGTACCACGCGCCGCCCCGCGCCGCTTCATCGTGACGTGACTGTATGTACCGCGTAGCCACGGAAATATTTAGAAGCGGCAAAAATAAAAAAAGTAACCCTTTTTTTTACCCTCGATTTCGAACAAACTATTTTCTCAGTTTCGCTTATTCCGTTAACACGTTGTATATCGAACCCAAATCTAACTTATTTAAGTAGCGATTGAATAAGGTTCATCAGGGCAAACTCGTTCCTTCGTCGACCTCATCTCTGACCTAAGGGCTAGATCAAGGTCAAGAGTAAGCTAACTGATAATAAAAGTGTAAATAGTATAGAACCAACTTTGCCTAGTTTGGGATCATACGAGCCTGTGTGAACGAGGTCCCCCACATGTATTATTTATTTATGTATGTTTTATACAACATGTAAGGGTAAGGTTTGATAATACTGAAAAGGGTGTGAATATGCCTATGAAACTGAACAACTTTTCCCAAGAAACTTAGATCGAAAAACGAAAATCAAGTTTTGACCTTCCATAGAAACTGCATGAGCTAATAGCGCATTCTGTAGGGGAGGTCAAATTTGGTTTTTCTTTTTCAGTTTTAGGGAAAAGTTGTTCAGTTTTATGGGCATATTCACACCCTTTAGTATTATCACATAGCTACCTTTTTATGCGGAATAGGTTAGCATTTGACCTCTATCTCACCTGGTAGAGTAGGAGATAAGTGATAATTAAATTTTCTCCGAACTAAAACGGGACCATTTTTGACAACAAAGGTTTTATGGGGTTTTGGACATCAGAAAGGTATTGTAATCGTGAAAAAAAGTTTTTCTAATTCTCTCAAAAATGTGTTCTATATCACTTTTTTTTTTTTTTTCTTTAGCCTGGTTTGTCCCACTGCAGGGCAAAGGCCTCCCCTTTTTCTTTCCAATTGTCACGGTCATGAGCCACTAATCACTTATACATCATAAAAAACAAGTCTCCCAAAAATGTCCGTCCGTCGGTCGGTCGTAAGTAAAAGCGTAAAAGTAAAAGTACCCTAAACCGACGAGCATGTATGAAAGGATTGATGAAGCAAGGGAAGTATGTCAAGATCGTAGCAGGTGGAGGACTGTGGTCTCTACCTTCCCCGACAGGAAAGAGGCGTGATGTTATCTATGTATGTCAGTCGGTCTGTCAGTCGGTCAGTCGGTCGGTCGGTCGGTCCGTCGGTCGGTCTGTCCGTCACGCTTTGGCCTAGCGGCTAAACGAATGGTTCGATTGACTTTGAATTTAAGAGTTTGATGCAATTTCATCGAAGGGTTCTAAGTGGTTTCCAGCTGGCTCTCATTTTGAGGGTAGCTGTCATACAACGAAAATGAAAAAAAATTTAATTTTAGCAAAATCGGCTGATATAATCTTGATGGAACTTTGCATGACCAAGCATCTCCATGTAAGGTATTTTGCGGCAGTATCAATTGGTCTGTGTAATTTCATATAAGGGGTGTTCCAGTACTACTAAAACGTAAACATGTGATTTTCTTATAATTGTTTCGATTGAGTTTACTCTAATTTTCTATTAATTTTAATTCTGGATTGGTTATTTACCTGAATGGATAATATATATATATTTTTTGCAAATATATATCTAGGATACAGGGTGTACCAAAAACTGAACCGGCTTGCTCAGTATACTCAACTTCAAGTACAATCAACTTTTCCTAAAAAAGATGTGTAGGGAAATTAGAAAATGTAAAAAATCTTCATGCAAGTATCTTGCGGTAGTATCTATTGATCTGTGAAAGGTTATACTATAAAGGTTTGTTCCAGTACTACCAAAATTTAAACATGTGATTTACTCGAAATAGTTTACGGTTGTTTTTTTTTAATGTTTGACCATTTGAATTCTGAATAGGGAACATGCATTTATTAACCAAACATGACAATACCGTAGTAGAGATGACATTATGTGAAATTAAAATTTAAATCGCCTAAGACATACGGCAGATATAAGCATTTAAAACTACTAACTAGACAGAGAGATCCGACATGAATAGTGACGTCACAATTCACTATGGCCATAAAAACTCCATATTAAATTTCGTTTTACTAGAAAGAGACAGAAACAAAACTTCGATGGCTTATATCTTTTTTAATATTATAGTTATTCGAAAAATAGTTTTACAAGGCTGTTTATTGCATGAAAGAGAATAAATTTCTTAAATAAAAAAAAATCGTGCATGTTCCCTATTGATCTGCATATTTCATGAGACCATTTTTTTTATCTAAGAATAAGTTTGTATTTCCGTACTATGAATTTATAAATTTAAGTTAGCAGTTGATACTTTTTTCTTGCATATCGCGAGAAAGTAAGTACAGTGTTGCTGTACGATTTATTTTAATTCATCTCAGAAATGGTTAAAGATAGATAAAAATCGTTAACGTTACTTTAATTGTTATTAAATTACCGACCAGTTGACACCTGTTTTACTCCAATATGACCTATAGTATCTGAAATATAGAGTTAAGTTTGCAGTTACTACTGATTAACAATTAGCGAGCTGCTGTATTCAGTTGTAAGTGCAAACTTAACCCTATATTTCAGCTACTATAGGTCACATTGAAATAAAACAGGTGTCAACATGTTAGTAATTTTATAACGATTAAAGTAACATTAACGGTTCACATCTAAAAAATCTTTAAAAATCAGGGACCTGTTTGAGGGTGGGGAGGGGGGAGCGTACATGGGATCAACGGACAATTTTCCAGATATGTTCAGGGGGACCTAAGGAACAGTTTTAAAACAAAAAACCTCACACCGTAAATTAGCCTAGGTTATTTTTTGACTTTTTTGAACTAGTAGGTAGGCTTGACAACATAGATTTCTGGATTCTGTAATGTCCAAAACCCCATAAAACCTTTGTTGTACAAAAAGTTCCCGTTTTAGTTCTGAGAAAATTTAATTATCATTTATTTCCTACTCTATTGGCAAGGAGGGAGAGAGTTCACACAAGCAAAGAGCTTCGTTTGGACAAATGCTAAGTCAAAAACATAGGGGCGGAACTCCAGCCGGAATCTATTTCTCCAAAGATTGATAGGCGACCTACCTCTTGCAGATCTTGCAATAGCAGTCACTCTTAGTGAATTGTTCGTGCATTTTACACAGCACTTTTGTCTGGAAGCGTCGCTTGCAGTGCTGGCACTTAAGGTTGTCTTTTTTCCTCGGGCAATCGTGCAGGTTGTGCACATAATACATTAACCCACAAATCGGGCACGGCTTCATCGTCGGGAACTGCTGTGGCATGTCCGATCTGGAATTCAGTCATCGTCGTTATCGTGGTTGTTGCTGGAAGCTTCCCATAGAACTCGGATATCAACATAATGACAGCGCAATGCCAATACAACGTGTTAACGGAATAAGCGAAACTGAGAAAATATTTTTTCCAGAATCGAGAGTAGAATCAATTTCACGGGTTTTTGATAGGGGTAATTTTATTTTTATTATTAAAAATTTTGCTGAATCTAAATATTTCTGTGGCTACGCTCGCGGGGGGCGCACGTTTCATGAGCGGTGAGCGGGGGAGGGAAGTGGGCGTGGCGTGAGCGGACGCGCCATGATAGCTTAAAAATGTACTAGAACAACGACGAAACTTTAACATAACAATATTTAGAAAAAAGTATTGTTTTTTTTTATTGCCGTAAAATAAAGTAATTTTAATAAAAATCAGTGGAGGTGTCGGTTTCGCTTATTCCATTAACACGTTGTATATTTAATATAAAGCTTTTTAAGCCTGTTCCTTTAACCATGAAACTGAACAACTTTCCATAAGGAACATAAGTCGAAATAAGGACAAAAAAATGTTGGCCTCCCATACACAATTCGCAATCAGCTGGTGCAGTTTCTATTGAAAGTTGTTTTTTTTTCGTATTTCGACCTATGTTCTTCGGGCTAAGTTGTTCAGTTTCACGATCTGAGTAATAGGTTAAAATAGTGCTTAAAGCTTGTATACGTGTAAGAGACGGTGTATCGAAAACTAAAAGGGCATGCTCAGTCAAATCAAATTTGACCTCTCCATACATATTGCTCACTCTGATCGAATGAATAGTTTGTATGGAAAGATAAAAAAAAATTATTTCTTGGAAATATTTCTTTGATAAATGTTGTTCAGTTTCATTGAATGAGCACGCCCGTTTAGTTTTCTGTACATGCAAGGAATGCTGTTAATGCAAGGAAGAAAAATCAAAAAAAATAAAAAAAAACCGGTTAAATGCGAGTCGGACTCGCGCGCCGAGGGTTCCGATACTTTTTGTATTTTTGGAAGCAAAAAAGTCCATTTTTAGGACCGCAAAACTAAATTTGTTTGTACAGGTTATTTGCAGATTTCTAAAAAACTGCAACTTAGAAAGATCGTTTAATTTTTGCTGTAATTTTTACATAAACTTCTGTCAAATGTAATTAATTCAGATTTTTCCTTTAACAAACTTCGGAGATAAGGGGGGAATGGTATTTTTTTTGACATTTTTCATCATAACTTGAAAACTAAGAGATGTAAAAAAATACAAAAATATATTTTAGAATGTACAAGTAATATGATACCCCACTCGACCTAGTAGCGACAATTTGAAATTTGGCCCCCTTTACATTAATAATCATAATTTTTTCAAAATTCTTTCATGTGCAATTAAGTTGGGCAACTATATTCTAAAACTATTCCAAATTTCATGTCGATAGCATTACTGGTTGCTGAGATATAGAGGTGTGAAAGACAGACAAAGTCGCACCGCACCATAAGGGTTCCTTTTTATAACCATTTTGGTATCGGAACCCTAAAAAACAAAAAATGTTCTATATTCATTGTAGGATATTAAAAATCTTCGTCAGTTACATTTACTTTGCTTCACAAACAGAGTGGCGCCATGTGGGAAAAAAAAGAAGCGACACTAAAAAATCATCAATTACCTTAAAATTGGGACAGGCATAATATTCTTTACACAAACTTGATCAACCACGTACTAGATCAGCAAAAGGCAAAATATGTTAAGAATACACAACAAAGTGTATACTCGTACAGGCTTTGCATAATTTGTGATCAAATGAACTTGTGTCAAATATCACAGAATATTTATTATTACTCTTACCTTGCCGTATGGTACGAGTCAATATGGTTCTGGTAGCGGGTTTCAGTGACACATACGACATCACAAATGTTGCATTTCGCCTTGTTATCTGTCAGTTTTACTTTTTGATACATCAGCTTCTCGAAACGGATACAATTCCCTTCGTGCATGAACAGAGCCCAACAAGTAGAAAACCTAGAGATGATAGATAATTATTTTAATTACAATGAAGCAGAATGATTGCTCTTTCTGTATTAGAAAAGTAAATTATTATTGACTGTAGTCAGAACAACAGGAAGCTTTTCTGGCTACCATTTTGATGACGGTCCCTAAGCCATGGTAAAGATAAATTGGTGGATAGAGAATTTGCTGAAGGGCTGTAAAATGTCCACAAACTACAAGTGAAAAATTAATTTACTATTATAATAGCCTAAGTAGTAAGTAAGTAGTATCCCACTGCTGGGGCCTTCCCTATATTATGGTAGTCATCTCTGTCTTGAGCTTAATTAAAAAATTATATTTTTCTCCTAACATATTAATATTCTCAAAATTTCTTTAGAGTTCTACAAAATATTGTACTTACGTAATATTGCATCCATCACAGTGGTACCACAAAGTCCCTTTTCTCCGGGTGCTGTGTTCTTCAAATGATGCCAAACATTTAGGACATGGACCTTCAACCTTGCACAAGCACATTTTCTCAAACCACTGTCCTTGTGCAGCCACAATGCAGCACTCTTGGTGAAAGGGCTCTAGTTTCAGTGTCACCTCACTGTGTACCTTTATATGTTCTTCAAAAGGACCTAAGTGCCAAAATCCAATACTGCAAATGTAACACTTGTATGCAAAGATAGAAGTCCGGAGTTTTGAATTTGTAGCCCAAAGCTTCCACTCGTGTAAGACATTTTGTACCAGTGATTGATGGTAATCCAAAATGTTTTTTGTCTTCTTGTGCCTTCCCCAAATGTTGCGCACTCCAATTGCCAGTTTTCGGTCACTATAGTTTTTAGAATGATAAAGCTTGTCAACTTCTTCTAATACTGCATCATTTGATATAATTACTTCGAAGTTTGGTAGAAAGTCCAGTGACAAATCATCATTTGTATCTGTTACTTCCATTTCTCGATCCTGGCTGATTTCATCATCACAATTTTCAACTTCAACTTGGATGGAAAATTCAACTTTAGATGTTCCTGATATACTATTGGTATAATTATCATTATTGTCATCTAATGCACTTTTGAGCTTTGGTAACATCTTCAATGGGTCTTCTTGGCTTGTGCCCTGTAATAGAAAATAATAAAAAAATTGTCAGTAAGTACATCAAAGGCCTTGTGGGCGTGGTGGTATCCCCCGTACTGGCTTTTTCCTGGGTCACAGTAGTGACCAGTATCATTGGTACATTTGGGACAAATGCAAACAGGGACGGGGTACTAGACTAAGGATTACTTATCGGTCTGGACTCCATATAATTACTGAAAACAAAAAACTACGGAAAAATAAAGTGGGTAGTACCTGTTGTAAGGCTCTTATTTGAATTCTTGACTGCGAATGACTGCTAACTGTCACTGCTTCAGGCTGTGCATTTTATGTTTATTAGTTAGTGATAGTTTTAAATTGGAACCTGGGTCCTAAAATTTTTATATTACCCTTTGACAGCAGTCTGTCTCCATCTCCACCACACATGGACGTCATATAAGATTATCCTGCTGTCAGGGTATTTCTCACCAATTTGAAATGCACCCTTAATTTATTGACATACCTACTTACTTATACAACATATATCACTTGTATGAAAGTGAATAAATGGCTTGAATTTTAGCCATATAATGGTAGTCCAGTACACCATGTTTTATTTACAATTATCATGGTCCATCAATAAACTATTTTTAAATTTTATGAATGGAATCAGTCTAAAACAATATTTTATATGAAATCATTACTGGACCTATGAAGAAATAGCATTGTTTAAAATAAAAATGTTTCTAGTTTATGAATACCAGGTACCTGCATAAAAATTATTTAATTTAGTTAAAATATTTTTATTCCTGTCTCATGCATAGTGCAGAAGAGGTATAAAATGAATCGCAAGCTAATGAGCATGCGTAACATATAATATCGAAAAATATCTACCTACTAATTGTAATAGGTATTATAGTCATAGGTACGCTCGAACTCAGTATTTACGACCCGAAACAAGAGCTAAAATAAAAATTAACATACCTCTAGGTGCATTTATCTCAATCAAGTATAAAAATTGCAATAATAAAACCATTGTGTCAAGCAAACACAATCGCAAAGCGTATGGTAGTTCCATAATATGTCATCGACAAAATGGTTCCTCCTACCCTACCTGCATCTGTTCAACTGCGTCTTTATCTTCCAACTCATTGCATTTCCTCAACTCGATTTTTGACTTCCTAGGCTTCTTTTTACATGGCTCAGCCATTTTAACACCAAATACATTCAATTTTAGCAAATATACAATTTAAAATAAACAAATGGGCACTTGCACACTCGTTCACATTAATGCTGCGAGTAATAATGCTACAATATTTAAAAGTCATTGATTATCCTCGTTAAAAAAAAATTGCTTGTATTTTCAAAGACAGTAGCGCTAGAAAGTGTCAAGAATTCGACTTCTCAAATTTGTCGGATAATAGTTCACGTTTTTGTTGAAGGTGACGGGTAGTTGGCGAGGAAAGCGTTTTGTTCTGATCTTCTAAGTAGTCTGTGTTCTGAGCTTAACTATATAATAACGGGTTCTGTCTGCTGAGGCATGACGACCACCAAAGAGATTTGAACCTCGCTACGCTCGGTCGTAGCGAGGTTCAAATCTCTTTGACGACCACAACCACACTATCGTTTCAGTGTCGTTCGATAATATTCATAAAAAAAAATACTATAAGATATTGAGTAGAAGCATATTCTTGAAGAAAGTAAATTCGAAAAATTCTGTCTTTCTTTATGTAAATTACATCTAAGAAAACTTAAGACTAGGCTGTATGGATTTGCTATTGTCTGACTATCGAAAATAAAAAAAAAAAAGCAAAATAAAAAAAATTATAACCTAAAATTCCTAAAAATGAAAGACAGGACAACAGTGAATTAATTTGTGTAAATTATTGGATAAATAATAATTAAAATGAGTGTTTTAATCAAACATTACAAGCCGGGGAGCCTTGTTTCCATATCGAACATCAAGATATGGCGTTTTCAATCCACAAAAGTGGACAATTCCCTGAAAAAGGATGAAGAAGAGGAAGAATTTCGTGTTCTGGATATTTTGAAGAAAAAAGATAGATTTAAGAGGAAAGTGGCGAAGAGGACAGACATACAACCTGATAGAGCAGACAGGATGCCTACTGATCAGGTAAACTGAGAATCCGAAAGTTAACCTCATTACTGATACCTATGATCCATTTTTTTCGTTTATTCCAACACTTACCGACACATTTTGCAGCTAAAGCAATCGGCGAAAAGCTATTGGAGAGCTATAGAATAAACGAAAAAATTGTCCACTAACATGTAGTTTGAAAGAATGCAGTATTTTTCCTAATACGCTGTTTGCATTTTATTTTTCAGAGTTGGGGCAATGTGTGGCCAGGTCCTAAGACATTCCACCCATCCTCAGTCCCACTACCTATTCGTCAGGGCTATGTTCCTAAAGGCCAAGCACCGCCAGGCAAAAAAGCAAATGCAGAACTTATGAAAATACCCAACTTCTTACATCTAACACCACCAGTTATCAAAATGCAATGTGAAGCCATCAAAAAGTTCTGTACCCCATGGCCAAAACTTCTAAACGCAGAAGAAGCAATTGAGAAACACTATCCGTTAGAAATCATAACTTCAGATTACTGCCATGCCAGTCCATCAATAAGAAATCCGTTAGCCCGTATTGTTACCCTCCGAATCAAACTTTCATCTCTTAACTTAGACAAACATGCACAAGACAAATTCATACGATTAGTAGGAGATCGTTACGATGATAAAACAGATTTAGTAACAATAACCGCTGATCGTTGTCCAGTAAGAAAACAGAATTTTGACTATGTAAATTATTTATTAACGGCTTGTTTCCATGAAGCATGGAATGTTGAAGAATGGGAGAAAGAGAAATTGGAAGAAGACATGGAATATTATGATTGGGATAAGAATGCTTCAAAAAAGAGTTTAATTAACTGGTATTTGGCAACAAAGAATGAAACTAAATCTCTAACTGATGAAGAATACCAAGCTTATGATATATCAGAAATACCTAACGCCAAAGAGTATCAAAATGCTGTCTCAAGTTACATGAATGATGGAGAAAGTGTAAATACAGTGAAGAACTACTCGATAGCCGTTAGAAAACTACTAGGGCTGCCAGAAAGAAAATCTGTTTAATTACAATTTTTTGTTGTAATTTCTCCAATATAAGTTATAAATAAAATAAATGAAGTATATTTCCTGAGTTTTAGATATTACCAAAAGAGTACCTATTTAAGAAAAGAAGAAGGAAGAAAGGAAGGGCAAAGGAGAGAGAGGTAATGGCACCGCCACCCCATTTATTTAAATATTACATTATTTTACGTGCCTGCGACCAGAAAGTAGTTATTTTTTGGCAGCTATGCAGTCTGATGTAACCTGTTTCTGGCCGCAATGTAGTATACATTATTATGGCCATAAGTAAAAAAGATTCAGATCTTAGACTAGGCCTTCTTTTCCGGCCTTGGTATGAAATGTGGTTTTGTGATATTTCTCAATAATTAACTAGGCTTACTAGTTGGACTACTTGCAACAACGAGATTTTTTATTAATAATTTAGTGAAATCTATTGTTTATTCAAAAAACACTTTGTGGAATAAAACACCACAAATATATCTTTTTTTTACCAAGTACTGTAGAATCTACAGTGTAGATGATTACTTCATTGCTCACGTCTTAATAAACTATAAGCAAAGCTTAGATTATAATAAAAGCAGTGTGTTTTATGTTGAAAATATTACAAAAAAGTAAATGTGCCCTGTTTATCGGTTTGTTTGATTGAGATTCGAGCGTAACGCAAAAAGTACTATAAAGATTTAGATAGAATTCTTTCAGTGTTTTTTCTTAGCCTACTAGATCCCACTGCTGGGCAAAGGCCTCCCCCGCGGCTTTCTATTGGTCACGATCTTTTGTAACCTCTTCCCGATCAATGGGTGACTTTTCTTGCCCACCTTTTAGGGCACATTCGACAGACATGGCCAGCTAATCCTACTTAAGTTTAGCGGTCTCCTTCCCCACGTCGGCAATATCAGTTTGCAACGCATTTGTTCGTTTTATTCCTAGAATATTGCGTTGCATCGCTCTCTGGCAAACCTAGAGTTTGGAATAGAGGTGCTCCGTTATAGACCATGGTTGGGCACCGTAAGTTAGGACGGGAATGACAGCTGCATACCTCGGAGGCGCCAAAATTATGCCCCTGTGTAAATCAGCCTTAGGTTAGCTTTTCACCTGGGTTGTGCTAGGTAGCTAACCTGTGAGCTAGAATCATCAAATCAGCCGAAAGACGTCCACTGCTGGACATAGGCCTCCCCTAAAGATCTCCATGGCGACCGGTCCTGCGCTGCTCGCATCCAGCGGCTTCCCGCGACCGCCACCAGATCGTCGGTACCTTGTGCGGGGCTGCCTACGCTTCGTCTTCCGGTACGTGGTCGCCACTCTAGAACCCTTACGCCCCAACGGCCATCGGTTCTGCTTGCGATGTGCCCTGCCCACTGCCACTTTAGTTAAGCGATGCTCAGAGCTATGTGAGCTGGAATAATTCTAACCAATAGTATTGCTCCATTTTTGGGTTGCTAGGAAAACAATCATATTTGTTGGAAGCGACTTCAGCCTTTACACCTAAGCACCTAACTGAATTCGAAGACTAATTCGGCATACATTGCTGGGATGCTTGGTTATGTTAATTGCAATATCCTTACTTCAACGAGCAATGTAAGACGAATTAGTTTCTGAATTAGGGAAGGTATGATCGAGGCTTTAGGTAAGAATCCTTGTAAATGTGATTCCAGCGATCTTTCATTGGCTTCCCGGTCCGTATCCATGCGCGGCAAATAACCGCGTCAGCATCTGAGTAACATTAATCGTACTATCTAGTGTTTAGACCGTACGGCTCTCGATCCTGATACTTTGAGGTTCTGGATTCGATTCCCGGTGGGGACAATGTCAAACAAAAATAACTTTGTGCGACTTCCCCAGTTTCGTTAGAACATTGCAGGATGAATCACCTGATTGCCTGAAAGTAATATGTTTGCGTGCTTCGGAAGTCACGTTAAGGTCCTGGCTACCCTTCTACGAAAGTAGTCTTAAAGAGCCATGTCAGAGGTCTTCGGCGACTTAACAACACTGACATGAGGCTTTGTGAGGTCGGTTTTAAAATCCACATGGTATGACGATGAGGTCTTTTAATCTTAGAGCAATCGCCACAAGCGAATCTAAAGTACGCGACAGCTCAGAAGTGCGGGCGAAGTGTATGAAGCGTTATACATTTCACCCGCACTCCTTTTTTTGTCGAGGAAATTCATTATGGATACCCGGCCGCTGGGGGAAGCGATCGGGTTATGTCAGACTCCACTGACTAAAATCCCCGGTGACCAACCTCGACGCATGACGGGTAGCTCTGGCTCTAACACTTTCGAGTTTATGGCACGGTAATACTTGTGTGGTTTCTACTGACGTGCGGTTGACCGTACAATCGAGAGCATTCCAGCTTGCAGCGCGACTATAAAATAAGAATGGTGCTAGCTAAGTCCAATACATGCTTTCATTCAGCCTAAATGGGGGAGGCGAGAGACGGGGTGAGTGGTGTGAAAATAAAGAGGCCTATAAGAATAAAGTAATAGTACGGTACAACCGCTCTTGTCGGTAGAAACTTTTTCAACTCTATTACCACGCCATAAGGTTCAAAAGTGTTTCTATTGATGTGCGGCCGTGTGTACTATCATACAGAACGGAAGCAAGTGCTAGCAATCCACCCCGCAGCCCCGCGCGCACCCCCGCCCGCGCGATTCGCGTGGTAGTCTAGGCAACGAAGCGGGTCGTTGTATGAAGACCCCCGCTTTAAATCCTCAGTCGATGAAACTTTGCTGGGGTATTACACTACATGAGACAAACCTTCTATAAAAATCCAATAAAAAAATCGGTAATTTGAATTTTTCCAATTATAATTCTTTTTTGGAAATTTTTCAAAATATACATACACACAACATACATACATCTACATATATTATAATTATGACATTCATTGCATTTTTATACATTTAAAATTCATGATTATTTATCATCCTGTCAAATAAAATCTGCCTGAGAAATTTCTGTTGGGGTCAACTGCTTCTTCCAATTTCAAATTTTGACAGGTCGTGGTCTCGCGCTCGTTGTATGTAGTGTCCGGGGTGTGCCTATGCGCAGGAGTGGGTCGATACAGGCTGATACGATGATGGTGGATGAGACAAGTCCAATGTGTAAAGCCGGACGTGTCCTTGACTGTACCTGCAGGGGTATACGTATTACAGCAAATGCTGGTACGACAAGAATTAAAAAAAAGTCTATCGTCAACCAGTTTCAATAGAAGCTAATCGCATTTGTTTAAAAAAACTTCAGTTTTCGATAGACGCGTCAGCACGTGAGTGCGCACCAAATCGCGCAAAAAAAATAGGTATAAGAATTGTGCAATATAATAAAAATCGGTTGTTTTGTAACACTCTACTAAACTTAATTTCGTTTTTAGATAAAAAAGCACTAAAACAAAAACAGGAAATTGATCTTTTTTGGTCATACCCTGCCACAATGGCGGGTCGAAAGTTTATTTTATTCTTTTTTAATTTTGTAGTTTTAAATCGTGTTAATAGTGAAACTAATGATATTGTGGATGAAGATGGTAAGTAAACTTGTACGTACATTAAGTGCGGAAGTCTTCGATCAAACATTTTGGTAGATGCACTATTGATGCTTATGCCCATAGATTTCGGTCCTCCTTGCTTCCCTCGGAATAAACCGTGCTAATTTATTTTACTATGGGATGACATCTGCCAGCATGTCACATCTCCTTTGCCAAAATAACCCTACCAAATTAATAGAACGACGCCTTTTACTAAGATAATAGGATTATGTAATTTGTCGTGACTTTACATCTCACATCCCTAACTTGTGTGTGACGAATTATTTCTTTAATCCTACTTATGTAACCCTTATGCCTCTCTGTGCTCTAAGACGGGCTATATGTGGCACACACAAGAGTATAATAGAGCTCAATGGGCGCACAGTACATTTTTTTAAAACTGAAAATGGTGGTCAACGCGTGGACTGCGACGCCGCCGTCCCCTCTTTTTGTAGTATAAAGGGGTTGTAAGTACTTGTAAGGGACAGATTTCGAAAGGGCGGGCATCATGATCAGTCAACGCAACGTAATTGGTTATTACTCCTTGAATGACCTTGAGACTGAATAATTCGTAACCACTTTTTACATTAAAGTACCTGGGCGACCGAGCTACGCTCTATAATAGCCGCCTCAACATTAAAATATCTTCGGGTGAGCAAGCTATGCTACCCGACAACAGATGGCGCTGTAGGTTTTTGTCTAAAACGCAAATGCTTAAAAACACGGAGAAAACGAATTTTCCCAGACATGAGACCTAGCTAAATGGAATTCTAGTCCCCAAAAACCCCCGTACGGTTAATTTCATCGAAATCGTTAGAGCCGTTTTCGAGAAACCGATTACAAATATATATATTTATATACAAATATTGCTCGTTTAATAGTATTAGATATGGAGAAAAACGCAGCAACGCCAGCAACAAACAAGATATGAGAAGTGATGTGGTCGAGATAAGATTTAAATTAAATTGTATAACTGAAGAAAAACATTTCTAAAATGACCCTTGTTTTGTAAATTTTTAGGGTTTTTCCATTTGTAATCATTTTACTGCTACATTTTTAATCAAAAATATATTTTATTTAAATTTTTTGATATTTTCGAAATAACATAGAAAGCCACGTTGCAAGGCAAGCTTATGTGAACGTTATGTACTTAAATGAGGTCGAAATGAACAAACTAAAAATAGTAAATACTTAAATATTAATATTTTGAGAATTGCCTTTTTGACGTTCGACATGAGTAGATATATTACGAGACATTTGGCGTAGGTATGTAGGTATGTTTATCTACTCCCGTACCGGAATTTTCCAAATTCGAAACCAATGACAGATTCGAAATTGAGGTCATTGTCCGCTATCATTTTCATTTCCACACTGTTCCATACTACGAGCAGTACGGAAATGGAGTATGGATTTTCATTCCGCAACTGTTATAATACATAATTTTAAATCTGCATAGGCTAAGGCAATACTACCACAGTACTACATACAGCCTACTTTAAAGTAATTTTGTAAAAATACTTTTTACTGGGGTGACCACTGCCTACCTATATTTAAAAGAAAACGGAGAGTACCAGGAGTACATAAATCGACAAGAGGCTGACAGTTGGCTCGCTTCTATATAAAGTGACCGTGGCAACAAAAGAAGTGACTTGAACAAAATGGAAAGTATGTACCAGGAGAACATGAGTCTACAAGAGGCTGTCAGTAACCATATAGCGGGTGTAACATGAAGTTAATGTTAAAGCAACTCCATCCACAAGCTCTGGATCTGGAATAACGGAATAACTTTAATTAACTGTACTAGCTAACTGTCCTCTTAGTTCCATGAATTGATCACTACTTTTAAAAATTTTATTTTATTTTGTCGGTCGTAGATAAAGTTTTGTATGCAACTATACGTAATTAGTCATTTTAACACTCGATCTATACTATTTTGATACTCGGCTGCGCCTCGTATCAAAAACCAGATCTCGTGTTAAAATTACTCTCATTACGCAACAGTTGCATAAATAACTATTTACAAAAACTTACTAAGCCGTCTCCTGCCTGGAGGAGCGCAAACTTAGTATGTTTTGAAAATATTTCTACGATTTTTACAAAACATGTGGTCGAAAGGTAATGGTGTAGTATATTTTTGGAACCGGCATATGAACACCTTTCATTAGATTTCACACACGATAAGTTTCTAAAAAAAATCCAAATCCCATACAAAAAATTATGACGTCATAGTTGCCCCCACCCGGGGAGTTATTATGTTTATAGTTTTATTTATGTTTGTTTTATATGGTTTTATTGATATTCTTTCAATACTTGTTTTAGTTTTGAGTGTAAAATCATTTGTTTTTTGGCCAAATGGGACTATTCCTTTCTACATCGACCCAGACAACTTCGGTAAGTAAACATTACTTGTACTTAAACATTAGCACTTAATAGATCACGATGGACAAATCATCCATCGTGATCTCATCATCATAATAACATCCGATGAAACGTGTACTGCAGAACACGGAACTCCCTCTGGAATTCCAGATTTTGCTTGAACCATGTGGAGGTGGGAGTACCATAGTCGCCACGCTTGTTAGCGTTGCGGCTGGCACCATGGACCGCGGTTGTTGGTGACAGCAGTATGTAAGTAGGTACGATACACAGAAGGACGCTGCTGCCCATGCTCCAAATCATAATTCCTTAGTCGCCACTTACGACACCCACGGGTAGAGATGGGTTGAATTCATATTATCTGAATATATTCCAATCGCGAGTGAATAAGCTTCTAACGAACTTATTTCATCGTTTAACTTATCGAATCATCTTCGTTTGACTACGTACCTATACGTAGTACGCGACTACGCGTATACACGCGTGTCTTTTTGTGCAGTGAAGAGCATGTTAGACTTGACAATCGGTTATGGATATAAGATCGGCACACACGGCCGCACGTCGGTGAAAACGCTTCGACCTTGAGCGGGACTTCAGTTTCGAGCGTTTGTAGCGTAACTCTGGTTCAGCTTATACTGGTTTTGTTTCTATGTACTTGATGCCATGCGTACAAATCATATTATCTGTACAATTACGGTAGGATGTCGTGGAGAGAACGGAGGAGGCCTTTGCCCAGCAGATAAGGGTGAGCGGAAGCTCGGACGCCCCCCTCAGCACCCTCTAGCTAGATGAAAATTATATCACTATAACATCCTATAAAACGTCCACTGCAGGACAGGGAGCTCCCTCCAAACGAGTGGCACTTTGGAGGGGATTTACCACACAGGAATTGAAGCCACCCACGCTTGGAAGCGTTGCGGCTAGCGACCGCTGTTGTTGGTAAGCGCAGTAAGTAAGATGGTACGATACATAGAAAGATGCTGTTGCCCATCCTCCGGTTCATAAACGCTGACTCGTTTCTTGCGACACCCGCGCGGGTAGAGATGCGCTGCATTTCATACAATTTGCATAGGTACATCGTTCACACCACACGCAAGATACATACGCTAGAGCGCTGCGTTACGCGATATCATCGCATCAAGATACGCGGCTCGCTAACATAATTCTTGGCGTAACTTGCGCGTTTTGTGAGCCCCCCAGCCGCGCGGCTCAATCGCCTAATATAAAAGTGCTTTAACTCATCCCTCAGACCAAGAGCAGTCCTTGTCTATCATGACTGCTCTCTCTCTCTTCGCATTCAAGACGTGTCTGAAGTTTGCGCCGGTGATGGCTCGGCCGAATCTCACGGACCACGTGATGCTGTTGGAAAACCCATCCGGGGTCAGAAAGTGCACCATCGGCACTGAACCGCATAGTTCTGAAGAACCTCATGTAAGTAATCTATTTCTTACCTCATGTGAATAATCTGTATGTTACCTACCTCATGTGAGTAACAGCCTCCTTGGTGTTGTGGTTAAAGCGTTCAGAATTCAAATTCTGACCTGGAGGTCCCGGGTACGATTCCCAGTGGAGACGCTGTCAAACAAAAACTACATTCTGTTACTTTCCCAGTTTGTTTAGGGCATTGCAGGATTAATTACCTGATTGTCTCAAAATTGCCTCGGAAGGCACGTTAGTTAAGCCGTTAGTCCCGGGTATCACTTACGAAATACGCTGTCAGAGGCCTTTGGCGACTTCCTGTCACCGGGGTGTGTGAGGTCGGTCGGTCATCGATCTTACTATGAGTAGTACATTCCACGCGAACTGGAGGGGGTAATTGAAATATTTTCAAGAAAAATACTACTTTCGCACAGAGCTCGTCGCGCGGACGCCACTTTTCCGTCGGGGCAGGCAAAGACAACAGTCCTCCACCTGCTACGAACTGTAGCTACTTATTAATAATCTGGGTCTTTAGTCAACTCGGTACATTGAAAACTCGGTACAGTGTGCCGAGTTGACCAATCGATTTTTTTCGTTAATTTCCCTTAGTCAACTCGGTACACTTGTACATAGAGTTCAAAATCTATTGCTTTTTTTCAACTCTTGTGTACAATCGTGTGAAAAAGTTCAGAGAAAATTAAAATAATATAGCATTATTGAATTTTACTATTTTATTTAATGCAAAATCTCAGTCATTTGATTTATTATATTCTATTAAAGAAAAACTATAAAGCTATAAAATATAGTCGTTTGATCCGAAGTTCAAAATAAATTATAAGATAAAGTAATTGAAAATAACAATTTTTTATTAAAAGTAAAAGTAACAGATTAATAATCACACTTGGTTACCTAGTAATACTTTCAGTCAAATTTTAAAATCAAATTATACAATCGTTTTATTAATATCAATTTAGAACTAAGTAAAAAAAAACAACAATTACCGTCTTTTTTTTCTATTTAAATAAACGTTCTCTTAAAATAATAAAAAATTAAAAATATAAACATTTTACTTTAAAAAACATGCAAAATCACATGCGCTTAATAGTACACAGCTTAATTTTTGTTTATTTAAAAAAATGATTTCTTCAAACAATAAAAAAATCAATAAAATATTTTATTTTCACCATAAAATCACATTTAAATCACTAACACAATTTTTCACAAAAAAAAACACGACTACCAAGTGATAACGACAGGAAAAATTGACCAGTAATTAATTATAAAGGTGCACTCCCTCGCCCCTTTCTGTACTGATAAGGTTCTTAAGTGTGATTGGCTCAATCCGCAATACAATAAGGCTTGTTAACCTTGAAATGCACTTGAATAGATTGAAATGTGTGTCTGCATGTTACTTTAATTTAAAGAATTTATTATAATAAAAAATATTGAGAAATAATGTTGTCAATTCTGGCATAAAAAATCAATTTACATTTCAAAATATTAATTACATCCTAATGGTAGCAGTGCTAGAAAAATAATAATAATAATAGTGCTAGTAAAATAAAAACACTTTTCTCCGCATCTGTACAAATGAAGAAAAAATTACAATGTACCGAGTTGACCGATGCAAAAAAGTACTTGGTCAACTCGGTACAGTGTACCGAGTTCGAGTGTACCGAGTTGACTAAAGAGCCAATAATCTTTACCTATGCTACCTCATGTGTGTGAATAATCTGTACGTATGGACTTGTATTTCGTTGCTGTCAAACTAACCATTCCTAAGTACATAATCATTAATACGTATACGTACGTAATCAATATAAATTTTACCTATGTCCTATGTGATTGATGAATAATGTGAAGAAGTTAAGATTATGTTTATTAGGACTTAAATACAACCCGGGCTTCTTATTCAGTCTTCACAGAGTTTGCCCTGCGAGCCTCTTCGTTAGGTCTTCCCTCCGTGCCCTCTTCCCTCTGGGATCTCTTCTACGGAGTCTTCCCGTCCGAAAACTTCCCTCTGGAACCTCTTTTAAGTAGTCTTCCCTCCGAGCACTCCTCCCTCTGGGACTTATTCAACGGAGACTTCCCTCCGAGCACTCTTCCATCCAGGACGTCTTCTACGGAGTCTTCCCTCAGCACACTCATGCCTCCGGAATCTCTTCTACGGAGTCTTCCCTCCGAGTTCTCTTACCTCCGGTACCTCTTACACAGATTCTCCCCTCTGTACCCTCTTGAATTATCTCTCAGGCTTCCTCTTCCTTAGGACTTCTTTTCCTTGGATTGCTTTAGATTGCTTTCCACTGAACTACTAGGTATGAAAATTAATGCTTCGAACCGAATCTTATTCTTATTTGAGGTTTTAGTTGCGCAGCTCCTAAATCAGCGTTGAAACTTGAAAAACAATAATATATTTTTTTTTATTTCATTGCCAACACAACAGAAAATAACAGTAATAGACTTAAAGGACCTTTAACTTTAAATATGCTTTGTGCAACAGGTGGTAAGATGATGGTAGTTTTTTATTTCTGACGTAACCTTGCCGTTCACAGAAAGTGACCCTCGGTTACAACTGTTTGAAGTCTCCGGATATTGACATGATGATCATGAAGGCCCTGGGGTTCCCGTTCGAGCACAACCGAGCGTGTCGCGACCTGTACATCGAGGTGCAGCAGGAAAACATTGAACCAAGTGAGTTATTTTTTTTTTGACGTGGATACGTCTACACGTTTTGGGGGACATTTTGTACAAAGTGGATATAATCATAATCATCTTTATTGCTTATCACATGGTTATAAAAAGATCTTAAAGTTATAATGTACAGCATGTGATACCCCGTTGGGGCACCGCAATAGTGAGAGGCAGTTAATAAAATTTCTTATTACAAATTAAAATTAAACTAATTTAAGACAATTCAAATCAATTAAATATTTACATCATTAAAAGCAAATCATACATAACACATTATCCCTAAACTAAAACAATCTAACAATTTCTATATTAATATTAAATTTAACAAATTATTATTATTATTATTTTTTATATTCTCATTTAATAGTTTATTTATATCGAATCTTTATTTTTATCATTGAACATTTCATTAATGTTATAGTACGCCTTATGGATTAAATATTTTTTAAGGAGGCTTGTGAATATTGATATTTGTTCTTCATTTTTTATGTAGTTTGGTATACTATTATAAATCTGGATCGTCATTGAATGGGGGCCTGACCTATATAAGCTTAGAGTTGTGGCAGGTAGTTTAAGCTGGTTCAAGTTCCTGTTATGCCTTTTTACCTCTTTTTTTGGGGAATAAAGTTGTTTATTTTTACGGACAAATTTACAGCATTCAAAAATATAAATTGATGTTACAGTTAAGATGTTATACTTTATGAAATATGGCTTACATGAGTCAATTTGTTTTATATTTGACAGAATTCGAATACATTTTTTTTGGAGTATAAATATATCATTTATTATTGGGCTGTTGCCCCACAGTATAATTCCATATGTGAGTCTGGAATGTATGAATGCGTAGTATACAGACATAGCGGTTTGGAAGTCTGTTGTTTTTTTAATTTGAATTAAGGCATACATTGATGACGAAAGGTTTTTAATTAGTTGATTAATATGGGGCTTCCAGTTAAGGTGTGTATCGATTTTTACTCCTAGTAATGAAGCACTATTGTCTGAAATTAATTCATTATCGTTAAAACTATATTTGAGGTTCAGAGGTTGTTTTTGAAATGGTCTAAATTCTACAATTTTGGATTTCATGAAGTTTAATTCCAAGTTGTGAGCAGTCAGCCAATTCTGAATTGAATTCAACGTTAAATTTATTTTGTTTTTTATTTCATGTGTATTTGTGCCAGAGAAAAGTATAGATAAATCATCGGCAAACAGTGTGCAATGTTCATTAAGGATTTGGGGCAGGTCGTTGATATAGATCAAAAACAGCAAACATCCAAGAACTGTTCCTTGAGGAATTGAGTTTTGAGTGTTTACTATTTCTGATCGAACGCTCTCTATTCTTCTCGAGGTGAAATTGATACTTTCAACCTCTACATACTGACGGCGGTTAGTGAGGTAGGAAGTCAGCCATTTATACGCTATTCCCCTTATCCCAGAGCTGTAGAGCTTTTCCAAAAGGATATCGTACTGAACGCGGTCATAGGCCTCTCTGGCGACTCTCTGGCGGCAATAATTGCTACTTACTACATCGAGCTTTCGATGTGTCAGCGGGTGAGGGGATAAGAAGGGGTGGTGAGGGAAGGTGGGTGGGGGGAGGGTTAGGAAAGGTGGGTGGACGTGGGTGGGAGCTTGATGTGTCTTGAATGTTCACAGGGCCGCACGTCGGTGGAAATACTTTGATCTTGAGCTCTGGTTCAGCTTAAACTAGTTTTGTTTTTACGTGCTTGCTGCCGTGCGTGCCTACCTACATAGATGTATCCACGTAAAAGTGACGTCCGTATCAAGGATACAGCTAACCAGGGATTTTTTATCTCACACACAAGTGGGCAAACGAGCAGGTGGGCCATCACCACCGCCCGTAACACCCACTGTCTTATTAGTGACATAACTTGACACCAATAAAGCGCGTTTGGCGCTACCCACACTGAGGACTAAGATTGTCGGTTTTTCTCATGTACTTAATTAATTCACGAGCTTCCCTTTGAACCGAAACACAACAGTGCAAACACTCATTTTAACTGTTATCAGACGTCGGTTTACAATTACATTTTAGTCTGTGTAGTGTCACAAAGTGATGAAATAATAGTAGATTGTATCACAAGGCTATAAAATAATATTTTTAAGGCGTGGGCGCTATTTTGAATCCAAAGCGAAGTGAAGGATTCTTGAGTAGAATCCCTCTGAACGTAGCGAGGGATTCAATAGGTCGCCCAAGGTAAAAATATTTTTGCAGCCGCGTAATACACTCTACTTTTCATCTCCCTCTAAAAGAATAAGAGGCTCATTGAGACACACACTCGTCATTAATTTTAAATATAAAATACCATTACAATATTATTACTTGATGAAACAATACTAAAAATCATATTAAGTATTATTTGTAACAACTGAAAATGTTATTGACATTTTTATATCAATTAGAAACAGAACCTCTTTGGTTGGTAGTCTTGTTTACATTTCAAGCCTATTTCTTTTTTTATAAAAAAAAAATAAGAAATAAAATAAAATCAGTTTATTTCAGACAATTGTCCATATTTTGTTAGTAAGTAACTTATAATCTATGTTAGAAAATACATATCCAATTAAAACAATTCAATTCAAATTTCAATTACAATAAAGATCAAAACATGTCAAAATAATAAAATTAAATAAAATAAGTTAAATAAATTAAATTAAAATTTTAAATTTTAAAATATTCATTTATTTAATTTAAATACCTACCGCCCTGTGCGACGCCAGGCACGTGCACGTGCGCTCGAACCCAGTGCCGCTGCAGAGGGCAGTCATGCTTGTCACCGAGGACCCTCAGGATGGTGTTGGTGCTCCCGCGCACCCTGTACATCAGCGATGCTATGCGGCGTCGCAGCACGGTGTGAAAGCCGTCTGTGTGAGCGTGTGCAAACATCGCTGATGCACTACAGTAGCGCGGGAGCCCCAACACCACCCTGAATGCATTATTATATTGTACACGGAGAGCATTGATAGCCCGCTGCGTGTATATAATAATAATAATTATATTATATTCATAATAATTTTTATAGTACAACCGGCCAGTATCATTTTTCATACAATATTTTGGTTCGACCTCTATGGTTGACCTAAAATATCCCAATGGTGGACCTTAATTCTAATTCTAATTTTAAATCCCATTTTTACCCGCTACGAAAGTCTCTTGGAGAAAACAGCTATTTTGTTCGCCTTTATTGACGAACCCTTAGAGTATATTATTACTCTAAGGACGAACCGTTCAGCGATTTTCGAATAGATGGGATGAAAATATTTTTCTTTCTTTTCTTTCTAACTTATGTGGCGAATCTAGTCATAATCAAAGTCTTTAAAGAGGCTACCTGCAGTCCACTAGCGCCCCCATCAG
The DNA here is from genome assembly GCA_947532105.1 of Athrips mouffetella. Lineage (NCBI taxonomy): Eukaryota > Metazoa > Arthropoda > Insecta > Lepidoptera > Gelechiidae > Athrips > Athrips mouffetella. The sequence continues at coordinate 12,661,182 of OX383979.1, forward strand.
TTAAAAAAATATTATTTGCTAAATACAAAACTGGAAAGACAGATTAAAGTAAAGGTTCCCTAGTTTATTAAGAACCTATAAATTATTTAAAACATAGTTCACTGTATACCTAAAATTTTTTAGCATGGCAAAAGCTTACCAAAACATTTTGCAGCTATATCAAGGCTACAGCTAAAGCTGTCAGAAAGAACAAGTTTGTAAAACAATGTTATTTTTCGGTCAAATAAACTCTGGTTCGTCTGGTTCGTGGTAGTTTGTCTGGTTCTATGGCTGCAAAATGTGTTGGTAAGCGTATGCCATGCTAATTTTTTTTAGGTATAGTTACAGGTACAAAAATTGCGAAAAGCGGCCACTTTTAGCAGTTTTTGTATCTGTAACTACAGTGAACTATATTTTACAGAGTTGATGAGTTCTAAATAAACAAGGTGCCTTACCTCTGTCTTTCCGGATTTTCGTTAAGTTTTGTCTTTAGCGAATAATTTTTTTTTTGGAGGTGCTAGAATAGTGGACTGCAGGTAGCCCCTTGCACCGCGACTTGGTTGCCTTTGTTGGTTCTGACATTCTCTATTTGGTTAGTTTCGTCAGTATCATCACTTACTAACTAACAGTCACTGTAAAAAAAACACACTTTATGAACTTCCCCAGTTTGGTTTGGACATTTTTTGGACAGTTTGGATTGTCAAAAAGGTTTACTGGTGGTAGGGCTTCTGTGCAAAGTTTGTCTGGGGAATTACCACCCTCTTGCCTTTTTCTGCCGTAACAGTGCAGTTTTCTGCCGTGAAGTAGCAGTGTTTGCACTGCTGTGTTCTGATTTGAAAGGTAAGGGAGCCAGTGAATTTACCGGCACATATCATATCATCTTTCTCGTTCTCAGGGTGGGTAACGCGCTTTGCCGTCTTTTTAGTGTCAAATTATGTCACTAATAAGACAGTGAGTGTCACAGGTGGTAAGTGGTGGCCAGGGACTAGATAAGCACTATACGTACAACGTGGTGGCCCACCCGCTCGTTTGCCCGTTTGTGACATTAAAAAAAGTTTGATTATTCCGTGCTTTGGAAGGCACGTTTAGACTTTGGCTTTCTTCGACAGTATTCGTTATTGAGCTATATCAGAGACGTATTCTGATATGAGGTTTCGAGAGGTCTGTCATCAATGTTACAACCCACAAGAGAGCCAGGCCACAAAAACGTCATTAATAGATTTAAAGAATGTGTTAACTTTAAAGAGGCTTTCTGCAAATGGCGGTTCATATACAGGCTGTAAGGGACAGGGTGAATATGAAGAGGCCGATTTCTTTATAACTTCCTGAAAGTTTTATTCACTGAAAGTTGTTTCAAAAATATGGGGTATGACAAGTCACACAAAGTCATCAGGGTTGGTATTCCGAAGTTTTATCGGAGCTCCGATATTATCGAATTGACAACAACAATTACGTTCGGAAATTTACTTTGTATGGGAATTTCCTTGTCAAAGGCCGAACCATAAACTAATTATCGGCGCGATATTATCGTAGTTTCACTTCGGAATACGGCAGCTGATCCCGAACTAAAACGCCTGAGCTATGGGTACCAGAGAAACATACATAAATAAATAAATAACACCCAGACAGAACAAACACTCGTGTCTATCACACAAATGTTTTCTCTGGACGAGAATTGAACCCGCGACCCACGGCGTACAAGGCTCATGCCCTTTAAGGTTTCAGAAACCTGTCCCTTACAACTGTGAATTTGTATTGGTTTTGCTCCCGAAGCGCAATGATTCTACTCATGATAATAAGCAACATTCTCGAAGGAAAAAATCTTTTACTCGGAAAAAATGTTTTGCCTTCCCACACAAAATGAGTCGATCACGTGACTTTTCTATGGGGAGACGCAAACATTTTTTTTCTTCGCGAAAGTGGTTTGTTATCTTGTTTGGCTTCGGGAGCAAAACCAATGAAAATTCACGCTGTAGGTATGTGGATGTTTTTCTCTGTCCAGGTTTCCTAGATCTCTTCACCAAGGATCTGAAGAAACCGATCGAATTGAACACTATCCCTTATGACATCAACAGCGTGATGCACTTTAGGGAAAGAGATTACAGCAAGAATGGGCACAAGACTATTGTGTTTAAAGTAAGTTTAATTCTTTAAGGTGATTCTACTTTTTTTTTATAGAAAATGGGCTTACTCTTGACCTCGATCTAGTCTTGAAGACAGAGATGAGGTCGACGATGGAACAAGCTTGCCCAGAAGAAGCCTATTCACTCGCGACTTGAAGAGATTCGGGTTATATGAACACGGGAACACAGACGCAGGCAGAGAATTCCACTCTTTAGCCGTGCGCATTTTAAAAGATGTTTCAAAGCGCTTTGTGCGAATGTGCGGAATATCAACCAAGTATGGGTGATATCCTGCGGTGCGTCTGGACTCCCGATGGTAGAAGGGAGACTACTCATGAAAACAAGCAACTTTCTCAAAGAACAATTTTTTTACTCTAATAATTACCACGTGACCACTTTACTATGGTGTCGAAGAAAAATATCCGAGTAAAAAATATTTTCCTTTGGTAAAGTTGCTTGTTATCAATATGAGTAAAACCAATGTAAATTCACGCTGTATTACTGGATAGTCTAGGCAACGAAGCGGATCGTTGTATGAAGACCCCCGCATTAAATCTCAGTCGATGAAACTTTGCTGGGGTATTACACTATATGAGACAAACCTACTATAAAAAATCCAAAAAAAATCGGTACACTAAATTTTTCCATACAAAAATTACAAAAAATGTATGAAAAAATTAAAAGTACCGATTTTTTTTGGATTTTTTTTGTGTAATACCCCAGCAAAGTTTCATCGACTGAGGATTTAATGCGGGGGTCAACTGCTTCGTTGCCTAGACTAGGATGTCACCGGCACCGCAAGGGTACACTCATGAAAAAAATATGGGAGGAAAACATGTAGATGACATGCGCAAATTAATTGAAAAACAATTTCTGAAAGACCCACCTATTTTTATTGAGCTAACTCTTAGATAACCGGATGACAGGGCAACATTTGTACGTACCTAAAGATTTGGACTTCTTTGAAATAACCATATTAAAAGCATGGTGGGATAGCACTCGAAGCGGTCATTAGGCGATGAAAGTTTTTTTTCTGCAGAGTTCTCCCTCCGAGCCCTCTTCATAGTCTTCCCTCCTCTGTGCTCTCTCGCACGGAGTGTTTGACTTACTCCCAGACTTCTTGAGCGGAGTCTTCCCTTCGGGCACTCTTCCCTCTGGGACCTCTTCTACGGAGTCTTCCCTCCAAGCACTCTTCCCTTTGGGACCTCTTCTACGGAGTCTTCCGACCGAGCTATAAAATTATTGTCTCAGCTCAGTTGCCTTATGAATTCGCTATAAGAAAAATAATTTCTGCTATAGTGGATCTATGGCATTAACAAACAAAACAACATAATGCTTACAACAATATTTTAACATTGCAGCCCTTATTGTTAAGTTTTATCAGTGCCATCCCGTCATTTAGTTTCAAGTAAACATTTTTACTTCCACTACGGGTCTGAACTCACTGATTTGAGCCCAATTAAGACAGTTTTCGCATTTTTGTAATTTGACCTCACTTTGGTCGGGTTATCAAATTCCTCTAACTTTTTCTGCTAACTTCACACCGGCTTAGCATTTGTTGTAGGGATTAACCTCAACTTTTTTTTATTTTATTTTTATTTATTTATTTCATTAACTACAATCTATATTTTGAGTTAAATCTTCGCCAAACTATGCAATAGTTTATAGGCGTTGCGCTCATACATAATTTTTTATATTATTACCTCAGGCTGTAGATATTTTTAAACTATATAGCTTTCTCTAACCTAACATGCGTTTTACATAATAAATACTAACTTAACCTATAGGTACAGTCAGGAGCACGTTAAGCTTGACATAGTGGAACTTATACATTTCTAATTCCTCTCATTAGTGTCAAGCATGACGCGCTGATGACTGCCCTTGCTTATCTAGAATACATTTTTTCAATTTTGTTTTCAAGCCAGACTTAGAAGCAATTTTTATTTGGACCAATAGCATTGGAAACTCATTACACAAGCGTGGAACTATGAAATCTCTCGTCCTCTCTCCATAATAATTTGTGACACTTTTTTGTACCAATTTTCCCTTTTCTTTAGACCTAGCATTGTATTCAAAATTTCTTTCTACTTTAAATTCGCTTGTGTAATATGTTTCCAGTGCTATTAGATAATAAACTTTCTTATCAACCGATAATATCTCACATTCTTCAAAGAGCTTGTTGTAATCCTCTTTGCACTTCTCTTTGGTTTTTTTGTCCACGAGCTTTTTCAAGAACCTCACTTGCAATTTCTTTATATTATCTAAATAGGTTTTAAAAGTTAATCCGTAGCAGCTAAGCCCATAGCTCACTAATGATTCAGGCAATGCAAAGTAAACCATGTACAGTGTTTTTCTGTCCAACACTTTTTACAGATGAAAGAAATTACCTAGGATCAACCTGAGCTTGTTGCATACACTGTTTACTTGCATCTTCCAACTAAATCTGCTTTCTATAATAATTCCTGAATACTTTATACTTTTAACATATTCTAAGCTTCCACAATCACAAGAAACATTATTACTGTGCAAAGATTCGTATGAGTGACCTATGATTTTTAAACTCTCGCTTTTTATTCCCCTTGCTACTCTATTGTAGGGTGAACATATATGTATACACTTTGTTTTGTTGTTGTTGAGAATAATGCCGTTGTCGTGGGCCCATTTAGTAATATTTTCAAAATCTGATTCTAACTTTTCTTTAATTTTATAAACATCTTTATCTGCTATCAGCAAGCACGTGTCGTCTGCATACATGAATACCCTACAATGTTTAACTACGTTCACCATACTGTTAACATGTATAATATACCCTACCAGTCCAAAAACTGATCCGGTCGGTACACCTACAGTTATGGGCTCCTCTGCTCCTGTTGTGCCAAACACACTGGTGCACAGTGTTCTGTTACTCAGATAGCTACTAAAAAACCTATTAGTAGGTCCACGAATACCGCACTCATCCATAGATTTTAGTAATTGACAATGTTCCAGCGTATCAAACGCCTTTTTAAAGTCAATAAATAAGGCTAAAACTTGTTTCCCATTATCAAGCTCATTGTTGATAAAGTCCGTAAATTCTGTTAATACAGTATTCGTGCTCCTCCTTTTTCTAAAGCCATGTTGACAAGCTGTTAAAATTTTAAATCTTTCCAAAAAAACACTGATCTGATTAACAACTACCTTTTCTACAATTTTGTTTATCACAGATAAGATTGTAGTTTGTATAATCTAAATGAAATCCCTGCTTGTATATAGGTCTGAATATCGCTTTTTTCAACTCATCCGGGTAAACTCCTCTTGATAGGCAAAAATTGATGAACCTCGCTAATACTTGACATATTTGCTCTTTTGCATATTTCAGATCCTGAACCCTTATTTGATCGAACCCCGGTGCCTTACTAATTTCTAACATATCTATAATTTTACCTACATTTTTATTATCTACTTTTCTAAATCTAAATGTTACATTTGCCTCTTCTACATATGTACTCCTATTTAACAATTTACAGTTGCAGCTGTGCTTTAAGTTTACAAATGACCGCCTCTCATCTACATTATTTTACAAAGACAAAAATACAATATAAAAAAAAACCCGCTGTTTAATGTTATCTACAAAATAGTTAATTTTTGTTACGCAAGGCAGCAGATTGTTATATTTGGTGCGAGTGCTTTGTATTGAATCTCAAACGAAGCGAGTGGTTCAAAAGAAGAAGTGTGAGCGTTCCGAGACGTGAAACAACTTTGCTGCAGAGCGACACAATTTTTCACCTCACTACAACAAGGAAAATGCTAACGAATATCGCCGGTACTTTACACCATAATTCATCATCACGTTCTAATTTCAAAAATGTTTTCCACGCCAGCGGCCAAAAATGACTTTTGAACGCATACATAGACCGACCAAAATTACAAAAATATTTTTCACGCCAGCAGCGGCCAAAAATCATTTTTGCACGCAGATTTTAACCGATGATGAACCAAATGCTTTCGAGCTTGTGAGGTGAAAACATATTTCGCACATATTATCGCACAAAGCTTTTTTTAAACATTTACTATCACTCCTTGTTTTGAATATAAAGAAATAAACATTAATAGATTTAACGTCAAATTATTATAATAAAAGTATTGTTTTCTTGTATCGTTTTATGATGTCTCAGTGAAACTACATCGCTTTACAAACAAATAGAGGTTTGTTTAAAAAACCATGTGCAACTGCCTAAAAAAGCTATTCATACCATTTAAAAATTTAAGAACTTTATTTAATTGTGCGATTTTTATTTCTGAAATGGACACTGAGTGTAGGCAACTTATTTTTAATTTTGCCTTGCAATATTGATGCTAATAAAGTATTTTTTTCAGAACCATACAGCTCGCCAAGAGCGTTTCGGTCTAAGCCCATTAGATCTCAGAAAAATAGACGTGATTTACGGTCCGGAATGCCAGAAACGAGACCGGCAGGAAAAGCTTGAACTATGTCAAAACTATCCTGGTGCAGTACGAAGAAAACGGGACACTACTGATATACCGAGGTTGAGTCTTAGAGTAAACCCGGACATCACGCCACCCCCGACATTAGAAAATGCCGCAAATAATGAAAACATATCAGCTGCAGGTGCAACGAATGAATCTATACCTGCTGCTCGCGTAATCGATGAATCAAAAGCAACAGGCGCTGTTTCGTTAGTCAAAAAACTTGGCATAGAAGAAGAAATAGAAAAAATCGTTACCGAAGTAAATAAAGTAGCCGCCGCTGCTATGAATAAAGCTAGGAGCAGACTTTGCAATAGTACAAATACATCGGTTAGGACCAACGATGTCGTAGAAGATCAGGAGCTCAAAAGCGTCGTTGACATAATTAATGATATCGCCATATTCTCAAACCACTTACTAGCAAAAGCTACACGAAATCTTACAGAATTTTGCATTGAACCAAAAACAATGGCTGATTATCAAAGAGCTGCCTGCCCGTTTTTCGAGAAAAGTAAATGTATTCCTAACTTTAGATCCACTAAAAGTGGCGCAGTCAAAGTTTCAACAAGGCATAGACCTGTCATAAAAATGTCGACTAAACATAGTCAAATGAATCACTTCCGAGCAGAGAGCAGTGGTGAGCAGGCAAAAAAAGAAGAAGAAAAGAAAAAAGACGAAAAAGAAACAGAAGAAAAGTCATCAGAAGAAGAAGCAAAACCAAAAAGTCTATCTACTAAAATTAATGAAGACATGACAGAGACAGGCGAAAATTCGATTGTTACGGGACCTGTACTGAGGTCACAGACAAGATTAGTTACTGAGACAAAGAGGAGTAAATACATGCCTATACCAGAATTCAGGTCTAATACAAACAAAGATGAGCCATCGAGACGGAAACGAGAAGTCGAGGAAACTATCGTCTCAGTTAAAATTACAACGCCAGTATTAAAAAAATCTAAAGACGCAAAGTATAGCAATAACAAGAAATCTGATTTGACTGCTGAGAAATCAGCGAGGAGGAGGTTTGAGAGCCAAAGGTTCCGGTAAGCAACATCAATAAAGAGACACAATTTGGCGTTTAACTCAGAAATATGAACGTAATAAAAATATTTAAGTAAATTAGAAAAGTTTCAAAACATTTAAATTCTACTGAAAGTTCATATTTCTGCGTGAACATCAAATTAGAAAGAATAAAATCTTTGAGTTGAAAAGTGAGTCTTTGGATTTTTATTTCAAAAAGTATGTTATTTCTTTGGATCGAAAATCAAGTCTTAAATGTTATTTTATGTGGATTCATTTTAAGTGTTTTGTTACGAATCCAAAGACTTGGTTTTCTTATTCAAAGATCCTTTATTAGGCTGTCCGCTGCGCTGCCGGCAGCGCTAGCTTGAGCCCCCGAGTTTATAATGAATATCTAAGATCAAATGTCATCTTTGACTCTCAATGTATAGGACAAATGCATAAGTAGAAATAAAGCATCAATCTAGGGCGTGATCTAGGGCATCATGCTGGTGCTACAAATCATACCGCTGAAGCACGAGCCCCTAGATAAAATTTATATCAAAGATCAAGTGTCATTTTTGACTTTTAATGTTATATACGTTAATTTTTCAAGCAAATAGAAATAAAGCGTTTATCTATGGCATCACGCTGGCGATGTGGGGGCGTATTAAAAATGCTTTGAAGAAACGGCACCGCCAGCACGAGCCCCTTGATAAAATGTGTATCTAGGATCAAATGTCATTTTTGGCTTTTAACTTCTGTAGCAATGTGTCAAAATTCAAGGAATCGAAAATAAAATATAGTTAAGTATTTACGCATTAAGTCATAATTTCTCCATTTCCCGGAAACTGTATGAAAACTGCTATAAGAATCCTCCAATTGGCCCTGTTTATTGTTGATTGTTACTGCCAAAGCTTCAGAGGATTCAGAATAAACGTCAATTTTGTCGCGAGAGAATTTATCTAGGTCCTCATGCTGGCGCTACTGGGTAAAGTGAGTTCACCGCACCAATAATGAAAATTGTTCACAATCTGGGTTGGCTATTTTATCACTAAACGACTGTGTGTTAGACATAATTATTTAGATGGATTAACTCACGTTTTATATTGACGACATAGAGCCGACAGGTTTCGATCCTAAACGGGATCTTCTTTAGGGAGGTCAGCAATTTCACGGACCGCCGTCTGAAGGAGATCCGCGTATATGATCAAAACCAGTCGGCCCTAAGTACATATTGGTTCTGGCTGTGGTTTTCTACCCTCGTGCAAAGGTTTATTAATCATGCTTACAAAAACCGTTACTGTTTGGCTAACATATCTATAAGTTACACGCAATGTGTTCGACCAAGGAAGGATGAAGGCACACATCTCAGTATTTCATCATCATCAGACACAGCCTCTCTCGTCGGCAAAGATGAAATGATGTTAATTATTCTCCGATTCTGTTAAGTACGAGTAAGTGTGCATTTGCCCTTAAATTATAAAAAGCTCTGCGTCGCCACTTTTAACTACAGATGTAAAAAATACTAGGTACAAACTACGAGGACATAATATCAAACAAATAAACTAGAAATCAGACTAAAACCACAGTAATGAGATGGGCTTATCAGCCCATCTCTTTACTGTGCTAAAACTGAGCAGTGACTTAGTAGTTTATCTATGGTGATTCTAATTACCTAACCGTCATTAATAAAAATACCTGTGGTATAGTTAAGAGTAGCTCAAGCTTGACAATCGCAGCACGATTTAAGCTGCTACGGCTAATAAAATAAGGATCGTACAAAGTTTAACGTGTCAAGGTTGATGTGCTCTTGTCTGTCTATACAAGCCTACATTATTCTATCTTTATTGATTTTGAAAACATATCTTCCGTTCCGTAGTTTCGTACATTTATACAAAGTGCAAAAAAAAGAAACCTACTCAAAACCTATAGGATGTGGATCTACCCATTAAACTAAACATCTTTTCCTAAGGAGCATAGGTCGAATTTCTAAAATATTTTGTGCTATAAGCTAATATGGGAAGTTAACATTTCTGTTTTTCGTATTTCGACCTAGTTCTATGAGAAAAGCTGAAAAGTTTTATCACTGAGCTTTATCGACAAATTATCTTTCTTCAGGATTGGTATATCATTTTTGTTACACGTTGTATTAAAAAACTAAAAAAAAATCCTATGCGAGGCGGTGCTAAGGTGGTGGTAAACCGTCGGCAGTGTGCTTTAAATTATAACGGGGAACAGTGGGAAAAAAATATAGGGTGCTTCCTAATCAATTGCGTTTCTTTCAGTGGACATAAAACTGTAAACAAATTTCCCAATAGGTCGAAAATGTCGAGTTAAGAAATAATAACTTAAGCTCCCATACAAAATGCGATATTCGCTGTTTCGATTTCTACGGGATATCAATTTTATTTATCACCTCACAAGATCAGTAAATTTAGCTTTATCGGTGGATATCTTGGTGAAAAAGTTATTCAGTTTTATGGTCCGAGTAACATTCTGAAAGAACGCAATTAGTTCGGAAGTAGCCAATACTGGGCGGAAAGTAGAGATGCGTACAAGCGATAGCTACAAGAAAATTTAGGTAGTTACTTTTTTGTGATTTTTATACAAGAATATTGCGGATACACTAAAAAAAACTTAACATCTTTCAAAAAAAAAAAAATAACTTGACCAGCTCTTACGTGTACCCACATTTATTTATATCTAAGTACCTACAGTTTTAGCTTGAGAAATAAACAAGTCCCTCAAAACTGCACAGTTATTGTGACAAACTTCTTTGTTCCTTCCAATGGAAACTGCGTCAGGTGATGATGGGAAGTAAAAGGAAATTCTATCCTTGTTCAGTTTCAGTCTAAGTTTTCAGTTTTCGGGAAATGTCTTTTTACACCCTTTATAACACCCTGTATTATTATTATTTTAGTTATCTTTTTTTTCTCTCTTTATTTAAAAAAGAGGTAAGTGTACCAAAATTGCACGGGCGCTAACCAAGTGCAATTAGGTTAATGGTCCGTGACTATAGTGGAACTTAGGAACTTCCTAGTGATGCGGCAAGTATTCAATATTGCCGCCTTCTGGAGATTGTGTATAAAGTATTTAGGAATATTCAGAGATTTTAAACAATTTTGCAAGGTTTTGGGGATCACACCGGTTGTATTATTATTATTTATTTTTGTATTGTTTTTATTCACCCTTATGTGGGGAAATACGACACTTTCGCGGGCTTTTGGCCAAAACGAAAATGAAGGAAAGATAATTAAGCCTTTATTGCTGCTTTACAATATTTCCATATTTTTGTTACTGACAATCGGTTTTGGAACAACAGCTTGTCCTTCGACAAAGGCCTCCTCCAAAAACTTCCACCTATCTCTGTCTCTTGCGATTCGGGTCCATTCATGACCTGCTACTTTTATTACTTTCGAGCGGAGCGAGAAAGGTATTGTATTCGTGAAAAAAAAAGTTTTTCTAATTTTCTCAAAAATGTGTTCTATATCACTTATACATCATAAAAAACAAGTCTCCCAAAAATGTCCGTTCGTCGGTCGGTCGGTCGGTCGTCGGTCCGTCGGTCGGCGGTCCGTCGGTCGGTCGGTCCGTCGGTCGGTCTGTCCGTCACGCTTTGGCCTAGCGGCTAAACGATTGGTAAGATTGACACCATATTTGGAATTTAGGAGTTTCATGCAAATGCATCGAAGGGTTCTAAGTGGTTTCTGGCTGGCTCTCATTTTGAGGGTAGCTGTCATACAACGAAAATGATAAATTGTAATTTTCTCAAAAACGGCTCATAGAATCTTGATGAAACTTTGCATGACCAAGCATCTCCATGTAAGATATCTTGCGCCAGTATCAAATGATCTGTGTAATTTCATATAAGGGGTGTTCCTGTACCACCAAATCGTAAATATGTGATTTACCCAAAATTGGTTCCATTGAGTTTATTAAAATTTTCTATAATATTACTGGTCTACCTGACTGGATATTCTTTATGATTTTTTGAATAAAATTTAGTACACAGGGTGTACCAAAAACTGAAAGGGCTTGCTCAGTAGACTAAACTGAACAATAATCCATAAGGAACATGTGTTGGGAAATTAAAAAAATCTCCATGCAAGTATCCTACGGTAGTATCTATTGATCTTTTAAAATTCATATAAAGGGTGTTCCAGTACTACCAAAAGTTAAACATGTGATTTACTCGAAATCGTTTGGTGTTTGTTTGTTTTAATGTTTGACAATTTTAATTCTGAATTGATCTGTATATTTCATTCGAACATTTTTTTGGAAAAACGTAAATAAAAGTTTGTATTTCCATACTATGTGTATGGCATTACAAATTTAAGTTTGCGGTTGATAGTTTTTCCTTGAGTATTGCGAGAAAGTAAGTGCAGTGCTGCTGTACCATTTACTTAAGGTCATCTTCCCAACGTTTATCTTGTCGTCCTTTACTTCTTTTACCATCTCTGGGGTACCACTCTGTTATTATTTTAGTCCATTTCTCCTTTTTCTCTATTAGTTTATGTCCTGCCCATTACCACTTGAGTGTTTTGTATACTTTGCTCACATCTTTAAATTTTGTTAAATTTTTAATTTTGTTTAATCTTATTTTATCTTTTCTTTTTACTCCAACTACCTACACTTCTCTCTATTCCATTTTGACATACTGTTATTTTTTTGCTTAATTTTTCAGTCAATGCCCATGTTTGACAGCCATATGTTAAACATATATGGCAAAATGCACATATTATAGACTTTTATTTTATCTTTAATTGGCATGTCTTTGTTTTTCATAACTTCGCTAAGAGACCAATATCTTTTCCATGTGTTGGCAATTCTTCTGTCGATTTCTTTATGCATAATGTCTTGTCTGGAAATAAGCTGTCCTAAGTATATATATTCGTTCACATATTCTATTTTTTCATTGTTTACGGTGATGTTGTATGTGTGTGGAGCATTAGTCATAATTTTTGTTTTTGTTGTGTTCATTGTAAGTCCTGCTTTTATACTTTCATCTGATAGTTGTTGAAGCATTTGCTCTAGCTTTTTGGGACATTCCGAGAATAGAATTAGATCGTCTGCGAAACGTAAGTGATTAAGGTTTTCACCGTTTATATTGAGTCCGTTTTCGTTCCAATCTAGGTTTTTGAATATCATCTCCAAGGCCGCCGAGAACAACTTTGAAATTGGGTCGCCCTGTCGGACTCCTCTTTCTATTAGAAACACCCTGTATTGGGGTCCCCTGTAGCTGTGAGGTCCCATACAAACTAACCTTTGCGATAAATTCTAAACTACAAAACACATTATGATGACAAAATTTTGTACATATGTAGATATGATTGGATAAGATGTATTCAAGGTTTGAAATAGATTTTTAATTGAAAACTATTTATCAATGTAAAAATTGAGTGAGTTTATATTTTACATTAACGTTTGTTTTTTTTTCTTAGTTTCTTTTTTGTTTTTTTTTTGTCAACTCGCTTTATCTTTGTACCTGGGCGACCGAGCTATGCTCTGATTAAAATATCATCGGGTGAGCAAGCTATGCTACTCAACAACAGATGGCGCTGTAAGTTTCTTGAACGCACTAAAACGCGCTAAGAAATATTAAAAAAGACGTTGAAAATGAATTTTCCCAGACATGATACCTAGCTAGATCGATTTTTAGCCCCCAAAAACCCCTGTATACAAAATTCAACGAAATCATTAGAGCAGTTTTCGAGAAACCGATTACAAATATATATGTTTACATATATATAAATATTGTTCGTTTAATAGTATAGGATATTGATTAATTTTTTTTGGACGTCTTTCGGCTGATATGATGATGATGAATTAAAAACATATTTCAAGCCTTGATACATCTTATCCGATTGTGTGTACAAAATTTTGTCATAATGTGTTTTGTAGTTTAGAAGTTATCGCAAAAGTTAGTTTGTATGGGAACTCGCAGCTCCAGGGGGATAGGGATTATTCTCGTGCCTTTTGTTCTACAACGTTTGGAAATTCGCAAAAAATTATTGAACTTTTCCTACCAATCGGACCGATCAGATCAGCGAATCATTTTGTTTGAAGATTCGATTTTTATTTGCGAATTCCCAAAAGTCTTAGAACAAAAGTTGTTGCAATTATTGCCCAGAATAAATTCTTATGACGGTTGCAGTTGCCACGTTGATTGCGTGACAAATACAATACTTTTCATAGTATTGTTCGTTTAGCTACAATGTGGGGTAGTTTGATATTTTACGACCCATCACATCACAGCTTATCATAATTAGCTTTATGCACGGTGTACCGAAAACTTAAAGGGCGTGCTCAATCAATGAAACTGAACAACTTTCCCAAACAAACAGGTTTGGGAAAAGAAAAATTTCTCCATACAAACTGTTTGCTTAGAGGTCACAATTTCGCAATTTAGAGGTCAAATATTTTTTTCATTTCCCAATAATGTTACTTTGGGAAAGTTGTTCAGTTTCGTTGACTGAACACGTCCTTTCAGTTTTCGGTACACCGTCCCTTACACAGTTTATTGGTAAAGTACCAAAAGCGGCCACTTATAGTATTTTACCAATACAATACAAAGCTATAGCTTAATAATTACAAGATTTACAAGCTAGGCTATGATGTGATACTTTACCTATAAAAGCCCATTTTGCTGCCAAACAAATAATACCTATACTGCGTACAAAATAACTTTGTCCGTGACCGTTAATGCGCAGAAGTCAAAAAATGAGTCGCGGGGGTAATCGCGGCTCCCCCCAGGGGGCGAGCGAATCGTTCATTGGCTCTCCGCCTGCCACCCATGCGCGGAAAATAACCGTCATGGACAATCTTGTTCTGAACGCGCTGTACTATAATTAATTTTATTCGTAAGGTGGCAGCACCTCTTGAAAGGTTTTAACCTGTAGAGGATTTTTTTGAGCTTTTTCAGTATTATGGTAAGTGATGCCTTTCGCACGGTTTTCGTGGGCCACCTGATGGTAATTCTTATATTAAATTTTTAACTTCTAAAACGTTTATACTTAATATTTTGGCTATGCTCGGCAGCCATTTTTGTGTGGTGTGCTACGTACGCGTTGTCGACCAATTGCGTCTTGTGCGAAGTGGTATCATACGCGTATTGAACTCAAGTCGCTTGAGAATCGACTCGTATGAGAACGGCGCAAGTGTCAACGTTGACCCGCTCTTGACTATACAATACTACATAACTGTTTGCTTTAACATTTGTAATATTTTCTTTACAGAGCAAAAAGAAAAGAGACAAAGAAGGGTGAGTTCGAAAGAGGTCTTAACGAGAAGCTGTGGGACAACTCCGGTCTTAGTATGGAGAAATCTACACCATTCAAATCTAAAGGTATTAATTGTTTATATGCAGGGTGTAAAAAAGTACGATGATCCTTCTTAGGGGTGATACTACATCATTGTCACAGACTCTTGCTGCTTGGGTTTGATGATGAAGGGAAACACTCTTATGGCCGTATCGTCTTATTTATTTCACAATTTCTGTTTTATTACATTTTCTATTAGCAGAGCACGCACAGCTTGTTGCCCAGATTAGTAAGTTAATGTACTGGCTTGTTGGGCCGCCGGTTGACAAGAGAGCTGACAGCTGTCATACATTTTATATTTTTTAATTTGAGGCTGCGTTCGGAATTCGCAACATCCTCTAAACCGCAAAGAGGAAGAAAAAGTTTTCAGGAGCAAAATTTACTGATTTTACATTTTAAAATTTTGGCTCTACTTATTGACTATGACTCTCCTTAAAAGTGAAGAAAAAACACAGTCATCTGTAAACATGGCCATCACTGAAACTCCATTCAGTGCGAGGTTAATGTACTTTTCAAAGTACAATAAAATAATAAGAATGATGGCATGGATACTTCGTTGGAATCCGAAGATTGCAGGATCGAGTCCTGTCACGGTCGCCAATTGTCACAGACTCTTGCTGCTTGGGTTTGATGATGAAGGGAAACACTCTTATGGCCGTATCGTCTTATTTATTTCACAATTTCTGTTTTATTACATTTTCTATTAGCAGAGCACGCACAGCTCGTTGGGCCGCCGGTTGACAAGAGAGCTGACAGCTGTCATACATTTTATATTTTTTAATTTGAGGCTGCGTTCGGAATTCGCAACAATCACTAATCCTATATCCTATACTATTAAACGAGCAATATTTGTATATTTGTATAGTATACAACGTGTTAACGGAATAAGCGAAACTGAGAAAATTGTATATTTAGAATCGAGAGTAGAATCAATTTTGTTCACGGGTTTTTGATAGGGGTATTTTTTTTTATTATTTAAATTTTTTCCGCTTCTATTCTAAATATTTCTGTGGATACGCGCGCTGGCGCCGGCGCCCCGCGGTTAATGAGCCGTGAGGAGGGGAGGGAAGTAGGCGTTAAATCTAATTACCTACAGTTATTTATTGAAATGGATAGGTTAGGTTAGTGACTGGATATCTGAGCTGGATATTATAACAATAGTTATTTGTTATGCAAGGCAGCAAAAGCGTTATTTGGCGTGAGTGCCTTGTATTGAAACCTGAGCAAGCGAAGGAAAGAAGAATCCTGAGCGTAGCGAAGGTTTCAAGGCACGAAACGCAAAATAACTTTGCTGCCGAGCGAAACACAAAATTTTTCACCTCACTAAAGCGAGGAAGCAGCCAGTACCGCAGCGTGGAGGTCTGCCATACTGCATCACGTTCGAATTTCAAAAACCTTTTGCCCGCTAGCGGCCAAAAATCGCTTTTGGCCGCAGAAAAACCTTTTGCCCGCTAGGGGCCAAAAATCGCTTTTGGCCGCAGAATTTAACCGACAAAACAAATGTTTCCGAGCTTTGGAGGTGAAAAAAACATTTGCACACCAGCTGATCATAGAGCTAGGTCATTTAACCCTTCAGGAGGTTCACGTCTTCTTGAGCTATATCAACTTTTTTAAGGAAAAATATTTTTTCATATTTTTTGTACGTACTTACAATCGATTGATTAGTGATGTATATTCACCCCTTAGAAGGATCATCGTATCTTTTTTTACAAGTGAGCACAAAACCAGTTTCTGGCACTCGCAATTTTTTTATACTAATCTTTTGTTAATGATACCGAATAACTCCTGAAATGGATGTATCTACTCTTATAAAATTTTTATACAAATTAAAATTAAAAACTTTTGCACTGTCATAAATAAACAGGTCTTCGCGACACCAAAGCGGAATCTTATCGACCACCGCTGAAGAAGAAGAAAAAACCGGTAGTAGAAGCAGAAGACAGCGGCGAAACAGAAATCACCAGTGTCAGGTTAGATCAATAACAACATAACATCCCATGAAACGTCTACAGCAGGAAGGGAGCTTCGTACAGAATTCCAGATTTTGCTGGAACAAAAAACCTTTATAAACATATTAAGTTTTGAGGTCCTAAAAATTTACTTAATTGCTTCTAAAAATACTATAATATCGGGAATAGGATCACTTTGTTGTCCGTCTGTCTGTCTGTCTGACTGTCAAGACCCTTTATCTCACGAACGGGTAAAGGTATCAGGTTGAAATTAATACCATAAATTAGGATCTATGAACCACACAAGATCTGAAAATTTCAATTTTTTACAACAACGCAATAAAAAGATATGGCATTTTATGTCCTCATCTCCATACATACTGTGGTCTCTGCCTACCCCAACGGGAACAAGGCGTGATGTTATGTATGTATGTATCTCCAAAAAATGCAATACCTACAGGGTACTTCCCGTTGACCTAAAATTATGAAATTTGGCAAGAAGCTAGGTCTCGCAGTACAAATAATGGGAAAAGTCTGAAATCATTAAATATTACAACTTTTCTCACAACTAATGGTAACCAATTGTGGTGAGCTCCCGTTTCAAGAACATTCATATAAGAGAGGGGTCAAGTTGGATGGTCGCGGAGGCGATTTTTGTTTTAGTTCTATTTTAAAAACGGGAACACTTACAAACTTAAAAATTGGTATGTTTATAGTGCATAAGCTAAAATAACAACAAATAATAAAAATTGGTCAAGCGCGTGTCGGACTCATAAAATCTAGCACATTAACTTACTGAAATTTCAACTAATACAATTATGATTATGTGGTGGTACGGAACCCTCGGTGCGCGAGTCCGACTCGCACTTGGCCGGTTTTTTTGAAAAAAGTAGTATTCTGCGTCGGAGCGTCAGGGTCGTAACCCAGAATTTTAATATACAGGGTGTCTCATTCAAATCGGTCAGTATGGGAAAGTCTGAAACTATAAGACATACGAAGATTTGTTCTTAGGAACCATGTCACCGATTTTGATAAAAAGAAAAACTGCATTCATACATTTGAAAAAAAAGTGTACCCATATTGTATTGAAAAAAACGGTGGTCACTTCGAACACCTACTATGATAAATTAAAGTATGTAAAAACAATGCATTTTATTCATTTTAGACATCGTGTTTCATAGAGACATTTACTGCTTAAGACCTACACAACCGTTATTTAAACAGAAAAACTGTAAGCTTTTTTTTCAAAACTACCGGGTTCGATTCCCCAGCTGGGTACACTTTTTTTTTTTCAAATGTATGAATGCAGTTTTTCTTTTTATCAAAATCGGTGACATGGTTCCTAAGAACAAATCTTCGTATGTCTTATAGTTTCAGACTTTCCCATACTGACCGATTTGAATGAGACACCCTGTATATTGGGTGCTTCTATCAACTTTGTTCCTTTCAGAATGTTTTCAATTTTTCATGTTTTTTTTTCAAACTTAGTCGCCGTTTACGACACAAGAAAATGTTAAGTCACTTAGTCGCCTTTTATGACACAAGGGCAGATTAAGATACTTAGTCGCCTTTTATCGCACAAGGACAGGGACATACTTATAGGGACCATATATGTATTATGTTTGTATTATGGTTTTGGCACCCACGACTTACTTCAGCGCGAAAACTGCTTATTTTCCTATAGCGGTGTGCGCATGTGTGAGTGCGCCAGTTTTGGACGTTTGTTAGGAGTTTTAGCTTATATATTTACTGTGATTAAGGTCCATAATCCAGCTTATTAAACACACGTGTTTTTTTTTTCATTATATTGCCGCAATAGTGTTTTATTTTTGATTTTTTTATCTCGGCCAGGAGCAAGGAGTTTTTATGCTTATTACGTTGGTAAAATTTTCAAGAAACTAAGCTGACTTCGTAAAAATATCCTAACTGGATGTTAATTTTATGAAATTATTTATATTAATTAATGTTATTTTCTTTTGCTTTTAAAGGGCGGAAAAAGAGCAGGAAGATGAACCAATCAACACCAAGGATAAAAACAGATCTAACTGGGAGGAGGGCGCAGAGGGTTCGCTAGAGACGGCAAACAGGTATTACACCGGCCAAGTGCGAGTCGGACTCGCGCACTCAGGGTTCCTACATGATAAAGTGCGCGAGTGCTCGGGAGTGCACTTGAAATGTGTGACGTGCCATACATTTCGCCCGCACTTCCGAACTGTCGCCTACTATACAGTACAGCGTCTAACGGAAAGGTGTGATAATACTAAAGGGTGTGAGTCTGCCTATGAAACTTAACAACTTTTCCCAAAATACATGTCATAGAACAAAATAAATTTTGATTTGACCTCCCATAGAAACTGCATCAGCTGATGGGGATGTTGTATGGGAGGTCAAATTTTGTTTTTCGTATTTCGACCTATGTTAGAAAAATTGTTCAATATCATGGTCAGATTCACACCCTTCAGTATTATCATACCTTTCTGTTACACGTTGTATAAGGTTCCGCTGTTTTCCTTTTGAGATACGGAACCATAAAGCCCAAGTCACACAGAGGCGGTATGATTGCGAAAGCGGTCCGGGGGTGGACCTGCGGGAAGAAAATACCGCGCCGCGACCGGTTTTCAATGTGACAGGGTGCATAAGAACTCATACTTTACAAAAAATACCGGCCCCGGAACGCGTCCGCTACCGCGTCAGTGTGACTCGGGCTTAAACGTTACTTCATAAAGTAAAACATGAATAAAAATTAATCTTGGCACAAATACCCTTGTGAAAGAGGAAATTAGGTAAGTTTTTTTTTTTTATTTTGATCGTTACAGGAAAGTCAAACCGAAAATGAAAGCTTCTGTGGAGAGGTCCGATATGCTGCCCAGGGTAGTGGAGATGAGCAAAAAGAACAAAGAATTCTACGGCGAGAGGAAGTGGCCGGACGGAGTCGTGCGATACGTCATCACCGACCCTGGAGATAGTCAGTAATAGTAATTAAAAGTTATAGGGATAGTAATGGTCATTTATAGCAAGAATCATCATAAAAGTCGCGTGTGGTGCCGGAAAATATTAGTACCAACCCATCTCTACTCGTGGGTGTCGTAAGAGGCGACTGATCGTTTATAAACTAGTATAGATGGGCAGCAGTATCTTTCTGTGTATCGTACCTTCTTACGTACTGCGGTCACCAACAACAGCAGTCGACGCAAGCCGCAACGCAAAGTACAAAGTGTTTTTGCTGAAATTACGGAGGGAGCTCCCTGTCCTGTAGTGAACGATTAATGGGATGTTATGATGATACTCCAGTAAAAATACAGTTTTGCAAAACATTAAATGTTAATAGCTACTTTTTTGTATATATCGTATTTAAATATGATGTTAAGACGCAATATTTACGAATCCACCTAAAATTTAAAGCGGAATATTTTTTTCGAATAACAGCTAAGGCAAAAATAGTAATAGACAATTATATACTTTATATCATAGATAAACGTATACTTTACATATAGGCATCAAAATCCACCATAAATATATTTAAAAATATCAATTTATTTCAAAATATAAAATCTCCACTTATTTTTACATATAAGGTCCAATAAAGTCGAGGTAAAATAATAGAAATAAACTGAGCTAAACTTCACCTTTTTAAATGTAAGTGATTCTTATATTTATTAAAAAAAAAAGTTTTTTGTAATCGCTGGTTTACAATGATTTTGTAAACATTTATGTTGGATTTGCCAAAAATGTGATTAAATAGCACTATTTAAATTATTAGAAAGCAAAACGGATATATTACTATTTTTGGTTGCGAAGATAAGCTTTATTTAAATTTCTTGCTATAAAAGTTAAACAATACAAAAAAGCTAATATTTTTAGGTGGATTCCTGTATAATATGAAATTCTGAATATATAGGAAGCCGTAAATAAAAAAATTAATCTATTAACATTTTTTTCCGAAATTCCATATTTTTTTAATGTTTGGACGGCAAAATAAATAAATAAATGAAGTAAATTTAGGTGGATTCCATTAAAAAGCTTTACACAGAAATATAATCTATCGATCTGAAAAAGAATCACGGCTATTATCAATTATTTCCGTTTCGCCATACAATCTCTCGTAATTTTACTGGAGTATGATGATTTTGATAAAAGTAATAGTAATTAAATAGTAAACTCAACAGCACGTCAGTAAAAGCACTTTTGGACCTTATGAAAAATTTCTACCGACGTGCATTTGACCGTACTTAGTCAGTATTCATCATAATCATCATCATCATAACATCCCATGAAACGTCCACTACAGGACAGGGAGCTCCCTCCAGAATTCTAGCTTTTGCTGGAAAAATGTGGAGAGGAAGTACTATAGTTACCGCGCTTGTTAGAGTTACGGCTGGCACCATGGACCGCGGTTGTAGGTGACTGCAGTAAGTAAGATGTAAGATACAAAGGAGGATGCTGCTGCCCATCCTACAGTTTATAACCCTTAGTCGCCTCTTACGACACCCACGGGTAGGTATGTATGGGTTGGGACAGTCAATAATAATCATTCCCAATCAAAGAGATCATCATCATTATTAGATACAGTAGATACATACCTGCGTTGTTTTGTATCTAAATCCTTGAGGCGAAAAATTTTTGCCTCTGTTTGATAATTTAGACTGGTACATAGATACATAAAGTAGTTTATCTACACTCATGTCGTAATCTTTGAATTATGATTCAAAAAGTTGGTACATAAGGCTGAATATTACGCAGAGTATGCATAAAAAATTAAAAAGTTACCATTACGTAACGATTTTTGTATGAAAATTTTGCAAAGGTGTTACGTAATTTAACTTTTTAATCATAACATAACACTTGGATAATATTCTTCTTGAACCTAAACCTTTTTAAAGAAGACTGAATATAAGGTCTTTTAGAGAGACGGTTATAAATGTAACAGTTTTTCTTAGTAGCTGTCAAATATTAGTAGCATATTTCAAAGAAATTTGACCTCATATAGAAGTAATATATAAGAAATAATTCGTCACAAGTAGGGATGTGGGCATGCTTTCATCTATCGATAGTCGATAAGTTACACAAGGACAAATCGATGTCGAAACTTTGACCAAAAAGTTGAAGTACTAAACTTTAATAAAAGGCAAATCTGTTAGAAGCAGTGATTAAATTCATTAAAAAAAAATACTTTTTGCATTTTTTACTACAGGTGATTTCTTACGTAGGTGTTTTAATATTAAAGATACCAAATTTCTTACTTCCTTACTTACTAAAAGTAATGGACGGTAGCGGTGGAGGCAAGAGGGGTAGGAGGTGTAAAGGTTCTTTTTTTTATTTTCATGAATATCTCCAGCTTACATACAAATTATGTAGGATTTTAAAACAAACTTTTATCCCTCAATTCAATCCATTTAGGATGGTTTTGCAAAAATGCTGAAATACGGGTTTGTGTTTTTCTTCTAAGTAGCTCAAATAAATTTTCAAGCGAAATTTCGTGTATCTTATCTTGCCTTATAACGTGGAGCTGAGTTCCTTATTGGACCTTAGAGCACAAGGAGCCTGTAGTCTTTTGGTTTCGGATAAGCTTGACCCAGAATCTTCATACGCTTGTGAGCCAAAGCGTTGCATGAGCACAAGAATTGCTTGTCAGTATTGTTTGTAGCGAAAAACTTTCAAACCTTTTTTGTAGAGAATTTTATGTAGATTAATTTAGTATTTTTATTATTTTTCTTACAATTTGTTGATTCAGGATGATTCATGCTGATTGAGACATTTCAATTTGGCGAAGACACACAAAGTTATATTTGTTTGACAGTGTCCCCATCGGGAATCGAACCCAGAATGAAAACAAAACGCGTTGAATGTTGTAAAATATAATAAATGGTACAGCAGCACTGCACTTACTTTCTTGCGATATGCAATTAGAACTGTCAACCGCAAACTTAAATTTGTAATACCAGACCTACACATAGTATGGAATTACAAACGTTTATTAAGGTTTTTCTGAAAAATGTTCTACCACTTGAATTCGGAACTCGAATTGTAAAATATTAAAACAAACCAACCGTAAACGATTTCGAACAAATCACATGTTCAAATTTTGGTAGTACTGGAACACCTTTTATATGAATTTTCACAGATTTTTAAATTTCAAAACTCTGTTTCTTATGAATAGTTGTTCAGTTTTGTCGACTGTAAAGCTCTTTAAGTTTTTGGTACATCCTGTGTACTAAATTTTCACAAAATCCAATCAAATTTAATATCCATTCAGGTAGATAACCAAAACAAAATTAAAATTATAGAAAATAATACAAACTTAATGTAGTCAATTAGGGTCAATGTAGGTACCACTAGTTGACCATTTAAGCGGTTTTATGACGAAATTCATAAAAAAACTAAATTATTAGTTCTACTTTCAGAGTCACTTCTAAAAGTTCGACTATGAATTAGTTAGGCTTGTGATATAATAAGTACTTACAAACTTACTTGTGATATAGTAAGGACTTTACAAAATATGCTCTTATAGTTTTTTTTTTAAATTTTCTTACTTTCAGTTCAAATTTCAGTTTTGGTCAGCTATTGGTGCTTGGTCATCTAGTGGTGCACTGACCCTATGAGTAAATCACAAGTTTACGTTTTGGTAGTACAGGAACACCCCTTATATGGAATCACACAGACAAACTGATGATGGCGCAAGATACCTTGCATAGAGATGCTTAGTGAAGCAAAGTTTCATAAAAATAATTTGAACCGTTTTTAAAAAAAAATCAATTCTTCATTTTTGTTGAATGACAGCTACCCTCAAAATGAGAGCCAGCAAAAAACCATTCGGAAATAAAAGTCAAATTAAAAATATGGTGTTAATAGGACCATTCGTTTAGCCGCTAGGCCAAAGCGTGACGGACAGACCGACCAACCGACAGACGGACATTTTTAGGGGACTTGCTTAAGTGATATAGAACACATTTTTGAGAAAGTTTGTGCAACTTTTTTCACGAACACAATACCTTTCTCGCTCAGCTCGAAAGTAAAAATACTACTATCGATAAAAAATACATCACTCATAAACTCCAACATGATCCCACAAAAAACGATAAATTACAGTAAAATACGTAACAATTTCCATATTATCTGACTGTAGAAATGATAAGTTGACATTTTTTTATGCAATATTTGTGATAATAATCCACAAACATGAAAAATACTGAATAAAACTTACAGATGAAAAGACAAAATTTCTTTGCAATTTTCGTTTTGTTGTTTTGAAGATGTACAGCCATCAACTACACACGTTATTATTAAAAAGAACAATCACTAATATGGAGAGCAACTTAAGAATAAATTCACGATATTTTCAAGTTATTCACTACATGTTTTTTATAATTTACACAATGTTTACAACATATAATTTAGGAAATATTTTCAACCGTTAAAATCCCAACAAGTTACAATAATCCTATAAACTTTGTAAATGCAATGAACGCGTCGTTCATCTAATTTGGTAGGATGTGATCACTGACGACTTGACATGGCATGAGACATGCTAGCAGTTGTCATCCCATACTGAAAAAAAATAGCATGGTTTCTTCTCTGAGCGAAGCAAGGAGGTTTTTGTTCTGAGGCATATTTACAAAGTGTGCCTTAACAACCTATTATTTTGGAGCAGTTACAGTAGCAGTTACTATAGTTACAATTATTTTATCTGTAGTGGAAAATATGCGCGCGCAGACTGAAATTAGAAGGAAATAGATATTAGATTTACCGCCATTTTCAAATATTTACCTTTTTCAAGTTTTTTGTGCCCGTGAAAGTAATGTGAAAGTTTATTGAAAAAGAAGATAAAGTGGTGCAGTCAGGATACTGCAGTTACACCAGAAGATACTCAATAACTTATGATCTTCTCCCATATTAGTCTAGGACATTTTATGACATAACCTACAATGAATTGGGAAAGAATGAAAATCGAAAAGAAAACCATGTCTTGTTAAGAAAATGTTCTGCTTATATATTTCAAAGAAGACCTAGCGGATATATTAAGGCGGCTTCTTCAGACTCATATCAGAACTGTAATATACATAATATTATAAGTTACCTTTGTTGTTTACTTACTTTTGTTTAATTGTTATAAGTAAGTACCTACCTATTGCATGAGTGAAGATAAAGTAGTATACACAACTGCATATAATATGGTATTAAAACACTCGTTTGATGCTATTATCACATTCGGCTACGCCTCATGTGATAAACCCAAACTCGTGTTTTAATAACCTGTTTTATATGACAGTTGCATAAACTACTAATGTATAGTATATGATAGTATCAAGCGGGTTATGTTTTTTTTTTGTACTATGTATGGGCTTACTCTTGACCTCGATCTAGCTTTAAGGACAGAGATGAGGTCGACGATGGAACGAGCTTGCCCAGAAGAAGCCTATTCACTCGCGACTTAAATAGATTCGGGTTATAAGAGCTCCGGAACACAGACGCAGGCAGAAAATTTTACTCCTTAATACTCCCTGAAAGACTTTGAGACTAAATAACTTCGTAACCACTTTTTTTGTTGTTGGTTGAGATAGAATTTTAATTTAATTAATAGTATAACTAAAGAAAAAAAATTCCACACCGTAACTATTTTACTGCTACATTTTTTTATCAAAAATAAATTAAAATTTATAATACAATATTTAATGATGTGGTCGTTTTACTTTTTTGATATTTGTGAAATAACATACAAAATTTTTTTTTTTCATTTTTCGTGAATTTCGGGGTCACCGTTGGTCGTATCAGCCACGTTGCAAGGCACGCTTATGTGAACGTAATTTGCGTGTAAGTGAAGACTATACAACATGATTTTGTAATGCCTGACTATACTTGAATATGGTACTTAGTACATGAAACTGAACAACTTTCCCCAAGAAACGTAGGTTGGAAAATGAAAAAAAAATTGGCTTCCCCATACAAACCTTGCGTCGTCAATGCTGGAATTTGTATGGAACGACCAAAAAAAAATTTCATCTTTCAACCTATGTTTCTTGGGGAAACTTGTTCAGTTTCATGTACTAAGTACCATATTCAAGTAAAGTCACGCATTACAAAATCACGTTGTATTTGCATCCTCTTGGAACTCTGACGTCTGATTTTTTTTCTGAGCAGTTGACATAGAGGACGTTCGAAAAAGGCTGGAGGAAGTCAACGAGATCCTCAAGCGGCGGACCTGCGTCAGGCTTGAGGAGCTGACTGAAGCCGACGCTGACAACTACGAGGACTTCTTGGTACTGGACAACAGCCCTGATTACGTCACGGGGAGGGTTGGCGGGAGGCAGGTTAGTTGTCCCACATTGGTCCCACCACAGAAGAGTCTGTAGTCGGCTGAAAATCCCGGTTAACTTTTACAAAAATAAGATAAGATAAAAAGATAAAAAATTATTTCATGACAACATAAAACACAATATAATACATTTCAGGACTTACGAAAATAACTTATTGCTAATACATTTTACTTAAGGCAAAACAGTGACTATGATAAGCATTCAAAAATACCTGTGTTACAGCCACTGATTGCCCAAATTATGGTACACATTATTAAATCAAGAAATCTTTCTAAGGCACACCCCTAGGTACATACTCGTACATCGAGCGCGAATTGGAAATTGTAAGGTCGCGTAGGCCCGCATATTCAGTACAAAAGACCCTCAGAAACACCACGAGAATTACGAGAATCTCTTGGCGGGGGCGCGCGGGGGTGCGGGCTAGATTGCGGGCGGGGGGCGGAGAGTGTCCATTCTGTATGATAGTACTTTTACTTTATTCCGTGCCTAAGAGTCGTATTGAATGCCTCTCAAGTCTGAGATTGCATTCAAGACGTATAATTTTTATGTGTAGAGTACGTCTTAAGATCAATGTCACACTTCAGTACTTTGAAATAAAAGAACACACGAAAAAATGGGGACACTTTTTCGTTCGAATCTTGAATCTTTTGCTTGTGGTAAACTGAAGATATCACAGATTCGTAAGTTGACAAACTTTATAAAAAAAATACTTAATTCGCTTCTGGCACTCGCCGGCTATCGCTTGGCTCGTCGTTTGCTCGAAAAAGAACCTAACACAACCTAACGGACCTATAGATCTACGAATTTAATATTTTTGGAGTTTATCGGAAATTGATCAACTTACGATTATAACTATTTTATTAATAAAATGTCAATGTATTAAACCGACGTAAAACGTATGATCGAAGATCAACACCGAAGGACGAGAATCTGCCCAAGAACTAAGGAACATACCTAGTTATGTAGGTGCAATGGTCTGAATAAGCAGACTTTCTATGTAATGATTAATTATTTTTAGCGTAAAGCTGAATGAGACAATTGAATAAAACTCACTTCTGAACAGCGTTCGGAAATAGTGCTGGCGGTAAGCCAAAGTAAACAGCAAATGGTGACAAAAGTCAAAAGAATGAAAATCGGAACGAGTGATATTTAGGCCATAATATGATATAATTTGACCCGCGTAGCTATAATTAAATAAAAAACCGGCCAAGTGCGTGTCAGGCCATGCGCAACGTAGGCTCCGTAGGTAGTTGCCTCAGGAATCATATAAGCAACTTGATTTTTTTCATAAATTTCGATTAGATTTGCGTTTATTTGCACAAAATATTACAGATGTTCAAAATTTTAATAGTACATTCAGCATGCAAATTCACTACAATTATTAAACAAAAAGCAATAAAAAATAATGTCATAAGTAAAAATAAAAATTTAAATAATTCAAGCATTGAATTAAATTAAAAACAATTAATTTAAGGCTTATTATTTTCGAGGCAACTACCAAATGAAACGGCAACTAACAGTTTGCATCTAATAAATTAATCTGGCAGCGATTAAATATTTTAGCAACAATTATCTTAAATGAGCTTTAAAATGCAAGGATTTATAAAAACTAAATAATGGCTGATTCTTTAAGATAGCAAATATATTAAACAGGGGCAATGAAATCATAGGCGAGGTAATATAAATAATGACTTGGCGACTAATTTTAACATTGGGTTAACAAAGATTGTGTTTTGGCAACAATTGGCTCCCCATATAAAAATACACTTTCGAGCTGCGATTAATAGGCAGCTGTAAAAATTAAAACAGGTACTATTATTAAGTATTTGGATTTCAGTATTTTTGTTTGTAGAATCATAATTTAATGAAAACGGCGACAAGCTTAGATACTCATTGTGCGGGTCGAATATATTAAAATATTTTATATTTTTTTTGTGCTGTGAGGGTCTCTTTTTTCTGTTTGCGAGGGGTGACAAGGGAGCCTGGCCTTGGAACATGAACTTGGAGCTTTAATTATAAATTCGCTTTTTTCGTAATCAATTAATCATACTTCCGCGTGCTTCCGAACCTTTTAAAAATGACTACTGCTTTTCTCAAAATGACCACAACCATCACGAAGCGGGGGGACGAGGGGCGCAGTCCCCCAGAATGGGGGGTTCGGGGGCTAAGCCCCCCGCCATAAAAAAACAAACTTCAGACAGGACGACACATACACGGTAGGTTAAGCTAGGTTCCCTTGTGACCCCTCGCAGACAGAAATAGGGGACCCGCACAGTGGGTCCCCGTCTAACTAACCTACAGTCAGGAAGATTTCAATGGAGCTTAAATTATAAATAATGCACTAAAAGGAACACTCAGCTCGGCAAAAATAAGTAAATACTGCGGGTTGAATAATTAAAGACAATTACGCCTTTTACTCTTTCGCCATTGTAGGAAAATTTTAAGTCATGTAATAAAAATTCTAAGTCAAACAATTTTTTATGCATGTCATTATTTCTTTTTTTTTTAGAACTCTTAAAATGTCGCACAAAGTATGTTTATATGACCACGTTCATATTTTCTTCACACCTTAGTTAACTTTATATACAACCTTATTGTATTATTTAAGAAACCCTATTTTCTAGTTTTTATCCGCCGTTAAGTGTTCGCTTGACTATAAATTCAGTTACCAAAACAATGCCAGTTTAAATTAAAACAAAGCTTACAACTGATTATAAAGCTGCTATTTTCTACTTAAAATGATATTCACTGTAGCTGCCAACCTATTATTTTTGCAACCTGCTTTAATATTTTTTGAAACCCTAATTCAGATTAATTTGGCGCCGCGTTAAATACATGCCTTAATTTAACTTAAAAACTCATTAACATTATATAGGGAGACTTTTAATTAGTTCTTGATAGCAAAAAATATGCTACTCATGATATGCATGATACTGAACAACTTTTCCCAAGGAACATAGGTCGAAATACGAAAAACCAAATTTGACCTCCCATACAAAATGCGCTATCAGCTGATGTTGTTTCTATGGGAAGTCAAAACTTGATTTTTGTATTTCGACCTATAAAGAAAAAAAGAAAGAATGAGAAAAGTTGAAAGAAAAGGGAAAGGGGAAAGTTGTTCAGTATCCACAAAGATAATATCATTGAGTATCCATGAGTACATTTATACCTTTTTCTATCAAGAAGTAATTAAATGTCACCCTATAACGACGTCAAATTATCACGTTCGTCCCTCAATACCAAATACGTTTTGTAATGAGATGTGATGCCATTAAATAAATATACAATACAAGATGCTCAATACCCGTTTTTTCGACTGCTGCAATAATGTATCTTTGGGAAAGCTTCTAGAGCTACTTTGGGAGCGAAACCAATGCAAATTGACGCAATATTTGTTGTTATAATTTATCACGTTGTCATAATTTATAACCTCAACTCATCTTAAAACCATTCGTAATAATAAAAAAACACAACCAAAGTAAGTAATTACGTAATAAAAGAAGGTTGTACCAATCAATCAATCACGTGTCTGATTGAAACAAAGTCTGTCTGTACCTCGGGTATATATCTATCTATCCCTATCAAATTAATTTTGCGTCACGTGAGCACGTGCGCCAAGAAATAAGTTTTATAATAAATTAGATATATATATATATATATATATACTTCTATATCAACGTAGCTATACCAACGAATAACGATACAGGTCAACAAACCTTTCGCAACATGAACGTGACAACAAGTGTGACAACAAAGTAGACGGAGACAGAACGAAAATATTGACATATGAATCGATGGGTGTGAAAGAGACGGAATGATACACGTGCTTTCCTGTGACGTGGTCGAATCGCAAAAAATAGGGTGGCAACCTTCGAGAAAATTGTAGAATTTGATCGAAATCACAGACGTGCATTCGATAAAATAGAAATAGTTTTTGTGATCTGGTAATTTTAATATATTTTTTTTAAATACAACCTTTTTATTACTTGTAGAACGGACTTCGGATTTCTATAGAATTAGAATTTTATGGTTTAGAAAAATATTTGGATTTTTTAGAAACAATTTTCTTGTTGGTTTACATGCTAATAAATATAATAGATGTTTGAAACATACATCTTTTAGTTATTCGGAGAACGGAGAAGAGACCTGATACTTGATTAGAACGATAAAAAATTTATTGGTCCATTTTAATAAAAATAAATTTCTTTATTTAAAGTTCATTAGTTGACACTGACACGAATTAAGTAAGTAGGTAAGTACTATAGTAAAATGCAGAAGATATCCTACTAATATTATAAACGCGAAAGTTTGTAAACATGTATGGCTGGATGTTTGTTAATCTTTTACGTAAAAACTACTGAATGGATTTTAATGAAACTTTACAAAAATATAGCTTATACATCAGAATAACACATAGACTTCAATTTATAAACCTGCGCAGACGAAGTCGCGGGCACCAGCTAGTTAAAAATAATTTTGAGTCAAAATAAAAGATCTTCTTTTAAAAATTTGTATACCCATATCCTACGAATAAATTCGTAGCTCATATCATATTTTTCTAATAAATAAAACTTTTATGACTAATAAACATCAATTCTACGGACCTTTTGTGCAGGTTTTTCCACATTTTTGTTTCTGCCCATTTTCTTTTCTCCGAGTGACAACCCAGTATTCTCGATTCTTCTACGAAACTTCCGCTGCGATTGGTCCATTTCTCCACGTGCTCGAAAGTTCTCGACGCTCATTGGGCGAACATATAAATAGGAGTGGAACGTGACTCGCGTTCTCAGTTTAAAATTCAAAGCCGGCGGGAACAGATGTCCCGCCAACAAGTGCAAAGTGTTTTGAAAGAAAGTGTGTTTTAGTGTGGTATTATGGTGGCTATCGGTATAGATCTGGGAACTACGTATACATGTGTGGCAGTGTGGCGTCATGGCACTGTGGAAGTGATAGCTAACGATCAAGGGAACCGAACCACACCATCGTACGTCGCTTTTACGTCGACTCAGCGGCTGATCGGAGAACCGGCGAAAAACCAAGCCCCTTGCAATCCGTGGAACACAGTTTTCGCAGCAAAACGGCTGATCGGACGTAGGTACGACGATGTCGGTGTTCAGATGGACTTGCGGCACTGGCCGTTTCACGTCCTCAACGACAACGGTAAGCCTAAAATATTGGTCGAATTCAAAGGTGAAAAGAAATCTTTCGCGCCAGAGGAGATCAGCGCCATGTTACTTTTTAGGATGAAACAAGTTGCAGAGGCGTATTTAGGTGCGAAAGTAGATGATGCAGTCGTTACAGTGCCGGCGTACTTCAACGATTCGCAGCGGCAGGCTACCAGGGCGGCAGGAACTATCGCAGGTCTGAAAATCCTTCGAATTATTAACGAACCCACAGCGGCGGCTCTTGCGTACGGTCTCGACAGGAATTTGAAGGGAGAAAAGAACGTGTTAATTTATGACTTAGGAGGTGGTACTTTCGACGTTTCAGTTCTGACTATCGGCGAGGGCTCCGTCTATGAGGTGAAATCAACAGCCGGCAACACACGACTCGGTGGAGAAGACTTCGACAACCGGCTCGTTGCCTATTTCGCTGAAGATTTTAAGAAAAAGTATGGAGAAGACATCATCAAGAATGCTAAAGCTTTAAGGCGCTTAAAAACAGCATCCGAACGAGCAAAGAGATTCCTAACGTCGGCTACAGAAGCTTCAGTTGAGATTGAATCTCTTTACAACGGGATCGACTACTACGGAAGAGTTTCGAGAGCACTGTTTGAAGAATTATGCTCGGATCTCTTCAAAGATACTTTAACTCCTATAGAACATGCATTGACTGACGCTAGGATGACGAAGGATAGCATTCATGACGTCATATTAGTCGGGGGCAGCACTAGAATACCAAAAATCCAGAGCATGTTGTTGGAATACTTCAACAGGCCACTGACAACGTCCATCAACCCTGATGAAGCTGTCGCTTATGGAGCTGCGATCCAAGCCGCCATCTTAAGCGGAGAGCACCACGAGAAGATCCAAGACCTCCTGCTAGTCGACGTCGTTCCGTTGTCGTTGGGAGTAGAGACGGCCAGAGGAATGATGTACAAGGTGATCGAACGGAACACTGCTATACCTTGCCGTCAAACCAAAGATTTAACCACACTAGAAGACTACCAAAGAGCCATGACGATAGAGATTTTTGAAGGCGAAAGAGCTTTAACTAAGGACAATAATTTGTTAGGAAGTTTTGATCTGAAGAACATTCCACCAGCACCGAGAGGTGTGCCGAAAATCGACGTGACTTTCGACGTTGATGCCAACGGAATTCTCAGCGTGTCGGCTCAAGACAGGAGCACGGGGAACTGCGAAGGAGTTACTATCGACAACCAACACAGATTGAACCAGCAAGAGATATTCAAAATGATAGCAGACGCCGAACGTTTTAAAGAAGAAGATACTGAAAACAAAAGACGTTTAGAAGCCAAAAACCAACTGGAAACATACGTATACAATACAAAGCAGACTGTTAATGAGAATATCGACAAATTGTCAGAAAAAGAGAAGGTTTTCATGCAGGGTGAGTGTCAGGACGCTATGAGTTGGTTGGATTCGAACGGTGATAATACTGGGGAGGAATATGAGAGTAAAATGACTGAACTGATGAGACGTTGGTCTCGTGTGTTGTCTAAGTTTTGTAGCTTGAAGCATAAAGCGAAAAGACAGAGGAGTGAAACTCAACAACATTCACCAGAAATTGGTGAGCATGAAAGAGCTACCATCGAGGAGCTAGCAGACATAGAACATGATCTCGGATTGAGGCTTGATTTGGAAATCGCTCCCAGGCTGTGAAATAGATTTGTGTAAGTGATTTTTTTTTGTATTAAGCGTGTCTGTCTTGTATCTTCTTCTTTAAACCGTTTTTAGATTTTTGCGAACAAACGTTGTAAAACGTTGGTCGTGCTAATATAGGTACTCGTTCAGGCAACAAAATATATTTCTTTGATTTCACATTCAAATAATCAAGCAACATTTATTTCCGTCTAAATACTATAGGTATCTATGCCTATAACGATATTTAGTTGTCTTGATTTCAGTTGCATTCTTAAACATAATTGGTTGGTAAAAGGTTACATTGGCGCTGTACCAATGCTATAAGTTTTTAATTTTAGGAATTTCTTCAGCTGTGTAGCTGCGTTATAATTTTAGTATTGTTTACATTCGTCACGTATTGCACTTGTAAGTAATAAATTTTTCGGTGCCATAAATTGATCTTAAAAGTTTTGGATTCTTATGTCTTTGTTTGTCAGTACTCAGTAGTATATAAGGACTTAGAATATGTTTTACTTGCTTAAGTGGGAAGGAGGCTAGATGATAGGTAAATTTGTTGTTTTGATTGGTTCTTGTGCATTTCTTGTAAACTTTTTATCTCTGAAAAGTTTGTCTTTAATTTCCTTTTAGTCTCACGAATACATCGCAAATGGCTTAACGCCTACTTGTGCATAATTATCTTTTATTAATCATAATCTAACAATAAGTCGGTGCCATCTACCTCAATTAGAGTTTAAGATAAATATAGTTTGGGTTTAGGTTTTCAATCTGTCCATAAAAGATTTGGTTTTTAATTTTCAGCTTTTTTAGTCAACCCAAGTGGCGCAACTACAACAAAAATGCACTTGCGCGCAAAATACTGCAGGTTTATCATATGTATTTTATGTATTTTGTAATAAAATGTTATCTTCGTTATTCAACAACGAATGCCTGTGATAAAAGCAAGCTTGAAGACATCATCGTCGCGTTCATCTAAAATGTTTAGTCATTATTTTAGGTAAGGATTGTTAATTTGCTATTTTAGTACTACCTACAATGTAAAAATATGGATAAAAAATCCTGGTTGGCTGTATCCTTGATGCGGCCGGAAGGTGTACGTGGATACGTCTATGTAATTAGGTACAGTCAAGAGCACGTCAATCTCACCATCCCTCCCCCTCACACCCTTCAACTCACCTCCCTTCCCCTCACCCTTTGTCTGTCTCATCCATAGCTTGATATATACCTACGTCGTACAAAATGACTCTAGCGATGCCGTTAATTAATGCGCAGAAAATTAATCGCGGGGATGAAGTCGGTAGGTGGGGGAGGCGAGTGAATCGTTCATTGGCTCTCCGCCTGTCACACATGCGCAGAAGACTGACGTGCGTACGCTATACCAATTATTGCTACCTATCTATCTTGCGCGAATTAACCCCTAAACGAAAGCATAGACAGACGTATCCACGTCAAAAAGAGGTTTGAAATGCTTACTTACCGAACAGCAGTGTATTCGGCGTACAATTTGAGAACCTAACACTTAAGATATTTCTTTTATAGTCTAGGCAGTGAATTTTGCAGTTGTATGAGTTTTTCACAATAAATCCTACAACAGGGATTATTTGTAGTTTCTTAGAATATGTCATTCCAGCTTTAAATTTCTGGTTTTCTCCCGATAAAAGATTGAGATTTTTTTTTTAATTATTTAAATAGTCTTACTTTGGTATATCTTCCGAAGAATAATTTCTACACAGGGGATTTTTCCTGACAAGACTTTTTACTAATAAATGAAGCTAAGCTTAGAATATCTCCTCTCAATAAAAAGAGATAAAAAAAAGGAAAACAAAATGTTACGAAAAATTACTATTATGTATATACGAAATTCTACACTAGTGATCTTTTTGTAATAGTATTATAATATTGTAAAGATCAATGTCACAAGTTTTCCCTTCAGTGACTTGAGAGGTTTTTTTAAAAGTACATTTAATGCCTTTTCATGCCTACGCATTAATTCTACAGTCGGAATTTGTTTAAAACCTTACAGAGTGTTATTTTTTAAACCGAATTATAAAAATTTCTCCTATGGCGAACACGAGGAATTCCTGTAATAAAAAATAAAAACAATAGTATTAACGAGTGCATGGAGCGGGGTGCGGGCGGGGGCGGGGTGGGGCGGTCGGCGTCCGTCGGTGAGGCGGTGATGCGCGCTCGCTGTCTGTGTGAGCGACGCGACGCGGGACGTGGACGAGATAGTTTGTGGCGAATTTCCTTTTCTTACTATAGTAGAAATTACATTTAGGTAAATGGCTGAAGTAGGTACACAATGGTAAACTTTTTTTAAAACCTGTGTTACGAGTGGAGCTACGAGCGGAACCTGTAGTGCTAACAAAAATTATATTTTAGTTGCCTAAATATTGAATATACCTACCTATACTTAGGTACTTAATTTGGTAAAAACAGTTTAAATAATAGAATAGCCTCAGGTTTGGGGGGGAAACGGGAAATACGAAACCAAGCTCAAAGACGATTAGCGCGCAAGAAAGCTCATATATATTTTGTTGACCTATTTGGCTTGGGTTTTTCGATTTTCGTGTAGCCCAGCAATTATGTTCTTAAGGTGACACCCACGCCAAAACTACCGCGCAAGTGCTCGGAATTTTCAACTTAATTAATTGAAATCTACAAAAAGTGGAGACGTAATTTTTTTTATTATTACTTCAATATATTTGCTAGAAGAACATGGGGCCCAAAACACGATTTGGTAAAATTTTCTCGATAGAAAAAAAACGCAAAGTAAGCTCTAATTTCGCTTTTTTAGACATGTTTCTCAGACTAAAATCCTGAACGATTTAATTATTGTAAAATAATGGGTAATTTATTTTATGTCTACTTCTTACTCATTATATGTATAATGTACGCTTGGGATTAGTTTTTCAATATTTACATAATATCATTTAATAAAAACACTTAAACACAAAATTTGCGCACCCGCGACGCGCGGCAAAAGACATAAGTACCTACCCATAACCACCAGGCTGCAGCACGCGCTTATATAAACATTATTTCAATGGCATGACGTGCGATATTTGTGTATCTCGAAATGTACTTGCTTATTTGTGAATAGACTTCACCTTAAGTGTGTCTAGACTCCTGGCCATAATACCTACCTACCTACCTACCTAATAAATACGTTGAAACTGTGAAAGTGTTGCGTTTGCGTACGAGTAGGTAGGTAACGTTTCATTATCATAATTTAGGTAGGTAATCAATGTAATTTTATGTACACGTATAGGTGAGTAGGTAAATGTAACGCTTGAAGACATATCTTTAACTCATAGATTACAAAAAAACATTAATCACAAAATTTGCCAAAACACCGGCTATCGGCCATTTGATTTGGTTATCGACCACCCGTGTACCGGTTATCGGCCTCGTAATTCACTGTAGAAAAATGAGTCTTATTTAAGAGCTCAAAAGGTTGGTAGTAGTTTGAAAGTAAAACAATTAATTAAACCACAATTATCAATTTATTTGCTCCAAAATCAAATCGATAATAAAGGTTCAAACTAAGGTAATTTTGAATTTATCATCATCATCATATCAGCCGAAAGACGTCCACTGCTGGACATAGTCCTCCCCTTCAGATCTCCATGAGGACCGGTCCTGCGCTACTCGCATCCAGCGGCTTACCACGATCTTGACCAGATGGTTGGTCCATCTTGTGGGGGGCCTGCCTACGCTTCGTCTTCCGGTACGTGGTCGCCACTCTTTACGCCCCATCGGCCATCGGTTCGTCTTGCGATGAGCCCGCCCTGCCCACTGCCACTTTGGATTGGCAATTCTCGGGCTGTGTCAGTTGCTTGGTTTTTCTGCGGATCTCGTCATTTCTGTTACCTCCCGCGGAGAGATTCCGAGCATGGCTCTTTCCATGGCCCTTTGGGTGACTTTGAGCTTCCTGATGGCGTCCGTCGTGGGCGGCCGCGTCAGGATGTCATATTTCATCAGTAGGCAC
The DNA here is from genome assembly GCA_947532105.1 of Athrips mouffetella. NCBI lineage: Eukaryota > Metazoa > Arthropoda > Insecta > Lepidoptera > Gelechiidae > Athrips > Athrips mouffetella. The sequence continues at coordinate 12,698,144 of OX383979.1, forward strand.
TGGTCGGAGACTTTCGTCTTGGGACGCTGCGGTGTTTTGGGCGTGAGGATGTTGCGGAGCTTCCCGAGCGCTGCCCGTCCGAGTCGGGTTCGACGAGTGGCCTCTTTCTCTAAGTTGGATTTGCCCAGCTGGACTGTTTGTCCCAGGTATGCGTATTTATCGACGGTTTCGGGCGTGGAGTCTCCAACTATGGTTGGAGTGGGTGCGGCAAGGGCGTTGGATATAGTTTTCGTCTTCTCCATGTTTATTTTGGAACCCATTTGTTTTGAAGCTCTACTGATGTTGTTGAGAGTCGTGCCGAGATCTTCCAGGGTCTCAGCCATTGCGACTGTGTCGTCGGCAAATCGAAGGTGTTTCATGTACTTGCCATTGATGTTGTGTTGATGCCAAGTCCTTTCCAGTCCAGGAGTTTTGGAGCGTCTTCCAGTGCAGCGGTGAACAGTTTTGGAGATGTGACATATCCCTGTCTCACTACTCGCGACGACTGGATGGGTTTGGAGTCCTGGTCCTGGGGACGAGCTGGTATGGTGGCGTTCTTGTACGGATCCTTCATCATTTCAATGTACCGATGGTCGACTTGTCTCGTCTGGAGGGGTCGTGGCGCGGCCTACATCTCGATCGAATTGAAGGCTTTCTCGTAGTCCACAAAGCCTTCGATTCGATCGAGATGTGGGCTGTGCTGTGGTCTCTCCTGGGTTGCCAAGTCGACTATCTGTACGGGAATGCCGCTGTGTCGGTTCGTCTTCGGGCGTTTGGGAGGTTTCGCAGTATCTTTGCGTCCAGAGTGCCGCGGGGTCTCAAGACGAGGGTCTTTGACCAGTGTGTGTTGCAAGTGGTGACATCCATATGTCACCACTTGCAACACACCGGGGCGTGGCCGCTCGCGGTGGGCCTTGACTGGGGTATCAAGGTCACCCAAAGGGCTATGCTCGGAGTCTCACTGCGGGATCGATTGAGGGGGTCCGCAGAAGAACAAGAGTGGCTGACGTAGCCCTGAGAGTCGCTAGACTGGGGTGGCGGTGGGCAGGGCATCTCGCAAGAGTAATTTACGCCTGCCTTGAAACTCGTGCTCTCCAATTTCAATAAAAAAAAAAAACAAATATATGAAAATTATGAATGCCATTTATCGAACACTTATTAATTTCCACAGCCAGAAACAGGTAAATTTTTTACCAGTTTCTAATCGGTTGTGTTGTGTTAATTTCCTATGGTCGCAAATAGGTTTATTTTTTACTATTAATCGGCATATTGTATTTCCTACAGCCGGAAACAGGTGTAATGTTGACTAGTTATCGGCCGTTATTTACATGCTACGGCCGAAAACAGGTTAAATGTTGACTAGTTACCGGCCGTCTTATATTTCATACGGCCAGAAACAGGTTTGATTGTGACTAGCTATCGGCCGCCTAACATTCGGAACTTTAGAACGTCATATCTTCGAAAATAGAAGCCATATTAGTGGCCGGAATCTAGTTGTGAATACACAAAAATCTAGTTGTTTATAAATTTAATGGGATCTGAGTCAGCAACTTTAAGGTTTCCACAATAAACATAAAGAAAAAAGTCCTAAATAAAACCGGTCTCCAACCTCCCTGTCGATAACTGAATTTTGAAGAAAATGGTGAACGGGTTTACCGGCCTCCATAAATATCATAAATGATGAAAGTTTGATGAGTTTTGGGGCTTTAATATTAAAATTTAATATGTTAGGATCACACAAACCACGCCATACACCAATAGACAAACAGTCACACTTTAAAACTTACCTTGAAATTCAATCCACTTGCTATTTTTTTTGCAAAATTTTGTACAGGTCTACTCAGCAAATTTTAAAATGGCAACTGAGAGCATGGTTTTAGATTTTGGAAGCTAAGCTGTCGTATAATCTATAGTGAAGTTAGTCCGGATTGAATGGCGCGCAAATTAGAGAAAGATGGCCTATGGAACTTCTATTATTCAAAATATTGTACTAAAAGGCCGATAAGGGGTAGAGGCCGGTAAACCGGTATGCTTACCCTACTTGTTTTTTTTCTTCCGATCCGAGGCGCGTCATACATAACTTCGAAACAAATGAAATGAGAAAGAATCCTGCGGGCGGGGCGGGCGGCACGTCTAGCTATAATGCTATCCTTTTCGCAAACGGGAAGCGAGCAGTGCAATCAAGGTCACGCGCATTAGGAATATTGTTAGAAAAGTGCGTTTTTATGTAAATAATGGAATAAAAATAATTCTCTTGTAATTGACGAGCGATATTTTGTTTTTAGTAAGATTAACTGTAACTGTTTACAGATTAAAAAAAAGTTTAGGTGTAGAATTAATGTACGAGGTAAAATAATATAAAAAAGACAAAAAAAATAATAATAAATAAGTTCTACGTATGTCACCGTGGAGAAAATTTACAGGCTTACTCGAAATTACTTTTTTTAAGCTTTTCCAAAAAATCCCCACCTGTAAGAATTTGTAAGTATTATTTATTAATGATTACGTTTAAATTAATTTTATCTCTGAAAATACTTGAAAAAAACTGGAGAATTTATATTTATAGGATAAATGTTAAAGCAATTAATAAAATTATACAACATCCCTACTGTAGGATTTATTGTTTACGAGCAAGACAATATAGTTTATTTTCCCCCCTTTTTCGTTTTTGGTATGGAGGGGGGTGAAATTATTTTCCAAAGTTTTCTAACTACATCAAAATATTTTTTAGAAAAAGAAATCAGGAATGTAGGAATTAATGTGGATTTTTTATTAGAATGACCGTACTATTAAGTTATAATAGGTCTTTACCTATGAAACTGCCGAAATTTTCTTACAGATTAATGAGATCATTATTCCTATAATTCTAAAGCTATTTTTTTCACTTGTCTTATATTTGAAAGTTGACTTAAGGAATTAACGCACAAAATAAAGTTTTTATTTTTAGTTTGATATACAAAACAAAAGTCTCGAAAATTGTTCGTCTTAAATGTCGTCCGATTTCATCAATAGATTTGTCATACTTTTTTACAGATAATATTTTTCGAAAATTAAATTTAAGCTTCTGTTAGCTTCATGTCTTCCCAATCATGCTTAAAAAAATTAAAAGTTTAATATTTAATTTCTAAAAAAATGCAAAAATGTTAGTACTGAAAATTGAGTTAACCTAAAATTCGCTATACAAAACGGCAATTTCATAGGTAAAGACCTAATATTTTGTTTTGAATTGATATCACCTATCAAAATAACTAGGATTTATTAGTGGCTGAACTGGTTGAAAATTTTGTAAAATATGTCGGTAAAGCTGTCAAACCCCTTTAGTCGTACGGTCAAGCGTACGTCAGTGGTAACATTTGCAACTCTATTACCATGTCACAAAAGTCCAAAATGTTTCTACTGACGTGCTGTTGGGTATACCAGTACTATGTTATATAGTATTATGTTTGCTTGTGTCCGCCTACTGTATTTGTGGATAATTTGGTATTTTTTGTTTAATTAATGTCAGATTGATATGTTTACTTTCGATAGGTATTTAGTTATTACAAAGTAAGGCCGATATTTCACTGGGACACCATGGCGGCGCAACCAGTCGCCGCTACCAACAAAATGTATACAGCTCTATAGAGAGTTACTCACCTGGTGTCCGTTTGGTTGCGCAACCAATTTGGCGGCGCGACCTGCTCGGATGCTGGTCGCGCTACCACTCCCAGTGAAATATAGCCCTTAATACTGTGGCCGCAGGGTGTGGCGACTCTGGTGTCTTTACTGGTGTCTTTTACGGACACCACGGTGGCGCGACTGGTTGCGCCGCCATGGTGTCCCAGTGAAATATCGGCCTAAAGGTCACGTCAAGTACCTAATTCCGAGACGCGTAGAGTCAAAAAGGTTTCACGGGATCGCGGGGGAAAGGTGCGGTGCGCAGGGCAAGCTTGCGAATCATGCATTGGCTCCCCGCGAAGTACAGTCAACGACAGGTCAAGCTTGTCACTCGCAGTGAAATAAGAACGGTACAAAGTCCAATGTGTCGAGCTTAATGTGGTCTTGACTGTACCTACCAAACCTACGCGCAGCTATCCCCCCAAATAACCATAGAAACTAATTCGGCATACATTGCTCGTTGAAATAAGGATATTGGAATTAACAGAATCAATAGTCTCCCAGCAATGTATGCCCAATTGGTGTTTAGGAAGGTGTGATTGCGGCTTTACACCCCGCGACCTGTTAAAAGGGGTCTGATACTTATACCTACTGGTAATGTAAGGGACATGTTTCCAAAAATGAAAGGGCATGATCAGTCAAAATAACTGAACAACTTTTAGTGAATAAATCTTGCAGGAAATGAAAAAACATCGGCGCCTCTATACAAACTTTTCAATCAAGTTTGCAATTTTGAATGGAAAGGCCGATGTTTTTTTTTATTTCCTGAGTTTAATTCACTGAAAGTAGTTCTTTCTTTTATTTCAAATAAATCTTATATCATGGCCTCGGCCCCCCAATTTGACGTGTTAAAACGACCTTCTAACTTATACTTAGAATCCTATTTTTGGGAAAGTTGTTTACGCTAACTCAATTTCGTGTTTTAAATTACCTGCTAATGTTTGAGTTTGGATCTCATACTAAGTATGTTGAATAAATAGTTATTTAATATGCACTGTTTTATTTAAAAAAAATTGAAAGCGTTTTGGATGTTTTTTTTTACCAATCCTGTAAAAAGTAAGGTCTACTGCACGTCACTGGAAACATTTGCTACTTTATTACCATGCTTTAAAGTCCAAAGTGATTCTACAGATGTGCTGTTATGTGTAGACTATAATATAATTAAATAAATTGAACAGGGGTTTCCTAGGCCCAGATCCTATAAGCTACCAGCCAGTTGTACAAAACGTCTTAAAAGTTAAAGCTGACTCTTTTTGTTTTGTTCACATAGAAATGACAGCAATGGATTTAAAGGAACTTTAGCTTTAAATGTGTTTTGTGCACCTGGCGGTACGACTATCAAAACTAATACCTACCACACATGCCGGAAAAAGTAATTTTTCGTCTATCCACAACTAAATAACTAGGTACCTACTTCAAAACTAGGTAGGTACATAAAATTTTAATTAAGGCAAGAATTATATATACCCATTATTAATTAAAGACCCATGTGGCTTTGAAGAAACATTTTCTGGATGATAAAAAAATAAAGCTGTGTAAAAGTTCTTTAAAAGTAAATGTGAACATTTTGTCGGTAATCTAAAAATGTAAAAAAAATTTGGAATATAAGCATTTTGTGAAAATAACGCTCATATTCACTCAATCTTTTCTTACTTTAGTGTTCGCTTGTTAATTCATCATCATCATATAGGGTGACTTTTAATTAGTTCTTGATAGAAAAAAACCGGCCAAGTGCGAGTCGGACTCGCGCACCAAGGGTTCCGTACCACCACATAATCATAATTGTATTAGTTGAAATTTCAGTGAGTTAATGTGCTAGATTTTTTGAGTCCGACACGCGCTTGACCAAATTTTATTATTTGTTTTTATTTTATAGCTTATGCACTATAAACAAACCAATTTTCAAGTTTGTAAGTGTTCCCGTTTTTAAAATAGAACTAAAACAAAAATCGCCTCCTTGTCCATCCAACTTGACCCCTCTCTTATATGAATGTTCTTGAAACGGGAGCTCACTACAATTGGTTATCATTAGTTGTGAGAAAAGTTGTAATATTTAATGATTTCAGACTTTTCCCATTATTTGTACTGTGAGACCTAGCTTCTTGCCAACTTTCATAATTTTAGGTCAACGGGAAGTACCCTGTAGGTTTTGCATTTTTGCATAAATGTATGGAGATGAGGACATAAAATGCCATATCTTTTGATTTCGTCGTTGTAAAAAATTGAAATTTTCAGATCTTGTGTGGTTCATGGATCCTAATATATGGTATTAATTTCAACCTGATACCTTTACCCGTTCGTGAGATAAAGGGTCTTGACAGACAGACAGACAGACGGACAACAAAGTGATCCTATAAGGGATCCGTTTTTTTCTTTTGAGGTACGGAACCCTAAAAAGTATGAATGTACTCATGATACTGAACAACTTTCCCCAAGGAACATAGGTCGAAATACGAAAATCAAGTTTTGACCTCCCATAGAAACTGCATCAGCTGATAGCGCATTTTGTATGGGAGGTCAAATTTGGTTTTTCGTATTTCGACCTATGTTCCTTGGGAAAAGTTGTTCAGTATCATGAGTACAAGCATATCTTTTGCTATCAAGAACTAATTAAAAGTCACCCTATATAGTATGGGTTGCAAGGACCATGATCGACCTTACAAACCCTGGTATCAGAGTTGTTTGAGCCGCCAAAACCACTTCTGTGAATACACTTTTACCCTGCAGTTGCACTAATGACTCACTGCATTCTTTACGCGGTAGAGCTATGTAATGGTGTCGGAGGTACACACGGCCGCACGTCAGTAAAAAGACTTTTGGACCTTACGGCATGGTAATAGAGTTGAAAAAGTTTCTACCGACGTGCGGTTGACCGTACTTGTCGGAAACATCCGTCGCGGACCGTTCCGATGCGGAAACATTAGTGTCAGTAGGTAATTCATAGGCAGTTTCTCCTAATTTTTTTTCAGCGATAATAACAAATAAATAACCGTAGGCACGTACGTATCTAAACAAGTTCAACAACGATGAGTTTACTATGATCCTTGTTTGGTTTATTCCAACGCTTACCAACACATTTTGCAGCTATGTCAAGAGCAATCGGCTAAAGCTGTCAGAAAAAACAAGTTTGTAAAACAATGTTATTCTGTTCGTCAAAATATACTCTGGTTTTAGTTTCATGGCTGCAAATTTGATTGGTAAAAAAATTGTTTTATACAAGAGCTAACTAAGATCACTGTTGCTCAGATTTACGGCGTGTGGGAGCTACTGAAGGGTGGCCAGCACAGACAGCATGCTGCCATGATGGTAATGGCCATGCTGGGATTCTACTTCGAAGTGTCGCGACATGACCGAGACAAGTACATTCGTGTGCATATGCGCCACGTAAGACCTGGTGAGTACACTTGGTGCTTCGGAAGGCACGGTAATCGGTGAAGTTTCTTGTTACGAGTGAAATAGGATAATGACAGGCGTAGTATGATTTTTGTGCTATGTACAGTCATCATCAAAAGTCGTTGACCAAATTAGGATTATCAAAGTTACTAGAAAGCACTCCTGAGCTGTCGCGTCTCCGCCGCCCGGTTGTTGCGCTCAGATACGTTGTGGACCAAGGAGTTAGTATAGTTTATAACTCCTTGTCTAGATTATATTATTAAATGGCTAGGTATTTTAGTTATTTTGGAAATCTGAATTTGGTAATCAAGTTTTGATGCTAACCGTAAGTAAGTAGGCTTTGATTTAAAAAACAATGTCCCCCCATTTATTCATAATGCTCTTTAAATATTTTGCTGATACTATCTTTGTCACCAAGCAACTTGCAAGTGTCAAACTCGATCACATCCTACAGCCCAGAGGCACAGTAAATATATAAGCTAAAGCAGTATGGAAACTCGGGCCTTTTAAAGAACTATTCTGCGTCGGAGCGTCAGGGTTGTAACCCAGAAGTTTTGAAATAAGAATAGTATGACGAACTCAAATATCGAGTGCTTCTATCACCTGTGTTCCTTTCAGCATGTTTTCGGACCGTAAAACTAAACAACTTTCCGTAAGAAGTGAAAATACGATTTTTTTTATGTCCATTAGCATTAGAAACTGCGTCAGTCGATAGAGCGTTTTGTATGGAGGAACAATTTTTTTCGTCTTTTGACCTAGGTTCTTTAAGGAAAGTTATTCAATTTTATGGTCCTGGGACTCCTGATCGTGTCAAGTTAAAATTAAAATTTTAGCAGATAATCTTGCATAAAATGTTAAGTCAGAAGGTTAAGCCACTTAGTCGCCTTTTATTACACAAAGGCAGATAAAGACACTTAGTCGCCTTTTGTGACACAAGGGCAGATGAAGACACTTAGTCGCCTTTTATGACACAAGGGCAGATGAAGGCACTTAGTCGCCTTTTATCACGCAAGGGTAGATTAAGACACTTAGTCGCCTTTTATGACACAAGGGCAGATTAAGATACTTAGTTGCCTTTTATCGCACAAGGACAGATACATACTTATAGGGACCCTATATAATGTACCTATTTGTTTGTATCATGGTTTTTGTACCCACGACTGACTTCAGCGCGAAAACTGCTTATTTTCCTGTAGAGGTGTGTGGGTGTGCGCATGTGTGAGTGCGCCATTTTTAGACGTTTGTTAGGAGTTTCCATACTGCTTTAGCTTATATATTTACTGTGCCAGAGGTGTAATATCAGACCTTTATTTTCTTCGTGATTATGATTGACCTTTTTGTACTCTTTCGATAAGTATATTTAATATGTTGATATCACTTTTACTTTTAAAATTATTTGGATTGAAAATGTTTAATGTATGTACACTTGCACTTGGAAGGCAAAAGGGTGGATTTATATCATCCATAAAATCATACACATTGAGATCTGATATAAACATAAGACTTTAGTGCCAAAAGGTTGTATTTAGTACCTATACGAAAAATTATTGACTGTACCTCTATGTATCTAGCTAGCTGTAGGTACCTAAATGGAAGGAAAAGTTCTTCGGGCTCGTTACAGCTTCTCTGCAACCTTGTAACTAGGAACTGGCAGACTTGTGTTTTGCTACTCTGTCAATGAAGGACTACATGTTGCCGAGGGTTTCAGAGTGTTCTCATGACACGTAACTTGCACCCCAAATTTTGACCGGAAGTGGACGAAATTCTCAGACTTCCGGCAAATTTCGGATGCCAAATGTAACTGATTCTTGCTCAGCACCTTGCCATACATCTTAAGATGTTCTCATGACACGTAGGTGATTTTGTCGCGGGCTCAAGGACTACTTGGTTTACAGATAAGCTCCACCATTTCGAGAAGATACGAGACGACGCAACATTCGACCTTCCGTACGACTATAAGAGCGCGACCCACCCCGCTTGGCAGTTTTGGCGACAAATCGGTAGAACCGGCATCTCCACCGTCGCTACCTTCAAGCAACAGGTGAATTACACATCTACAACTAACACATTTTGCAGCCATAGAACCAAACAAAACAAACTACTACGAACCAGACGAACCAGAATACATTTGACGGAAAAAATAAAATTGTTTTACAAACTTGTTTTTTCTGACAGCTTTAGCTGATTACTATCGTAGCCTTGATATAGCTATATATGACGTCAGCTAAACTACATCGCTTCACAAACAAATTGGCGCCATGGTGGGAAAAAAAGAAGCGACAATAAAAACCCACGCGCTCTTTTAAATATTTTTGAATGTACAGGGTTGATACAATAAACATAAGTCAGTTTTACTAATGAACTAAATACTTTATTGTCAATAATACAAAGGTCAAATTAAATACAATTTCATAAAATTACAATTGTAACAAGTGTGTACAAGTGTAAGTCAGTTTGAATTTTGAATTAGCCTGTTAGAACCGCAGCCTAATCCCATATGATATTTTATAATAACCTTTTTTATATAATTTCTGAAGATAAACTATAGATAGGTTTTTCACGTGGATAAGTCTCTTTCGTTTGGGGGGTCACTTGGTGCAACGTGGATAGGCCCCCTGGCGGCAGTAATTGGTACTACATCGAGCTTTGGATGAGTCAGAGGGCGAGGGTGGGGGGATGGAGGTGGGTGGAAGCTCGACGTGCTCTTGCCTGTACCTACCTACATAGACGTATCCACGTGAAACTTACGACCGTATTAAAAATACAGCCAACCAGGGATTTTTTGAACAAATGACGTGAATTTTGGCGTGCCGATTTGTAATAGCGTCCCATGAACTAATTTTGACGCTTGCTATCACTGATGGTGATGATAACATTCATCATCATCATGACATCCCATGAAACGTCCACTACAGGACAGGGAACTCCCTCCAAAATTCCAGCTTTTGCTGAAACAATGTGGAGGGGAAGTACCATAGCCACCACGCTTGTTATTACGGCTGGCACCATGGACCGCGGTTGTTGGTGACCGCAGAATGCAAGATGATACGATACACAGAAGGATGCTGCTGCCCATCCTCTGGTTCATTAACCCTTAGTCGCCTCTTACGATACCTACGAGTAGAGATGAGTTGGTACTATTCTTTGCCGGCACCACACGGGGCAACATTATTTATTTAGATTTTTTTATGGTTGATGGGCTTATTCCTGACCTCGATCTAGCCCTGGGGGCAGGTGAGGTCGATGATGGAATGGAATGGGCAGGCAGAGAATTCCACTCCTTAGCCGTTCATTATTTATTCTGAGATATTAGTTCCATGTACGCTATTTCGATATACCCAAGGATATACCAAAGTGTACAGCGCCAAAATGGCGTCTAGTGTAGGCAACGAAGCAGAGTTGACCCCAACATAAATTCTTGAGGCAGATTTTATTTGACAGGATGATAAAGTATCATGAATCAAATGGAAATTCAAAATATCCAAAAAAAAAATGTTCATAAATTTTTTGTAATTTTTGTGCGGAAAAATTAAAAGTACCGATTTTTTTTGGATTTATTATAGAAGGTTTGTAAATTTAATGCGGGGGTCTTCATACAACGATCCGCTTCGTTGCCTAGACTAGTCGGTCCTATAGGAACGACTGCAACTTCACAGACGCCGATCCAGTGCACTATAAGCTTAGATTATTATAATACTAGCATAACTATAAGAATACAGTGTGACCGAAATTGGAACTAAAATGTTCCTTGAAGTTATACAGAGTGTAAGGGAAGGTGTCCCGAAAGCTGAAAGGGCATGTTCAGTCAACGAAACTGAACAACTTTACCATATAAACGTTTTTGGGACATGAAAAAAAATTTTGACCTCTATACAAACTGATGTACGGCAGTGAAAGCTGGGTATGGCAGAAGAAGCATGAAAGTAAAATTAATGCAGTAGAAATGAGAGCGTTGAGGAGTATGATTGGTGTGAAATTGAGTGACAGGATTAGAAATAGTGTGATAAGAAAACGTTGTGGCGTAAAAGAAGACGTAGTGACTAAAATTGAGAAAGGGATGCTGAGATGGTTTGGTCATGTGGAGAGGATGAATGAAGGAAGATTGACGAAAGAGATCCACAAGGCGAGAGTGAATGGAAACGTTGGAAGGGGAAGGCCTCGGCGAACGTACCAGGACCAAATTCAAGACGTTCTGAATAAAGGCCAGGTTAAAAGTACCCTAAACCGACGAGCATGTATGAAAGGATTGATGAAGGTTCAGGAAGCAAGGGAAGTATGTCAAGATCGTAGCAGGTGGAGAACTGTGGTCTCTGCCTACCCCGACGGGAACAAGGCGTGATGTTAAGTATGTATGTATGTGTACAAACTGTTCGATCAGAGAATCAGAGGAGCAATCTGTATGGAGATAATTTTTTTTTCATTTCCTTAAAATGTTTCTTTGGGAAAGTTGTTCAGTTTCGTTGACTGAACACTCCTTTTTAGTTTTCGGTACACCTCTTACCCCAGTATAAAATTTTCACGACTAGCAACGCAGTCAACTGCTTAGTATCGGGTCAAACTGTAGTATGTTTCAAATCAATGAGTAACACGTATCGCTCCGTCCCGCTCTCTCGCATAGCTCCATCCTGCTCTCCACATAGCTCAATCCTGCTGTCGTTCTAATCAAGTTACATAATTTCGACGGTATTTTTTATACGTTAGTATTATAATGTTTGTAAAAATAATTCACACCTTTTTACTCAAAATAGTGAAGTACATACATACATAACATCACGCCTCTTTCCCGTTGGGGTAGGCAGAGACCACAGTCCTCCACCTGCTACGATCTTGACATACTTCCCTTGCTTCCTGTACTTTCATCAATCCTTTCATACATGCTCGTCGGTTTAGGGTACTTTTAACCTGGCCTTTATTCAGAACGTCCTGAATTTGGTCCTGGTACGTTCGCCTAGGCCTTCCCCTTCCAACGTTTCCATTCACTCTCGCCTGGTAGATCTCTTTCGTCAATCTTCGTTCATTCATCCTCTCTACATGACCAAACCATCTCAGCATCCCTTTCTCGATTTTGGTCACTACGTCTTCTTTTAATAGTGAAGTCCAGTCTCGTAACTTACGGTCAAAACATAATCTAGTAGTTTCCTCATCAAGGCTGAATTTTGGCACAAGACCTCACCAAACCGCCGCAAAAATATACAAAAACATCCCAAACAGCATTAGGCAGTTAGAACTTTTATAATTTAACAATCAATTTAAATGTTTACTTTGTGAGAAATGTTACTATGGCGTGGCTGAATTTTTGCAAGATAATTTGTGCTGACAGCACGGCAGGGGAAAAAATCTCGCAGTCCGGTCTATTTTAATTTAATTTATTTTAATTTAACTTAATAATTTAATTTAATAATGTAATTTAATTATAATTTAATTTTATCATTTTATTTACAATTAAGTACTAACCTATTCAATAATTAGATTTTAATTAATTATTTTTTAGTAAACAACTAACCCTTTTGCAGTGCCCCTCAAGGGCGTCATATGAGATACCATTATAAGACCTTATACCTACCATGTGATTGCAAATAAATAAATATGTAATAATCTAAGGTATTTTTTTTCTAGGACCCAGATGGCTCTATAATGAAAGCGTTGGGTCAGAACCGGCAGCTGCTATCAGAACTGGATATAGTGAAAATAAATTCCGTGTATGGAATAGAATGCTTCATGAATCATCCAAAGAAAAAGGCCAAGAGGAAACCTGCAGCAGCCCCGACACGAAACAAAAAAGTAGAGAAAGAGAGTAGAGAAATAAGAGAAGAAAAAGCTAACACGCGGGAAGAAGATGAATAAAATTTTTGATTATATTTTTTTTAGTTTTATTTTTAGCTCTAGCTGTTATAAAATCATCTATTTTAAAAAGCAGTATGTATGTCGCAGGCAAATTTTATAATTCGCCGTTTCACATAATGCCTTGGAATTTAACAAATTTCCGAGAAATTTTTATATACGTCATTTTACATAACAACGCGTAATTCGTTTCTCCCTCGGCACGCTAGCTTCACTCGCTCGGCTCGTGCGTTGTGGTCGTAAGATAACCTAATTGCATTAACTGACTTAAAATGCACCAGTACCGGTCTAGCCCCGTTTACAATGTGCCGATGCTGTTTTAATACAATTTTCCGGCCATATTTGTAAACGGCCACTTTTACGATTTACCTGCGACATGTACATACAGGGTGTAAGGGACGGTGTACCGAAAACTGAAAGGGCGTGCTCAGTCAACGAAACTGAACAACTTTCCTTAAGAAACATTTTAAAGAAATATAAATAAATTTTGACACCCATACGAATTGCTCACTCTGATCGAACAGTTTGTATGGAAAAGTCATTTTTTAGTTCATTTCCTAAAGATGTTACTTTTGGAAAGTTGTTCAGTTTCGTTGACTGAGCCGCTCGTTCAGTTTTCGATACACATAAGTTTAGCATGTAACTCAGACCGAGACAACTGGACTAAGTATTTTCTCAAAGGTAAATTAGGTGAAGTGAATAAAAAAAATCATAGAGTGAAAAAATGTATGCCGCCATACATATTGGCTAGACGCCAAGGTTAGACGTTATAGTGGATTTTGAAACAAAACTACTTTTGGAAGCTAGTTTATTCTGTTTTGGTGGGTTTTGATAACTAAATGGTATAAAGGGTGTAAGGGACGGTGTACCGAAAACTGAAAGGGCGTGCTCAGTCAACGAAACTGAACAACTTTCCCAAAGAAATATATGTTGGGAAATGAAAAAAAAAATTTGACCTCTCCATACAAACTGTTCGACCAGAGTGGGCAATTTGTATGGAGGTCAAAATTTTTTCATTTCCCAACATATGTTTCTATGGAAAAGTTGTTCAGTTTCGTTGACTGAGCACGCCCTTTCAGTTTTCGGTACACTGTCCCTTACACCCTGTATATTTTGTACTTACAATATATTAGGTCTTTACCTATGAAATTGCCGTTTTGTATGGCGAATTTTAGGTAAACTCAATTTTCAGTACTAACATTTTTGCATTTTTCTTAGGAGTTATACATCTAATCTTTTTTATTTTTTTAAACATTATTGGGAAGATATTAAGCTAACAGAAGCTTAAATTTAATTTTCGAAAAATATTATCTGAAAATAAATATAACAAATCTAATGATGAAATCGGACGACATTTAAGACGAACAATTTTCAAACCTTTAATTTTATATATCAAACTAAAAATAAAAACTTTATTTTATGCGTAAATTGATAACCTTGAAGTCAACTTTCAAATATAAATCAAATGAAAAAAATAGCATTAGAATTATAGGAATTATGATCTCATTAATCTGTAAGAAAATTTCGGCAATTTCATAGGTAAAGACCTATTAGTTGATTATATTTGAGAAGAAGCTTGACTCCTCTGATGATGAGTTGTGGTCAAGACCAGAGAGAGAGAAGGTAATCACTACGTTTTAGTTAAGACGTTTTAAATATGAAAGAAAGGCTTAAATTAGTACAAAAATCACATTATTTATTTAACATAATTATTATAAAATATCTATTAATCAATTAAAAAAGAGTAATAAATTGCGTACAATGAGATGAATACGAGTATCTAAGTGAAATATACGCTTTATTTAAAAAGTGCGATCTGTAATCAGGCACTTTCAAAAATTGCATATACACTACCTTCTGAGACAACACAATTTTTTCTTTTTTCTCGTGGAATGGTATTTTTCTTACACGATCTTTTGTGGAATTCACTTACACATTTAAAACAGTCCTCAGGTTTTTCTTTTAAATTCTACGTATGGAGGTAATCCTGGACCCAGGGTGACATATCTTGAGTGTATTTCGTGGGTGGCAGATCGTATGGTATCACTAATCTCTTGGGGTTGCCAGCTTCAAGTGGAAAGAAGTCCTCGTTTATCTGAAATAAATACAGAGTACTTTAATATATCTTTGAAATTTACTAGAAGCTTTTGATTCCGGTAAAAAATCGGCCAAGTGTATGTATTGCGTGTATGGGGCCCACCTTGTATGTATGTCAGCCACCTGATATGTATGTCGGCCACCTCATGTGTAAGTCGACCACCTTATGTGTATGTCGGCCACCTTGTCTATCTGGCGGCCACCTTGCGTGTATGGCGGCCACCTTGTGTATATGGCGGCCACCTTGCGTGTATGGGGGCCACCTTGTGAGTATGGCGGCCACCTTGTGTGTATGGCGACCACCTAGTGTGTATGGCGTCCACCCTGTGTGTATGGCGTCCACCCTGTGTGTATGGCGTCCACCCTGTGTATATGGCATCCACCCTGTGTATATGGCGTCCACCCTGTGTATATGGAGGCTACCTTGTGTATATGGCGGCCACCCTGTGTACATGGCGGCCACCTTGTGTGTATGCGACCACCTTGTGTGTATGCGACCACCTTGTGTGTATAGGCCACCACTTTACATTTATTTGCCACATTGCACACGTGCAAACTTACCACAAATTGTGGCAGAAACAGCACCCCCGCTTCGTAGCTCATGATTCTCAGCGCTGCGTTGCCTTTATTGATTTGCCCCCACGCGGCCTTGCTGACGTTAGCCGACGTTAGCAAGTAGAAAGCGGCCATCTTGCCCTCTTTATTGATGCGAGTGTACGACTTTATGTGTGGCATTGCGCGGTTTCGGGCTGTGTGTGTAGCTTTCCATTGACTGAAAATTAAAAAAAACTGATAAAAATCTATTTTACATATAATACAACGTCTAACGGAATGGTGTGATAATACTAAAGGGTGTGGAATCTGCCCATGAAACTTAACAACTTTTCCCAAGTAACATAGGTCGAAATACGATTGCTGCATCTGCTGATAGTGCTGTTTGTATGGGAAGTAAAAATTGATTTTTCGTCCCATGTTCCTTAGGGCCTGGCCACATGCAGCCGGCTCGGCACCGTGGCCGGCCACCGGCGCGCCGGTGACCGGTGACGGCGCCGGTGTGTGCAGTGTGCAGTTTAGTTGGTCACCGCTTGCTGTTGGGACTTTTAGCGCCTTATAAACAATAGCAAGAGTAGAATACGAGTCTTGTAATCCATAATTAGAAATTTTTGTCACTAGTAAGTACTAGTCCGAACAGCAAGCGGTGACCAATTAAACTGCACGCAACTTTGCACTTAGGAAAGAAAAGTTGTTTAGATACATGGGCACCCTTCAGTATTATCACACCATTCCGTTACACGCTGTATATCATCGAGTAGGCATATTTGCAATCTCCTTGCTCTTTTACTTTTTTGCGTTTTTATATTTCCTTATTTACTTGATTTTGATACAGTCTGTCTTCAACTCTTGTTCTAGCATCCGCAATTGTGCTCATCTATTCCCATTAAAGTATTATCCTCATTCTCTCAGTTCTTTAGGGTTCCGTATCTAAAGGGTGCCCTATTACTAAGCCTACATTGTCTGTAGAATGGGGCTATCTCAAACCTCGAAGTGGCTTAAAAACAACCTTCTAACCCTAAACATAAAAAAAACCAACTACATTTCTTTCAGCATTTATAATAATCATCAGCCAAATCAGGATTTCAAAATAAAAATTCACGAATGTAACAACTTACATAGTAAAAATTGTAGCTGTCCTTCTATTGATAAGGTTAACCATACAAAATATCTAGGTGTACTTGTTGACCAGAGACTGTCTTGGTATCCACAAATAGAAGAGATAAATAATAGAGTCAGGAAATTTAAATGGATATTTAAATCTCTACGTCACGTGGTCCCAAAGAACATTCCTGACTCCCGAAACTCATCCAAAAATCTTCTTAATGGTATTTACGTGGCGCTGGTACAATCTGTCATTGGTTACTGTATTTCCACATGGGGTGGGACTTTTAAAACCCAGTTTCTTGAAGTAGAAAAGGCGCAGAGGGCTTTGTTGAAAGTCATGTACTTCAAGAAAATGCGTTTTCCCACAGAGACCCTGTGTACCAAATCAGTAACCTGCTATCCGTCCGTAGATGATATATCTTAAACATCATTCTAAAGACACACAAAAAACTGACATATGATCCAAGCATACTGAATAGGAGGAGGAAAGATATTGCTGTAAATGCACCTCCAACAAATACAACTTTTGCCAGTATCCAATACAGAAAACGGTCTGCCCAAATTTATAATAAGGCCAACAAAGAGTTGCAGATATATCCCAAAACCTTAAATGAGTGCAAATCGTTGTAAGATGTAATTAAGTGGCTGAAAACATTAACCTATGATGAATGTAAGGCACTATTAAAATAGCAAAACATGAAGATATATATATACACACACACACACACATTACTTTACACATTACAATCATGCTATAACATATACAGATTAGTTAACCTTAAACTTTTTTATTTTATTTTATATTTTTGTACCTCCATTACAGTTTCTTTATTTTTACTAAATAAATTTAACACTTGTTATGGAAGAGCGGAGCCTCCTGGGACAGGCATATAAAAATGCTTAAAAGGAGACTTCGTCAACTAGTTGTTATAACTAAAAATTGTTGAATGAAATAAACATTTCTGTATTTTTTTTTGTCCGTCTGACCGACCTTTAAAGGGCTGTATCTTTTAAACCGTAGAAATATTCACAGAATATTTGTTATCATGATGGACCATACAAAAAAAAAGTTAAAATATGAAGGGGGGGCGTACCCATTATCCCCATACAAGAAATGTGTTTTTTTAGGGTTCCGATACCAAAATGGTAAAAAAAGGAACCCTTATGGTGCGACTTTGTCTGTCTGTCTGTCACACCTCTATATCTTAGCAACCACTCATGCAAATTTGGAATAGTTTTAGAATATGGTTGCCCAACTTAATTGCACATGAAAGAATTTAAAAAAAATTATGATTATTAATGTACAGAAGGCCAAAATAGGGGGGGGGGGGGCAAATTTAAATTGTCGCTACTAGGTCGAAAGGGCTATCATATGAAAGGGCTTTACTTTTACATTCTAAAATATATTTTTGTATTTTTTTACGTCTCTTAGTTTTCAAGTTATAATGAAAATTTAAAAAAAAATACCATTTCTATACCCCCTTATCTCCGAAGTTTGTGAAAGGAAAAAATCTGAATTAATTACAGTTGACAGATGTCTATGTAAACATTACAGCAAAAATAAAACGATCTTTCTAAGTTAAACAGTTTTTTAGAAATCCGCAAATAACCTTTACAAACAAATTTAGTTTTGCGGTCCTAAAAATGGACTTTATTGCTTCCAAAAATACATAAATTATATCGGAACCCTCGGCGCGCGAGTCCGACTCGCACTTGACCGGTTTTTTTATTTAGCTCTACCTTAAAAACGGGAACACTTACAATCGTGAAAATTTACATGTTTATATTCATCATCATATTGTGTGGGTTGCAAGGTCAGTGACCGACCTCACAAACCGTGGTGTCAAAGTTGTTGAGCCGCCAAAGGCCTCTGACATGGCTCATTAAAGACTACATCTGAGAATAGTAGTCGGGACCAACCACGCTGGGGAGGTCGCACAAAGGGATCTTCGTTTGACAGTGTCCCCACCGGGAATCGAACCCAGAACCTCCGGGTCGAGAGCCGAGCGCTCTAACCACGGAGGCTGTTACTCAAAATTATTGAATTTACTCACTCACTACTTACTCAAAACAACAAATAATAAAAACTAGCGCTTATTTATTACACTTCTGCGCCACTCCGTGTTCTTAACTAATATAGTAGTTTAAGATACAAGTTCCGTAAGTAGGGTTATTACAAACGAGTTGACGTTTTGTAAGCCCGAGACGAAGTCGAGGGTTTACCATCGGCACGAGTTTGTCATAACCCTTACGAACGTGTATCTTACGACGTTTTTCAATACATCTGTGAGTAAACAGATATAAGTAATACACTTGGTAAAGGAACCAACCGTGGGTACTGTCAGCCTCTTGTCGATTTATGTTCTCCCGGTACTCTCCATTTTATTTCAAATATAGGTAGGTAGTCGTCACCCAAGTAAAAAGTCACCACTGTAGTATTATTACAAAATAATTTTATGATCAGAGTGTAAAAACTCCTTAGTATTATACTTTTTTTACTTACCGCATTAGTTCGGTAAGTAACTACTTACGAGCAATGTTTACGTCCTTGTAAATACGTTTTTCGAGCAAATGTATTGAAAAGGTATTTTTAGTATTTTTACCTTAGTGGTACGGAGCCCTCGATGTGCTAGTCCGACTCGCACTTGGCCAGTTTTTATTAGTCCGTTGTTTAGTTCATTTCAGGCATGATAAGGCTGGCTAAACTCAAATCTTTTGTCAGGGTCATGAAGCCGACAAATAGCCACAAATAGCCGCAGTTGTTGGTGCATAGAAGCAAGCTCCTGCCAATCTTCCGGTTCAAAATGCCTTAGTTGCCTTTTACGACACCCACATATAGAGATGGTTTGGAACTACTCTTAGCTGTAACCACACTATAAAAGTACTTACTATAAAAAGTTGTTAAGCCACGGCTGTTTGGAATGTGCTTCGGCCGCATAAGGCAAGCACCCACCGCCCAAAAGACCGTCGTGGGAATTCTGGACGTTCTCTGTAAATAAGAAAAACCGTGTTGCCAATATTGGTTTGCTATAAGAGCCTACGCGCGACGACGCGACGGTGCGATTTATTATTGTGCGGTCGTCGCGCGATCTGGGTGTCTTCTCTCAATTTTCGAAAATGAAATGAAAATGAAAATTTTATTGATAACAGTTGTTACAAGTCGTTTTGTATATAATTAAATTACATTCATTGTATAATTCTAAAATCTTAAAAATCATAAAAAAGCCAATTTTTCAACCTATTCTTGAATATTTGGTCGGAAGGTGCATCGCGCACTTCGTCTGGTATTCTGTTGTAAATAAATGGCCCACATATATATACTGATTGTTCAGTCTTCTTTAATTTATGAGCAGGTGTACGAAGGTCGTTACACTCTTTGTTGCTTCTTAGAGTGTAGTTGCTATTAATACCTTTCCTGTTAAAGTTTTGTTGGTTTTTGTAAACAAATAACGCGATCTGCTGTATCACGATGCACGGTAAGGGCATAATCTTGTACTTTTTAAAGTATTCTCGAGCGGAAACATCATCGGGGACTCGTGCTATGGCGCGAACTACGCGCTTTTGCATCCGGAATACTCTGATCCAGTCCGCGGCGCGTCCCCATAGCTCTGCACCATAGGTAAGGATTGCGTGGACTGTCGCAAAATAGCAGGCTCTGACCACGTCCGTAGAAACGGTGTACGCCAGCCGGCGCAGTCCGAAACATGCTCTTCCTAGCCTCGCACACAACTCCTCGATATGCTCGTGCCAACAAAGGCCATTGTCTATTTGAAAACCGAGCAATCGAGTCGAAGTCACCTGTTTCAGGACTACGTTACCAGCAGTTACATTCAGAGCTGATGGAGCGTGACCATTGAGACTAAACCGCATAAAGCAGGTTTTGTCTTTGTTAAGGGCCAGACCGTTTGCCGAGAACCATACGTGAAGCCTCCTCACTACCTCGCAAAGACTAGTTTCAAGCTGGGCTGCTGAATTTGCGGTGACCACGGCTGTTACGTCATCCGCATACATATATATCTGTGCACCTTCAACAGCAGCTGGCAAGTCGTTCAGGAGGATACTGAAAAGCGTGTTGGAAAGGCAAGACCCCTGCGGGACACCCATCACGCACTCCAGCTCCTCCGAAACGACGTGCCCGGAACGGTCGGCAACTATTTGTTTTCTGTTCGACATGAACGATACTATCAGCGACAGCACGGGGCCCCTAATGCCGTAGTGGCTCAGTTTGTCCTTAATCAGAGCGTGGTTGGCGGTGTCGAAAGCCCGGGACAGATCGCAGCACACGGCGGCTACATGCCTGCCCCCCTCACGCGCAGTCAGCACCTGCCACCTGCCACACCACTTCACGCACTAGGTCTGTTGTGGACCGGCCATGTCGGTACGCATACTGCCTATCTGATAGAATGCCACGAGGTACCCAGTAAGACAACAGCCTATTATTTATACCTCCACCTGCTACGATCTTGACATATTTCCCTTGCTTCCTGTACTTTCATCAATCCTTTCATACATGCTCGTCGATTTAGGGTACTTTTAACCTGGCCTTTATTCAGAACGTCCTGAATTTGGTCCTGGTACATTTCAATACTTAAGGAGGATTAATGAGTAAACAAACAACCAAAACTTCCAACGTGAAAAAAGTAGGTTTTTCTCTGTGTGTATTGTAGTAGTCAATAGTCAGTGTTTAGATTTTTTTTTCTATGCAAATGTCAGCAAATTTTACAAATTTGGAACGCCCCCAGTTAGTGTGCTGTGCTTCGACCAATATAAAGAGTTATGGACGGGCCATAAGGAACATCGTTTGAAAGTCGATCAAGTGAGTGCGCGCACTCACCTTGATTTAGTCAGTCTTCGGATGCTCAACAAGTAACACGTGTAAAAAAATAATTATCTTCCCGCCTTTCTAATAAAAGAAAGCCGTCCTTTGCTTTTCCAAAGTATTCAAATAACTCAAGAAATACGAACGAATATTTAGGCGTCACATTTCACTCGTTAGTAATTTTTTTTTTGTAAAATCTAATTATTTAATAATTTTCTAGATTCAAAATATTCGCCGGAAAAATAGCGACGCATGATTGACACGGCGGCATATCCCGACCGCTCTCGACGAACATTCGCTATCTCGCTCGCGCTACGGTGCGAGCGCGTGTTTCTATCTCTGTTAGGCGCCGTGTGTACATGTGATTAGGAAAACTGTAACTGTGGGTGTGCGTTTACATGTAATTGTCATCATCATCATAACATCCCATGAAACGTCCACTACAGGACAGGGAGCTCCCTCCAGAATTCTAGCTTTTGCTGGAAAAATGTAGAGGGGAAGTACCATAGTCACCTCGCTTGTTAGCGTTACGGCTGGCACCATGGACCGCGGTTGTAGGTGACCGCAGTAAGTAAGATGTAAGATACAGAGGAGGATGCTGCTGCCCATCCTCCAGTTAACCCTTAGTCGCCTCTTACGACACCCACGGGTATGTATGGGTTGGTACTATTCTTTGCCGGCACCACACGGGACCATGTAATTGTAGCGCGGCTTATTTTTTATTAGCGTTGTGTACGGATAAGGCCCGTCCATACTCTTTATATTGGTCGAAGGTGCTGTGAACTTATTTTGACGTATACTATCAATACGATCACATCACACCTGACAACAATGTAAAAGGTGTAAGGGTGTCGAAAACTGAAAGGAAGTGCTCAGTCAACGAAACTGAACAAATTTCCCTAAGAAAAGCTTTTGGGAAATAAATAAAATTTTTGATCTCTTCATACAAATTGCTCACTTTGATCGAATAGTTTGTATGGAGGTAATTTTTTTAATCATTTCCCAAAAATGTTTCTTTGGGAAAGTTGTTCAGTTTCGTTGACTAAGCACTCCCTTTAAGTTTCGGTGCACCGTCCATTACACCCTCCTGTTATTATCTGCTTTAGTTCCACTATTTCGATACAACTATAGTGTAAAGCGCCAACATGGCGTCAATCATAGGGCATGAATAATACCAGTAATAATATCTATTAAAATACAAAAAACTTAACTAAACTGTTTTATAAGCTGACTTACCAAGTGAAGGATAGATAAGTTTCAACTCAGCCGGCTGCGATAACATTTGAGATTGGTTTTTAATTTTTGTGAAATTGTGCAGAAAATCGCCAGTCAGCCATAACTGAAAATAAAAAAAATTGTTTTTACTTGCTAAGTTCTTGGTAAATTAGGGTACATCAAAATAATATTTTTTTTACAATAAGGTCTTTTTAGGGTTCCGTACCTCAAAATAAATAAACGGAACCCTTATAGGATCACTTTGTTGTCCGTCTGTCTGTCTGTCTGTCAAGACCCTTTTTCTCGCGAATGAGAAGAGGTATCAAGTTGAAATTGATAACGAATATTAAGGTCCATAAACCACACAAGATCTGAAAAATTCAATTTTTTACAACGACGCAATCAACAGATATGGCTTTTTATGTCCTCATCTCCATACATTTATGCAAAAAAAGCAAAACCTACAGGGTACTTCCCGTTGACCTAAAATTATGATATTTGGCAAGAAGCTAGGTCTCACAGTACAAATAAAGGGAAAAGTCTAAAATCATTAAATATTTCATTTTTTCTCACAACTAATAGTATCCAATTAAGGTGAGCTCCCGTTTCAAGAACTTTCTATAAAAGAGGGGTCAAGTTGGATGGTCACGGAGTTTTTAAAAATAAAGAGCAAAAGCTTTTAGGGTATTAGCATAAAGCGTTTCATATGGTAGATAGGTACGGAACCCTTAGGGCGCGAGTCCGACTCGCACGTGGCCGGTTTTTTTTATTGTCAATGGGCTTACTCTTGACCTCGATCTAGTCAGAGATGAGGACAGAGATGAGGTCGACGATGGCACGAGATTGCCCAGAAGGAGCCTATTTACTCGCGACTTGAATAGATTCGGGTTATATGTACGAGTAGTCTTAGTAGAATAAAATGATATTTGACCATATAGGTATTATATGGTACGAAAATAGATAGCAAAGAATTATATCGTAGCGCAAGTGGCAGGTGCTATCTTCCCGGCTTTCCTATTTATCGACTACTAGCTGGTGCCCGCGACTTCGTCTGCGCAGGTTTATAAATTGTAGCCTATGTGTTATTCTGATGTATAAGCCACCACCGCACCACACGCCGCAGGGAGAGGTTCCATCCACATCACTTGGACAATTAACGTTTCAACACAACGCGGTTTGCGCGATCATATCTCTTGCGCACATCTAGGATGTGGAACGATCTTCCCCCTGCGGTTTTCCCTGGTAGTTACGACATGGGGTCATTTAAAAAGCGGGTAAACAGACATCTCAAAGGCCGGCAACGCACTAGTACCACCCCCCAGGTGTTGCAAGTGTCAATGGGCGGCAGTGACACTTACCATCAGGTGAGCTGTCTGCTCGTTTGCCTGCTCTAACATAAACATTTAAAAAAAGCTATATTATTGTAAAGTTTCATTCAAATCTATTCAGTAGTTTTTACGTGAAAGTGTAACAAACATACATCCATCCATACTTACAAACTTTCGCGTTTATAATTTTAGTAGAATTAGTAGGATGGTCATCATCGTCACATCGTGTAGGTTGCAAGGTCGATGAACGACCTCACCAACCCTGGTGTCAGAGTTGTTGAGCCGCCAAAAGCCTCTGACATGGCTCATTAACGACTACATCCGTTGATAGTAGTCGGGACCAGGGGCTTAACATGCCTTACGAAGCACGGAATCATCTTACTTTTTGGACAATCAGGTGCAATTTCCTAGCCAAACTGTGGAGGTCGCACACATGGATTCTCGTTTGAAAGTGTCCCCACCGGGAATCGAACCCAGGACTTCCGGATCGAGTGCCGAGCGCTCTAACCACTACACCACGGAGGCACAGAATATATAATAGTAAACAAGTTTACAGAAGGCGCACTCCTTTGATCTTGGAAAAAGCCGCCTTTTTATATACCTAAACTTAGCGCGTCAAAGCTAAATTGCACCTTAACTCCACGCGTCAGGGCCCTGTTTGCAATGCAGCTTGATATACCGAGTCGATTGCCAGGGTTGACTCCAGTGTCAGCTACAATTGCTGTAATATCTATTTTATTTCATTTATTCGTCAAACTAAAATTTATCATATGTTGCTGGACTTGTACAGTCAAAAGCACGCCAAGCTTGACACTATATCAACAAATAACCTCATATTTTCTGAGTGCCGACTTATCTACATTTAGAGTAAGTATGTTTTATAAACGATACCTATTTATTAATAAAAACAATAAAAACACTTATTAGAATTAGTTGGTATCTTAAAAAAGATAAAATTTTACTTTTTCTTCGAGTTCATGCCTCCAATACACAAAATTTACTTCTGTTCCTCATTATAATTATCTAAAAACATCCCAGACTTGGAACCAAAACAAATAATAATTGTTTTATGAATGTACTTTGACACAAAGTGCGCAAAACGTATCGAACATGTAAACACCAAAAGCGTGATGATTGCCCGAAAAACATTGCGCCCGTAGGGCGCGCCGCGCGGTAGGTACTTAATTCATGCCTAGACGCGGAGTGAGACAGGCCTGACGGAGGCTGTTAGGCCGATATTTCACTGGGACACCATGGCGGCGCAACCAGTCGCCCCACCACGGTGTCCGTAACTAGACACCAGTAAAGACACCAGAGTCGCAGCAGGGTGTGCGGCCACAGTATTAAGGGCTATATTTCACTGGGAGTGGTAGCGCGACCAGCATCCGAGCAGGTCGCGCCGCCAAATTGGTTGCGCAACCAAACGGACACCAGGTGAGTAACTCTCTATAGAGCTGTATACATTTTGTTGGCAGCGGCGACTGGTTGCGCCGCCATGGTGTCCCAGTGAAATATCGGCCTTAAACAATAGTCTATATTGTGGTTCAAAACGTGTACCGTACAAGAAGGTTGAAGTAGCAGCAATTTCTGGTAAGGAGGGCGCCATAAGCGTATCCATTTCTTGCAAGGGACCTCCATACTAAAATATATGGACTTTTATTAAACCCCAAAAACGTAAAGTTGTTAGCTTTCTATCTGAGAAATATATGACTTGGGACTAATAAATGTTATTATTATTACTACAGTTTTTCTGGTAAAAATAATTATTTTGTAAAAATATCAGATCTTAAAAATCACGCACAAAATGGCTATTACGGATCATTTACGCTTCCTTTCTTGTCTTATATCATTTCACAAGTAAAAAAGATATATTTCAGTAAAGTTTAGTTGAAATATTAAAATTTTTAAACTTTGCCTAGTCGGTCGCAGCAGGATACGTTTTACACTTCAATTCCTCATACAGATTATGTGTTTGACGGAATCTATATAATTTTTACTCTGTGGTACAGTACATGACAGTACCTCGAATAATTGAGGAGAAATATTTTCTTAAAATGTATGTTAACCAAACCCTTACTTAGCGTCTTTAGTGAGCTCTGGTAAAATATTTAGTTTGAAGTAATACCTTATACCTCAGGGCAGCAGGTGCCCGTGTGGTGCCAGCAAATAATAGCACCAACCCCTCTCTACCCGTGGGTGTCGTAAGAGCCGACTAAACTACCATTTGCCAAAACCAATTACAGACAAAATTGTTTTCTAATTCGTGCTTGCCGTAAATCAAATGAGATATGGAGTGATGCTAATATTGATATGTTTTGTACTAGTGCTGTGACTATCAAAAGGGTGCTCAACAATCAATTTAATAGTACCTAGTTAATGTCTATTTTATTTCTTGTTTTTGAAACCATATTTCTTGTTTTCTTGTTATTTATGTTTTTTTTTATTTATTTCATAATCTCAGGCTTAGTATTATATTCTTCTTCCTATACTTATAAGCCTCTATAAACGCTCTGTCAAAGGATTACGAGGGCCAAACCGAAAAGATCGGGAATAGAATACTCAGGAATAAATTAGATTAAAACCTTTTTGGTTTATGACATGTAGTATTATTTCAAACACAATTCCATCATTGAATTTTTAAAAAGTAAAAGAGAAAAGAGTAGTAGCCATTTGAATTTGACAAGTCAGTGGGGAAAATGGAGCTTACGCGGGAACATTTCCGTGCCATAATTTTTCACAACTTTCGTCGAGGTTTATCTCAGAACAATGTCTCGCCGAGCTTGTTTCTGTTTATGAACTTGAAGCACCCAGTAAAACTACTATATATCGTTGGTATTCTGAGTTTCGTCGTGGACGTTCCTCTCTCGCGATAGTTCCTTCTAACCTAACACAAGATAACATCGATGCTGTGCGCCAATTAATAAAAGATGATAGACATGTGACATACGAGCAGATTCGGGCTTCTCTCAGCATTGGAATGACAGCGATTCAAACTATTTTACATGATGAACTGGGTGTCAAGAAGTTAGTTTCCCGCTGGGTGCCCCATCGTTTGACCGAGGAACAAAAGTCGGCTCGTGTTAATTGGTGTCGGTCTACTCTGCAACGGTTCAATAGAGGAAGCTCAAATGCAGTTTACAATATCGTCTCTGGTGATGAATCGTGGATTTATTCATATGAGCCCCAAAGAAAACATCAATCGGCTGTTTGGGTCTTCGAAGGCGAGGTCAAGCCAACAAAAGTTGTCCGCTCTCGTAGCGTGTCGAAAAAAATGGTCGCTTCGTTTGTATCGAAAACTGGTCATGTGGCTACGATTCCTTCACAAGAACGCAGAACGGTTACTGCTGATTGGTACACAATAGTTTGTTTGCCGGAAGTCATAAGAGAACTTCGTAAAATTAATCCGAATCGTCGCATCATTCTTCACCAGGATAATGCGAGCTCAGAGAAATTGCTGCTACTTCAACTTTCTTGTACGGATGTTATGATGATTACCTTAGGGTCCTTCCCGTAGCTTCCTATACTGCTCGCCTGGGCAATAAGAGGCCAGGACCGGTTCTCTTCAACGGGGATGCAACAGTGTTGTCTCAGCAGCGACCCCATGCGGGTCAGACCCCAATCCAGGTCGAAGTGACCTCCTGGCGCTGATGCTACTAAAAACACGCTGGAAAAAACATCAAGAATTTAAAAAAAATTAAGAAAAAAAAACAGATAGATACACACTTTTTTGTCACACACAGAACACATTAACAGTTTATTTGTTCTTTTTTTAAGTTTGCTTGTTTTGTTTGTTTTGCTTTTGTTTTGTATGTTTTTGTTGTTGTTTGTTTTTTTGTGTTTTCTTTATGTTTAAGTAATCATACAATCTATGGAAAATCACAAAATTCGCAACCACAGGCAGGATTCGAACTTGCGTGTTTACAGTCAGTACCGCAGACGCCTTAACCAACTTGGCTACCGTGAGTTCCTGCCTGATGTAATGTTTGCTACCTCTTTCTTAAGCATTCAACATTGCGTTTGTGCTGCATGATTGAATAGGTACTTGCTAGTGATTGGATATTATAACAAAAAACATCTTTATCTGCATCACCATCACATCTTGATCAGAGGTCATTGAACCCTCAAGGCGCTTCACTTCATCTTGATCTAAACTACTTTTTAGGAAAAGGTATTTTTTTATATTTTTTATACAGTCTAGAAGGATCATCGTACTTTTTTTTTACTTATTATTAACTGCACATCAAAAATACTGATTGCACATCAAAATACTGACTGTACATCAAAAATACCAAATTGTTACTCCTCAAGTGCAATACTTAAATTCACATCAAAAATAATGATTGCGCATCAAAAACTATAGGTTCGTCAGCTAAGGTTGGGTTGGGTTTAGAAATCGGAAGCCACCAAACCCATAAATTGGTAACAGAACTGAATTGGTCAACCCCGATTCCAAGCTGCCGACTCTAATGGATGGAGTTTGTTTTTATAAAGCCGGAGGAGCGGAGGGAGAGCAGCCCCCGCCCGCCGTAACAAGAGCCAGGCACCACGCGAGCCGAAGCTGCGGAGGCGAACGTGGATGCCTGGCTCTTGTTACGCAAGGGCGAAGGGGCTGCACTTCCCGCAGCTACGGAGCTGTGAAAATTCGAAATTCCTGCTTAAGAAATAGGGGTTACAATTTTTTTTTTAATTAATAGTGTTCAATCCAGGAACTTAAATTGCTGCCAAAATTTGAATATTTCGAGGTAACTATTTTACTGTGCATATTAGTATTTCTGATTAACATATGGATTTTATTTGTATTAAAATTCAAGGTATATTGATTTGCAGTTAAATACAACCCCTTTTTTTACAGCCTGTATATTTTTTTGTAGAATACTTACTTGATATGGCTGAAGTCGCACCGCTTGACCCGCTCGATGTAGAAACTGAGTTGTGGCATGTGGTAGTGGTGCAGGTATCGCAGTAACGACTTTTTGAACATCGTAGGGGAATCCCCGTCGTGCGGCATCGCTTCTGCGGGCAGTTCCGGGCACGGCGGGCTCAGCCACAGGCTGTAAAAGATACAAGGCTATTTTTTGAACTGACATCACGAATCTATTCAAGTCACGAGTGAATAGGGCTAGATCGCGGTCAAGTGTAAGCCCATCAACTATAAAAAACCATCCTTCTGCTCTTTTTGTTGAAGAAGTAAAGAATAACAACTTTTTGCTCTACGATTGTCGCAAATTCGCCCAAAAACAATTTCTTCTAGTTCCCATACAAAATGTGTTGGGTCTAGGTTTCCAAAAACTTCAGTAATTGAACAACTTTCAGAAAATGAAAAAAATCGACCTCTCCACACAGCAAACTTGATTGGACAGTTTGTACGCCGATGTTATTTTTCATTTCCTGAAAGTTGTATTACCAGAAGTTGTTCAGTTACGTTGACTGATCATGCCCCTTAAGATTTCGGTCAATTTTCGGTCAGTTTCCGGAAAACTGTCCCTTAAACCCTGTAATCTGTATATTAACCCTCAGGATTTGAATCAGTCATTGAACATACATTACATACATACATAAAATCACAGAGCCTCAAAGCCAGTTATTTTGTACGGGAAATATTTAACTGCATATCAAAAATACTGATTACACATCAAAATACTGACTGTGCATCAAAAATACCAAATTGCTACTTCTTAAGGGAAATATTTAAATGTACATCAAAAACAATGAAAACATTCAAAATCTTTAGGTTCGTTAGCTAAAGTAATATCTTACAACTACAACGCACGAGCCGAGCGAGCGAAGCGACCGAATTATGCTGCTTTTTGTAAAATGACAAATTTACGTCGACATTCACCCACTGTCCGTCTGCCCAACACTTACAATTTTATTAGCTCTAAGGCAAAGGATTTGGACATCTTTAACACTAGTATTCCCAAATTTAAAAGGATATTGTTAAAAGAAATGTCTTGATTGCTGTAGTATAAAATTGTTTATTTCTGTTTGAACTTGAGATAATTAGTAGTGTGTCTCTCTTCATAGATATTTCTTTTTTCTTTTAGTTACCATTACGAGACTGATATAGTTAGTTTTTAAGCAAGTTCCCAGTTTATTTGTTGTGAATGCAGTACGCACCTGTAATTGGCTTATGTATCAGTCAAAGTAATTGTTTTAATATGTATGCTGTTGGTGCGTCTAATAAATAAAAAACCGGCCAAGTGCGAGTCGGACTCGCGCACTGAGGGTTCCGTACCACCACATAAACATAATTGTATTAGTTGAAATTTCAGTAAGTTAATGTGCTAGATTTTTTGAGTCCGACACGCGCTTGACCAAGTTTTATTATTTGTTGTTATTTTATAGCTTATGCACTATAAACATACCAATTTTCAAGTTTGTAAGTGTTCCCGTTTTTAAAATAGAACTAAAACAAAAATCGCCTCCGCGACCATCCAACTTGACCCCTCTCTTATATGAATGTTCTTGATACGGGAGCTCAACACAATTGGTTACCATTAGTTGTGAGAAAAGTTGTAATATTTAATTATTTCAGATTTTTCCCATTATTTGTACTGTGAGACCTAGCTTCTTGCCAAATTTCATAATTTTAGGTCAACGGGAAGTACCCTGTAGGTTTTGCATTTTTGAATAAATGTATGGAGATGATTACATAAAATGCCATATCTTTTGATTGCGTCGTTGTAAAAAATTGAAATTTTCAGATCTTGTGTGGTTCATGGATCCTAATATATGGTATTAATTTCAAACTGATACCTCAACCCGTTCGTGAGATAAAGGGTCTTGACAGACAGACAGACAGACGGACAACAAAGTGATCCTATAAGGGTTCCGTTTTTTTCTTTTGAGGTACGGAACCCTAAAAATAAATAAAATAAAATGCCGCCACCGTCCGGCCTTTTGTAAAACGGCGCGTTATACGATATGGCTGCAATGTAATATATTAATAGCGATGCGTAACGAACTCAAATTGTTGCTAAAGTAATAATATTTTGCAGTAACTATTTCTCTATGCAATTAGTATTTTTTATTGGGATTGGGATTTTCTTTGATTTGTTTATTCAGATTTTTTTATTTGCAGTTTAATGACCGTCTGGTGCCGTGATGAATGAAGTCCCGTGTGGTGCCGGCAAAGAATAGTACCAATCCATACATACCCGTGGGTGTCGTAAGAGACGACTAAGGGTTATAAACTGGAGGATGGGCAGCAGCATCCTCCTTTGTATCTTACATCTTACTTACTGCGGTCACCTACAACCGCGGTCCATGGTGCCAGCCGTAACGCTAACAAGCGAGGCGACTATGGTACTTCCCCTCTACATTTTTCCAGCAAAAGCTAGAATTATGGAGGGAGCTCCCTGTCCTGTAGTGGACGTTTCATGGGATGTTATGATAAGTTAAATGACATCCATTTTGTACGACGTATACACATACTTCAGTATAGTTATGCCGTTTCTGACACACCCTGTATACGTACCCTTGCGTCCGGTTCTCCCAATCATCAACGTAGAGATTAGCCGTAGACACCACCACTCTCAGCGAGCCGTCTTCGTAGCACAGAATCATCATTTTACTGCAACAATTTCAAAAGTATAGGGTCGAAGGGTTGATGCAATAACTGATTGTTACCCAAAACGTCTTTAAAGTTAAATCTCCTTTAAATATAATGCTGTTACTTACTCTCTCTCTCTCTCTTTGGCATCAAAAAAGGTGACAGAAATAGATTAAAGGGAGCTTTAAGTTTATAAACCCTTTGTGCAACTGACAGTAAGTGTCGTAAAGTGTTAGTGGCGACACTTTGCCTCATTCAGCAGAATTCACAGCATAATGGATTAACAAAACTAGGAAAGTCTCACAAATAGATTTTTGTTTAATTGTCCCCATCGTACCGGTGTGCGAAGCGTTGGCAGGCCCCCGCAAGGTGGACCGAATATCTGGTGGCGTTCGCGGGAAGCCGCTGGATGCGAGCCAAGCAGGACCGCGAGACATGGAGATCTTTAGGGGAGGCCTATGTCACAGTAAATATATGCTAAAGCAGTATGGAAACTCGGGCCTATATATAGAACTATTCTGCGTCGGAGCGTCAGGGTTGTAACCCAGAATTTTTGAAATAAGAATAGTATGATGAACTCAAATATTGGGTGCTTCTATCAACTTTGTTCCTTTCAGCATGTTTTCAATTTTTCATGTTTTTTTTTCACACTTAGTCGCCTTTTACGACACAAGAAAAGTTAAGTCACTTAGTCGCCTTTTATGACACAAGGGCAGATTAAGATACTTAGTCGCCTTTTATCGCACAAGGACAGGGACATACTTATAGGGACCATATATGTACCTATTTGTTTGTATTATGGTTTTGGCACCCAGGACTTACTTCAGCGCGAAAACTGCTTATTTTCCTGTACCGGTGTGCGCATGTGTGAGTGCGCCAGTTTTGGACGTTTGTTAGGAGTTTCCATACTGCTTTAGCTTATATATTTACTGTGCCTACGTCCAGCAGTGGACGTCTTTCGGCTGATATGATGATGATGAGTCCCCATCGGCAATTAAAGCCAGAACCTCCGTATCGAGAGCCGAACGCAAGGTGGCTTCACCATGATTTAAAGCTAATCCCATATATTAATCGTGCAATATTTGTATACAAGGTGTAACAGAAAGGGTATATCAACCCTTTTTGCCCATGAAACTGAACAAGTTTCCCTAACGAACATAGGTCGAAATACGAAAAAAAAATTTAACCTCCCATACAAAATGCGCGATCAGCTGATTCAGTTTCTAAGGGAGGTCAAAATTTTTTTTTCGTATTTCGACCTATTTTCCTTAGGGAAAGTTGTTCAGTTTCATGGGCAGAATCACATCCTTCAGGGTTGATATACCCTTTTTTTTACACCTTGTATAAACATATTTATTTTTATGTATGTCGCAGGCAAATCGTATAATTTGCCGTTTACAAACGGCGGGCAAACTGTAATCGGTCGTCAAACTGTGAAACGGCGTCGGCAGATTCTAAACGGGTGTAAATCACTGGTGCATTTTAGGTTCGTTAGCCATGGTAAACCGATCCCAAGCAGGGATTGAGTTAGTTTACCAGAGGCTGGGTTAGTTTACCTTACGACCACAGTCCACAACGCACGAGCCGAGCCAGCGAAGTGGTGCCGCGGTAGAGGCCGGCGAATGGCAATCTGAATTAATTACAGTTGACAGTTTATGTAAACATTACAGCAAAAATAAAACGATCTTTCTAAGTTTGCACAGTTTTTAAGAAATCTGCAAATAACCTTTACAAACAAATTTAGTTTTGCGGTCCTAAAAATGGACTTTATTGCTTTCAAAAATACAAAAAGTATATCGGAACCCTCGGCGCGCGAGTCCGACTCGCACTGGACCGGTTTTTTTTAACATTGCTTGAAAATAGCGCGTTTCAGAAACCGCACAGCGAAGCTCGATGGCCCAACACTTACGTGTGATGTTTTCCGAACGGTGTCGCCATATTTACGAGGTGCGCATCAACGTTCGGCTTTTTTTGGTTTATAGTTTTCAGATCTGAGCAATCTTCTCCATATAAAATTGTTAGTTTCTTTTGACTGAAATAAAAATATAGATTTTTTTATTTTAAACATGTTTGTTTTAAATATAGTATTTTATTTTAAAATGTTCATTTCATAATATTATAAAATGAACATTTTTATGTCTGTGCCAGTGCGCCAGTGTGACCGGTATTACGCAAATTACCTATCATTTTTATCAGAATAAAATTAACTTATCATTTTCAAAATTGCTCTAAGTTTTTAACTAAATAACAATCAATCTGAACAATCTTTTGGACTAAATAACTCTTTGAACTGAACAACTATTCAAGCTGTTTTTCTTCAAACCAAAGATATTGGAAAATACACTTATAGAATTTTGTTTCTCTCATGTCAATGATATTATTAAAAGTATATATAATCATAATGTTGTATTCCCCTTAACAATCATAATACAAATTCTCACTCAAATAAAATTCTACCCGCAAACTTTCGATACGTTAGTAGTTTGTTGTTTTGTTTTTTCGCTATTGTCACACACTGAATTGTTTTGCGAAAAATTGAAAATATTCCAAAAAGTCTGCTGTCTGCTGAGCCTCTAAAAGTCACGCTGGACAAGGTGTTTTTTTTTTTACGGTAAGTGGTCACCACCGCCCATAGCACCCACTGTCTTATTTATGACATACTTTGATGCTAATAAGACAGCAAAGCGCGTTGACCACCCTGAGAACTAAGATGTTATGTCTCATGTGCCAGTAATTTCACTGGCTCGCTTATCCTTCAAACCGAAACATAGCAGTGCAAACACTGCTGCTTTAAGGAAGAAATAGGTAAGGGGACCACCCCTGGGGAACCAACTTCCCCAGACCGACTTTGAACAAAAGCCCTACAAAAAGATCTTCATTAAAAGATCTTCATTATGGACAGATAGGCAGACGCACAAATGAAATGAAAATTTAT
Organism: Athrips mouffetella; assembly: GCA_947532105.1. Classification (NCBI taxonomy): domain Eukaryota; kingdom Metazoa; phylum Arthropoda; class Insecta; order Lepidoptera; family Gelechiidae; genus Athrips; species Athrips mouffetella. The sequence goes on from OX383979.1 coordinate 12,732,619, forward strand.
TTGCATAAAACATGGTAAAAAATAGATGATCATCATTATATACATATAGTCCTCATGTCTTACCAGAAATTGGCATGCATAATAATTACATAACTAGAACATTATAAAACTCTACTGTACATTATAATAAAATCATAAAAAGAAAAAATAAATCATTAAAATTAAAATTATCATAAATGTCCTATTAAATAACTACTTTTCCATCTATTTTATCATGTCCTTAATAGTATAAAAATTGTTTTCCAATAACCATGTCAGAAGTTTCCGTTTAAATAATTTACATGGCAATAATTTAATGTTATCAGGAATAGCGTTATAGATTTTGACACCCATTGAGTTACATTGTTTTAGACACAAGGTTAGCCGAGGCACGCTGTTATAGACTAACCTGTTCTTGTGTCTTAAATTTCTGCTCTGACAATCAGAATATTTTTTAAATAAGTCCATATTATTTTTAACAAAGGTTGCTACCTCAAGAATATACAAGCATGGTAGCGGGAGAATCCGCAGTGATTTAAAAAGTGGCACACATGACTCCCGAGGTTTCTTGCCACACATTGCTCTCAGGCATCTCTTCTGGGCTATAAAGAGATCTTGGATATCTGAGGAGTTTCCCCAGATTAACAGGCCATATTTGAGCAAGGATGCCACATAGCCGTGATAAGCGGCTAGAGTCGTTTGTATTGCAGATGTGTTACGCAACCTACTTAGGACATAAACATAGCGGTGCAACTTTTCTCTAACAGCTTCTACGTGCTGTTTCCACCCCAGATTTGCATCTATAATAACACCTAAAAATTTAGTTTGGGTGACTTCTGCTATTGAAGAGCCTTTATAGTTAACATTAAGTATAACTTTCTTTTGTTGGTGTGTTCCAAATTGAATAAAATTGGTTTTTTGCAGATTGACTGTCAAATTATTTTTCACTAACCAAGTAATTATTGATTCTATAGTGTTATTTATATCCAATTCATAGCTAGTCATATTTGATTTGTCTGGAATAATCACAGAAATATCGTCTGCAAACAATATACATTTGTGGTTGGTTACCTCGGGCAAGTCATTAATGTAGAGTAAGAACAAAAGCGGTCCGAGTACACTGCCTTGCGGAACCCCACATGCATTTTCTCTGTATTTAGATCTATGAAGAACAATGTCTCCTTCATCTGATAAACTCTTAATGTCGACTGCTTGTTTTCTATTGCTAAGGTAAGAAGATAGCCATTGCAATGCGAGTCCTCTGATGCCGAGATTCTCTAATTTAAGCAGCAGTAGTTTGTGGGAAACGAAATCAAAAGCCCGGGTCATGTCGAAAAAAACTGCCGTGGTTCTTCGATGACCATTGATGTTCTCTATTACTTCTCGTACTAAATGAAAAATCGCCATTGTGGTAGATTTTTGCGGTTGGAATCCGAATTTATTTGGGTTTAAAATGTTAAATCTATCAATGAAATTTTGCAATCTTTTTTTCATTGCCCCTTCAAAAATTTTAGAAAGCACCGGAATTAAGGTAATGGGCCGATAATTTTCTATATTAATTTTTGTGCCTTTTTTATATAATGGTTTGATGATAGATATCTTTAGTAAATCCGGAAAGACTCCATTTTCTAAAGACAAGTTTATTAAGTAAGTAAGCGGCTTAACGAGCTGCTTACAGCAATATTTAATCACTTTCGTGGACAGCTCATCAAATCCCGTGGAGTTGGTATTTCTTAGTGAAACTATCAAAGATTTAATTTCGGCCTGGGTAAAAGGGATAAGGTAGATACTATTAGATAGGTTAATTTTATTGGTATTATCACAATTATTAGTATTCAAATTAGTCAAATTTATTAAATAATCATTAAATTCATTTGCAATAATTTTCGGATCATTAATTTTCTTATCATTTATTATTAATTCTGTTATTAAATGTTCGTTATTGATGTTATTTGTACAGTCTTTAATAATTTTCCATGTAGCTCTACCCTTATTTTTTGCATTATTTAATATTTTGTCATTATGTAATCTCCTAGAAACGCATATACAGCGACGCAGGAGCTTAGAATAAGCTCTATATTTCAGTTTTTTATTATTCTTATCCTTCTTTCTATTAGATTTTTCAGAATAATATTGATACCGTAAGAACCTCTTTGTTTTGCAGCTTTTAGTTAGTCCTTTTGTGATCCATTTTGGTTTAGTATAGTTATTATTAATTTTAATTTTTTTTAATGGGAAGCATATGCTATTTAGTGTAGTTAGAACATTGTGAAATTCTTTCATTGCTTTATTCACATCAGTTTCATTTAGAACTTCCACAAATGATAATTGCTCTAAACATTTACGAAATTTATTCAAGTTGGCTGGGCTATAATCTCTGACATATATGTAGTATTCAGAAATATTAATTTCTTTTTTCTGTACGGGTATATGTAAAAGTTGTGCAGTGTCATGATCCGATAAGTTTAAATGGAGTAATTCAGCCGTAGCCTCTTTATAGTTACTAATCAAGTGGTCAATACAACTGTTTATCCTCGTCGGCTTATCCACATGTAAATTAAGGTTATAGTTTTTTACTACATCTTCAAGATACCTGGAATCCTTGGACTGAACTAGTGTATTTATATTTATATCACCAGCTAATATTAATTGGCTTTTTTTATTTTTTAAATATTTAAGCAATAGCTCTTCTAGCTGCTCTAAGAATACAGTTTTGTTCGCATCTGGGGTGCAATAGAGACAAATAATGTAACAATTGTGTGATGTTAAACGTATTCCACAACATTCAAAAGTTGTGTCTCGTGTGAAATTGTTTAAATCTGTTAGTGGACTAAATTGTAGATCCTTGCTCGTTAATATACAAGTTCCACCTCTTTTTGCTTTATTTTGCCTGCAATACGTAGCCGCTGTATTAAAGCCAGTTATCTGTATACAACATTCACTGCCTTTTTTAATAAAAGTTTCAGAAAGACAGATTATGTCAGGTTTTTTACCTTCTGATTCAAGATTAGAGAGTACTATTTCTAATATATCTTGTTTTGAAATAAAACCCTGTATATTTTGATGCAGCAACCTTATATGTGATTTACTTGTACAAGAATTAGCATTCGGTTCAGAAGTGTTAGCTACGAAAAAAAGTGTTTTTTACTGTGGACTTTATATATTTTAAAGTTTGAGCTATGTCATTAAATATGACTTGTAGAGCTCGATGATTTATAGCTCTATTATCATTACGAAACATTGTCATATTATAGTTTAGATTTAAATTTGAGTCAACAAAATATGCGTAATTATTTCTAATTAAGTCTTGGTAGAGCAAATTATTGAACATTTCGACTCTGGAGTTAAACAGATCCAGGTTGTGTTTGTATGTTGGTAAACAGATAACAATATTTGTGTGTTTAATTGATAATAGAGTTTTTTTTTATACACGCAACCAGCTCATGATATTTTTTTGTTATTGTAAAATCTTCTTCGCCTATGAATATTATACAGAAGTCTTGCATGGTGAAGGAAGCAAGTTTCAATTCCAATTGCGCAATTAGCTGGATGACTCCACAGTGAGGCATCAAATAATGGCAGAACTCATACTCATCTGATAGTGTCTTTTCAGCTGCCTGTATAATCTTGCTATTTTTACTTGAACTCAGCAAACTGATTTTGCTTTTTTTCTGATTTGTCTTGCTGCAAATTAGAGGGACGACGGGGGGACTCGACGTTCCGGAGACCACATTCTCTACAATGGTTGTTGGGCCGCTTGATATAGTTGGTAGAGCCGTAGAATTTATAGGGACGACAGGAGAACTAAGCGCCGCAGTGATCACGTTCTCTACTCTGGTGGTAAGCGAAGCAGGTGGAGTCGATTCATTTATCGAAGTTTTGCTTGGCATCGTTTTATTCCTTTTTTTATTTTTGCGTTTTTTCTTCGTATTGGGGTTAGTAGTAAGACATAACTTTGCTAGTTGTCCAAATTTTTTGTTATACTTTTCCACTTCTTGCTTCAATCTATAGTTTTCTATTAGCAAATTGTCCATTTCCTGTTCCGTTGAAAGGAGTTTCCTCTCAAGAATAGACACTTTATCCTTGAGTTCTTCCAGCTCTCCTTCTTTTTGAAAAGTATGTAATTCCGGACAACTTGTATTATGCAGATTAAAGGATTTGTACTGTGAATTAGGCAGACTGCAGTCATCTTCAGTCTCTCCATCAGATTCCAAGCTGCCGGACAAGGACTCAAATGAGTTACTTGTAGTTATATTTGTGACGATAATCTCTTTTCTGCGTTGTGGGTGGTGGGCAACTTTTTCGTAGGTAGCAGTTGCTGAGGCTTCCAGCTGGATGACTGATAGATCCAGAGCTTGTAATGTGCTATCACAGTTTATTTCTTGTCGATCGGTTTTGTCGTTGCAGTTGAACTCTGCTTCTGCTACTACTGTCGAATTTGAGACTGAAGAACTGTCATTTATTACCACTATTTTAGGTTCTATAGACTGAGTAGATTGTGTTTTGTGACATAGTTTATCATTAGCAAAATTTTTTGGATTTTTTGGCGTGCTTGACTTCTTTATGCATACCATGCATTTCCATTTTAATTTCTTATCTGCATCCATGAGGAGAAAAAGTTTTGATGAGAGTCGAGAACACCCATCGAGGCATAATATTTGCTTGCATAGTCTACATTGTATAAAGTCATTTTTCTTCCCTCTTATTTTACAAACAGTGCAGCTACTAGTAATAAGTGGCATCGTGAATAATGCCCTCTATTGTGATTTTTTTTTGAAAATTTCTAGTTTCGACTTGATTCTGCTATCGTGTAGTTCCGCTACTCGACACTAGATGTTGCTCAGGTGCTTTGTGCGATGTACTTGTGTAGATGGCGTGATAAATTATTTCGACTTTTTGTAAAAGCGAAAGTGCCAGGATTTGAACTCGCGATCACTCAGCGCTTAACTTGAAAACTTAAAAAAGAGACTGGTGTGACGGGGATCGAACTCGATCGGTCTGGGGCAGTCCGCAAGTTGACGTAACAGACCGCTAAGCCATCAAGCCGCTGACAAAGTTGGCGAAATAAGGAATGACTTGAGGAGAATTATATGATGAATCATGTTTCTTGCGTGATGTCACATAAACCGGTCACTGCGCGCAGCTGACCGTAGCTGACTGGTGAGAGTCCAAAGGTCACTTTACGTTTGAATTGACAAACGGTCTATATGATAATGTTATTTCGAGTTATTTCAAAATATACACACTTGATTACAAAATATTTTTATAATTTAATAAAAGTTCACAATTTCTCACACGTTTTTAATAATTCCACTTCATAGTTTTACAGTTTTAAAGTCAAATAGATAGAATTTTAAAGCTGGTTAGGCTAGAATTTTAAAGATTTTGTTTATACACACGTAATTTTGAACTAAGGAAGTCACAAACGTTATCACTCATGATTTGTGCATTCACGAATGTTTTGTTGCAGTATTACCGAATAAATGCAAGCTAATTTAATTTTTAAAATTTTAAACACAGGAGCTAATGTTAACGTGACGGCAGCGCCATCTGGACTCCTTTATGTCAAAGATCTGTTAAATGTGTTGCCGCCACTTTCTGTTTTAGTGACAAAAAAGTTACAGCAATAGATTAGAGGACAATACACACAAGGTCATCTGATCCCAAACTAAGCAAAGCCTATGGGTACTAGAGACTGAATACTGATCATCATCATCATCGTAACTTCCCATGAAACGTCCACTACAGGACAGGGAGCTCCCTTCTAAATTTTAGCATTTCAGTTGTTGCTCTCTCCTTCCCACTCCCCACCTCCCCGCCACTACCTATACATCGCTCGTCCCCGCTCTCGGCGGCTACTAGTTGTTGCTCTTTCCTTCCCACTCCCCACCTCCCCGCCACTACCTATACATCGCTCGTCCCCGCTCCCGGCGGATACTAGTTGTTGCTCTTTCCTTCCCACTCCCCACCTCCCCGCCACTACCTATACATCGCTCGTCCCCGCTCCCGGCGGCAACTAGTTGTTGCTCTTTCCTTCCCACTCCCCACCTCCCCGCCACTACCTATACATCGCTCGTCCCCGCTCCCGGCGGCAACTAGTTGTTGCTCTTTCCTTCCCACTCCCCACCTCCCCGCCACTACCTATACATCGCTCATCCCCGCTCCCGGCGGATACTAGTTGTTGCTCTTTCCTTCCCACTCCCCACCTCCCCGCCACTACCTATTAGTTCTTACTCTTTCCTTCCCACTCCCCACCTCCCCGCCACTACCTATACATCGCTCGTCCCCGCTCCCGGCGGCAACTAGTTCTTACTCTTTCCTTCCCACTCCCCACCTCCCAGCCACTACCTATACATCGCTCGTCCCCGCTCCCGGCGGCTACTAGTTGTTGCTCTCTACTTCCCACCTCCCCGCCACTACCTATACATCGCTCGTCCCCGCTCCCGGCGGCAACTAGTTCTTACTCTTTCCTTCCCACTCCCCACCTCCCCGCCACTACCTATACATCGCTCGTCCCCGCTCCCGGCGGCAACTAGTTGTTGCTCTTTCCTTCCCACTCCCCACCTCCCCGCCACTACCTATACATCGCTCGTCCCCGCTCCCGGCGGCAACTAGTTGTTGCTCTTTCCTTCCCACTCCCCACCTCCCCGCCACTACCTATACATCGCTCATCCCCGCTCCCGGCGGCAACTAGTTCTTACTCTTTCCTTCCCACTCCCCACCTCCCAGCCACTACCTATACATCGCTCGTCCCCGCTCCCGGCGGCTACTAGTTGTTGCTCTCTACTTCCCACCTCCCCGCCACTACCTATACATCGCTCGTCCCCGCTCCCGGCGGCAACTAGTTCTTACTCTTTCCTTCCCACTCCCCACCTCCCCGCCACTACCTATACATCGCTCGTCCCCGCTCCCGGCGGCAACTAGTTGTTGCTCTTTCCTTCCCACTCCCCACCTCCCCGCCACTACCTATACATCGCTCGTCCCCGCTCCCGGCGGCAACTAGTTGTTGCTCTTTCCTTCCCACTCCCCACCACTACCTATACATCGCTCGTCCCCGCTCCCGGCGGCTACTAGTTGTTGCTCTCTACTTCCCACCTCCCCGCCACTACCTATACATCGCTCGTCCGGCTCCCGGCGGCAACTAGTTCTTACTCTTTCCTTCCCACTCCCCACCTCCCCGCCACTACCTATACATCGCTCGTCCCCGCTCCCGGCGGATACTAGTTGTTGCTCTCTCCTTCCCACTTCCCACCTCCCCGCCACTACCTATACACGGGTACAGCGGTTGCGGTCAGACTATACAGGGTGTAAAGAAAAGTACCGATTTCCCTTTAACCACATGTTCTATAAGTAGAATAAAGAACAATAAGCATGTTTAAACAACAAAAAAAGAATAAAAAAAAAACAGAAATAAAAAATTTGTATTAAAATTTAATTGTGTCAACCCTCGCGAGAGTCACAGCGCGCATGAAGGTACCTATTTTTCCTGTTTATAATTGGTGCGCCGCGCCGGGTGGGAGGAGCGTGTTGTGATTCTTAGAATAGGGTTGGCAACTTGAACTTTTTTTTTCATAGGAAGTATTTTATTTTTATGTTATTTTTTTATAATTAATATGTTCTATGTACTTTATTCTACTTACACAACATGTGGTTAAAAGGAAATCGGTACTTTTCTTTACACCCTGTAGTATCAATGTAGACTGCAAAAAAGTAAGCCCTTATACATACCTATAGCCAGCGAAGTAATATTGTGCTAATAGCCATGCTACTTCCACCATAAAGTTTATCTGTAGCGAACATTTTAGCTCCCCTAAACTAGAGTCCAGGATCTCTGAAACATTTACAAAACAGTAGTTTTTAGGGTGCCAAATGGACCCCATTACCATCTATTACTAAGTCTTTAATGTCTGTCTGTCCGTCTGACCTTTGAAAGGCTGTATACTTTGAAACATAATAGTAGTAGCTATAGTACGTCCGCATTAAGAATTCAGAAAGTCATTAATGCAAATGTAGGGTATAGGTGTGTTCACAATCGACTTAAAATGCAAAAAAATATATATATGTCGTGTATACTTCCGGGTCATGAGTACGGTTCTTGTAATGCCGAGCAATTATTTGAATAACGACTGACTTCTGAGTGGTGTGACTGAGAGTGCGCGCCCCCACAGCGCGCCCCTCCCCAGCTTCCATTTTTGGATCAGTCTACGTGCGGCAGCCGAGCGAGTTACTTGGGTCCTTACTTGTGCTAGACATTAGATCAAACTGTGTGTCTGATATGAGCCATCAGGAGAAATACGCAAGTCTGACTACAGTGAGATGAGACGCGATGTGTTGGTTAAGATGATGAGTGATTGTGGTCCAAGAGTAAGCCTTTACAGCCATATAGGACTATCGCCCATGTCTAATCACGACATATATTTATTTGTTTTTCGGTTTTTAGGTAACACACAAAGGAAACAAGAGCTTTTTTCGATGGTTTGCCTTCAGTTAGTCATTGTGCATTAGACTTTATAATTTTAAACGACCTGATTGGTTAAGGGGCTCGGCTACCAGCGGCGGAAAGCGACGACTCACTGCATTCTTACAATGAACGTACTATAGAATACGTTTTTTTTTGTTTATTCCAACATTTACCAATCTGTTTTGCAGCCATGACACTAAAACTATAGGTAGAGTATACTTATTTTTCAAAAAGAATATTCTTTTATACAAACTTGTTTTTCTGACAGCTTTATCCGATTGCTTTTGATTTAGCTGCAAAAGACATGTATACTAGTGGTTTTTTATTCCGAGATAAAACTAACAGACTTGAAATTTATATCATATAAAGGAGAATAAAAAAAAGAAAGAAGAACAACAAATATTTTTTTTTTTTGGGGCCGCCATTTTTTTATAATATTTTTTTTTTATATTGATAGTGGACTTTTTTTTAAGTACTGGCAACACCAAAGATTTGTGCGGCAAAATATTACCTTGACATTGACAGCAGGATAGCTGTATATGACGCCCGTGTGCGTGGTCAAGACAGACTGCTGTCAAAGGGTAATTTTTTTTTGTTTGTGGCAAAAGGGTAATGTTTATGAGTTTTTCAAAGTAATCATTTTTTGAAGCAGTGTGTTTCAGGGCTCCCGCTCACGACCGTATTTATAGTATTATAACAATCTAAGACCGTATTTTTGTCGGCCGATTTCTTGTATGATAATTAGAGAGGTGATCGATCAAAATAATATCGACACACGATGTCGAATGAATGAATATATTTTTTTATGTCTCGGTATTATCAAAAATGCTTCTTATGGTCATTATTTCTTAATATACAGGGTGTTAGGCTAGGATAACTATACAGGATGTTAGGGTAAGTATACAAGGTGTCAGGTTAGGATGACTACTATATGTACAGGGTTTTAGGGTAAGTATACAGGGTGTTAGGTTAGGATTGCTATACAAGATGTTAGGGTAAGTATACAGGGTGTAAGGATAGGATAAATACACAGGGTTTCAGGGTAAGTATACAGGGTGTAAGATTATGATCACCACATGTACAGAGTCTTAGGGTAATTATACAGGGTGTTAGGATAGGATAACTATACAGGGTGTTAGTGTGTTAGTGTTAGTCCTAACACCCTGTGTAGTTACACCCTGTATACTTACCCTAAGACCCTGTACATATAGTGATCCTAATCTAACAAACTGTATACGTACCCGAACATCCTGTATAGTAGTCCTAACCTAACACCCTGTATACTTACCCTCAAACCCTGTAAATATAGTGATCTTAACCTAACACCCTGTATAGTTATCCTATCCTAACACCCTGTATACTTACCCTAAAACCCTGTACATAAAGTGATACTAACCTAACATCCTGTATAGGTATCCTATCCTAACACCCTGTATACTTACCCTATGACCCTGTACATATGATGATCCTAATCTAACCCTGTATACTTATCCTTAAACCCTGTACATATAGTGATCCTATTCTAAAACCCTGTATAGTTATCCTATCCTAACACCCTGTATACTTACCCTAAGACCCTGTACATATGGTGATCCTAATCTAACACCCTGTATACTTACTTACCCTAAAACCCTGTTGTAAGTAGGGTTGTCATAGTCTAATCAGTGTTGCCAAATTCCAATCAGTGATGCCGTATTTCAATAACTTTAAAAATCAATTGTAAAAAAATGGTGGCCTATAAAAATATTCTTTCTTCACCAAAATATTATCTACTATCCTATCCACCATATGAACTTGGTTTAAACCCTGTTAATCTTCCCTCGAAATAAAAATCCAACCTCCATAGTAAAATTTTACATCTCTTTTGTTGGTAAGCGTTGGACTAAACGAAAAAAAAATGGATTATAGAAGGTTGATTACAGAATATGTGTTATGATCATGATGGCTGATATCTCAACAAAAACAATGAAAGTTGAAAGAATAAGGTGGTCCCCCTACAAGAAACTTTTTAAGGGTCATACATCAAAAGAGAAAAAAATTCAAATTTTATAAGATCACTTCTGTCTGTCAATAGTTGAAATTAATACCAAATATTAAGAGTCATCCTTTTCCTGCGTTGTACAGTCAACGACAGGTCAACCTTGACACTCGTAGTGCGACTCTAGCTCGTACGTCTATTGAAATAAGAACGGTACAAAGTCCAATGTGTCAAGCTTGAAGTGATCTTGACTGTGCGGCTTCTAAATATCTAACAATGATGAGAGAGACTTACCCAAAAACGTAATGGAATAAGGTTGATCATGAGTTTCCTTGCTATCCGTGATGGTTGTATAGAATATGTAATATGGTGCGCTACGGGCGTGTTTCTCCGCCATTCTCCCCTCTGGTCGCACCACCTTGAGGTATTGCTCTGCACGCCTAGTTGGCGGCACTATTGGCCGGTAATCTTCATCTGCAATTAAGGTGAAGTCACTTTAGAAAATCCAGGCTTTTAATCTTTTCGTATTAATTTTAGATAATAAACAATTAAATTTAAATCTAAGAAAACCAGAAATTATCCTATTTTTCATATAATCCTATACTTTTAAACAAGCAATTGAATAATATTTGTAATTGGTTTCCCGAAAACGGCTCTAACGATTTTGATAAAATTTCTATACGGGATTTTCGAGGGCGAAAAATCGATCTATTTGTTTTTCCATTCTTCAGGCATTTCTTGAAAATAGCCCGATTCAAAAACCCTACACCGCCATCTGTTGATGGGCTTTGGTTTAGATTGTACACAGCGAAGCTCAGTCGTCTAGGTATTACAAATGTCAATAACTCAACTCTCTCCAACTCTCTGCTTGCGTCTGTGTTCCTGAGTTCATATAACTCAAATATATTCAAGTCGCAAATGAATAGGCTTTTTCTGGGCAAGCTCGTTCCATTGTCGACTTCATCACTGTCCTCAGGGGTAGATCGAGGTCAAGACTAAGCCCATTGCAATTATGAAAAAAAACATGACAAAATTAAGGTAGTAGGCGGAGTACCTCTAGACTTTGATCCTTTGCTACTGTCATCAACTTTCATTCTCTCTTCTTTTTTCTCTTCTGTCTCTCTCTTTTGATTTGGAGATTTTTTATCTGGAGGTTTGCTTTCTTCCATATTTTTCACTGTCATATTATTTTCAATATTTGAATCACTGGTCTTGGACATTGTGGATGTTATTATTGTTGAAGTGACAGAAGCTGAAGTGCTTTGTGATGGTTCCTCAGTTTTTAATGCATTTGATGAGGAGCTAAAAGAAATAATATATAATTTAAGAGTTTCAGCCATTCATCATCATCATATTGAGTGGGTTTCAAGGTCGATGACCGACCTCACAAACTCTGACAATTGGCATTTGACAAAAGAGTATGATATAAGTAAACAAAATAAACATGAGGCTAATAAACAAAAAACAAACACAAAACAATAAACATGGTATTTCAAGTTTATAAAGGTGTTAAAAACATATTTCTTACCAGTTGCATTATAAACAACAATTTAAAGTAGGGCTTTCATACGTAAAAAAACAATATTACTTTTCATTGTGATACCTTTACATCTTTTGTTTGTTGATAAAGAGACTACTTACAATAAATTTCAAAAAGATTAACTATAATGAGAATTTCTGCAACTGAGAGATAAAAAGGTAAACAAACTCACACATACCTGTTTTCGCAATTTTTTATATTTTGTTTCCGAGGCTCATACAATTGTTTCTCAATTATAACTTCAAGTTGCTCTATTATGGTATGACGCTGAATTTTCAGATGATCAGGAATAACATAGTCACTATCTTTGCTTGCATCTAAGATTGATTCTACTGTAAAATCAGAAATTTATAAAAGTTTTGCAAGGGGAGAACTGTATAATAAATTTTACTAAAAGACTGGGCTGTATGGATTTAATCCTTTAAGGATGAGAAAAAATATACTCAGGTACAATATAACACTACGGTTTAAAACCTGCTCATGAGCTTTGTGTGCGGTTTTAGCGCGCTAATAGTCGGTTCAAAACTTGCTCGTATTCACTCGTTTAAGCGACGTGACGTCATCAGTGACGTCACTTTAGCGCGCTATCATTGCATACGAAAATGAGGTAGTGCAGCGTGTGCAAAACGTCAAATTCATAAGACATTTGTCATCAATCTCGTTTTCGAGAGATTTTTTTCAACTTTTTTTGGGTTTACAAATTAGAAAATCGCAAATCGTTTTTCTACTTTGTAGATTTATCCGAACACTGGAAGTGTTAAAATAAAAATCATTTTTTTGGGTTAATTAGATTTAATTATCTTATCGAATGATCATTATCTCTCAATAATTTCTTAAAACGCAAAACTAAATCAAAATTTTAATTTTTCTCAGTGACATTGACATAAGCGCGCTCTAGTCTGGTTTAAAACTGTATTCGATCGTATTCGACGAATGCACGCATATAGAAATAAACCGACTATATTCAGTGAATGTGATGTGTGCGTTGTATTCAAGAAACGAAGTGTATCTTACGCATCACTCCGTTCCTCTGTCCTGACGTCACACTGATGTCATTCTAATCAAGCTACAATTTCGTTCGACTGCAGCAAAGCAACAAAGCTGTCATGTTGCATGCTACTAAATAGTCTTCTTTTTTTTTTCTAGTCTGTACTATCCCACTGCTGGGCAAAGGCCTTCTTCTTTTAATAATTTATTTATTTTATTTTGGCTTTCAAAATTTTAAATTCAGTAAATTTTTGCTCCATATAGGTTCTACCGTATTCTTGAAGAAAGACCAGAGGTCCTATGACACAGGGTTTGCCTAGTTTAGGCTCCTGTCTTCTACATACTATAATTTTCTTAAGTAAGGCTCATTATAGCTCTATATTTTAATTCTCTTTTGCTGTATATAAATACATTTTATTTATTATTTATTAAAGCTCAGTCAGCTGAGACAACATAACCTTCAACTTTAACCTATCTTCAGATTTTGATTCATATTTGGATAATTTAGACTTACAGTGCTGATGACTGAACTCCCTGAAGTGCGCTGGGTTTCTTCTATAGCATTTGTCCCCATAGCTGCATTCTTTTTTACCTCTTTTAGGGGTATTGGAAGCTGAAATACGTAAATGAAGTGCAATCAGATTAAATACAGTTTTTACGTTGAATACATCTTGAAATATAGTATCGATGTATTTATTACCTTCCATCGGACTTTTGCGTTTGTTCACAGTGTTCATCGCGCTTCATTTAGGAAAAATATGGGAAAAAATTTCCAACAGACGGAGCGAGCACTGCACATAAACTTACTAATCTGGGGCGAGCACAACACAACATAATTTTTTTTTTGTTTCATTCGCTGTGTTCCAAATTGTACAAACGCTGCTAAAAGCGTATACAGTACTGGACAAGGACGCAACGGCAAAAGTTGAAATTATTTTTGTGTTTTAGTTTGATTAATTCTTTCATTTTATTAGAAATGGAAATGAGAGTGCTCTTGGAAGACACAGGAGAGACTGTTACTCTTTCTTTGCCTCCAGATGTTGCTCGTGCGGAAAATGCGCTGTGTTCCAAATTGTACAAACGCTGCTAAAAGCGTATAGTGCTGACGGACGGTCCAAATTGATTTTGCACGCTCACAAAGCTATCACTGCTTTAATGGCTCTAGTCAATTTGGAATGGATTTAAGCGCGCTCACGTGTTCATCTGTCAAAATGTCAGTTTTGTTTTTATTTTCTTTAACAAAGCCTAAGCTAATCCCTCAAAAATGTGCGCCAAATCCACTCTCATTTCCATTAGAGACAAACTCATTAAAATTAAAACTTGAGAAACGTCAGCTGGCTGCAAATGTGTGGGATTTTATATGTGTCAAATCGATTTTGACATTAGCGCTTTCACTGCTCCACCTATTTGACTAAAGAACTGATAGCAGAAACGATGACGTCATCAATGACGTAAGGCGGTGAAAGAGCGAGTGCTTTAGAGCACGCTTTAGGTCAATTTGGACCGACTTAAGCGCGCTCACAGTGCTCTAAAGCAGTCTGTTAGCGCAAAATGGAACGCACAGATGGTAAGTCCACTGTAATCATCAGCCTTAGGTTAGAGTAAGGGCTCCCGCACACGACCGAGTTTTTGTAGGTCCGATTATCGGGCACATTTTTCCCCCGATTTTACGACCGATTTTGTGACCGACCCAACGCACACGGGCGATAATCGGTGGCCGATTTTCTTGTATGACGAATGACGATAGGGAGGTGATCGATCAAAATAATATCGACACACGATGTCGATGATTTTATTTTTTGTTAGTGAGATAAGATTCCATGAACATATTTTTTTATAAGTCTCGGTATTATCAAAAATGCTTCTAATGGTCATTATTTGTTAATATACAGGGTGTTAGGCTAGGATACCTATACAGGATGTAAGAGTAAGTATAAAAGGTGTTAGGTTAGATCGACTAAGTACTATACATACAGGGTGCTAGGGTAAGTATACTGGGTGTCAGGTTAGGATTATTATACAGGATGTTAGGGTAAGTATACAGGATGTTAGGGTAAGTATACAGGGTGTTAGGTTAGGATAAATACACACGGTTTTAGGGTAAGTATACAGGGTGTTAGATTAGGATCACTATATGTATAGGGTCTTATGGTAAGTATACATGGTGTTAGGATAGGATAACTATACAGGGTGTTAGGTAAGGATCACTATATGTACAGGGTTTTAAAGTAAGTATACAGGGTGTTAGGTTAGGATTACTATACAGGGTGTTAGGGTAAGTATACAGGGTGTTAGATTAGGATCACTATATGTACAGAGTCATCTATACCCGTGGGTGTCGTAAGAGGTGACTAAGGGCTTATGAACCGGAGGATGGGCAGCAACAACTTTCTGTGAATCGTACGATCTTACATACTGCGGTCACCAACAACAGCGGTCGCCAGCCGCAACGCTTACATGCGTGGTGACTATGGTAAATCCCCCTCAAATTACCACGCGATTTTACTGGAGATCTGGTGGGAGCTCCCTGTCGTGCAGTGGACGCGTTTATGGGATGATATTACGATATGTACATCGTGTGGCCTGGAGCAGCGGCAAATAAAATTAATGGACCGTCCATAGGGTATCACTGATCGATTGACAGTACTTGCAGGTATCCTAAACCAATAAATTCTGCACAATAAATACAATAAACTTTTAATTCACTACCCGACTACGGCAAAGAGGAGGGTTATGATTTTGAACGGTATGTATGTATACTGGTCCTTCATAACTTCTAAACTAGTTATGGTAATTTGACAAATGAGGTACCGTTAGGAGCGTCTTGATCAACCGCTGGGTATAGTAGGTAGGACTAGGCCCGCCCCGGCTTCGCACGGGTAGATATAGTGTTTTTTTGTGTCACGGGTTACTAAAAAAGAGTAAAAACGATTTGGATTTATTTTTAATTTGGATTTATTTTTAAATTACTTAGTGGTAGGGATTTTGTGCAAAGTGCTTCTGGTGAAGTACCACCCCCTTGCCTATTTCTGCCGTGAAGCAGCAATTCTAAGGGTAAGGGAGCCAGTAAAACTACCGGCACATGAGACATATCATCTTAGTTCTCAAAGTAAGCAACGCGCTTTGCTGTCTTATTAGTTTCCAAATATCCTATACTATTAAACGTGCAATATTTGTACAGTACCTGGTCGACCGAGCTTCGCTCTATAATAGCTGCCTGAACATTAAAATATCATCGGGTGAGCAAGCTATTCTACTCGCCAACAGGTGGCGCTGTAGGTTTCTGTCTTAAAGGCGGCCCCCGAACGCTCTCTTATAGTAAATTTCATCGAAATCGTTAGAGCCGTTTTCGAGAAACAGATTGTAAACATATAGGTATATTTGTATACAAATATTGCTCGTTAAATAGTATTTTCCCAAGGAACATAGTTCGAAATACGAAAAACCAAATTTGACCTTCCATACAAAATGCGCTATCAGCTGATGCAGTTTCTATGGGAGGTCAAAAATTGATTTTCGTGGGAAAAGTTGTTCCGTTACTGATATTGATCCCTGATCTATTGGCTCTCATATTAGTACTCCCATGCAAATCACACACGGGGTGCCACAAGGCAGCATATTGGGACCTACCCTTTTTTTAGTGTACATAAATGGTTTATGCAACTTAAAACTTGCTAACTGTAAGATTATTACTTACGCAGATGACACTGTGTTGCTCTTTGCTGCTGAAAATTGGCAATCTACATATATCTCTGCACAAACTGGTTTTGATTTCGTCCGGACATGGCTAAATAATAACCTGCTGACGATAAATACCGAAAAAACGAAGGTTGTTCCTTTCTCAATTCGCAACTGGAAAGAGCAGCAGAGTATCCTAATTAATTTAAAGATTAAAGTCAATCATCCACCCGACCAGAACACCTACTTGGATACAACAAATAACATTAGATATCTCGGAATTCAAATTGATGCCAATCTAAACTTTCATCTACATCTGAGCCTTTTGTCTGGCCGCGTGAGGAAGCTTATCTTCATATTTAAACAACTTCGACATGTGGCAGACAATAACATTCTAAAAATGGTTTACTATGCACTTGGTCAATCTGTCTTGACGTATTGTATTTCTGCTTGGGGTGGTGCAGCTAAAACTCACCTCATCCAAGTAGAACGCGCTCAAAGAGTCATACTCAAAGTGGCCTATTTTAAACCATATCGCTTTCCTACTATTGACTTGTACGCATTTTGTCAGGTGCTCACCGTCAGGCAATTATTTGTTTTGCAGACCATCCTAATGCAACACAAAATAACTCCTGTTGTCGATAAATCTACAAGACGTAATCACTTGGTCGCACCTATGTCTTGCTATCCCCGCACAACCTTTAGTCATAGATTCTTTTGCTTTCTTGGCTGCTTTTTGTATAACAAAGTCCACGCCATACTTGATATAAATAACCTTAATAACTATGAATGCAAAAGACGGTTAGTTAAATGGCTACAAGGATTGCCTTATGATGAGACTGAAGCACTTCTTATCCCAATTAAGTAAACAATAATAATATGTCTTCTACTCACCCTTTTAAATAGCTTGTGCTTGGTTATGCTCTCTCCCAAACACACACACACATCCATACACACTCACATCAATAAATACACATACACATACACATATCGATACTGTTCTTTTTTCTTTTCCTTTTTATTTTATCATTGGTAATTTTGCATTCTTGTATTGTTAGGTTACTTACCGCATGCGAAATATGGTTTGTAAATTTGTAATGTTCTAGTTAGCTCCACCATATCAATATTTTATATTATAGGATCATCTTAGTTTAATTGATATTTTTCTAAGGGGTGGGGACCTGGTTACCTGTAATACAGGCCCTGATGCCTTCAACAGGAACCAGCTCTCACCAAAAACTCATAGTTACTCTAAGATTGTATACGACACTTTTTTGTACTATTGTGGTGAGAGAAATAAACATTTTTATTATTTTTATTATTATTATTTATTATTATTATCTATGTCACGCATTCAAATTACCCGGTATATATATATATTTGTAAACGGTTGCTCGAAAACGGCTCTAACGATTTCGATGAAATTTACAATTTCTCCGCGATTTAGACGGAAATCTACAGTGCTATCTGTTGGCGGGTAGAATAGCTTGCTTATCCAATGATATTTTAATGTTGTGGCGGCTAATAGAGCGAAGCTCGGTCGACCAACTACTGCCACTAATATGGGTGCTATGGGCGGTAGTGGGCACTTATCAGGTGGCCCACTGCACGTTTGCTCACTTGTAACATAAAAAAAATGGTTTAGGTTCATAAGTAATAGACAAAGCTAGATTTCTCATCATCGCATACACTCTTTGATGCTCTACCTATGGGATAAAGGCGTGATGATGCGTTTGATTAATATTAAAATAACTTTAAACATCATTAAACCAATTCCTCATAATATCTAAGAGAGCCTATACTACCTATACTTTAATTATTTGCCCCTGTTATGTACTGGACTAACGTGCCACACGTTGTAGGTACGAGTATATACCTAATCCGTTTCAAGCTATGGTTTCAAGAGTCAATGCCAACACTTACCAACACATTTTGCAGCCATAGAACCAGACAAACCACCAAGAACCAGACGAACTAGAGTATATTTGACGAAAAAAATAACATTATGTTACAAACTTGTTTTTTTTCTGACAGCTTTAGCTGATTACTATTGATCATGGTGCACAATAGCCTTGATATAGGTAGCTGCAAAATGTGTTGCTAAACTTTGGCATTGACTCGTGAAACAGATTATATTATATTCACTATTACCTACTCCAGCGCACCTAATGTACTTACGCAGAGCAACAGAGGGGTACTTGCGGTGAAGCGGGGGGAGGGGGGCGGGCATCGTAAATACGGATACGGAGCACCTTGTTTTAAAGGTTGATAACTAAACACTGGCTCTACACGTTGGCCGCGTGACCGCGGCGGCGCAGCCAACGTCTACTAAGCCCGTTTGCGTGAGTTTGCCGTTTGCGACCAACAACGCTCGCCGGCGTGCCGTCGGTTATCGGTTTTGCCACAAGCCGCAAACGGCGTTCACACGTTGGCCGTGTCCTCATTTCCAATAAGTGGAGTAGATGGACGTTTTAAGTTTTTTTTAATAAGTAAAAATAATTTCGTCTTATTTTTCAAATATGGTGCAGCTGGTAATAAAAATTAAAAGCACTGTAAAAGTACATTGCAGCGGCAGTAATAGTCTCCGCGTCTACGTCCATCTTGCTTGACAGACCTACACGCTACACCTACACACACCAACGTGTGAACGCTGTCATTAAGCTTGCCGAGCCGGCGCGGCCTACGGTTGGCCCAAAGTCTACTGGGGGCTAAAGGCTCATCCACATATTCGGCCATGACCGCCAAATATAAGCCAACACGCATGTGTAGGTATAAGGCATATACAGCGAACAAAATAACTCTTACTGTGGCGCAGAAGTCAAGAAAAGAGTCGCGGGAGTGAGCGCGGTAGTGGGAGAGGATGCGAGTGAATCGTTCATTGGCTCTCCGCCTGTCACCTATGCGCAGAAAATAAGAACCACAGAGCTCTGAAGTCCATCTACTTCTAGAGACGAATTCTTTATGTCATTCAATACAAATCAGTGTCACCATTTACTAAAACTAACACGTTTTCCTTTGAGTGCGATAAACATAGTACCATTATCGCGAGAGAGTAATATGCAAAAAACCAGTGACAGCGTCTCTATGGCAACGAATGTGTTTATGATGTGCATGCAAAATAAGCACCTAGGAACATAAATTGGAAAGTATACCTATTCAATAAGGAACCAATGTTTTTTACTATATTCGCTTCTGTGGGGGGGTGCGCGCGCAGGCGGAGTGGCCCTATCGTAGTTCTGTGGTCAGAACCAAACTTAAGGAGAGATCACACCTGGCTGAATTCAAAGACTAATTCGGCACAGTATATCACGCCCCGTGTGGTGCCGGCAAAAAATAGTACCAACCTATCTCTACCCATGGGTGTCGTAAGAGGCGACTACAGGGCTAATGAACCAGATGATACATCTCTCTTATATTCTGCGGTCACCAACAACCGCGGTCCATGGTGCCAGCCGTAACGCTAACAAGCGTGGTGACTATGATACTTCTCCTGCACATTGTTTTAGCAAAAACTGGAATTTTGGAGATAAGATAAAGATATTTATTTGCTATAGAAATATAGGGAGGGAGTTTCCTGTCCTGTAGTGGACGTTTCATGGGATGTCATGATAATATTACGATATACATCGTAATATAGTAAAGGAGCTTTTATTTTTAAGAAGATTTCTGCAACTGGCAGTAAGACGCATATTTATAGAAAAGTGCCTACGTACAGTTGACCGCACTTCAGTGGTAACACTTTGTCCATTGCGGGTCTCTGGTTTCGGGCGTCCTGTTTATGTTTTGACTGACGTGCTGTTGACCGTACCTACCTAGCTAGCTATCCAAACCTGAAACGAAACTGAAAAAAAAACAATGAAAACCGGTTGTTTCGGTTGTCACAGTCCAAAAACCGACCCTACCCGTAAATAATCCGTTCTTGAATTTTTTTTTCGTAGGTCCCTCGGGGGGTACTGGGAGTGTAAATTTAAAAAGGAGACTGAATTAGGCTCCCGTGTGTATTCGAAAAATGGTTTGTTTTTTCAAAAAAATGGTTTTTCTTGAATAACTCGGCCATTTTTGATTTCACAGTAAAACCGTACGGACAAAAATTGTAGGAAATTTGAATTTCTACAAGTTTAGTCCTTACAATTTTTCTTCAAGGATCGATATTTTTTTAAAATTAAACCTGAAAAACGCAACAAATTCAAAATATTACCATTATCTCCTATGTTCCACGTTTTACGGCATGAATAAAAAGAAACAAAGTTGTAGAAAATCAAATTCTGAACAATTTTGGTCCCTACCTTTTTTCTCCCAAAATCGATATTTTGGAAATTAAACCTGAAAAACGCGACAAATTGAAAATATTATCATTATCTCCTATGTTCCACGTTTTACGGTATGAATGAAAATAAACAAAGTTGTAGAGAATCAAATTCTGAACAATTTTGGCTCCTACCTTTTTTCCCCCAAAATTGATATTTTGGAAATGGAACCTGGAAAACGCGACCAATTCAAAATATTATCATTATCTCCTATGTTCCACGTTTTACGGCATGAATGAAGATAAACAAAGTTGTAGATAATAAAATTCTGAACAATTTTGGTTCTTACCTTTTTCCCCCCAAAATCGATATTTTGGAAATTAAACCTGAAAAACGCGACACAAATTCTAAATATTATCATTATCTCCTATGTTCCACGTTTTACGGCATGAATGAAGAGAAACAAAGTTGCAGAGAATCAAATTTTGAACAATTTTGGTTCCTACCTTTTTCCCCCAAAATCGATATTTTGGAAATTAAACCTGAAAAACGCGACACAAATTCTAAATATTATCATTATCTCTATATGTTCCACGTTTTACGGCATGAATGAAGAGAAACAAAGTTGTAGAGAATCAAATTTTGAACAATTTTGGTTCCTACCTTTTTCCCCCAAAATCGATATTTTGGAAATTAAACCTGAAAAACGCGACACAAATTCTAAATATTATCATTATCTCCTATGTTCCACGTTTTACGGCATGAATGAAGAGAAATAAAGTTGTAGAGAATCAAATTTTGAACAATTTTGGTTCTTACCTTTTTCCCCCCAAAATCGATATTTTGGAAATTAAACCTGAAGAACGCGACAAAAATTCTAAATATTATCATTATCTCCTATGTTCTACGTTTTACGGCAAGAATGAAGAGAAACAAAGTTGTAGAGAATCAAATTTTGAACAATTTTGGTTCTTACCTTTTTCCCCCCAAAATCGATATTTTGGAAATTAAACCTGAAGAACGCGACAAAAATTCTAAATATTATCATGATCTCCTATGTTCTACGTTTTACGGCAAGAATGAAGATAAAAAAGTTGTAGAGAATCAAATTTTGAACAATTTTGGTTCCTACCTTTTTCCCCCAAAATCGATATTTTGGAAATTAAACCTGAAAAACCTGACACAAATTCTAAATATTATCATTATCTCCTATGTTCCACGTTTTACGGCATGAATGAAGAGAAACAAAGTTGCAGAGAATCAAATTTTGAACAATTTTGGTTCCTACCTTTTTCCCCCAAAATCGATATTTTGGAAATTAAACCTGAAAAACGCGACACAAATTCTAAATATTATCATTATCTCCTATGTTCCACGTTTTACGGCATGAATGAAGAGAAACAAAGTTGTAGAGAATCAAATTTTGAACAATTTTGGTTCCTACCTTTTTCCCCCAAAATCGATATTTTGGAAATTAAACCTGAAAAACGCGACACAAATTCTAAATATTATCATTATCTCCTATGTTCCACGTTTTACGGCATGAATGAAGAGAAATAAAGTTGTAGAGAATCAAATTTTGAACAATTTTGGTTCTTACCTTTTCCCCCCAAAATCGATATTTTGGAAATTAAACCTGAAGAACGCGACAAAAATTCTAAATATTATCATTATCTCCTATGTTCTACGTTTTACGGCAAGAATGAAGAGAAACAAAGTTGTAGAGAATCAAATTTTGAACAATTTTGGTTCTTACCTTTTTCCCCCCAAAATCGATATTTTGGAAATTAAACCTGAAGAACGCGACAAAAATTCTAAATATTATCATTATCTCCTATGTTCTACGTTTTACGGCAAGAATGAAGAGAAAAAAGTTGTAGAGAATCAAATTTTGAACAATTTTGGTTCCTACCTTTTTCCCCCAAAATCGATATTTTGGAAATTAAACCTGAAAAACCTGACACAAATTCTAAATATTATCATTATCTCCTATGTTCCACGTTTTACGGCATGAATGAAGAGAAACAAAGTTGTAGAGAATCAAATTTCGAACAATTTTGGTTTCTACCTTTTATCCCCCAAAATCGATATTTTGGAAATTAAACCTGAAAAATGCGACACAAATTCTAAATATTATCATTTTCTCGTATGTTCCACGTTTTACGGCATTAATGAAGATAAACAAAGTTGTAGAGAATCAAATTTTGAACAATTTTAGCCCCTACCTTTTTTCCCCCAAAATTGATATTTTGGAAATGGAACCTGGAAAACGCGACAAAAATTCTAAATATTATCATTATCTCCTATGTTCCACGTTTTACAGCATAATATTTTGAATTGGTCGCGTTTTTCAGGTTTCTTTCCCAAAATATCAATTTTGGGGGGGAAAAGGTAGGTACCAAAATTGTTCAGAATTTGGCTCTCTACAACTTTGTTTCTTTTCATTCATGCCGTAAAACGTGGAACATAGGAGATAATGATAATATTTTGAATTTGTCGTGTTTTTCAGGTTTAATTTCCAAAATATCGATCCTGGAAGAAAAATTTTAAATTACAAACTTGTGGAGAATCAAATTTTCTAAAATTTTTGTCTTCATGGTTTTACTATAAATTCAAAAATGGTTGAGTTATTCAAGAAAACCCATTAAAAAAAACATTTTTCGAATAAACAGGAGCCTGATTCAGTCTACTTTTTGAATTTACACTCCCAGTCCACTCTTCCCCGAGGGCCTACGAAAAAAAACCAAGAACTGATTATTCACGGGTCATAAATGTCATAATGATTGAACTATTTGTTATTATCTCCAAGCATACAAACATATTAGAATATGATATATTATCTACTCATTAAAAATCCGGCAGTGCGAGTTTAATATTTTTTTACTAAAGTTTCTAGGACCTAGCCTAGGCACCTACCTCAGTACCTTTGTACCACAAAAGATGTAAAAACAGTATAATTACAACTACCTACAAGGTACGCACAGTAGCAAGTAAGTGTTAACAAAGCCAGTAGGTACCTATAACTTGAACCAGCGCTAAGCTACAAACCCCCGAAACCAAAGACCCGCTCAAGGTCAAAGTGTTACTACCTAACGTGCGGCTGACTGTACCTACCCACTAGCGCCGCGGTTGTTGGTCAAACAAACACAATCACTCTGATGATGACTAGGTAGGTTTAGGTTACCAAGAAGGTATATTATTATACAACTTGTAATTACCAATACGCAAAACCTCTCGGGTAGTTTTACTCGTTCTACTCATGAAACTGAACAACTTTATTGGAAATTAGAATAAAAAAATTGAGAATCGGAATTTTGTATTTTATTTTTGTTGAACAAAAGTACCACTCGAGAACCTTTGCATACATTGTATATCTCACGGAACTGTTTAATCTACAGGGTGTAAAAAAAGTTCGACTATACTTCTAAGGAGTGATTCTACATCGTATAAAATATAAAAAAATATTTTGCTTAAAAAAAGTTGTTTTAGCTCAAGAAGAAGTGAGGCACAAGGGTTAAACGACGTAGACAAGGATGTTTATTGTTATTTAATATCCACTCACTAGCACATTTCAATAAATTACTGGAATGTAATTCGGAGGAAAAACTAATTTAATGATCAAACAAATCAGAAATTAAATATTAATTAAAGTATTTTTATTTTAGTAATGTACGTACAATCACCCCTTAGAAGGATCATCCTACTTTTTTTTACATCCTGTATTTTTCATTCGTCCACGGCTGGCAATGTTGATCGTAGTGGCACGACAATTTCTGTAGGTAGGACAAGGATTTCCAATTTCTATGAGGTAGATACTTACCAAGAGGTACTTATGTAAACCTACCTAGAAAACCAAACGTGAAGCAAATCTAGAATAAAATAGGTACATAATTTTACTTATTTATCGTCGTTCATTCGTCCGGCGGAAAACAGAAAAACGTTCGGTTTTTATTTTTGTCTGAGACTTGTCTTCATACGTTGTTTATTACCTACACTACAGGAATCAAAATCTCGATGTCAATATCCATCGTGCGTGATTCAACACGCACCCCTCCCTAGCGAGTGTACGGAGCTGACTGACGAGACCGCGACGGCCGGCGACGGTGAGTCGTGTGCGTTGAAGTATAGATTTACGTATGTTCCATTTCTCACCGACAAACGGATCGGCCGTGACGGCCGATTTTATTTCTCACCGAGTTTTTGTCGGTCGTGTGCGTTGAAGTATGGCAATCAGTACATTCCATTTTTGTCCTACAAAAAATCGGTCACCGATTCTCGGTCGTGTGCGGGAGCCCTAAGAACCGTTTTGTTTGTAACTTTAAAATTTTTGTGTTACAAATGTGATTCCCATTTTTCAGACATGGACTTTCTTCGAAATTTGATATATGGAGATGGAGTAGACAGTAACCAACCCAACCAACCCGAGCCAAACAGTCCGAGTGCACAGGAGACAGAACAAGAGCAACAACAGCCTAGGGATGCTGATGGTTTGTGTTGTTTGTCTCATTTTGGCGTTTATCCTTTTTTGATACAATGGAAAAGTTATAAACTAATACCAGCTAAATCAATCATGCACAACTAAAAGGGATGGAGCCATAAGAGAGAAACAATTAGTGGTTTCTTTCACGCTGCTGCATCCCTGTCTGCTCGTCGTGCAAAATTGTTGTGCGTAGTAGAGGTGGGCGTTAAATAACGTAAATAGTTTTGATAACTATTTATTGGTGCAATAGCTTCATTACGTTATTGGCTATTGCGAAAACTATCTATCGAGCGAAACTAGTTATTTCCGAAAACCATTGAGATCGCGCGACTCAACGCGTGAATGAACGAAGCTTGATTACGGCGCGAAGTTAATTTGATTTCGATATTTGTTTAAATCTACAGTCAAAAATCCGAAAATATTCCTAATCAAACTAAATCACGTATTTCATAAAAATAACCAACACGCATTTCGGTTATTCTGATACTCGTTTTCCAAACGTGAAGCGATATTCAAAAATAAATAGTTATTAAAATAAATAGTTTCAAAAGCCGCTATCGGCTACTATAACGATAGCTAGTTTCGGTATTCCGAAAAACGAAAACGACCCACCTCTAGTGCGTAGCAGGCTTTGATACCATACCACTACAACATCAACACACACATTTACAGCACCATACTAGAAAATCCTGTACAATGGGTACCAGACACACGCAAAAACAAACACAAACAACCAAATTCAAGAACAAATGCCCAAATTTCTCATTCAGATCTCTATCCCAACCATCAATTGAAACCGGAACCTTCTTCATAGTGAGCAGCTATACTCCAGTAAAATTACGAGAGAATGTATGGCGAAACGGAAATAATTAATAATAGCGGTGATTCTTTTTCAGATCGATAGATTATATTTCTGTGTAAAGCTTTTTTATGGAATCCACCTAAATTTACTTCATTTATTTATTTATTTCGCCGTCCAAACATTAAAAAAATATGGAATTTCGGAAATAAATGTTAATAGATTATTTTTTTTATTTGCGGCTTGCTATATATTCAGAATTTCATATTATACATGAATCCACCTAAAAATATTAGCTTTTTTGTATTGTTTAACTTTTATAGCACGAAATTTAAATACAGCTTATCTTCGCAACCAAAAATAGTAATAGATCCGTTTTGCTTTCTAATAATTTAAATAGTGCTATATAATCACATTTTTGGCAAATCCAACATAAATGTTTACAAAATCATTGTAAACCAGCGATTACGAAAAACTTTTTTTTAATTTAGTATGGCATTTTTGTGAATATATATAAGAATCACTTACATTTAAAAAGGATGAGTTTAGCTCAGTTTATTGCTATTATTTTACCTCGACTTTATTGGCCCTTATATGTGAAAATAAGTGGAGATTTTATATTTTGAAATAAATTGATATTTTCAAATATATTTATGGTGGATTTTGATGCCTATATGTAAAGTATACGTTTATCTATGATATAAAGTATATAATTGTCTATTACTATTTTTGCCTTAGCTGTTATTCGAAAAAAATATTCCGCTTTAAATTTTAGGTGGATTCGTAAATATTGCGTCTTAACATCATATTTAAATACGATATACACAAAAAAGTAGCTATTAGCATTTAATGTTTTGCAAAACCGTATTTTTACTGGACTACTATACTAACTTAACCGCTACACCAAACAGGTCTTCACCCAACTCATACTTTTTCATGGAAATAGTCACAAAACGATAGGTAAAGCATTCGCAGCATGACTCTAGCGGTGACCATTAATTTGCAGAGCTTAAAAAGTCGAAGGAGTGCGCAAGCCAAATGGGGGAGTCCCGCAAAATATTTATTGGCTGTCTGCCTGTCACTCATGTACAGAATGTAACTGTCAGCGCTAGTGTTACTTTCACTACGGATTGTTTCTTGAATTCAACGCACACATCACATTCACTGAATATAGTAGGTTTATTTCTATATGCGTGCATTCGTCGAATACGATCGAATACAGTTTTAAACCAGACTAGAGCGCGCTTATGTCAATGTCACTGAGATAAATTAAAATTTTGATTTTATTTTGCGTTTTAAGAAATTATTGAGAGATAATGATTATTCGATAAGATAATTAAATCTAAAAACCCAAATGAAAGTTGAAAAAAATCTCTCGAAAACGAGATTGATGACAAATGTCTTATGAATTTGACGTTTCGCACACGCTGCACTACCTCATTTTCGTATGCAATGATAGCGCGCTAAAGTGACCTCACTGATGACGTCATGTCACGTCGCTTAAACGAGTGAATACGAGCAAGTTTTGAACCGACTATTAGCGCGCTCTAAAACCGCACACAAAGCTCATGAGCAGGTTTTAAACCGTACCGTAATTTGGGGTGAATAGGGATCCAGGGGTGATTAGGGACAAACCCGTGGAAGGTTTTTTAAGTGCCTAGCCAAGGGTCTATTCGTTTTATTATCGAGATTTTTTTGTTTTTTAAAGTAGTAGAATTATTAAAGATTATAATGGCAACACTGAATTCGGAGTGAAGTAAGCCTCTAATGAATGAAAAAGTCAGGTTAAAAAACGGTTGGTAACGAGAATGTTTGTAACTTGCAGAAACTTTGAGAAAAAACGTGGTGTTTTGACGTATTTTGGACAAATCATTAGTTAGTTTGTATCTCGGACCATTTCAACAAACGGTAAGTTCGTTTATAATCTTAATTTATTACTTTTCTAACAAAAAATAAAATTACAAGATTTTTTGAATATTATATGGGGGGAATCGGGACGCCTGCAGTATAAATAGACACGAGACTGGGGTGTATAGGGACGAGAATGGGTAAAATAGAGACGGGCAATGTATGAATAGGGATGACTTCTTAGGGTTGTCAATATAAATGTATTTAAGCTGCCCCATGTTTCATATGGTACTATTTTTATTTTACATCAAATCTCTTTTTTTGTAGACATGCCACGGACGTACGTACCAAGCAGAACCAAACCGTACAAAAAGTACGATCCTGAACAAATGCGTGCTGCAGTTAATGAATATGAAAGCAGTAGGAATAAGTCACTAAAAGAAATAGGAGCCAAATACAATATAAGCAAATCTGTGTTACACAGGCATATATCACGAATAATGAGATCTCAAGGTGGACAAAGGGCGTTAAAACAAGAAACTGAAGAATATATTATAAAATACATCAATATTTGTTCGGAGTGGGGATATCCTCTGGATACCTATGATCTAAGGATTTTAATCAAAGGATATTTAGACCGAGTCGGCATTGAAGTTAAAAAATTTAAAAACAATATGCCCGGACCAGATTTCGTTCAATGTTTTTTAAAAAGACACAAACATTTGATTTCTCCAAGAATTAGCCAGAATATAAAAAGGGCTCGGGCAGCAGTTTCACCCGAAACGATTAAGAATTATTTCACAAACCTTGAAACTTCCCTGGATGGAGTTCCTTTGTCAAATATCATCAATTATGACGAAACAAATCTGTCATATGATCCAGGGAAGAAGAAAATTATTACTAGAAGGGGAGTTAAATACCCTGAGAGGGTTATGGACCATTCAAAGTCATCCACTTCACTCATGATTGCTGCGTCAGCAGATGGTACACTTTTGCCTCCATACGTCGTTTATAAGGCTATTAATATTTATCCTACTTGGCGTCAAAATGGACCTCGTGGTTGCCGGTATAACCGAACGAAAACAGGTTGGTTTGATGGAAATGCTTTTGAGAACTGGGTAGAAACTATTGCTATGCCTTATTTCCATGATAAACCAGGTAAAAAGGTGATGATAGGAGATAATCTTTCTTCGCATCTTTCAGTGGATTTAATAAAAAAATGTAAAGAAAAAGATATATACTTCGTCTTTCTCCCAGCAAACTCCACTCATTTAACCCAACCTCTCGATGTCGCCTTCTTTAGGCCCATGAAAGCAGCTTGGAGAGAGATATTATTTCACTGGAAAAAAACTGAAGGGCGCACACAGGCAAGTGTTCCTAAAAGCAGTTTTCCGCATTTGCTAAAAAAACTACTTCAGCGACTTGAACTGAACCAGAAGAGCAACATACTAGCAGGATTTTCGAAAACTGGCATAAGCCCAATTAACAAAGAAAAGGTGCTGGAGAGTTTGCCAGGTAACAGTGTTAGAAACGAAACATGCACAGAAGAAGAGAAAAAAGCAATAGATGAAGAAATTTTAAAATTACTATCAGAAATGCGCTATGGAAATGGAGGAACTACTAAGAGAACTTCTCATGTAAAAAAGAAGCTCAATGTACAACCAGGTAAAAGCGTGGGAGAAGACAGTGACTGTGCTGAATCAGACACATCAGATACAACTTCCAGGATAAATGAACAAAATTCTGACGATTTTAACGAAGAAGACATAGAAGGGAATATCAAAGCAAATGTAATAAAACAAAATAAACAAAACCCAACCACATCAAAAAAAGAGGACTGTGGTATAAAAACGAAAAAGAAACAGACACTAAAGATGGGCCAAGGAAATGAAAAGCATATAATGGACAAAGATAACAACAAAAATACAGAAGAAAAATCGACAACTAAACAAGATAAAAGTAATGAAATACAACTTGAAAAGGATGTTTTTGACATACAGAATATGCCTATAGTTTATGAAGACAATTTTTCATTTGTGGTCGATACTCAATCAATGGACATAAATAGTAACTCGAATGTGACTTCTTCTTTAAATGATGAAAGCCAAACTACACCAACTGAACAAGTAAATGAGGATGACCAGAGCGAAGTCAAAGAAAATAGTGCCGACGAGAAACTAAAGAAACAGGAAAAAGATTTTGAAAACGTAGAAAACGTGAAGGAATCAGTAAAGTATACCAACGAAAAAAACCACGACAGCAGAACAATAAGAAAAAGAAAAGAAGGTGCTTGTAATTTAGAGGCGAAAAAAACGGAAAATGTTATTGAAGACAAAGAGAAGCAAAGTGTCAAAGGAAAAGGTATAGGCAAAAAATCTAAAACACGTGAAAAAGATTTTGAAGACATAGATGCTTCAGTAAAGAATACAAGCGAAGAAACCTACGACAGCAGAGTAAATAAAGGGGGCGCTTTTAATAAAGAAATGAAAAGAACAGATACTTTTAAAGATAAGCAAGGTGTCAAAGGAAAAGGCATAGGCAAAAAATCTAAGAAGCAGGAAAAATATAAGAATACAAGCGAGAAAAACATATATAGTATAAAAGAAGAAAGAATTTTAGATGCAGAAGCAAAAAAAAAAGAAACTTTAATAAAAGACCAGGAGAAAATAGGAAACAAAATATCGGGCACAAAAAGGAAAACATCCGTAGAAGTTGTGAAAGAAAAAAGAAGTCTTGGATGTCAAAAAAGTACACTACAGGAGAAACTGACTTTACAAAAAAGAAATGACTATGAATACCTTGATAACATGCCAATAATTTTAGCAGATACCATGACTGTTTCTGAAAATGTTACAATTGAATGTGACAACGAATGTAATGAAACATTGGATGATATCAACGAAGGACAAGCTGAAAGAGAATTTGAACCCAAAAAAAAGAAGCTGCAGATTTTATCAAATGAACCATTTAAACATACGTGTCAAATTAATACTTCTGATAATAAAAAAATACCTATTAGTACAATTATTAAAATTTCTAACAAAAAAGAGCCCAAAGCTGGCCCTAGTGGAATAAAAAGGTATTATAGAAACGATGCAGAGATCTTAAAGGATCTGATGGATTTTGATGATTGAAATTATATATTTAAGTATTTTATTTCATTTTTTTTGAATAGTCTATTTAAAAGTTATGTTTAATTACTTTTTTCACTAAGATTTAGAAGAATATTTTTGTTTTATTGTAACTACCAGTAATTATTGTTGACGTCGATAGGTTAAGTTTAATAATGTCTAATATTTACGTTGTTTTTGTAACTTTCTTTGTTATTTGAAACAGAATTTATTTTTGACTTTCTCATAAGTAAAAAGTACCTAGTGTAAGTGTAAGTACCTAGTACCTAACAAGAGAATTGATTGTTCTAGCTTTGATATTAAGTAGTTCAAGTCCTAAAACTATTGGTTAAAAAAAGTTGATTGTCTATTTTTTCCGTTGATTTTATTATTATAACATATCCTATTGTTATTATCTGAAAATTAATATTTTGAGTTTTTATTATTATTAGTGTAAGTTAATTTCTAAACTAAGTAGGAAGGTGAGCCTTCTGTTTCTTCATGATCTCAGGATATAGCATTGTCAAACCTAATAAATTAAATATGATTTGAAAAAGATTCACATTATTTTTTCGTACTACCTATCCAATTTCTATTCAAGTTTTGGTAAAAGTCTCTATTCAATTCAAATATACCTAGTTATACTAGCTTTTCCCCATTTCCCTTAACTTCCCTTCCCTTTCCTTACCTTAGCTTACCACACCTTACCTTACTTTACCTTATCACACCTTACCTTAGCTTACCACACCTTACCTTCCCTTAGCTTAGCTTAACTTACTTACCTCCCCGTCCCGTCCCGTCCCCTCCCATCCCCTTTGCAATTTGCAATATTAATTATTTAGATAATGATAATGACAAAGTCAATATTATTTATTACATGTAAATTAGAATTTATAATCTAACACTTGATAGATAAATTAATCCCAAGCTCGTTGACAACCCTGACAAATATCCCTATTTAGCCTTGTTTCGTCCCTATTTACCCCAGATCACGGGTGAAAAGGGATGACCTATAAATCGGCGATTTCTTTGAAAAATTACATTTATATATGATTTTTACTTAAAGTTTCGTAAAGAATACACCAAGACTCAAGTTTTGATAATATTTTAATAAAAATAAACGATGGGAAACCATTCCAAACTTACAACTTAAGTTTGATTTTGTCCCGATTCACCCCAAATTACGGTAGTGTTTATTCCAAAGATTTCGGACCTCCTTGCTTCGCTCGGAATAGATACCTTGCTAATTTATTTTTCTATGGGATGACATCTGCCAACATGTCCCAAATTTTTATGTCAAATCATCAATGATCACTAGGAAATATTCAAAATAACCTGTCAAATCCATAGAACGACGCCTTGACTACCTTGTGACGAATTATTTCTTTAATCCTCCTTCTAATTTAATCCTCCTCCTCCGACGAAGGGATACGGGGAAATGCTCACAAATGGATAAAATCTTATCTCGCGAACCGGCAACAATTCGTTCAGATTGACCACCTCGACTATGAATCCGGCGAGCTGAGAAGTGTGGTGTCTGATGTGGTGGTGACGAACTGGTCCATTCCGCAAGGAAGTGTGATAGGATGTCTGCTTTTCATTATCTATAATAATGAACTACCTAACATCATGAGCTCCCCATGTGTTCTATTTGCTGACGACGTCTCGTTACTATTTAAATTTGAGAAAATAGACGATACTAATACAAGCCTAGTAATTACTCTATGCGGGTACTTTCAATAAAACCAAACAATGGTTACAAGATCATAACTTACAAATAAATGAGAAAAAAACCAAAATAATACAATTCAAGCCATTTCAAAAAGTTCAACTTGATCTGAAAATTATTTCAAAAAGCTTAATTATATCGAAGAAACAAACCATTTTACATTATTAGGAATTACAATAGACACACATTTAAACTGGAAAAATCATATTGAGAAAACTAAATCCAAATTATCAAAATTTATTTTTGCTTTATCAGTGCTCAAAACAAATACCAATCGTGAGTGTGCGCTGTCAGCCTACTACGCGTACGCTTACTCTTGGCTGCGATATGGCGTGATGTTGTGGGGCCACAGCACAGAAGCTAATGACCTCCTGATCTTGCAGAAGAAGTGTCTTCGTATTATTTACAATATCCGTTCAAGAGATTCATGTCGACCTTATTTTATTACAGAAAAACACCTTACATTACCCTCTTTGTATATATTGGAGACTGCCATGTTCGTGAGACAACATATTGGCCTGTTTGAATTTGTAAAAAGCGACCGCAGGAAAACTAAACTTGTCCCTCCAACTGCCAGGCTAGAGATGTTCCGTAACAGCCCACTATACAGATGCATACAAATTTATAATAAAATCCCAGATTCGATTAAACTGACAGATAACGAAAAAACATTTAAAAAGACACTTAAAACTGTATTGACTAGTAAAGCCTATTCTAAAATTAATGATTTTTTGACAGATAAGAATATTTGTTAAATATCTTTTCTGTAGGTATATAATTTTAACATAGGTAATAAACATATTATGTTAGCGTTAATTTCTGTTATGTTATATTTTTTTAATGTACTAAGATAGTGAATAAGTACTTAAATATGTATTAACGCCCTCTTTGCTACACCCTTACAGGGTATGTACATTATCAATAACTGTTGTATGTACACTTTGCAATGAATAAATACTAATACTAATTACCCTTATTTTTCTGTGGTTTATTCAGAGTATACTCACTTAAAAGTCTTTTCAGGTACCTAAT
The DNA here is from genome assembly GCA_947532105.1 of Athrips mouffetella. NCBI lineage: Eukaryota > Metazoa > Arthropoda > Insecta > Lepidoptera > Gelechiidae > Athrips > Athrips mouffetella. The sequence goes on from OX383979.1 coordinate 12,766,487, forward strand.
ACATTCATTTGGCAAAAGGAGGCTATATTGATGCTACTATCCTTGTTCGAAGAACTGAAGGAGGACTTTGAGAGAAAAAGACATAAAGGATTGTGGGACATAATTTCAACAAAAATGAAAGAAAGTGGCTACAATGTAACTGGTGGACAGTGCCAGTCAAAAATAAACTGTCTAAAACGAACATTTAAAAAAATACTAGATCACAATAATAAATCTGGGAACGATAGAGCCAGTTGGCCCTTCTATGACGTAAGTAATCTTCTTCTTCATTATTCCTACCAAAGGCCTGCCTTAAGCTCACCTAGTACAGCCATATGATCAGTAATCCCCAATTGGCAAGTGGTGTGGCATGTGGAGCAGAGAGGCCCACATGCTTGCATATAATGTGAGGCACATCAATTACATGCAAGCAGCGTTGGACGTTCTTAGGGCCCGAAGATAGGGGGGGATTTAAAAATAGGGATACCCTGATGACGGCAGTGAGAAGTAGACTGTCTGTGTCACGGTTTGGGCTCAAAGTAAAGAAGGCCATGCTGTAAGTTTACTGGGATAATGGGTGAAATAGCTCCATGATGTGTGATCCTATCACTTGTCAAATAGTAATAAAAAAGCCTTTTATTTCCCCTTATTTAGTAACTAAACTAATTTTTAGGGTTCCGTACCTCAAAATAAAAAAACAGTACCCTTATAGGATCACTTTGTTGTTCGTCTGTGTGTCTATAGGTCTGTCAAGACCCTTTTTCGCACTAACGGGTAGAGGTATCAGGTTGAAATTGATAACAAATATTAAAGTCTATAAACCACACAAGATCTGAAAATTTCAATTTTTTACAACGATGCAATCAAAAAATATGGCTTTTTATGTCCTCATCTACTTACATTTATGCACTAATTTAAAGCAAAAGCTAGAGGGTACTTCCCGCTGACCTAAAATTATGAAATTTGGCAAGAAGCTAGGTCTCACAGTACAAATAAAGGGAAAAGTCTAAAATCATTAAATATTACAATTTTTCTCATAACTAAAGTAACCTATTAAGGTAAGCTCCCGTTTCAAGAACTTTTCTATGAAAGAGGGGTCAAGTTGGATGGTCGTGGAGTTTTTAAAGTCCTAAAGCAAAAGCTTTTAGTATATCATATGGTAAATAGGTACGAAACCCTTAGGGCGCGAGTCCGACTCGCACTTGGCCGGTTTTTTCTAGGTTAGTTGCAAAGGTTTGTTAGGTAAGGTTAGTTTACATACTTAATCTGTATAATTGATATTTCTTGTTTTGTTTTTTAGGGTTCTAAACCAAAATGGTAAAAAATGAATCCTTATGGGTGCACTTGTCACACCTGTATATCTCAGCAACCACTCACACTAACAACTTGAAAGAAATAGTTTAGGAATACAATTTCCCAACTTTATTGCAAACAAAAGAATTAAAAATGTAATATTATTTCATTGTAAAGGGGGCCCAAATCAAAGATTTTCGTTAGTAAGTCGAGTGGGTTATCAAATGAACGGGCTTTACTTGTACATTGCAAAAAAGATTTTTGTATTTTTACGATTCTAAGTTTTCAAGTTATTATGAAAAATGTCTGAAAAAATACCCTCCGTCTTATCTCTGAAGGTTGTCAAACAAAAAGTGAATAAAATAATCATAGTTGATAGAGGTTTATGTCAATATTACGGGAAAAATTAAACAGTATCTCTAAGTAATTCAGTCTAGGGGAACACTCATCAAAATTAATCTTTTTTTTTTAGAGAATGATGGAGTTGTTTGGGCGCACTGGATGGGTGCAACCAATCGCAGTAGCCTCTGAACAAGGTTCCATTGAGTCTCCCGGTTCAAGTTTTGTATTTTTACGATTCTAAGTTTTCAAGTTATTATGAAAAATGTCTGAAAAAATACCCCCCGTCTTATCTCTGAAGGTTGTCAAACAAAAAGTGAATAAAATAATCATAGTTGATAGAGGTTTATGTCAATATTACGGGAAAAATTAAACAGTATCTCTAAGTAATTCAGTCTAGGGGAACACTCATCAAAATTAATCTTTTTTTTTTAGAGAATGATGGAGTTGTTTGGGCGCACTGGATGGGTGCAACCAATCGCAGTAGCCTCTGAACATGGTTCCATTGAGTCTCCCGGTTCAAGTGAAGGCCAAGGTTCTGTCCAAGATACTCTCTCTGTACGAGAAACTCCCATGAGAAGAAAGAGGAAACTTAATGATCTGGTGGCCGAACGAGAAAAAGCAAAAGAACAGTATAGGAAGGAAAGGGAAGAAAATAAGAAACAACGTTTCCAACAGCTGCTAGCACTCAAGGAACGGCAGCATAAAGAAAAAATGGAGTTGATATCTTTACTTTTAAATATAAATAATTAAAATATTATTAACTAATAATATTTCAATTACTTCTATTTAAAATATTATTAATAATATGGGGTGTTAGGGACAGCCTTCCGAATACTGAAGGAGCATGATCAGTCAACGACACTGAACAACTTTCAGTGAACAAAACTTTAAGGAAACGAAAAATAAAAATCGGCTTCTCCATACAAACTGCCCGATCAAGTTTATAATTTTGTATGGACGTGCGGCTTTTTTTTGTCGTGTCCTGGAAGTTTTGTTCACTAAAAGTTGTTCTGTGTCGTTGACTGATCATGCCCCTTCAGTATTCGGAAGGCTGTCCCTAACACCCCATATTAACAGGTAATAATATTTTAAATAAGGCTTATTATTATGATTATTTTGATGCTTATTTACTTTAAGGCGATCCGTTTTCCATACTAAATTCAAATGACTTTCATTCTTATGCGGGGCATAAAATGCTGGTCAAAAATGGGTGTATACTGCTATTTTTAGTAACATTTTTCGCAGATTAATACAAAGATACAGCTAATGCACCGAAAGTATAATATAGATCGCTCACCCACAATGGTAAAATTGAACCAAAAATTTGCTTAATTAGCTTATTATCTTTGTGTTAATCAGCGAAAATTTTAACTGAAAAATAGCAGTAAACACTCGTTTTTCAACAGCATTTTATGTCCCATATAAGAATGCAAGTAATTTGAAGTTAGTATGGAAAATGGTCCTTGTCAATCTATATTTTATAACAGTGTAGAAAAAGTTCCAACAAATAATGCCTTTTTAAGTAAATATTTGATGTTGATTATTGTTAAGTATTGAAACTGTTGATTATTTTAATTTTATATTAACATTTAGAGCTACAAAGATCTATTGGCAGTAGGATGTCTGTAATGAGAGGGCAATGTTTTTATACATTTTACTCGTAGGGTCTTTTTTCTTGGGAATCAGCATTAGTTGCGATTTTATACTCCTGCCAACAGATCCTTGTCAGTCTATATTTTATAAAAGTTTAGAAAAAGTTTCTACAAATAACGCCTTTTAAAGTAAATATTTGATGTTGATTATTGTTAAGTATTAAAACTGTTGATTATTTCAATTTTATTAACATATAATAGAGCTACAAAGATCTATTGGCAGTAGGATGTCTGTAATGAGAGGGCAATGTTTTTATATATTTTACTCGTAGGGTCTTTTTTCTTGGGAATCAGCATTAGTTGCGATTTTATACTCCTTCCAACAGATCCTTGTCGGTCTATATTTTATAAAAGAGTAGAAAATTTTCCTACAAATAATGTCTTTTTAAGTAAATATAAGGTCTTTAGGTACCTATGAAATTACCGTTTTGTATGGCGAATTTTAGGTAAACGCAATTTTCAGTACTAACATTTTTGCATTTTTCTTAGGAATTATAAATCCAATTTTTTTTAAGCATTATTGGGAAGACATTAAGCTAACAGAAGCTTAAATTTTATTTTCGAAAAATATTATCTGTAAAAAAATATAACAAATCTAATGATGAAATCGGACGACATTTAAGACGAACAATTTTCGAACGTTTAATTTTATATATCAAACTAAAAATAAAAAAAAATTTATGCGTAAATTGATAACCTTGAAGTCAACTTTCAAATATAGGACAAATGAAAAAAATAGCATTAGAATTATAGGCATTATGATCTCATTAAATTCTAAGAAAATTTCGGCAATTTCATAGGTAAAGACCTATTATTAGATGTTGATTAATGTTAAGTATTGAAACTGTTGATTATATTATTTTTGACGTACAGAGCGACCAATAGAGCTTATTGGCAGGTGAATGTCTGTAACGAGGGGGCACTGCTTTCGTATTCTTTACTCCTAGTGACTTTTTCAAAGGCATCGGCATAAGTTAATAACCACCTCTTCAAATTACTGAAGTCATAAAAAATAATGCTGTCTGGTAACAATAATAAAGAACTTAATTCCACATAATTTTTTTTTTATTTTTTAAATATAACAAAATGATTCTTTTTACACATGTTTTAATTTGTAAACTTAACAGCACTTCAGTAGAAACACTTTCCACTCTACGGCTCGGTAATAGAATTAAAAAAGTTTCCACCAACATGCGATTGACCTCACTTACCCCACCTAAAATAATATCCTATCCTAATAAGATGCTATAACAAGCCAGCTTATTGTAAATGAAACACTTTCATTATTTACTTTAAGTACAAGAAGTAGCAGAAAGAAAGGGTATAACAACCATGATCAGTCTTTTTACAATTTACTTACACATGTTTTAGAAATGGTACCTTTCCTAAAATATTACCTTCCTCTAATAATGATATGGCCGATTACCTTTGAGAATTTTTAAAATAAATATTAAATATCCCGAATTATTAAATTGTTGGATATTTCTGTCCGTTTCAGAATGCCCTGCAGCCTAGCATCAGATAAACTTATCAACCAGCCACGATTATTAGTCTGAGGAGTTAACCTTTCAGGTACTATTGTATCTCCTTTTAAAATACATATATTGTGCAACACGCATGTAGCCACAATATATTCAGGTATTTTATTTACACTGATCATGAAACAAACCATTTTACATTATTAGGAATTACAATAGACACACATTTAAACTGGAAAAATCATATTGAGAAAACTAAATCCAAATTATCAAAATTTATTTTTGCTTTATCAGTGCTCAAAACAAATACCAATCGTGAGTGTGCGCTGTCAGCCTACTACGCGTACGCTTACTCTTGGCTGCGATATGGCGTGATGTTGTGGGGCCACAGCACAGAAGCTAATGACCTCCTGATCTTGCAGAAGAAGTGTCTTCGTATTATTTACAATATCCGTTCAAGAGATTCATGTCGACCTTATTTTATTACAGAAAAACACCTTACATTACCCTCTTTGTATATATTGGAGACTGCCATGTTCGTGAGACAACATATTGGCCTGTTTGAATTTGTAAAAAGCGACCGCAGGAAAACTAAACTTGTCCCTCCAACTGCCAGGCTAGAGATGTTCCGTAATAGCCCACTATACAGATGCATACAAATTTATAATAAAATCCCAGATTCGATTAAACTGACAGATAACGAAAAAACATTTAAAAAGACACTTAAAACTGTATTGACTAGTAAAGCCTATTATAAAATTAATGATTTTTTGACAGATAAGAATATTTGTTAAATATCTTTTCTGTATATAATTTTAACATAGGTAATAAACATATTATGTTAGCGTTAATTTCTGTTATGTTATATTTTTTTAATGTACTAAGATAGTGAATAAGTACTTAAATATGTATTAACGCCCTCTTTGCTACACCCTTACAGGGTATGTACATTATCAATAATTGTTGTATGTACACTTTGCAATGAATAAATACTAATACTAATTACCCTTATTTTTCTGTGGTTTATTCAGAGTATACTCACTTAAAAGTCTTTTCAGGTACCTAATACATTCATTTGGCAAAAGGAGGCTATATTGATGCTACTATCCTTGTTCGAAGAACTGAAGGAGGACTTTGAGAGAAAAAGACATAAAGGATTGTGGGACATAATTTCAACAAAAATGAAAGAAAGTGGCTACAATGTAACTGGTGGACAGTGCCAGTCAAAAATAAACTGTCTAAAACGAACATTTAAAAAAATACTAGATCACAATAATAATCTGGGAACGATAGAGCCAGTTGGCCCTTCTATGACGTAAGTAATCTTCTTCTTCATTATTCCTACCAAAGGCCTGCCTTAAGCTCACCTAGTACAGCCATATGATCAGTAATCCCCAATTGGCAAGTGGTGTGGCATGTGGAGCAGAGAGGCCCACATGCTTGCATATAATGTGAGGCACATCAATTACATGCAAGCAGCGTTGGACGTTCTTAGGGCCCGAAGATAGGGGGGGATTTAAAAATAGGGATACCCTGATGACGGCAGTGAGAAGTAGACTGTCTGTCTCACGGTTTGGGCTCAAAGTAAAGAAGGCCATGCTGTAAGTTTACTGGGATAATGGGTGAAATAGCTCCATGATGTGTGATCCTATCACTTGTCAAATAGTAATAAAAAAGCCTTTTATTTCCCCTTATTTAGTAACTAAACTAATTTTTAGGGTTCCGTACCTCAAAATAAAAAAACGGTACCCTTATAGGATCACTTTGTTGTTCGTCTGTCTGTCTATAGGTCTGTCAAGACCCTTTTTCTCACTAACGGGTAGAGGTATCAGGTTGAAATTGATAACAAATATTAAAGTCTATAAACCACACAAGATCTGAAAATTTCAATTTTTTACAACGATGCAATCAAAAAATATGGCTTTTTATGTCCTCATCTACTTACATTTATGCACTAATTTAAAGCAAAAGCTAGAGGGTACTTCCCGCTGACCTAAAATTATGAAATTTGGCAAGAAGCTAGGTCTCACAGTACAAATAAAGGGAAAAGTCTAAAATCATTAAATATTACAATTTTTCTCATAACTAAAGTAACCTATTAAGGTAAGCTCCCGTTTCAAGAACTTTTCTATGAAAGAGGGGTCAAGTTGGATGGTCGTGGAGTTTTTAAAGTCCTAAAGCAAAAGCTTTTAGTATATCATATGGTAAATAGGTACGAAACCCTTAGGGCGCGAGTCCGACTCGCACTTGGCCGGTTTTTTCTAGGTTAGTTGCAAAGGTTTGTTAGGTAAGGTTAGTTTACATACTTAATCTGTATAATTGATATTTCTTGTTTTGTTTTTTAGGGTTCTAAACCAAAATGGTAAAAAATGAATCCTTATGGGTGCACTTGTCACACCTGTATATCTCAGCAACCACTCACACTAACAACTTGAAAGAAATAGTTTAGGAATACAATTTCCCAACTTTATTGCAAACAAAAGAATTAAAAATGTAATATTATTTCATTGTAAAGGGGGCCCAAATCAAAGATTTTCGTTAGTAAGTCGAGTGGGTTATCAAATGAACGGGCTTTACTTGTACATTGCAAAAAAGATTAATGTATTTTTACGATTCTAAGTTTTCAAGTTATTATGAAAAATGTCTGAAAAAATACCCCCCGTCTTATCTCTGAAGGTTGTCAAACAAAAAGTGAATAAAATAATCATAGTTGATAGAGGTTTATGTCAATATTACGGGAAAAATTAAACAGTATCTCTAAGTAATTCAGTCTAGGGGAACACTCATCAAAATTAATCTTTTTTTTTTAGAGAATGATGGAGTTGTTTGGGCGCACTGGATGGGTGCAACCAATCGCAGTAGCCTCTGAACAAGGTTCCATTGAGTCTCCCGGTTCAAGTGAAGGCCAAGGTTCTGTCCAAGATACTCTCTCTGTACGAGAAACTCCCATGAGAAGAAAGAGGAAACTTAATGATCTGGTGGCCGAACGAGAAAAAGCAAAAGAACAGTATAGGAAGGAAAGGGAAGAAAATAAGAAACAACGTTTCCAACAGCTGCTAGCACTCAAGGAACGGCAGCATAAAGAAAAACCGGTCAAGTGCGAGTCGGACTCGCGCGCCGAGGGTTCCGATATACCTATAGTATTTTTGGAAGCAATAAAGTCCATTTTCAGGACCGCAAAACTAAATTTGTTTGTAAAGGTTTTTTGCAGATTTCTGAAAAACTGTGCAACTTAGAAAGATCGTTTTATTTTTGCTGTAAAGTTTACATAAACCTCTGTCAACTGTAATTAATTCAGATTTTCCCTTACTCAAACTTCGGAGATAAGGGGGGGGGAATGGTATTTTTTTTGACATTTTTCATCATAACTTGAAAACTAAGAAACTTAAAAAAATACAAAAATATATTTTAAAATGTACAAGTAAAGCCCTTTCATATGATACCCCACTCGACCTAGTAGCGACAATTTGAAATTTGGCCCCCCCTATTTTGGCCCCCTTTACATTAATAATCATACTTTTTTCAAAAAATTTTCATGTGCCATTAAGTTGGGCAACTATATTCTAAAACTATTCCAAATTTCAGCTCGATAGCGTAAGTGGTTGCTGAGATATAGAGGTGTGACAGACAGACGGACAGACAGACAGACAGAGCGGCACCATAAGGGTTCCTTTTTTTTTACCATTTTGGTATCGGAACCCTAAAAAATGGAGTTGATATCTTTACTTTTAAATATAAATAATTAAAATATTATTACCTAATAATATTTCAATTACTTCTATTTAAAATATTATTAATAATATGGGGTGTTAGGGACAGCCTTCCGAATACTGAAGGAGCATGATCAGTCAACGACACTGAACAACTTTCAGTGAACAAAACTTTAAGGAAACGAAAAATAAAAATCGGCTTCTCCATACAAACTGCCCGATCAAGTTTACAATTTTGTATGGACGTGCGGCTTTTTTTTGTCGTGTCCTGGAAGTTTTGTTCACTAAAAGTTGTTCTGTGTCGTTGACTGATCATGCCCCTTCAGTATTCGGAAGGCTGTCCCTAACACCCCATATTAACAGGTAATAATATTTTAAATAAGGCTTATTATTATGATTATTTTGATGCTTATTTACTTTAAGGCGATCCGTTTTCCATACTAAATTCAAATGACTTTCATTCTTATGCGGGGCATAAAATGCTGGTCAAAAATGGGTGTATACTGCTATTTTTAGTAACATTTTTCGCAGATTAATACAAAGATACAGCTAATGCACCGAAAGTATAATATAGATCGCTCACCCACAATGGTAAAATTGAACCAAAAATTTGCTTAATTAGCTTATTATCTTTGTGTTAATCAGCGAAAAATTTAACTAAAAAAATAGCAGTAAACACTCGTTTTTCAACAGCATTTTATGTCCCATATAAGAATGCAAGTAATTTGAAGTTAGTATGGAAAATGGTCCTTGTCAATCTATCTATATTTTATAACAGTGTAGAAAAAGTTCCAACAAATAATGCCTTTTTAAGTAAATATTTGATGTTGATTATTGTTAAGTATTGAAACTGTTGATTATTTTAATTTTATATTAACATTTAGAGCTACAAAGATCTATTGGCAGTAGGATGTCTGTAATGAGAGGGCAATGTTTTTATACATTTTACTCGTAGGGTCTTTTTTCTTGGGAATCAGCATTAGTTGCGATTTTATACTCCTGCCAACAGATCCTTGTCAGTCTATATTTTATAAAAGTTTAGAAAAAGTTCCTACAAATAACGCCTTTTAAAGTAAATATTTGATGTTGATTATTGTTAAGTATTAAAACTGTTGATTATTTCAATTTTATTAACATATAATAGAGCTACAAAGATCTATTGGCAGTAGGATGTCTGTAATGAGAGGGCAATGTTTTTATATATTTTACTCGTAGGGTCTTTTTTCTTGGGAATCAGCATTAGTTGCGATTTTATACTCCTTCCAACAGATCCTTGTCGGTCTATATTTTATAAAAGAGTAGAAAATTTTCCTACAAATAATGTCTTTTTAAGTAAATATAAGGTCTTTAGGTACCTATGAAATTACCGTTTTGTATGGCGAATTTTAGGTTAACGCAATTTTCAGTACTAACATTTTTGCATTTTTCTTAGGAATTATAAATCCAATTTTTTTTAAGCATTATTGGGAAGACATTAAGCTAACAGAAGCTTAAATTTTATTTTCGAAAAATATTATCTGTAAAAAAATATAACAAATCTAATGATGAAATCGGACGACATTTAAGACGAACAATTTTCGAACGTTTAATTTTATATATCAAACTAAAAATAAAAAAAAATTTATGCGTAAATTGATAACCTTGAAGTCAACTTTCAAATATAGGACAAATGAAAAAAATAGCATTAGAATTATAGGAATTATGATCTCATTAAATTCTAAGAAAATTTCGGCAATTTCATAGGTAAAGACCTATTATTAGATGTTGATTAATGTTAAGTATTGAAACTGTTGATTATATTATTTTTGACGTACAGAGCGACCAATAGAGCTTATTGGCAGGTGAATGTCTGTAACGAGGGGGCACTGCTTTCGTATTCTTTACTCCTAGTGACTTTTTCAAAGGCATCGGCATAAGTTAATAACCACCTCTTCAAATTACTGAAGTCATAAAAAATAATGCTGTCTGGTAACAATAATAAAGAACTTAATTCCACATAATTTTTTTTTTATTTTTTAAATATAACAAAATGATTCTTTTTACACATGTTTTAATTTGTAAACTCAACAGCACTTCAGTAGAAACACTTTCCACTCTACGGCTCGGTAATAGAATTAAAAAAGTTTCCACCAACATGCGATTGACCTCACTTACCCCACCTAAAATAATATCCTATCCTAATAAGATGCTATAACAAGCCAGCTTATTGTAAATGAAACACTTTCATTATTTACTTTAAGTACAAGAAGTAGCAGAAAGAAAGGGTATAACAACCATGATCAGTCTTTTTACAATTTACTTACACATGTTTTAGAAATGGTACCTTTCCTAAAATATTACCTTCCTCTAATAATGATATGGCCGATTACCTTTGAGAATTTTTAAAATAAATATTAAATATCCCGAATTATTAAATTGTTGGATATTTCTGTCCGTTTCAGAATGCCCTGCAGCCTTGCATCAGATAAACTTATCAACCAGCCACGATTATTAGTCTGAGGAGTTAACCTTTCAGGTACTATTGTATCTCCTTTTAAAATACATATATTGTGCAACACGCATGTAGCCACAATATATTCAGGTATTTTATTTACACTGATCATTGTAAGGCAGTTCCTTATTCGTCTCCACCGCGCCTTAAGAACTCCAAATGCCCTTTCTATGGACATTCTGGCGGAAGAGAGGCAGAAATTAAAATTACGCTCTCTCAAAGTTAATCTGCCATTATTTTTGAATGGGACCATAATATTTTTATGTATCCCATAAGCAGCATCCCCAACAAGATGAGAATTGTTTGGGAAATACTCCTCTGGTTCTTCAACATATCTTGCAACAGGCGAAAGTCGAAAGACATGGGCATCGTGGCAAGATCCAACACTTCCAGCAAAAACACTGGTGAAAAGCAGATCATGTGTGCACACAGCTTGTAAAGTGAAAATGTTACTAATGATTACAAATATCACATATAAAAAGTTTTAATACAAAGACAAAAAAGTTCATTACAAATAAATTTATAAATGATGTGATCGATATAATAAATTACCTGAACTTGTATTGATGCATAGCTCTTTCTATTGATATATGAAGCTTGATCTTCTTTTGGAGGCTCTATTTCGATGTGTGTTCCATCAATTGCCTCTATTATTCCTGGCAATGCACTATTTTGTTCATACTTCCTTATAGTTTATACAGCATGTTCATTTTTTGGCCATCTTATGAACTGAGATGCTACTGACTGCAGGGCCGTTGATACCTTCCTTACAGCTCTAAAGGCTGTGCCTTTAGGTATTTCAAATTTTGCACATATAGATCTGAAATTAAAATAATAATACATATTAAATTAAAAAGGTAGATCTACATAAAAAAATCTATATTTTTAGAACAACCTATTCACGATTATGTTTTTCTTATCAAGTAGGATTAAGTTTGTCTCATTGTTTCGAGCTGCCAAACACATGGTGCAGCTGAAGAAACCGAGTTTGGCAATACGACAAATATCAAACTAAATACTTACCTACCTGCTCTATTTGTATTGTATTCTATAATAATATGTCATTGCATTAACCAAGTATTCTGCAAAATGGTTTTCACTTATATTGCTTATAATATACGTGACGTGGTTCCTTGCGCAGTGATAGGATATTGTTGTTATTTACCTGTAACTATCAGGAGTTGCCATAAGCCAAATTGCCAACAATAACTGTTCCTTGGCTGGGATCGGCTTGCGGCCTGACACATAATGAGTCTCATCTAGCTTTGGTCCTAACAAGGCCAAAACAAAATCAAATGTCTCCGGATACAATCTGAAAGAAAATATTGTAAATAAAAAGCATTAGTCCAGTGTCTAAACTGTACGCCGAATTAAACTGTAAATAAAATACATATAATGGCAGACTTTAGAAGACTACAAACCTGAAGTGTGTTTTAAATTCTTCCCGATCGTATCCAGGTATAGTTACATAAAGAAAGTGCTTTTCAGATGCATTTTTTGATTTTTGCACGATTGAGTTATCCTCGTCACTTGACGAAGATGACGAAGTTGATTCGCAATCATCATCATCGTCGTCTGAATCTAAAAGCTCTAATAATAACACAACCGCCGCTTCCGAATCCATGTTCAGTCAACCAAAGGGACGACGACAATTAATATAAACGAAATAAAATAAAACTTCGAGAATAGAAAACTTCTTCAACGTAATTTCAACAACAAACAGCAAACAACGAACTTTTTTTTGACAGATGAAGTTGTGAGAGTGCTTAAATCCGTTCCAAATTGACTTATGCCACTAAAGCAGTGATAGCTTTGTGAGCATGCAAAATCAATTTGGACCGACCGACCGCGACCGTCAGTACTGTATACGCTTTTAGCAGCGTTTGTACAATTTGGAACACAGCATCATTACGCTGTCTAAATTGATTTTGCACGCTTACAAAGCTATCACTGCTTTAATGGCTCTAGTCAATTTGGAATGGATTTAAGCGCGCTCACGTGTTCATCTGTCAAAATATCAGTTTTGTTTTTATTTTCTTTAACAAAGCCTAAGCTAATCCCTCAAAAATGTGCGCCGAATCCACTCTCATTTCCATTAGAGACAAACTCAATAAAATCAAAACTTGAGAAACATCAGCTGGCTGCAAATGTGTGGGATTTTATATGTGTCAAATCGATTTTGACATTAGCGCTTTCACTGCTCCACCTATTTGACTAAAGCACTGATAGCAGAAACGATGACGTCATCAATGACGTAAGGCGGTGAACGAGCGAGTGCTTTAGAGCAAGCTTTTGGTCAAATTGGACCGACTAAAGCGCGCTCACAGTGCTACATACAGTCGAATTCATAACCTTGTCCACTGACAATAGAGTAGAATATTGGTTGGATGTTTTGTCAAATTGCCAGTGATTGATTAGTATACAACCAATATCGTACTCTATCGGCAAGGGACGAAGTATTGAATTTGCATGTTTCGAATAGTATCGTATCGATATATCGGAAATTGAAAGTAGACACCCTCGCTGTGTTCCAAATTGTACAAACGCTGCTAAAAGCGTATACAGTACTGACGGACGGTCCCAATTGATTTTGCACGCTCACAAAGCTATCACTGCTTTAATGGCTCTAGTCAATTTGGAATGGATTTAAGCGCGCTCACGTGTTCATCTGTCAAAATGTCAGTTTTGTTTTTATTTTCTTTAACAAAGCCTAAGCTAATCCTTCAAAAATGTGCGCTAAATCCACTCTCATTTCCATTAGAGACAAACTCATTAAAATTAAAACTTGAGAAACGTCAGCTGGCTGCAAATGTGTGGGATTTTATATGTGTCAAATCGATTTTGACATTAGCGCTTTCACTGCTCCACCTATTTGACTAAAGCACTGATAGCAGAAACGATGACGTCATCAATGACGTAAGGCGGTGAACGAGCGAGTGCTTTAGAGCACGCTTTAGGTCAATTTGGACCGACTTAAGCGCGCTCAAAGTGCTCTAAAGCAGTCTGTTAGCGCAAAATGGAACGCACAGAATTACGCTGTGTTCCAAATTGTACAAACGCTGCCAATAGCGTATACAGTACTGACGGACGGTCCAAATTGATTTTGCACGCTCACAAAGCTATCACTGCTTTAATGGCTCTAGTCAATTTGGAATGGATTTAAGCGCGCTCACGTGTTCATCTGTCAAAATGTCAGTTTTGTTTTTATTTTCTTTAACAAAGCCTAAGCTAATCCCTCAAAAATGTGCGCCGAATCCACTCTCATTTCCATTTATAGCCCAAATTGGAACGCACAGATCAAAGATTTCGGACCTCCTTGCTTCGCTCGTAATAGATACCTTGTTAATTAATTTTACTATGGGATGACATCTGCCAACATGTCCCAAATTTTTATGTCAAATCATCAATGATCACTAGGAAATATTCAAAATGACCCGTCAAATCCATAGAACGACGACGCCTTCACTACCTTGTGACACATTATTTCTTTAATCCTCCTTCTAATTACCCTTATTTTTTTTCTGTGGCACAGATAAACCAACGAGCAACGATTCACTTCACTTTTTTTTTATATTTTGGCAATCGGTCGTTAACCAACGATCAAGGAGGTTTTAACCCACGCTACCTAGCCAACGATTCGTTCGTCGGTCGGTTTGACATTTGACTGCTCGCGGCTGCGAGCATGCGCGAGCAACCGCGCGGACGCTCGAGCATGCGCGAGCAGCCGCGCGGACGCAGTGTTGCCTGGTTGACCGTTTTTGGGCTAAATATAGCATTTTTTACAATTAGTAATTAATTCGAAAAGGGGTAATTTGTAAACTGTTAAGACCGAATAACATTTTTTTCGTAAATTTATAGGGTTAGGTTTAGAACACTGGTGCAAGATTAATACGAATGAGGTTATGTTTGTTATGATAGTGTTTGTTTATCTTTTGATAGTAAATTTTACTACCAAATACTATACGTCACTAGAGAGTACAATATTATAGTTTACTACAATACTTACTACAACGTAAAAATCAAAATAAACAATAAAGATTCAATGAAAGTGTTTGTAAACAAGTTCAACTCATGTGACAGAAACAGTTTTTTTTTATTTGGTTTGGCTCAATGATATTACATTTACCATGATTGAGGACTCCTAAGAATTTGTACAGAGGCAAAACGAGCAGAGCAAGACATCATAGTCGATGTACTTCGTCCCTTTCCAATTGTTGCCATACTAATGAAGTTTGCACAATTTCCGTGCAAAAAGTTAAGTTTTATATCCACAAATTTTTATTTATACGTATTTTTAAATACTTATTTAAATACTTTTCAACGTGCAAAGTATAAACTTCTCTCTCCGTTTTCATTAAATATTTATTAATGCAGAAAATAATTTTCTTTTGATTTATCTGGATTAAAAACTCTTTGGTAAAATGATTTTTAACAAAGATTTTGCATGACATTTTGTTGATGTTTTCATGGCAACATAAACAAAATGTAATGCAAAATCTATTAGAAAGGGACAGCTTCATCTCATCTTACGTCCTACTCTGCTCGCATAATTTTTGGAAGAGCGCAATCTGGTTAAAAGCGCCGCGCGCGTAGTATTAAATCTTTGGTTTGGCTACTAAGGTTATTTCAAATTTATTTATGTTTCTAACTTGGTTAGGCTAAGGAATTAATACCCCATACCATTATTTACAAGGAGTAAAAAACGGACCACTCAAAAAATTTCTTTTTTGTCGATCTGTCTGATTGTCAAGACCTTTTTTCTCACGAACAAGTAAAGGAGACAAGTTTAAATTAATATAAAAAATTAATTCTTAGGACCCTTGAAAGTGAAAGTTTCAAGCTTCTATAAAAACACAATCAAAAGATACAGACATGTAACCCTCATGTTATCCTTAACCAAATAATGCAGATGCACATTTATATTTTTCTCTCGAGGACAAATATGGGCCTGGAATTAGCTCTCTACGTGTAAAGTATAATTTAATTTTTAATTTAAGTTATTCAAAGAAAACCTTACAGCATTACATTTTTATAAGAATAATTAATTAAATATAATTGTATGCCAAAAACAAGATTTCACGTATTATGTAAACAAACATAGGTAACAACAGCTGATGAAAGAAATGAATACAAAAACTACATCTACATTTTTCAGATCAAGAAAATATTACGTTAGACAATAAAATTAGACAAAAAATAAATAAGTATAAACAATAAAAATTTGACTAAAAACTCGTGAGTGTGTGGGTGTAGGTGTGTGTGTGTATGTGTGTGATATAATTATTATGAATATTTTTAAGTTATATGATATTGCAACTACCAGTTACGCAGAATATTCTGAGCACGGTATACCCACAACGGCGACCACATCATGGTTAGTGATAGTACCACCAGCAAGTATGGTAAGTACGTGTTTTTTGAAGGTTTCCCGCTTCAAGCAAAAAATGTCTATATCCTTGAAGGAGCTATTATATGTGCGGACACATCGAGTCAAAACCGAGTTTTGAGCGTAGTTTGTTCGAGAACTGGGTTCGCAAAATAGACTTGTGTGTCTGGTACGTACTTTAGGCGTATTAATGCCAATTTTTCCTACCAATTCTGGGCAGTCTACAAGACCGTTAACTATGTTATAAAGAAACATCATGTCAGCAAGCTGTCTTCTCTTTTCAAGCGATAATAAACGGTAATGCTTAAGACGCTCTTCGTAACCAAATAACGTGTCTCCACACCGATGGCTTAAAAAACGCAAGAACTTACGTTGAATGCCTTCTATTCTAGCCGCGTGTACAGAATAGCAGGGGGACCATAACTGTGAGGCGAACTCTAAAATACTTCTTACAAAAGCAAAATATACCGTAGTAAAAGAGTGCACCATTTTAAACGGCCTGGTAATACGCATTACAAATCCTAACATTTTGTAAGACTTCTGCACTATGTGTTCATAATGCATTGTAAACATAAACTTTTGATCAAGCATCACCCCCAAGTCCCGAACGTCTGTATGTCTTTTAACAGGTACATCATTAATTGAGTAAACAAACTCGACAACCTTTTTTTTTCTGGTGTATGTAATACATTGACACTTGTCCACGTTAAGATCTAAACCGTTCAGTCTACAATAACTGCTCAGTCTATCCAGGTCATCCTGAATGTACAAACAATCATTGCGGCAGTTCACAGAAGAGTAAATTTTCATATCATCGGCATACATGGAGAATAGTGAGTGCTGAAAGCATGAAGAAATGTCAAATATGTAGACGTTAAAAAGTAACGGTCCCAGGTGCGACCCTTGTGGAACACCTGAAGGGATTAATGAAAAGTTGGACACACATGCTCCAATTCTAACAGCTTGGCATCTATTCTCCAGGTATGACGCGAACCATCTTAGGAGATCGCCATGCACACCCACAGCTCCTAATTTGCCAATCAATATCGTGTGATCTAAACGATCAAAGCATTTGGAGTAGTCAGTGTAGATGACATCCATCTGACCACCACCGTCAATACTCTTCAACACGTTGTCCGTGAACACAGCCAAGTTAGTCACCACCGACCTCTGTCGCATAAAACCGTGTTGTTGTAACGGTATTGACTGTGATAAAAAAGGGTAAATGTGATCATGAACTATTAACTCCAAAAGTTTGCTAAAGACTGATAAAATGGAAATAGGGCGGTACTTGTCAAAACGAAATTTAGGTCCGCTTTTATGTACAGGGACCACAACAGCTTCTTTCCATTTTTGAGGGAACACTCCTTCAGCGAGTGATCGATTGAAAATTATTGTGAGTGGTCTTGACAACTCCTTGGCACAAGTTTTAACTAAAAGTGGCGAAATCCCATCACTACCCACACTCTTATTAACATTTGTTTTTTTAAGATATCGATATACCGTCTCTTCAGTTAAGCGTATACTATTGTAACAAGAAGTCGAAATGCTGTCAATATTATAAAGAACCGCTCTTCCCATACCTGGCCGATACACGGACTGGAAATAATCCAAGAAGTGTGTACAGATCTCCATTGTGTCAGTAAAAACAACGGAGCCATCTTTCATTTGCTTTGGAATCGATCCGCAGCCTTTTAATTCTTTGGAGTATTTCCAGAAGTATCTCGGATTTTTGGATAAGGCGGATTCACAGTTATATACATATTTGTTCCAGCACTCGTCCTGGGCCTGTTTTTGCCGTTTGCGCAATAACACGAAGGAGTCCTGGTCGCGAGGATTGCCATTTAATTTCCACAATTTGTGGTAGTGTAGTTTTTCCTTAATTATGTGAACTAGGCTCCTGCTGTACCAGACGGGGAAGAACTCATTTCGTACCAAGATGAACGTGGGAACAAACTTTTCAATTAAGCTATTTAACTCAGCATAAAATTGGTGGACAGCTTCGTCAAGGGAATTTGAAGTTAGTATTGAGTTCCAGTCAATATTATTCAAGTGAAAACGTATAGAATCATAATCGCCTTTTTTGAATAGGTATATTTTCCTGGGAGGTTCTTTTAAAGGCTTAAGTATAATGTTTTGGAGTTCGACTTCGAGGGCAGGATGATGAGGCATGTCCTCTCGAGTAAACGGGTTACAAGATCGAGTGACACTTACATATGTAGTGCTGAATACTAGGTCAAGAAAATTGTTGTTATCGTTTGCTAGCTTATTATACTGACTCAACCCCGACATACACAATAAATCAGTAAATTCCTGAATGTGACCTGAAATATTACCAATAGGTATCAATTCATCATTAGTATCCGCGAACCACTTAACGCAGCTCATATTAAAGTCACCAAGACACACAAAGTGGTCATCTGGGAATAGGTCAGTTAGTTTAGCAAGATATAGGTTAAATTGATTAAGTATTGGATCGTTTGAGGCACGCGTACCCGTTAAGTATACGCAAATAATATGCAAATTATTAGTGGAGCCAATAGTTTTAGCAGGAATGACAACGTGAACTGAATCAAATAAAACATTACAAGGTAAATATGAGTCATCGCGCCTGGCAGCCAGGCCACGGCGCGTAAGTAGCATTACCCCTCCCCCCCGAGTACACTGTGTGGCTATCATATCCCGGTCACATCTATGAACGTCGTACCGACCATCGGAGATTTCTGAGTCAAACACGCCGTCATAAAGCCAGCTCTCCACTATAGCTACGACCGTAAACTCGCAATTTAGCAGGCTTTGTTTAAAAATCGTTGTTTTACCTCTAATGCTCCGGGCATTCTGAAAATATATGTCAAACGTCATTGTGTAATAAAAATAAAGTTTGCCTTTTTATTATATTTAGTACTGATTAGGGTTACCGCTGACGGAATAATGATTATAAACTGAATATATAGAACGCAACTGATGGTTACAAAAAAGTGTTTGTGCGTGTACTGTGTGAAGTGTAACAGCTGAAAGTGTGGAGTTAAGAATACTAAGAAAACATATAAGGAGTACAATGCAGAATATGAATTGTAATATCCAAATTTAGAACTCATAAGCATTAGGCAGTCGAATTTGGAACGTAGTCGGCGCATTTCATCTTTTTTAGATCTGAATCGGTTCGAATTGTCAAGGCTGGGTAATTCTTCGCTTTTCTGACGTATATCTTGCCATTTCGCACCCACGGATTTAAGAACCCCAGCTCAGTGCACGAATTCTTCACTAATTTAAAAATTTTCTTATTTTCGGCAGTGAGGTGCTCGTTAATATAGACCTTTCTCGTGTTACCGGGAAAACCTATCTCTTCGCAACTACAGCCTTTTCTCTTGCGGATGGCACTAATCAGCTGATCTCTAAGCAGAAGAGACGACAGTTTGGCTACAATGGGTTTCGGTAGCTTACAACTCTTGTCCTTAGGAGGTACTCTGACAGCTGAGATTATGTTGTTCTCACGAGCTTTCTGTTCATAAGAATTCAGTCTATCTCTTAAGTCCTGTACCTCACTGTTCTTACTTTTGACCAGCTGTAATTCGGTTCTCACATTTTTATAATCTGTCTGCAGCTTGGTGGTGTCAGCGACCAACTTATCGTATTTGGAAGAGAGAAAAGTTACGCTTGATTCTAGCTGGTTTTGTTTTGTTGATAAGGCAGATAAATCCGTGTTGATTTTATCAATAACCGTAGCCCACCTTGTGATTTTCTCCTCTTGCTCCTTGAACTTTTGATCAATAGATGCCAAAATCTCTGACTTAAATTTATCCAGGCACGTTATGTTTTCGTTGCGCAAACTATCCAGTTCAGTTTTAAGTTTATCAAATAATAATTGACCAAAACTACTTTCACTGTCCACCGGTATCCCTGCGTGCTGCGTTACGTAATCCGATGTGTCGCCGGTCTTGCTTATCAGTTGGGCGTTTGCCGCCGCGACCGCTGCATTGTTTCCTGTGCTCGGGCCCGGATTATTTGCAGTGTTTTTATCGAAGGTTTTCGTACAACAGGGACCTACCCAAGTTGTCTTAGGTTTGGCACGCATTCTTCTAAATTTATCTTCGTTAAAGCCGGCACAGGAGAAGTGATATTTTAGTTGACACTGGCAGCAAGTGATATCATCTTGGTCGAAAATACTAGTATTGCAACTTGTACAGGTTAACATTTTGTGCAATTTAGTGCAAAAACCAGTTGAAAATGGTTAACAGTAGTGTAAATCTCAAGGTACCTGGAGATTCCAAAGGCCCGTCGACGAATCGCCAAAACACTATATTCAGTGTTTAACAGCTACAATCCACAAAGGTAAATCAAAATAAGGCACTTATAACTGTTATTTGAACAACTCTGGATGTCTTTACGTTAATAAAAACTATTTCTTTTAATTAAAATCTTGAGCAGAAACTAAAACAGCTGTTGTTTACAAAAAGTCTTTACAACTACATGCAATTTTGCATTTATTCCTATTACTATAACCTTGCAATTTCTTAAATAAAAATATTGCATAGCTGTTAAATAATTTTAAGGATTTTCATTGTTGCAGTTTATTATATCAGATTCATTCGGATCAGGAGTTCTTGAAGTACAAGCTGATGATGCTGAATACGAGAAAAATGATGCCTTTTGAGGTTTAATAACTGGTGCGGTCTTCGTCGATCTTACTGCAGCATACGACACAATTAACATTAAAAAATTACTGGCAAAAGTAGCAGAACGTACAAAAGACCACCAATTTACCAAGTTTCTGGCCGAAATGCTACGCAATCGTCGCTTCCAGGTCCTTCTTAATAATGAAAAGAGCAGATGGCGTAATCAAAAAAATGGCTTGCCCCAAGGAAGTGTGCTGGCACCTATTTTATTTAACATTTATACAGACGACTAACCTGCCCATACAAACACTTCAAGGTACCTGTATGCTGATGATCTTGCTCTTACTTGCCAAGCTTAAGCTTTTTCTGAAGTGGAACACCATCTTTCTGCTGCCCTTGATCAGCTCCATACATATTATGAGTCCAATTCTTTGCGACCTAACCCAAGCAAGACCGAGTCCTGTGCATTCCACCTCCGAAACCGAGACAGTGGTAAAAAACTGTGTATTACTTGGCGTGGGGTGGAAATTGCCCATAACCACAATCCCAAATACCTGGGTGTTACTCTAGACAGGTCTTTAACAGTCAAAGCTAACTGTCAAAATTTGAAAAGCAAAGTTAGCGCCCGAAATAATATCATCCACCGTCTTACAACCACCCGTTGGGGAGCAGTGCCTCATGTCCTCCGTACTAGTAGCCTAGCGCTATGCTACTCAGCAGGTGAGCACGCATGCGCCGTGTGGGGGCGATCGGCTCATTCGAGGGATGTGGACACTGCTCTCAACGAAACCTGCCGAATAGTTACGGGCACCCTGAAGCCAACACCGCTGGGCCACTTATACTCCTTTGCTGGAATAGCTCCTCCGGACGTCAGGCTTCGGGTAGCCTGTGCTATTGAGAAGCAAAAACAGGAATTAGACAGCAGACACCTACTTTACGGCCATAACCCACCACCCTCACGCCTTAAGAGCCGTCACAGTTTTATCAAAGACACCATGCCGCTCGATTTAGATCCATCCAAGGCTAGGGTAGAACTGTGGTCAAAAAGGTACCCTCCTGACAACATTCATATCCCAACTGCCGAAAAGCTGCCACCAGGTCACGATCTTCCTTGGTCCATATGGAAGTCACTAAACAGACTGCGGTCGGGCGTTGGCAGGTGCGGGGAACTCATGAAGAGGTGGGGCTTCTCTGATAACGACAAGTGTGAATGCGGTATTTTGCAAACCATGACACACTTGCTGTCGTGCCCTACTTCTCCAGTTTCCTGCACTCGGAGAGACCTTTTTGAAGGCAACCAAAAGGCTATTGATGTGGCTACTTTTTGGGCTAAGCGTTTATAGTCAGTTTTGCCATTGACTCGAAAAGAAGAAGAAGAAGTACTTGATAGTGTGTCTAAGCACTCCGGTGGTGTGGTCTCTGTATTTCGAGGACTTGTAAGGGGAACGGCATTTCTCGGTGTCAGGGGAGGTAAATCTTGAATAGTGCTTGTAATATTCAAGTCAAGTGGGGAATCATGTTTGACCCTTCTTAAATAGATTTTTGTATCTTTTTACGACTCTTAATTTTCAAGTTATGATGAAAAATACCAAAAAAATACCTTCCTCCCCCTTATCTCCGAAGTTTGTATAACGAAATATCTGAACTAATTATAATCGATAGAAGTTTACATAAACATTACAGCAAAAATAAAAGTAAGTAGCACAGTTTTTCAGAAATCTATAAAAAAAATTTACAAACAAACTTAGTTTTGCAATCCTTAAAATAGACTTTATTGCTTCTAAAAATACTGTAGGTTTATCGGAACCTGACTAGCACAAGTCTGACTCGCACTTGACCGGTTTTTTCAGTAGCTACAGAAGCTAAAGGGTCTGAGCCTCAGATTGGGTTATAGATTTTGTTTTTTTACAAGAAATATAGAAACCCGCAAGTATCACACTATTTTTGCGTGGAATTCGACTATAATTTTACAATACGATGACAGTGGGCGAACTAACAGTCCACACGTAAACAAGAAGTTTTTTTTTAATCCGTATTATGTGTAGTCTGTATAATTTGTTAAAGTATAATTGCTCTGTCTGTTACGCTTTGCTACTATTCCGATGAACCGATTTTGATAAAAGTCATTAGCTACGTCTTTCAGAACCTCACGCGGACGGAGTCGCAGGCAACAGCTAGATATGAAATATGCAAAATAACCCTACCAAGTTAATAAAACGTCGAGTACACTACCTTGTGACGAATTATTTATTTATTCCGCCTTCTATTACCCTTATTATTCTGTCTTCGATTTATAAATTTCTTTTATATTTCCTCGAATTGCAGGAAAACTCCCAAATCTGGCATCACTTTTATTTTTGTCTATGGTGTCGCCAATGATCTTACATTTACCATGACTGAGGACTCCTAACAATTTGTACAGAGGCAAAACGAGCAGAGCAAGACATCATAGTCGATGTACTTCGTCCCTTTCTAATTGTTGCCATACTAATGAAGTTTGCTCAATTTCCGTGCAAAAAGTTAAGTTTTATATCCACAAATTTTTATTTATACGTATTTTAAATACTTATTTAAATAATTTTATATAAACTTCTCTCTCAGTTTTCATTCAATATTTATAAATGCAGAAAATCATTTTCTTTTGATTTATCTGGATTAAAAACTCTTTGTTAAAATGATTTTTAACAAAGATTTTGCATGACATTTTGTTGATGTTGTCATGGTAACATAAACAAAATATCATGCTAACATTAACAAAATGTCATGCAAAATCTATTAGAAAGGGACAGCTTCATCTCTTCTTACGTCCTACTCCGCTCGCATAATTTTTGGAAAAGTGCAATCTGGTTAAAAGCGCCGCACGCGAAGTATTAAATCTATGGGTGTCGCAGCATATCTTTTGTTTTTTTTTATTTATTACGGCATTGGTAACTAGGCCATCTGCCGAAAATTTAACAAATAACAAAACATCTTATCTTAACTTCTAATTAAATCTAAATTAGAAAAAGTAAAAGAACCTAAAAACGTTACTTAATTAATATAACCATACAATTACTATACATCAACAAAAAGAAAACGAGTCCAACTTTACTCAAACATAAAATGAAAATATTATTAAAATATACCACACGTATCTTTAAAATATTCATAAATTAAACCGTAAATTTCTCTATGTTGTAACAAATTCTGCATATTATTGGGAATACAAACATTGCTTCTACCTGAATCTTTATACACTTCATAAAATAAACCTATAAATAACATTCTTTGTAAATTAAAGTTGGGGCGATCGAACATAATATGATCTAAGTCACAAGAATCACAAGTATTACAGGATGTACATGAGGCGCTATTAATAAGTCTTAATCTATTTAAATGAGATGGAAATTTACAATGTCCTATCCGGAGTCTACATTAAGCAGTAATAAAAGATCTACCAAGATATATCGAGTCCTTTTCTTAGCTATATTAGCTAACCATTAACTTTAATTTGTCGGGAAGCTTGTAAAGATAAAGACCAACGATTAATCATATTCTGTTTAAGAAAGACCACTAAATCTGGCAAGAGTATCAACAAGCTCATTGCCGAGTATTCCTGAATGACCCGGCACCTAACACAACTCAATAGTTAAACCTGCATCAAAACCGTTTTTAATAGCTTTTCTAACACTACGGTTCATCACCCGCATTATGAGCACTGTGTGCGGTGTGTGCGCGCTCAAAGTCGGATCAAACCTTGCTCGTATTCACTCGTTCAAGCAACGTGACGTCATCAGTGACGTCACATTAGCGCGCTATCATTGCATACGAAAATGAGGTAGTGCAGCGTGTGCGATACGTCAAATTAAACGTCAAAATTAATTTTGGTCGAGTTTCGTGGGATTTTTTTCGGTTTGTTTGGAGTTCGAAAGCAAACTAAAGAAATGGATACAATTCACAGGGTCCAAATACTTTGTGGCTAAAAAGTACTTCGATTCGAACAGTGACATTGACATAAGCGCAGTCTTATCGGATCGTTTAGATATTCGATTGTGTTCGACGTTTGCACGCTAATGAAAACGATCCGACTCGAATACGCCGATTGCAGCGTTGGTAAAATATTTCCTTAATGAACCGCACTGTAAGCTGCAGCATGTCTTCGCGACTCCATAGACCAAACGACAAAAAAGTCTTCGGAAAATCTTCGGAAAGTCTTCGGGAAATCGCATTAAGACTTTTTTTTGACAACCTTGTGTCATTGACATAAAGTACATTTTTCAACAAAAAGTCGCAGGTGTCAAGACTTTCGCAAGACTTTAGGAAGACACGACACCACAGACGACACGACACGACAAGACTTTTTTGTCTTAAGACTTTTGTCGTCCGTGCGCGCACTCTAAAAGGTTTGTTACAAATTCAAAACTAGTACTGGCAAGCACTAACTTTAATGTATTGTGCAAAAAGACTTTAATTTAAAGACTTGAATCCAGGGATTCCAGGGCTGGAAGGAAGGAATCTTTAAAAATTTTGTTTTTGGACTTTTTAGAGTTTTTGCTTGGGTTGTTGGTTTTTTGTTGAAAGTTTTATTCCATATTCACATTTAGTTCAAAGCACACAGATTGGGGTAAGTTGATGGTCAAACTATTTAGTTTTGCTGTTGTAGTAAAAATATGATAATTCTAACCTAACCTCTAAAATTTCAGTAAAAATGGAACATGATCCGTGGGTTTCTTGTCCCTATGACAAAGTGCACCGAGTGCCTCTATCCAGGATTCAGGCGCATATAGTTAAGTGCGAGAAAAACTACCCGCCGCTCCATATCTGTCCTTACAACGCGACTCATAGGTTATCTGGTAAGTCTACATAATCACACTGATATTGGCCGTTTGATGGCCCGTTGGTGTGGTTAATCTTGAGCTGCCTTCTACGCCGCGGGCCGTGGGTTCGATCTCCATCTAGAGCAAACACTGTGTGATGAACACAAGTGTTTGTTCTGTGTCTGGGTGCTATTTATGAATTTGTGTCTAGCACCTGTACCCATAGTACAGGCTTTTCCTAAGAGTCCGACTTTATGTAGTAGCATACAACATGACAGGTTTGTTGCTTTGCTACAGTGGAATGAAATTGTAGCTTGATTAGAATCACAGCAGTGTGACGTCAGGACAGAGGGACGGAGTGATGCGTAAGATAGTAGAGTGACAGACACTACGGTTTAAAACCTGCTCGTGAGCTTTGTATGCGGTTTTAGTGCGCTAATAGTCGGTTCAAAACTTGCTCGTATTCACTCGTTTAGGCGACGTGACGTCATCAGTGACGTCACTTTAGCGCGCTATCATTGCATACGAAAATGAGGTAGGGCATGCATGGAAACGGACGAAACCATTGAGCATGTCATCCTAGAATGCAAAGTAATTAATAGCATCAGAGAAAACACACTTGGAACAGACATAACCCTTGATCAAATACCCAACAGACTGGACAAACTGACTGAGTTCTGGCAACAGTTAGGGTGGCTAACTTGATGGCCACATAGGCCCACGCACAATGGTCCTTATAGGATTAAGTGCGGAAACCACACACTTAACTTAGAACTTAGATGAGGTAGTGCAGCGTGTGCGAAACGTCAAATTCATAAGACATTTGTCATCAATCTCGTTTTCGAGAGGTTTTTTACAACTTTTTTTGGGGTTTTTAGATTTAATTATCTTATCGAATAATCATTATCTCTCAATAATTTCTTAAGTCGCAAAACAAAATCAAAATTTTAATTTTTCTCAGTGACATTGACATAAAGGCCAGGTTAAAAGTACCCTAAACCGACGAGCATGTATGAAAGGATTGATGAAAGTACAGGAAGCAAGGGAAGTATGTCAAGATCGTAGCAGGTGGAGGACTGTGGTCTCTGCCTACCCCAACGGGAAAGAGGCGTGATGTTATGTATGTATGTATGTACATTGACATAAGCGCGCTCTAGTCTGGTTTAAAACTGTATTCGATGATATTCGACGAATGCATGCATATAGAAATAAACCGACTATATTCAGTGAATGTGATGTGTGCGTTGAATTCAAGAAACAATCCGTAGTGAGAGACACATTGCTCCATCCTGCTCTCACGCATAGCTCTGTCCTGCTGTCATTCTTATCAAGCCACATTATTTTGAGTCCGTTCCGAATCGGGTATAAATTACCCATTGACAGCAGGATAGCATTATATGATGTCCATTGGTGTGGTCGAGACAGACTGCTGTCAAATGGTAATTATTTCCGTTTTGGAACTCGCTCTAAGTTGGGATCAGATGATATGTGTTTATTATCCTTCAATTTTTTTTTATAATCCACCTTTACAATTTTTTATTAAAGTGGGTACATGTAGAAAATAAATACCCCCAAATAGCTATTTTTAGTTTTCATTCTTGGTATGTACATTTCAAACTCTAGCTTACTATGATGCTGCTGTGACATAGAAAGTGGCCATATGGCCATGCGCATATTAACCCTTAACCACTGACATATAATTTTGTTACACAAACACTGACGTATGAATCACGTTCGTCAATGTACATTAACCACCCTTGGGCATTTATCTACAGTAATTATTAGGTTACTTTATGCCATAATTAAAATTTATATATTTTTTATATAATAAGAAAAACAAAAATATGGAAATAGTTATTAAGAAGTTATTTATATTAATTAAAGAACTTACGTGTATTGAAATAAAAGCACGCAATTTAAAAAAATCCGCAAAAAATGAAACAAAAATTATAGGAACTTTTTTTTTGGTAATTAGACGTAATTAGGAGGGTTTTAATGGGCTAACAAGAACTTTTTTATTTTATTTAAAATCTAGGCAGTTTTTGACAGCAGTCATTACAAGGCGGTTTTGAACACTACAAACAAACTGGACGACTGCATGCTTGACACCCATAACATGTTCTGCGTTGCTTCTGTTTGAAACACAAGTGACAGTTTTTTAAGGTGATCTGTGACGGCCAGCTTAGCCCCGAACGCAACTAGATGGAGCCACTGCTGCAAATATAAGGTTTTATTTTTTAATGCAATAAGTACCTACTATATATGTGCAAAAAGTTGATTCGCGTAAATTTCATCGTGCAACTTCAACGCCTAACAACAATTTCGATAAGAAAAATATCTCCATATGTCCACTAAAGTCAATTACTCTCGTCAGTCCGTGTTTACATGAGTACGATCACTCACACATGCACACAAAGCAGAACCGTACAGTTTTGACCGCACGCCCACAATCGTAATATTGAACCAAAAATTGCTTACAAAAATAGTACTTTCAGTACATTAACTGTATTAATTAGCGAAAAATTTAACAAAAAAATAGCAGTATTCGTTCGTTTTTCAACAGAATTTTATGGCCCGCGTAAGAATACAAGTCATTTGAATTTTTGTATGGAAAACGGATCACCTTAAGGTCTCAAATTTATCAATTTCAGGCCCTGGTCTTTCCATATCTGAAACTGAAGCTTTCCCTAATATATGATCGATGAGGCACTTGGGCTCGTGTGAAAGCTATGCATGTCGACGCTCACGATATGGCTTAAATAATCGTCTTCCTGGACTTTTCATGAATGGCAGATGGTCTGAAGATGGATTATTTGACATAATAACAGAATTGGCGGCAGCCATAAAGAATATAACCAATGGCCACCATCGAGATCATGATAAACTGACTGACTGACTGAGGTATCAACGCACACCTCAAACGGCTTGACTTAGAGACTTGAAATTTTGCACGTAGATACCTTATACAGTGTAGGCATCCACTAAGGAAGGATTTTGCAAAATTCTTCCCCTAAAGGGGTGAAATAAGGGTTGAAAGTTTGTATGAAACTCCGTCAGTTTTGAAGTTAGCATCTTCAAATTTTGTATTTAGGCTGAAGACTAAACATAAATATTTACGTGTGTCAGGGTTTTTGAAAATTCTACACCCTAAGGGGTGAAAAGGGGGATGAAGTTGAAAATCCTTTATTTTTAAAGTAAAATCCACAATCATTATTTAGGCATTAGGGTTGTAATTCTATGGAACGTACATGGCTGTTATTGAAATTTCACCCCAAACTCAACCCCTAAAGAAGGGAAATGGGAGAAAAAGTCTTAGGGCTCCCGCACACGACCGAGAATCGGTGGGCGATTATCGGCCAGGACAAGGACGGAAGATTCAGGTGATAACACGTCAGAGCGGGATGACAACAAAAAATCGGTCACCGATTCTCGGTCGTGTGCGGGAGCCCTAATATAGGTGTCGTTTGTATTGTCTATCGGGTCGCTGATTATGAAAACTAAAACAATTTTGAAATCCAACGTGATGGACGGGAAATACCATCATCCCCCGGGGATGGGGTTGGGGTGCGATAGGGTTATGTCTAAAAATCAATATGGGTGTCGTTTGTATGGTTTATCGGGTCGCTGATTATGAAAACTAGAACAATTTTAAAATCCAACGTGGCGGACGTGAAATACCATCATTCCCTGGGGATGGGGTTGGGGTGCGATAGAGTTGAAATTATAAAAATCAATATGGGTGTCGTTTGTATGGTTTTTCGGGTCGCTGGTTACGAAAAAGACAACGATTATGAAATCCAACGTGGTGGTCAGGATAGGGATAGGTTATAAGGAAAGGAATAGGGGCAGGGACGGTGAAGCGGACGGGGACAGGGACGGGGATGCGGATGCGGACAGGGACGGGGTTGCGGACGGGGATGCAGACAGGGATGCGGGTGGGAATGCGGACGGGGATGTGGACGGGAATGCGGAACGGGAAGCGGACGGGGATGCAGACGGGAATGCGGACGGGGTTGCGCATAGGGGTGCAGACGGGGATGCGGACGGAGATGCGGATGGGATGCGGACGGAGATGCGGACCGGAAAGTGGACGGAGATGCGGATGGGGATGGGGACAAGAGTAGGAATAGGGGACGGGTTAGGGAAGGGTTAGGGGTAAGGGAAGGGAGAGGGGTAGGGATAGGGAAAATATAATTTGACGGGAAAATATCTCATTCCTTCGGAAAACCGGTAACAACATAAAATAGGAAATCCACGCGAGCGAAGCCGCGGGCAACAGCTAGTTATATCATAAAAGTCACACCAACACTGACAATACGAACCACATACGTCGAGTAGTCAAATTTACCTATTTAGAAGTGTTGAACTCGTCAACTCTCTTTTGCATCGGCTGCGTCACTGGTAGCTAGGAAGGTAGCAAAATGGCCGCTGGCGAATTCCCGCACAATATAAAATTATTCCGCTTAATTTCCGCGACGTACCACATTCGTACGTCAGTGGTTAAGGGTTAAAGTAACCTTGCAATACTGTTGGAATTTTTTGTTCTCAGCTGATGAACCATTAAAGTTAAATTAACCCTGTATATTTACACGCTTTTCATTTTTCTATCTTTTTTCTGAAATGCAGTTTTGTAAATCTATCCAGTTTAAGCTTACTATCTCCATCACTCGGACTGAATGTCTCTTACCTAATTCCAGAGCAAGAAATGAAGAAACATGTACACAACTGTCCATCAAAAATGGCAAGCTTCCCTGAAGACAAGTTGCCAAGAGTCACCGGCAAGCTGACCACTCCGAAACCAATGCTGCAAAGAGAATTTATTCCAGAGACTGACCCTAATCATGAAATTTGGGATGATTAAAGCTATAGTTTATAGCCTGCAGCATTTAGAGTGGCTTGCCACAGCTGTGCGAGGTATCTAGGCCACAACCCTGGAAAAATTCCAACCAATAGGATTTCGCTATTTTCTTAGCTTAGAACTGTACTGTGCTGTGCTAAGCTAAGTTTAAAATTTTCCACCTCGGGCTAGCTACCTAGAACAGCTCTGTAAGAACGCCACCCTTAGGCAGCTAAGCTGTGAGCTAGAAAATTCAAAGCAATAAGATTGCTCCTTTTGTCAAGCTAGGAAAATGGAGCAATCCTAGAGGTTGGAATTTTCCCCGCTCCCGCTGGTGGAAAACTGACACTGTTGGATGTGCCTAGTATAATAGTAAGGGTGATGAAGGACAAATTTCTATATGATTTGCTCATGTCTGCCTCTTTGACTGATGATAAGGAGCATCCTCT
Source organism: Athrips mouffetella (assembly GCA_947532105.1). Lineage (NCBI taxonomy): Eukaryota > Metazoa > Arthropoda > Insecta > Lepidoptera > Gelechiidae > Athrips > Athrips mouffetella. Next base: position 12,797,516 of record OX383979.1, read on the forward strand.
AGAAGATACGAAAAATATTGGCGGACATCCACACCCCTGCGTTTTTGAGGAATTAAGTTTTAACTATTTTAAAATTTGACAATGAAACGTACACCTGGCAGACTATGACTATCAGATTAAATACAATTTATAAAACCCCAGAAAAATAGTCTGCCACCATAATAGCTCTGCGTCGTAAAGTTACAGCTCTTCTAAATGCAAAAATTCACTACTTCGTCCCGTGATAATGCAGAGCCCTGCATGTCTGCCTCTTCGATTTTCTACATCTTCAGAAGTATTTTAAACAGGAGCCACAAAGGCAGACCAAAAAAACATTATTTAGTATCTTATATTTTTTTTTTGCTTTAACTCAAAAACGCAGCGACGCACAGAAAAACTTGTAAGGACCAAATCGATTCGTATTGAGCTAATCTATCATCCCTATTAATATGAATCATGAGCAAATCATATACCCAAATTGCAGCCAGCACCCTAACTATAAGTAAGAGATGAATAAACTATTTTAAAAAATTGTTACTTTGAGTATTTTAAATGTTGTATAAAAAAGTATGATGACCCTTTAAAAGGGCGAGCATTTTCATATCTTTGAGTTGTAATATAAAAAAAAAATCTATTATAGTCCGTTCCACGAATCAATGCCAAAGCTTACCAACACATTTTGCAGCTATATCAAGGCTATTGTGCTTCATGATCAATAGTAATCAGCTAAAGCTGTCAGAAAAAACAAGTTTGTAAAACAATGTTATTTTTTCCGTCCAATATACTCTGGTTCGCCGTACTTTGTCTGGTTCTACGGCTGCAAAATGTGTTGGTGAGCTTTTGCATTGACTCGTGGAACGGATTATAGTGACCTTGTATACACCTGTTAGCATACCATTAGTGCGTGTGTTGACCGTCCATTTATCTGGTCATTGTAGTGCCGTGTATTCTCCAACTTCGACACTGGCAAAATTGTCCATGTTAACAGAAGCCATATTACAAATTTTGATTTGATTTGAAAGCCTTAACCAGTGAACATGTCAAAATTTGAAGGAACGAAAAGAAAATGGAGTTCGTAATAATGTACCTATATTTTTGAGTAAACTTCAAAACAATTTTCATAAATTTTCAATTTCCCGTTAAAATTATATAGGGTGTTAATTTGATTGCGTGCCATAGCTCAGGAGCGGGATCAGTATTTTTTCCCAAGGAACATAGGTCGAAATACGAAAAACCTAATTTGATCTTCCATACAAAATGCGCTATCAGCTGATGCAGTTTCTATGGGAGGTCAAAAATTTATTTTCGTATTTAGACCTATGTTTCTTGGAAAAAGTTGTTCTGTTACTGATACTGATCCCGCCCCTGAGCTATGGCACGCAATCAAATTAACACCCTGTATAAGCAGGGATATTTTTCTACATTTAACACGAAATTGATGTATAAGTTATACAAATGTTATGTTAGTTCTGTTGTATAAATGATTTATAAATATGTATAAATTTCGTGTTAAGTGGCTACCTCCCGTCCACTAACGTCCACTAAGTAAAGGTATCCTAGTTTATTCAGAACCTATCAATTCTGAAAAATATAATACACTGTAGTTACAGATACAAAAAGTGCGAAAAATGGCCACTTTTAGCAGTTTTTGTATCTGTAACTACAGTGAACTTTATTTTACAGAGTAAATAGTTTCTAAATGAACAAATGTACATTTACTTCCATCTGTCTTTCGGATTTTTGATAAGTTTCGTATTTAGCGAGTAATATTTTTGATGTGACAACGTCTTATAATTCGATGGAGCCGGCTGCACGCACGAAAAAACATGACTCATGCGGCGTTACCTCGCTCTGAGGCGTTCCATTTAAGGCTTGAAGTGCAAGCGAGAGCGCGGAACGAGCGATAAAGAGGCACAATCGGCCTCCGCGTTCGGCAGCGTTAGACATCTGTCTCTCGTGCAGTGAAAAGTGAATGTGGTGTCAATTGTTTATAGCAACGATAATTGCGGCGATAAAGGTAATGATTCTTTCGATATTAAATATATGTTCAGTGATATTCATACAAAATATCTATCAAACAAATAAAATTAAAATTTTCTTTTGAAAAATGCAAACAATCCATCAGTATTTTCTTATAACGTTGTCACGTTCAACTATCGTCAGTAAACCGACTTTACAAACGATTTTTTTAACTGATGGGGGCGCTAGTGGACTGGAGGTAGCCCCTTAAGTGTAGAAAAATATCCCTGTTCTTGATCGACAGCCATTTTTGTAACAGATAGCGCGTGCGCGTATACGACTCGGGTTGCATGTGACCATTAAGGCTAGTAGCGTCCAAAGAGATTTGAACCTCGCCGGTATGCAACACGTCGACAGGTTGCGTCCTGTGCGGATGTAGGCGAATTTGTATGGAGGCTACTCACGAGCAACAAGTCGCCTGAGTAGCGTCATGGGAGAATGTAGGAATGTAGGCGAATTTGTATAGAGGCTACTCGGTAGCATACGCGTATCAAGTCGCCTGAGTAGCGTCATAGGAGAATGGTCTAATTCAAATGCATCCAGTCCTCCCGTATCATTCGTTCATTGAGGAACCTGCTCAGATAAATAGGCTACTCTGTAGATAAGTAGGCTAAGTTTCATTACCATAACTGTGATTGCTTTTAAGGTAAGTGAATAATGATACTCCAAAGAGGTTATCCTAACTAATTCATGTGTAAAGTCCAATTTTCGAGAATAGATGGAACATTATTAAAATGACCATCATAACAATGGAGGTTGTAAATCCTCTATGTTCTCTTTTATACTCGTACAGGGTGTTAATTGAGTGCTATAGTTTACGGGTGTTTCATATTAATTAAATTGAGTAGCATAGTTCAGGCGGTGTTTCAGTAACGAACAAGGAAAAAAAAGAAAATTCATAAAATCCTACTGATTTTTTTTTATTTTTTATTTGAAAACCAAACCATAGAGGTGGGCAATGACCCGGAACGACGCGCTATCACCGAGCCAGCGCGCGAATATCAGTGGATAAACAAATAGCGCGGCGCTCCGGGTCATTGTCCTGCAGGTCATTGCCTACCGCGTAGGCTTTGTTTTGGAGTTTTCAATACTTTTTTAAGTGAGATTTATTTTAAATATATTTTTTTGAGTTTCTTTTTAGTTTCTAAGCTATGCCACGCATATTTAAACGTAACGCTTTGCTCTCCCTGTGCAAAGCCGGGCGGGCCGCTTGTCTGTTCATAAAAATTACTAGAGGCTATTGCTCCTGCAGCTGGCGGTAAATGGTAACCAATTAATTCTATACATTATTCATTTTGGTGTGATTTTTTTGCGAATTTCCGTAAGTTTGTTTTCAAATGTTTATTTTTCTCTAAAAGTTTAAATGACTTGTTCAAGTTATAATTTTATCTTATAAGATTCTAAGATATTTTCTTTTAAGATATTCTACTCTATAAAAGGTAAGTAATTCAAATGTTATTATTTTAAGAGCCAAGTGACACTCATTGTTTTAGTTGTTCATTAATAAATGTAAGTAAATTACCTTAATATGTTTTTTTCTAGGACTCTTTTCATCCTAAATAAGGCACGTTTACGACAAAAAGCTGGCTTTTGGCAACCCTACCTTATTGCATACCTAAAAGATGTTTAAAAAAACAGGGTTGCCTGGGCGCAACCTGACGTTCTGTACAATCGGCAAAAAATTGTTTTTGTTTTACCAAGTTTTTACAGTGCGCAACCCTAGATGGATCGCTTTTTGAGATACAAATAAAAGTGGCCATTTTTCAGATCCACGATACCTTTTCTGCGATCTGTCCGACTAGATTTTAGGGAAAATAAAAATTATGTTTTACACAGCAAGCCGTAAAGCTGGACTAGAGATATACATGACAAATAGTTCGGAGAGGGTAGTAAAAGTAGACGGCGGGAGAATGGAATATGTTCACGAGTACATTTAACTCTGCCAAATAGTGACGTTCCAGACACGACAAGACAAAGAAGTTGCTCGGCCGGCGCACCAATAATGCCTGGTCGAAAGGTGACCTACCATTGTCATTAAAACGTAAACTCGTGGACATGTGCATTCTCTCAACACTCACCTACGGAGCCCAGACTTGGTATTTGACGGAAGCTCAAAGGTCCAGACTCGCGGTCTGCCAGCGAGCAATGGAACGTAGTATGTTGGGCCTGAAACTGATCGATAGTCAAAAACAGCACACTGCGCTCAAAAACACGAATTGCCGATGTGACCCACGCAACGCCAAGTGGGAGTGGGCTGGTCACGTAAGTCGCATGCCGTTGGAACTCTGGGCCAAGACCGCGACTGGCTGACTAATGGGTAATACTATTATGATAAGATTACTGATGATAACTTGGCACTACATACTTGGTTACTATTTACATTCTCCTACAAGCAACTAAGGTTGTCTGGAAGAGATCGCTTTAAGCGATAAGACCGCCTTTGTCCACCCTAGTTTTAAGAGTCTCCTGTGTATTGTTTTGTTTTTGTGTGACAATAAAGAATTTATCTATCTATCTATCTATGTTGGCATGAGTAGTTCATAACATGGTTTGTATTGTGATTGCATGACTATTATTTTTTAATTTTCCGCCTTGTTTAAAAGATATTATTTTTTAGCATGGTGCAAGGGCTTCTGTGCAAAGTCAGTCTGGGGAAGTACTTGCTTTTGTCTGTCCTTGCTTTTTTCTGGCGTAAATCAGCTGTTTTTGCATTGTTGTCTTTCGCACATGAGACATACCATCTTAGTTCTCAGGGTAAGCCACGCGCTTTGCTGTCTTATTAGTGTCAAATTGTCACTAATAAGACAGTGGGTTTCATGGGCGTTGGTGATCACTTCATTGTTCCGAGGACCACTTACTTAACTACTAGGTCGTTTACCCACTTGTGACGTAAGGCTTTTTGATGAAAAGATGTATGTATATTTATTTCTGTATATTCCATAAATAATCTATTTTAACACAAGAAGAACTAAATTTTTATCTGTGGGAGTGTATTATGAAGCATTGAATTTCATAATAGTGGGTTTACAGTCAGCCCCTACCGCTGCTCCTCGCGCTGCCGGAAATAATTCCCTGAATATTGCCGCAGCAGGATCGAGAGAAGTGCGTGTTTACATACTGCCCTACCACTCACTTCGCTTCTGACCAGCGGCAATGGCAGACGTCGAAATAATCTCCTCCGGGCGCTCGGCGAGAACTGGGCGACAGGGCTGAATGTGAACACGCACTGCCACTCGCGCTGTCCGTCCTTTGACTTCCGCACAAAAAACCGCCTTAACAGGCATCGCGGGAGAACTATTAAATAACATAAAATTATCGTCTCTGTTCTGTATATTTAACGAACGTTTTAAACACTAAAAGGTTTTCGGAAACGTTAAGGACGTTTTTGCCACGTCATAAGTAATAAAGTCGGAATTAATTTGGCAGTTTATTGTGCATGCGTGGTCGCAGGAGTGGCGGCTCGCAGCGATTTCTCCAAGTTCTTGAGGGCTGGAGTCACGTTGCTACCCAAATCCTCCACCACGCTTGACAGGTACACTGAAAAACAATTTATAGGTAACGACCAAAGAGATTTGAACCTCGCTACGCCGAGCGCAGCGAGGTTAAAATCTCTTTGGTAACGACCATACATTTCGTATACAGGGTGTTAAAAAAGTACGATTCTTCAAAGGGGTGATTGTACATTACCAATAGACTGTAAAAAAAAAATATTTTAGGTGATCATGAAATTTGATTTCCCTTCGAATTACATTACAGTAATTTATCAAAATGAATAGGTAGGTACAACAAAAGACATCATTGTCTGCATCACCAGCTGATCATAGACACACCCCATACATCGAGCGCGAATTTGAAATTGGAAGGTCGCATAAGCTTCGCATATTCAGTACAAAAGACCCTCAGAAGGACCACGAGAACCCCGCGGGCGGGTGCGCGCGGGGGTGCGGGGGAGTTTGCAAGGGGGGCGGAGGGTGACCGTTCTGTATGATAGTACTATTAGTTTATTCTGTGTCCTAGAGGTCACTGAACCCTCCAAGCACTTCACTTCTTCTTGAGCTAAATATAATTTTTAGGAAAAAGTAATTTTTACACAATCTATAATGATGTAGAATCACCTCTTAGAAGGATCGACGTATTTTTTACAGCCTATTTTGTCCCACTGCTGGGCGAACGCCTCCCCTTTGGCCCTCTAACTGTTGTGGGCCGTAGCGAATTCGCTAGGGAAACTTATATGTAAGGTACCTTGAAACTTGACTCATAAACAGGAATAGGATCATTAAAGCTGAGATTATTAAAGCGATGAATTGCATCAAGCGTAAAAATTCAAGTGACATTAATGATATGACTACAAAAGTATTTGACTATTTACCACCGGTCATTATTTCCATACTTTGTTTTATATTCAATAAATGCTTAGAGATTGGTGTTTACCCGGAAACTCTTAAACGTGTAAAAATCCCAATTTATAAAGGCAAGGGCGAGCAAAGTGAGCTAAAGAATTTTAGACCAATTTCTCTAATCCCAATCGTCTCTAAAATCTTTGAGAAGTTACTCAGTGACAGATTAATGTCTTATATCAATAGAAATGAGTTTCTTAACTGTCAGCAATATGCGTATCAACCAGGTAAGTCTACAATTGATGCAGCGCGAGATGTCGTATCGAGAGTGATGGACCATCTTGAGGGCGGGCGGCAGGTTGCAGCTATATTCTGTGATTTGTCGCGCGCTTTTGAGCTCGTCAGTCATCCACTCCTGTTAAACAAATTACGCCGGTATGGAGTGTCAGGAAACATGTACGCACTGTTTGAGTCTTTCTTAAAAACCCGCAAACAACTCACCACAATCCGCGGTGAGCGCTCTGAACTGATGGACCTGAGTGACTGTGCTGTTCCCCAGGGATCAGTAATGGGAAATAACCTTTTTCTGATCCTAATGAATGATTTCACCATCGCGTCTAAAGACGCAGATTTTGTAATGTTTGCTGATGATGGCTGCGTGATCGTTTCCAGCGATAACCAACAAAGTCTATCACTGAAACTTAATTCTGTAATGGCCCAGTTATCTGAGTGGTTTGATGCTAATGGATTGCTATTAAACGTGGAAAAGACTAACATCTTACATTTCAAATTAAAAAGAAACAGCTCTATTGACATGAACGTCCAGTGTAAGGGTCAGGCAGTCCCTCAGGTTCAGCAGGTGAAATATCTCGGGTTAATCATCGACTCTGGATTCACATGGGCCACTCATATCGATATAACATGTGCTCGCCTATCAGCTGCGTGCTTCGCTCTTGGTCGGCTGCGGCCATCTCTCAGTCAGGAGAATATGCTTAGAGCTTATTATGGGTACTTTCACTCCATACTTACATATGGCTGTATACTGTGGGCGACCGCCGCCGACCGGGAGAGAGTATTTCGTAAGCAGAAACGCGCGGTACGTATATTAAGTAGCGCCGTCTGGGATCACCCTGCAAGGGACTTATTTAGGAAACTTAAAATATTGACGCTACCATGCGTATACATAAATGAAGTAGCTAAATACGTCAGGATGAACTTAGGTGAGTTCTCGACGCGTGGTGATGTAGTAAATTCGCGAAATTTGCGCAGACGTCATGAATTGCGAGCCCCTGCAACGAGACTAGTCAAGTCAAACAAATGTATACACACCATAGGACCTAAAGTGTACAATAAAATTTCTGCTGAAATAAAAACCTTAAAAAGTGACTCATGTTTTTTAAACAAACTGAAAACTTACTTACTCACAGAAGCTTTTTACTCTGTGGATGAATTTTTGATACAAACTGTCCCAGCTTAAATAAGAGGGAATATTTTAAGACTGTATGTTAGTACTCTATTGTTAATGACATACTTTGATAATATTATTAAGTTACTTTATGTAATATTGTAAGCAATTTACAGAAATCCTTTTTACTGTAATATTTTAATGACGTATAAATGTATATTTATAAATAAAAAAAAAAAAAAAAAGATAAATAAAAAATACCAATTTTTTTTGGCCATAGATGACGAGGTTTTAAAAATAAACCGAATTCGTCCAATATCGATAGGTCGTATGGCAGAATGTGATGAGTAGTCATTGCCTATCATAAAAAAAAACTAACAGTTGTATAAACCGACCACAGACTACTTAGAACAGTTGTCAGTTTTTTTTATAGACTGGCCATGGCTTCTTTTCATTCTGCCATACGACCTATCGATATTTGACAAAAACAAAATTATTTTTTTAACTTTATTATTTGCAACCGAAAAAAAATCGTATTTTTTATTTTTACTTATTGACCTTATCCCTGTCTATGAGCCAAGTTTCGAGGTACCTTACACATGCGTTTCCTATGCGAATTCTGACCAATCGCGACGGTGCGAGTCTAAATCGCCACGCCACCACAGATTTGATAATAGTAAACTGTTTTCGTGGTGTACCCCTGCGGAAGAAGTGAAGCGCCTGGAGGGTTAAATGACGTATATGATCAGCTGGTGATGCAGACAGGGATGTTTTTTGTTCGAATATCCACTCACTAGCAAGTTCTTATCCATTTCAACAAATTACTGTAATGTCATTCGAAGGAAAATCAAATTTGACGATAACCCAAAAAAAAAAAATTACAACCTTTAAGTGATGGAGAATCACCCCTTAGAAGGATCATCGTACGGTCAACCGCTTGTCGGTAGAAACTTTTTCAACTCTATTACCACGCCATAAGGTCCAAAAGTGTTTCAACCGATGTGCGGCCGTGTGTACTTTTTTACGCCTTGTATAGGCTAGTGAAAAAAAAGTATTTCCGTATTACGATTCTAGAAGGCGATTGCCAGTTATACATACATACTCCTACATACATAACATCACGCCTCTTTCCCGTCGGGGTAGGCAGACCACAGTCTTCCACCTGCTACGATCTTGACATAATTCCCTTGCTTCCTTAACTTTCATCAATCCTTTCATACATGCTCGTAGGTTTAGGGTAATTTTAACCTGGCCTTTATTCAGAACGTCCTGATTGCCAGTTCTCTTATATTATGATCAAAATCTAAACTGGCTACTCCAAATTAATATGCTCTCTACTAGAATTCGACGCCTTGTTCATATTTTTAAAACTCTCAGACAATCTGCTGATTTGGAAACTTTGAATATGGTATATTCTGCACTTTGCATGTCCATTATTAAATATTGTGTGACGGCTTGGGGAGGCGCTGCAAAAACCTATCTCATCAAAGTAGAGAGAGCACAAAGAGCTGTGCTTAAAGTTATGCATTCAAAACATTTCAGATTTCCAACCAAAGATTTATATGTTATTTCTAAGGTTCTTACTGTAAGGCAGCTCTTTGTGCTCCGTGCTATTTTACGTATACATCCTCATGTGCCACTACCTGACCCCGCTAAAAGAAAAAGACACATTATTTGTCCCGTTCCGTCTCACAGAACCAAATTCTCGGTTCGACAATTTTATATCTGTAGTTGCATTATTTACAATACTATTAACAAAGTTCTAAATATTTGTAAGTCTAATAAGTTCGAGGTTAAAAAGAAATTGTCTAGTTGGCTCCAAAATCTCAGTTATGATGACACTGAAAGGCTTTTACCAAATTGTAATCAATATTAATAATTTATTCTCCATACACACACTCTTACACACCCATACTCACACACTTACACACGCATTCACACACACTTACACACACATTCACACATGCACTTTCAAATTACCCTAGTACATATTGTTTGACAATGTTTGTTTATAGTCAGTATCCTAGTATTACTCTACTCAAATAAATTGCTGTTACTGGTTAATTACACTACATTCAATAGCTCCTAGTAGAACACTGACTCTCAAAATACAGGCTTTCGCCACAGAATTCATAATAGTACTACATACAGAACGGAAGCTCTCCGCCTCCCACCAATCGGAGTACCTCAAGTGCGCGCGCATCACCCCGCGGGGCCCTGCGCGATATCTCGTCCTATTTCTCGTCCTGTTGCCACGCGATATGCAACGCTTGCAAAAGTTGAAAAAAAGGTGCGTGGTTGTGCAGTTTACGGTTGTCTTTCGACTCTCCAAGACAAAGTAAAATTTGGAATAAAGTTAAACAATAATAAGAAGCAATTATTATGGAATAAACACCATAGAGTTTGTGAGATTATTTCAACGTGTGTTTGTTTGTTTTAATTGAAATTCGATTACTAAATACAACAAAGTGAGGTTATAATTCGTTTGTGAATTGTGTAAGTCGCTTTATAGTCGAACGAAAAATGTGCAACTCGAAACTGTAATAAAAGTATAATGCTAATGTTCTGTTATCTACGTTTTCTAGGGTAGGTGTTTTCTAGATACCATCAACCCTACACTCACACATCTTTAACCCACCCACACATTTGCGCGTGTAAAAATGACAGCTATCACTTTTGAGCCCGATTGTATGGAGCTTCCGAGGTGTGCTTTCGCTTAGCTTGGGAATCAGGGTTTAGCAATTAATTTGTACACCACTTGTGTAATAACCACTGTACTGCTTAAGTTTACTTTGCTGATGTACAAATCCATTGAAATAAATAAATATTTAATTTAATTTTAATTTAATTATTTGCCCAACTTACCAATATCTGTTAAGCAGCGCTTGGTACCCAAAGCATCCATATTGCGTATGTTCAAAATCTTCTCCGCATATATCTCGCAGGTGTGCGTGCAAACCTACAACATAAAAAAAACATGGAATATATTTTTTTTATAAGAATAGTACCAACCCATCTCTAGCCGTAGGTGTCGTAAGAGGCGACTAAGGGTTTATGAACCGGAGGATGGGCAGTAGCGTCTTTCTGTGTATCATACCATCTTACATACTGCGGTCACCAACAACAGCGGTCGCCAGCCGCAACGCTTACAAGCGTGGTGACTATGGTAAATCCCCTCCTAGTACAACAAGTTTTTGCTGGAGTTCTGGAGGGAGCTCCCTGTCCCGCAGTGGACGTTATGGGATGATATGATGAATCTCTTTTTTAGGGTTCCGATACAAAAATGGTAAAAAAAAGGAACCCTTCTGGTACCGCTTTGTCTGTCTGTCACACCTGTATATCTCAGCAACCACTCATGCTATCGACTTGAAATTTGGAATAGTTTTAGAATATGGTTGTCCAACTTAATTTCACGTGAAAGAATTAAGAAAAAAATATAATTATTAATATAAAGGGGGCAAAATTTCAAATTGTCGGTACTAGGTCAAGTGGGGTATCGTATGAAAGGGCTTAACTTGTACATTCTAAAATATATTTTTGTATTATTTTACAATTCTTAATTTTCAAGTTATGATGAAAAATGACAAAAAAAAATACCGTTCCCCCCCCCCTTATCTCCGAAGTTTGTGAATGGAGAAATCTGAATTAATTACACTCGATAGAAGTTTATGTAAATATTACAGCAAAAATAAAACGATCTTTCTAAGTCAAACAATTTTTTTAGAAATCTGCAAAAAACCTTTACAAACAAATTTAGTTTTGCGGTCCTAAAAATGGACTTTATTGCTTCCAAAAATACTAAATGTATATCGGAACCCTCGGCGCGCGAGTGCAACTCGCACTTGACCGGTTTTTTTTATCTTGCATAGTTCCAGTAACATGGTTGTTAGTTCTGGAAGTAATAGATCGCTGTAAGCACACTATTTACCTCTGAGAGGAACTGCCACGGCGCTTGTTTCTCCGACAAATGCATCTCCAGATGCTGCGGCAGTGTCATCAAGTATTGACCGATCTGAAATTAACACACAAATTTTAGTTATCGCTATAAAGAGGGCGCAGAAATGGCATTTTCGCTATATTTCGCCGTACGAGTATCACTAGACATCTCGAAAACAAGTCTGCTGAGAAAAATTCCTGTATTCCCGCTGACTTTTGCTCTTGGATATCTGACTTCCTGAGTGAACGGTCGATACGAGTAGTCTTTGATGGCTGCTGCTCTGACCTCACGGCTATTGATGCCGGGGTTCCTCAGGGGTCTGTTCTCTCCGCGACTATTTTCCTGCTGCACATCAACGAGCTACTTGGTCCTAGTATAGTTGGGTACGCATATGACAGTACTGGCGTTGAGAGGTTCGTATGTATCTCGTGCAAAAGCCAGTGGTGACGAGAAACGTTCTTCGAGAGAGGCATGGCAGAGCGAATAAAATCAACCTTAAGTCTTGTCTCCGACTTGTGACCACTTACCACCAGGTGGCCCACCTGCTCGTTTGTCCACTTGTCACATTAAAAAAGTGCCCTTCTTTATTTAGAACCTATCAACTCTGTAAAATATAGTTCACTGTAGTTACAGATACAAAAACTGCTAAAAGTGGCCGTTTTTGGCTATTTTGTATCTATAACTACAGTAAACTATATTTTACAGAATTTATAGGTTCTAAATAAACTAGAGTACCTTTACTTCAATCTGTTTTTCCAGATTTTTGATGTAAGTAATATTTTTTTAACGAGGATCCAAAAAGCTATTAGTGAACTTTGTTTCTGTCTTACTACTTCACCTTTGAGTGTGTTAAAGTGACGACTACGGGTCGTTACTCCGAACATCTGTCTGTGGGCTTATACTTGACCTCGATGTAGCCCTGACGACAGGGATAAGGTAGACGATGGAACGAGCAAGTTCAGGTTTGCACACAACTTTATGCCAAGTAGCTCGATGCTGTTGGTAACTGGTACAGTTGTACCACGAAAAGTGGGAGCCAGATTGAACGGACTCCTTTTGGCGGTGAACACACGCGCCTGTGTATTGGTGGCGTTGAAACTCATCAGATTTTTGTCACGACCGAAATAAAGGCTTTAGAGCAGCCACAGTTGTGTGGATATTTACCTCGATTGAAGAAGGATAGTATTATCAACAGCTTTCTTACTAAAGGCATTGCTTTAACTGATTGTATTGATGATAGTTCCGAAATATCTTTATTAATAGGTTCGGATGTTTTAGGTTCTGTGCTGACTGGTCGGCTAGAGCGTGTGGATGAACTTGTGGCAATGGAAACTAAGTTGGGTTGGACTGTGCAAGGTCCTACAGTTGACATGTACTCTTGCAATAACGACCGGGTGTACACTCTACACGCTTCCTGCAATTTTACCGACGTCGAGGATTTTTGGAAGCTAGAGACCCTAGGTGATAAAGATGAGGCTGAGGTTAAAAGCAGGCAGGCGACAGAATCTGAGGTACATATTTTTTTTAAGAATACAGTACGATGCGACGAAGAAAACAGGTACGAAGTAAGATTGCGTTGGAAGTCCAAGTTTGTAGAGCCGAATTATGACTTGGCATGTCCACCTTCTGCTCCTTGGTGGGGAGGATTTTGGGAGCGAGGAAAATATTTTACGTCGGGTTTAAGGAAAATCGGCACTCAACTTTAATTAGTGACCGTTTTATATAAGGTGGAAAATGTAGTTAATTCGCGTCCCCTTACAATAACAGATAATGGAGAACTGCAAGCGCTTACGCCCGCGTCTTTTTTATTGCAGTTTCGTTCGTCTGTTAATGATAATATTGACTTCAGTTTAATTGATGGGCGCATATTGAGCTCTAGGTGGCGCTACCTTAATAAATTGTGTACTGACTTAAAGTCGCGTTTTAGGTCTGAATACCTGGGGTTGATAGCTCAAAAGCCTAATAGTAAATCACCAACTACTGTGAAGCCTGGTGATGTGGTACTAATTAAAAGTGACTCCAAGCGTGTAGAGTGGCCTCTTGGCGTTGTCGTAGAAGCGATGACTGGCGCTGACGGTTTCACCAGGGTAGCTCGAGTCAAAACGGAAAGTGGATTGCGTCTTCGAGCGGTTCAATGTTTGTATCTTTTGGAGCCACTGTAGAAACCACACGCTCTAGCCGCCATGTCGGAATGTTAGACCGGCTGGCTTTTGGGTAGTTGATATGCGCAGGCGCATCACTGCCGCCGGGGCGGAGGATGTTGGATCTTTTTGGTGATACGTTTACTTGTTGCTTTATTTTTCTCTGTGACAATGTCTAGATTTTTGTTTCTGTTGAAAGATAAGTGAAAAAATATGAATAGATACGTAAAATTATAATTTAGTGTTTTTATTCATATGTTAAAAGGTGTTTTCTTGGGAACTAACATATTACAAGACCTCCCAAGACAGGATAAGTTATAATAATCGTGCAACTTCAACGCCTAACAACAATTTCGATAAGAAAAATATCTCCATATGTCCACTAAAGTCAATTACTCTCGTCAGTCCGTGTTTACATGAGTACGATCACTCACACATGCACACAAAGCACAACCGTACAGTTTTGACCGCACGCCCACAATCGTAATATTGAACCAAAAATTGCTAACAAAAATAGTACTTTCAGTACATTAACTGTATTTTTGTATTAATTAGCGAAAAATTTAACTAAAAATAGCAGTATCCGTTCGTTTTTCAACAGAATTTTATGTCCCGCGTAAGAATGCAAGTCATTTGAATTTTTGTATGGAAAACGGATCACCTTAACGAGCTTAACTAGCGGTCACCCATCCGGGTTCTGATCACGGCCAAAGTTGCTTATCTCTCATGATCGGTGCTGTACTCACCTCAGTGATGTATTCTTGTGGCGAGAGCGCGAAGTCAGGGAGGTCCGTGGACAAAGCGTCGTTGTTGTTCCATACAGACAGTTGCGGAATCTTATCTGAAAACATGCCGGGTCTTAAGTACGATTTGTCTACATCATCACAACGTCCCATGATACGTCCACTGCAGGACAGGGAGTTCCAAGCAGTGTGTCCACTTTTAATTTTCGATACATCAATACGATACTACCTTGATACAGTCGAATTCATAACATTGTTCACTGACGATAGAGTAGAATATTGGTTGGATGAATTGTCAAACTGGCAGTGATTAACTAAGGCGCAGGCCAGACAGAAGAGGTGCGCCGCACGGCACGCCTTCAGCGCACCTCTTCTGTCTGGCTTGCACCGCGTCGTTCTCCTACATTTTGTATGCATGTGATTTGAACAGGCGACGAGACGGCATGCCTAAGGCGCACTGTCGGTGCACCACCGGCGCACTGTCGGTGCATCACCGGCGCACCGCCGGTACGCCGCCGCACAGCACAGTCCGCTGCCATCGATTGCGTCGTCCAGCCGAAAAGTGTACCACGGGGGCGCTCGAAGCGCGCCTCGTGCGCACCCGAAGCGCGCCTCGGGCGCACCCGAAGCGCGCTGCGCCCGTTCTGTCTGGCTTGGATCTAAGAGGATGTAATAAAATAAAATCACGTCAGTTTTATTAACTGACGTTTTAGTGATTAGCATCCAACCAATATCCTACTCAATCGTCAAGAGACGAAGTTTCAAATTTGCATGTTTCGAATAGTATCGTATCGATATATTGAAAATTGAGAGTAGACACCCCGAATCCCAACAGAAACACAATCCCAACAGGTACAGTCAAAAACATATCAAACTTGACATATTGGACTTTAAAAATTCACAACAAGGAATATTGTAAAATAATAGGCGTTTCTAAAACCACCCAGTAAGTAAATCATACCTGTGTGGGGAGGCAACACTCTTTTTTTTATTTTACAAGTGAGCAAACGAGCAAGTGGGCCACCTGATGGTAAGTGGTCTCCACCGCCCATAGCACCCACTGTCTTATTAATGACATACTTTGACGCTAATAAGACAGCACAGGGCGTTGCCTACCCTGAGATGTTGTCTCATGTGCCAGTAATTTCACTGGCTCCCTTACCCTTCAAACCAAAACACAGCAGTGCAAAAACTGCTGCTTTACGGCAGAAATAGGCAAAAGGTGGTACTTCTTACTTAAATCAAATCAGAGCCGGACAGTTGGATACCTTCCTTGTAAGACCAAATCAAATTTTTCACTTCTAATCTATGGTGTAAATCAAGTCTGAAATACGGCCTTCTGTTCTGTACATCGGGTTTCAATAGTATATTTGTAAAACCGTACCTTAACCTAAGAGCTGATTCTGGGGGCTACATGCAACAACTATATATACAAATAGAAATTCGTTAAAAAAACTCGACTCTCCGTTAAAATTATCAGCTGATCGCATCGGATGTATGAAAAGTCGAACTTCTTTTTTGATAATTTTGTTAAGTCTTAGAAATAAAGCTGTTAAATTTAGCCCCCAGAACAAACCCCTGGCTTTACACAAATTTTTAGAGCCTTGACTAAGTTATTATTTTGTACCTGATATCCGTTTGCTCACTTATTAGTGAGGTCAAAAGCAACAACTTTTGTTCTACGACTTTTCTAACAACGCACAAACTTCCCATACAAAGTAACCTAAGTGACCAAAACATTTTTATGGGTTGTTGAAATTTTTTTGTGCTGCGTTGTTAGCAAAGTGGTAGAAATTGTTTCTTTTGACCTCACTATTAAGTGGGCAAACGGATGTCAGGTACAAAAAATTACTTATCTCAGAGTAAAAACTATAGAGTCCGCCATATACATATTCTGTATGAGCTAGTGAAGTGTAAAGCGTCTCACTGTCGCCCAAGCTAGTCGGTCAAAAAACTCAGTTAAGTTTTACAAAAATCAAGATATCTTTAAAAATCTAATGTTTTAGTATAAACTTTGTTTGCGAAAGTGAAAATATATCGTTTTTTACTTGTGAATTGGAAGCGTAAATAATCCGTAATAGCCATTTTATGCGTGATTTTTAACACCGGTTATTTCCTGAATGGTAAGTGTTTTCACCAGAAAAACTGTGGTAGTAGCATTTATAAGTCCCATGTCACATATTTCTCAGAGACAAAGATAAAAATCTTACGTTTTTAGGATTTGAAAAAAAAACCATACATTTTAGTATGGAGGTCCCCGCAAGAAAGTGCTACGCTTATGGCTCCCTCCTTAGCAGCAAGAGCTGCTACTAAAACCTCCTTGTTACTTATGATCTATTTTATTTGTTTTTATTCCAACGCTTACCAACACATTTTGCAGTTGTCAAAAGCAATCGGCTAAAGATTACTCGTAATTTCTGTCTGCTTACCATCTTTACTACTTGAATACAAGTACCCAGGCTATCCCAAGCCATCCATTGACAAGCCCGTTGGTGTGGAAGGAGCCTGTAGTCTTCTGGTGTCGGATAAGCCTGACCCAGAATCTTCATTCGCTTGTTAGCCAAAGCGTCGCATGTGCACATAAGGTGCTCCATGCGTTCGCTTTCTTCACCACATGCTCTGCAGGTAGTTGTATCCGACAGACCCATTTTGTGTAGATGCTCTCTAGTGCCAAGGTACCTTACATATAAGTTTCCCTAGCGAATGGGCAGGTCACATATCCTGCTTGAACTAAGGGGCCAAAACGTTGACAAGCCCGTTGGTGTGGTTGGTAGTGAGCCTGCCTCTCACGCCGTGGGCCGCGGGTTTGATCCCCGCCCAGGGCAAACATTTGTGCGATGAACACAAGTGTTTGTTCTGTGTCTGGGTGTTATTTATGTATGTACGAGCTCCACGAGCTTATTCCACCATCTCCCTTCTACCATCGGGAGTCCAGACGCACCGCAGGATATCACCCATACTTGGTTGATATTCCGCACATTCGCACAAAGCGCTTTGAAACATCTTTTATAATGCGCACGGCTAAGGAGTGGAATTCTCTGCCTGCGTCTGTGTTCCCGAGTTCATATAACCCGAATCTATTCAAGTCGCGAGTGAATAGGCTTCTTCTGGGCAAGCTCGCTCCATCGTAGACCTCATCTCTGTCTTCAAGACTAGATCGAGGTCAAGAGTAAGACCATTTTCAATAAAAATAAAATGTACATCAGTCTCCGGTACCCATAGTACAGGCTTTGCGTAATTTGTGATCAGATGACCTTGTGTGAAATGTCCCCCAATATTTATTTATTTATTATTTATCCGAGATGGGGGACCTGGTGACCTAAGACACAGGCTACGGCTTAGCTTAGGCGCCAGTTCTTCCACAAATAATTAGTAATTGTTCCTTCTTTTTTGTATTTTCACAATTTATGTACCTAAACCTAATTGTTTGTGGACGGAAAATAAACGAAATTTGTTTATTATTTCCGTCAAAAATACTCTAGTTTTAGTGTCATGCGTGTCCGCAAAATATGTTGGTATAAACGAAAACAATGGCTTATAATATGCAGGGTGTAAGAGACGGTGCACTGAAAACTCAAAGGGCGTGTTTAGTCAACGAAACTGAACAACTTTCCCAAAGAAACTTTTTTGGGAAATGAAAAATAATTTTCACCTCTCCATACAAATTGCTCACTCTGATCGAACAGTTTGTATGAAGAGGTCAAAAATTTAGTTCATTTCCCAAAAATATTTCTTTGAGAAAGTTGTTCAGTTTCGTTGTCTGAGCACGCCCTTTCAGTTTTCGGTACACCGTCCCTTACACCCTGCATTATGAATTTATGATCTTACCTAGCTGAGTCTCCACCGGATGCCGTAGAATAGCCCTGGCTAAGTTCCTCAGCTGGTCCTTGGTCCTCCTCAGCACGGCGACGCAGGCCTGGGGCTCCGCCCTGGCCGCCGGCAGCTTCTGACGAGCTTCGGGCTCCAGAAGTAACGTGGGCAGATCCAGTAGGGGACAGTCGTCCGTTTCTGAGCAATTAAACAGTTTTCATTATTTTATTTGCGAAAAACTATTATTTTTACAATAGTAGTTTATGCAACAGTACATAATGAGGGGTATAAAATCCGAGTGTCGGTTTATGGGACGCAGCCAAGCGTATCGAGCCAAGTTTCATAATATAATGACACAAGGGTTATTGTTCCTAATTAAGGTACCTCCGGTCCACTAGCGCCCCCATCAGTTAAAAAAATATTACTCGCTAAATACGAAACTTATCAAAAATCCGGAAAGAAAGATTGAAGTTAAGGTACATTTGTTTATTTCGAAACTCTGTAAAATAGAGTTCTGTAGTTACAGATACAAAAACTGCTAAAAGTGGCCGTTTTTCGCACTTTTTGTATCTGTAACTACAGTGTATTATATTTTTCAGAATTGATAGGTTCTGAATAAACTAGGATACCTTTACTTCAATCTGTCTTTCCGAATTTTCGATAAGTTGTGTATTTAGTGAGTAAATTTTTTTAAACTGATGGGGGCGCTAGTGGACGGGAGGTAGCCTCTTAATGCACACACAACTTAATCAACACCCATAACGAGAACTCTAAAATAATATGTTATAAAATAATAATGCTTTTTTAAACTGATGGGGGCGCTAGTGGACGTGAGGTAGCCTCTTAATGCACACACAACTTAATCAACACCCATAACGAGAACTCTAAAATAATATGTTATAAAATAATAATGCTTATCAGCAGTTGGTTGCTAGCCGTTTCTCACCTCAGGGCAGCCGAAGAGGAGAACTCCAGTGTGCTGCCCGACCGATATGAAGACAGTCGATCTTACAATGTACACCACATGATGAGGGAAGTAGTATTCTTACCATCATCCTGCTGGCACCTCTGCCTCTCAGCCAGGGTCTCCAGCAGTTGGTTGGCAGCCGTCTCCAGCATCAGGGCAGCCGGGAAGCAGCTGCTCAGAACTCCAGTCTGCTGCCCGACTGATACTGAAGACAGGAATGACGTTTCTATACGGCGGCTGTGCGCTGATATGCGTGACGCTAGGGCTGTGATGAAGGTCTGGAAAGTAAGAAGTAAAGGGAATATGCGTGATGTTTTTTTATTTAAGAAATTTATCCTCATTCATGTAATAAACAGTTTAGTAAAACTATTTTTCGAAAAACTATGAATTTAAAAAGATATAAGCCATCGAAGATTTGTTTCTGTTTCTTTCTAGCAAAACTAAATTTAACACGGAGTTTATATGGCCGTAGTGGCATGTGAGGTCACATGCCATGTCGGATCTCTCTGTCTTATCAGCGCATAATTAATAGATTTAAATGCTTATATCAGCCATATTTCTTAGCCGATTTAAATTTAAATTTTACTTTTTGTCATCTCTACTACGGTTTTTCATATTTTATTAATAAATGCGACTACATTGTTTGTGGAAATAATTTATTGTTGTATAAAATATTAACCAACATCATCATAACATCCCATGAAAAGTCCACTGCAGGACAGCGGGAATTCCTTCCAGAATTCTGTCAAAAAGACGAGGTACAATTTAGAGGGAAGTATCATTGTCACCACGCTTATGAGCAGCGTTACGGATGGCACCATAGATTATTTACCTGTCTTGTGTGGTGCCGGCAAAGAATAGTACCCACTTATCTATACCCGTGGGTGTCGTAAGAGGCGACTAAAGGCTAATGAACCGGAGAATGGGCAGCAACATCTTTCTGTGTATCGTACTATCTTACATACTGCGGTCACCAACAACCGCGGTCCATGGTGCCAGCCGCAACTCTAACAAGCGTGGTGACTATAGTACTTCTCAATTTTTAGTTGGAATTCTGGAGGGAGCTCCCTGTCCTGAAGTGGACGTTTCATGGGATGCTATGATGAGCCTTAGGTTTTATCCTATTTAAGCTAACTACAAATCATCATCATGAGATCCCATGAAACGTCCACTACAGGACAGGGAGCTCCCTCCAGAATTCCATCTTTTGCTGGAAAAATGTAGAGGGGATGTACCATATTCACCTCGCTTGTTAGCGGTACGGTTGGCACCATGGACCGCGGTTGTAGGTGACCGCAGTAAGTAATATGTAAGATACAAAGGAGGATGCTGCTGCCCATCCTCCAGTTTATAACCCTTAGTCGCCTCTTACGACATCCACGGGTATGTATGGGTTGGTACGGTTTTCCGCTTGTCGGTAGAAACTTTTTCAACTCTATTACCACGCCATAAGGTCCAAAAGTGTTTCTACCGATGTGCGGCCGTGTGTACTATTTTTTGCCGGCACTACACGGTACTCTTGTCCCGTTTGGTGCCGGCAAAGAACTACAAATAGTCAAGTAAATCTACGAAAGTTTGTATGGAGAGGGTTACAATAAATGCACTTTAGGGCATAATTTGTAAAATTAAAAACCATAGTAATCCCGACATAACGTTGATATTCATAAAACCAGTATAAGGTGAACTCAACCTGTATAATATTTACCATGTAGCACAGGTCAGCTTATAATGGTACTTTTTTACAGCTAAAATTAATTTCTCTAAATGTGCATTTAATGCAACGTCATAACGTAGATTGACTGGACTAAAATGACAAATCTAGCAAAAAAGTTAAGACCACATAAGAAAGAAAGAAAGAGATTGCATTTTTCTAATAACGTATACTTATGATAATAAGGGTCATACATAAGTCATAATGAGTTTCGAAAAAATATTGAGGATAGACCTAGTACTCAAGTTTTCGAATAAACTACACACTAGCGAATCAACAAAGTGTTGAACTTGTTTTCGACTCCAAAGCTTACCTCAACGGCGGGAGCGTAGAACGGGTGAATGGCGCGACCTCCGATCTTCTTAGCTCTGTTATAGGCCGTAGTCAACCACCCCTCACAGCGCTCGGCTGTCGTCAAGAGAGCCCGCGACTCGTCTAATAGATCCTCCTGAAAAAAAAAAACAATACATGGGGGCGTCCATTCGTGAGGTGTTAAGGGAAAGGGTCTATATTCTCACCCAGCAATTCGGGGGGGTCTCGACAAAAATCGCGTAATATATTTTCACACAAAACAGTGTAAAATTACAAGAAAACTGGGTTACACGCCATCCACTAGCGCCCCCGACAGTTAAAAAAATATTACTCGATAAATAGAAAACTTATCGGAAAAAGGTGAAAGTTGAACAAGGCTCACGGCGAGACGGCGGGGCCATTGCTCGTAATTTTTTTTTGGAAGTGAAAACTTCTTTAGCGGCGCTTGGCACTTTTTTTTTAGATGGGTAAAAAATGTTAAACTCGCGCACTGAACTCGCGTCAGATCTGTAGCCTGATCGAAAAACCTTACAAAAAGCATAATTTTTAAAAATGGAGTTCTCACTTATGCCGGCACTCCCGGAGTGCAACCCGTCCATTTTTTTTAAGAGTATCACTGCCAGAGAGCAAGAGCAAAACTTGAAATAATAAAAGAATCGAGCTCGTCCAGGGACTCAATTCTTGAAAATCACCGGGTGATAAAATATCACTTTTGAGACTTAAAAAAATATTATATTTGCCCTGATAAACTGTTGAAAGGTGAATCAGAATACATGAAAATTAATAATCAAGGACTGCTTAATATCTTACGAATATAAATCTTCACTTTTGAAAAGAAAGATGTGATCTTGAATTTTTTGAGTGATTTTTTATCACCCGGTGATATTCAAGAATTGAGTCCCTGGGCACAGACCAGGGACTAGATAAGTACTATACCGGTCAGACATACCAAGAAGTTCTTTGGTATGTCTGACCGGTTCTTTGAAAGAACAAAATAGTTTGTATCCAAAGATTTTGACGTAAAAAAAAAGCTGCGCTTGTATACAGACTCTTTACGATTTTCATATTTGTTATTCTGACATTGTCAAATAAAGAAAAAGGATTTTTTTGAAAATGCTTTATTATTGTCATCCTGCAGAAAACATTTTATAAAAACATTTTTTTGGCTCAAAATTATATGTTGACATCATGGATTCAAAAGTTTTGCTTTTATTCGTTCTGTTGGGAATCACATCCGTCTGCACGATTTCTGAACAAGCTGGCACGCAATCGAGGTATTGTTTTGAATTTTTATAATGTTAGACCTAGGTTAGACCCCGAGCTTCTTCTTCTGGTGGTATGTAAGTGACGGGGGGTCGACGATGTAGCATGCATATCTAGATAATGCCTGTTCACTGTAGCCTTGAAAAGATACAGATTATATTGTTCGGGAAAAGGATCGGCAGGGAGCGAGCTCCGCTCCTTAGCTGTGCGCATTAAGAATGAACAATCAAAGCGCTTTATGCAAATAGGTGGTCGGCGACATAAGGGTGGAATCCCAACCCTCGTCTAGTCCCACGCAGGAGGAAGGGGGATGGGGGTACCAGCTCGTGCAATTCAGACGCACACTCACCGAAATGTATTCTATATAATACACTTTGCGACTGTGTTCAAGGCTCTGCAGTTTTGCCTCGCATAAAATATTTTAACAATCGTAATACCTACCACCTTGTTCTCATCTGATTCTGAATTATTTATTCAATGTAGGTAGATTATTTACTGAATACTTATTGAACTTCGTAACATGCAGAATATAATGCAAATAGAGCGAGTCTACCACCATAATTATAAGTCTCTATGCTACCACAGTTTCCTCGCAGCCATGTTTCAAACTCCATACAAACTGTCCAATTAAACAATTTTATGTAGTATGGAGACCGATTTTTTTAAATTTACTACAAGTTTTAAGTTTTAATACACTGAAAGTGGTTCAGTTACGTTGGCTGATCGTGCCCTTTATATTTTCGAGAACCTGTCCCGTATATCCTGTATTTTGTACGTATATTAGTCTCTCAGGACGTAGTACATGTTGCCTATAGTTTAGAATCCATGTCCTAAAGTCCTCCAGTTACTTTTTCTTTTATTTTCACAGGCCTGAAAACTATGCAAAGAAACGAAAAATCAACTACACCAAACCAAAATACTGTTCAGTTAATTTCAAAGACCGCCGGCTGATTCTTCCGCAAATGTACAATGGTGTGAAAATACCGACGATATACTTCGTCACCCCGACGTTTCCTCGTCCAGAACAGATACCAGAGTTGACGAGACTGTCTCATACTTTGATGCATGTACCGAAACTGCACTGGGTGTTGGCAGATGATAGTAGTGTATGCTCGAATCATATACTGGAAATTCTGAGGTAAATGATAAACTTAGTATTTAAATTTCGTATTACGAAAATATATCGTGTAGTGGTACGGAACTCTTGGTATACGAGTCCGCCTCGCTTTTTGAAAGGTAGACTATGCTTAGCAGTGGGATAAATATAGCTTAATCTTTATCCTTTAGGGGGTAGGGCCATAGTCTTCTAAATATAATATTAGTACCTACTAAAGTTAACGATTAAGTATCTGTTAGATAAACTCCCTGTATAATACTTACAGTAACTAGTTACGTAACCTATATTCAGTTGTATCTTTGACTTTTTTTTTACGCATATTTTTCTTTCGCGCAGTCAAACTGTTGAAACAGTTTTGCGGGGCATTGTTTTATTGTATTTTTAATATTTATTAAATAATAATAATAAAAAATAAAAAATAATAATAATAATTCAATAAATAAATAAAAAAATAAATAAGTTACTTCAACACTCAGGTCCGTGACTCAGGTCCTTAAATAAAATAAATTAATATTGGGAGGCAATTCACACAAAGTCAGCAGCTGATCCCAAACTAGGCAAAGCCTGTACATCGGCACCAGAGACTGATATACATACATAAATATACATATAACACCCAGACACAGAACAAAAACTCGTGTTCATCACACAAATGTTTGCCCTGGGCGGGGATCGAACCAGCGGCTCAAGGCGTATTTCTGTCCTCGAGACTAGATCAAGGTCAAGAGTAAGCCCATTGACAATAAAATAAAAATAAAAAACCGGCTAAGTGCGAGTCGGACTAGCACCCTTAGGGTTCCGTACCATATGATGTACTAAAAGCTTTTGCTCTGACTTTAAAAACTCCGCGACCATCCAACTTGACCACGCTCTTATAGAAAAGTTCTTGAAACGGGAGCTCACCTTAATTGGTTACTATTAGTTGTGAGGTGTGGTGCCGGCAAAGAATAGTACTAACCCATACATACCTGTGGTTGTCGTAAGAGGCGACTAAGGGGTATAAACTGGAGGATGGGCAGCAGCATCCTCCTTTGTATCTTACATCTTACTTACTTAAAAACCTACCTTTTAAGTATTAGCACCTAATTTAAATTATATATATATTTTAAGTATTAGCACCTAATTTAAATTATATATATATTTTAAGTATTAGCACCTAATTTGCTTTGTGCGATAAGACCGCCTTTGTCCACCCTAGTTTTAAGAGTCTCCTGTGTATTGTTTTGTTTTTGTGTGACAATAAAGAATTTATCTATCTATCTAATTTAAATTATACTTGGGATTAAGTTCTAATGCTGTAATTTGAGACTCATAGATCCCACAGACAAACTGCTGGATTTTGCAGTTTTGTGGGGCAATGTTTAGTTTTTAAGTTTACTGTACTTTTTAAATCTTAATAAATAATAATAATACTGCGGTCACCTACAACCGCGGTCCATAGTGCCAGCCGTAACGCTAACAAGCGAGGTGACTATGGTACTTCCCCTCTACATTTTTCCAGCAAAAGCTAGAATTCTGGAGGGAGCTCCCTGTCCTGTAGTGGACGTTTTATGGGACGTTATGATGATGATGATGTTGTGAGAAAAATTTTAATATTTGATGATTTTAGACTTTTCCCTATTGCCTTTTCCTTAATTTGTACTGTGAGACCTAGCTTCTTGTCAAATTTCATAATTTTAGGTCAACGGGAAGTACCCTCTAGGTTTTGCTTTAGTGCATAAATGTTTGGAGATGAGGACATAAAAAGCGTGTTTTGATTGCGTCAATTGCGTCTTGTGTGGTTTATGGACCTTAATATTCGTCATCAATTGACAATAAAATAAAAATAAAAATTGAAATTGTAAATATTTTTTAAAGATAAATTATGTGTAGGAAATTGTTCATGATTTTAAATTTGTTATTTCTGTTGGCATGGTTTTTAGGTATATTTTTGACATTTTACTAATTTAAATTTATTTTTTACATTTGACATTTTAATTTAAATTTTTAATATGTAAACAGAATCACATTTTTATATTTTTGACATGATATTGAATTTTTTAATTATTTGTTTTACATTTGTCATTTTTAATTTTACTGTTTAATTTGTCACCTTTCTTTTTACATTTTCGAAATTATAACATATTTTGTGCGTGGTGTGGTGAAATGTGATTAGATATTTTTGTAATTATTCAGGTACTTATTGTTTTTTTTTTTATTGTATGTTGTGTTTTGTTTAAAAAAGTAAGCTACATCGTCAACTTGGGCTATCCTGTAATGACAATGTATTGTTGATAATATTATTAATAAATAAATAAATAAATAAATATCAACCTGATACCTCTACCCGTTCGTGAGAAAAAGGGTCTTGACAGACAGACAGGCAACAAAGTGATCCTATAAGGGTTCCGTTTTTTTATTTTGAGGTACGGAACCCTAAAAAGGCAGACACTATGAACGACACCAAAACCCAGTCAGACTTTTAAGTACCTCTAGAAGGCAAAGAAAGATTTAACATCGGTCTGTCTGAGATATCTTTACATGTGGCCGTGACGTGTATACAATTTTAGGTAACGGCTAGAAAAGATAGGAACCGTTTTCAGACCTCAGGCACGTAAAATGCCAAAATTAACAGTTATAGTACCGATATGTTAAATTTTGTTATTAATTTCAGGCGTTCGGGTCTACCCTACACTTTCATAGCGAGCCCCAAGCCGAATTACAAGTCAGACAGGCCCTTCCCGTCGGGCGTGATCCCTAGGGGTGTGCCAAACCGACGCGCCGCGCTTCACTGGCTCAACAGCTTCGTTAAAGAAGGTTGGTTGGTGCTCGCTTAGCCTAAACTTATAGTGCGGTCAATTAGCTGTTTCACGTAGTCACGATTTCAAATTTCACCAATTTTTTTCCAGGTACTAGATAGGTCCATAGCTCTCAATTTTTGATAGGAGCCAATTCTTGAATTTCAAAAAACTTCCATAGAAAATTCAAGAATTGGCTTCTATCAAAAATTGAGAGCTATTACCTAACCAGTACCTACCTGGAAAAAATTTGGTGCAATATGGTGATATAAGACTATAAGGGACCGGACTATTAGGGATCCTTTGCAACAGAGCTCCACGAGCAGGGTAAGCTGTGAGGATTGCTGCATTTGAACAGAGCATTTGACCACCATTTGACAAGCGAGGAGAATGGCGCAATGCCATTGGTTGGAGATTTTCCAGCTCACAGCTTAAGCTTAGCTCCCTCACGCAGCACCGGTGGAAATTCACCCTGCATTTCCACCAGAGCTGTATAATCCGTTTTACGAGTCAATGCCAAAGCTTACCAACACATTTTGCAGCTATATCAAGGCTATTGTGCTCCAATCACAATCAATCAATCAGCTAAAGCTGTCAGAAAAAAAACAAGTTTGTAAAACAATGTTATTTTTAGGGTTGCGTACCTCAAAAGAAAAAAACGGAACCCTTATAGGATCACTTTGTTGTCCGTCTGTCTGTCTGTCAAGACCCTTTTTCTCACGAACGGGTAAAGGTATCAGGTTGAAATTAATACCATATATTAGGATCCATGAACCACACAAGATCTGAAAATTTAAATTTTTTACAATGACGCAATCAAAAGATATGGCACTTTATGTCCTTATCTCCATACATTTATTCAAAAATGCAAAACCTACAGGGTACTTCCCGTTGACCTAAAATTATGAAATTTGGCAAGAAGCTAGGTCTCACAGTACAAATAATGGGAAAAGTCTGAAATCATTAAATATTACAACTTTTCTCACAACTAATGATAACCAATTGTGGTGAGCTCCCGTTTCAAGAACATTCATATAAGAGAGGGGTCAAGTTGGATGGTCGCTGAGGCGATTTTTGTATTAGTTCTATTTAAAAACGGGAACACTTACAAACTTGAAAATTGGTATGTTTTTAGTGCATAAGCTATAAAATAACAACAAATAATTAAATTTGGTCAAGCGCGTGTATGACTCAAAAAATCTAGCACATCAACTTACTGAAATTTCAACTAATACAATTATGATTATGTGGTGGTACGGAACCCTCGGTGCGCGAGTCCGACTCGCACTTGGCCGGTTTTTTCTGTTAAATATACTCTGGTTCGTCTGGTTTGTGGTGGTTTGTATGTATGTATGTATATATTCTTTATTGCATCACAAATAAAAGGAGACAAACGAAAATAGTACCTATGCAAAGGCGGACTTATCCCTAAATGGAATTTCTTCCAGCCAACCTTAGAGAGGCTAAAGGAGTTGACAATATTTTTGCAGAATACCTACATATAAAGAATTGTTAATACTTTGTCTGGTTCTATGGCTGCAAAATGTGCTGGTAAGCGTAGGCATTGACTCCTGTGAGCTAGAATATTCCAACGAATAGGATTGCTCCATTTCCTAGCTAAGCGCAGCTCTAATGGCTAATTTACACAGGGCAAAATTTAGGCGCCTCTGAGGGATGCATCTATACGAAAGAAAGAAATAGTCGAATAGCTTTCTCTTTCTTTCGTATAGCTGCATCCCTCAGAGGCGCCTAAATTTTGCCGTCGTGTAAATCCGGCTTAAAGGTCAAACAGGTCTTTTCCATCCGGCGTGATCCCGGGTGTGCTTAACTGGCTCAACAGGAAGGAAGGTTAGTTCTTGCTTGCGTAGCCTACACTTAAAGATTAAGGTCACACCAAGGTCAGGTAAAATTTTATACCTATGTTCCCAGGGAAAAGTTATTCAGTTTCATGGGCAGAATCGTCTCATAAAATATCCGGGATAAGGCTCTAAATTGTTAAGCTCAAGTGGTAGTGGCAAAAAGATTCTAGAATGATGACCAAGAAGGCTTGATTCGTCCTAGACCGGAAGTAGACACCTAAGCTACTGTAAAACGTCTTGAAAAGATCGAAAATTCAAACGATTTTAGAAAAAAAGAAAACGCGGGTTCGAAGTCTAAAGATGGTTGTGTTTTTAAGATCTGTTTTTAGGTTCACGTGATGATCTTATTATGCTGTGCCGACTTAGGTCTCCGTAAACATGATGCCCAGACTATCAGTGCCGTGTAGACCCGCTCATAATATAGGGATCCGTAACTCAATAGGAAAAAAAAACGGAATAGGATCACTTTGTTTTGTTCGTTTATCTGTCTGTCTGTCAACGGCCGAAACCAGAGACCCGCTCAAGGTCAAAGTGCTCAGGGTCAAAGTGCAAGGTCAAAGGTCAAAGTGTGTGTGGCCTAAGATTTGAATGTAACAAAGATAACGTTACTAGACATGTAAACTTTGTCTTCTTTCTTTCGCAGGAATCCTCTACTTCGGCGACGACGACAACGCGTACGACTTGGAACTTTTCACGGAGATCAGAAAGACCAAAAAACTGTCCATGTTGCCGGTAGGCTTGGTTGGGAAGTACCTCGTATCGGCACCGGTCGTCAACAATGGCACGGTAAAAAAAAATTGATACTATTTATTGCATAAAATGGTATTAAATAATTGTATCTACTTAAGAGAAGTAAATCTTACATAAAGATTGTGGACCATTAAGGAGTCGTCATTAATTTAGGGTAGGGTGGGGTTATTTGGGGAAAGACCTGTGGAGAGAGAATCATCATCATCATCATCATAATATCCCATGATAAGTCTACTACAGGACTTCATGAAATACGCGTGGTACTTTGGAGATTTACCAGTCACTACGCTTGTAGGCGTTACGGCTGGCGACTGCTAATGTACTCGTACGTGAGCGCAGTCTGGAAGATGGTACGATACACAAAAGATGCTACCGTTCATCCTCCGATTCATAATCCCTTCGTCGCCTCTTACGACACCCACGTGTAGAGATGGGTTGGCACTATTCTTTGCCACAAGGACGGAGAGAAAGAATTCTGGGTGTAAATGCAAATCTTGCAACAGCTCAAGGATGTGCTCAGCCTTTAACAGTGGACAGTGTAATAGATACCGTGCTAATTTACTTCACTGTGGGATGACATCTGCCAGCATTTCACTCTCGCATCGAGGGTTCCGTACCATTACTTAGCCAGGAAAGCATAGTCGCACAGAAGTGTATTAAATGTGCGCGAGTCCAACATGCAACTGACCAGTTTTTAGGGTTCCGTAGTCAACAAGGAACCCTTATAGTTTTGTCATGTCCGTCTGTCTGTCCGCGGCTTAGCTCAGAGACCCTTCGTACAAGAAAGCTGAAATTTAATATGGATATGTATTTTGTTCACGCCAAGAAAGTGGTAAAATAAAATCTAAGAAAATATTCACACCACTTACGATACCGGTTGAATCCTAGTGTATGTTGGTGTGACAATGAGTCGCACAGTTTCCTAGTTAGATCAATTTCGGTGAATATCATAACTTTGTAGATGTTTTGTATGGCTTTTTGAAAAATAAAGATTTATTACTGCGCGTTCGTGGATTTGGAAAAGGCCTATGACCGAGTGGTGAGGAATGAATTGTGGTCAGCATTGTCTATGTATGGGGTAAACGGTCATCTGATTCAAGCACTGAAATCTCTCTATGAGGATTCCAGTGCTTGAGTCAGAATAAACGAGGCGTACACTGAATGGTTTAGCATCGAAAAAGGTGTTAGGCAGGGATGTGTAGCGTCACCTTGGCTGTTTAACCTGTTCATGGATAATTGTTTGATTGATCTGAAAGAGAGTATGTGTGGACTGAGAATGAATGAGTTACTCATCAAATGTCTTCTCTACGCTGATGACCAAGTTGTACTTGCGTCATCTGCTGACGAGTTGCAGGAGATGGTAACAATGATGAATGTGGCTTTGGACAGGAAAGGAATGAAAGTAAATGTAAGCAAGACTAAAGTAATGGTACTTGAAAGAGAAGAATGTATGACAGAGTGTACTATATTAATAGATGGTGAACAAGTCGAACAAGTGAAGGAGTTTGTGTATCTGGGCTCAAAGTTTACGAGAGATGGAAAGTGTGAAAGTGATATTGAAAGAAGAGTGAATGCTGGAAACATGGTGAATGGTGCCCTGCACGCTTTTATGAGGAGTCAGAAGGTGTCTCACAAGGCTCGTTTGGCTGTTCATGGGGGAGTTTTGGTACCAACACTGATGTATGGCAGTGAAAGCTGGGTATGGCAGAAGAAGCATGAAAGTAGAATTAATGCAGTGGAAATGAGAGCGCTAAGGAGTATGATTGGTGTTAAATTGAGTGACAGGATTAGAAATAGTGTGATAAGAGAACGGTGTGGCGTAAAAGAAGACGTAGTGACCAAAATCGAGAAAGGGATGCTGAGATGGTTTGGTCATGTAGAGAGGATGAATGAACGAAGATTGACGAAAGAGATCTACCAGGCGAGAGTGAATGGAAACGTTGGAAGGGGAAGGCCTAGGCGAACGTACCAGGACCAAATTCAGGACGTTCTGAATAAAGGCCAGGTTAAAAGTACCCTAAACCGACGAGCATGTATGAAAGGATTGATGAAAGTACAGGAAGCAAGGGAAGTATGTCAAGATCGTAGCAGGTGGAGGACTGTGGTCTCTGCCTACCCCAACGGGAAAGAGGCGTGATGTTGTGTATGTATTATTTTGTTTTTAGGGTTCCGATACCAAAATGGTAAAAAAAAGGAACCCTTATGGTGCCGCTCTGTCTGTCTGTCCGTCTGTCTGTCACACCTCTATATCTCAGCAACCACTTATGCTATCAACCTGAAATTTGGAATAGTTTTAGAATATAGTTGCCCAACTTAATTGCACAAGAAAAAATTTTGAAAAAAGTATGATTATTAATATAAAGGGGGCCAAAATAGGGGGGGCCAAATTTCAAATTGTCGCTACTAGGTCGAGTGGGGTATCATATGAAAGGGCTTTACTTGTACATTTTAAAATATATTTTTGTATTTTTTTAAATTTCTTAGTTTTAAAGTTATGATGAAAAATGGCAAGAAAAATACCATTCCCCCCCCCTTATCTCCGAAGTTTGAGTAAGGAAAAATCTGAATTAATTACAGTTGACAGAAGTTTATATAAACTTTACAGCAAAAATAAAACGATCTTTCTAAGTTGCACAGTTTTTCAGAAATCTGCAAAAAACCTTTACAAACAAATTTAGTTTTGCGGTCCTGAAAATGGACTTTATTGCTTCCAAAAATACTATAGGTATATCGGAACCCTCGGCGCGCGAGTCCGACTCGCACTTGACCGGTTTTTAGGGTACCTCCCCTACAAGTAAAGTGGGGGTGAATTTATTTTTTCTTGTTCACCCCATTGTGTGGGATATCGTTGGATAGGTCTTTGAAAAATAATGTGAGTTTTCCAAGATCATTTTTCGATTTAGGGATCCGTTTGCGAAATATTCAGCTTGAAAGCGCAATTTTTTGTTAGAGTCGAGTGTCCCCCCCCCCCTGCCAGCTAAACGGTAGTTAATGGAAATGTGAAAAAATTATAGTAATAGTATATAGTAGAAATTAAAAAGAAAACTATCACAGCTAAGTAGGCTCACAGGTTACTGAGCTACAGCTGAAAAACTGGAAATAATGTAAATAGCAGTAGCAATCAGGCGTTACGACCTCTACTTATGTTATGAATGTTATAAAATACTTAGTCAACACCTGCCTTGCGATAAAAATCGTAAAAAACTACGGAACCCTATATTGCGCGTGGCCCGACACGCACTTGGCCGGTTTTTTGTTATTTGTTGTTATTCTAGCTTATGCACTATAAGAATACCAATTTTCACGCTGCTTGTAACTGTCACCGTTTTTTTGATAGAGCTAAAACGAAAAAGGAACAAAAATTGCCTATAAAAACACGTTTGTAGTAGAGAAGCCTCCTCTATTTTCTTTTCTATTATTTTGTTGTTATAGCGGCAACAGAAATACATAATCCGTGAAAATTTCTACTGTCTACCTATTACGGTTCATGAGATACAACCCGCTGACAGACAGACATCGGACCACACACATATAAAGGGGTTAGCAGACGGAGTGTAATTTACTAGTTATATTTATACAGATATTTACGGTTTTTTTCCTTGTCTTACCTTACTGTAATTAACTAGTGTCATCTGCAACACTGACGCACACATAGACAAAATTCAACCCGTGGCATTTTTATTCTGCGACGCCATATTATAAGCTACATAAGCTACATTCGAGTACTAGTCCATGTAACCAGAGACGGTTTTAGGAATAACAGCACGCAATCATATTTGTTCTAGATTTCTCATAATTTGTATATTATAATTTTAAAGTTATTAATTCTTAGTGTTTGTTGGTTTTTATTTGTGTGTTAAATTTTATAGATTTTTTTATTTATTTAATTTTGCAACTTAACTAATTATGCAATGTACTGTTATAGTTTTTAAGGATATTCGAACACAATGTAAATTGTTAATGAATTTAATAAATGAAATGAAACAAATTCAAAACTGCTTTAACAGTCTAAAGACGGTTAGTTCGGTAATCGATACGAGGTAAATATTTAGGCACAAGTTTATTTCAATTCTAATCGATTAAAAAAACAATTACCCTGGATGCGGCCCATACTTTGTTACGTTATCTATGTGTGTGTATTTGCCACGCTATTGAAGAGCTAATCTTCCGTCAGTCCCGTTCTTTTAAGTGCGGCGGCACTACGAGTCCGCGAATTTTACCACTTTTTACGTTCATAATTCACGTTGTTTTTATAACCACAGTTTACAATTTCCTTCAACAGGTAATCGGCTTCTTCGATTCCTGGCTTGCGAAGAGGAAGTTCCCAGTCGACATGGCCGGCTTCGCTGTCAACTTAAAACACCTAAACAACTCCGCCGTCATGCCTTACGAAGCAGGTACGCTTTTTTGTGTTTCTATCATAATCTACAAGTACCTGGGCGACCGAGCTTCGCTCTATAATAGCCGCCCGAACCTGAAAATATCATCGGGTGAGCAAGCTTTGCTACTCAACAACAGATGGCGCTGTAAGTTTCTTGAACGCACTAAAACGCACTAAGAAATATTTAAAAAGACGGTGAAAATGAATTTTCCCAGACATGAGACCTAGCTAGATCGATTTTTTGCCCCCAAAAACCCCTGTATACTAAATCGTTAGAGCCTTTTTCGAGAAACCGATTACAAATATATAAAAACATTGCTCGTGTAGGATTGGTAAAATCCCTGGTTGACTGTATCATTGATACGGCCGTAAATTAGAGCAATATTTTTGTATATATATATGTTATAGGCAAACTCCGAAGCTCCGGCGCTCCTAGGTTGGACTGGTCAATCCTCAGGTCAGACTGAATGACTTAGTCAAAGCCCAAACAAATGTAAATTTTCGGCCTTTGACTAAACAATTTTCGTCAAACCTGGGAGAGACTAATTTGGTCAGGCAAACGTCAAAACACAATTTTATTAAATCGGGGTTTGACGAGTCAAACTCCGATATAGGTATGAAGTGTCTTATCTTCGTATATTTGGAAGCATTTTATCATTTAAGCAGCTTTCAAGTCTTAAGAACCGCTTAACTCTGCCTGTTCTGACACCTGATTGGTCAGCTTACGTGATTTTCACTTTTATATTTGAGATGCTTTGAGAGAATGCCGTGTGGCATTAGGCCCGCCTTTTGTACGATGTGCAATAAAGTATAACCTAACCTAACCTAAAGAGACATTATGAACCTGTTTAAACATGTTCAGATCAACGTTTGACCGAGTTTTGCAGTCGCTTCTAGGATTGACTAGGCCAAAACCGAAACAGAATAATTTACTTTCGACGTTTGACTGAAAAGTTAGGAGCTCCTGGGTTTGACTAAAAATACTTCAGGCAAAGGGCGAAATTGAAATGTATTTCGGGGATTGCCTGATAGCTTTGGCCAAACCTAGGATAAACCAGTCCTTCCGCGAAGAGACTGTGTATCGGACTTTGACTATAACATATATATTTATATATATTTGTAATCGGTTTCTCGAAAACGGCTCTAACGATTTCGATGAAATTTACCATATGGTACGGGGGTTTTTCTAGGGTGAAAAATCGATCTAGCTAGGTGTCGTCTCGGAAAATTCGGTTTCTCCAAAACTTTTTTTATTATTTCTTTGCGCGTTTTAGTGCGTTTCAGAAACCTACAGCACCATCTGTTGGTGGGTAGCATAGCTTGCTTAAATAAAGCGGCTAACGGTATTAAATATTATTTACGTTTTAAAAACAGGCTTATTAAAATTTTTACAACCCCGAAAAATCACCCGTTGCAGAATTTCGGTTTATACACTGTAGTATATCTACTCCACACTAGATGGCGCTTAAGTATTTTTTCAATAAAGCGTTTCAGAAAGCGAGTTGGCTTTGAGTAGGATGATTATTTAGTAAAATTATTATCTTTGAAGGAGCGAAGCTCGGTCGTCCAGGTACTATCCACTTTAGACTAGAGGTGGGTCGTTTTCGTTTTTCGGAATACCGAAACTAGCTATCGTTATAGTAGCCGATAGCGGCTTTTGAAACTATTTATTTTAATAACTATTTATTTTTGAATATCGCTTGACGTTCGGAAAACGAGTATCAGAATAACCGAAATGCGTGTTGGTTATTTTTATGAAACACGTGATTTAGTTAGATTAGGGATATTTTCGGATTTTTGACTGTAGATTTAAACAAATATCGAAATCAAATTAACTTCGCGCTGTAATCAAGTTTCGTTCGTTCACGAGTTGAGTCGCGCGATCTCAATGGTTTTCGGTTTTCAGAAATAACTAGTTTCGCTCGATAGATAGTTTTCGCAATAGCCAATAACGTAATGAAGCTATTGCACCAATAAATAGTTATCAAAACTATTTACGTTATTTAACGCCCACCTCTACTTTAGACGAAATGACCCTTCAAGCGAAAGCACAGACGTATCCACGTCAAAGAGTTAAAAACGGAATAAAGTTAGGGCGATGATGATGACGTAATATTTTGTTGCATTACAGGTATGCTTGAAGATAAATTCTTAACTACAGCCGGCTTCGAAATCAACGACATCGAACCTTTAGCAGACGACTGCACTAAGGTACTCGTCTGGCACACACAAGCTGTAAAAAACCCTAAGGCGAAAATACACGCTAGGGCTGACAACATCGAAAACTCCGAATACGAAAGACTTGGAGTTTTACTACGCGATTTGACTAAAAAACACGTGTTAAGGCTACACCCTAGTGAAGGTATAGAAGCTTATGTAGCGGTTGATCAAGCGAAGATTAAATTATCGCAAGCGATTGCTTAATTATGTTTTTAAGGTTTTTTGTAATTGTCCAGTTTCGCGAACGGCGGCGGTTCTGTTGTCAATGTTGTAATGCAAGTTTTTTTTTTTCAAGTCTTGTAACTGCAACTTTGGTGATGAAATATAATGTTTTATTGAACATTACAGGTTTTCATTGTATTTAAAAAGAAGTTGATAGCAAGGCTCCAAGCTTCATAGCCTGCCCCACCGTCGTCGGTTGCTAAGTTGTATGCCTTGTCAGTCTAAGGCTGTTTGTCCACCAGCGCCGACAGAAGCGTCAGTCGCTAAGTTGTATGCCTTGTCAGTCTAAGGCCGTTTGTCCACCAGCGCCGACAGAAGCGTCGGTTACTAAGTTGTATGCCTTGTCAGTCTAAGGCTGTTTGTCCACCAGCGCCGACAGAAGCGTCGGTTGCTAAGTTGTATGCCTTGTCAGTCTAAGGCTGTTTGTCCACCAGCGCCGACAGAAGCGTCGGTTGCTAAGTTGTATGCCTTGTCAGTCTAAGGCTGTTTGTCCACCAGCGCCGACAGAAGCGTCGGTTGCTAAGTTGTATGCCTTGTCAGTCTAAGGCTGTTTGTCCACCAGCGCCGACAGAAGCGTCGGTTGCTAAGTTGTATGCCTTGTCAGTCTAAGGCCGTTTGTCCACCAGCGCCGACAGAAGCGTCGGTTGCTAAGTTGTATGCCTTGTCAGTCTAAGGCTGTTTGTCCACCAGCGCCGACAGAAGCGTCGGTCGCTAAGTCGTATGCCTTGTCAGTCTAAGGCCGTTTGTCCACCAGCGCCGACAGAAGCGTCGGTTACTAAGTTGTATGCCTTGTCAGTCTAAGGCTGTTTGTCCACCAGCGCCGACAGAAGCGTCGGTTGCTAAGTTGTATGCCTTGTCAGTCTAAGGCTGTTTGTCCACCAGCGCCGACAGAAGCGTCGGTTGCTAAGTTGTATGCCTTGTCAGTCTAAGGCCGTTTGTCCACCAGCGCCGACAGAAGCGTCGGTTGCTAAGTTGTATGCCTTGTCAGTCTAAGGCCGTTTGTCCACCAGCGCCGACAGAAGCGTCGGTTGCTAAGTTGTATGCCTTGTCAGTCTAAGGCTGTTTGTCCACCAGCGCCGACAGAAGCGTCGGTTGCTAAGTTGTATGCCTTGTCAGTCTAAGGCCGTTTGTCCACCAGCGCCGACAGAAGCGTCGGTTGCTAAGTTGTATGCCTTGTCAGTCTAAGGCTGTTTGTCCACCAGCGCCGACAGAAGCGTCGGTTGCTAAGTTGTATGCCTTGTCAGTCTAAGGCTGTTTGTCCACCAGCGCCGACAGAAGCGTCGGTTGCTAAGTTGTATGCCTTGTCAGTCTAAGGCTGTTTGTCCACCAGCGCCGACAGAAGCGTCGGTTGCTAAGTTGTATGCCTTGTCAGTCTAAGGCTGTTTGTCCACCAGCGCCGACAGAAGCGTCGGTTGCTAAGTTGTATGCCTTGTCAGTCTAAGGCTGTTTGTCCACCAGCGCCGACAGAAGCGTCGGTTGCTAAGTTGTATGCCTTGTCAGTCTAAGGCCGTTTGTCCACCAGCGCCGACAGAAGCGACCCTATCCTAAACTATCTAACCAGCAATATTTGTAAATGTATATACATATTTGTAATCGGTTTCTCGAAAACGGCTCTAGCGATCTCGATGTAATTTTGTATACAGGAGGGCAAAAATCGATCAAGCCAGGTCTCATGTCTGGCAATTTTTTTTTCGATTCTCCAATTTTTCGACCATTTGTTGAAATATCGCGTTACAGAAACCCTACAGCGCCATCTGTTAGTGAGCTTTGGTTAAGTTTATAAAGAGCGAAGCTCTGTTACCCAGAAACTGAGTAAGTAATAAGTACTATTTTTGCTCGTAACTTTGTCGACGGTTTTCTCGTGCTATCGGTATCGACTCGGAATCGTCGCGGTCGACAAACAACCGATTGGAGCTTATTCCGTCATCTTCCTTCTACCATCGGGGGTACATCAAACACACCTTTTATAATAAATAAATAACATTTATTAGTCCTGAATCATAAGTAAGCCATCGAGGTCATGAGTAAGCCCATTGACGATTAAAAAAAAACATAAAAACGAAAAAAACGAACGAAAAAAAAAGTGTATTGAGATCCCTTGCACAATAAACGGACACGCTTAAAAAACAATAATGGCTTCCTACTTAGCAGAAAGTGTTGCTACTGCAACCACCTTGGTCAGATTTATATCATAGGACTATTACTTTCTTCTGTGAAAGTAGAATTCGGCCAACGTACCAGGATCAAATTCAGGACGTTCTTCATAAAATCCAGGTTAACATTACGCTAAACCGACGAGCGTGTATGTGCAGGTTGATGAAAGTACTCGTACAGGAAGCGAGGGAAGTATGTCAAGATCGATCGATCGCTGGTGGAGGGCTGTGGTCTCTGCCTACCCCACAGGGAGACAATTTAAGTGTCCTATAATTGGGGTCCCGTCGCTGAATGAACTACCTCATAAGATACGTAAACGAAACTATTTTATACAGCGTGAATTTTTATTCGTTTTAAACCCGAAGCCCAGTGAGTCTACTCATGAAAACAAGCAACTTTCTCGAAGAAAAAAATTTTTTCTCGAAAAATTTTTTTCGTCTCCCCATAGTAAAGTGGTCACGTGATCGACTCATTTTGTATGGGAAGGTGAAAATTTTTTTCTTTGGTAAAGTTGCTTGTTTTCACGAGTAGAATCACTGGGCTTCGGGTTTAAAACGAATAAAAAATCACGCTGTACGAGTATAATAAATGCTTAGTAATACACTTTCCCAGCGGCTCAAACTGGAAAAAGTATAAGAGAACCGTAAATATATTTCGTTTACGTATCTTATGAGGTAGTTGATTCAGCTGCGGGACCCCAGACTAGTTGGGTGGCAGACTGGGTAAACAAACTCACGGATGTTATAAATACCTGGTTAAGATGAGCCTCGCTGATGTGGTGCTGAAGCAACTGGCTCTGTAAGTCGGTGTACAGCGGCAGTAGTTCTCTTAACGGCGCGTACGCAGCTCGACATAACTCCTTCAAAGCCGCAGCGGGCACACTTTCTGTGAAAAAATTATTAATCAAGTAAGTTAATCTTCGCTCTGTATAATGACAAAAGCCCACTGACAGATGGCGTTGTAGGGTTTTTTCAAGAAAAGCTCAAAAAACCGAGTATATAGAGTTTTTCCAGCAAGATCGTATTCTTGCCCCCGAAATCCCCCGTACCCCCGTTTTACATCGAAATCGTTAGAGCGGATTTCGGGAATCCGATTACATACACATAAGTCGCAGGCAAATCGTATAATTCGCCGTTTACAAACGGCGGGCAAACTGTAAACGGTCGGCAAATTGTAAAACGGCGCCGGCAGATTGTAAACGGGTTTAGATCACTGGTGCATTTTAGGCCCACTCAACCTAGTAATGACAATTTAAAATTTTGCCCCTCCCCTATTTAGGCAACCTTTACAATAATAAATAACAATCCGCGAGTTTCCTGAGTCGAAAATAAAATGAAATCCTGTTTGCGTCTAAGAAAGAATCATTTGAAATTTATGAAAACCAAGTAATTGGGAATATGCATGATGTTTTTTTATTTAAAAAAATTATCCTCATTCATGTAATAAACAGTTTAGTAAAACAATTTCTCGAATAACTATGAAATTAAAAAAGATATAAGCCATCGAAGAATTGTTTCTGTCTCTTTCTAGCAAAACGAAATTTAATAAGAAGTTTATATGGCCGTAGTGGCATGTGACGTCACATGCCATGTCGGATCTCTCTGTCCAATCGGCGCGTAATTAATAGTTTTAAATGCTTATATCAGCCGTATTTCTTAGCCGATTTTAATTTTCATTTCACTATTTGTCATCTCTACTACGGTTTTTCATATTTTGTTAATAAATGCGACTTAAAAAATGTATGCATACTCCCTATTTCAAATGTCTGTAACGGGACGTTATTTTCTGACTCAATTATAATAAATAAGTATCAGAAATTAAAATATTTACGAATAAAATCCACCTAATACAAACTTAAAACTAGAACTTATATTATTTAATAATAGAAAAATACTTAAAATTAACTCTAAACAACGAAAACTAAAGGAACTATAACTATCGTCTAAATGCCTACTTCAATAAAACTGAGAAATTTTACATTTCGCTAACTTTTAGTGTAACCTAATCGATCAGGCGTTTTCTCCGCGCTCGAAACGTCGAAAACAATAGGCTACGTCACCGTAGGGACCGGATTGCAGCGAGGGAGAGGGAACCTCGATCTGTTACGACCGGACCGCTGATTTGACAGCACGTCCTTACATAATATTGAGATTGTAAATTATACTAAATTCTAGTACCTTCTATAGTAGTACATTCTACGGTACTACGCAGCAGTGATAATTTGTCACTGCTGTGATAATTTGTCACTGCTGCGTAGTACCGTAGAATGTACTACTATAGAAGGTACTAGAATTTAGTATAATTTACAATCTCAATATTATGTAAGGACGTGCTGTCAAATCAGCGGTCCGGTCGTAACAGATCGAGGTTCCCTCTCCCTCGCTGCAATCCGGTCCCTACGGTGACGTAGCCTATTGTTTTCGACGTTTCGAGCGCGGAGAAAACGCCTGATCGATTAGGTTACACTAAAAGTTAGCGAAATGTAAAATTTCTCAGTTTTATTGAAGTAGGCATTTAGACGATAGTTATAGTTCCTTTAGTTTTCGTTGTTTAGAGTTAATTTTAAGTATTTTTCTATTATTAAATAATATAAGTTCTAGTTTTAAGTTTGTATTAGGTGGATTTTATTCGTAAATATTTTAATTTCTGATACTTATTTATTATAATTGAGTCAGAAAATAACGTCCCGTTACATGTCATACAAAGTTTTACATTTTTTATAATTAATTTAGTGTTAAAAAGTTACTAAACGATGGCAAAACATATGACGTCATCGTTCAAAAACCTCATACAAAACCTATGAAATATTTCTGTTTTGACGTTCAATAAAGAGAAGGTCAATTGACTAGGTTGGAAACTTAAGGATTATATTTTTTTTTTCGTTTGAAATAAAATAAGGCAATCATTAACTCAAATAAGACACTCTAAAACTATTCCAAATTTCAAGTCCATGGATTGAGTGGTTGTTGAGAATATACAGGTGTGACAGACAGACAGACGAAGTCGAAACATGAGGGTTCCGTTTTTACCGTTTTGGTTCGAACCCTAAAAATTACTTCCCATAGAAACTGCATCACATCGTTGTGCATTTGTATGGAGGACGAAAAAATTTTTCGCATTTCGACCAAATTCCTTGAGGAAAGATGTTCAGTTCCATGGGCAGATTCACATTCTTTGCAGAATAAACTTTTTTTTTTGCCTGTGTTTCTTTACCTTTACTATAGGCGGGCGCATCCGTAATAGCTTTTATGAAGTGGTCGATATCACGCCGTAGGTCCGTTATAAGGACTATCCCTTCCTCTGGCGAGGAACAAAGTTTTACATTCGCTGTCACTACCTGCCGAAGAAATACATACATATTACATACTCATACATAACATCCCGCCTCTTTCTAATCCCAAAAAAAGTCTATAAAACCTTAGCTTTAGTAGTCTGCGAGCCAGGCACTAATTTCGTCAGTCATTTCCTCTCAGCAGATAACTTTTATAATGCTTCAGAGTTGAACCATGAAGCCTTTTGAACGTCAGCTTCCTGTTCCGTGGGTTTGAATGTCCCCTCTGTCGAAATTGCTTACTTTCCGCCCTAGATACACGATGTACGGTCAACCGCTTGTCGGTAGAAACTTTTTCAACTCTATCACCACGCCATAAGGTCCAAAAGTGTATCTACTGATGTGCGGCCGTGTGTACTATTCTCAACGTGCGTGCTACTGCTGTAACACACTCTCGGAACCGTAGCTGACGTTCACGAGGTTTCAATACGTATACAATACAATATTCAATTTAGTGAAAAATACAATATTAGAAATAGGTGTACAATGAGGCGGCTTTTTGCTAAACAGCAATTTCTTCCAGGCAACCTTTGGGTGCAGGATATTAGGCAAACATAGATGCAGGGACGGTGCATGAAGATTGACATAAACCTAAAGATATAACAAATTAAACATACATAAACACTACATATATAAACCTACCTATAAAAACGTAATAAATATATATATATAAATATATACATATACACACATATAATATATAAATACACATAAATCTGATAGCAGGACACGAACAACAACAGGCAACCACAGATCACGAGAGGTGTGACAGTGAAAGGAAGTGGTCTTTAACATTTCTTTTGAAAATGTCGAGTGAGGTTTCATGATACAACTCTCTGAAGCATTACACAAGTTATCGCCCGAGAGGAACTTGGTCATTGAAATCTGTACCTGTCTCGTAGACTATAAGAAACAGGACAATCGCAAAACAGAAAATATTTTGACAACTTCTACTATAAACGCGCAAATCGCGCAACGCAATGATTGTATGAAATCATACCATCTTAAATATGAAGTTTTGAGTTCAGATTTTGGTACCATTCGCGGTATTGAGACATCCTTTTCGTAAAAAAAATGTCGTAAATATAATGAATGGAAAATAATACCTATAAGTAATGATGTTTTTTACTTACTTTAGTAGGTGAGGGATCTAATGAGAGAAGCAGGTCGGTGTATAGCCGCACAAGCTCGGACGCAGCCGAGTCAGACTTCAGCACGTTCATCAGCCAGTCTATCTACAAAAACATTAAAAAATACAGATGATGTAACAGAAAATACAAAAAAAAACATCACTGGTTGGCTGTATCCTTGATACGGTCGTAAGTTTTAGTCAAGAGCACGTCAAGCTTCCACCCATGCGTGGCCACGTCCAGACCACAAGTCCATGTCTACAAGTTGTACAGAAAGCTAAAATAATGTGAGCAAAGGCGACCTTTTAAATGCAACCTTTGATAGTAGGACAAATACAAAAGCACTGCGTTTATTGGAAGCATGTTGTAGTCCTATGGCACCCCGATGGTGCAGAGGGCCTCAATAGGTTGTCTCCACGCCGGCCGGTCTTGCGCAATTTTCCTTGCATCGCTCCACCACAGTCCTGCTTCCTTCAGCTCCCTCCATGTCTCCTTCTGCCGCCCGGCTGCCACTCGAACGCAAAGCTGGCCAAATTTTCCTCCCTTCTTAGAGTGTGACCAATCCACCTCCATTTGCGCTAGGAGATTTCTTGTGCAATTGGAGTTTGCTGGCATTTGGACCACAGTTCTTCATTGGAAATAGTGTTCGGCCAGAAGATACGGAGGATAGTCTGTAGAGATTCGTTGATGAAGAACTGTATCTTGTTTGTCAGGCCTTTTGTCACTCTCCACGTCTCGCAGCCGTAGAGGAGCACCGACTTCACAATACTCGAAGAGGGAAAGTTTTATGCGTCTAATGAGAACATTTGATTACCACACTGGTCTTAACTGGGCAAAGACTGCTTTGGCTTTCTTTATCCTAGCTTCAATATCCTCATCGGACCCACCTGTGTTGGTTAACGTACTACCCAGATAAGAAAACGAGTTGATGGTAGCGTGGCTAGTGGGTTGTTATCCAGAAACACTGGGGACACGTTACTTGGGAACACACGCATGTCGACGGTCTTGCGAGCGTTGATTCGCAACCCACTCCGACGAGCAGCTTCTTGTAAACTTCGAAGTTTCGTTGGCAGTTTGGGTAATGACGGCGAGATCAACACTAAATTAGAAGCATGGAGAAAGTAAAATGCAAAATTGTTATTTGGCGCGAGTGCCTGGTATTGCAA
The DNA here is from genome assembly GCA_947532105.1 of Athrips mouffetella. Lineage (NCBI taxonomy): Eukaryota > Metazoa > Arthropoda > Insecta > Lepidoptera > Gelechiidae > Athrips > Athrips mouffetella. Next base: position 12,841,247 of record OX383979.1, read on the forward strand.
CTCGAGCAAGCGTAGGATTCTAAGATTAAGCTACGATCGAAGTATTCTGAGCGTAGCGAGGGTTTTAAGGCACGGAGGGTTTTCGACTTATGTTTCTTGGGAAAAGTTGTTCAACTTTAGGATCAGAACCTACCGTTTATGTTTAAACAGTTGATCCCTAGACAAAGTGTATAATGCAATGTGTAATGTATCTTACTTGTTTGGTGGCCTCCGGAGCCAGTAGCGTGGTGAGTGCTTGTATGGAGTGGTGCTCCAACCGGCGCCAACTGCCCGCCAGCCGAGCCGCGGCCGCGCGGCGCCAGCATCTACAGATCATCCAGAAGTCTGGTGTCAGAAGAGTTATAAAGCTGCAAAAGGCCTCTGACATGGCTCATTAAGGACTACATACGTAGATAGTAGTCGGGACCAACGGCTTAACGTGCCATCCCAAGCACGGAATCATCCATCCAGCAATGCCCTAACCAAACTAGGGAGGTCGCGCAAAGGGATTTTTGTATGACAATGTGTGTATGGAATCGAACCCAGAACCTCAGGATCGAGAGCCGAACGTTCTACCCACTACCACGGAGGCTGTTATAACATACTAGCCCTACTTCTCCCGCGACTTCGTCTGCATGTTAAATGATTGTAAAAAACTAAACGAATTAGGAACACCAACATCTGCAAAGCATCCGGACGCAATCGCAATTTTATAAGATGGTAGGGCTTATGTGCAAAGTCCGTCTGCGGAAGTACCACCCCTTGCCCATTTCTGCCGTGAAACTGAAGTATTTGCACTACTGTGTTTCCGTTTGAAGCACAAGGGAGCTAGGGAAATTACTGGCACATGAGACACACCATCTTAGTTCTCAGGGTGGTCAACGCGCTTTGCTGTCTTGTTAGTGTCAATTATGCTACTAATAAGACAGTGGGCGCTATGAGCGGTGGTGACCACTTACCATCTGGTGGCCCAAAAGCTCGCTTGCTCACTTGTTACATAAAACAAAATCATACATACTAGCTTTTGCCCGCGACTGTTAATTGTATGTAAAAAAACTAAACGAAATGGAAAAACCAACACCATCCGAAACTGCTGGAGTTACAGTTATGTGAAAAGATGCATAAAATGTTGTATTATTACTGGTTTCAGACTCTTTCCTTTGCTTGTGTTATGCAACGTAGTTTCTTGCCAAATTTAATTATTCTAGGTCAAAGAGAAGTAGGTTTTGGTATGATGATCGGGTGATCTGGAGGTCGTATTTATAACAGACTAGCTTTTACCTGCGACTTCATCAAATGAATGAAAACTAAAGGAAATTGAAAAAAAAGTTGTATCTCCGGTTTCTATTCCCAAAAAAAAGTATACCAGTGTTTAAGTCAAACTATTATTATCAAACAAAAAAAGTTGCATTAAAATCGGTTCAGTACTTTTTGCGTGATGCTCGAAGAAACAAAAAAATAACCTCAAATTTAAATCCAAACAGTGTTCAAAACGTGAATATTTCTCCAAAATATTTCTAATTGTATTCAAAACGATAGACTAATACTAATTGTATGTAAAACAATATAGACTTAGCGTTTTTTTGTGTGTGCGTGTGTGTTGTGGTTACAAACGTGCGCATTGGCGAAACTAAAGAGAAGTTAAAAGCAAAATGTTATATAACAAAACGTCGCATTCTTTCGTGGAATGGATTATAGGCTGAAGACTCCCCGATTGTAAGACTTACCTCCAGACGGATATGCTTCTGGACATACCGCTAAACAGGGCCACGTACGTCGCTGTTCTATCTGCAAACAAAAAAAAAGAAAAGGTCCCGTGATCATGTTGCATACTGCATGGAAATATCTGGGACTCCTCCAACCGCGGATAATTTTAATAGGGGCGCGCTTCACAGCGGATAATAATTACCCTGACAGCAGAATAGCTTTATATGTCAGCCATGTGTGTGGATGAGACAGACTGCTATCAAAGGTAATTGGTATTCGTTTTGGAAGCCAGGCTAGATGTACAAGTATGAGCAAACATGTCCGATTCTGACGATTATTTTCTGCGCATGGGTGACACACGGAGAGCCAATGAATGATTCGCATGCCAACCCCCACCCCGCGCTCTCATGATATATTTTTTTTTACTATCCAGGCCGTGGTTTTATCAAGCGCCAATCTGAGTTTTTAATCTTCGCGAAGCAACCTGCTTCGAAGCAACCTGCTACACAATACAATGTCTTCATTCACAGTAATTGGAAAACAATACTACAATGCCAGTTTTTTTAATATTATTTTTTAAAGAATTTGAAATTTCCATTTTTGATAAAAGAATTTTAGGTTGAGTCATAACATAAATATGCAGCAGTCTTTAAAATAGACCTATTTGGCATCACTACACTTTTAACTATCATACCGGCATCCATGTTAGTGAGCGCCTCTATCAGGGGTGGAGTGACGGCTGCTTCCAGCCTGTTGTATAAGGTTTCCAGCTGCAGACGCTTGCTGTCGTAATCTGGCGCGTCACTTAGCACCTAGGATAAAAAATTGTAAATAAATAAATACTTACGGAGAATTAAAGCGAAAAATATAAAGAGTTTTAGAAAATTCACGCTGTATAAAGTCAGGACATAAATTAACTGCCTATTTGAGTATAACAGTACGGATTAAAACCTGCTCATGAGCTTTGTGTGCGGTTTTAGCGCGCTAATAGTCGGGTCAAAACTTGCTCGTATTCACTCGTTTAAGCGACGTGACGTCATCAGTGACGTCACTTTAGCGCGCTATCATTGCATACGAAAATGAGGTAGTGCAGCGTGTGCGAAACGTCAAATTCATAAGACATTTGTCATCAATCTCGTTTTCGAGAGATTTTTTTCAACTTTTTTGGGGTTTTTAGATTTAATTATCTTATCGAATAATCATTATCTCTCAATAATTTCTCTCTCAATAGGTTCGTAGCGGCCTCGCTTTTTAAAAATTTTTCTTATATTGGTAGATATAGCCAATATTCCGAAGCAAGTTTTCATAAAATGCATGAAGGCACTTTTTTTAGCTCGTGGATTGAACTTTTGGGCTAAGCAAACAAAATTAAAATAATGCAATAAACTCGCTTATATAATAGTGTAGTTCGCAGCAGCCTCGGAATTTTGGAAAATATATTGGAAAATCTAGAAAAAAAATCAATTCCGAACGAAAAAAACTACAAAAAACGCTCAGGTTTAACTGCAAATTGCTCTTTACTATATTAATATTATTTCGTATAACTTATACCATACTAAATTTTGGTATAAAGAAAATGAAAATCGCATACGTTTGTTTAAAAACAATTCGTTTTAATACCTTAATTGAATATACTTAAAACTGCCAAATTTCTCCATAATCCGATGCGCTGGCCTTTCAAACGCAATAATAGTATCAAATAACTTGAAAATACAAAAAGTATTTATATCGTTTAGTTTCAGCTACAAAACAGTGTCGAAAAATCTGGACGTCGAGTGAGATTTTCCACTTTTCATTTTTTTGTACGAAATTTTGTAATAGGCCTCTTAAGCTGAGCCAGCACACCCCGGATAGTACGTACAAGGAGCGCGAATTTAAAATTTGCGATTGGAAGGTCGCCTAGGCCCGCATACTCAGTACAACTGACCCGCAGGAGCACCACGCAGAGATTGTAAGGGGGGCGGACTATCCGTTCTGGATGATAGTACTTACTATTATTTTATTCTGTGATATAAGAATTTTCATCATGACATCCCATGAAATTCCACTACAGGACAGAGAAATCCCTCCAAAATTCCAGTTTTTGCTGAAACAATGTGCAGGGGAAGTACCATAGTCACCACGCTTGTTAGCGTTACGGTTGGCACCATGGACCGCGGATGTTGGTGACCGCAGAATGTAAGATAAGATACACAGAAGGATGCTGCTGCCCATACTCTGGTTCATTAACCCTTAGTCGCCTCTTACGACACCCACGGATAGAAATGGGTTGGTACTATTCTTTGGTACTACCCGTGGGTGTAGTAAGAGGCGACTAAGGGTTATAAACTGGAGGATGGGCAGTAGCATCCTCCTGTGTATCATACCATCTTACTTACTGCGGTCACCTACAACCGCGGTCCATGGTGCCAGCCGTAACGCTGACAAGCGAGGTGACAATGGTACTTCCCCTTCACATTTTTCCAGCTAAAGCAAGAATTCTGGAGGGAGCTCCCTGTCCAGTAGTGGACATTTCATGGGATGTCATGATGATGATGATGAAGGGGACATTTAATTTCGACCTAAGTCGTGTGATCCTAACCGAGGCAAACTCACCTCTAGGCTAGCAGTCATGGCTCACTTTGTACTTGCTGGCTCAGTTCCGTCAACTTGTCGCTCTGTGTACACACGCCACACTCCAACACGTGTGTACTCACCTCTAGGCTAGCAGTCATGGCAGCTACTTGCTGGCTCAGTTCCGTCAACTTGTCGCTCTGTGTAGACACGCCACACTCCAACACGTGTGTACTCACCTCTAGGCTAGCAGTCATGGCAGCTACTTGCTGGCTCAGTTCCGTCAACTTGTCGCTCTGTGTAGACACGCCACACTCCAACACGTGTGTACTCACCTCTAGGCTAGCAGTCATGGCAGCTACTTGCTGGCTCAGTTCCGTCAACTTGTCGCTCTGTGTAGGGACGCCACACTCCAACACGTGTGTACTCACCTCTAGGCTAGCAGTCATGGCAGCTACTTGCTGGCTCAGTTCCGTCAACTTGTCGCTCTGTGTAGACACGCCACACTCCAACACGTGTGTACTCACCTCTAGGCTAGCAGTCATGGCAGCTACTTGCTGGCTCAGTTCCGTCAACTTGTCGCTCTGTGTACACACGCCACACTCCAACACGTGTGTACTCACCTCTAGGCTAGCAGTCATGGCAGCTACTTGCTGGCTCAGTTCCGTCAACTTGTCGCTCTGTGTAGACACGCCACACTCCAACACGTGTGTACTCACCTCTAGGCTAGCAGTCATGGCAGCTACTTGCTGGCTCAGTTCCGTCAACTTGTCGCTCTGTGTAGGGACGCCACACTCCAACACGTGTGTACTCACCTCTAGGCTAGCAGTCATGGCAGCTACTTGCTGGCTCAGTTCCGTCAACTTGTCGCTCTGTGTAGACACGCCACACTCCAACACGTGTGTACTCACCTCTAGGCTAGCAGTCATGGCAGCTACTTGCTGGCTCAGTTCCGTCAACTTGTCGCTCTGTGTACACACGCCACACTCCAACACGTGTGTACTCACCTCTAGGCTAGCAGTCATGGCAGCTACTTGCTGGCTCAGTTCCGTCAACTTGTCGCTCTGTGTACACACGCCATACTCCAACACGTGTGTACTCACCTCTAGGCTAGCAGTCATGGCAGCTACTTGCTGGCTCAGTTCCGTCAACTTGTCGCTCTGTGTAGGGACGCCACACTCCAACACGTGTGTACTCACCTCTAGGCTAGCAGTCATGGCAGCTACTTGCTGGCTCAGTTCCGTCAACTTGTCGCTCTGTGTAGACACGCCACACTCCAACACGTGTGTACTCACCTCTAGGCTAGCAGTCATGGCAGCTACTTCCTGGCTCAGTTCCGTCAACTTGTCGCTCTGTGTACACACGCCACACTCCAACACGTGTGTACTCACCTCTAGGCTAGCAGTCATGGCAGCTACTTGCTGGCTCAGTTCCGTCAACTTGTCGCTCTGTGTAGGGACGCCACACTCCACTACGTGTGTACTCACCTCTAGGCTAGCAGTCATGGCAGCTACTTGCTGGCTCAGTTCCGTCAACTTGTCGCTCTGTGTACACACGCCACACTCCAACACGTGTGTACTCACCTCTAGGCTAGCAGTCATGGCAGCTACTTGCTGGCTCAGTTCCGTCAACTTGTCGCTCTGTGTACACACGCCACACTCCAACACGTGTGTACTCACCTCTAGGCTAGCAGTCATGGCTCACTTTGTACTTGCTGGCTCAGTTCCGTCAACTTTTATAGGTTGAAATGGTTGAATGATGTGCTCACCTATTATTTCTGTACATAACTGAAATGTTCTATAATGTCTTGATACTATAATAATGTGTTGTTATGTATAGTGTTGGTGTTCCGTATATTTGAATAAATAAATAAATAAATAAAAATAAACTTGTCGCTCTGTGTACACACGCCACACTCCAACACGTGTGTACTCACCTCTAGGCTAGCAGTCATGGCAGCTACTTGCTGGCTCAGTTCCGTCAACTTGTCGCTCTGTGTACACACGCCACACTCCAACACGTGTGTACTCACCTCTAGGCTAGCAGTCATGGCAGCTACTTGCTGGCTCAGTTCCGTCAACTTGTCGCTCTGTGTAGGGACGCCACACTCCAACACGTGTGTACTCACCTCTAGGCTAGCAGTCATGGCAGCTACTTGCTGCCTCAGTTCCGTCAACTTGTCACTCTGTGTACACACGCCACACTCCAACACGTGTGTACTCACCTCTAGGCTAGCAGTCATGGCAGCTACTTGCTGGCTCAGTTCCGTCAACTTGTCGCTCTGTGTAGGGACGCCACACTCCAATACGTGTGTACTCACCTCTAGGCTAGCAGTCATGGCAGCTACTTGCAGGCTCAGTTCCGTCAACTTGTCGCTCTGTGTACACACGCCACACTCCAACACGTGTGTACTCACCTCTAGGCTAGCAGTCATGGCAGCTACTTGCTGGCTCAGTTCCGTCAACTTGTCACTCTATGTAGGGACGCCACACTCCAATACGTGTGTACTCACCTCTAGGCTAGCAGTCATGGCAGCTACTTTCAGGCTCAGTTCCGTCAACTTGTCGCTCTGTGTACACACGCCACACTCCAACACGTGTGTACTCACCTCTAGGCTAGCAGTCATGGCCGCTACTTGCTGGCTCAGTTCCGTCAACTTGTCGCTCTGTGTAGGGACGCCACACTCCAACACGTGTGTACTCACCTCTAGGCTAGCAGTCATGGCAGCTACTTGCTGGCTCAGTTCCATCAACTTGTCGCTCTGTGTAGGGACGCCACACTCCAACACGTGTGTACTCACCTCTAGGGTAGCAGTCATGGCAGCTACTTGCAGGCTCAGTTCCGTCAACTTGTCGCTCTGTGTACACACGCCACACTCCAACACGTGTGTACTCACCTCTAGGCTAGCAGTCATGGCAGCTACTTTCAGGCTCAGTTCCGTCAACTTGTCGCTCTGTGTACACACGCCACACTCCAACACGTGTGTACTCACCTCTAGGCTAGCAGTCATGGCAGCTACTTGCTGGCTCAGTTCCGTCAACTTGTCGCTCTGTGTACACACGCCACACTCCAACACGTGTGTACTCACCTCTAGGCTAGCAGTCATGGCAGCTACTTGCTGGCTCAGTTCCATCAACTTGTCGCTCTGTGTAGGGACGCCACACTCCACTACGTGTGTACTCACCTCTAGGCTAGCAGTCATGGCAGCTACTTGCTGGCTCAGTTCCATCAACTTGTCGCTCTGTGTAGGGACGCCACACTCCAACACGTGTGTACTCACCTCTAGGGTAGCAGTCATGGCAGCTACTTGCTGGCTCAGTTCCGTCAACTTGTCGCTCTGTGTACACAAGCCACACTCCAACACGTGTGTACTCACCTCTAGGCTAGCAGTCATGGCAGCTACTTGCTGGCTCAGTTCCATCAACTTGTCGCTCTGTGTACACACGCCACACTCCAACACGTGTGTACTCACCTCTAGGCTAGCAGTCATGGCAGCTACTTGCTGGCTCAGTTCCATCAACTTGTCGCTCTGTGTAGGGACGCCACACTCCACTACGTGTGTACTCACCTCTAGGCTAGCAGTCATGGCAGCTACTTGCTGGCTCAGTTCCATCAACTTGTCGCTCTGTGTAGGGACGCCACACTCCAACACGTGTGTACTCACCTCTAGGCTAGCAGTCATGGCAGCTACTTGCTGGCTCAGTTCCGTCAACTTGTCGCTCTGTGTAGGGACGCCACACTCCAACACGTGTGTACTGTAGAGCCTTCGTGGTGTTATAGCCACGAATGCCTTATAATCGGGTAAAATTAAATTATTTTCAAAGATTGTCAAAACGAATGTTGCTTTGTTTTTTTTTGATTCAGTAGTTGTACGCCAACCGGGAAGGCAATAGGTTCTTCGTCCTGGTCGTCTACCAGCATACGCCGCTTCTCGGCATCGAATATTTTAAAAGTGTGGCATCGAGCCCTTGTAACCGCGATTATAATTTTTAAGTGCATTCTCTCAAATAAAACAAGTTTTTACCAGATTAATTATATATTTTATTTCAGTTAAAACGTAAGGGCTCTCGCTGAGGGTGCGCGCCTGTTTGAAGATCTAGTACTCTTGTTAGCCAGCAGAAGAAAAAGAAGTTCCAACTCCATAAAATACGCTAAAGAAGCAAAAATATGGAATCGATTATGTTTACGGGAAGAGAGGATGCCAATGACTTCTTCACGCAGTTCGAGGGAATCGCCTCGTTAAAAAAATTAGATGAGAATGAGAAGCTACTTTTGCTCCCTGCCACATTAAACGGTCCAGCTCTGTGTTTCTATAGAGTACAAAGAACTAAAAGAGCTACTTATCAGTGAATTTTCTCCTAAAAGGGATTTCTCTAGATTATTTTATGAGAAGAAGCAAGAAGATAAAGAATCATCGATTGAGTTCTATTACTCTTTATTAGAATTAGCCTCAAAGGCCAAGATTACCGACGATGATATCTTTATAAATCAATATTTGAAAGGTTCAAAACCTTTTTTGAAGAAAATGCTGGCCACTACCATTTATTCATCGATATCTGACTTAAAAAAACAAAGCAACATTCGTTTTGACAATCTTATAAAATAATTTTATTTTACCCGATTATAAGGCATTCGTGGCTATAACACCACGAAGGCTCTACACCTCACCTCTAGGCTAGCAGTCATGGCAGCTACTTGCTGGCTCAGTTCCGTCAACTTGTCGCTCTGTGTAGGGACGCCACACTCCAACACGTGTGTACTCACCTCTAGGCTAGCAGTCATGGCAGCTACTTGCTGGCTCAGTTCCGTCAACTTGTCGCTCTGTGTACACACGCCACACTCCAACACGTGTGTACTCACCTCTAGGCTAGCAGTCATGGCAGCTACTTGCTGGCTCAGTTCCGTCAACTTGTCGCTCTGTGTACACACGCCACACTCCAACACGTGTGTACTCACCTCTAGGCTAGCAGTCATGGGAGCTACTTGCTGGCTCAGTTCCATCAACTTGTCGCTCTGTGTAGGGACGCCACACTCCAACACGTGTGTACTCACCTCTAGGCTAGCAGTCATGGCAGCTACTTGCTGGCTCAGTTCCGTCAACTTGTCGCTCTGTGTACACACGCCACACTCCAACACGTGTGTACTCACCTCTAGGCTAGCAGTCATGGCAGCTACTTGCTGGCTCAGTTCCGTCAACTTGTCGCTCTGTGTACACACGCCACACTCCAACACGTGTGTACTCACCTCTAGGCTAGCAGTCATGGCAGCTACTTGCTGGCTCAGTTCCGTCAACTTGTCGCTCTGTGTAGGGACGCCACACTCCAACACGTGTGTACTCACCTCTAGGCTAGCAGTCATGGCAGCTACTTGCTGGCTCAGTTCCGTCAACTTGTCGCTCTGTGTAGGGACGCCACACTCCAACACGTGTGTACTCACCTCTAGGCTAGCAGTCATGGCAGCTACTTGCTGGCTCAGTTCCGTCAACTTGTCGCTCTGTGTACACACGCCACACTCCAACACGTGTGTACTCACCTCTAGGCTAGCAGTCATGGCAGCTACTTGCTGGCTCAGTTCCGTCAACTTGTCGCTCTGTGTAGGGACGCCACACTCCAACACGTGTGTACTCACCTCTAGGCTAGCAGTCATGGCAGCTACTTGCTGGCTCAGTTCCGTCAACTTGTCGCTCTGTGTAGGGACGCCACACTCCAACACGTGTGTACTCACCTCTAGGCTAGCAGTCATGGCAGCTACTTGCTGGCTCAGTTCCGTCAACTTGTCGCTCTGTGTACACACGCCACACTCCAACACGTGTGTACTCACCTCTAGGCTAGCAGTCATGGCAGCTACTTGCTGGCTCAGTTCCGTCAACTTGTCGCTCTGTGTAGGGACGCCACACTCCAACACGTGTGTACTCACCTCTAGGCTAGCAGTCATGGCAGCTACTTGCTGGCTCAGTTCCGTCAACTTGTCGCTCTGTGTACACACGCCACACTCCAACACGTGTGTACTCACCTCTAGGCTAGCAGTCATGGCAGCTACTTGCTGGCTCAGTTCCGTCAACTTGTCGCTCTGTGTACACACGCCACACTCCAACACGTGTGTACTCACCTCTAGGCTAGCAGTCATGGCAGCTACTTGCTGGCTCAGTTCCGTCAACTTGTCGCTCTGTGTACACACGCCACACTCCAACACGTGTGTACTCACCTCTAGGCTAGCAGTCATGGCAGCTACTTGCTGGCTCAGTTCCGTCAACTTGTCGCTCTGTGTACACACGCCACACTCCAACACGTGTGTACTCACCTCTAGGCTAGCAGTCATGGCAGCTACTTGCTGGCTCAGTTCCGTCAACTTGTCGCTCTGTGTACACACGCCACACTCCAACACGTGTGTACTCACCTCTAGGCTAGCAGTCATGGCAGCTACTTGCTGGCTCAGTTCCGTCAACTTGTCGCTCTGTGTACACACGCCACACTCCAACACGTGTGTACTCACCTCTAGGCTAGCAGTCATGGCAGCTACTTGCTGGCTCAGTTCCGTCAACTTGTCGCTCTGTGTAGGGACGCCACACTCCAACACGTGTGTACTCACCTCTAGGCTAGCAGTCATGGCAGCTACTTGCTGGCTCAGTTCCGTCAACTTGTCGCTCTGTGTACACACGCCACACTCCAACACGTGTGTACTCACCTCTAGGCTAGCAGTCATGGCAGCTACTTGCTGGCTCAGTTCCGTCAACTTGTCGCTCTGTGTACACACGCCACACTCCAACACGTGTGTACTCACCTCTAGGCTAGCAGTCATGGCAGCTACTTGCTGGCTCAGTTCCGTCAACTTGTCGCTCTGTGTACACACGCCACACTCCAACACGTGTGTACTCACCTCTAGGCTAGCAGTCATGGCAGCTACTTGCTGGCTCAGTTCCGTCAACTTGTCGCTCTGTGTAGGGACGCCGGACTCTAAGATATCTTCCAGAGCCGTTGCCAGCGCCGCCCATTTGTCAGCTTCGCGCAATGCTGATGCGGCATTCTGTTAAAAGATACAATTGTGAAAAACTATGGTCCAGCAACTTCCAGTCAATCCCTTCGTGCGCTTGCTTGTGTATGGATTAGAAGCAGCCTCGGTTGAGGCACGCACGGCTCGCCTCTGTACACATGCAGGATAGAAGCGTGCCTTCCAAGCGTCCAGGAATGAGGCAGCCACGCCGCGAGCCGATTCGATTGCGGATGCCTTTAATGCCTACGCACCTATACGTAGGTGACAGACGTTGAGGATCGTCACCAGTTTGAATTAATAACGAATTTGAGTCTTTAAGTTAGCAACTATAACCCGTTTCATTCGTGAATGCCAATGCTTCCCAACACATCTTGCAGTTATGTCAATAGTAATCACCTAAAGCTGTCAGACAAAACAAGTTTGTAAAACAATGTTATTTTTTTCGTCAAAATATACTCTGGTTTTAGAGTCATAGCTGCAAACTGTGTTGGTAAGCATTGGAATTAACGAATGAAACGGATTATAGGTTGTTAGTTTGAGCAGTTTGAGTTATTTTGAGTACCGTTGTGGAGCAACATTTGTATGTAAATATATTTGTAATCGGTTTTTCGAAAACGGCTCTAACAATTTCGATGAAATTTACCATACGAGCGTTTTCGGGGGCGAAGAATCGATCTAGCTAGGTCTCATGTCTGGGAAAATTCGTTTCTTCAGTGTTTGTAAGCATTTAAAAAAAATACCGCGTTGTGGACAGAAACTTACAGCGCCATCTGTTGGCGGGTAGCATAGCTTGCTCACTCGATTATATTTTAATGTCGAGGCGGCTACTATAAAGCGGAACTCGGTCGCCCAGGTACTAAATATTAAATAAAGAAACTTCACCTCCAACCGACTCTTAAGCTGGTCTATCCTCTGGAGACTCTCAATGGAGTGTCCAGTCTGTTCCTCGACACTTTGCACCTTGGATTCTAGGGACAGAAGCTGCTGCTGCAGAATTCCACCTTCTACTTGCAAGGCTGATGCGTCTTGCAGGATGCGAGGGATTGATGTAACTATCTGAAAAGACAACATGGTGTAGATGGTGATAAGGCAGGAAAATGTTTTTTTTTTACAGAGAATACGTCTATGCTTTCGTAAAGATGCGTATCGACTTCGCGCGGCAAACCATCGAACATTGAATCGCGCGGCAGCCGCGCAAAATGGGTACAGTGCTGCCGCGCACGGCAACACGAACATTGGCGCGCTCGAACGTGCCGCGCGACGAACCAGTTCATGTTGGTTTTTGACAGCGCGGCAAAGAAGCGTCAGTACGTTCTGCGCGCGCAATTGGGACGGATCTTCACGTATTTTAGTTGATGCGCGCGGCAAAAACATGGACAGCGATAAGTGTCGTACTTTAATGCGATTATACGGCACCAAACAGTTTTTATGCAACACTAAATCACAATAAATCTTTAAGAAATGATGCATGGAAGGACTTCAGTGCAGAAATAGGCCTGCCTGTACTCTATTCACATATATTTTTTCATCCACTAACGAACTTTTCGCTTCGATTTGACGTAAAACGTCCATGGATGCCGCGCACAGAATTAACACTAGCTGACGGATCGTCTGCCGCCGCGCGCGGCAGCAGCAGCGCTAAAACAATTGTGCGCTAAAAATGGCTCGCAAGTCAAAACCAAGGTTTGCCGCGTTCGAACAGCGCTCGCTGCTTGGATGAATCAGAGGGTGTGGGGAGAGGGACGGGGTTTGGGGGGGGGGGGGGGTAAGTAGACATGCGTGAGCTCGACGTGCTCTAGACTGTATCTACCTCAGAGTAATAAAACTATAGAGTCCGTCATATACATATTCTGTATGAACTAGTGAAGTGTAGAGCGTCTCGCTGTCGCCTATACTAGTCGGTCAAAAAACTCAGGTAAGTTATACAAAAATCAAGAAATCTTTGAAAATCTAATGTTTTAGTATAAACTTTGTTTGTGAAAGTGTAAATATATCTTTTTTTACTTGTGAATTGATCATTAACACTAAGAACGGAAGCGTAAATTATCCGTAATAGCCATTTTATGCGTGATTTTTAACACCGTTTTTTTCCTGAATGGTAAGTGTTTTCTCCAGAAAAACTGTGGTAGTAACATTTATTAGTCCCATGTCACATATTTCTTGGAGAGAAAGACAAAAATTTTACGTTTTCAGGATTTGATCAAAATCCATACATTATAGTACGATATGATGATGATGATGATGAGTACCTATGGAGGTCCCTCGCAAGAAAGTGATACGCTTATGGCTCCAACTAGCAACTTCTTACTTTTGCAAAATGTCTCTTTCGCCAAATTTCTCTTTTGCAAAATATCTCTTATTTTCTTTTTACATGTTACATCTGAAGGTTAACTGCCGCACTCGAAGACGTCTTATCTTATCTTATCTAGCCTATAATGTCCCACTGCTGGGCAAAGGCCTCTCTCTCTTCCCTCCATTGGTCCCTATCTAAAGCCCGCTCTTTCCAGGCCTTGCAAAAGGTGTCAAGTTCATCGCGCCATCGGCGCCTTGGTCGGCCTCGACGCCTTTTGTCGGTTTGCGGCTGCCAGGTAGTGGTGGTCTTCGCCCATAGGTCCGGCGACATACGGGACACGTGGCCTGCCCAGTCCCATTTGAGCTTGGTGGCGGTATAGGCTACGTCGGCTATTTGTGTTGTAGAGCGCAGTATGGTGTTTCTGACCCGATCAGTAAGCTTCAGACCCAGCATACTGCGCTCCATTGCTCGTTGGCAAACCGTGAGCCTGGATCTTTGATATTCTGTCAAAGACCAAGCCTGTGCACCGTACGTAAGAATCGGGAGAATATTTATATTTTATATTTATATTTATATTTATTTAATAAGTTTCAAGTGGTTTACAGATCATGTCCAAAACACCAACAAGTCAAAGAAAAAAAAACATAACTATCTTAAATAGTAAAACATCATAATAAAATTATAAAATATGTCAAAGATTATTAGTTAAAAATGTACACACTATGGTCAAAACAGTGCCCATATTATCGGCAAATATATCAAATTCTCTGTATTCAGCAGCTATCCTGTTGATAAGGGAGAGTGCACGTGTAGTGGGCGCATTGTCAGCACGGCGCGTGCGCGTGGAAGGGCAAACAAATAGCCTCGCTCGCCGGCGCGTACACATCATAGCACCATCCTGGCTACTCGTCCACTTGGAGGGTACAACTAACTCAATATGGTTCAATGCAGACAAGTTGTCGATTTTATTATGAAGAATAGAGTAGTAGTGGATAACCAGCAGTAGCTTCCGTCTCAGTGACAGTGTGTTCAAGGAAACCATTCCAGCAACAAATAGGGACGGATATAAATAGGGATAGTAGCCATAGGCCTTTTTATAAAGCCAACGAGCAAACTTACGCTGGATCTTTTCGATCATCAGGGAGTATTTGCTTTCATAAGGATCCCAGATGATGGCTCCAAATTCTAGCTTACTCCGGACATAGGCATTGTATAATATAAGAGCTACTTTTAGGTTTCCGAATTCGAAAGCAGTTCTCATAATAAATCCAAGCGTCTTATTAGCAGCCTTACAAATTGACATAATATGCGAGTGGAAGTCAAGTTTAGCATCTAGTTTCAATCCCAAGTCCCTCAATTCGATAACTCTTTCCAGTGGTTCATCAGATATACTGTACGTGGCTACAATCGGATGTCGAGAGCGTGTAAAAGTGATAACTTTGCATTTGTCGGTATTAAAGGGCAAATTATTTTCCTTGCTCCAATTACCAATTGCATCGACATCACTCTGCAACGCCCGAACATCAACCTCGCCACTTATTCCCATGCACAGCTTGAGATCATCTGCGAACATGAGGCATTTGGCACAACGAACAACTTTCGGGAGATCATTTATCATCAGCAAAAATAAACTCGGCCCCAAGGTGCTTCCTTGGCTTACCCCTGAACGAGTGTAATATGGATCCGACTCATAGCCAGCTACTCTTACAAACTGAGCTCGATGACTTAGGTAACTGGAGAAAAAGCCAAGAAGCGTTGGTGAAAAGCCAAACTTAGCCATCTTCACCAATAGTATATCATTGTCTACCAGATCGAACGCTTTCTTAAAGTCAAAGTATGTCGCGTCGACCTGGCGACCCGCATCCATTTCATCAGCTACATAGTCCACAAGGTTCACGTGATTGGTGTTAGTTGACCGAGCCCGACGAAATCCATGCTGGCTATCATCCAAAATCGTTCTAATTTGGTTACTAATATGACAATCCATTATAGACTCGAATACTTTTCCGAAAACTGACAGCACTGCGATTGGCCGATAATTAGTAACATCACAATCAGAGCCACCCTTGGAGATTGGTGTGACTCGAGAAGTCTTCCACGATTTAGGGTATGTTTCTTGCTTTAGTGAGAGGTTGAATATATGCAACAGTGGATCCTTCATAGCAGATACACAGTCTTTCACCAGAAAAGATGGGATACCGTCTGGCCCCACAGATGCCCGTGGTTTAAGCCGCTTTACAGCAGCTACAAGGTCAACTTCACCAACAGCTTCAATCGCAACACATGCTGCGTCAGGTGTACTTCTGCTCGCCGCGCTTACTGCCGCCTCAGGGTCAAGTCGTGGTTGATCCTCACGAAATACCGAGCTAAAATAAAGGGCAAAAGCATCAGCAGCATCTTGACCTGACACTTCAACACCTTCAAACATGAAATTATTGCATTTCTGTCTACTTTTCCGTTTGTCACTTACATACTGCCAAAACTTAGCAGGATCACGGATTATACTCTCCTGAATGACCTTAATGTGTTGTTGGTAGGCAGAATCTAGCAGTTTTTTTACGTGCCACCTGTAATACTTAAAGAGTTCTCTGTTAAACTCGCTATCATTGAATTTATACATGGAAAGATGGAAATATTTGTGTTTTATATTTAGAATAATTTCCGAAGTATACCATGATGGATATACGTATCTGTTTGCGCTTTGAGCTCTCTTTTTGAGGGGTACAAAAGCGTTGATACATTTATAGAGTTCCATATAAAAATTATTGACAGCTACATCAACATCAGATGCCGATAGAACGTTCTCCCAATCCAAACTGGCCAGAGCCTCATAAAGACCTATAAAATCTGCCTTGTGAAAATTCCAATCTGGACAGGCACCGGCTCGTAGCCTTGATGGAGGCGGTGTCAGTAATGGCTGCGTGCAGCGTGGAACTAACACGCGGATGGTAATTGACGGATGGTACTTATCCTCCGGCACTAGCGGTTCCTCTCCCTTGGCTACCAATACACGCTCACTCTCCAGCCCACTAAGCACAAGATCAAGAATGCCACCATGATCATTCAAAATATTGTTATGTTGATTAAGATTACAGAAATTACAAAAAAAAGTAAATTGAGCCTCTACTGATTTTGACCATGAGTTGGGATTAAAATCACCTATAACGATTACATCTAAGTCAGAGTATTTACATATTGCATTCTCAATACAAGTCAATACATTAACAAATTGGTCGTCTTTATAATTTGGCGGCATGTAGACAACACAACACAAAAATTTTATATTTTTAAAACAAATTGTTGCAAATAACAATTCCATATCTGGCGTAACACCATCAATATCCGTAATCAAGCGCACAGAGTATGTGTCGCGTACGGCGAGCAGCACGCCACCCCAGCCAGCGTCACCGGCACGGTCACGTCGCAGCACTGTATACCCAGGAGGGAACAGCTCACCGTCGCACACTGAGCTTGTCAGAAAGGTTTCAGTTAGGGCGCCAGGAATGCAGCTGTCCATTAGTTTGCGCTTCAATGTGATCGGAAGATCGCTTTTTATGTAGCTTTTCATGGACCAATAGCTTCTCCAGGCATTTTCAGTGCGTCTAGCAACTTCTTTGTCTTGTCGTGCCTGGAAGGAAACTATTTGGCCCAGATATAAGTACTCCTGGACATACTGCATTCTCTCGCCATCTACAGTTACGCTATATTTGGTGCTGTTTGTCATAAGTTTGGTCTTTGACATGTTCATCATCAATCCAGACTCAAAGCTTGCCGTGCATAACTCTTGGAGCATTTGTTGTAGTTCTGTAGCTGTCGAGGAAAACAGGACGATGTCGTCAGCGAACCTGAGGTTTGTAATCTTTCGACCGCCGACGTCAATCCCTCGCTCTTTCTATGCATCCGCCAGTTTCCTAAAAATTTCTTCAAGAGCACTTGTGAATAACTTCGGGGACAAAGGGTCTCCCTGTTTAACTCCTTTTTCAATTCTGAATATTGGTCCAGTTGACTCTAATTTGATAGAAGCGGTACTGTTTTTGTAAATGAGTTTAAGAAGATCAATGTAAGTCTGGTTTATATTCTGGTTGCGCAAAGCATTAAATAGAGCTGTGTGATGGAGGCTATCGAAGGCTTTTGTATAATCTACGAATGCGATGTAAAGGGGAAGATTAAATTCTTGACTTTTTTCTATAATTTGATTAAGGCTGTGCAAGTGGTCGATAGTTGACAGTCCTGGTCTAAATCCTGCCTGTTCGGGAGGTTGATGCTGATCAAGTTCACTGGAAATACGGCGCTCAATAATTTTGACAAAAGCTTTATATAGATGAGACACTAAACTGATGGGTCTGTAGTTACTTATTTCTGATTTGTCTCCCTTTTTGTGTAACAGTACTATGTTGGCGTGGCAAAAATTATGAGGAAGATTTCCGGTAGTAAATATATCATTAAAGAGATGTGTTAAGTAAGGAAGTAGTGTAGGTTCACCGGTTTTTAGGGAATCTGTTGTGATACCATCCGCACCAGGGCTCTTATTATACTTTAAACAGCGCAAAGCACGTTGGACTTCGGTTTCTGTTATGGGTGAAATCACTTAAAGTAAATCTTTTAAGTCTGCTTTTCGATTTATTTGACTAACAAAGTGACTACCCGTGTGGTGCCGGCAATTCCGGCAAAGTGCACTAGATAGTAGGTAGCGTTTTAGAGCCGCGCTGGCTGCCGCTACGCACTATCTAGACGCGCGCGTGCCGTCGGCGCCACGCCACGCTCTGAATCCAGCCTAAATAGTGAACCATTACAGCATTACTTTTTTTATAACTTCGGATATTTTAAGAGGTGCCATCTGTCCATGAAACTAAACAACTTTCGCTAAAGTACATAGGTCGAAATACAAAAAAAAGTTCGACCTCCTATACGATTGGAAAGAGACATTTGAGTTTGCTGAAAATGGACTAGGAACTATAAAACACTGGCTAGACCAAAACCTTCTCACGTTGAATTTAGGGAAAACAAAGTATCTGTGTTTCCATAAAACTAAGGCATCAAAGCCAAAGTCAGCGCTCGACATAAAGCTTCACTCCGCATGCAGTGGTGCGCCATGCTCTTGTGAGACTATAGATCGTGTCGACTCTATAAAATATCTCGGTATAGTAGTAGACCAAAAATTGTCTTTCCAAGAACATATATCTCTTCTGGCACAAAAGGTAAGGAGATTAGTTTATGTCATGAGACGACTCCGAAACTCCGCGAAATTAAGTATACTTAGAATGGTGTATGTTGCTTTGTGCGAATCACTTCTAGGGTATTGTTTATCTGTGTGGGGTGGCGCTGGGGTTTCTTTTATGCTATGTTTAGAGAGAGCGCAAAGAGCAGTAATAAAAGTTATGTACAAGAGGCCTCGCCGGTACTCCACACAGCTGCTTTACTCAGAAGCTGGTTTCCTAAATGTTCGTCAACTATACATTCTCATATCTGTTGCCAAAACTCACCAACATATTATCACGAGCCCTGATATATACTGCAGGTGTTTAAAGAAAAGAGTTTATCAAATCCCTAAACCTGCTGTCAAAACTGTATTTGCGCAGCGTTTTTCCAAATTTATTTCTCCTTACATTTATAACAAAGTTGTCAAAAAGTGCGATATAAAAGAGTTAAACGTAAAGGATGCTAGGAAGGCTGTAAAGCAGTGGCTACTATGTTTGTCTTATGTCGAAACTGAAACCTTATTGAAAATTGTAAAATAATAGGTATAAATTAAAATTTGTTCTGCAACTAACATATTAACAAAACTTACTTGTATTTAAATTAGCTGATATTTGTTTTATTAATTTATTACTTTAGTTTTTCATTTGTGATTAGTTTCTCTTAGTTATGTTTTCTACCTAAAATTGTTGGAAATTCGTGCATTTCAGGCCCCCACGATACAGGCATGACCTAGTGTGGGGTCCACGAGTAATTGTACTGATGTAGAGTTTTGCCAAATAAACATTTTTCATTTCATTTTTCATACAAAACGTGCTGTCAGCTGATACAGTTTGTATGGAAAGACGATATTTTATTTTTGTATTCGACCTATGTTCCTTGGGAAAAGTTGTCGCTTCATGAACAGAACCTGCCCAGAACCACTACTAGTGACATTTTGGGAGAATTCTGTCCAGCAGTGAACTCTTACAGGTTATGATCATATCAGATGAGATTTCTTACTTGTACCCTGTTAGTGTCCCACTGCTGGTCAAAGGCCTTCCTCTTATTGTTTCATTCGTCCCTATCGAGAGCCTGCTCTTGCCAATTTTACACAAGACGTCAAATTCATCGGGTTATTGGCGCCTTGGGCAGCCTTGACGCTTCCAGTCCGCTGAGGCTGCCAGGTGGTGGTGGTTTTAAATAAATAAATATTGGGGGACATTTCACACAAGGACATCTGATCCCAAACTAGACAAAGCCTGTACTATGGGTACCAGAGACTGATATACATACATAAATAGATAAATAACACCCAGACACAGAACAAACACTTGTGTTCATCACACAAATGTTTGCCCTGGGCGGGGATCGAACCCGCGGCCCACGGCGTGAGAGGCAGGCTCACTACCAACCACACCAACGGGCTTGTCAACGTTTTGGCCCATAGTTCAAGCAGGATATGTGACCTGCCCATTCGCTAGGGAAACTTATATGTAAGGTACCTTGAAACTTAGCTTATAAACAGGAATAGGATCACTAAAGATAAATAAAAAATACCAATTTTTTTTGGACATACATGACGAGGTTTTAAAAAAAAATCGTTTTCGTCGTTTAGGTTGTATGGCAGAATGTGATCAGTAGTCATTGCCTATCATAAAAAAAAAATAACAGCTAGTATTATATAGTCTAAGAGCTGTATAAACCGACCACAGACTACTTAGAACAGTTGTCACTTTTTTTTTAAGACTGGCCATGGCTACTTTTCATTCTGCCATACGACCTATCGATATTTGACAAAAACACAATTTATTTTTTAACTTTATTATTTGCAACCAAAAAAAATACGTATTTTTTATTTTTACTTATTGACCTTATCCCTGTATTTGAGCCAAGTTTCGAGGTACCTTACACATACCTTTCCTATGTGAATTGAGATTTATCTTATCAAGAAAATTACATACCTGAGTAGTGGTTTCATCCAAAGAATTGGTCAGTTGCTTCATGTACAGTTGTAGCCTTGTCACTGTGTTGCTTACAAAAACCTGCAACAGAAAATTTGTAGATGTATTTATTTGTTCATATTTTTATACTAATTACATCTACAAATTGGTGACTTAAAAAGGAAGGGACTCTAAACTGGATGACAGGTAACAAAACACTGCTTATTGTAGCAATGTTGTAGCACCATATTATGGTCACCAATCACGCCAAACTATAGTGAAAATATTTTAAATTGCAAAGATAGAGAAGGCTAGCAGTAGATTTTTTGTGCCTTGACCTAGCAGATCCTATACTTACTAGATATTTCACATAGGTGTTCTGATAATTTTATTATGGTCATTGGGCTTACTCTTGACCTCGATCTAGCCCTGAGGACAGAGATGAGGTCGACGATGGAACAGGCCTGCCGAAAAGAAGCCTATTTACTCGCAACTTCAATAGATTTGGGTAATGTGAACTGGGAAACAAAGAAGCAGGTAGTGCATTCCATTTCTTAACTGTGTGCACTTATAAAAGATTCAGCATACAAAGCATTCAGCCATTACAGGCTGTAACCTGCAGTACTTTGCACAGGGTGGACCGCTAGAAGGTAGATCCTAACCATACCAAAATGTATAGTGTAATAGCTTGATTACAATGACAGCAGAAAAAACTATGAGTGAGAGCAGGTCAGAACAATATGTGTCTGTCACTCATACGTGTAGCGCATCGCTCCGTCCTGCTCTCACACTGCTGTCTGCTGTGCTGTCGGCTGTGCTGTCGTCTGTTGACTCTTCAGATTAGTATTTTACAGTACCTATCTAGGTCTACTAATAAATAATAAGTCATCTAGGTAAAAGAATAGTAGATACTACAACAAGTGCACAAAACGAAACATTTTTACGAGACTTTTAGCAGCCCGAGCCGAAGGCGAAGGCTGATAGTAATGTTGAGGATAAAATGGTTTTGTGGACGAGTTATAAACTCTGCTTTTCACTTTGATTGCGAGGAAATAAAACGTAAAAGTACTCTCTAAATGTAACTGAAGAATGAGTTGTTCTGCTTTAGTGAAGAATATGTTGACGCATGGGGAGTGCAGCAGGCCCGCGCACAGGGCGTACACAACCGCGATTACTTTTTTGCCCTAGTCGAAAATTTGTAAAGTCGAAGTTTTGTAAAATCGAATTTTGTGCAGCCTATATCCTGCACAAAAAAGCACTTTCAGAGCATGAGAAGTGAAAATGAATTTTATGAAACTTTTCCTAATTTTACCTCTTTTTCCTGGTTTCCACTGGAGCTCCAAGCTTTATTAATCCATTTCTTAGGGTCAAAATCATCACCGGCGAATGTTTTCAAGTCCTGAAATTATATTCTCAGAAATCAGTTTAATTGAACCTTTATTTTAATAGGTAATTTAAGAAGGACTATTACCATTTCTATGGCTTTATGCAGCCAATAATGTTAGATTTATTAGAGAAAATCCTAGAGAATATAACTACGTATAAAATCGCGAAAAACGAGAAGAGAAAACAGAAAGCTGAAACAATTGTTGACGTGACCGAAAAGTGTAAACACTGCGGTTTTTTGCTCTCATTGCATTTTTAAAAAGGGACAGTATTATACCAACATTCGGCCAAGTGCGAGTCGGACTCGCGCACTGAGGGTTCCGTACAAACCTGTACTTAGGTATATAAGTAAAATTTTTATTGCTAAAAAACTTTATTATGTGATGTAAGTAACTAAAATTTATATTTGAGTCGATTGAATGAAAGGTAAATTGCGGTTTACGATTTATGACGTACCTATTAAAAAAACGGTTTAAGTTTGCACAGAAAAATTAGGGTAATTAGAAGGAGGATTAAAGAAATAATTCGTCACAAGGTAGTGAAGGCGTCGTCGTTCTATGGATTTGACGGGTTATTTTGAATATTTCCAAGTGGTCATTGATGATTTCACATAAAAATTTGTAAGTAACATGTTGGCAGATGTCATCCCATAGTGAAATAAATCAGCAAGGTATCTATTCCGAGCGAAGCAAGGAGGTCCGGAATCTTTGGAAGTTTGCATGGTAATGTACCTACATCATATATTTTTTTTTAGTTTTATCATTCTCTTATTTTAGAAGTTACCACTTTGGATTTTACCGCTTTGGAAGTTTCTCTCGCGCAAACTATTTTAGAAAAAAATAATATTAGAAACCTCAATATCATTTCTGAAGACCTATCCATAGATAGGTACCTACCTACCCCACACGTATGGGTTTGATGAAAAAAAAAAAATTTTGAGTTTCAGTTCTTAGTACCTACCTACTTATGGGGAACTGGGATCTGTTGTCAAAATTGGCGTACCTCAAGGGTCCATATTAGGGCCATTTTTATTCCTTATTTATATTAATGACCTTCCTTCTGTGGTGAAGAATCTGTCAAAGATTGTGTTATTTGCTGATGATACTTCATTAATATTCAATGTAAGTAGGAAATCACAAAATTATAACGAAGTCAACGATGCACTTGGACAGATTCATGCATGGTTTACTGTTAACAATCTAGTCCTAAACGCCAAAAAAACTAAATGTATTAAATTTGCACTACCAAATGTAAGGTCTACTTCACATAACATAGTATTGAATAATGAGCCATTAGATTTTGTAAATAGTACAGTTTTCTTAGGGTTAACACTAGACTCTAAACTTCAATGGGGCCCTCATATAACGGCTCTTTCTGGTCGATTGAGCTCGGCTGCATATGCTGTTAGAAAAATCAGACAACTTACTGATGTAGCTACTGCAAGGCTGGTTTACTTTAGCTACTTCCATAGCATTATGTCTTACGGCATACTGCTTTGGGGCCGAGCAGCTGATATACATTCAATATTCGTTTTACAAAAGAGGGCTATAAGAGCAATTTATTGCCTGAAGACTCGTGATTCCCTGAGAGAACTGTTCAAGGAAATCAACATTATGACAGTGCCATGCCAGTATATCTATGAAAATATAATGTATGCTAGAAAGAACATCCATCAATTACCAAAAATTTGTGACAGGCATAATTTTAATACTAGAAATAAGCATAAAATTGATCAACCATATACTAGATTAACTAAAGTCAATACATCTTTCGTTGGTCTGTGTATACGATACTACAACAAAATACCTGACAATATAGTGCAATTACCTGAGAGAAAGTTTAAAGAATGTGTAAAGCAAACGTTATGTAAAAAAGCTTACTATAGATTGGATGACTATATGAATGACAAAGAGGTATGGTGCTCTGATATTCCAGCGAAACACAAGAAACACATTGTAAAAAGCCGACTCTTAAAGTAGGCCGTGCTGCAGTGGTTTCTTGCCGTTTCTTTTACGCTGCCATAGCACGATCCGAAACGGCGTAGACTCGCTCTATTTGCATTGTATTCTGCATGACATTCAATAAGTATTCTGTAAAGAATCTACATTGAATAAAATTATCTGAATCTAATCTGAATCTGAACCCTAAAATTTATTGTTGTTTTCTATTTTTGTGTGAAAATCTTAATGCGGTTCACAGAATACATCTACTTACCAAGTTTCAACAGTATAGTTCTTATAGTTTCCGAAAAAAGTGGCTTTGACATACGGACGGACGGACAGACAGATATGACGAATCTATAAGGGTTACGTTTTTTGCCCTTTGGCTACGGAACCCTAAAAAGAGAAGCACTATTGCCATGACAAGGATGAGATTCTCAACACACACACAGGACCCAAAAAAACAGGATGTCAAAATCAGCTGTTGTTTTGGTAGCCCTTGTTCACACTATCAAGTGGAGGTGAATTGATGATATGAAGTATAATCGATCAAGGTACTGTGGATCAAGGCACCATAAACGTCAGTAATTATATCCTCTTAGGGCACCATATGGACATCATATAAGCTATCCTGGTGTCAGGGAAATTTACCATAGGTACTGTATTTTTTTTTAGCCCTGCCTTAAGCTCAAGTCAGACAGAGGCGGTATGATTGCGAAAGCGGTCCGGGGCGGTTTGGCGGGAACAAAATACCGCGCCGCGACCGCTTTTCAATGCGACAGGGTGCATAAGAACTCATACTTTACAAAAAATACCGGCTCCGGAACGCTTCCGCTACCGCCTCTGTGTGACGCGGGCTTTAAAGTGAGTTTAACTAAATCACTACGCTTCGTGATGATTGATTGGACGCAGCGATGCTTGACTCATAGAGGAAATAAATCACTCCGTTTTAGCTTGACTTGAGATATAAGAGCAAGAAATTATGTTTATAGGTCGCGAATCGACGTCAACCAGCGGCGGTTAACCACAGATTAGTATATATATGTACGGTTAACCTACTGTGCGTTCCATATTGCACTAACAGACTGCTTTAGAGCACTGTGAGCGCGCTTAAGTCGGTCCAAATTGACCAAAAGCGTGCTCTAAAGCACTCGCTCGTTCACCGCCTTACGTCATTGATGACGTCATCGTTTCTGCTATCAGTGCTTTAGTCAAATAGGTGGAGCAGTGAAAGCGCTAATGTCAAAATCGATTTGACACATAAAATCCCACACATTTGCAGCCAGCTGATGTCTTTTAAGTTTTGATTTTAATGAGTTTGTCTCTAATGGAAATGAGAGTGGATTTGGCGCACATTTTTCAGCGATTAGCTTAGGCTTTGTTAAAGAAAATAAAAACGGAACTGACATTTTGACAGATGAACACGTGAGCGCGCTTAAATCCATTCCAAATTGACTAGAGCCATTAAAGCAGTGATAGCTTTAGCTGTGTTCCAAATTGTACAAACGCTGCTAAAAGCGTATACAGTACTGACGGACGGTCCAAATTGATTTTGCACGCTCACAAAGCTATCACTGCTTTAATGGCTCTAGTCAATTTGGAATGTATTTAAGCGCGCTCACGTGTTCATCTGTCAAAATGTCAGTTTTGTTTTTATTTTCTTTAACAAATCCTAAGCTAATCCCTCAAAAATGTGCGCCAAATCCACTCTCATTTCCATTAGAGACAAACTCATTAAAATTAAAACTTGAGAAACGTCAGCTGGCTGCAAATGTGTGGGATTTTATATGTGTCAAATCGATTTTGACATTAGCGCTTTCACTGCTCCACCTATTTGAATAAAGCACTGATAGCAGAAACGATGACGTCATCAATGACGTAAGGCGGTGAACGAGCGAGTGCTTTAGAGCACGCTTTAGGTCAATTTGGACCGACTTAAGCGCTCTCACAGTGCTCTAAAGCAGTCTGTTAGCGCAAAATGGAACGCACAGTTTGTGAGCGTGCAAAATCAATTTGGACCGTCCGTCAGTACTGTATACGCTTTTAGCAGCGTTTGTACAATTTGGAACACAGCCCTACAGATTAGTATGTAATTCTGCCCATGAATGAAAGGACACACCATAAAAAAAATTACCTGACTTAATTTCTATGTACTGCTTAAAATTTACCTTTTGCAAAAAGCTGACACTGGTTAGAATCATCAAGCACGCACAGTCGCACAGGTTGAAGCTTCGATGACAGTTATATTGATGGTGTAATAAACCCCGCTTTCATAAACCAAAAAGGGGTCGTGAGGTCGTCCGGTTGTTTTATCTATTATTTCACTATATATTCCAAGTAAATTCAGTAAAAACAACGAAAATGTCATCGTTTTTGTGTTTTCTTTGTCACAGCACTGTGAATGCAGATACAAATGAGGATATACGAGAAAAATATAAGGAAGTAGTGGGTATGCATGTAAGTCTCCCTTTTCTCTTTTATGTAGTTTTATAACATAGCGTAGTTGCTTGCTCAGTGGCGTCGACTTTTTAATAAATTATTTTGTTATAATTTGTATTATTTCTGTTGAGGATGTCATAACCCGAAAAAATGACAATTTACTTACCCCATATCCCAGAAATAAATATTTGCCATCGTAAAAAACATAAGTAACAATCCCCACTCTTAAATATTTTTCTGACAATGCTTAAAGTATATATTCAATTTTTGGCATTGGTTCTTGTCTGGGCTACTGGACATAGAGCGACCTGTACTCCACAACCTGGGAAACCGTGAAAAGCCTGGGACTCTTATGGCTGATTTCCACAAAGGCTTTTATGGCTGCCCCTGAGGTATATAGCTATAAGAAGAAAATGCTATTTGACTATGATCCATTTTTTTTTTTCATTTATTCCAACGCTTACCAACACATTTTGCAGCTATGTCAAAAGCTGTCAGAAAAAACAAGTTTGTAAAACAATGTTACATTTTCCGTCAAATTATACTCTGGTTTTAGTGTCATGGCTGCAAAATAGATCGGTAAGTGTTGGTACAGACAAAAAAAATGGATTGTACGAGTTAACGGAATAAGCGGAACTGAGAAAATAGTTTGTTCAGAATCGAGAGTAGAATAAATTTCACTGGTTTTTGATAGGGGTGATTTTTTATTATTAAAATTTTTGCCACTTCTAAATATTTCTGTGGTTACGCGTGCGGGCGACGCGCGGTTCTTAAGCGGTGAGGAGGGGGGGGGGAGGGAAGCGGGCGTAGCGTGCGCGGACGCGAGGCGGACGCGCCATGTTAGCTTAAAAATCTACCAGAACAATAATGAAACTTTAAAATTATAATATCTAGAAAAAAAATATTTTTTAAGATTTTTTTACGGGAATGGATCCGTCCACGCCACGCCCACTTCCCTCCCCTCCTCACCGCTTAAGAACCGCGCGCCGCCCGCAGTAGCCACAGAAATATTTAGAAGCGGCATAAATTTAAATTATTTTAAATGATGCACCTAATATAATTAGGTACTTCATTCGTATTACAATCTAGCCTTATAAGTTTGGCTAATGAGTAATTTAAATTTAACTTAAATTGCTATGATAGAGTTAAATTAAGAATGTGTCCATTAACACTTTACTTATTGTCTCTATTAAGGGGAAGTCACTTTGTTCTTGTGTTCTTAATAATTAGCACTACACTAACTCAAAAGGTTTTGTCCTTTGTAGTCTTCTAACTATGTCTCAACAATAAATTACAAGATGAGTTATCTAAACTGAACAGAACACTCACTACAGCAAAAAACAAAAAAGACCCATTAGGGGAAGAAGCAAGACTCTTTTTAGAAGAAAGGAAAAAATTATTGGAAGACAAAAAGAACCAAAGAAAACAAATAGCTGAAATGAGTAAAAACATCAACAGAAGCATAAGAAACCATAGGAGAAAACAAAGATCAGAAAAACTAAAAAGCTGTATAGAGAAAACAGGAGGTGTCAGAAAAGCTTTTAAAGAATTAAAAAGTTACACTGAGTGGATACCAAACCTGAAAGACACTAACAAAAAGAAAATTGTCACACAAAGAGAAAACATCAACGAAATAGCCACCAATTTTTATCGAAAACTATACGACAGTCAAGAGGAAGAAATAATTGATCTGCGAGACAAAGAAGAAGATAAAGTACCAGACATTATAAACGGTGAAGTAATGAAAGCAATATCTACCTTGAAAAATGACAAAGCACCCGGACAAGACCAAATAACAAATGAAATTTTAAAAGGAACACAAGAAGAAATTGTAGAACCATTAAAAAACTTATTTAATGACATTCTTGAACTTGAATCAGTACCTATCCAATGGACTAAGACAACAATCACCCTGATACATAAGAAAGGAGATACGAACAATGTGAACAACTACCGTCCAATAAGCATAATGCCAAACATGTACAAAATATTCTCGAAGGTCATCCTGAATCGCATTTCTACTATATTAGATAATAACCAACCAAAAGAACAAGCTGGATTTCGAAGCAAATATTCGACCATTGATCACATACATGTAATAAAACAGATAATCGAAAAACTAAATGAGTTTGGAAAACAATACTACATAGCATATGTGGATTACAATAAAGCTTTTGATTCGCTTAAACACAATGAAATATGGAAAGCGCTAGATTCTCAAGGAATTCCAAGAAAATATATAAGGCTTATAAGAGAAATATACAAAAACAGCACAGCCAGGATACAACTTGAAAAATCAGGAAAAGAATTTGATATCAAAAAAGGCGTAAGACAGGGAGACCCACTCTCACCAAAAATATTTTCAGCAGTGTTAGAAGAAATTTTCCGAAACCTAGATTGGGACAATTTAGGCATAAATATCAATGGTGAAAGACTAAGCCATCTGCGGTTCGCAGATGACCTTATAATTCTGGCCCCAGACGCCCAAACTCTGCATAAAATGTTAAGTGATCTTTCACAAGAAAGTATCAAAAAAGGGTTGACAATGAACACAGATAAAACTAAACTTATGACCAACAACAACAAAGAAAACATAGAAATTGAGGGAAGGAAAATAGAATATGTAGAAGAGTATGTTTATCTGGGCCAGATCATTTCAGCCAGGGACCTGACCACCAAAGAAATAGACAAAAGAGTGAGCAGTGCTTGGAGTCGATATTGGTCACTAAAAGAAATTATGAAAGATGACAATATGCCCATAGCAATCAAAAGCAAAGTTTTCAACATATGTATATTACCATGTATGACATATGGATGCCAAACATGGGCCCTAACTAGTAAACATCTCCAAAAACTTAAGGTCTGCCAACACGGCATGGAAAGGAGTATACTTAAAGTAAAAAGACAGGACAAGGTAAAACTAACAACAATTAGAAAAAGAACAGGAGTACGAGATGTAACAAGGACGATAAGAGAACAAAAATGGAGATGGGCTGGACATGTTATTCGGTTGAAAGACAAGAGATGGACAGGAACTGTAACGGACTGGTATCCTAGGGATGGGAAGAGGAAAATGGGCAGACAAAACAAACGATGGGAAGATGAAATAAAGGAAGTAGCAGGGCCATTGTGGCGGAGAGTTGCTAGGGACAGACAGGAGTGGCGGGCTCTGGAGGAGGCCTTCGTCAGAAGACGAACCAAGCAATAAAGATACATAAATATAGAACTATAGAAAATATGTAAATAAGTAAAGAAAAAGCTTGGAAAACAAGGCTGTAATAAATAAATAAATAATAAATAAATAACTATGTCTGTATTGTCAAAGAGCTGGATAGCCTCAACATTAACGTGATGATGAAGTTGTTTTTCAGTTTCGCTTATTCTGTTAACACGTTGCATATATATATGTATGTATACAAATATTGCTCGTTTAGTTATAGGATACAGTTTGCATTATGTTCTCCCCATTTCAGCTGTGTATGGATTCCCACCTGTGCTACATTTGCTGCCATGTCCTCAACAAGCTGTGGCTGTTCAGAGCCGTTTGTCTGAAGCGTAGCTTGGAGTACCCTGTCTTGTTTAGGTGACAAAATTTTATATTTGTTTTTAAGAAAATGCTGACAGCGGTCAAGGTCGTGGGAAGCCGCTAGATGCGAGCAGCGCAGGACCGCGAGTCATGGAGATCTTTAGGGGAGGCATATGTCCAGCTGTGGACGTCTTTCGGCTGATATGATGATGATGATTTAAAAAAAATGTATGTCACTTTGTTTTGTATATGAAAGATAGAAGGGTAAAAAGAAATGGAAAAAAATCTATGTATCACTATCCTATCTTTAACCTACATTTATATTGTCTTGTCTTTGTCTTATCTTGACCATATAATTATCATAGCACTTTCTGATCTTTATCTTATCCCTATCTTATTTTATCTTTATCTTGTCATGACAACAAATGCTATGTTATAGCCTGGAAAGCAACAGATTCTTTTTTATTTCAAACATAATAGATATACTTTCAAAAGAAAGTAGGAGAAAATAAAATTAATTTTGTTAACTATTTTTTTTTTACTATTTGAGTAGGTACAGTCAAGTGCATAAATATGTATCTAAACTTTCAAAAGTATGTATCATTGAATGTTTATTATTATAGCATCCAATCTAACTGATATAAATATGTCTGCGAAAACTGATCAATAATATGTATACTATAAAGGACAATTTGTTATATAACGAGCAATACAAATCTTTTGAGGGATATATTATTGCTCACTTAGTTATTTAGAT
Source organism: Athrips mouffetella (assembly GCA_947532105.1). Classification (NCBI taxonomy): domain Eukaryota; kingdom Metazoa; phylum Arthropoda; class Insecta; order Lepidoptera; family Gelechiidae; genus Athrips; species Athrips mouffetella. The sequence goes on from OX383979.1 coordinate 12,871,935, forward strand.
AGATATTTTTATATAGATATTTTTGCAACAAAAACGAAGACATAATAACGATGAGAAAAGTGTGACATAATTCGTAAATCTTTACATAAATTATTTATGCATTTGACTGTACCAGCTGAAAACCAGCCCCCTGATTAATTTAAGTGTTCAGAGTATAAGCTGGCCTGGCTGCCTTTTTTAGTAGACAGATAGCTATACATAAAATAGTTTTAAGTTTAGTTTAAGTCAAATTATTTACAAAATAATACTTTTTCTGCCCTATTAAGGCCTTAATAGCGCTCAGCGTTACTTGATCAAATTAAAAATGCACTCTAATCGTATGTGCACGCTAAGATGTCACGCACTTACAGTTTTTGGTCGGGTTCGCGGCCGCACGCGCTCAAAAACTCGGTTTTTTGCACTTTTCATTAGTATTATGTGGAATAAAAATAAAACATTCAAGTAAAAATATTGATATAATAGATACCTTTTTTGTGTGTAAAAACTAACTAGTGAACTTTTGCGGTTTTGGAGAAATTTTGCAAATAATCACAAAAACAGGTAAAACGTGGTTAGCAAAAATACAATTCTGTTCAAGTAAAAACCTGTATTTTTTGTGTTATTTTAATGACAAAAATGTTGTTATTTTTAGAGCTTTTTCGAAGTTTTGTTAGTCAGGCGGATTTTTTAACTAAAATCTAGTGATGCTAGTGTTTTTTGGTTCAGATAAAGGTATAGGTTTCAAGTTTCGAGTTCTTTCGATTCCGCCCATCTCTTTCTATCACTAAGGCTGTTAATCCAGCTGTCTCTTTTATACAAGGTGTAACAGAAAGGGTATACCAACCCCGAAGGACATGAATCTGCCTATGAAACTGAACAACTTTCCCTCCCATACAAAAAGCGCTATAGGCTGATGCAATTTCTATGGGAGGTAAAAAAAATTCTTTTCGTATTTTGACATATGTTAATTAGGGAAAGTTTTGCAGTTCCATGTGCAGATTCACGTTCTTTTTGTTACAGCCTGTTTAGTCTTCCCAACATTTTCCTGGTGTTCCTATTTTTCTTTTACCCAATGGACTTACCATCTGGTAACTATCTTTCGTCTTTTGTTCTTGCTGTGACCTGCCATGTATGTATTTATTATTTCAGTGAAAAAGGCACTCTGAATCTCCAACGGAATGACCTAGAAATAAACACGATATGCACAGAAGATATTTGTGGTCTGTATCACAACCGTAACATCAACTCTAAATTGTATCAAATCAACTATGAAGACTCGACTACGATGAATAGTCAAGAATTTGTTGAAAATGTTGACAACCGATATGTGGAATTGGAAGATGAAAGAATAGATTTTGAAGAATATTTTCGACAGGTAATGAAACAAAAGTAACGCAACGTTGGAATGCGTATAGAGATCGCAGATTTCACAACATCAGGCAGGACCACAGTAGCCTAGTTGGTAAAGCGTCTACGGTACTGACGCAGATGACGCAGGTTCGAATCCTGCCTGTGGTTGTGAAATTTTGCGATTTTCTACTTTGTAGAAACAAAAGTACCTGGAGACGCATTTTTGAAGCATTCGAAGTGAATTCGCATACGATAACGAATCGTGAACGAATTTGATTTCTAATGCTCTCGATTTTGTTGTTAAAAAAATAAAACCGGAACGAAATTACTAATTGATTTAAAAAACCGGTAATGAATTGAGAGGGAATGGAACGCAAATTAAAAAGTTGATATGTCAGTATTACGTCATGAGTGAAGGAAACAGCAATATCGTTCTCACACGTTCTCATCACAGATTATACATACTTTTGAGTGGTAGAAATTCAAAACGGGTGGGTCAAACCATTCGTTGCAGAATTCACAGGTATGAATATTCAGACATAGCGATTTTTACGGATTCGTATACGAATATTGCCAATTCGACGGCGAATTGAAGTACGAACGCTTCAAAAATGCGTCTCCTGGGATTCGATTCTTGAAAATCACCGGGTGATAAAATATCACCGGTGAAAATTTTTGTCACCGATGATTTCGAAATCAGCATTCACCAAAAGTCGTATTCTTGAATATCATACCCTGAGTACCAACATGCAGAAACTATGCGGATTTTGACGTTTAGTTGTGTTCCATTTCATGCAGAAAATATTTTTTATCGGTAATTACCGGTTTTTGTTTTCATACAAACTGCTGAAAAATGTGATGTGACAGCAGTAGAGCGTGTAATGAAACGCATGTTTGTAAAAATTAAAAAAATAATAACCTAACCTCACCAACATTGTTTTGAAAATGGTTTGATTATAAATTATAGGAGCAATTAAGATTGAATTAAGTTAAAAAAGCAAGCTGAAAGCTACAAGAGGAGGCACTTTTTAAAGATGGATATATGACAGGAGACACCTTGATTAAGTAAACCAAATAGTTATAGATACCAAACCTTATTTATCATGTAAGTATATTTTGGAGGAATAAGTAATATTTATAGTAATATTTGTTATAAAATTAAGTTGCTGTTAAGTAGCAAATATCTAAGTAAAGTATCTCTTGTGATTAATGAAGAGAGAGTGAGTAATAAGTAAATCTATTATTTACAGATACAAGAACAACTTGCTACCTGTTGCGTTTACCTACATGAAGAGAAGACTAAAAAGTTGCTATTCCCATGGATTAGCTGGGGCTCAAAGCACAGGAGTTGCCGTCTGTTCCTGGGATAAAGTGTGAAATAGTTCCGTACATGTGATTTGATCACCTGCCTGCGTGCGTCGCGGTGTCCCCAACAGAAATAATATTATAATTATTATTATTATTATTTATTATTATCATTGAGCAGGCAGGCAGTCGATATACAACTGATAATGCCTGTATCCAGTTAACTAGTGTGCTTTCTTTTTCTTAATTTCTATTATATGTTTGTCTAGTTTGTTCTTAAAAATGTTGACATTTGGTGCTGAGACTACTTCTTCGGGCAGTTTATTCCATGGGTTGACGACTCTATTAGCAAAGAAGTTTCTGTGAGGATTGTTGTGGGAGAGACAGGTTTCTAGTTTCAAGTGGTGACCTCTTAGACGGGTATTATTGTCCTTTCTGAACATTGTCTGGAGATTTTTCAGATTGTAGTGGCCGTTTAAGATTTTATAGGTTTCTATAAGGTCTCCACGCTCCCGTCGCTCTTTGAGGGTGCATAACTTCAGTGCTTCTAGTCTGTCATCGTATGGTAGTCTCTTTAATTGTCTTGGTATTTTGGTGAAGCTGCGCTGTACTTTCTCCAATAATTCAATGTCCTTGACAAAATACGGGCTCCAAGCCTGAAAAGCATACTCCAGTATTGGTCTTATGTATGTCTTGTGTATATTCAGCAACATGTCTGGAGTAAGAATTCCAAAGGCTTTTCGGATAAGATAGATAAAGCTTTTTGCTCTCTTCGTGATTGTGCAAATTTGATCTTCCCACTTAAGGTTATCCGTGATAATAACACCCAAGTCAGTTTGCTCTTTGACTGCTCGCAGTTCTACTCCATTCATCTTATATTTTAAGTGTGGGTTTCTATTACCTATGTGGAGTGTGGTACATTTGTCAGCATTAAGGTTTATGAGCCATTCTTTTGACCAGTTCGCTATTGCATCTAGGTCTCTTTGCAGACTGTCGTAATCAGTGAGTGGGTTTCCAAAAATCTTGGTGTCGTCAGCAAAAATGCTGACATTGCATTTCAGGCAATGTGGCAGGTCAAATGTATAAATAATATACAGAACGGGGCCCAGGACAGAGCCTTGTGGCACACCACTATGTATTTCTCTTTCTTCAGACATAGTATCGCCGACTCGAACTCGCATTGTTCTGTTTCGCAGGAAGGCCTCGATCCATTCTAACAGTTTTCCTCGTATACCTATGTGTTCTAGTTTGTGTAGAAGCCTTGTAGTGGGTACTTTGTCAAATGCCTTTTCATAGTCTAGGTATATGACGTCTACAGGTTCTCTTTTGTTGAAACTCTCAGTCCAGGATGCTAGGCAAGATAATAGATTTGATACTGTCGAACGGTGAGGGCAGAAGCCATGTTGCTGGTCACTAATTATTTCATGTGTATGCAGAAATTCCCTTATGTGCCGAACTATAACTTTTTCCATTATTTTGCATACTACACTGGTCAGGCTTATAGGTCTGTAATTTGACGGTTCCAGTTTACTTCCTTTCTTGAAAATTGGTGTTACTGATGCAGTTTTCCACAACGGTGGCAGGAGTCCAGTGTCATATGAAGTCTGCATTAAAACTGATAATGTCTCTGCAAGGTTGCATTTCTGTATTACTGTTACAGGGATTTCGTCTGGTCCTGGTGCAGAGTCTGGTTTCATTTCTTTAACAGCTTGTTGAATTTTTGACACTGAGAAAGTAACATCTGTTATACTTTCCTGTATTCGAGTGCATGGGTCCAAAACAGGTAGTTGGCCCTGTGGTTCCTTTTGAAACACTCCTGCAAACTGATCAGCAAATGCCTCTGAAATCTCATAAGCTTGCGAAACTATTTGTCCATGTTTATTGCGTAAAACAGAGGGCGTGTTGACTTTCGACGTAACTTGTTGCCTTATGTACGAGTGAAAGCGCTTTGGTCCAGCTCGAAGAAGATCTTTTTCAAAATGGATGCGTGATCTTTTGCTTTGATTAGACAGTTTGTTATTAATTTTTCTATACTCTTTGTAAGTTGTGTCCAAGCCTGTTAACATGTATCTGTTCCAGAGTATTAGTTTTTGTTTAATTAAGTCTTGGGTTCCTTTCGTTATCCATTGTTTGTTCTTTATGTTATTGCTCAGTTTTATTTGGGGTACATATAGACGAATGGCCTCCTTGAATTTGGTTAGAAAAATCTGAAATTGATTCTCAGCATTATTTAGGTCTCGAATACTTCCCAGGATAGACTGTAATTTTTCATTTATTTTATCATAGTCTGCCTTTTTGTAGTTCCATCTTACGGTTGTTTTATTTTGTTCATTTGCTTCAAGTTGAATTGTTGCTATAAGGCATGAGTGGTCACTTTTACCTATAGGTGCTTCATGTTTTATGTGTGCTATTAACGAGTCATCATTGGTTAATACCAAGTCCAAAAACGAGGGCTGGTTTCCTTCTCGGAATCTGGTTGGCTTATCAACTAACTGTTCAAAGTTACTGTTCTTGTACCACTGCACAAAATTTTCTTCTCGTGGTGTTAAGTATTCACATTCTTGGAGGGGCCATTTTACTCCACGGTAGTTAAAGTCTCCCATGATGATTGTTGTGTGTGATTCTGACACAAGTTCAATTTGTTCTAGTAGAGTGTTATCTTCGTCTTGAGTTGAATTTTGGCCTCGGTATATACCACATAGTATAAATTTGTGCATTCCAAATTGGACGTCCAACCACACACATTCTGCAGCCTCATGTTTTGTATTGTAGTTAATATTTAGTTTTGTAGCCAGTAGGTCAGAACTGTTTGCCGCATATATAGCCACTCCACCACTTCGTTTTACAGCACGGTCATCTCTATATAAGTCATAGCCTGGTATTTTGATCATAGAGTCCGGGATATTAGGTTTGAGCCATGTTTCAGTAAGTATTATCAGCGTTGGTTTAATAGCCTTAATTCTTGCAGTAAATAAATCTAGTTTGGAGGTTACAGATTGTATATTGGTGTATAAAATCTTAATTGAGTATAAATTATTTGAAATTATATTTATGTTATTTATTGTTGAGATAGTTGTATGATTTCTGTTTGTATGGGTAGCGGAGATTAGTTTTTTTGTATTTTATTTTTTACAATCATTGGCTGTCCTCGCACATATTTTATAGTAAGGTTAGCTTCTCCATCACTGGTTCTTTTATTGAGCTCTTCACGAAGGTATTTTAAGTATTCCCTTTGCATTGGTGTCAGGTCCGCTGTAATCACTCTGGGGTTCTCAAGTTTGACTTTGTTACGTAGAACTTCAATAGCGTCGCTTTTGTTCTGCAGGATCACCTTCACAGGGCGCGGGGCAGCACCAGGACTGGTTTTTGGAGCTCCCAAACGGAAAACCTTTATTCCAGTACAATTTACTTTATTAGTGACTTTTTCTATAACATTCTTGCACTCTTCTGTGTCATAAACTTTTCTTTCTTCTGCATCATCACTAGCGAGTTCAGGAACATCATAGATGATAAGGTTTGTTGCTCTGTTCGCTCTCTCAGACAATTATGTAATGAGATTGTAAAAATATGGCACAAAACTTTCTGCTCGTTGCAAAAACTGCTTGCACTGCCTGTTCATAACGCTGCAGGTTTTCCATGCAATAGCTATCCTTACCACAATCTTAGGTTAAAATACCCAACACTGTTTGTAATGGGATTGGATGGCTACGATAGGTTAGAAGTTAGAAGAAAGTTGACCCTAGTTACGTACTTGTATGTATTCAAGGTATTCTGTGGAAAACTAAGTAACGCGCTGATTTTAGAGCATATGGGGTTAGCTGTACCAAATCTGAGGTTGAGACGGGGACTTAGAGATGTGGTTTTTGTTCTCCCTGACTGTAGGACAAATATTTTGAGACATTTCCCGCTTACTACTGTACTTAGAATCTTAAATGCCACATCGGGTAAGTTGGACTTATTTAAATGTAGATTGATGAAATTCTCAGAAGTAGCTTTCATATACATTAGTAATTCAAATATTAACTAGTTTTACTCTTTTAATTGATTCTATTTAAATTATATTTAATTGTTACAGAATGAATGAAATGTTATGTAATTAATAATTTTGACGGAATGGATGTACGCATAATATATTTTAATGCTTTTTTATCATTTAAATTTTGAGCTTGTTTATGCATCGTTGCCTTGGGTTGACCTGTTAGCTAGGGTGATGCACTTGTGTGTAATTAGATTTAAATAAATGAAATATTGTAAAGTGATATTGTTAAGTGTAGGTAATGTTTTAAAAATAAATAAAAGATATTGATGATCCAAATAAAGAGTTTTACTCCAATATATTACACTGGTTACTAATAAGTCTATACTTTATTAGCTTATACAAAGCATTGTCCAGCGGACAAATCGCTAGTTGCCGAAGTTTTCAAGTTGCCGAAGGGCTTCTGACTTGGCTCTACATCTAGAACATGTTGAAAGTTGTTGTAGAACATGTTGGAATCATTCTATCACTAGCCGTCTTCTTCTAGGTTCTGACTACAGCCAATTATAGGAAAGAAAGACCCACCACCATTTGCTTCACAACATCATTGATCGGTCAAACTATCATGCTGCTTCTATCTCATAAACTAATGAAGGCTCCGCTTATTACCTGCATCTTGATTACAAGTATAGATATGGCATTGTACCCAACCTTTAGGTATATTATCTTTCCTGCAGTTAGGTACTTGCTTGCTGTTTTTGCAGGAGAAATAAAAGAATGTCCTTTTCTGAATAAAGTTTCAAGGTAGGTATGGTCCTTGATGTTTAGGTTTGCCGAGATGCTTCCGACGTTATCTGAAGGTCTTCTCTTCATAACTATCGCCAAACAAGCAATCTTAAAAAACAAACATGTTCTCAATATTATTTCTTGGGCCTTGCCGGCAATGCCGCGTCTGCTGCTGAGGCTACCGCAAACGGTTTCAAACAATCTTAAACACCTAGGTATTCTTGTATTCATCAAGACTTATTTAACACAGAACACACAATATTTATAACCTTTTATTTTTTAATGTCAAAACCACCGGTGACTTGAAATCGACTGGGGGGGGGCACTCGATTTCAAATATCATAGGTATGATATTTTATCACCGGGTGATATTCAAGAATGCGACTTTTGGGAAATGTATGATTTTCTCGTTTTTGAGTGATATTTTATCACCCGGTGATTTTCAAGAATCGAATCCCTGGGCGACGGAGGTATGCCCTGTTTATAACATGCAGCGTCATCTCGTGTGGAGTAGAAAAACTAACCGCAATTACCTATTGACCGGCGTGTTGTAAAAATTTTAGGGACTACCTCCCGTCCCAGTGGCGCCCCCATCAGTTAAAAAATATTACTCGCTAAATACAAAAGTTATCGAAAATCCGGACAGACAGATAAGGATTGTTTGATTGGCGGCAATTTGGGGTAGTTCTATATTTTATTATCCATCACATCACATCTTAGCTTATCGTGAATAGCTTTGTATTGTAAAACTGCCAAAAACGGCCACTTTTAGCACTTTACCAATACAAAGCTATAAATGATAAGCTAAGCTATGATGTCATGGGTTATAACATATATAACTGCCCTATATTGCCGCCAAACGAACAATACTACTGAAAAGTTTTGTATTTGCGACGCAATAAATTTATTTCCAAAAGTAAGGTGCTGCCACCCAGCAACCGCCTTAACTGTATACAAACACTGCGAAAAGTAGCCGTTTTTCGCACTTTTTGTAGGGTCTGTAACTATATTTTGCAGGATTGATACACAGAAAAAAAAGATATCTTGAACCAAATAATATTATTTAAGTTAAAATCTTTTGGGTTTTCGATATAAGGAAACTCGAAAACGTCTTAGATTGAGAAATAAAAGGTTTTGTCGTATAGTTCTCCGACCAAGAACTAAATTTCTTATATCAATTTTCAACTGTCATCTTATTGTAAAAACTAAAAGCTATCACAACAAAAACCAAACTTACTTGAGTGAAGCATCTATCACACCAAGAATGAAACTAATTTAAATAAAAATTTTAAAGCTCTTTTTTCAATAAGCTAAATGTGTCACCCTAAGAGCGAAACTAATTTTGTTGAAAAATTTAAAGCTCTTCAAAAATAAAAGGCTCTTTTTAAAAAAAAGCACTTTTTTATCTCTCGTTTTTTTCTTTTTATTCCTCTTCTTCTTCTGCTCTCTGCCAGCATTTTTGATATTAGACCTTTTTATTTTTCAAATATTCTTCTTTCTACTTTTGTTTCCATTTCTATTATTTATTATTGTTATTATTAACTATTATATCATTATATCATATCAACTATTATAATTTACCAAAAGTCCTGGGGGTGGCTGGATTCGAACCCGCGTCCATCGGTATCGTAGTCCTTCGCTCTTACCATTAGACCACAGGCTTGATTAGCAAAGTAATCTAAATTTTGATACTGTTCCGTCTTTGACACAGTATCTTGTACCCAGCAACAATTATTTGACTTAATATCGCCTTAACTCTTCATTGCATATCTAACTAGGTCTTGAGCAAAACAACAACCATCTTATACTAAGCAAAATGTTATTTGCCTTAATATAGTCTTAACTCTTCATTGCTTACCTAACAATTTCTTGAGCGAAACAGCAACTATCTTATACCAAGCAACATATTATTTGCATCAATATTGTCCTAAATCTTCATCTAATATTTTTCATAATTCTTAGGCGAAACGATTTATGTTTTTAATCGATTAATATTTTACTTGCTTTAAGATTTTTTCATTGTTGATGTAAAAATTAAATGGTTTTAATTCAAAACATCAATTTCAAACCTAGTAATAGAACTCTTATTCGAAGAAATTCTCTCTTGGATTTTAAGATTTCGGCATTTTTAATACGTTAGAGTGATCATTTTACTCTAAGAGATTTAACTTTATAATCAAGCAATATCAGTTGAGACATATTGCGTTCTTGTTTTAAGAGATCATTTTTTTCTGTGTAGGTTCTAAATAAAATAGCGTACCTTTACTTCAATCTGGTGAGACAGATTTTCGATAATTTTTGTATTTAGCGAGTAATATTTTTTTAACTGATGGGGGCGCTAGTTGACTGCAGAAAAGCCCATCACCGGGTGAGCAAGCTATGCTACTCTCCAACAGATGGCGCTGTAAAGTTTCTGAAACGCGCTATTTTTAAGAATTTGTTAAAACACGGAGAAAACGAATTTTCAGGACATGAGACCTGGCTATATCGATCTTTCGCCCCCAAAAACCCTCGTATAGTAAATTTCATCGAAATTGTTAAAGCCGTTTTCTAGAAACCGGTTACAAATATATATACAAATATTGCTTGTTTAATAGTATAGGATATGTTTTATTAGGGTTCTGTACCTCTAAAGAAAAAAAACGTAACCCTTATTTATAGGATCACTTTGTTGTCTGTCTGTCAAGATAAAGACCCTTTTCTCACGAATGACTTTAAAAAGATGCGCCGAAGTAATAATAGTGACAAAAAAGTTGTATACATCCATAATATATGATACCTCTAACTGACCACCCTGTATAATAATGAGGTTTATATCAAAGATTGCGGACCTCCTTACTTCGCTCGGAATAGATCTTGCTAATTTATTTTTGTAGGCGATGACATCTGCCAACATGTCCCAATCCCATCATCGATGATCACTAGGAAATATTCAAAATAACCTGTCAAATCCATAGAACGACGCCTTCACTAACTTTTGACAAATTATTTCTTTAATCCTCCTTCTAATTAAATTATTTTTCTGTGGTTTATGTTATCTGTATGCTGAATTATTTCAGGAGGATACTGCAAATGCAAAACAAGAAACAGTTTTAGAAGACCGCAATCCTTACATAAATGAATCTAATACGGAAAATACTATACAAGATGATTATAATAATTTCAACGAAAATATTGAAAAAATCAATGATGTTGGACATAATGATTCGGAGAAAGATATAATTAATGAAAATGATAATTTCGAAACTGAACATCCTGAGAATTTCGAAAATAATGATCAAATTGAAACCATTACAGAATATAATGACAATAATGGAATAGAAACAAAAGAATCATTAGAAACAGAAACCAAAGAAAAAGATGTATTGAAAACCAAAAAATCCAAAAAGAGTAAAAAGAAGAGTTTTGAGAAGATCACGCTCAGTCTAGAAGAACAGAAAGCGGAGTTGGATAAGAGAAGGAAGGAGAAGAAGTATTTGGAAGCTGAATTTAAGTGTCATAATTGCGCGATAGGGTTTTTCTTCAAGGATACGTATCAGACGCATATGATGCGGCATGAAGAGGTAAAAACACTTAGAAATATGAATTTTTCCAAAATTTTTTTTTTATTAGTGCTTGATTTTTTGGTCCGCAGATTCGGTAATTACTTAATTCAAAGAATTCCAGAAATCGTAATCCGGAAAAGTATATAACTAGATGGCGAAAAAAATAATCTGTAAAGTTATTACCATATTTTTTTTTTATTTTGAGGGTGGTAGGGCTTTTGTGCAAAGTTCGTGTGGGGCAGTACCATCCCACTGCTTATTTTTGCCGTAAAATCGCGTGTTTGCCTTGCCGTGTTTCGGTTTGAGGGGTAAGGGAGACAGTGAAATTACCGGCATACGAGACGCACCATCTTAGTTTTAAGGTTGGGCAAAGTGCCTTGCTGTCTTATTAGTGTCAAGTTGGGGGGACAATCTGTTGCTCGCGTCCGCAGGAAAAACCTTCCACAACCCTGCACGTGTCCCCTGGGTGGTGCCAAATGAGCGACAAAATTTAAGGCGAAATAGGCGCTTACAGAGATACATATAGAGATACTAAGAGATACAGAGAGAGATACAAATCGGAAATGAATACGAACATTCACACAAAAGGCTCTTTTCAGAGCCCATTGACTAAAGATGTTGGACCTTCCGTCCGCATCTTGCAAATTAATATAGAAGGAATAAGTAAAGCTAAATCAGATTACCTGCTGAAACTTCTGCAGTTGAACAAAATTGACATAGTTAACATTCAGGAAACCCATACAAAAGACGACCTAGATCTCGAACAAAGGGGGCAGCTACCCGGTTATACGCTTATTCAAGCTTTTCACCATCCCAAATATGGTATTGCCACCTATGCTAAGTCCGAAATACCAGGAGTGCAAGTACTTAGCTCGAGCGACGAAAATCATGTCTTCCAAATTGCCGTCCAAATCAACCATCTGAGGGTCGTTAATATCTACAAGCCTCCAAGTGTTAATTGGCCTCAAGACGTCCTACCTTGCTACCCACATCCCTGCGTGTATAACGGAGACTTTAACAGTCACCACACAAACTGGCGCTACCGAGACATTAACGAAGACGGCAGCTCTTTGGTACAATGGGCGGATGTTAACGACCTACAGCTCGTATTTGATGCCAAGGATCGGGGCACTTTCCACTCCGCCCGCTGGCAAAGAGATTTTAACCCCGACCTAACTTTCGTCACCAGAGACCCTCTTGATCAACCGCTGCCCACAAATCGTTTGATACTTCCGAGCTTTCCAAATAGCCAACATCGTCCCGTCATCGTAGAGATCGGTCTTAAAATACCTGTCATAAACTCGATGCCTTTACCCCGCTGGAATTTCAATCGCGCTAATTGGGACGGCTTCAAAACAAAATTAGACTCCGATCTAGCGAATACAAACCTTGAACCTAATCCTAAAAACTACGCAACTTTCGTAGACATGGTCAATAGAGCAGCTAAATTGAACATACCCAGAGGGTATAGGAAAGAATACGTCCCAGGATGGAACGCGGATAGTGAGGAGCTGTTTAAAGAGTATCAGACCACAGGAGACCAAGATACAGGTGCTAAACTATTAAAGTCTCTCGATAACAATAGACAAGCAAAATGGGAGTCTCTGATGTCCGGTATGGATTTCAAGAAATCCAGCAGAAAAGCCTGGAAAACTTTAAATAACCTAACGGGAAAACATCACCCCCCGAAAAGCTGCTCCAATGTAAAACCAGATGCAATTGCTGCTCGTATGGTAAATGTCACAAGGGCAAAACGAGACAAAATCTTCACAAAAAAGGTTAAACACAAACTTAATCTACTGAAGCAAAGTTCTCCTAAAAAACAGCCACTAGCCAGACCTTTCGAAATTCCCGAATTAGTACATGCCATCAAACTTCTAAAGAACAATAAAGCAGCAGGCCCTGACAAAATGTATAATGAGTTTATTCGCCACATGGGACCAGTCGGAGTTAGCTGGCTAGCTGCTCTATTTACATACATTCTGCAGAACAACCAACTACCAAAGGAATTCAAGCTAGCAAAAGTCATCGCGATCCTGAAACCAGGTAAAGCAGATCATCTTCCTGAAAACTACAGGCCAATTGCCCTCCTAAGCTGCGGATACAAGCTATTGGAACGCCTGATCCTGACTAGAATCGAACCCTACCTAGATGCGGTCACACCACCTGAGCAAGCTGGATTTCGCCGGGGCCGAAATTGTGTCGACCAAGTCTTAGCGTTAACAAACCACATCGAGAGCGGCTTCCAATATAAAATGAAATCAACTGCAGTCTTTATAGATCTCACCGCGGCTTACGATACCGTCTGGTCTCAGGGACTGATGTTCAAATTCATGTCGGTTGTACCATGTAGAGAAATCTGTGACCTTGTGTCTAACATGTTAAACCAGAGAAAATTTGAAGTGTTCTTGGGACAAAGCAAGAGTCGTATGAGAAAAACTGATAATGGTCTGCCCCAGGGGTCGGTTCTAGCTCCGCAACTATTCAATTTATATATCCATGACCTACCATCCACTGCCGCGACGAAATTTATCTATGCCGACGATATAGCTCTAGTGGCACAAAGTTGTGATTTTCCAACCGGAGAAAAAACACTCACAAACGATCTCGAGACTCTCTCCAAGTACTTCCAACAATGGCGACTTATACCAAGCACGAGTAAAACTGAAATATCGGTATTTCACCTGAGTAACCAACTAGCAAAGTATCAACCTACAGTTACATTTAGAGGAGAAGTTTTGAGGTTTAACCCCTACCCCAAATACCTTGGTCTGACGCTGGATAGGACTCTGACATACAGAGAACACATCGACAAGCTATCGATGAAGATCGCGACCCGCAATAACATATTGCACAAACTTTGCGGCACAACTTGGGGCGCTTCTGCCGACTGCCTGCGCACTACAGGGATTGCGCTTGTCTACTCTGCTGCCGAATACTGCGCACCAGTATGGCTCAACAGTGCTCATGTACATAAAATCGACACAAAGCTTAATGAAGCCATGCGGTGCATATCTGGCACAATTAAGTCAACCCCACGCCACTGGCTGCCCGTTTTGTCACACATAGCGCCTCCACAAATTCGCAGAATAAGCGCACTAAAGAGAGAGTCGGATAAGATAGCATCACAACCAACACTACCTGCCCACAAAGATTTTTGCCACCCCCCCTCACAACGACTTAAGTCACGCCACCCCCCTTGTCAAACTGCCCAAGAACTGCACGATTTTGACCTCCATACCAACTGGAAAAACAACTGGAAATTAGAAACTGCCGGGACCGACGCTCAAGCTACTGATCCAACATCAAAGCCAAAGGGCTTTGATCTACCTCGCAAGCTGTGGTGCCGGCTGAACAGGCTGAGATCCGGACATGGGCGATGTAATTATTTCAGACACAAGTGGGGCTGGACAGATTCTAACCTCTGCGATTGCGGTCAAGAAGCGCAAACCATGGAGCATATAATGCAACGATGCCCACTCCATTCATATCCGGGATCTAAGGAAGACATATACAATCTTTCTCCTGACGCAGCCATTTGGCTGGGAAACCTGAAAGTTAATTTATAGTATCCGCCTATGTATAAACGCCATACGATTAAATAAATAAGTGTCAAGTTATGCACTAATAAATAAGACAGCGGGCGCTATGGGCGGATGTGACCACTTATCATTAGGTCCACCTGCTCGTTTGTTTACTTGTCATATATAAAAACTCTTTCTAGATTATTTGTAGGCGCCATATAGATTCCGTGAGTTTGCTTTTCCGAAGCCATAGTAGAGGATTGTCAACACTGCATGCGCACGATAAGTTTGGCTCTGACGGTTATTTTCTGCGCATGGGTGACAGGCGGAGAGCCAATGAACGATCTTCTCGCTTCCATGCACGTGCCGCGCTCACTTCCGAGGTTCATTTTTTTATTCTGTGAATTAACGGTCAAAGTTAGAGTAATTTTATATGCCGTATACTATCGTTTTATTCGTCCATAATAGTACGGGCAGTGACCATTTTTATTAATACTTTTATTTCAGTCGAATGGCGAATACCGCTGCCAAACGTGCACACTGCGGTTCGCGACGCCGGACGTCCTGCGCGCGCACTACAAGAACCACTCCACGCAGTACGTGTGCGCGCGCTGCGGGGCGCGGCTGGGGGCGCGCGCGCGCTGCACGCATGCGCGGCGCTGCGGGCGGGGGCGGGGGCGGGGGCGCGCCGACCGGCGGGCCTGCCATCTGTGTGCGGGGATGTTCCCGTGAGTATACTGTACTCGTACCACAACCACAGAATCAAGTTATAGTACTATCATACGTATGAATATACGTGTGTATCGTATGTATGTCATTCTCCTTGCAATCCACCCCATACACTGCGTGCAAAATAACTCTGTCTGTGACCGTTAATGCGCAGAAGTCAAAAATGAGTCGCGGGGGTGAGCGCGGCATGTGGGGGAGGAAAGCGAATCGTCCATTGGCTCTCCGCCTGTCACCCATGCGCAGAAAATAACCGTCATAGACGGACTTGTCCTGAACGCGCTGTACCCCCGCGCGCAACCGCCTGCGAAATTCTCGTGTTGCTTCTGAGGGTCTTTTGCACTAAATATGCGAGCCTACACGATCTTCCTATTACAAATTTCGAATTCGCGCTCGATGTATGTAATGTCCGCGGTGTGCCACTACATGAGATACATGAGGTGTTTCATCTCCGGCCGTCTCTAAAAAAAAAATATACATATTTTACTGACTTGTAGCGACATCCAGTAGACTTTTCAAAACATGGTTGAAAACATCTCAAAATTATAAAAATACAGACAATATAGAAATCGTAACCCGGAAAAAGCATAAAACTCACTTAAACTAGATGGCGCTAACAAATCAGGTAAGTAGTAAGCTGCCGTTATTCATAATCTAAGGGTAAGTAACAAGGAATATGCATATTTTTTTGTCGTTTTATTTACGAAATATGGAAAAACCGTAGTAGAATGACAAATAGTAAAAATAAAATTAAATTGGCTAAAATATACGGCCGATATAAGCATTTAAAAGTATAAATTACGCGCCGATTAGACACAGAGATCCAACATGGACAATGACGACACATGTTAACTTATCAAAAAAAAAAATTTTGTTTTAAAAATTTGTTTGTTTAAACTGTTTATTAAATAAATAAAATAAATAATAATAATAAATATGACACGGCCATATTAACTCCGTATTAAATTTCGTTTTACTAGAAAGAGACAAAAACAAATCTTCGATGGCTTATATCTTTTTTAATGTCATAATTAATTACAAAATAGTTGTACTAAACTACATGAATGAGAATAAATCTTTTAAATAATAAAAAATCATGCATATTCCGTATTATGGTCCATCACGTATTCTGCTTAAAAATTGTTCAAAATTGCAACATAGTCTCAATAGTATCTACCTGGGCGATCGAGCTTTGTTCTGTACATTCTTAACCAGAGCCCAACAACAGATGGCGCTGCAGGGTTTCTGGAACGCGCTACTTTCAAGAAATACTCAAAGAAATAGAGAAAACAAATTTTCCAAGATGTGAGACCTAGCTATTTCGATTTTTCGTCCTCGAAGACAAAATTTTACTGAAATCGTTAGAGCTGTTTTCGAGAAACCAATTACTAATGTACAAATACTAGCTGTTACCCGCTACTTCGTCCGCGTGGATCTAGTGAAAAAATGAAGAAAATACTCGTTCTCAAAGAAATCCTTTTTTTCCCGGGAACAGCCCACTTTATTTCTTTCAGCGAATTCTAGGTTAGGGCGTGAAACATGCCATAAAAAGTCCACTGCAGGACAAAGAGCTCCCTCCAGAACTCCAGCAAAAACGCATTGTACATTGGAAGGGATTTACCATAGCCACCACGCTTGTAAGCGTTGCGGCTGGCGACCGCTTTTGTCGGTGACCGTAGTATTTAAGATGGCACGATGCTGCTGCCCATTCTCCGGTTCATAAACCGTTAGTCGCCTCTTACGACACCCACGAGTAGAGATGGGTTGGTACTATTCTTTGCCGGCACCACACGGGTAAGAGTGTCAGTATCGCTCATAGCACCAAACACGACAATAAGACAGCAAAACTTTTTGCCCACCCAGACAACTAAGATGGTATGTCTCATGTGAGAAATAAATATTTATTTAATGGCATTACATCAATCCATTATTATTCGATCGATGGAGGACGTAAAACTTATCAAGTCTTAGCTACCTACTTGTCTTTTCTATTATATCAAATACGTAAACTGTATATTTTTACCTAGTGTTTTAAATTTCTCATGGATTTTGATCTAGAAGATATTACCGAAATAACGGATTGTGATGATTTACAAGATTTTGTAGAAAAGGTCCCAAAAAAAAAATTAATCTATTCTGCTGTCACATAAATATTCGATCACTAATTAAAAATTTCTCCGCACTCGAACAATGCGTTGCATCTAGTAAACGAGTCATAGATGTAATCGTTATTACTGAAGCTAATATTTCTGCCTACATTACTAGTATGTATCAACTGGTTGGATATAACATGCACACAAAGTTGCGTGAAAATCGCAAAGGCGGTGGAATCATTGTTTACGTGCACAAAAAACATAAATTCACTGTAAAGAATACTAAAACACTGCACTTTGAATGCCTATTCGGACACATAACCACCCCTAAAAAATACATCGCAAATTTGTTGGCAATTTATCGTCCACCCAGCTGTAGTAAACACTTATTTATAAACGAGCTTGACTTTATACTTAAGAAAAACAGACTCCTCGATTTATTCCTTATAGGTGATGTAAACATTGATTTAAAATCAAAGCGTCCTGTGAATAATAAATATAACACACTACTGTATAGCCACGGCTTGGCGTGCGGGATTTCACAATACACTAGAATCGAATTTATTGGCAATAAATTGACAAAATCTACAATTGATCACATATTTGTGCGATCCCGGACCCAAGACGTGTACACAGCAGCGCTTGGAACTAAATTGGCTGACCACCGTGCCGTGACATTCGCCTGTACCGGCGGACGGCAGAGTGCGCATACACAGGATGATCGTCAAAAGCATAAAATTAAATACGATAATGCTAAACTTACCTCAATACTTCAGAAAATTGATTGGAAGCCCACGTATAGTATAATATTCCCTATTAAATTGTACAATATTGTATTAAAAAACATCACATCTAGCTATAAAAAGTCTGAAGTGAAAATCAACGACACTAAAATCTTCAGGCGTTCGAAAATTACCTGGATAAATAGAAAAGTAGATAAAGCATGTAGAAATAGAGACAACCTTTTTATGCAATGGCTAAAAGACGTTCATAACAAATTATTAAAACAAAAATACAATAAGGCTAGGAACTATGCTAATAAAATCATTCAAAAACTCAAAAATGCCAAAATAAAATCGGATATCATTAAAAATAATAAAAACCCGCGTAACTTGTGGCGAATACTAAATGAAATAACGGGCAGAATAAAGGACTCTGTAGATGACATCATTCTTAATGCTCTAGAAAATGAAATAACTAAAGCAGCTGATATAAGCAATAATTTTGCACAAACTTTTCAAAGTAGTATAAAAAATATAATTCCTAACTGCAACAACAAACTTCTTGACCCATGCAGTTATAGACGTCCTGCAAATGTGTCTATTAGATTTCAAAAAGCCACCTCGAAATCGGTACATAAGATCATCCAAACCTTAAGTAGTGAGAAAGCTCCGGGTATCGACACAATTAGGACAATCGACCTTAAAACTCAGAGCCACGAAATAGCACCTGTATTAGCTAATCTAATTAATACCTCTGTCCAAACAGGAACCTTACCCACAGAGCTAAAAACTGGCATTGTAAGACCGATCTATAAAAGTGGAAGTCATAAAGACTATCAAAATTATAGGCCTATAACTACTATCTTCGATTGATAAAGTTATCGAAAAATACGTAGGACACCAAATACTTAATTTTTATAGTAAAAATTGCATAATTACAGAAAAGCAGTACGGTTTCCAGCCCCAAAAAAACACAACTCAGCTTTTGTCAAAATTTACTGATTCCATTTGTAGCCACCTTAACAATAAAAGACACGTGTTAGTAGTCTTTATAGACTACAGCAAGGCCTTTGACACACTGCGGCATGATGTGTTACTTGAGAAACTCGATGATTGTGGAATCAGAGGACCACTTAAGAATTGGTGTCAAAACTACCTCAGCGACAGGCACTTCCAAGTTAAGGTCGGTAATGAGCTTAGCAGTAGTGTAGCAGTTAAGGAAGGCACAGCTCAAGGGTCTGTACTGGGGCCCATTCACTATCTGTCATACGTCAACGATATGACAAACCTTATACAAACCTGTGAAATTTACCAGTTTGCGGATGACACTTGTCTATTAGTGGCAGACAAAAATATTCAAGATGCTTTGTTTCAATTACAACAAGAGTTTACATTGTTAATCAAGTGGTCCCACGATGTCGGTTTAGTCATAAACACAAGGAAAACAAAGCTCATTTATATCAGCTCGAGTCAAAACAGACTTCAGGTGCCTCTTCACCTCGTTGCTCACAACCATTCTTGTCTACACTCTGATGGCAAAGATTGTGCTTGTGAGCATGTCGAGTTAGTGAGAACACACCGCTACTTAGGTCTGATAATCGACGATAGATTAAAGTGGACTGACCACATCGATTACATCTGTGTCAAATTACGGGCCATACTAGCAAAATTTTCACTGATTAAAAATAAAGTACCTTTCTCAACATTACTGTTCTTGTACAAATCATTAGGTGAATCAATAGTCTCCTATGGACTTAGCAGCTACGGCAGAACCTGCAAAACCCACCTAGACAATATATACCAACTGCAAATGCGCATACTCAAAAGAAAAACACAAAAATGACTATCACGATCTTTTTAGCTTCTGCAAAGTGATTCCAATACACAATAAATTTAAATACTCTATTCTTACTGAAGAGTTTTTCAACAAGGACGTTCAGGTTCTGGAGCAGCACAGAAAACATACGCGCAGTGTGTCAAGGGCTATGCTAGTGGTACCTTCATACACGAATCTGTACGGAAAAAATAGAATAAACTACATTGTTCCAAAACTTGTAAATAACCTTCCCCAGGAACTGAAACAGGAAATTAACACAAAAAATATTAAATCTAAACTTAAAAAACATTATCTGGAAATGATTTAACTTAAATTTATTTATGCGCGGACGGACATCCTGTGTACGCGAGCGCTCACGACCGGTTTTGCTATAGGGCAGTATTAGTAATGTATTGCTCGACTGGAGCAATTGGACGCTCGGATTGTATGAGCACTCGTATAAACCGTGTGCCTAGTTGTTTTGGTCGAGTTACTAGTAGACTATACTTTGATATTGTTGTTGTGTAAAAAGTGCCACTGACGGCGAATGAAAATAACGCACGGATAAATCAATTCTGGTTTTTGATGCGTTATCTTTGTAGAAAGTTATTAATAAAATTTTGTAAGTGTTTCTTTAAATAAAAAAAAAAAATCTCTTTGCAAGTCGTATTTCGCCAGGGTCAAAGTAAAAAATTGTTACAAATGTCTCATGTGCCGGTAATTAAGTGATATTAAAATATCCTTTACATCTCTTATATTCGGTAAGTAGGTCCTTATTGCGCCCAAATGGGGCTTGTAGGTGACCAATTAGCGCTCTAGGGTAATAATGTAGCTAGAAAAGCCCTAGGGCGGTAAGTAATTGTAAGCACCTCCACCTCCACGCGCGGCTCTGCCTTGATGGCCGCCTCCAGCAGCGGGGCGGCGGGCGTTTTAATTACTTACCGCCCTAGGGCTTTTCTAGCTCACATTGGTCACCTACAATTTGGTGGTAATAAGGACCTACTTACCTCACAATCGAGATGTAAAGCAGAGTAGTTAGCTCGGGTGTAAGCATCAATTGCACCCTCGAACTATAAGCGCCCTCGCTGCGCTTGTGCGCCTAAATATCTCGGGCTGCAATTGATGCCTTACAGCCCTTGGCTACTAATCTACTATTACATCTCTCATATTCGGTAAGTAAGTCCTTATTACCACCAAATGGGGCTTGTAGGTGACCAACTAGCGCTCTAGGGTAATAATGTAGCTAGAAAAGCCCTTGGGCGGTAAGTAATTAAATTTGGAAGAGTAATGTGGTTTTTTTTTTAATTACTTACCGCCCTAGGGCTTTTCTAGCTACATTATTACCCTAGAGCGCTAATTGGTCACCTACAATTTGGTGGTAATAAGGACCTACTTACCTCACAATCGAGATGTTAAGCAGAGTAGTTAGCTCGGGTGTAAGCATCAATTGCACCCTCGAACTATAGGCGCCCTCGCTGCGCTCGTGCGCCTAAATATCTCGAGCTGCAATTGATGCCTTACAGCCCTTGGCTGCTAATCTACTATTTATGATAATTTTTTTTTATTTTAATTTGCTCATCGATCTTACAATGACCTAGTACCACACGACATAGTATACGTTTTTCAGTTTGAGCAGTTGGCTTCCACGTATGTTTCAGAGACGGGCATGGTCTTCATCAGCACTTGAAGCGGTTCCATCAGACCAAGACCAGCAACAGAACGTATCCGTGCAGCGTTTGTGGCAAGACTTACAGCAACCAGGCAGCCGTGCGCACTCATATGATGTACGTACACGTTACTCAGACCTATTGATATGTTCCAAATGGTATACTATCGATATATCGATACGATACCATTTGAAACATGCAAATTCAAAACTTCGTCCCTTGACGATAGAGTGGGATATTGGTTGGGTACTAATCACTGCCAATTTGACAATTCATCCAACCAATATTTCACTGTATTGTCAGCGAAAGAAGTTATGAATTCGACTGTATCGAAATAGTATCGTATCGATATACAAGGTAATTTTTTGGACCTGATTTGCGTATGCTCACGTTATTACAGAGGTCTTTTGTTCTACCACTTTTCTAACAACGCACGAAATATTTTCAACTTCCCATACAAAATGGGTCGGTCACGTGACCACTTTAGTATGGGGAGTAAAAAATTTTTGTGCGTTACAAAAGTCGTAGAACAAAAGTTGTTGCTTTTGACCTCTGTAATAACGTGAGCATACGGAAATCAGGTCCAAAAAAATAACCTAAAGAGAAAAGAAAGTTGAGAGTAGACTCCCTTATCTGACATAGCCGTCGATGTCCCACTGCTGGGCAGCCTCGCAGCAGCTTTAAGCTTACTTTTCACTTCAATGCAGTTTTATTTGTGTTTTTCGACGTGGATACGCCTACGCTTTCATTTGGTTTGGGGGAGTCATTATGTGCAAAGTGGATGGTATCCCTCTGGCGGTAATAATTGGTACTACATCGAGCTTTGGATGGTTGAGTGGAGGGGTGACTGTACCTGCCTACGGAGACGTATCCACGTGAAACTTACGGCCGTATCAAGGATATAGCCAACCTGGGACTTTTCAATTTAGCATTTTTTTCTAAGTATTCTATTTGTTGGCACTGAATAAATGTTTTATCGATCTATCTATCACAGATCTGTTAGAAAGCCACTCCAACGTCATCATAACTTCCCATGAAACATCCACCGCAGGATAGGGATCTCCCTCCATAATTCCAGCTTTTACTGGTATTTCGTTTATTATTTATTTATGTGTTATTTCATCATAACATCCCATGAAACGTCCACTACAGGACAGGAAGCTCCCTCCAGAATTCTAGTTTTTGCTGGAAAAAATGTGGAGGGGAAGTACCATAGTCACCTCGCTTGTTAGCGTTACGGCTGGCACTATGGACCGCGGTTGTAGGTGACCGCAGTAAGTAAGATGTAAGATACAAAGGAGGATGCTGCTGCCCATCCTCCAGTTAACCCTTAGTCGCCTCTTACGACACCCACGGGTATGTATGGGTTGGTACTATTCTTTGCCGGCACCATACGGGATGTGTTATTTACCTATGTATTATCCTATTTTTCTTCTTTTTGGATAACACACTTCATATTCGTCACTGACATGCACACAACCACACACACACACACACACACACACACGCAAACTTTATTTTGCATTCATATTCGGTACACGTCACTTAAAATTATAGCTGATAAACGCGTTTCTCCTACTGAGGCGACGGCTGAAAATCAGCATTTTTGCTCCCTGAGCAAATCTCTGTGCTGATCCTTGGCCTTTTTGGACCACGGCACTTACCTGTACTTAATTTCTTTTTAAGTCATAGAAACTGTTTTTCATTACATATTATAAATGTTATTTCCGTGATGTTCAAATAAACGGTTATTAATTAATTCATTCATTCAATGGCTGGAGCAGAAGTACCATAGTTACCTCGCTTGTTACCGTTGCGGCTGGCACCATCCATAATTAGATTGGACCTTTGGCGTGGTTGGTAGTGAGCCTGTCTTCTAAGCCGTGGGTCGCGGGTTCTATTCCCGCCCAGGGCAAACATTTGTGTGATAAACATGAGTGTTTGTTTTTTACACGATACACAGAAGGTCGTTGTTGCCTATCATCATAACATCCCATGAAACGTCCACTACAGGACAGAGAGCTAATTCTAGCTTTTGCTGGAAAAATGTGGAGGGGAAGTACCATAGCCACCTCGCTCGTTAGCGTTACGGCTGGCACCATGGACCGCGGTTGTAGGTGACCGCAGTAAAAGTAAGATACAAAGAAGGATGCTGCTGCCCATCCTCCAGTTAACCCTTAGTCGCCTCTTACGACACCCACGGGTACAGATGGGTTAGTACTTATCCTGCGGTTCATAATCCCTTAGTCGCCTCTTAAGACACCCACGGGTACTATTCTTTGCCGGCGCTCCAACGAGTTTTCCAAAACTCAACTGACTATAAACGTTTCTTTCAGAAAACATATAAACAGAAAATTCGATTGCAGTGATTGTCAATCTACCTTCAGTAGTCCGTACACATTAGCGCAGCATAAGAAGAAGAAACACAGCGGTGTAAAAACTGAAGAGTTTTACTGTGAAATATGCAATACTAGTTACAGCAGTAGGAAAAGCCTGTTGGCTCATAAAAGGAAAGCCTTAAATCATCTGCAAACTATGTAAGTATTTTCTTGTTTTATTTGGCTCTTAGTCATTCATCATTGACTTAGCTTTGTCCCTTTTTTACCCAGGGCTTTTACAGAGTCGGCTTCCCAACCAAGGGGATTTGACTAGGTCACAGATTAAATAATAGTAAAGTAACGTTTACAGATCTGTCACTCCCAGGCGGGGTGTCGACAAATTTCAACCTTACGGTCTAAGCATAAAGTTGATACTTGCAGTGTACCGCTTAGGACACGTTTTTAAATCGCGGGTGATCGCGGACAGGTGGGCTAAGGCGATGATGTTCTCACTTTATGAGATACTGAGCGAGATGCAAGTAGGTATGTAATATTGTTCAATCAAACATGCAAATGCTTACCTACCTATTTTGCCGCCATAATAAGCTTAAGATGTCATAAAGAAAAGTAAAATCGACTGCCTCACCCAGTCGACTTCTAGCGCCGCGTCGCATACCTACTATGCGGAGTGTCACGGCTGACTAGGTCACTGTGGTTTTTACACAGAACGACGGCATTTTAACCTCGGCAAACCAGACCCAATCCTAGATGAGACTTCTTAGGTTAGTGGTCAACCTGGCCGTCAGAGTTTTCAAGCCGCCAAATGGCCTCTGACTTGGCTTAACAACTACTATCATTGACAGTAGCCGGTACCAACGGCTTAACGTGAGCAATCAAATTGTTTGGCTGTGTCTGCATTATAGACGGAGAGCTAGCGACCAAATCGGTCAGTTGGCTTCAGCTGTATTGAAACTCCGTTAGCTACTTCCCTGAACAACCTTTTCCTATAATCTTCGTGCTGGCACCCGATCGATAAAATTTTTTTTTTGGGTGCACAGGGAGGGAGTACAGAGCAACTGTTTGAAAAAAAAAAAGTCGCTTAGTCCACATCAAGGAGGTTTAAGTAGCAGCTCTTTCTGCTAAGGAGGGAGCCATAAGCGTAGCACTTTCTTGCGAGGGACCTCCATACTAAAATGTATGGAATTTTTTCAAATCCTAAAAACGTAAAATTTTTATCTTTCTCTCTGAGAAATATGTGACATGGGACTAATAAATGCTACTACCACAGTTTTTCTGGTAAAAACACTTAGGGCTCCCGCACACGACCGAGAATCGGTGACCGATTTTTTGTCGACATCCCGCTCTGACGTGTTATCACCTGCATCTTCCCTCCTTGTTCTGGCCGATAATCGCCCACCGATTCTCGGTCGTGTGCGGGAGCCCTTACCATTCAGGAAAAAAACGGTGTTAAAAATCACGCATAAAATGGCTATTACGGATTATTTACGCTTCCGTTCTTACTAATAATGATCAATTCACAAGTAAAAAACGATATATTTAGGTGTTCGTGCCTTCGCTTGAACCATATTTGAGATTACACTCCCGTATCTCAGCCCGTTTCACTCAGATTTCATATCTTGCAGCGCCCTCTGGCGACTATTTTGGTTACTAAGGTCCCTCCCACGCCCGTCACAAGCGCCCGTCTGTTCTTTGATCAGTACGCTTTTGTATCTCAGCCGAGTAACACGTGCCTACTAAAATATTTCTTTTTTTTTTAAGTTTTCTCGTTCTGTTGTGAATTCCGCTCGGACTTTTAGCCCAGCGACGAGACGCAGCTGCCTCTATTAGGCACCGTCATTACCGAAGTCATTGTAAAATGATTTTTCACACTGTAAATTTCGCTCGGACTTTTGGGTCCAGTGACGAGACGCAGCTGCCTCTCTAGGCACCGTCATAACCGTCGTCTCATTGACCGACGTATGTTGCCACATACGGCTGCCTCCCTTAAGCACCGTTATTGTAAATGCCATGCTTTAGTGATACGACGGGTGTCGCTTCACGACACAACGTGTCGCTTCACGAGACGACGTGTCGCTTCACGAGACGACGTGTCGCCTCACGAGCAGTCATGTCGCCTCACGAGACGTCGTATGTCGCCTCACTCATCGACTTCGTCTCACGAGACGACGCGTGTCGCTTCATTGGTCTGCGTCGTTTCACGAGACGACGCGGGTCCGGCCTCGTCTCACGAGACGACGCGTGTCGGCTCATGACACGACAAGGAACAGTGGCCAGTTTTGATACTAATCTTACAAGCCGATCATCATCATTGCCCTAGCTTTGTTCTAGGCGACCTATCCTAGGAGATTTGACAAGAGCACTGGTATTCTCAAAGAGCGACTGCTATCAGACTTTTGCAACCCAGAGGGAAGGTAAACCAAATAAAAAATAGACAAGGTTTTATAAGGCTAGTGGCCAGCCTGGATGTCAGAGCCTCAAGCCGTCAAATGGCCTCTGACTTGGCTTAATTACTATCATTGACAGGCCGGGATCAACGGCTTAACGCGCCACCCAAAGCACGAAAACGCTCTAGTTGTTGTGCCACTATAGTCAAGCTATAGCGATCTCCCGTCCGGGTTCTGACCACGGCCCACATTTCTTAACTTTCTTGATCAGAAAGAAAGAGTAACTACCACTCGACCACGAGCGCTTCTCTTACACGTTAATTACAGAACATGGCAAGTACTTCCACAGTAAGTATGGGCGGTCTGCAGTCTAAGTGGCCTATGCATGTTGCCTCAATCAATGATCTTTGTCGCCTAACACAAAAACTTGTTGTCAGCTAATGGTCGTCCTTTCATTTTGAGATTTATAATCAAAACCGACCAAGGCAAGTTAGCTTATCTCCGCTAAGCTATTCTCTCTTCAAACAAAATCATTTGTTTTGATGACTTGGACTTGTGAGAGGTCAGATTACCCGGTGTTCTTTAAATTGAGAGAACTTTATGTAGTTAATAGCATCAGACGTTACGTTGCAAAATTCCATTATTACAATTTATGGAAAATATGTAGCAACCTCCAAAATAGATGCCATGCACTCACTTTTTACCGCTTGCTTGTCCGCAAATAAATGTGTAGGCAACAAACAAACAACAGCACGACAATGAAGGGAATCAAAATTATTAAAAAGTCACTTCGTAACCTCAAAATTAAGAAGATATTTTGTTGCCTCAAAGGACGTTGTATCCAGAGTAGCACAGTGTGGCGCTTCAGAGCCGACACTGTTCATACTTTAACCAAACACTGTTTATCCGTATGAGAGACGAAAAACAAAATATTCTTAGCCACTTGCGCCGAAGTAATTGTAACGTATCCTCCCTTCATTCCTTTAGAACGATTCCTCGACAAGTTGGGACATAAGTACTAATAAGAAAATATGAATTTCCTTATCCCCCCACAAAATTATATCTTTGCTTGCATGGCCATAACGATTGATGTTAATAGTTTGTGAATAATAATAACACAGCACACCTACCTTGGGAAGTAGTTCCCACTTTCTTCTGGTAGATAGAATGAGAGGGGGGGGGCAATAAAAACTACCAGTCCAACAAGGACAGCCTCACTTTCAGCGAGGGGAAGAAACGGTTTCACCTATCTGCTCCCCGTCTTAGTGAATTTCTGTAAAGTGAAACTTACGATATTATTCACAGCTGCAGCCTGATGACAATAGCTACACAAAATACTTATTCATTATTCACGTCAAATTTATTTTTAAACTACTTCTAAATGTTTCTTTCTTTACTGTCCACAAACGCTTACATACAAACACAGAGTAAGAGGTTATTACAGCGCGTTCAGGAAAAGTCTGTCTATGACGGTTATTTTCTGCGCATGGGTGACAGACGGAGAGCCAATGAACGATCCGCTCGCCCGTGGGGGGAGCCGCGCTCACCCCCGCGACTCTTGACTTCTGCGCATTAACGGTCACAGACGGAGTTATTTTGCACGCAGTATACAAAGACGAGTTTAGCTAATAAATCTGAGTTCCTGCCAGCTTTCCTAAGCTTGCTTGTTGCGTGATAGCTAGTAAGCGTATCAACACTTTCTAGTCAAAGCAGGACAACCCTGACATCAAAAGATTTTGGCCTCTGAGATGATTAAGTCTCCACTAACCAAGAAGACATCTTCGACCTTCCGAAGCACAAAAATCGCTATAGCCACCGCAGTTAACCATACCCAGAACTTATGTTGCGTAACTTTCTTTATTTGTAAGGAAAATTCATCTAAGCTATGCCGCCGCCGTTTATGTGAATATGATGCTATTATTCACGAGTCGCAAGATTTAATAATATTGCACTTAAAGACTAAGACAAGTACACGCAACTTTAGCTTCTCTTGTCAAAAATCTTCTTAACCATCGTTTTGTGCTTACAAAAACTGTATTAAATTATCCGATGCCAGGATCTAGTAGGTACTTTCTTCACCAAATTTTGGGCATTTGACGAAGTCTTTTTCCAGCAAGTAAATAATGAACATACAACTAAAATGTGTTGTTCTTTCGAGCCGATTCTGTCGTGATACGTTTAGGCATACTTTATTGAGCAAACAAAATACTCCACCACACATGACAGGCAGCCAGCACATCGGTGGTATTGTAAAGGTCATTGTGTAAGAAAAAGTAGGTAACTTTCGCCAATATAGACCATTTGGACTCTATTAACTAAGCTACAGGCTTTAGATAGGTAACCAACATGTTTACAGCTGGATTTGTGATACCCTTAATTGCATATTACCTATAGTAAGCTAAGCGTCAAATCATTGCTATTGAGTAAGCAGATGCAATCAAGTAGGCAGCAGTAACTTATTTACTTCTTGCTTGTATGAGTTTTCAGATCCAAAAGATGATGTCGTAGATCGCGGATCTCTTGCAGATGCCTCAGTCAACCTTACCCAGACTTATGTATTTGCTAACATTAATCAATAGCTATTTTTCTCACATCCTAAGTGCAACCGTACAAAGGGGAAACAAACACCCATGTTAATAATAATATCAGGTCTATCTGATAGCTATCACGACCCGCTAAAAGTATTCGAATTCGGCCTGTTAGAATTGACAAATTATTGTTGCTCTGGAGTTTATTTGTTCTGTAGTTTTGTAGTTCAGTACACTTTTTGCATTGTCATAAATGCACTTTTTCTGTTTGATTGTTTTTCCGCTGTAAAGTAAAAAGATTTCTTGAACAGTCCAAAAAATTCTTTATTCCGCTACAGAGTTAGTTTCGAAAATAAAATTTTGGTCGGTTTGCTATAGTTTGCTTTCTTATAACAGCAACAGCTTGTTCTGATGAACTTGTGGTAAGATCAAGGATACCCGTATTTTGTTGGTATCCCAAAAATCCCAATACTCTAGTTCCAACTTGTATGCACCAACAATGAAGACTTCGACACCTTTTGCATTAAGGCCTTTGTTGTAAATTTAAAAAAACCATCAATAATAGTTTAACATAAATAACTTTTCACTATATTTTTATCGTGGTTTGATGGTTTTTACAAAAATCCTTGTTACCTTTAAGCATTCTAGAATACTTTTGTAAGTACAATGACATAGTAAAGTAGTAGTTTTTGATCCCTAACTATCTCAACTCTCGACGAATCTTCTTTGCTCTTTTAGCATGATAAGACCATTAAAACAAGAAGTCACCTCGGTAAATTGAAATTGTTTTGTTGTTATATTCTGCATCTGGACTAGACCAGCCAGTTTTCAACATCGCTATAACACCTGGTTGCCTCGCCACAGAATTGGTTGTAACCTTACAAAATAAAAATTCAAAATCCAAATAATTAAAATAAATCGAATTGATCGATCGATCATTTTGTTCAGCCGTTTTGTTCCTTCTCATATTAACATGAGATCAACACGAAATCACTTGAGATTTTCATTCATTTTGTAAGTGGACCGTCCACTTGTTTATACTCAGTATTTGCTGAGTACCTAGAAGAGAGTCATTTTAAAGTTTTTTTTTTTTTTGGAAGGGAGAATTTGTTGTCGAATTAGACAATTAGAATATTCACACGGCTCCCACTGCAGACTACTTCAATTTATGGATATATACCCAAATTTTTATTTTCGCACCTTGAAGGCTTTTCGTATCTATTGTTATACGTATGGAATTTCCTGTCATTGTTATTTGGAGTTTATAGATTTACCTAAGAATTTTGTATTTGTTATACTTTGGGCATTTTCTATAACTGTCGTTGCTTAATTTATATATTTACCTTACCAGATGTCCCTGAGAAATAACTCGTATTGTAGTCATTTCACGAATTCAATGAGGTGTTCTAGCCATTAGCGCTGGGCGCGAATAATCTGACGCATACCGTCTAGAGCACTAACCACCGCAAACAAGTCGGATGCTCAGACTGGTTGTAATCTGCAGGCGATACCTAAGTAACTTTTACAAGTTGTGAGTTCAAAAGTTTAATTTTCCATAAAATAAACAATCAAAGAGCTGTCGTAAGAGAAATCACATATACTGCATATTTACATACTAAACTGTAATATACTATTTTTCAATCACTCATTGTAGGTAATAAGATAAACTAGCCCTACTCATCGTCGCAAAGCGTCTGGTGTAGTGACTGATTACTGAACGCAGGGAAAACTTTGAGCATTGATGAGAGTTTCAACTCCTTCCAAGAAAGATTTGACAGGTCAACAGATTTATTTGTTAGCATCATCTCAAATTGCCTGCAGTTTTTCAATATTTGCTGTTTGTAATCTTACAATTATTCGAAATTATCTATACAATTTATTATTATTAGTATTAAAAATAAAAAATAAAGTATTGCTACCGTGTGCAACGCTAGAAAATCTAAACAAGAAAATGAAATATTTAGATAGTTTTTTTACTAATTTGTTTCGTGAGTCCTATTTATTATGAAGAACAAGACTGTTTGATTAAATTTAAAAATACTAATTTAAAATTCTTAAATTAACTCTGTTATAAATTACGCATTAAAGACATATTTTACTAAATGAGACAGGTCACAGTACGCCCGCCAAAGCGCCGTCAGAAGTTAAACACGTCTCAAATATGGTTCAAGCGAAGGCACGAACACCTAAATAGAACCGTTTTTCCCCCGAAGGGTAAAAAACGGATATTTAGGTTTCTGCCGAAGCTTGAACCATACCTGAAGGCCTTGCCGGCTTAATTTAAAGGTACTGATCAAAGAACAGACGGGCGCTTGTGACGGGCGTGGGAGGGACCTTAGTAACCAAAATAGTCGCCAGAGGGCGCTGCAAGATATGAAATCTGAGTGAAATGGGCTGAGATACGGGAGTGTAATCTCAAATATGGTTCAAGCTTCGGCAGAAACCTAACTATCCGTTTTTTACCCTTCGGGGGAAAAACGGTTCTATTTTCACTTTCACAAACAAAGTTTATACTAAAACATTATATTTTTAAAGATATCTTTATTTTTGTAAAACTTAACTGAGTTTTTTGACCGACTAGCATGGGCGACAGTGAAATGCTTTATACTTCACTAGCTCATACAGAATATGTATATGGCGGACTCTATAGTTATTTACTCTGAGGTCCACATTTTTTTCTTTTTTTTCCCCACCCCACTACACCCACACCCACCGCCCGCGGCCTGCCAGCACGAAGATTATAGGAAAAGGTTGTTCAGGGAAGTAGCTAACGGAGTTTCAATACAGCTGAAGCCACATGACCGATTTGGTCGCTAGCTCTTGGTCCATTAGGGATGTGTGTTCCTTAAGTGTATTTTTATTTTATTTTTTTATGTTCCAAATGTCAGGTTTACACTTGTTTCTGAAAGTAAATACTTAAAACTTTTGTATGTAGCGTTAGTCAATAGATGACAAAGCAAGAAATTTAACTAAGATGTGAAGCCCAAGGGAGTATTCACTGCCAACAAAATGCTGTGCAGTTTGGCAGATGTTTAAATTTTTTTTAAAATTTTGTTTTAATCACCAAAATAAACGTATTTTTCATTCATTCATTCCTCATCATAATATCCCA
Organism: Athrips mouffetella; assembly: GCA_947532105.1. Lineage (NCBI taxonomy): Eukaryota > Metazoa > Arthropoda > Insecta > Lepidoptera > Gelechiidae > Athrips > Athrips mouffetella. Next base: position 12,903,787 of record OX383979.1, read on the forward strand.
TGAAAACGTCCACTACAGGACAGGGAGCTCCGTCTAGAATTCTAGCTCTTGCTGGAAAAATGTAGAGGGGAAGTACCGTAGTCACCTCGCTTGTTAGCGTTACGGCTGGCACCATGGACCGCGGTTGTATGTAGGTGACCGCAGTAAGTAAGATGTTAGATACAAAGGAGGATGCTGCTGGCCATCCTCCAGTTTATAACCCTTAGTCGCCTCTTACGACACCCACGGGTATGTAAGGGTTGGTACTATTCTTTGCCGTAATTACAATTACTACAATTACTCTCTTGCGTAACTACAATTTAATTTTCTTTATCATAATTCCGTTGATTTCAGCTTTGAATGTCCGATCTGCTCCCGAATCAGCCCAAACGAACTCTCATTAGCCTCTCACATAGAGTCCGTTCACTCTCACAGTAAGAACTACGCGTGTCCGCAATGTACGGCGCGGTACAGCAACAGGAAGTCCCTAGTACGACATATCGGCACGCACAGCGGGAAGAAACCACCTAAGAGAGCTGTTTGCCATATCTGTGGAGCTTCTTTTAAGGTAACAATGTTATTTTCACCTCCAAAGCTCGGAAACATTTGTTTTGTCGGTTAAATTCTGCGGCCAAAAGCGATTTTTGGCCCCTAGCGGGCAAAAGGTTTTTGAAATTCGAACGCGATGTACTTATTATTTTATAGTATGCTGCAGTACTGGCCGCTTGTAAAACCAGGCACGCACTATCGTTTTCAAGATGAGAAAGAGGGATGCAGCTATAGGAAAGAAACAAATAGTATTATGAATAGTGAATGCCTGGTGGGTAAGGTACTGGCTAATAATGAAAAGTAAATTTAAAATTCGATCGCCTTTTTTTGTTCTCTTGCCCAGATTAATGGACTCGCCCGTTGACTTCAAATCAACGCAATACAAAATAGATTTGCCTGTCTCCATATTGAAATCCAATGAAAATGAACCTTGTTCCGCAAATTTATCAAGTAGTTTATAGGTAGAGTCACGAACATAAGCACAGCAGTCCCAAAAATAATAATAATTTAATTATAGTGATTTCCTTTTTAATGTCTAGTATTCTTTAACTATACATGGCCACTCGTCCGTGAAAACTCTTTGACCTTGAGCTGGTCTCTGGGTACGGAGGTTTGTAGCGAAGCGCTGGTTCAGGTTATACTGGTTATGTTTCCACTTGCTTGCTGCCGTCAGTACCATTATGTAGGTATTAGGCCCTTACGTTAAAACGGTTGAGTAATTATTTCTTATATTTGAATTGCTATTCTTGCATTATGTTAACATTTCCTCGCTTTAATGAGGTGAAAAATTTTGTGTTTCGCTCGGCAGCAAAGTTATTTTGCGTCTCGTGCCTTGAAACCTTCGCCACGCTCAGGATTCTTCTTTTGAACCACTCGCTTCGCTCGTGGTTCAATCCTAGAATCCTTCGCTTGCTCAGGTTTCAATACGAGGCACTCGCGCCAAATAAACCTTTTGCTGCCTTGCATAACAAATAACTATTTCATCTCACTTGCTCGAAAACCTTTGCTTTATCGGTTAAGACGCTTCTTACACTAAAATTAGCAGCTACAAGCTCGTCAATGCAAATGTCGATCTCATGTACACGTCAATAACGTTCGTATTAGAGTGCACTGCAACGTGGCTGTTACGATGGTCGTACAGACTAATTGGTCGTGCAGAATGAGAAAAATAAGGAGTTACGTATCAAGACATTGACTGATTTTAAAACGGTACGTACAGTTTAACATCGAAGTTATAACAAATAATTTCCTGCAAAAATTTTGTAAATCCAGCTATCTGTTTAGGAGAAATATCGAGTTTATTGTGATTTTGGAAGAAAAAAGCTCTTTGCTTTATTATTCTTTTCTAAGGTATTTTAAATTGTGTCGAAAAGATATACGTACAAATTATAGCTTAAACATGGATAATCAACATATATATTTTTCATATTTATTTCTTGAATAACGACCTGCTTATATCGTCTCAAAACACGCCTAAATTTGCAAAACACAGAGAGAATCGCCTTAATATCTGCCTGCAAAAGTCATTATTGGCCGCCTGTGTGGAAAAAGTTGCTGAAATTTTTTTCAGTTGAAATCTGCGTAACACAGTTGCACAGAGTGGCGATTCATCATCATATCAGCCGAAAGACGTCCACTGCTGGACATAGGCCTCCCTTAAAGATCTCCATGACTCGCGGTCCTGCGCTGCTCGCATCCAGCGGCTTCCCGCGACCGCCACCAGATGTCGGTCCACCTTGCGGGGTCCACCTGCCAACGCTTCGTCTCCCGGTACGTGGTCGCCACTCTAGAACACTTACGCCTCAGGTTGGAGCGACAGAGACATCGATCCGTCCTGCTCTCATTCATAGTTTTTCCTGCTTATTATTCTAGTCAAGCTGTATTATTGACGTGGATACGTCTATGCTTTTGTTTGGGAGGTCATTTCGTGCAAAGTTGATATATGCCCTCTGGCGGCAAAAATTGGTACTACATCGAGATTTGGAGTCAGAGGGGGCGGCAGCTTGACGTGCTCTTGACTGCACCTACCTACCTAGACGTATTCACGTAAAACTTTGTCAACCACACAGCCAATCGCAGATTTTTCAACTATAACCTAAATCTCTGCTTCATTGATTTGATTTCTGATTCTACACGCCCCCTTTTTCGTGGTATACCCTTACGACGTTGGCTAGTTTGAGGTATCGTCGCGGATGCATTCGGCTTAACCTATACTTCTTTTTCTTCGTGTCAATGTACAAATATATTTTTTTTTTTTAATTTTTTTTTTTTTTAATTTTTATAATTTTTTTTTTTTAATTTTTAATTATAATTATTTAAAGTGGATTGTAATAATTAAAAAAATAAATACTAGTAGTAGTATTTTAATTTTTAATTTTAATTTAATTTTAATATAATATAATTTTGGGTACTAACTATTAACTGTTGTTAATATTAGTATATTATGTCTTGTCTTGTACGACAAAATATGGGTCTATAACCTGAAATAAAACATGATTTATTTATTTTTTATTTATTTAAATACCACCACTTCTACGGCTTTATCTGACGCCTCGCGCTGGTCCTCGCCAGTGCAGGTGGAGGGGCACACTGGAGCAAGTGCGCCATGTTCTGAGATGGAGCTCCACAGTCACAGTGCTTTAGCAACTGGTCTGCGAAGCCCCACCTCGCCATGTTTTCTCTGCAGCGGCCAACCTGAGTTCGCAGACGGTTTAGCGACTTCCAGGTTGACCACTGCAGATTGTGTCCAGGTGGCAGATATATATGGCCTATACTATTAAACGAGCGATATTTGTATATTTGTAATCGGTTTCTCGAAAACGGTCTACCGATTTCGATGAAATTTACTTAAAAGGGTTTTCGGGGATGAAAAATTGATCTAGCTAGATTGATCTCATGTCTGGGAAAATTCAAATTCACCGTTTTTTTTTATAATATCTTTGCGAGTTTTAGTGCGTTTAAGAAACTTACAGCGCCATCTGTTTTTGAGTAGCACAGCTTGCTCACCCGATGATATTTATAGAGCATAGCTCGGTCGCCCGGGTACTACAGATTATAAATCAAGGGTGTGCTTAGACCTCAAATCCGATCAACTTGTCCAAGGAAACATGAATCGATATCCGAGAAATACTTTTGGCTTCTCCATACAAACCTTCAGCAGTCGAAAAGCAAAAAAAAATCTGATTTCGACCCGTGTATTTGAAAAAGTGGTTCAGATTCCTGGTCGAAGCACACGCTTGAGCTATCGCACGCTTTTGACACCCAGTAAGTCAAGCCCAGTACCACAATTTCATTATTATTATTTTTTTTTGCAGGGTAACAACAAACTGAACAGGCATCTTAGAGAAGTTTGCGAAAAGGCCAAACTAGAAGAAATGGCAAATCTTTACGAGCAAAGCTTGTAAATTGACTAGTATAAGATCGATGACCGACCTCACAAGACTTTGTGTCATGGTTATTAAGCAGACGGAGAGAGCAGAGAGACACTGCTTTATTTAACGACTTCTTCCGTAGAAGCAATGGCTTAACGTGCCTTTAGAAGTACAGAAAAACTCTTGATATCACAGTGCGGTTACCCATCAAGTTATCGCCGAATCTGTTGCTTAACTGTCGTGATCGGAATAAAATAGAGCCTAAGAGTTTTTATTATACGACGTACAAAATAACTCTGGCTGTGACCGTTAATGCGCGAAAGTCAAAAAATGAGTCGCGGGGGTGAGCGCGGCAGGTGGGGAGGCGAGCGAGTCGTTCATTGGCTCTCCGCCTGTCACTCATGCGCAGCAAATAACCGTCAGAGCCAAACTTATCTTGAACGTGCTGTACAATGTTTATAACAACAAACCGGTATTTCACTGGAACACTGGTAGCGCGACTGGTTGCGCCACTGGTGCCCGTAATAAGACACCAGTAAAGACACCAAAATCGCTATACCCTGCGGCCACAGAATTAAGGGTTATATTTCACTGAGAGTGGTAGCGCGACTGGTTGCGCCACTTGTGTCCGTAACTAGACACCAGATCGACTGCTGGTCGCGCTACCACTGCCAGTGAAATATAGCCCTTAATACTGTGGCCGCAGGGTGCAGCGACTCTGGTGTCTAGTTAAGGACACCAGTAGCGCAACCAGTCGAGCCACCAGTCGCGCCACCATGGTGTCCCAGTGAAATACCGGCCTAATACTTAAACAATAAAGACACTGCGAGGTATGTACAATTTTTTTATTTAATAGATAATACAAGGTACGGACAATAGAAAATAAAGGGTGTAAGGGTCGGTGTACCGAAAACTGAAAGGGCGTGCTCAGTCAACGAAACTGAACAACTTTCCTTAAGAAACATGTTGGGAAATGAAAGTAATTTTTTACCCCTCCATATAAATTGCTCACTTTGATCGAACAGTTTATATGGAGAGGCCAATTCTTTTTTATTTCCCAAAAATGTTTCCTTGGGAAAGTTGTTCAGTTTCGTTGACTGAGCAAGCCCTTCATCAAGATTCTATGAGCCGTTTTTGAGAAAATTTCAATTTTTCCTTTTCGTTGTATGACAGCTACCCTCAAAATGAGAGCCAGCAAGAAACCACTTAGAACCCTTCGATGGATTTGCATAAAACTCCTTAATTCAAAATATGGTGTCAATCGGACCATTCGTTTAGCCGCTAGGTCAAAGCGTGACGGACAGACCGACCAACGGACCGACCGACCGACCGACCGACCGACGGACGGACATTTTTGGGAGACTTGTTTTTTATGATGTATAAGTGATATAGAACATATTTTTGAGAAAATTTGAAAAACTTTTTTTCACGAATACAATACCTTTCTCGCTCCGCTCGAAAGTAAAAAAATTTGAAGGGAAAGGAGACAGGCCAGCAGAAGGACAACCATGGCTAGTAAGATAAGATAGATAACATATCTACGTAACTGTTTAATTGATTACAATTTGAGTGATAAACTTTTAAATTGCAAATGTACAACGTTACCTCAAGCATTTTTTTACAATTTGTCAAGTACATTGAAAAAAATGTACTTACTATCTGGAGCAGTTTGTTTCTATAGTTTAAACTATTTTTTTTAAATTAACATCTCGTATCTTTTATTTTAAAACGTAAGTATTTATTCTGGGAATTTCGCAAAATAAATAGCATCGCGTCAAGAACCCGTGAAAATGTTATAGGTACCTATAATAAATGTGACGTATTTTGAAAAAATACATTATTTCCTGCGTTGCGTTAAATTCTGCCTTATGCGTGCGATTTTGTACTTTGCTGGCGCATTTTGGTGTTTTTACGCCTTTGGTCTTTATTAAGTGGATGTGAAATTTAAATTACTGGAGGAATAATATAATGGTGTTATGGTCCGTTATGTTGCCTCGTTATGGGCAGCGTTAGTGTTAAAAACCATAATCATGTTAAAACAATTTGTGTTGCCTTCAGTACGGTTAAGTTTCACAGTTAAGGTTAGATGGGGTACGTAAATTGGTTAGTTAGGTTTAAAGTCCGCGCGGTTAGTTTAGGTACGCTGGGATTTAAAATACTAGGTCCGTAAAAATCATAGTTTTCGGTACAACGTCCCTTACATCCTGTAGATAACCTCAAAAGGATGTCAATCTGCCAATGAATATAAAAATATCCCTAATGAATATAGGCCGTAATACGAGAAAAAAAAATTACCTTCCATACAAGTTCCACTATACAGAGTTATTTTTTGGACCTGCCAGGTCAAAAGTAACAACTTTTGTTTTACGACTTTTGCAACGACTCTCAAAAAAATCTACTTTTCATACAAAATAACTTTATTGACCATCACATTTTGTATGGAAATTCCTTTTTTTGTGGGTTGTTGCAAACGTTGTTACTTTTGAGCAAACATATGTCAGGTCTAACAAATAACCTTGCGTGAAGTCGAATTATTTTCTTCATATTTCTGCCTGTTTTATTGAAAAATTTGGTCATTTATGTGGGTAGATTCACATCATTCAAGTTATTGATACCATTTTTGCACATTGTATACAAGGCGTAACTTAAGGCGGTTGCTGGGTGGCAGCACCTTACATTTAGAAATAAATTTATTGCGTCGCAAATACAAAACTTTTCAGTAGTATTGTTTGTTTGGCGGCAATATAGGGTAGTTATATATGTTACAACCCGTGACATCATAGCTTAGCTTATCATTTATAGCTTTGTATTGGTAAAGTGCTAAAACTGGCCGTTTTTAGCAGTTTTACAATACAAAGCAATTCACGATAAGCTAAGATGTGATGTGATGGATAATAAAATATAGAACTACCTCAAATTGCCGCCAATCAAACAATCCTTATTAAATGTTTTGTATTTATGACGCAATAAATTTATTTCTCAAAGTGGCAGCACTTCTGCTCAGCAACCACCTTAAAGGGTATATCAACCCTGAAGAATGATTTTGCCCATAAAATTGAACAATTTTTTCCAAGGAACAGGTCAAAATATTAAAATCAAGTTTAAAACATGCGCTATCAGCTGATGCAGTTTCTATGGAAGGTCAGAAATTGATTTTGTTCTATGACCTATGTATTTTGGGAAAAGTTGTTCAGTTTCATGGGCAGATTCACACCCTTTAGAATTATCACACCATTCCGTTACACGCTGTCGATTTAAAATACTAATTTTGCAGCAAATTAAAGCACTGCAGCGCGGCAAATGACACCAAACTATAACTGTCCATACAATCAACTATAATTCTGTTCAGAATATCGCCACATTTATTCAAAACACAACTTTCTTTTTGACTACCCGCGTTTTTAGCCTCGCCCGAATTTGGATACCATTTCTTTCGCCATATTTCCGAAATCGAACTTCTTTTCAAAATTTTCGTTTCTTGAGAATTTTGCGTGCTTTGACTGGCAGTGCTTTTAATTTGGATGTACTTTTGTATGAAACTTTCTAGAATATAAAAAGTGTATTGCAAATTTTCAATTTCACCTATAGATTCAAGTTCATACAAGTTTTCTTTTGACACCAAGCGGGAATGTGTTGTCTCCAATTTCTTTACAATTTTATCCATACTAAATTTCAATATATGACTTGACTTGTTCAGTAGTAATAAACGTTGGATAATGTCGTCTTTTTCTACAAGCTGCGAAATAAAAAGGGCCTCATTAACATAAACAATTTACAAAGTAGAAAATCGCTATTTTTCACAACCACAGGCAGGATTCGAACCTGCGTCTTCTCCGTCAGTACCGGAGACGCTTTACCAACTATGCTACCGTGATCCTGCCTGATGTTGTGAAATCTGCGATCTCTATACGCATTCCAACGTTGCGTTAGTGCTGCCACCTAGTAAGCATGAACTGTACTAGCCCAACTAGTCCATTATTGCAAATATAATTCAAGTCGAAAATTGGTAACACTACGTATAATTGAAAATGATTTTATTTTAACACTTCCAGTGTTCGGATAAATCTACAAAGTAGAAAAAGTTGAAATTTTGCGATTTTCTACTTTGTAGATTTATCCGAACACAGGAAGTGTTAAAATAAAATCATTTTCAATAAACAATTTAGATGTACAACCAGTTGTGGAAAGCCGCTTTAAAGTAAAAGTTCCTTTCTATCAATCGCCGCCCAGGGCAAACATTTGTGTGAAGAACACTAGTGTTTGTTCTGTGTCTGGGTGTTATTTATCTATTTATGTATGTATATCAGCACAGAGCTCTGAAGTCCATGCGTCTACAAGTAACACGCTTTCCGCACCCACATTACTAGCGTCATTTGAGTGCGATAAACATAGTACCATTATTGCGAGAGAGTAAGATGCAAAAAACCAGTGACAGCGTCTCTATGGCAACGAATGTGTTTATAATGTGCATTCAAAATAAGCGCCTACATAAATTGGATAATATACCTAGTCAATAAGGAATCAATTTTTTTTACCCTCTTCGCTTCTATGGGGGGGTGCGCGCGCAGGCGGAGTGGCGCTATCGTTGTTCTGTGTATATCGGTCTCTGATACCCATAGTTACGTAGTAACTATTATCTAATCTGTGGTACAGGCTTTGACTACTTTGGTATCAGATGACCTTGTGTGAAATGTCCCAAATCTAAATCGATTGCTGTCACTTGCTTGGTCAACAAAACGGTGAGTATCAGTAATACATTTAAAGGAGTTTTAATTTTAAAGACGCTTTCTGCAACTGGTAATAACCCTACATCTAGAATATTAACATTAAACAACTATTTAGGGTTCCGTACCCAAAGGGTGAAAAACAGGCGGGACCCTATAAATATGCGTCCGATATCTGTGTGTCGGTCTGTCAGTCAGCGGGCTGTACGAGTATCTCAGTAACCGTGATAGGTAGATAGTTGAATTTGTCACTGATTATGTATTTATAATAAGAAAAACAAAAAAATCCTACTAAAAACGTGTTATTAAACGATTTTTGCTCGACTTTTTGTTTTAGCTCTATCGTAAAACGAGAAAACTTACAAGCATGAAAATTGGTATGTTTATAGTGCATAAGCTATACAATAACAACAAATTATAAAACTGGTCAAGTGCGTGTCGGACTCGCGCGTATTTAATACACTTCTGCGTGACTGCGCGTCCACAACTAAGACGGTATGACCTTAGTGGTACGGAACACTCGGTGCACGAGTCCGGTTCCACTTCACCGGTTGTTTTAAAATCAATTTAAATAGTAGATTAGTAGCCAAGGGCTGTAAGGCATCAATTGCAGCCCGAGATATAGTTCGAGGGTGCAATTGATGCTTACACCCGAGCTAACTACTCTGCTTTACATCTCGATTGAGAGGTGAGTAGGTCCTTGTTACCACCACACTGTAGGTGACCAATTAGCGCTCTAGGGTAATAATGTAGCTAGAAAAGCCCTAGGGCGGTAAGTAATTAAAACGCCCGCCGCCCCGCTGCTGGAGGCGGCCATCAAGGCGGAGCCGCGCGTGGAGGTGGAGGTGCTGCCGGGCGGGGGCGTTACAATTACTTACCGCCCTAGGGCTTTTCTAGCTACATTATTCTCCTAGAGCGCTAATTGGTCACCTACAAGCCCCATTTGGGGGTAATAAGGCTACTTACCGAATATGAGAGATGTAAAAACATATTATTGACTAGTTTACTCACGTTGTGGTCCCCACTATCCCGGCCCAAATCCTGCATTAAGGTATCCACTTTTTCCAGTAGTTCTTCAAGGAACGCAGGATATTTCTCCTCTTCGTGTAAACGGTCGATCAGCCTTCCTAATACCTGGTATAAAAATTGTTGGCACTCAAGGTCTGTATTTATTTATGCAATGTATAGTTTTTATATAATTTTATCGATGTATATGACTGTTTGTTGCCATAATAAAATAAATAAAAAAAGGACGGGTTGCACTCCGGGAGTTACGGCAGAAGTGAAAACTTGCATTTTTGAATATTATGCTTTTTGTAAGGGTCAATCGCGCCATTGCTCGCGTACTTCTTTGATGTCACTGAATAAAAACCCGTATTGCAATAACAATGCAGTTGACAGTTGACGCTTTTTCGATCAGGCTACGGATCTGACGCGACATCTGACGCGAGTTTAACATTTTTTACCCATCTAAAAAAGTGCCAAGAGCCGCTAAAGAAGTTTTCACTTCAAAAATAAAGAGATTTTTGAAATATGCAAAGTAATGTGTAGCTCTTTTAAAAATGAAGTGAATTGGATGCCTACTTGGATACTTTTGCATGTAGGTACTGTGTTCTTATTTAGTGCACGAATTGTTAAAATAATAAACAGTTTTTTTGTTGACTGTAGAAAACGTGCCAAGTTGCGCCCAGGCAATCATTTGGTGCCGGCAAAGAACAGTACCAACCCATCTCTGCCCGTGGGTGTCGTAAGAGGCGACTAAGGCAATAAGAACCGGAGGATGGGCAGCAGCATCTTTCTGTGTATCTTACCATCTTACATACTGCGGTCACCAACCACAGAGGTCGCCAGCCACAACGCTTACAAGCGTGGTGACTATGGTAAATCCCCTCCTAGTACCACAAGTTCTTGTTGAACTTCTGGAGGGAGTTGCCTGTCCTGCACTGGACGTGTTATGGGATGATATGATGAACCATTTTTTTAGACACCCCTTTTATTGTGCACCAGCCTATACCGGGTAGGGACAGCCTTCCGAATACTGAAAGGGCATGATCAGTCAACGTAACTGAACAACTTTCAGCAAACAAAACTTTCAGGAAATGAGAAAAAAAATCGGTCTCTCCATACAAAATTGCAAACTTGATGGGACAGTTTGTATAGAGAGGCCGATTATTGCAGTTAAATGACCGTCTGGTGCCGTGATGAATGAAGTCCCGTGTGGTGCCGGCAAAGAATAGTACCAATCCATACATACCCGTGGGTGTCGTAAGAGACGACTAAGGGTTATAAACTGGAGGATGGGCAGCAGCATCCTCCTTTGTATCTTACATCTTACTTACTGCGGTCACCTACAACCGCGGTCCATGGTGCCAGCCACAACGCTAACAAGCGTGGTGACTATGGTACTTCCCCTGCACCACCAATTATGGAGGGAGCTCCCTGTCCCGCAGTGGACATTTAATGGGATGTTATGATGAAGCAATTTTCGTCAATAAAAAAAGTTGTCTCCATTCTAGAGTAGTCACGTGTGGTCGAGTCATTTCATTTTGTCTGGAAAATCGAAAAAACAATTCACGTAATGTCTTTTCTTCTCGATAGTTGCTTATTTTTATTAGTAGTATCACTGGGATTCGGAAGCAAAATCAATAAAAATTCACATTGTGTAAAATGTTATTTTGGTGTAATAAAATAACTAATAGGTATGTACATACATACATACATAATATCACGCCTAACTAATATATAGAAGTGTAATAACTAATTCTATACTATTCAATGAGCAATATTTGTATATATATATTTGTAATCGGTTTCTCGAAAATGGCTCTAACGATTTCGATGAAATTTTGTATACAGGGATTTTTGGGGGCAAAAATCGATCTAGCTAGATCTCATGTCTGGTAAAAATATATTTCACCGTCTTTTTTTAATATTTCTTAGCGTGTTTTAATGCGTTCAAGAAACTAACAGCGCCATCTGTTATTGAGTAGCATAGCTTGCTCTCCCGATGATATTTTAATCATACAGAGCATAGCTCGGTCGCCCAGGTACTACATATAAAAGGTGTAATGGCCAGGTTTCCGAGAACTGAAAGGGCATCATCAGCCAATGTACCTACCTAAAAAACTTACAGGAAATGAAAATTAAAATCCACCTATCCATACAAAATTGCAAACTTAATTGGACATTTTGTTTTCCGATTTTTTCTCATTTCCAGAAACCTTAATTCGCTGAAAGTTGTTCAGTTACGTTGACTGATCATGCCCTTTCAGCTTTCGGAAGCCTGACCCTTACATGCCATATCTCCTTTAGATTGACTGGTATACAGGATGGACGATGTACCGAAAACTGAAACGGCGTGCTCAGTCAACGAAACTGAACAACTTTCCTAAAGAAACATATGTTGGGAAATGAAAAAAAAATTTTGAACTCTTCATACAAATTGCCCACTCTGGTCGAACAGTTTGTACGGAGAGGTCAAATTTTTTTTTCATTTCTCAACATGTTTCTTTAGGAAAGTTGTTCAGTTTCGTTGACTGAGCACGCCCTTTCAGTTTTCGGTACACCGTCCCTCACACCCTTTATACTGCGGGGCAAACAACTTGAACAATAATCGCGTGGGGGGGAAGCTTTGCGCACGTCAATTTGTATTATTTTGTATGTAAAATCGACTCTGCGCAGCCAAGGTCGTTGTTCAAGTAGTTAGCCCACACCTATACCTGTGATACTTCGTTGACGATTTCCTGCGTTACAGTAACGAGGGGGCATTCTACTATGTAGTTGTATAAACAGTGCGCCGATTGGTGCACCCAGTCATATGACAGACGTGCTGAAAAAATAAATGAATTTAGAACACCCGTCTTACTACAAAAGACATCTGTTGAACACTTGATTAAAAAATCGTACAAAATAACTCTGGCTATGTTATTGATGCGCAGAAGTCAAAAATGCTTATTTTCTTGTGACTTGACTTCTGCGCATCAACTGACACAGCCTAGTTATTTTGTGCGATTTTTTTGATCAAGTGTTCGACAGATGTCTAGACTTTTTTGTAGTAAGACCTGTTTAGTTTTACTTTACAATACAAATAAGCAAGGGACGGTGTACTCAAAACTCAACGGGCGTGCTCAGTCAATGAAACTGAACAACTTTCCCAAAGAAACATTTTGGGGAAATGAAAAAAAAAAATTACCTCTCCAAATAAACTGTTCGATCGGGCAAATTTTATGGAGAGATCAATTTTTTTTTATCATTTCCCAAAAATGTTTCTTTGGGAAAGTTGTTCAGTTTCATTGACTGAGCGAGCACGCCCGTTCAGTTATCGGTACACCGTCCCTACACCCTTATAGGGCGACTTTGAATTATTTCTTGATTAAAAAAGGTATGCATGTACTCATGATACTGAACAACTTTCCCCAAGGAACATAGGTCGATATACGAAAATCAAGTTTTGACCTCCCATAGAAACTGCATCAGCTGATAGCGCATTTTGTGTGGGACGTCAAACTTGATTTTTCATGTTCTTTGGGAAAAGTTTGGGATGCATATCTTTTGCTATCAAGAACTAATTAAAAGTCACCCTATATAGAACAAAAAAAAATAGAAGATAATTACGTCATGTCCGTCTGTCTGTCTGTTTGTCTGTCGGCGCGGCTTAGCTCAAAGACCCTTAGTACTAGAGAGCTGTAATTTATTACAGTCGTAATATACAATACTTACAACGTGCAACGGAAAAGTGTGATAATATTAATACTGAATAATCCATCTGTCCATGAAACTGAACAACTTTTTCCAAAGAACATAAGTTGAAATACGAAAAAAAAAATTTTACCTCCTATACATAATATGCGCTTATCAGCTCATGCAGTTTCTAAGGGAGGTCAAAAATTGATTTTCGTATTTCGACCTATGTGCCTTGGGAAAAGTTGTTCAGTTTCATGGGCAAATTCACACCTTTCCGTTACTCGCTGTATACAGGGTGTTAATTTAATTGCGTGCCATAGCTTAAAGGGTGCTTAAGTTACGATAAAGGAACACAAAAAAAATATTTAAAAAAATCCTACTGAAAAAAAAAAAAAAACTCCATTGAAACTTAACTAACGCGGAGCAACGTCGCTAGCGCGCGAGTATTAGTGAATAAGGTAGGCACATCATCATCATATCAGCCGAAAGACGTCCACTGCTGGACATAGGCCTCCCCTAAAGATCTCCATGACGACTACATAACTGAAACTCTTTCGCGCGCTTTTGATAGCGCGCCCATTTGCGCGGTCATTGCCCTCCGCGTTAGTTTAGTTTCAATGGAGTTTTAATTTTTTTTTGTAGGATTTTTTTAAATAATTTTTTTGAGTTTCTTTATCGTTACTGAACCACCCCTTAAGCTATGGCACGCAATCAAATTAACACCCTGTATATAGTTGTATCTTGAAAAAAAAAATTCTTATATCCCGAATCTATTCAAGTCGCGAGTGAATAGGCTTCTTCTGGGCAAGCTCGTCCCGTCGTCGACCTCATCTCGGTCCTCAAGACCATTGACAATAAAAAAAAATTTAGGGTACAATATTAGTGGGAGGAATTTTTTTCTCGTGTACCCTACGAATAAATAATAAGTCAGGAATTGTAACTGCGCTCAAAAAATGACCCAACGAAAGTCGTGTATTGCAGAAGTCGTTCCACCGCGTCATTGGCTCAAAGAACTACTACTAGCTGACAGACTGCGTTCCATTTTGCGCTAACAGACTGCTCTAAAGCACTGAGCGCGCTAAAGTCGGTCCAAATTGACCTAAAGCGTGCTCTAAAGCACTCGCTCGTTCACCACCTTACGTCATTGATGACGTCAGCGTTTCTGCTAGTCAGTGCTTTAGTCAAATAGGTGGAGCAGTGAAAGCGCTAATGTCAAAATCGATTTGACACATATAAAATCCCACACATTTGTTGCCAGCTGACGTTTCTCAAGTTTTAATTTTAATGAGTGTGCCTCTAATGGAAATGATAGTGGATTTGGCGCACATTTTTGAAGGATTAGCTTAGGCTTTGTTAAAGAAAATAAAAACAAAACTGACATTTTGACAGATGAACACGTGAGCGCGCTTAAATCCATTCCAAATTGACTAGAGCCATTAAAGCAGTGATAGCTTTGTGAGCGTGCAAAATCAATTTGGACCGTCCGTCAGTACTGTATACGCTTTTAGCAGCGTTTGAACAATTTGGAACACAGCGATTGCAGCACGCGCGCGAACCTATCGCTGCTCTCGTTTTGAATTTGAACCAATTGATTCGTATTTTGAATATACGTCCTTTTGGTTCACGTAGGCCCACTTTTTGTTTGGAATTTGTTCTGAATTAGAGTTCCTGACTTATTATTTATTCGTAGCGTGTACCCCATCGTGAAGGGTGTCGTTTGATAAGTTCGATTTAGGGATCCATTTGCGAAATATTTAGCTTGAAAGGGCAATAAGTAGTTATTGAAAATATGGAAAAAATCATATATGATGAAATTAAAAGGAAAACTATCACAGCTAAGTAGGTTTCACAGGTTAATGAGCTATAGCTGAAAAACTGGAAATAATAGACAAAGCTATAGCAATCAGGCGCTATGACCTGAGCATTAGGAGGCAAAAAATTCATGTTGTGAGCGATAAAAAATACTTAATCAAAACCTGCTTTGCGATTTAAAAAAAAATCTTTAAAAAAAAACTATGGAACTCTATACCGCGCGTGGCCCGACACGTACTGTCTCTTATTTCGTCTAGTTTCTTTGGAAAAGTTTCTTGGTCAGATTTAAAACTAGTTCCAACTTAGAGCAACGCGTCAAACCGCGCAAGCCCGTTTAAATCGTGTTACTCTATGAGTTCCAAAGTATAAGTTCTCTAATACAAGGTTATTTTTTTGGACCTGATTTCCTTTTGCCCACTTATTTATTAGTGAGGTCAAAAGCAACAACTTTTGTTCTACGACTTTGCTAACAACACAAAAAAATTTCGACTCTCCATACTAAAGTGGTCACGTGACCGACTCATTTTGTTGCTTTTGACCTAACTAATAAGTGGGCAAAAGGAAATCAGGTCCAAAAAAATAACCTAGTATAATATACCCTACACAAGGTGTTACAAAGGGTATCCCAAGCCTGACAGATGTGGAGCAACTTTTCCTAAAGAACATGGACGAAATATGAACAATGAACATATTAACTTCCCATAGGAACTGTATCAATCAACAGATAGGGCACTCGATAACATAGATTATTTTTATGGAAGATATGATATTATGGCCCTTTAGACGCATAACAACACCACATACGCAAAACCACCACCTACCTGTACGCATAAAATACCAACATCGCAAAATACCACTTAGGCCAAATACCAACTATGCGTAAAAGCAACTTTGATTTTTAGCAAAATACCAACACAAGCTATTCAAGCTTTTTGAGGTTCCGTAGTCAAAAAACCGCTGTGACTCCCCATACAAACTAACTTTTGTGATAACTTCTAAACTACGAAACACATTATAACAGACATTTGTACACACAATCGGACAAGATCTATCAAGGTTTAAAATATGTTTTTACTTGAAAATATTTAGTCAATATAAAGATACAGCGAGTTTAAAATATGTATGAAAAAAATTAACTCACTCTATCTTCAAATTGATAAATTGTTTTCAATTAAAAATCTATTTCATACCTTTATATTTCTTATCCAATTGTGTGTACTCGTACAACATTTAGTCATATTGTGTTTTGTAGTTTAGAAGTTAGTTTGTATGGGAACTCACAGCTCCAGGGCACCCTTAAGTTGTGTCATGTCTGGCTGTCCGTCCGCGGAACCGATGATAATGACTCGTATGCTGGGACATCCCGTGGGGACAGCAGATGAAATTGAATATCCTTACAAAGAATGGAAAAATAAAAAAAAGACTTACAACTCTTACGAGAACTTTGAGAATCACTTCTGTATCCAGAATCGGATGAAAATCCACTGATTCTTGCTTCTCTATCCAAAAACGTTTTAATTGTACTCAACTCCTTAACCACTTTAAATGGAACTATATCTTGAGAATTTGCGGTCCTTGTATAAAAATTTTCATCATCATCTATTACGTTTTTATCGAATTCTTTCGAGATGTCATCGGTAACTTGTGTTGCTACTGTTGCTTGAAGTTTTGAGTTACTTTGCGTTTTGTTTTCCACTTCACAAACAATCTCAAGAGATTCAGATGTTTTTTGCGATTCTTGTAAATCGTTATTGTTTAATTTCACTGTTTCTAAGTTCGTTTTGTTATTTACTGAATAACTTTCCAGTACTGCGTAAGTTTTGCCGGTATGGTCTATTATATATTTGATATTATCTGAATCATTATCTTCCTGGTTTTGCTTTTTCAAAGAAAAATATTTGGTTGTTTCAAAATTTTCATTTTTATCAATAGATTGCAAAATATTTCTATTTTTAGTACCATGTATATACATTTGTGGTATTTCTATGTTCTGGAATTGTGATTGACTGATATGTGAGTAATTTTGACTATATTCTTGTTGTGTGTATAAAATAGTATTTTGCGTGTCAGTGATATCTTCAGCATGAGTGCTATTTTCCATTTCAATCATATTAGCTGTAGCACTTTCGTTATATGACGACACTGCATTTTGTTCAACTTTTGCGTGCTGGTTATTTAACTGTTTTACTTTATTTTCTAAATCTATCTCATGCTTTTCTGCTACTATATCTCTATTCACTACGTCGTCTTTTTCAGAATCTTCATTCATCAGTACTTCAACCTCCATTTCAATGTTATTGTTAAGAATGTTGTATATATTTGTCTCTTCATCATTTAGAATTTTAGAATCGTCATCGTTTATAACGGTTATGCTTTGCTCCATATTAGTTTCATTTATGAGTTGTTTGGTTTCACAAATTTTGGTAATGTTTTTGGCGATGTTATTTCTAATTCTATCATCTATTATGACTTGTGTGTCATTACTTTCGAATAAATTGATAAGATGTACTTCTTCATTGGTATGTGCCTCTGCGGCGTAATCTGTATTGAGATGTGTAATAAAATTTGGTACGATTTGGAAATATTCTTGAGTGGCATTTTTGGTTTGGACGTAGTGCTCCTGAAATAGAAAGTATTCATTAGTTGATAAATGTTTTTAACGCTTCTTGTGTTTGGATATTTTTAATCTTCTAAAATGTATAAAATAGCCAGCGTCTCCGGTATTTACGGAGCAGACACTGTGGTTGTGTATTTATCGATTCTCTCTTTGTAGTATTGTAGCATTGATTAGTACGCACGGTATTAAGCAAGTGGAAATAACCAGTAAAAGCTGAACCAGCGCTACGTTACAAGCCCCCGAAACCAAAGTCGCTCAAGGTCAAAGTGGTTCCACCGACGAGCGGCCGTGTGTACTGCATTAATAATTCTAATAAATACCTACATTTAGGATAATACTCGTAGTCCTAGATGTCCCACTGTTAGACAAAGCCCTCAATCAATGTATTTTCCTTTCACTTACTTGAACAGACCATCTTATTGCAATTTTTTTTATTGCAAGTAAAGATATTTTGCTCTAAGATGAAAGTACATTTGAGGCGCTACTGCCGAACTCAATCGTTATTGAATCTCTCTTTTCTTCTTGTATAGAAAAAAAGGGAGAATCGATAATGATTGAGTTCGGCGGTAGGGCCTCTGGTGTTGATGCAAGAATATCTTTGATTCAGCCAAAACCTACATAACTAGGTAAACAATAAATGGGGTCGATTCTGGCAGACCCAAACTAAAACTAAACTAAATTTGACAGGTCTAAAAATGGTGCTGTGTTTTATTAGTCTGTAGGGAGTAACAAAGGCAGCCACACTTTTACTCATGTCAAATTTAGTTTAGTTTTAGTTTGGGTCTGCCAGAATTGACACCAATAGCTTTCTTTTACCTTTTCATTGTCAATTTGTCTTAACGTCTTTAACATATCGTCTAAAGTGTCATTTTCATCATCAATTTTTTCTGCAACGTATTTAGTCGTGTCTTCATTTATTTCTATATCAGAAGGGCCTTCTAGAAACTCTATAGTACTAGTTTGACTATCAATTTTGTTAGATTGTTCTTCATTAAGCGAATCATTGTCATAAAATATTGGGTCTTGCTTGTTCAAATTTTGATTAAATTCATCAATGACATTAAAATCATCACTTTCGTCATAATTAAAGTCGTCATCGTTTAAATTAAAATCGTCAATATGAACAAGACCATCTGTGTAATTTTTGCCAATTTTAGCCAAGTTTTGTTTTAATTCTGATATATATTGTTCATTCGTAAGATTTTCTGGTTTGTTTTGTATCACTGCTATTGCGACTGCTAATTTGTATTTATTTGTCATATGTTGAGCTGTAAAAGAAACATATAATTAAGACTTAATTAGCTATGGAAAAACACATAAATTAACACAAACTATAGGTATACCAGCCTGATTTTTTATTCACCAGAAAAAAATTAAGGGATTATTCTGCCCATGAAACTGAACAACTTTTCCCAAGGAACAGTTCGAAATACGAAAAACCAAATTTGACCTCCCATACAAAATGAGGTAAAAAATTTATTTTCGTATTTCGACATATGTTCCTTGGGAAAAGTTGTTCAGTTTCATGGGCAGAATCATCCCTTAATTTTTTTCTGGTTAATAAAAAATCACGCTGTGTAGAGACTCATCATCATGTGGTGTGGTTTGAAAGATCGATGACCGACCTCACAAACTGTCAGACTGAAAAACAAACATAAATAGAAAAATAACACCGAGAAACAGGACAAACACCTATGTTCATCACACATGTGTGGTATACCGATATACACCATACATTGAATGCTGAAGCTGGGGTAGAAATGCTAAGGGTAGCTAGGGTAGGCGTGGTGAATCAGAAGAAAGCTAAATAACTAAACCCGACGAGTGTTGTTCGTACATTGATTTATTAATTTCACCACAGCTCGCTCGTAAATTGCGTTGTAAATTGTGGTAAATTGTCAATAGCAAGTGGGCAAATTATTATTTGCTAAAGTATGTGTGTGCGCTATCTCGTACAACACATAATTTTGCCCTGGGCGGGGATCGAATTCGAACTCCTGACCTAAAGCTCAGAAGGCAGGGGCACTTCTAACTAATAGGTCACTCAAAGTATAATATGAGCTTATGCGCGTGCATTCATCTTAGTATTCTAACAGCCTCAACAGTTCAGGGTTCGATTCCTGGAGGGGAAATAAAAATCCCTTTGTGCGACCTCCCCATTTTGGTTAGGACATTGCAGGATGAATCATCTGATTGTCCGAAAAGTTAGATGATTCCGTGCTTCGGAAGGCACGTTAAGCTGTTGGTCCCGACTACTATCTACGTAGATGTTAATGAACCACGTCAGAGGCTTTTGGCGGCTCTCAAACTCTGACACGGGTTTGTGAGGTCGGTCATCGACCTTGCGACACCCACACGATATGATGATGAATATTCTTGTTCCTGGGTGTCTTTTAATGATGTGAGCTGACATTTTTGGTAACTACTAAGGGTGTAAGGGACGGTGTACGGGGTGTACCGAAAACTGCAACGGCATGCTCAGTCAACGAAACTGAACAACTTTCCCAAAGAAGCATTTTTGGAAAATGAAAAAAGTTTTTGACCACTTCATACAAATTGTTCACTTTGATCGAACAGTTTGTATGGTGAGACCAATTTCTTTTTCAATTTCCAAAAATGTTTCCTTGGGAAAGTTGTTCGTTTTTGTTGACTGAGCACGCCCTTTCAGGTTTCCGTACAACGTCCCTTACACCTTGTATATTAGTTAGAGAACATTGTAATCAAAAACGTAAGTTATCAAAATATCTTACAATGTGTTTCGTGATGCGAATGTGAGATTGCCTAGTAAAATATGAATACACTTAGGAGAAAATAATACGAACCGTACTCCTCATAACTCATTTTCTCTTTGATTATTTTGATGTCGTATTTTACAATAAAACACTAAACATAATGCTTCCTCGAATAAAATATTTCCAGTTATGTAATTACGAACTTGCAAAAGAAAATAAAACTTTTCGCGCCACAAGCTTTTTTTTAAAATTAGGTTTTTAAATGCCACAGATTATTTTTAGTTTGAATTTAACTGTTATCCAAAAAGTAACTGTTATTTGTTTGTAACGTTTGCAAATATTAAAATTATGACAATGACGTAAATAATTGATTTTTTGATGAATTTTTGTATTTTATGTAAGGAAACAAGGAAAATAGATTACTTATGAATGAATTGATCAAGATGCGTCCCAAAATTGTAGAAATACTTGTAAATGGCGATCTATACAATACTTTTTGGTCTAAGTTTATTTATGATAGCTTTAGTGATGGCTCTTATCCAAAAAATGTTTCACAGTTGGAAAGAAGAGTCCAAGATAGAAAGCATGACAGCCAGCGCTGGAGTGGATAGACCGGGTAAAGAACTGAAATAACTTTGAAAGAATGTCTAGTAGGTACAGCCAATAGCAGCTCAAGATTGACCCTCCCAATGCGACTAGCTACCGTAGGTATGGTATTCATTGCTTTAGCTCCTATTGCTATGAACATAAGAGCGGCACAAAGTCTAATGTGTCAAGTTTGACGTGCTCTTGGATTCCAAAAGTATTGGTACTACTTATGAGTGTGTAGTGGGCAGCGCGTAAGTGGTATCTTTACCCTGAGTTGGTCTTTGGTTTCTATAGTGTTTTTTGCATAGTACCTACTACTTATACCTACTGGTTTTGTTACTACTTACCTGCTGTCATGTGTACTTACAAAAGAATATTGAATAGAACTATCTGCTATAGTCACCATGCTTGTAATATCGTAGGGGCCAATTATGGCTGCCACAATTGGACCGCGGTTGTAGGTGACCGCAGTATGATCACTTATGGTACAATATACGAAAGCACAGATCATATAATATTAGTAAGCAAGCTTGATTCTGGCCATCTCCAGGTTCCTGATCCCTTAATCGTCTTTACGACACCAATACGCAACAAGGGGTACAGGGCTGGTGGGGGAAGAAATGCGAAGCGTTCATTGGCTCTCCCATGCGCAGAAAATAGCCGTTAGCGATAGAGTTACCAACAACGAGCTGTCGTCATCATAACATCTCATGAAACGTGCACTGCAGGACAGGGAGCTCCCTCCAGAACTCCAGCAATAACTTGTGGTACTTTGGAGGGGATTTACCATAGTCACCACGCTTGCAAGTGTTGCGGCTGGCGACCGCTGTTGTTGGTGAGTAGGTATGAGTGATGATACGATCCTCCGGTTCATGAGTCGCCTCTTTCGACACACACGGGTAGATATGGGTTGGTACGTTGGGTTGGTAGCTACTATTCTTTGCCTGCACCAAAAGGAACTAGTACCTATACGACGCACAAAATAACTGTGGCCCTGTCATTGATGCGAAGAAGAAAAATATGGCACATTTTTGCACATTTTTGACTTCTGCGCATCAATGACAGGGTCACAGTTATTTTGTGCGACGTATACCTACTTATTATTAATTTGTTTTTAAATCGTTATTTGATTTCTTACAGCTGTAAGCGTTATGATAAGTTCTGAAAAGTGTTTGGTTCAATGCCGAAGATGTAAAGACGGTTTGAGGATCTATGACATACTAGAGAGAAGCGATGACAACTTGAAGAGGAGCAATGAGAATCAGGACGAGAGGGAGGTTCCAATGTCGTTTTATTTACAGCCGTACCTTTAGAAATAATTTGTTCAAGGTTTCAAAATATTATATTTTGTTGAATATAATGATGTGGCGTAATGCGTTCTATATTCTTAAGAGGGTGTCGCACGTTTAGTGCAGCCCTTCTATTATAAAATAGGTACAGCCAAGAGCACGTCATGCTAGCGACACATTGGACTTTGTACGATTCTTATTTTTATTACCGTTTGAGCAAGAGTCGCACTGCAAGTGTCGAAATTGGTCTGCTATTAACTGTACGGTCAACCGCTCGTCGGTAAAAACTTTTTCAACTCTATTACCACGCGTTAAGGTCCAAAAGTGTTTCTACTGACGTGCTGTCGAGTGTGCCTACTTTGAATTGGATACAAAAACCGATCAAGTGCGAGTCAAACTCGCACATCAAGAGTTCCGCATTTCGTAACCACCTGTGTGTTAGACAAAATTTTTGTAGCATCTATAGTTACAAAATTACCGTGCCAAATATTGAGTCCGACTTGCAATTGACACATTTTTATCAGATTTTACTATCAGAAAGCTGTAAGCTTGAGATCTCATAGAAGTTTTTCCCGCTTTTACATTTTTCCAGGAAACTTTTCCAATTTTTCTTTTCATACAAACCTAACATTGGCCTTCAAATTAAACACAACAAAAACCTCGAGCGTGTATGAAAGGGTTGTTTAAAAAAGAGGAAGCGGGGGAAGTATGTCAGGATCGTAGCAGGTGGAGGGTTGTGGTCTCTGCCTACCTGCCTGCTGACAAGAAAACAGGACGACTTTTACAGGCGTGATAATATTTTAGACGTTTCACGATTATATTAAGAGGCTACCTCCCGTCCACTAGCGCCCCCATCAGTAAAAAAATATTACTCGCTAAATACAAAACTTATCGGAAATCCGAAAAGACAGATTCAAGTAAAGGTACTTACCTTTGTTTATTTAGAACATATAAGTTCTGTAAAATATAGTTCACTGTAGTTACAGATACAAAAAGTGAGAAAAACGGCCACTTTTAGCAGTTATTGTATCTGTAACTACAGTGAACTATATTTTACAGAGTAAATAGGTTCTAAATAAACTAAGGTACCTTTACTTGAATCTGTCTTTTCGGATTTTCGATAAGTTTTGTATTTAGCGAGTAATATTTTTTTAACTGATGGGGGCGCTAGTGGATGGGAGGTAGCCCCTTAAGAAAGAATAAAGAATGCCATCTATAAAACCCAGAATATGGTATGGCGTCTCTGGTACTGACGGGGAAGACGCAGGTTCGAATCCTACTTGTGGTTGTGGAATTCTGCGATTTTCTACTTTCCAGAATATAATAATTTATACCTACAAAGCGACTAAGTTAAGTCGAACGGCCTGTCTGACCTATTAAGTATCGAGAAAGAAAACACTGCAGTAGACAGAAATGAAGACAGAATGAAAATAAAGCTAGATACATACATACGAACCTGTCAATGTAGCCAAAATGTTTTCTCTGCGTCTACGAACTATATACGAAGACGTTTTTACGAGCATCTGTTCATCTTCAAGAGCGCGCTCCACTCTGCTAGATAAATATAGTAACTAGAGATGAATATGAGCGCCTGTGTTAAAGGTAAAGCCCGAGTATTTTTTGTAATGTATGAGTTCTTATGCACCCTGTCACATTGAAAAGCGGTCGCGGCGCGGTATTTTGTTCCCGCCAAACCGCCCCCGGACCGCTTTCGCAATCATACCGCCTCTGTGTGACTTGAGCTTAAAGGTACTGACAAAGTACTACGGCGTTCAATAAGTAGTGAGAATGACGCAGAAAATAAACGACTATTTACAAATTAATAATGCACTTTTCTACATAGCTGCAATATATCAACAGATAGAAGTTACTATGAGGAGAAGACTGTTAGTTATATATAGTAAGTGGGGAGAGTGGTCAACTTTTCAAATTTGGCTTGGTGAATGGCTTTTATCGAAACTTAAATTTTTAAGTTACTTGCTGGATTTGCTGAATGGCTGTTGAACTTTACCTCATTATTTGTAACATTTCTAAATATAATGGCCCAAGTTTGTGGTACCATCCTTGTACTGAAATGAATAAATAAAGATCAAAAAACTTTGCAACCAAAATATTGTTCATTCTCACTACTTATTGAATACCCCTCGTAGATTTATTCAGTAGGTACAAAAAACATTTATTTTCTTAGCCCTGCATAAAGTACTATTTAAAGTTTAAGCCCTGTTTGACCTCGTCTGCGAAGCCTTTTATAGACAAAGATTTAAAAGAATTTTTTTTCTCCTCTACCCGTTACGAATTCGTCGATCAGCGCATGGTGTGCCTTTAAATTCTAATTTATTTGACATGTTAACGACACAACATCTTGAGGATGTTTCAGTTGAGGTGATTTCGCTTTAATGTCGGCAGCAATACGAGTAGATTATAATATAATTTATTTGTAGGTTTACGTAGATTGGTAGGCCATTTGGTGGCTTGAGAACTAAGACGAGACAAGAGGGCAAGACTTTCTATTATCTTAAACCACATCCCGGACTTCATACAACTAGACCCGGCAAAGAAACCGGACGGACAGCCGGACGTGACGAAACTAGAAGAGTTTCTTGTAGAATACGGAACTCGTAAAAAAAACCTGAACCCTTATTGCGATTGAAGGCAAAGTTAGTGAAAAAACTACTCAGGAGAAATCCAGTCGATTGGTCACCCTACTCGAGGAGTAACTGTTTTGACGATGGGATACGAGTACTGCGGTGACACGGGGCGTCCCCGTTCTAATTTTCATACAAACTCAAAGATTTCTCAATGCGCAGACGTTAAGATACTGTACGTAGCGAAATCTAATTTAATACGACAACATTAAAATGAATACCCAACATGAAGTATAAAATTATCGCGGTATCTGGATAGGGCCCAAATACCACCGAGCCCGTAACATTAGGGACGAATTTAGGGCCAAAACGCATGAATGCTGGCTTAGTGACATAAATAAAAACCAAGCAACTTTATCACTGTTCGTGTGAAACTTGGAATTTTTATGTGCTATGTTCTACGACTTTAAATCGATGTAAGGGAAGTATTTTCTTTTTATTCTGTCTGTGAATTTAAAAAACTCCGATTTTTTTTCATTTTGCCTAATTAATTCATTGTGGACTTGCAACGCAAAATTGTAAACCTATAATTACGTAAATATTTGTCTAGCAATTCCATATCCAAATAGTTTCTTCCTTTCAATACTCGTTTTTTCAACATTTCTATACAATCCTTTTCTCATATATTAAAAAAACCGGCCAAGTGCGAGTCGGACTCGCGCACTGAGGGTTCCGTACCACCACATAATCATAATTGTAAGTTAATGTGCTAGATTTTTTGAGTCTGACACGCGCTTGACCAAATTTATTATTTGTTGTTATTTTATAGCTTATGAACTATAAACATAGGTACCAATTTTCAAGTTTGTAAGTGTTCTCGTTTTTAAAATAGAACTAAAACAAAAATCGCCTCCGCGACCATCCAACTTGACCTCTCTCTTATAAGAATGTTCTTGAAACGGGAGCTCACCACAATTTGTGAGTCACCATTAGTTGTGAGTAAAGTTGTAATAGGTATTTAATGATTTCAGACTTTTCCCATTATTTGTACTGTGAGACCTAGCTTCTTGCCAAATTTCATAATTTTAGGTCAACGGGAAGTACCCTGTAGGTTTTCCTTTTTTGCATAAATGTATGGAGATGAGGACATAAAAAGCCATATCTTTTGATTGCGTCGTTGTAAAAAATTGAAATTTTCAGATCTTGTGTGGTTCATGGACCCTAACATATGGTATTAATTTCAACCTGATACCTCTACCCGTTCGTGAGATAAAGGGTCTTGACAGACAGACGGACAACAAAGTGATCCTATAAGGGTTCCGTTTTTTCTTTTGAGGTACGGAACCCTAAAAAAAATATCTGTGTATTTTATGGTATTTCATACCAAGTCTGAGTTTCATACATAATGTTCTTAAATAGACATATTTCGAAGACTGACACTCCCTTTTCCCAGGAAAGATAGTTCGAATTGTTCGACATGAAAAAATATAATAATTTGGTATTTAGATGTACAGTCAAGAGTACGTCAAGCTTGACACAATGGACTTATCTCAGTGAGCGTAGAAGTGGAATTCGCTTTGCGAGTGTCAAGCTCAACCTGCTCTTAATTGTACTTACCCGAGCAATATTTGTATATATATTATTTGTAATCAGTTTCTCGAAAACGGCTCGAGTTTGATGAAATTTAGTATCCGGGGGTTTTTGGGTACGACGAATTGATCTAGCTAGGTCTCATGTCTGTGAAAATTCGTTTGCCCCATGTTTATAAGCATTTTAAAAAAAATACCGAATTTTAGACAGAAACCTCAGTGCCATCTGTTGGCGAGTAGCATAGCTTGCTCACCCGATGATATTTTAATTTTGAGGTAGCTATTATACAGGGTGTACACCGATTTCCTTTTAACCACTTGTTCTATAAGTAGAATATAGAACAATAAGCATGTTTAAACAACAAAAAAAATAATTTAAAAAAGCAGAAATAATTTTTTTATTAAAATTTAACTGTGTCAACCCTCGCCAATGTCGCAGCGCGCATGATGGTAACTATTTTTCTTGTTTACAATTGGTGCGCCGCGCCGGGTGGGAGGAGCTCGTTGTGATTCTTAGAATAGGGTTGGCAACTTGAACTTTTTTTTCGTAGGAAGTATTTTATTTTTATGTTATTTTTTTATAATTAATATGTTCTATGTACTTTATTCTACTTACACAACATGTGGTTAAAAGGAAATCGGTACTTTTCTGTACACCCTGTAGAGCGAAGCTCGGTCGACAGGTATATGGATGCCATTTTTTTCTTTCGAACAATAGGTACCTCGGAAAAGTAAATTTTGTAAGAATTTCTTTCTCTTTGAAGCTTTAGAATTTAGAACATAACGGCTGAGACACGCTGTGGAATTCAAATCGGAATTAAACTGTGAACTCGGACTTACAAAACAAAACTAAAAATTGTTATCAAAGTCCTAAAAAAATTCAGGCGCGCAATCGAATTGAATAGGAAACATATAGTGTAGGCAACGAAGCAGTTGACCCCCGCATTAATTCCTCAGTCGATGAAACTTTGCTGGGGTATTACACTATACAGGATGTTAATTTTATTGCGTGCCATAGCTCAGGGGTGGGATCAGTATCAGTAACTGAACAACTCTTCCCAAGGAACATAGGTCGAAATAGGGAAATAAATTTTTGTCCTCCCATAGGAACTGCATCAGCTGATAGCGCATTTTGTATGGAAGGTCAAATTTGGTTTTTCGTATTTCGACATATGTTCCTTGGGAAAAGTTGTTCAGTTACCGATACTGATCCCGCCCCTGAGCTATGGCACGAAATCAAATTAACACCCTGTATGAGACAAACCTTCTATAAAAAAAATCAAAAAAAAAATCGGTACTTTAAATTTTTTCATACATTTTTTGTAACTTTTGTATGGAAAAATTAAAAGTACCGATATTTTTTTTTATAGAAGGTTTGTCTCATATAGTGTAATACCCCAGCAAAGTTTCATCGACTGAGGATTTAATGCGGGGGTCTCCATATAACGATCCGCTTCGTTGCCTAGACTAATAGGTATATGCACAAGGCCGCAAGTCGATGGAAACACTTTGACCTTGGGCGGGTCTCATGTTCTGGGCATTTGTGGCGTAGTGCTGGATCAGCTTATACTGGTTTTGTTTCTACGTACCTGTTTTGCACAGGCCGTCACGGGCTCTATCAAGAAACATGAAGTACGCATGACAGCTCGGGAGTGCGGGCGAAATGTATGGCGCGCCATATGCTGCACTCGAGCTGTCGTGTACTACAGCGTGAATTTGTATTGGTTTTGATCCCGAAGCCCAGTGGTTCTTCTCATGAAAATAAGCACCCAAAGAAAAAATATTTTACTCGAAATTTTTTTTTGCCTTCCTATAAAAAATTAGTCGGTCACGTGACCACTTTACTATGGAGAGGCGAAAAAATTTTTGCTTATAAAAAATTTTTTTTGATCGGGAAAGTTGCTTTTTATCATGAGTAGAATCACTGGGCTTCGGGAGCGAAACCAATGCAAATTCACTCTGTAGACATGCTCTCGGGTAATATCCATCTGTGGTCACAGAGAGTAACATTAATATGTTCCTTAATGGTCACGGGTAAACTGAAGCACGAAGGTAGGTGAAATATGGATATGTGAGGGTAGACAAAAAAACAGGTTACAGATCCGACTTTTCTGTGTGGACAAATAGAGAACTAACGACGCCACTTCTACAACTGACACCAAAGTGACACAAATCCACAATGCAATGGAAGATAGCGACCGGATTTCTCAAACGTTGTCCGCAGAAAATCTGTGTGTCCGATGTCTTCAGACTTATTTCTCGGCGAAGTGTTGCTTCAAACCATATTTTTCTAACATTGAACGTTGAAATGATTAAATAAACTAACTATTTAATAGGAAAAAAAGTTACGATTAATATAAAATTTTTGAAAAACATTGATTTGTAGCATATAAACCATCAAAATTTCGAGTGTCCGACGCCGACCGTCACACATATGTTGTGTATTTTCTTCATTACAGTCACTCTTACCGTAAGTGTTATTAGTTTTATTTGTAGACCATATTATCCCAGTTGTATTTTTTATATTAACATCACACGACTTTTTATCAAATCAATTAATAAATTAAAAGTTTTTGTTAATTAATAAATTAAAATTGTGTCGGGTGGAATTCCTCAACACGTCACGGTGTATTTTTTTCCAGTTCAGATGTGAAAACTACCATACTGACTTTATTATGATAAATGGCAACACTTTTATACGATGCGCGACCCGCCATATTTTAATTTCTGACAGCCAGTCTAGCCAAAATCCGGGTTTGAAGTGGTTGTGCGAAGCGTGGTATAGATGACAGTTCCACTACAAACGGTCGTTTTCGAAGGTAAGATGACTGTTTATTGTTGTTTTTTTTACGCTATCTGTTTTCGTGTATATTCTTTAGATTAGGAATAGTAGTAATTTGTATTCATTTGCAATAATTTGCCCATAATTTGCGTTTGATTGACGATGTATCGCCATACGTCACATCCATTACGTGGCGTGATGTTTAAGGGATTGAAAAACGTTACGAAATGGAATTCTAAAGCTGTGTTCAGAAGGAATGGAACTGGGATTTAAATTAATCATAATTCAAATAATTAGTAAATTAACTAGTTGCTGTCTAGTTGATAGTGTATCATTTTCTAGGTTCTATCCTGGTTCTAATCTCGGCTGGGTAGGTTAAAAAACTAGACTGTTCAAGTTTACCTAAGTATGTTCTCCTATAATTTACTCCCTTGTGTTTACCTAAAATACTAGATTGTTCATCTAAATTTGGTAAACAGTATGTTAGGCGAAATATGTAAATAATGAGAACGTTGTGTTGTGGGAACGTCATGGGTACGTCATAGGTTCGTCATGAGGTACGTCATGGGTACTTCATGAGTATGTCATGGGTACGTCATGGGTACGTCATGTGTACGTCATGATGTATGTCATGGGTACGTCATTAGTACGTCATGGGTACGTCATGATGTAAGTCATGGGTACGTCATGGGTACGTCATGAGTACGTCATGGGTACGTCATGAGTACGTCATGGGTACGTCATGAAGTACGTCATGGGTACGTCATAAGTACGTCATGGGTACATCATGATGTACGTCATGGGTACTTCATGAGTACGTCATGGGTACTTCATGAGTACGTCATGGGTATGTCATGGGTTCGTCATTGGTACGTCATGGGTATGTCATGATGTATGTCATGGGTACGTCATGATGTAAGTCATAGGTACGTCATGGGTACGTCATAAGTACGTCATGGGTACGTCATGAGTGCGTCATGAGTAAGTATGTCATGGGTACGTCATGGATAATTTTTAACACCTGGCATAATCATGTATAAATTTTATTAACCTATACCTTTTTATTATTTTAGGTTTTCAAAATGGCGTTGACGGCTGCTGAGAGGGCTAAGAGGTATAGAGAAAAAATTAAACTGGACAAGGAAAAATATGATGAATATAAAAAAAAAGAGTTAGATAGACTTAAAAAAACCCAAAAAAAGATTGAAGATTTAACTGACGATGAAAAAAAGGAAAGGAGAAAAAAGTGGAAATTGAAAAAAGAATTTAAGTTTGAGTGATAAAGAGTTAGTTTGATATTTAAGAGCTGTTACATAATTAAGTATTATCTATCTTTTAATTGCTTAATTTTCAATACAATGTGACCATTGCCTTATAGTTCCTTAACGTCACGTCACTTTCCATTACCGTGACGTGTCTTATGTTCTTGTGATATTTAAATTTAATTTTAAAATAAGTAATGCTATGATATTTGCAACGGGAAGACTAATAAAAAGACTCTGTAGAACATATTTTATATTTTTAATAGAATTATACTACTATGTGTCGTTTAAAGCAGAATAACCGACATTGTTGTGAGGTATTTTGTACCAAAAAGTGACGTAATGTTACATTTATGATTCTGTACGATTTATGTTTGAAAATTAGACAGAATTTGATATATGAGTCGATGTTAATTTTTCTCATTTATGTATAGTAAATACAATTTTTGCAAACAAATGAGTAGTTTACCTTTAATAACAACTCAAAATAGTGACGTAATGGAACTCATAATTGACCGAGCACATTTTTGACTTCATTTTATGCGAAAACTAATGAATATTTAGAGTAATAATTACAATTTTATAATAATTTATTAAAAAATTATTAAATTAAGACACAAAGGCAGGAAAAATAAACATATTCGATATTGAGGAATTCCATTACGTGACGGACAACGTTTGAGAAATCCGCCCTCTGCCGCCCGCCACGCACTGTACAGATAAGTAGGTGGCAGTGTTTTTGCAGTATTAAATCCACGGACTTAAGAAATCGTGCGCTAAACACCCTGCGCGTGGGTTTCCGAAATCTTTGATTCAATCCGACCGCGCACCGCGCTAAGACCAGAAACAATATAAACAAACATAATAAATCAACAAAGAGCGCAAAGCATAAAGCAAACGGTTTAGTAAATCTCTTTTAGAAAAGAAAACCCATTAACCAATAAACCAAAAAAAACATTTTCTTTTCTTCTTACATTATCGATTACTGTTTGTTTATTTTCCCGCCATTTTATGAGCTGTCAAATTTTATCTGCGTTCGTTTTACCATTTTACGTTTTACGGAAACTAAACACCACAAAGCTTCTTTATTATCTTTTCTGTTTATTCGGGCTTATTTATAACTTCCTTCCCTGATTTTTTTCTTTGTTTAAAGGTTTGCTAATTTGGTGCACACGTGCAGGATATACCTGAAAATTTTGTCATGCCGTAGACGAATAATAAGTAGGATTGACAATATGCCTATTAGAAAACGTAACCCAGAAAAGCATAATTTCTATTCTTAAAACTATCCCTAGTTTGCTATAAACTTACTGAAACTAGATGGCGCTGACTAATAATCTAGAAAGTAATTATTGCTACCAAATAGCTTGCTAAAAAAATAGTTTAAACAAAAAGAAACGCTTTTATTGTTTCGTATGTTTTTTTTAGCAAAATACTTCCGAATTATTTTTAGCGCCATCTAGTTATATATTTTTCCGGGTTTATTCAGTGTTGTCTTATTATTTTGTATTTAAGGATAAGTATATTTAATCATGATATTTAACTTCCTTTTTTGTTGTCTTATGAATCTGGTGGACTAGATTTGTTTGGTGTCCACGTGTAGAGACCATGATTTAACCTGTTACTTTTTAAAATAGATAGTCCTCAAAAAGTGTGCAATATTTAGTTTTTTAATCAATGATTTATAATATTTTGTAACTTCTATGCACATTTTGTTTGTAAGTGATGATGAAAAATAACAAAAAATACCTTCCCTTTTATCTCAGAAGTTTGCAATGCGAATTATCTGAATTATCTTTATAATGGTCGATAGAAGTTTATGTAAGCATTACAGCAAATATAAAACAATCTCTCTAAGTAGCACAGTTTTTCATGAATCCGCAAAAAACCTTTGCAAACAAAATTAGTGTTGCGGTCCTAAAATAGACTTTTCAATACATTTGCTCGAAAAACGTACTTACAAGGACGTAAACATTGTTCATAAGTAAAAAAAAATATACTACCAAGGAGTTTTTACACTCTCATCATAAAATTATTTTGTAAAAACACAGTTTCAAACAGTGGTGACTACTTGGGTGACGACTGCCTACCTATATTTGAAATAAAATGGAGAGTACCAGGAGAACATAAATCGACAAGAGGCTGACAGTATCCATGGTAGGTTCCTTTAGCAACTTATACCCGTTTTCTAACAAATGTATTGAAAAACGTCGTAATATACACGGCCGTAAGGGTTATGACAAACTCGTGCCGATGATGGTAAACCCTCGACTTCGTCTCGGGCTTACAAAACGTCAACTCGTTTGTAATAACCCTACTTACGGCACTTGTATCTTAAACTACTATTTTTGCTTCCAAAAATAATATAGGTCGCACGGGTCGCACTTGAACGGTTTTATTGTTATTATAATCACATATTCTGTGAAAATTTCAACCATATACGAGTAGCTACTACGGTTCAAAAGATAATATAAGTACGTTACGTTATAAGTATACGTTTTAAAGGTCGGACAGACAGAAAACTTAGGTTTAGTAATTGGATTCTATTTGCACCCTTACGCCATAGCATTACGTCTAGGGTACGGAACCCTAAAAAAGTCATTTTAAGACATTTTTCAATCTACAACGTGCAATGGAAAGGTGTGATAATACTGAAGTTTGTGATTCTGCCCATAAAACAGAACAACTTTTCCGAACTAAAATAGTTCGAAATACAAAAAAAAAAACAAATGTGACCTAGCTCCCAAACAAAATGGAGGTCACAAAAATTTATTTTGATCTATGACCTATGTTCCTTGGGAAAAGTTGTTCAGTTTCACACCCCTCGGTATTATCACACCTTTCCGTTACCTACTACTTATACAAGTAGGTTAACAGGTATTTGATTCTTAAAAACCGGCCAAGTGCGAATCGGAAACGAGCATGAGGGTCCCGTAACTCCACACAATACCACGTATAGACGAATTTTTAACTACTTAGATAATATCAAAACTACTGTGTCTAATGTTGAGTTCTATATATACAGTTCTATATATTTGTTGTTCTATCTATATGTTATAGTCAAAGTCCGATACACAGTCTCTTCGCGGAAGGACTGGTTTATCCTAGGTTTGGCCAAAGCCATCAGGCAATCCCCGAAATACATTTCAATTTCGCCCTTTGCCTGAAGTATTTTTAGTCAAACCCAGGAGCTCCTAACTTTTCAGTCAAACGTCGAAAGTAAATTATTCTGTTTCGGTTTTGGCCTAGTCAATCCTAGAAGCGACTGCAAAACTCGGTCAAACGTTGATCTGAACATGTTTAAACAGGTTCATAATGTCTCTTTAGGTTAGGTTAGGTTCCCCCCCGAAGGGTTCCCGCCTTGTCGTGGCGGGGGGGCTTAGTACCCGTGACCGGGTCTCCCACGGCGAAGCGAAGAGGAACACCACGGGGCCGTTCCGGTGTTCGACTGGGCGGCCCCGGGCGGGGCTGCTCCTCCGGGCTTTGGTCTCCAAGCCCGCGATGGAGCGGCTTAAGGTGGTAGGTTGCGGTAGTGTATGGGCGCTATCGCAACTGAGGCGGGCTGCGGTGTCGTATGGGAGGCACCGCAGTTGAGGTGTAGGGGCCGCGGCGGGAGAGGAGTGTCGGTGTTTCGTTGTGCCGCTCTCCCTACCTTCCGCGGCCTCGGCGGGGTCGCCACCGTTTGATGGCGGACGCGGTGGGGCTGCAGGGGAAGAGGAGTGCCGGTGTTACGTTGTGCCGCTCTCCCTATCCTCTGCAGCCGATGTGGCAGGCGGCGGGGCCACTGACCTGACCCGTCGCAAGGGACCCCGGGCGTTCAGACACGGGGATGTTTGGCGCCCTTCTGGATGGGTCCCCCGCGGGAGGGAATGGCCGGGCACTCACGGCCATTTCCGGCCCCTCCTTATGTGAGGGGCGTGAAGGGCCTGCCATGTAGGCGGGCGGTCGCCGGTGTGGGGACTGGAAGTAAAGGCTCTGCCGGTTTCCCAGGCCCCCGCCACTCGGGCGACGCGGGAGTGCCGCTGGGTTGTTTTAGTGGGTGGGAGTCCCACATACCCCCCCCTATCTCAGTCCCCGATGAGAGGGATGATGCATAATGCATTTTTTCCCAGCGTCAACATAAAAAAAAAAGGTTAGGTTAGGTTATACTTTATTGCACATCGTACAAAAGGCGGGCCTAATGCCACACGGCATTCTCTCAAAGCATCTCAAATATAAAAGTGAAAATCACGTAAGCTGACCAATCAGGTGTCAGAACTGGCAGAGTTAAGCGGTTCTTAAGACTTGAAAGCTGCTTAAATGATAAAATGCTTCCAAATATACGAAGATAAGACATTTCATACCTATATCGGAGTTTGACTCGTCAAACCCCGATTTAATAAAATTGTGTTTTGACGTTTGCCTGACCAAATTAGTCTCTCCCAGGTTTGACGAAAATTGTTTAGTCAAAGGCCGAAAATTTACATTTGTTTGGGCTTTGACTAAGTCATTCAGTCTGACCTGAGGATTGACCAGTCCAACCTAGGAGCGCCGGAGCTTCGGAGTTTGCCCATAACATATATACAGCTTGAATTTTTATTGGTTTTGCTCCGGAAGCGCAGTTCATATCCTACTCATGATAACAAGCAAAAAATCTTCGGGAAAGTTGCTTTTTATCATGAGTAGAATAACTAGGCTTCAGGAAAACCAATGAAAATTCACGCTGTATACTGTTTTAACGATAGAGCTATAGTAGATTTTACAACAAGTGCACAAAACGAACCATTTTGCCGAGACTTTTAGCAGCCCGAGCCGAAGGCGAGAGCTGATAGTAATGTCGAGGATAAAATGGTTTTGTGGACGAGCTATAAACTCTGCTTTTCACTTTGATAAATAAAATTGATTGGTAAATAAAACGTAAAAGTACTCTCTAAATGTAATTGAAGAATGAGTTGTTCTGCTTTAGTGAAGAATATGTTGACGCGCGCGCGGCGCGGGGGGGTGCAGTGCAGCAGGCCCGCGCGCAGGGCGTACACCAACGCGATTACTTTTTTGCCTTAGTGCACAAAATTCGATTTTGTGCAGCCTATATCCTGCACAAAAAAGCACTTTCAGAGCATGAGAAGTGAAAAACATTTTAATGAAATAGAACCGGCCAAGTGCGAGTCGGACTCGCGCGCCGAGGGTTCCGATATACCCATAATATTTTTTGAAGCTATAAAGTATTTACTTTAGGACCGCAAAACTAAAGTTTGTACAGGTTTTGTGCAGATTTATAAAAAACGGTGCTACTGAGAGATCTCGTTTTATTTTTCCTGTAATATTTAAGTAAACGTCTATCGACTATAATTAATTCAGATTTTTCCTTGACCAAAGTTCGAAGATAAGAATGAATGGGGGAGGAATGGTATTTTTTTTAGTCATTTTTCATCATATTATAAAAAAAACGTACATCACAAGATGGTACAAATTAACCTATAGGGACCGATAACCACATTCGAGACGCCTCACAGAAAAACCAAATTTCAATACACTAGTATAGGGTGGAAGGGATGAACGGACGAACTGAAAGGGCGTGCTCAGTTTCCTAAAGAACCATTTTTAGGAAATAAAAAATCAAATTACCGCTCCTCGCAAATTGCTCACTTTGATCGAACAGTTTTTACTTACCAGAGACCATTGTTTCTCATTTCCCAAAAATGTTTTTTTTTGGAAAATTGTTCAGTTTCGTTGACTGAGCTCGCCCTTTCAGTTTTCGGTTCACCGTCCGTTACACCTTGTATACAAATCCGAATTGAAAAACTAAGTAGTATATTTATGCAAAAATAGTTCATGCTTTGGTATCTGCCTATTTTCATTTATAAACATGTAAAAAATAATAAATATATCAAGTAAGTATATTGGCGCACTCGAATCAGATGGCCGCGCGTTCGATATGTTCTAAATTTATACTTGTCTTATAATCTCCAGTTTTCGCAAAAGATAGAAAACATTTTTTCTTTCATTGGCGCTTCTCTTTGTAAAGTTTAGTCACTAGCCTATGGAAACTGCGTAATGGATAAGATGAAAGGAAATTATCGCCATCTTGAAGACATGCGAGGCTTATTCCAGAAGCAAGGCAGTCTGGAGAGCGGCATTACGCATACCTAGATATCTTTCCCGCGCTTTTACACCACTTAGCAAGTTTTTAGTTTGAGTAATTTTGTTTTCAAAAATTCGTACTTATTTTTATGAAGCTTTGTACGACAACGCCTGGGACGTTGAAAAAAAAAACAATTAAAAAAGTCGACTAAAACTTTGAAAATTGTAACGTTAAAAAAGTTAAAAAATGTCGTGCAATAAATCGTATGTTTGGTTAGTGCTACTGATTACTTTGTTTTGTGATAACTTTGAGGCCAAATTATCGGATGATGCGCTTGCGACCGGAAACAAGATTGAGCGGGAAACGCAGATTGATTATGAAGTACGTGGCCCCAAAAAAATTGTAAGTTCTCCCCTCTTCTAATTGTAATTGATATGTGCAATTTTTTCTATATAGGGTGACTTTTAATTAGTTCTTGATAGAAAAAGGTATGAATGTACTCATGGTACTGAACAACTTTCCCCAAGGAACATAGGTCGAAATACGAAAGTCAAGTTTCGACCTTTCATAGAAACTGCATCAGCTGATTGCGCATTTTGTATGTGAGGTCAAATTTGGTTTTTCGTATTTCGACCTATGTTCCTTGCGAAAAGTTGTTCAGTATCATGAGTACATACATATCTTTTGCTATCAAGAACTAATTAAAAGTCACCCAATATATAATTTAGAAAATTACCCTAACTTCCATACTAACTTGAACTTTCATGCAGTATGCTAGTAGTAGTGTGTATCTATTTAGCCATCTTATAAGGGAATGAATAAAAAAAAATAACCTATGAGCGTCCCAATAATGTTTCATCAAAAAAACCAATACACATACGAGATCGACAGATCGATTGAATCGACGAATCATACGATCTGGACGAGCTTAATTTAAACATTACTGTATTAAAAGAATTAAAACATTTTTCTCATATTTTTTTTCAACCAGATGATCCCCCTCACTAAAATTTGCTTTCCAGTCTGAAAAAATAATTATTTTAAATTTTAGTAGATACTTAAAACAACTGCATTCGATTGTTACTTTATTCTTAGTAATTTTCACTACATAATTAATGAATGGCTGGAAACTCATGTATCTTATCTTTGTAAAGAAGATAAACTGAAGAAGTTTTCTGAACAAAACTAATTGTTGTCCAGCGATTAATTTTTAAAAATGAATTTAGAAAATTGTTTTTTTGATGAGAATTTTATTTTTGGGACTTTAAACGCCAATAAGCAATTTTTTGACAGATTTTGAATCAAATAATAATTTATTTAAAACAATGCTACACTAATGAATACAATAATAGTTATTTTTTTACCGCTACCATTACGTACACGAAAGTTATCGTAATCAAAGGTGAGGTTTAGGGCATATTGAAAAAAAAAATTGTAACTGTATGTAACCATAACTGCCGGAAGTACTCGTAGCGCGAAGAAGGTTCCTGACCTTGAGTCAAAATGATTAATTAAAGTTTATATAAATTTTACTAATCTAATTCTCTTTTAAATAGTTGCTTAGTTAGTTGTGTACTTTGTTTAGATTACTCTTACGAGTATATCCATTTGTGGAAGCTTGTCATTGGCCTTTAATGACCCATATTGTTTACCACTTTGTAAATGTAGCTGTAAGCTCCCCTAATATAATAAAATATATGGAGGTTCCCTGGGGTCAAATGATCCTCATGACCCTAAACTCCCGAAAATTTTGTCTGTCCATGCGCCTAACACCCTGTATATAACAAACGAAATTTATTTTCAAAGTTCATTCGAGTGTTTTTTACGCAGAGCCAAGCTAATAAAGACGACTGCGCATGAAATTTGTCCATCGTTATGAGTTTTTATGATCGTTTTATTATTTTTAAAGTACAAAAATAATAACTCGAATAATATTTTTGCTCTAGCCAAAATAGCTCTGCTACTGATAATAAAATGAACATGAACTGATTTGGTTCTGTACTCGTACCTACTTGACAACAACAGATTAAAACTATAATATATTTTAGGGTTCCGATACCAAAATGGTAAAAAAAAGGAACCCTTATGGTGCGACTTTGTCTGTCTGTCTGTCCGTCTGTCTGTCACACCTCTATATCTCAGCAACCACTCATGCTATCGACTTGAAATTTGGAATGGTTTTAGAATATAGTTGCCCAACTAAATTGCACATGTAAGAATTTTGAAAAATTATGATTATTCATGTAAAGGGGGCTAAAATAGGGGGGGCCAAATTTCAAATTGTCGCAACTAGGTTGAGTAGGGTAAAGGGTATCATATGAAAGGGCTTTACTTGTACATTCTAAAATATATTTTTCAATTTTTTTACGTTTCTTAGTTTGAATTTCTAAGTTATGATGAAAAATGACAAAAAAAATACCATTCCTCCCCCCCCTTATCTCCGAAGATTGTGTAAGGGAAAATCTGAATTAATTACAGTTGATAGAAGTTTATGTAAACTTAAATAAAACGATCTTTCTAAGTTACACAGTTTTTCAGAAATCTGCTAAAAACCTTTACAAACAAACTTAGTTTTGCGGTCCTGAAAATGGACTTTATTGCTTCCAAAAATACTATAGGTATATCGGAACCCTCGGCGCGCGAGTCCGACTCGCACTTGACCGGTCTTTTTTTCGTTTATTCCTAGGATCACCAGCACATTTTGCAGCTATATCATGTATGTTTTTGACCTTTTGTGCAAAGTACGTCTGGGGAAGTACTACCTAAAAAAATATTAAAAAAAAAGCAATCGGCCAAAGCTGTTAGAAAAAACAAGTTTTTATAACTATGTTAATTTTTTCTGTCAAATATACTATACTCTGGTTTTAGTGTCATGGCCAATGATATTACTGCAAAATAGATCGGTAAGCGTTGGAATAAGCGAAAAAATTGTATTACAACTGATTTGTTCTTTATATTATCGTACTAACTGAAATGTCTATGTGTCCGAAATTCAAATAAAACTTTCATATCTTTTTTATTATTAAAACTAAATCTATTATTTGGTGCTCTTACAAAGAGGCGTTACTACATTCTTAGACCGCGGAGCTGCGGACCATAGCTGCTACAGCTATTGAAATAAATAAATTTAAATAAATGTAAAAAAAAAAAAAATTGAAATAATACCGGTATAAAATGTCAAAGTCGACGTGCTCTCCATTCCATCAAAGAACGCGACGCGTTTTGTAAACAAAATAGATATTTTGTAAGCAAAATGTTGTATACGAGCGAAATGATCGGGAATAGAAAAAAGTACAAAAATAATACAACAATATTTACTTTCATTGTTTTTCGAAGTATTCTCCGTGACAATCGATGCACTTTTGCATTCTATCAAACCAATTATTATAACAGTAATTCCAGTCTGAAGTGGATATAGTCGAAACGGCCGATTTGTAAGCTTCAACTGCCTCTTCTGGGCCTTGAAATCGTTGATCACGTAGCATATCTTCAATTCTTGGGAATGTAAAATAATCATTGGGGCTCAAGTCAGGGCTATACGGTGGATGGTCTATTAACTCCACGTTTACCTGATTTAAAAACGCGATCGTTTTGCGAGCGGTATGTGAGCTCGCATTATCCTGGTGAAGAATGATGCGACGATTCGGATTAATTTTACGAAGTTCTCTTATGACTTCCGGCAAACAAACTATTGTGTACCAATCAGCAGTAACCGTTCTGCGTTCTTGTAAAGGAATCGTAGCCACATGACCAGTTTTCAATACAAACGAAGCGACCATTTTTTTCGACACGCTACGAGAGCGGACAACTTTTGTTGGCTTGACCTCGCCTTCGAAGACCCAAACAGCCGATTGATGTTTTCTTTCGGGCTCATATGAATAAATCCACGATTCATCACCAGAGACGATATTGTAAACTGCATTTGAGCTCCCTCTATTGAACCGTTGCAGAGTAGACCGACACCAATTAACACGAGCCGACTTTTGTTCCTCGGTCTAACGATGGGGCACCCAGCGGGAAACTAACTTCTTGACACCCAGTTCATCATGTAAAATAGTTTGAATCGCTGTCATACCAATGCTGAGATAAGCCCGAATCTGCTCGTATGTCACATGTCTATCTTCTTTTATTAATTGGCGCACAGCATCGATGTTATCTTGTGTTACCGCTGTTTTTGGTCGACCAGTAGAAGCAACTGTCGTGAGAGAGGAACGTCCACGACGAAACTCAGAATACCAACGATATATAGTCGTTTTACTGGGTGCTTCAAGTTCATAAACAGAAACAAGCTCGGCGAGACATTGTTCTTGAGATAAACCTCGACGAAAGTTGTGAAAAATTATGGCACGGAAATGTTCCCGCGTAAGCTCCATTTTCCCCACTGACTTGTCAAATTCAAATGGCTACTACTCTTTTCTTTTTTACTTTTTTTAAAATTCAAAAATGGAATTGTGTTTGAAATAATACTACATGTCATAAACCAAAAAGGTTTTAATCTAATTTATTCCTGAGTATTCTATTCCCGATCTTTTCGGTTTGGCCCTCGTAATAATCTCAAATTCATGTAAGTGTTAAAAATGTACATATTTCTTACGATAATTATGCTTTGTATATTGTGGTTACGATCGTGTACCTCGAGCAATTAAAGATAAATCTTATCAAAGTTTTGTTTACAAAACTTCGCGTTCATTCGTGAAAAGGATTATATACATACGCCTCTTTGTAAAAGAGCCTTTGTGCAAAATAAAAAATATACATTGTACTCTGGGCTTCTTTTGGCGGGAACTCGACATGGGCGTTTGCCTGCTTAATTGAAATTTTGTTTTTTGTGCATTTAGTGATTTAGTGGATAATAAAGATAGTGTGTTATGCAGTAAATTTACTACGGAGTGCGCAGCTGATGAAGATTTCAAGTGATCTCGTGTTTAAGCCCCGTTTGTGTTGTCCCAAAAAGTCACGAACATTTTCCTTCGTAAAGTTCACTATCGCTTTACGAGGGGAGCAAAAAGAAAGACAGATTAAAGACATCAGAAATGGCTGTATGGGCTTTGTACTCTTTGCCTTTCCGAAAGGAAGAATGAAACCAAAAAAAAAAAACATTGTACTCTGTGCAAAATAACATGATTCAAGCAAGACCCACTCATAGAGTATATTTTAGGGGGGGGGACCCACTAATGCACCGGTATAAGCCAGTTACAGATAGTAAATAAATAAATAGAGGGTGTAAAATTATTAAGAGATGGAAATACTCTTGCAAAAAAACGTTTTAATTGTAGATACATACTCGTACTTATTGCATTGAAGCGCGGAACCCTAAAAGTATCAAATTAGCTCCTCAATGCCGAAAGAGCAGTTATGTTTTTGCAGTTCTCCCACACTGACGCATTTGTTTTACGTATATTGTGCAAAAATTAGACTTTATTACCTGTGCGTTGGCGACGTGAAATGTTTCGTACTTTATAAATTATCACTCAGTTCACCTCATCACACTTTTACAGATATAGGGTGGTTGGTATAACTGAATGTTACTTCGCGCATACCGAAAATATGCGTGATTTTTTATTCACCTGAAAAAAAAAAAGAAATGCGAAGCCTTTCGACCTCACAAGAAATACTTATAGGTACTGTCCATCTGCTGATGCAGTTTCTATTAATGGGAAGTCGATTTTTTCTAGTATTTCGACCTGTGTTCTTTGGAAAAAGTAGTTTAGTTTCATTAACAGAATCACTCCTTAATTCTTTCTGGTGAACAAAAAATCACGGCGTATATCGGCGTATCTCGCCAAAAATCATAAAGCCTGATACGCACCATCGTTTTGCTCAACAAACAGGGATGCAGCAGCGTGAAAGAAAGAAATAGTGGTATAACATAGGTACCACTTAGCATAGCTGCATCCCTTTGTAAGTCGTGCATGCTGGATGGTGCGTAGCAAGTTTGTGATTAGATTAGGTATGCTTGGTAATTTTGTGGCAAATAATACCATATAAGACATATCATAATAAGTACTACCGTCTTAGGGACTAAATCCGACTTCTGAATCTATCTTACGCAACAACATCCATCTTTTCATTCTTGATCTCTTCATTCTAGCAGACATCACGAACCAAACGTTTACCGAAACCCAAAATGTTTACCAAAAAACCGGCCAAGTGCGTGTCGGGCCACGTGCAATATAGGGTTCCGTAGTTTTTTACGATTTTTATTGCAAAGCAGGTGCTGACTAAGTATTTCATAACATTCATACGTAGAGGTCGTAACGCCTGATTGCTACTGCTATTTACATTATTTCCAGTTTTTCAGCTATAGCTCATTAACCTGTGAAGCCTACTTAGCTGTGATAGTTTTCCTTTTAATTTCATCATATATACTACTACTAAGAATTTTTTCACATTTCCATTAACTACCGTTTAGCTGGCAGGGGGGACACTTGATTCTAACAAAAAATTGCGCTTTCAAGCTGAATATTTCGCAAACGGATCCCTAAATCGAAAAATGATCACAAACAAACATCACAAACTCACATCGTTTTTCAAAGACCTATTCAACGATACCCCACACAATGGGGTGAACAAGAAAAAATAAATTCAGCCCCACTTTACTTGTAGGGGAGGTACCCTAAAAAAAATATTTTCTTAGATCCTATTTTACCACTTTCTCGGCGCAAACAAAATACATATCCATATTAAATTTCAGCTTTCTTGTACGAAGGGTCTCTTAGCTAAGCCGCGGACAGACAGACAGACACACAGACGGACATGACGATACTATAAGGGTTCCTTGTTGATTACGGAACCCTAAAAACGTTACGTCAACTTTTTAGTCAAACGCTTTGGTTTTGGTAATTTAATATCGTTCAAATTATCACGATCGTGGCTTAGTTTTCTTCAAGAAGTACTTATGCCATACACGCCCGTTCTCTATTGCCTGTACTGCACTTATTCCACTTTGCATCAAATAAATAATATTTCTTAGGAGTGCAAATTGAGTTAAGTGCAGTGTTTCATAAATATCTCCGCGTTAGCTGTGGCGTTAGTTCATTCTGCGCTCGCGTTCGTGGAATTTACGATTTGTTTTAATAACAAAATTATTTTACAGAAATGTAGGTTAGTTATGATTTCACATTTCGTTGCTCTCGTCGAATGTAGAAATCTATTAGTTTTCCCTGCGTCTTTGCGCGCGTAGACCACTCAAAGAATACTTACTAATACTTTATACTAATTATACTTAGGTACCAATCCAATAGTTTTGAGATCGGTTTCGGAGTCAACGGAACCCTAAAAACCTCTATCTTCTTTGAAATTTAATTAAAGTACCTACAGTCCAGAGTCCCACAGAGTTTAAATAAAGTAAGCACTATTTTAGCATAAAACTGAACAACTGTCCCATGAATATTGGTCGATTGTTTTTCAACGAAAAAAATTGACTTCTCAAAAAGACTGAATGGTATCAGCGAGATATTTTTTGTGCCATTCATAAATAACACACTCTACAAGTCAACAAACAATACTTTTTCACTTTTTTTCGAAAAGTTGTAGTTTATGCTGGGTATA
Source organism: Athrips mouffetella (assembly GCA_947532105.1). Taxonomy (NCBI): domain Eukaryota; kingdom Metazoa; phylum Arthropoda; class Insecta; order Lepidoptera; family Gelechiidae; genus Athrips; species Athrips mouffetella. The sequence goes on from OX383979.1 coordinate 12,947,961, forward strand.
GGAAGCCTAAAATTGTAGTTTATGCACTTGCTCAAAAAAGTAATTTCTTCTTCTAAATTGACTCTCCAGCCAGTCATACCATAAAACTCTTAAGAAATAACCCCTCATTTAGGTACTACTTTTCTAAACTACTTTTTCGTTTTATTTCCTCGCAATCAAAGTGAAAATAATTTCTTTATTTCCAAAAGGGTAAACACATGACCAGAAACCAGTGGTGTATAATTACCCTATGTCCAGGGGGGCACGTGCCCCGGGGCGGCAAGAGACGAGGGGTGGCCGGAGATGTAGAAAATTGGGGAAAAATCTAAATTAGTCGTTAATTTTTTAAAGATTTTAAAAACAATTTCGATACAGAAAAGTTACAAAATAAAGCCGGAAAATATTTTTAGCTGTTATAATAATGTTAATATTGAAGGGGTTGAAACCACCCTCTTTAAGATTCGGTGCCTTTTTTTTTTAAAGGAGAGCAACATTAAGAAATAAACAGTAGAAAGATCAATAGTAGTAAGATCCATCTCAGAACAGAGGCGTTTTTGCTACTGCAAGCATGAAGTTTGAATAGCCATAAGCATTTTCGTTTTTTTATTTCAGAAATATTACAATAGGTACATTATTTACGCAAATAATTCATTATAACTTTATATTGCTAATTTTATATTTACTTTTTATGACGTATAAGTGATACTTATGGAACACATTTTTGAGAAAATTTGAAAAACTTTTTTTCACGAATACCTGCAATACCTTTCTCGCTCCGCTCGAAAGTAAAAACAGCACGTTAACAATGGATTTTCATACAAAATTCCACCCCGCATACTCACATTGTTCGATTACTCATACTCACATATGTACATACATAACATCATATTTTCGGCACTTACATCAAAATGTATTATTTATTGTTTTTCAATTCGCGTTTTAGCTAACGAAAAACTTCGCGCTCGCTGCGCTCGCGTTTAATCGCGAAAGTAACCAGCTTGCATTAATGCTAACGAGAAAATTCGCGCTCGCTGCGCTCGCGTTTTCCTCTGATTGTGTTACGGCTTGTCCGTCCTTAGACTTTCTGTATCTACGAGTACGTGCTTGGTAATGAACTCTGAGTGCGAAAGTCCGACTCGCAATTTGTCGACTTTTTCTCATCTACTCGTAGAGGGGCGGAAAAAAAATTGTGCCCCGGGGCGCCAGATTCCTAAATACGCCAGAAACTAGTAGGTAACCTATAATTTTTAATGGTACCTACTAGCGACACTAAACTGTGTCACTTGTACCATCAACAGTATAACTTAATGGTCCCTTTTTTATTCGTATTTTAACCCTCGATCCTTGGGAAACGTTGTTCAGTTTCATGGTCTGTGACATCCTAAAATAGTGCTCAAGTAAATACAATTTTTTACATCCTGTGTTTAACTTACTTCTTTCTGTAGCACCTTTGTGTTTCCTGGTTTTTCGCTCGAAAGTAAAAACAGCACGTTAACAATGGATTTTCATACAAAATTCCATCCCGCATACTCACATTGATCGATTACTCATACTCACATATGTCTCGACATATTTTCCGCACTTACATCAAAATGTATTTACATCAAATGGTTTTTCTAACCTGATAGTGCTAGAACGTTTATATCCCTCAATCATAGATTTATAAAGTCCCCTCAATAGTCTCTATATAATAAGTCTAACTCCGTTTAAGTCCTAGAATTTTTATAACCCTCAATTATGGTCCGTCTATCTCCGTGTTAGTCCTAGAATTTAAAAAAAAACCGGCCAAGTGCGAGTCGGACTCGCGCCCTAAGGGTTCCGTACCTATCTACCTTATGATATACTAGAAGCTTTTGCTCTTTGATTTCAAAAACTCCGCGACCATCCAACTTGACCCCTCTTCTATAGAAAAGTTCTTAAAACGGGAGCTCACCTTAATTGGTTACGTTTAGTTGTGAGAAAAATTGAAATATTTAATGATTTTAGACTTTTCCCTTTATTTGTACTGTGAGACCTAGCTTCTTGCCAAATTTAATAATTTTATGTCAACCTGTGGGTTTTGCTTTTTTGCATAAATGTATGGAGATGAGGACATAAGCCATATCTTTTGATTTCGTCGTTGCAAAAAATTTAAATTTTCAGATCTTGTGTGGTTTATGGACCTTAGTATCCCTTTTCAATTTCAACCTGATACCTCTTCTCGTTCGTAAGAAAAAGGGTCTTGACAGACAGACAGACAGACGGACAACAAAGTGGTATGGAACCCTAAAAACGGCAGATTTGTGTTTGTGGGCATTTTTCAATTTACTTGTACGTTATTGAAAAATTCATGATTTTATCAAAGTTGATTACATTAGTATATTTTTAGCAATTATAAGTAGCCTAATAGATAAATTTTGTATTTTCATTTAAAGAACCGATCAATTTTAAATAATTATGATCTAATCAAAGAAAAACCTAAAAAGTTCTCTGAATTCTGTCATGTTCGTTACCAAGAGAAAAATGGTTATAATTCTAAAACAAACTTTAAATTTCATGTTTTAATACATTTATTGGGAAAACAAATAAGTTCTTTATCTTTTAATAATCACGTACTGTTTTTAGAAAAATATTTATTTATTATTTTTGCATTTAATTAGTCCTTACCGTTACCTAATAAAAAATCTTAATCTTTTACTTTGTGGTATAATCATATTCTTAGGCTAATTAATCACTAGTTTTCTTAGCTATTTGATCTCACTATATTAAAGTTATTTTTAATATTGATAAATAAATGGATTTCCTATAAATATAGGCAATAATCAAGAAGATTGGGGAATTTTTTATGGGACAGTCACGTAACCTGACCTACTCATAACGAACAGGACACAGTAAAGATGAAGATATACAGAGAAACTTGGCTGCATGTATTATTGATCAGAAAGCCATAAAAACTTTAGTTTTTTTCCCATTGAATATAAAAGGTTATATTTGGACCAGACATCAGTTTTAGACGCAACTTTATGCTGTCCTATTCGTTACTGATTAGGTCCGGGTCATACGTTACTGGTTTTAAAGTAACGAACAGGACGTAACGGAACCACATCATGCTACCGAAAATGGTTTCCTCGCCTAAAAATATTGTTTAAAAAGGCTTATTGTGGTTATATATTAATTCCAAAATAGCTAAAACGTATGACAGTATAAAGTGAAGGTAAGTTTATTATTAATTGTTTTTTGTACATTCAAATTACTGACCGGACAATCAGACGTGAAACCAAATAGATTATATACCGCATAGCTCACTCCACCCGTAAATCTTGTTAAAATGGCCGACAACATAGAGTGAAGTTTGAAAGATTCATTACAGTGTTACTATTTGATAAATACAATTCGTATTTGGTATAAAAATTCATAAAAATATCGCCTGTAACACGGTAACGGTGCTAGGACATGTCCGTTACAACCAAATTATGGGACAGTATTTAATATTGAAAATATGTTCCTTAAATAAGGTTTAGAGAGCTATTTAGTATTTATTCGTAAGATAAAAAGATATTTACACACAAAAAAGTCGAAACCACAATATATTCTATGAAAAGTAATGTTGAATATCAGGTCAAAAGTTGGTGAATGGAAATGGGACAGTACTGAACAATAAAATTGCCAATTTTTGAAATTATTCATTATTTATTTAAAATGTAATACTGTTAGTTTAATATATGTAAATCAGCAGAAAAAACATTAATTTAATATTTAAAAATAACTAAAGAATATCTCAGGGATATAGAGACATAAAAAAGTAAATAATTGTCCATGGGACAGTAAATTTTACGGCATGTACAAGTAGTTTGAAATATGCCCTTGTAAGCCATGTTTATTTACGAAGGTACGATTTTATTCATCTCTCTGCAGCGGATCACTAAATCTCTACCTATACATTCATGTTTCATCAGTCGATAATCTTGCTACTACCGTCATCCATTTACAAACACGTTACGGCGCTCACCTGGCAACGGGCCAGTACACTATAGCAAACTGAATATTAACTTGTAAATGCGGGTTATGTTATCATTAGCTTTCAACTGCGTTTACATTTCATTCTCATTGTCATTAAGAGATTTTTAATATCCTACAATGAATAAAGAACATTTTGTTGCTTGACAAGAAAAAAATTCATTCCCACTTTACTTATAGATAAAGTACGTAACTTTACGTACGTAACTTTAAGTACGTAACTTTACGTACGTACTTTACGTAAAGATACCCTCTAAATTTTTTTTTTCAAAATTTTTTTTTACCGTTTCGTCGGCGTGGATGAAATGTATGTCCATCCATACTACTTAAATTACAACTTTCTAGTACTAAGGATCTCTGAGCTAAGCCGCGGACAGACAGAAAGACAGACATAAAAATATGACGAAACTATACTATTCCTTGTCGACTACGGAACCCTATGGGTTTATAATTTGCTTAAGTATATCTACATTCGCATTTTCATCAGTAGAGTCACTCGGTGCGCAGGTTTATAAATTGTAGCCTATGTGTTATTCTGATTTGTAAAGTCACATTAAAATCCATTCAGTAGTTTTTACGTGAAAGAGTAACAAACATCCATCCATCCATCCATACTTACAAACTTTCGCGTTTATAATATTAGTAGATAGATTAGTAGAAGTAGAATAGAATAGGAAGTAGGATCTAACGTAACAATACGTTCTCCTATGATTACAGCTGAATGATGGCGGCGGCGGCGCTGCCATGCTGTTTGCCGATGAACTGAAGATCACTCTTGAACGGTACCTGTTTGGGATCTGCCCACAGACTTTCAAGGTACGTATTTCTTAGAATAAAGACATCTTCGTCTTCTTTCGAGTCCATTCTAGCGTAATATGTTTATACTTTATCGGATAAATACTCCGATGGCATTGTTAAAGATCCTCGCGTGAGCAGGTAGAGGGGCACGCAGAGCAGGTCAAGAGGTGTGCCATCGATTGGGAAGAGAAGCCACACAAACAAGCAGGAGACATAAGTATAACTATCAATAAATTGACTTCCTCATCCTCAGTGTTCTATTGGATAGAGCGATCAGCTCTCGATCCGGAAAGTTCCGGGTTACATTCCCGCTGGGGACATTGTCAAATAAAAGTTACTTTGTGACACTTCTCTAGTTTGGTTGGGACATTGTTGGATAAATCTCATGATAGTCTGAAAAGTAAGATGATTTCGTGCTTTGGAAGGCACGTTAGGCCGTTTGTCCCGGCTACAAATCTGCGAAGTCGTTAATGAGCCATGATAACAGAGGCCCTTGGCAGCTCAACAACTCTGACACCAGGGTTTGTGAGTGATTTATCTGGCAATGCTCACGATATGATGAGCAATATAATCCAATTCTAATCAAATCTCTTTGATTAGATCCAAAAAATTTTTGGTCGTTACATACATTACAGAACAAGCAAGATGTGTAGGTAAGTATTATTATATTCTTTATTGCACAATTAACATACAGAGAATTACATACAAGAGGACATTTACAAAGGCGGGCTTATCTCTGCAAGAGATTTCTTCCAGCCAACCTAAGGTCGTGAGAGAAAAGAGAGTATGTGTAATGGGAAAACCAAAAATTTTAAGAGCTATACAACGTGTAACGGAAAGATGTGATAATACTGAAGGGTGTGACTATCCATGAAACTGAACAACTTTTCCCAAGGAATATAGGTCGACATACGAAATACCAAATTTGACTTCCCACACAAAATGCGCTATCATTCTAATCTTAAGCTCAAGTCAGACAGAGGCGGTATGATTGCGAAAGCGGTCCGGGGCGGTTTGGCGGAAACAAATTACCGCGCCGCGACCGCTTTTCAATGTGACAGGGTGCATAAGAACTCATACTTTACAAAAAATACCGGCCCCGGAACGCTTCCGCTACCGCTCTGTGTGACGCGGGCTTTAGCGTTTTTTGACTTTAGCCACGGAGACAGCTAAAATATTGTCACGCAGTCTCGTTGGTTGCAGATGCAGCTGGGCAGGAGTAAGAACGCTACCGTCACCTGCGACCTGGATACTGAGCAGCAGGATCTGGCCGGAAGGTTGGTAAACATAGGCATAGAATATTAGGTAGTATTCTAATACAGAACGGACACTCTCTGCCCCCCTTGCAATCAACCCCGCACACCCGCCGCCCGCGAGATTCTCGTGGTCCTTCTGAGGGTCTTTTGTACTGAATATGCGAGCCTACGGGACCTTCCAATTTCGAATTTTAAATTTGCGTTCGTATGTAGTGATGTGTGACATAGGTGCCGCGCGTAAAAAGAATCTTCCAAAGACAAACTGAAAAACTTTTCGTGTACTTTTCCCATGGACCATAGAACGAAACAAAATTACTTCTTCAGCTGAATGGAAGGTCTATTTTCTTTTTGCGTTGATGTTTCTTGGGAAAAGCTGTTTAGTTTCATGGGTTGATGTCCAGCCTTTTGAGGGTAGGTTAGCGAAGACGCAGGTGGTGCAGTGCAGCACAGTACGATTTTTTTTTTCGTTTATTCCAGCGCTTTGGTACGGTCAACCGCTTGTCGGTAGAAACTTTTTCAACTCTATTACGACGCCATAAGGTCCAAAAGTGTTTCTACTGATGTGCGGCCGTGTGTACCAACACATTTTGCAGCTATGTCAAAAGCAATCGGCTAAAGCTGTCAGAAAAAACAAGTTTGTAAAACAATGTTATTCTTTCCGTCAAATTCACTCTGGTTTTAGTGCCATGACTCCAAAATGTGTTGGTAAGCGTTGGAATAAACGAAATAAATAGATTATACAGATTTTGCTTTTGCAAGGCGGTTGAGGCAGACACAGGCCGTTGGCGCTGGACGGTGCTGCAAAACACATTCGCGTCCTAGCTTAAAAATGTTTTCGACTTTTGACAAGGTTCACAACGAACGTTTAATGCTATTAAAATTACCCGTCATTGCGAAAAAATTAAAAAGAAACGCTTCTATGTGCACGCGCCACGCAGAAATTGTGCCGGCAACGAGGCGCAGATGCGCTGCGCCTTCTGTGTCTTAGCCTACGCAAACTCTCAGGGTTGGAATACCCTTTTTGTTGACGTGGATACGTCTAGCTTACAGGGGGTCATTTCGTGCAAAAACGATATAGGCCCTCTGGCGGCCATAATTGGTACTACATCAAGCTTTAGATGAGTCAGAGGGTGAGGGCGGGAGGGGGGTTGAGTGAACGTGATTGGGAGAATGACGTGCTCTTGGCTGTACCTACCTAAATAGACGCATCCACGTAAAACTGACGGCCGGTATAAAGAATACAGGGCAACTAGGGATTTTTTAGTTCACTTTTGACAGATTTTCGCTGTCAAGTGGTTTTGGCATGCTCTTTTATGCGCGCATCTGCGCATCCCGTACTTCATATAGTTAATCGCGATACCGAATATCTTTTAAAAACAAACTAGCGAAGAAAAACGTTGTACGACCTAAATAACCATACCGATTTTTTAGGCTTCATTTCGCTATAAAGCCTTGCATAAAACTGCTCAATTTTTAGCTTTTTTTCTCCTAAAATTAAGAGTGATTCATTGTTGCGCATTGTCCATTTTATGGCCATCAACAGGTTATTTGACCGGATGATAACAGAAATATAAAATTCATTCAATAGAATGACTTGATCAAAACAATGCGGAATCGGTACAATGCTTTTTAATCGGTTAAAAAGCTATGAGTAACAAACAAAGATTACAAGAATTTGAATCCTTAGTTTTTGCTGATACTCCTATGAGTACTACAAAAGCCCTCGTCTCTCACACCTATACTGAAGGTACGTGTACGTAAGTGTCAGTTTACTATTATCTAATGTGTGGTAGTACCTACGTTACGTATACGCAATCGATTCCATCTAAATTCGAAGTTAGTTGATTTCATCGTATTTTTTTTTCTTATTCCCATAACCCTGAACAAAAACTTTATTCATAAAATATAGTTATTTGCAGCCAAACTTTAGCTACTTTGGAATTTCTGTCCTGACCGCTGACCGTGGCAGAGCAGACCTAACTTCCCTTGATTTTAAATTCAACGGAAGTTGTAAGTAAACTTTTGTTATGTTTTGGTAAGTAAACTGAAAGGTTATAATGTCCTTCTTCTTGTAGTGTTATAGGTACTCTGGCATTTACTTATATATAAGTACTAGCCCATCGGCACGTTACAATGTCCCCAATTCGTTGGTCCGAAATCTGACGTTTAGGACCAACAATTATGTCAGTCGTTGTCAGTCATATTGTCAACATTGGATGCAAATAAACTTACCAACAAAATGGATGTTTTTATTTGAAGAAACAATATACTTTTATTATTATTATCGTTATTTCTTATTATTGTTTTTGACTTTAATCCAATTAATGAAACTGAAAAACCAGGCCTAAATCACATATAAACAGTTAAAAGTTTGTTTTGTTTTTTCCCGCCATATTATTTCCGTTCCGTGTACTTAGTACCGACCGAAGTACTACACAACATAGTTCACGCGATTTCTCATAGATGGCGCTATTTTCTCTTGTATGGGGAAATTTTGAACCGCTTGTTCCCAAGACCCTATCTTGACTATATAAATCTATGTACTCTGGCAGCGATGCCACTTTCCAGGTCGTACTGGTTTAAAAGGAAAATTAATAGCGACAAATCACTTAACGATGATTAAACATTTATTTCATATACGTAAGTTTACCCTTTTCGGTCCCAGCGTCCCCAATAGGAGATATTTGTTATATAAACTTATGTTTTATTGTATCTTTTAGTACATAATAGAACTGTCAAAATTCTGCGCTGGGTTTGACGCAAGGAGGTTTTAATCCACGCTACGCTCTGGATTAAAACCTCCTTGGTTTGACGAGACTATAAGTCTCGTGTGACATGAGTTTTTAGTGCAGCAATCTAAGTATATGAATTGTGTTCAGATTCGCAACACTGGCTCTACGAGCGCACTCGGCCGCTCGCTCGGACTGCTCGCGGCTTGGCGCGGCGCTCGCCAACACGCTCGGCGAACTTGCTCGCACAGCTGCCAGTCGGAACCGTAAGTTTTATCCCACTGTTAAAAAGGGGGCCAAGTTCCTATCGGCTAATTGTTAGCCTAAAGGGTTGAAATCCGTTCCAATGCCAAGTTTAGATGCACTTTAATATCGATCATAATCGTCTTCATCAGCAGCCTGATCCACTAGTAAACATTTGCCATTCCCAAGACTCGCCACCACATCCAGTCCTCCGCCTTCCGTATTCAGCCACTATTTGCCACCTTATTCACGTCAACGGTTCATCTGGCCGATATTCACTTTACCATACACCCAACTTAAAATATGGTATAGCTGTGAAAATACGCAGGTACGTTGAAAATAATATCTAAAATGAAATACTTCTAAATTTGAACTTGGCAGGTTTTTGTGCTGTAGGTAAGTAACACTTGATTACTTATTTTGTAAATAGTACAGTTTTCTTAGGGTTAACACTAGACTCTAAACTTCAATTCAATGGGGCCCTCATATAACGGCTCTTTCTGGTCGATTGAGCTCGGCTGCATATGCTGTTAGAAAAATCAGACAACTTACTGATGTAGCTACTGCAAGGCTGGTTTACTTTAGCTACTTCCATAGCATTATGTCTTATGGCATACTGCTTTGGGGCCGAGCAGCTGATATACATTCAATATTCGTTTTACAAAAGAGGGCTATAAGAGCAATTTATTGCCTGAAGACTCGTGATTCCCTGAGAGAACTGTTCAAGGAAATCAACATTATGACAGTGCCATGCCAGTATATATATGAAAATATAATGTATGCTAGAAAGAACATTCATCAATTACCTAAAATTTGTGACAGGCATAATTTTAATACTAGAAATAAGCATAAGATTGATCAACCATATACTAGATTAACTAAAGTCAATACATCTTTCGTTGGTCTGTGTATACGATACTACAACAAAATACCTGACAATATAGTGCAATTACCTGAGAGAAAGTTTAAAGAATGTGTAAAGCAAACGTTATGTAAAAAAGCTTACTATAGATTGGATGACTATATGAATGACAAAGAGGTATGGTGCTCTGATATTCCAGCGAAACACAAGAAACACATTGTAAAAAGCCGACTCTTAAAGTACCTAGGCCGTGCTGCAGTGGTTTCTTGCCGTTTCTTTTACGCTGCCATAGCACGATCCGAAACGGCGTAGACTCGCTTTATTTGCATTGAATTCTGCATGACATTCAATAAGTATTCTGTAAAGAATCTACATTGAATAAAATTATCTGAATCTGAATCTTAATTGTCTAATTAGATTTATTATTTACATTATTAATTTAACCTGCCAAGTTCAAATTCAAAAGTATTTCATTTTAGATATTATTTTCACAGCTATACCATATTTTAAGTTGAGTATGGTAAAGTTAATTTCGGCCAGATGAACCGTTGACGTGAATAAGGTGGCGGATAGTGGCTGGATGCGGAAGGCGGAGGACTTGATGTGGTGGCGAGTCTTGGGAATGGCAAATGTTTACTAGTGGATCAGGCTGCTGATGAAGACGATTATGATCGATATTAAAGTGCATCTAAACTTGGCATTGGATCGGATTTCAACCCTTTTTTAGGCAAACAATTAGCCGATAGGAACTTGGCCCCCTTATCAACAGTTATGTTTTTAGTGGGATTTCATTTCTTTTTGTTCAGTTTGCTATATTATATTTATAGTAACTATCGCAACGTTGTTTGTATTTTCATAGTTTCGTTAAAACATAGGTACCTACCTACTTGTTTTCATGCATGACTAAGTCTGACCTTCTAGAAATACTACCTTTTTAATATTTGGTACATTAATTTTAGTCTGACTTACACTTGATCATTTTCCAAATTTTTCCTTTTCTTTAATGCTAACGACTACCCCGATGCCAAATTTCAGATTTGTAGGTCTCACAGAAGTATGACCAACAATTTTATGCATAGTAATGACTATATCCTGACTCTCACTTGACCGATTTTCAATTTTCAGTTTTTTGCTATACTCTTTTAATGCTAACGACTATCCCCATGCCAAATTTCAGATTTTCAGGTCTTAGAGAAGTATTACCAACATTTTATACATAATTTTGACTAAAACCCGACTCGCACTTGACCAATTTCTAATTTTTGAATTTTTCCATTACTTTTATCATAACGACTACCTAAACGCCAAATTTCATAACGCTAGGACAATTGGAAGTGGCCTGGAGGTTTTGATTACCGGTCAGTGAGTCAGTCAGTCATTAAGTGCCAAAATTAGCTATTTTCACGGGGTCATATTTCAGGATCTACTGTAGCTATATCTATGAAATTTGGCAAATTGCTTCAGTATTAGTATATGATTATGTAGGTACAGTTTTATCTCTATACTTGCAATAGGCACTGAGCTACAGGGGGTTCAAAAGTGGGTCGAAATGGTTCGTGTAAATAGTGCACGCATGCGCGTGGCCTGTTGCGGGAACTTGGCCTGCGCACTACCGTGCGCTTAGATGGATGCAATTCGGTGTTATATTTACAAAATAATTTAAAGTAGATACGCATGGCAAGTGTGGACAAAACCATCCACAGCTACGCTTAATGTCAGTTGACTAATGATTATCTAATCTGTGGCTAACAGATCAACCCAAAGACGTGCGACGTGCGCCCTTCTGTATCTACCACCTATTTAATTGTTTTACAAACTTGTTTTTTTCTGACAGCTTTAGTAATTGCTATTGACATAGCTGCAAAATGTGTTGGTGAGCGTTGGCATTTACGAATGAAACGGATTATACCTAGATTGTGGCCGGGACCAACGGCTTAATGGAATCATCTTTCTAACACTTATCAATCTTTACGTCATAATATTAAATTTTGCTTTCCATTTCAGTATCCACAGCAGAAGCGAATAAGAAGCGTAAACTGTCGAAAGCGGCAAAAGCGAAGTTGCAGGCGAAACAGCGGACAGCACTGGCCGTCAAGAAGAAGGCGGCCGCTGCTGCCGCTAAGACGGCCGCCACTGCTTCATAGACTCCTCAATCACTTTAATGTACCTACCTACACACCTGCGGAATTTCGATGGGGAAAGTTCCGCGACCGAATGACCGTTCAAGAATAATACAAGCGGAAATTCCGCCAGATGTATCATAGGTAACTTAAGAAGCGTTGCGAGTGTAATGAGCGGAACTCTCCGCGTCGAAAAGATCCGCAGGTGTGGCACTACGGGCACTACTGATACTGGTATAAAACCATTGAGATTACCCGTAGCGCCTCCATAAATTAAAAAAATATTACTCGCTGAATACAAAACTTATCGAAAATTTATTACCTCATTGTCGAAAATCCGGAAAGACAGTATTGGCAAGCTAGTTTATTTAGATACAGCATTTTACTCTGTAAAATTATACCTAGTTCACTTTAGTTAAAAAATTGCGAATAACGGCCACTTAGGGCTCCCGCACACGACCGAGAATCGGTGGGCGATTATCGGCCAGAACAAGGAGGGAAGATGCAGGTGATAACACGTCAGAGCGGGATGTCGACAAAAAATCGGTCACCGATTCTCGGTCGTGTGCGTCCAGCCCTTAGGTTCTAAATAAACAACTGTATGTATGTGCCTTTCCGATAAGTTTTCTATTCAGCGAGTAATATTTTTTACTTCCGAGCGGAGCGAAAAAAAAAGTTTTTCTAATTTTCTCTAAAATGTGATCTAATCACTTATACAATACATCATAAAAACAAGTCTCCCAAAAATGTCCGTCCGTCGGTCGGTCGGTCTGTCTGTCCGTCACGCTTTAGCCTAGCGGCTAAACGAATGGTCCGATTGACACCATATTTTTAATTTAAGAGTTTTATGCAAATCCATCGGAGGGTTTGAGTAGTTTTCTGCTGACTCTCATTTTGAGGGTAGCTGTAATACAACGAAAATGAAAAATTGTAATTTTCGCAAAAACGGCTCATAAAACCTTGATGAAACTTTGCATGACTAAGTATCAATTGGTCTGTAGAAATTCATATAAGGGGTGTTCCCTTACTACTCAAATAAAAAAAAGTGATTTAGGTACTCAAAGTCGGTTTCGTTGAGCTTATTTTGATGTTCTACAATTTGGATTCTAAATTGGTTTTCTACCTGACTGCATATTTAATTAAATCATTTTCATATAAATCTTGTAGGTATAGGTCAGTTTGTATTTTCATATTCTTTGTATAGAATTACAAACTTAAGTTTGCAGTAGTTAGAGCATTCGGCTCTTGATCCGGAGATTCTGGGTTCGACTCCCGGCGGGGACACTGTTGAATGATGGATAGATAGATAGATAAAAATCTAAATATATAAAAGAGCATGTCCTGACTAACTGACTGAGTGTTCATCAACGCCGAGCCGTAACCGCTTTAGATACAGATATGAAATTTTTTACACAGGTTCTATGCACATCAAAACCACCCACTAAGAAAGGATTTTGAAAAATTCATCTCCCAAGGGCGTGAAAATAAGGGATGAAAGTTTGTATGAAAGTCCTTTGTTTCTTGACCTAGATACACACAAATTTGAATTTAAGCTTCCGGTAAAAATTAAAGAAACACGTGTTTAAGCATTTCAAGGGGTGAAAAGGGGGATGATTTTTTTATCTATAAGTCTTTGTCTATAAGTCTTTCATTTTTAAAGGTAGAATTATAGAAATTTGGTTCCGAGCTCATGGTAAAAAATAAAAAAGTAACTTGTTTAAGAATTTTTCAACATTCATCCCCTAAGGGGGTGAAATAAGGGATAAAAGTTTGTATGAAAGTCCTTTGTTTCTTGAGTTAGATTCAAACAAATTTAACTTTAAACTTTTGGTAAAAAAATTAAGAAACACGTATAGTATTTCTTAAAAATCACCCTAAAAGGGGGTGAAATAGGGGATGATGTTTTTTTGGCTTTTATTTTTAAAGGTAGATTTATATAAATTTGTTTTTGAGCTTTTGGTAAAAAATAAAAAAGAACGTGATTTAGAATTTTTCAAAATTCATCCCCTAAGGGGGTGAAATAAGGGATGAAAGTTTGTATGAAAGTCCGTCAGTTTTGAAGTTAGGATCTTCAAAATTTTTATTTAGACTGACAACTAAAAATTAAGTTTTATGTGTCTCAGGGTTTCTGAAAATTCTGCACCCTAAGGGGTGAAAAGGGGGATGAAGTTGAAACTCCTTCATTTCAAAGTAATATCCACTAAATTTATTATTTAGGCATTAAGGTTGTAATTCTGTGGACCATACATCACTGTTATTGAAATTTCGCCCCAAATTCAACACTTAAAGAGGGAAAAGGGGTGAAAAAGTCTAAAAACCAATATGGGTATCGTTTGTATGGTTTATCGGGTCGCTGATTACTAAAACTAAAACAATTTTGAAATCCAATGTGGTGGACGTGAAATACCATCATCCCCTGGGAATGGGGTTGGGGTGCGATAGGGTTGATATGTCTAAAATCAATATGGGTGTTGTTTGAATGGTTTATCGGATCGCTGATTACGAAAACTACAACAATTTTGAAATCTGAGGTGGTGGACGTGAAATACCATCATCCCCTGGGGATGGGGTTGGGGTGCGATAGGGTTAAAATGTCTAAAAATCAATATGGGTGTCGTTTCTATATAAGGATAGTAGGGGTAGGGTTAGGGACAGGGATAGGGAGAAGGAGTGGGATGGAGGTAGAGATAGAGGGAGTGGGAGAGGGTGAGGGAGGGGAAGGGGAGAGGGAGAGACTGCATATTGTCTGAATATCACGCGGGCGTAGCCGCGGGCACAGCTAGTCTTTGTATATTGATGACTCTCGTATATTGCGAGAAAGTGCAGTGCTGCTGTACCATTTATTTAACTGATGGTGGCGCTAGTGGACGGTTGCGCGCGCACAGTTATGGGGGGAAATTCTCTGCCTGCGTCTTTGTTCCCGAATCTATTCAAGTCGCGAGTGGATACGTTTCTTTTGGGCTAGCTCGTTTCGTAGTAGACCTCCTCTCTGCTCTCAGGGCTAGACCTGTACTATACTTACTAATCAGATTCAGATAATTTTATTCAATGTAGATTCTTTACAGAATACTTATTGAATGTCATGCAGAATACAATGCAAATAGAGTGAGTCTACGCCGTTTCGGATCGTGCTATGGCAGCGTAAAAGAAACGGCAAGAAACCACTGCAGCACGGCCTACTTTAAGAGTTGGCTTTTTACAATGTGTTTCTTAATCTGGGGGCTAGACTATGACTGGGGTTAAGAGTAAGGTCATTAACATGTCATTAACAGTAGAAAAAACTTCGAGGGTTTAGTTAGACCCGATTAGTATAACAGTTTTGGTCCAATTTGTATGAAAAGTCGAACTTTGTTTTAATTTCCAAAAGTACTAAAAATAGTTGCATTTAGCCCCCAGGGACTCAATTCTTGAAAATCAGGTGATAAAATATCACTTTTGAGACTGAAAATTCACATTTGCCCTGATAAACTGTTGAAAGGTAAATCAGAATACATGAAAATTAACAATCAAGGACTGCTTTATATTTTACGAATATCAATCATTACTTTATAATCGAAAAATCTGAGATTTTGAATTTTTTGAGTGATATTTTATCACCCGGTGATATTCAAGAATTGGCTTCCAGAATAAGCTTTTTAAAAGTTTTACACGATTGTTATTTTAAAGCCCTGTACAAACTGAAAGACGTCTACTACTGGACGAAGCTATCCTCCTATTTCTTTCTCTAGTGTCTTATTTTCATTCTAGATACTTCTGCGACTGGGTGGGTCCCAATTATTGAATATCACCCAGTGATTATCGAGGTTTTAAATATTAATATTAGCCCTGAAAAACTCAAGACCCAATTAATCATAAGTAGCTAAGTAGCTTATAATTTAGCAAATATTATATTTTACTTTTTTAGTTTATCAGGGCTTTTTGAATTTTTAAAATCTCGTAAATCACTCGGGTGATATTCAAAAATTGAGTCCCTGAATGTTTTATCTTTAGATATTATATAATTTTCTTAGTTAAATAAATAAGTTGCGGATGGTGTCAAAAAATAAATAAATCCTAATAAAGTGGTTTTATCATGTTTTATTTACCGAAATTACTTACATTTATTCCATCTTTATAATATAAACTAAAACTAAGCAAAAGGTGGTCATTGTAAAAATAAACTGACTTTTCATTTAGTTTTCAAAGCAACAAACCATACAGAGAGTACCTAATCTATACCGGGTGTAAGAGACAGCCTTCCGAATACTGAAAGGGCATGATCAGTCAAGGTAACTGTACAACTTTCAGCGAATAAAACTTTCAGAAAATGTTAAAAAAGAAATCGGCCTCTCCATACAAAATTGCAAACTTGATTGGACAGTTTGTATGGAGAAGCCGATTTTGTTTTTCATTACCTGATAGTTTTATTCACTAAAAGTTGTTCAGTTACGTTGACTTATCATGCCCTTTCAGTATTCGGAAGACTGTCCTTTACACCCTGTATACATATAATAAAATCAATCCTTCCATACATTGAAAATTTTTGTCTGTGTGCGATAATTTAATTTAATTTATTTATTTAGGAAATTTTACAGCATTAAATGTGTTTATAAACATAAACATAATACATCGAGCTTGCCAATTAAAAAGATCTCACAGCAAACTCGCAAAACCACTGAACCGATTGATTGAAATGGGGTTTTCGATAATTTGCTTTATTTTCGGGCAACATCTTAGCTTTGTGAAGCCACGATCACACCTTCCCTAGTTCAGAAACGAATTCGGCTTACATTGCTCGTTGAAGTAAGGATATTCAAATTAACATAACCAAGCCTCCCAGCAATGTATGCTGATTCAGCTAGATGTGATCATGGCTTAACATTGCAATCGGTTCAGTCAAACAGAAACTACACAAAATGTAAATTATCGAGCGGCCTGTTCACCACTAACTAGCAAAGTAATGAACCGATTAAAACGTTTTCAATCACGTATTTAACTTACTTTCGTGTATTAAATAAGCTTTGTTTCATTGCAATCGGTTCACTTAAATATGCGAAATTAGTCAAATAGCCTATTAGCAAAAGATTTACCGCCAGTTTCATAAAGCGACTTTTAAGTTAAAATTCCTTTAGGGAAGTAATTAACTGCACATCAAAAATACTGATTGCACATCAAAATACTGACTGAGAATCAAAAATATCAAATTGCTACTTCTAAAGGGAAATACTTAAATGCACATCAAAATAATTAGTGTGCATCTAAAAACTTTAGGTTCGTCAGGATCGGTTACCTAACCGATCCCTACTCGGTTTGGGTTAGGTTATCTTGCGATCACAACGCCAGAAACGAATTACGTACCGTTTTGGTAAACGGCATTTTCGGAATTTTGTATAATAGCCGGCCGTTTGTAAAACGGCGTGATATACGATATGGCTGCGACATTAATCGTGTTGCGTCACGAACTGAAATTGTTGCTGAAGTAATAATATTTTGCGGTAGATATTTTACAGTACAATCAGTATTTTTTATTAGGATTGGGATTTTTTGGATTTGCTGATGTAAATTTTTTTTTGCAGTTAAATACTACCCATTCCTTTATAACTATTTCTGGCACATTCTTTGTTGACAAATAATGTGTCAGAAATAGTTATAAAGGAGGTTTATGTGCTTTGTGAGTTTAAAAGTTGTAGAGTTTTGATTTTTATTTATTTGTTTCAGTTAAAAGAAGCTTTCAGCAACTGGTGAATTAAGTAAGTTACTTAAATCACCAGTTGCTGAAAGCTTCTTTTAACTGAAACAAATAAATAAAAATCAAAACTCTACAACTTTTAAACTCACAAAGCACATAAACCTCCTTTATAACTATTTCTGACACATTATTTGTCAACAAAGAATGTGCCAGAAATAGTTATAAAGGAATGGGTAGTATTTAACTGCAAAAAAAAATTTACATCAGCAAATCCAAAAAATCCCAATCCTAATAAAAAATACTGATTGTACTGTAAAATATCTACCGCAAAATATTATTACTTCAGCAACAATTTCAGTTCGTGACGCAACACGATTAATGTCGCAGCCATATCGTATATCACGCCGTTTTACAAACGGCCGGCTATTATACAAAATTCCGAAAATGCCGTTTACCAAAACGGTACGTAATTCGTTTCTGGCGTTGTGATCGCAAGATAACCTAACCCAAACCGAGTAGGGATCGGTTAGGTAACCGATCCTGACGAACCTAAAGTTTTTAGATGCACACTAATTATTTTGATGTGCATTTAAGTATTTCCCTTTAGAAGTAGCAATTTGATATTTTTGATTCTCAGTCAGTATTTTGATGTGCAATCAGTATTTTTGATGTGCAGTTAATTACTTCCCTAAAGGAATTTTAACTTAAAAGTCGCTTTATGAAACTGGCGGTAAATCTTTTGCTAATAGGCTATTTGACTAATTTCGCATATTTAAGTGAACCGATTGCAATGAAACAAAGCTTATTTAATACACGAAAGTAAGTTAAATACGTGATTGAAAACGTTTTAATCGGTTCATTACTTTGCTAGTTAGTGGTGAACAGGCCGCTCGATAATTTACATTTTGTGTAGTTTCTGTTTGACTGAACCGATTGCAATGTTAAGCCATGATCACATCTAGCTGAATCAGCATACATTGCTGGGAGGCTTGGTTATGTTAATTTGAATATCCTTACTTCAACGAGCAATGTAAGCCGAATTCGTTTCTGAACTAGGGAAGGTGTGATCGTGGCTTCACAAAGCTAAGATGTTAAAAGAAGCTTTCAGCAACTGGTGATTTAAGTAACATACAACTTTTGTATGTTACTTAATTCACCAGTTGCTAACATGTTACTGTTTTTTTTTTATGAATAATTTTTTGTGTGATTTTTAAATTTAGTTACACTGAGTTGCACCATCTTTGTTGACAATATTTTATTTAAAAAAACGCCAGGTTAAAAGTACCCTAAACCGACGAGCGGAAAAGATTGATGAGTAGAGGGAGTGAGGGAAGAATGTCAAGATCCTAGCGGGTGGAGGATTGTGTTCTCTGCGTTGGTCTCTGTCTATCCCAACGGGAAAGATATTATATATGTATTCTCCCGAATGTGGCGAGAGCGAGAAAACCGTAACAAACCTGAAGTATACAAATCTGCCCATGAAACTGAATACCCTTCCTAAATAATCTGAACTCCCATAAAAATATGCTAACAGATGCAAGTGCTGCAACTGTGACCTGAGAAGATCTGTTGTAGTCAACCGCTTATACTACATATCCTCGGCCACACCAACAGCCTCAAAGAAGCTGACAACCTGCCTAGAATTGAGAGCTCGGGCATCCGCTAGGGTGTAGTATATGTCCTAAAGTTTCCCGATTTTTTCAAGCTTAAATCAGTTTCTTTTTTACTATTCTATTTCCATTAAAGACAGCCCGGGCCCCTCGCTCTCAGTGGGGGCAGTGTCAACATTGTTATCATTAGGTTCTGGTTTTTCTTGAGTTTTCTTTTTACTGCTTCTTTTTCTATTGTTTGTTCTCGCATTTTCTAATTTTAGCAAAGCTTTAGCTACAGCTTTTTCAAAGTTTTCAGATTTTGGTTTCTTGCTGTATTTATAAGCTGGGCCTATCAAATTTTCCACAGGTGTATTTCCAATGAGGTGCGCTAATGGGTTAACATTCACCAATTTTGTCCCTCCAGGTAATCTTATGTTTTCATCATCCTCGTCTTTCACCTGTGTTTTTATTACATTTTCAGGCTTTTCTAAAACGTCTTCCATTTTGACTATTTTGTAGTATGGTGCTTCAGGCAGTAGATGTGCTATTTTTATATCTTTGTTGGTGTAATTCTTAGGAAGTTTTGGTAAAACTATCTTATGTGGTACAACTGGTTTTTTCTCTTGTGGCTCATGAGTTTCCAGCATTACTTCTTCTGCTACCTCGGGTATATCATTCTTAGTGTGGGTTTCTTCTTCGTAATCATAATGATCATCTTGTCCAAATTCTTCATCAATGTACACATTTTGAACCATCTTTACCCTTAATTTTGGTTTGTCAATTAAAGGTATCGGTTTGAAGCGCACGGGCATAGCTAGTTTTACTGTAGTTGGAAGAGGTTTAGGGATAAATTTCGTCATCTTTATAGATGATGGTTTACTAAATCTACTGCTGACAGTTTTAACTGTGACACTTGATTGAATTTGTGCTTTTTCTTTTTTTGCTGTTTCTTCTGGGCTGAATGACTCAATAAAGGTTTTTAGTTTATCACCTACTTCACTTATTTTAGCTGGTTCTGTTGTACAATTAGTTTTTACTTTTTTAATTGTTCTTCTAAATCTGTCTGTTAAAGATAGTTCTGGAGCAGTGCCATTTTTACCCATCTTCCTTCTCTCGAGCAAGTTTTTAAGTGTCTCTGTAAGCCTAGATGTGGTGTGTGTTTCAGCGATGTGCTTATTCAAGGCAGTTTTAGAAGAAAATTGTTTTGAACATTTAATGCAGTTTTTTATTTCATCTTTGAAATGAAAGCTCATGTGATGGTTGTAGTTCTGGAAAGTGTAGCAGTACTTCTTGCAAATGTTGCATGTGAATTGTTTTTTTAGCTTGGACTTGGTATCTTTCTGTTTCATATTCCATCTAGACGCACTTCTTTTTTTATCAGATTTTCTTTTAATTTTTATAAGTGGTTCATCTTCTGAATCAGACTCTGCAGTGTCAACTGCTCGTTTTCTCCTTTTGATTTTCTTTTGTTTGATTTTAGGTTTTTCTTCAACCTCGGTTTGATTCCCTTCAGAAAAAACCTCAGTTTTGAATGACTGCCTGAGTTCTTTAGATTTCACCTCTTCCTTGAATCTGATTTTAGGAGGTTTTCTTCCAACCTTTTTATTCTCTTCTGTATCAGTTGGAACGTCAGTAGGACAATCAGTGGGTGCATCTGTTTGGCAATCAGTTGGGGCCTCTGTTTCAGCCATAATGACAGTTTGTTCAACTTCAGTCTCGTTTTCATCTCTAACTTCATCGACAAATAGACTTTTTGGTTGGAAAGGATTCTCAGATTTCTTGTCAGTAAAGTACACATGATAAGAGTCAGTAAACTCAACAAAACCTACACTGTTGTGAGTCAATTTTATATGAATAGTAAACTTCTTGCGTACTCTAAAGTTCAAGTTGCAAATCTTGCATGAAAATGGCTGCAAGTCTATGTGTTTGGAAAAGAAATGGGCAAACAATTTCTGTGGATGTTTGAAATACATATCCGTGCAATAAACACATGAGTATTTGTAGAGATGGAACTCTGGTTTATGTTTTTTATCAATGTGTTTCTTTAAAGCAACATTGCCAACAAATTCTTTGTGGCAAAACTTGCATATGGTCATAGTAATGGCCATCGGATGAGCGGTGGATTGGTGCTGTGTCATTTCATCCATTGTGTCTAGAATTATGTTACACAGATTGCATTTGATTGGGTTGCAATTCTTAACATGATCTTGGTAGGTATGCACATTGATACTTTTCTCACATTTCTGACATGTTTTCTTACGGTCTTCCTTGCTGACAACATTGTGGCATTCTCTATGTGCTTCCAGGTGTTTATACAGACCTTTCCTATCCTTGTATACATTACAACAACTGTCACAAACTTTTGACCGACAATTTTTCTCTTTGAGATGATTTATGTATTCATCGGGAACTTGAGATGTGAATGAACATGCAGAGCATATATATGCTGCATCTTGTCCCAATGACTGAATGAAATTCAAAGCCTTTATATTCAAATAGGACGAAAGTATCGAAATACATTTGTTGATGAGCACCCCATCTTGTTCATTATCATGTTTAGTCAGCTCATGTTGCTGCAAGCTAAATACATTAGCAAACTGATTTCTGCATTGAGAGCACTTATACAAAGACCTTCGTTCTGGAATGACATGCTTTCTCTGATGCGCCCTGCATGAATCGAAGTCTGTAAATATTTTTGTGCAGTATTTGCACGCCTTGAAAGATAACACATGGACATTCCTGATGTGTAAAGCGTAGTCATCGGCACTCGGAAATTTGGAAGTGCAAAACTGGCACTTCACGCTGTTTTCAGTCAAGTGGACTTGGTTGAAGTGGACTGTCAGATCCTCAGGGTCCAGAAATTCAGCAAAACACAGCGAACAGGTAGTTTCAGGGTCTGGAGGTGTTTCGTCTTCTTCAGCCATTTTCTTAGCTAACCTAGCACTAAAAGGGACTTTTAGCGCTTAGTACGATCTTCACTTGGAATCAAAGAATTTATGCAATTCCTTACATAATTTTCAACATTTCACATCACAACACTTAAAAAACATTAAGCTGCATAAATAAAACCTCCAAGCTTATAACCTAACACAAGCTTCTTGACAGCGACGTCAGCGACAGCACAGTTGCGTTCCGAATCAACGATAGTATCGCTGTTATCGCTCACAGTGCTGCGCTGTTATCGTTCACAGCGCTGCGCTGTCAAAAGAACGCCAAAAGTGATTCGAGACCAAAGATTTCAGACCTCCTAGCTTCGCTCGGAATAAATACCTAGCTAATTTATTTTAAAAGGGGATGACATCTGCCAAAATCTCCTAATCCCATCATCGATGATCACTAAGAAATATTCTAATAAATAAAAAATAAATAATAAATATTCTATTCTATTCTAAATAACCTGTCAAATCCATGGAACGACGCCTTGACTACATTGTGACGAATCATCTCTTTAATCCTCCTTCTAATTACCATTATTTTTGTTTGTTCGGGACGCTTTTGATGGCGCTGTGCTCGCCGTAGGTATATATATGTGTTCTGTGGCGCTGTGTGAGCGATAAAACCGATATAATCGTTGATTCGGAACGCAGCTTAGGTTTGGTCACAGAATTCATAATAGTACTGTTTGGTTCTAGTCACAGAACACATAATATACTCACCTACGGGTTCTAGTGCCACAAAAAAAAACCTTTGACGTAGTCTGTCTCGGGCTTTTTGGCGGGAACTCGACGTAGGCGTTTGCCTGCTTAAGTGAAATTTTGTTTTTTTGTGTATTTAGTGACTTAGTGGACAATAAAGATAGTGTGTTATAAAAGAAAGACAGATTAAAGACATCAGAAATGGCTGTATGGGCTTTGTGCTCTTTGCCTTTCCGAAAGGAAGAATGAAACTAAAAAAAAAGTAGTCTGTCTCGACCACACATATGGACGTCATATGAAGCTATCCTGCTGTCAGAGAAATTTACAATTTGATTGTTTTTTTTTTATATTGTGTTTAAGGCGCTCAGCAGATGAAGGGGCGGACATACGCGGGCAGTCACGGACTTTTTGTCGTTGATGCCCGCCGCCATGTTGGCTCTTGCTTACAGGGTTGCCAGATCACAGCCAATTCAATTTTCCTAATATTTAGATTGCCTAAATCGCCTACATTATTTTTTCAGTTAAAAAGCCTAATTCGAACAATATTTTGAGTAAAGTAGCCAAAATTGATTGCCGAATAGCCTAAAACGCCTTAATTATTTTTACAGTCAAATAGCCTAATTCGCACAATATTTTGAGCAAAGTAGCCAAAATGTAGCCGCAATTTATTTATTTATTTATTGTTCGGTAAGCCAACAGCTATTAAAAAAAACAATAGAAACAATAATAACATCAGAGTGCCAATTACAGGCTTACACTACTAACAATTGAGTAAAAAAATCACAAAAGCAAACAAAGCTGCACAGAGTTGTTTGTGCGCATACTGACACAGTTGAAAAAGTAAAATATACAATACTATAACTAGCACAAGAAAATAGAATTACAACATTTTGGTATGACTAAATTAAGAGCTAGTGATGCATGATGCGAACAACTAAAATATCCAATAATATAATTCTTAAATGAATATAGTTAAGTTTTAAATATTACGACGATGCAAAACACAACAATCAGCAGATAGGTATACTATGAACGCTGCGTTATCTCGAAGAACTTATTGCTCAACTGACGTCTTGCTGACACGGTGCTAGTGTTGAAAAGATCAAAGTCAAATTCCCTGCACAGTTTATTGAAATTTCTACTCGCACGCACAAGAAATGAATTTTGACGGTAATTGGTCGTGGCAAAGGATGTATGAATAAGGCCGCGAAATCTTAATGGCCTCTTGGGAGCGTTAATACCAATACGAGCTAGGAGATTAGGACAATCAATAGATCCAGACGCAAGTTTAAAAAGGAAAACGAGATCAGCTATTTCACGACGATTTACCAACGGAAGAAGGTGGTGTTTCTTACACATGCCAATGTATTGTTTAGAATCATAGCGATCTTTAATTTTAAAGGATAAAAATTTCAAGAACTTTTTCTGAATCCTTTCAATCCGGGTTTTGTAGGTTTCATAGCAAGAGTTCCACAACTGTGACGCATGTTCCAGGTTACTTCTAACGAAAGCACAATATAAAATTTTAAGGGTTTTAGCACGAACCAAATCTTTTGAACTACGCATAATGAAACCTAGGGATCTAGACGCTTTGACGACAATTTGATTAATATGCATATCGAATAATAGTTTTGGATCATAAGTGACACCTAAATCGCGTACTGAGCTTTCTCTTAGTAGCGCTTGACCTTTCAACTTATAACTATAGGATACAAGCTTACGCTTACGACTAAAAGTCATAACACTACATTTTGAGGCATTGAGATCTAGGTTATTGGAAGCACAGTACTCTTCAAGTCTATTGAGATCACTCTGCAGCAGTTCAGCATCACTTACGGTAGAAATAACTGAATAGATTTTCATGTCATCAGCGAAACACAGTAAACGAGAAGAACGAAAACACTTGTAGATAAAGATAAAATCTTTAATAAAGATAAAATCTTTAATTCTAAATTTGACGATAGATATGTAGATTTTAGGCAGGATCGTAATTTAAATATGATACGTAATAAGTCTGGCGGAGGTGGTGTCTTGATCGCTGTGCTGAAAAAATATCAATGCAACAGAATTTCACTGCCTGTTTGTAACTGTGAAGATTTATGGGTGAATATTATATTAGGCAACAAAAATGAATTACGTAATTACCGTACCGTACCTACGTACCTTTTATAGACCTTTATGGATAGAGCCAATACTGTACTAATGGAAGGTGCTAACGCAATCATATTCGGAGATTTTAATCTGGCCTCACTAGATTGGTGTAGCAATGGATTGAAAGATTATACAATTCCAGTTTCATATAATGGTAAAGTTCGTTCATGTGTTATTGATTTCATGGCAGAAAATAATCTCTCCCAAATAAATGGTATACGCAATGACTTTGGAAAATTGCTTGATTTAGTTTTTAGTAATATTCAAACTGAATTTATCAAATCTAAAAGCTCAAACCCTATACATCACCCTCCAACTGAAACTACTTTAAACTTGAAACAAGATGACCAGAATATACTGCCTTTATTATCTTTTAAACCTGATTACTTCAAAGCGGACTATAATCTAATTAATGATGCACTTACTAAAGTTGCATGGAATGAAGTCTTTGCAAATTGTAATGATATTGATGAAATGTTGTCCTTGTTTTATATGGAGTTACATAAGGTCATTGAGAATTTTATTCCTAAAATGAAACCTAAACCAAAGCATTTTCCACATTGGTATTCGCGCACACTCATAAAGAAGCTTAATGAAAGAAACAAGTTTCGTACACGCTTTAAAAAATACAATAATCTTCTAGACTATGTCTATTTTGAGTTTCTTCGTGATGAATGTGAAGACTGGATCAAGTCATGTTACAGTAACTACATAGCACTGGTTGAAGATAGTGTCAAAGTAAATCCTAAATTCTTCTGGGCATATAACAAAAAAATTAGAGGAGATAAACCTGATTATCCCTCAGCAATGTTTCTGAATGGAGAGTTATACACAAACGGTGAAGATATATGTAACAAATTACACTAAACATTTTTCTAGTTTATATGACACTGGATCGACTGCGGTCGCTATGCATCAAAGTTTACATGCGAC
The DNA here is from genome assembly GCA_947532105.1 of Athrips mouffetella. Taxonomy (NCBI): domain Eukaryota; kingdom Metazoa; phylum Arthropoda; class Insecta; order Lepidoptera; family Gelechiidae; genus Athrips; species Athrips mouffetella. Next base: position 12,973,923 of record OX383979.1, read on the forward strand.
AATAAGTATGCCTCAAGGAGACTCAGTGCGGTGTACAAGCACACTAAGATTCACTGAAGCTGATGTGAAAAATAAACTACTCAGACTAGATACCAATAAGGGATCTGGTATTGACAATATTCCGCCAGTTTTCCTCAAAAGGTGTGCCTCTAGCATTGCTAAACCTTTATCCATGATTTTTAACAAGTCTTTGGAAGAAGGAGTTTTTCCATCAAAATGGAAGGAGTCGCGGGTGGTGCCGGTATTCAAAGACGGTGACAGGAGCAACATTTCAAAATATAGACCAATATGTATATTATCCAGTAAGCTACCGTTATTCATAATCTAAGATATTATCAGCCTTTGCTAAGGTTTTTGAAAGTTTAATCTGTCCTATTATAAACTGGCATATGAAATCGATTTTCTCATGGAATCAGCACGGCTTTCTGCCGGAAAGATCAACTATGTCAAATTTAGCTTTATATGCTAACGATATTATCGAGAAAGTTGACGGAAATAGCCAAGTTGATGTAATATACACAGATTTTTCAAAGGCGTTTGATATGGTAGACCACGCAATACTGATCGAGAAATTAAGAAAATACGGATTTGATGGAAGTCTCTTAAACTGGTTTAGGTCATACTTATGCAATAGAAAGTTAAAAGTAGCTTTAGGGGGTTATGAATCGCGTGATTTCACAGCTTGTACCGGTGCACCTGAGGGCTCTCACCTTGGTCCCACTTTTTTAATATATTTATTAATGATATCGATCAATCTTTTGTTCACAGTAATTTCCAATTATATGCTGATGACCTAAAATGATATAAAGAAATTACCAAAATTGAAGATGCGTTGCTTTTACAAGACGATCTGTCCAGGCTTACCGAATGGTGTCAATCCAACAGAATGTTACTTAATTATAAAAAATGTTATCAGTTATCATTCACTAGGAAAATAAACACCATAAATTACAATTATCACATCAACGGAAGTGAACTAAACAAAGTGACTGAGATGAGGGACCTGGGTGTAATTGTTGATAACAAGTTAAGCTTCATTCCACATATTGATGATATAATAAAACGAGCATTTAAAATTTCTGGTTTAATTAGGCGTACAACTAAATGTTTAAAAAAAAAAAGACAGCAGAATTATCCTTTTTAACTCCCTATCTCGTAGCAGGCTTGAGTACTGTTCTGTTGCATGGAATCCACAATATCAGGTGCATTCTAATAGATTGGATGGAACGCGTCCAAAGTAAATTCTTTAGACACATATGTTTCATGGAAGGGCTTCTAAATAACTATAGATCTTATGCTAAGCATCTCTCAAAATACAAGGCATTAACTTTGGCTAACCGTAGGTTAATGCTTGATCTGTGTTTTTTACACAGAATTATCAATAATTCAGTAGATTCTCCATCACTATTAAGTAAGATAAAGCACACTGTTCCTAGACCTAATGCAAGGCCTACAAACTATATTCCCTTTAGAGCTCTTGGATATAGAACAAATCTTGGTGCTTCAGCTCCTATTAACAGAATGATAAAAGCTTATAATTCTATGTACAAGGATTGCGCTTTGGATATATTCAACGATACCTTACCTATGTAAAAAAATAAAATTAAAAGATATTTGTATGAGAAACAATAATGTGATATGCTTTTAGGTAATCTGATCTGTTTAAGATAAAATTATTCTTTTCGTAAATGATATTTGAATTGAATGCTAATGTAAAATGAAAATTGAATTGACATTCATGATATTTTAGTTCTTTTAGTGATATTATAATTAGTTATGTAAGTTTTAACGGTAAATTGACATGCATGATTTTTTAGTTCTTATAATGATATAATAATAATTATGTAATTTTTAACTTCTAGCATGATGTGGTAGCCTTTAAGTGTGAAATCTTTACACTAATATGAATTATGTTGGCTACCCATACAAATAAATAAATAAAATAAAAACCTCTAAAACAAAACATTAAAATGAAAAATTCAAGCTTCTTCAAAGGGGCATTGTAATTAGTCCATGTGCTACGCCTAAAATTGCCGCATACATTAACATATCTACATCGACGATTTTCGGTACACAGATACTTTAATGAAATGAAATGAAATGAAATGAAATGAAATGAAATGAAATGAAATGAAATGAAATGAAATGAAATGAAATGAAATGAAATGAAATGAAATGAAATGAAATGAAATGAAATGAAATGAAATGAAATGAAATGAAATGAAATGAAATGAAATGAAATGAAAAGAAATGAAATGAAATGAAATGAAATGAAATGAAATGAAATGAAATGAAATGAAATGAAATGAAATGAAATGAAATGAAATGAAATGAAATGAAATGAAATGAAATGAAATGAAATGAAATGAAATGAAATGAAATGAAATGAAATGAAATGAAATGAAATGAAATGAAATGAAATGAAATGAAATGAAATGAAATGAAATGAAATGAAATGAAATGAAATGAAATGAAATGAAATGAAATGAAATGAAATGAAATGAAATGAAATGAAATGAAATGAAATGAAATGAAATGAAATGAAATGAAATGAAATGAAATGAAATGAAATGAAATGAAATGAAATGAAATGAAATGAAATGAAATGAAATGAAATGAAATGAAATGAAATGAAATGAAATGAAATGAAATGAAATGAAATGAAATGAAATGAAATGAAATGAAATGAAATGAAATGAAATGAAATGAAATGAAATGAAATGAAATGAAATGAAATGAAATGAAATGAAATGAAATGAAATGAAATGAAATGAAATGAAATGAAATGAAATGAAATGAAATGAAATGAAATGAAATGAAATGAAATGAAATGAAATGAAATGAAATGAAATGAAATGAAATGAAATGAAATGAAATGAAATGAAATGAAATGAAATGAAATGAAATGAAATGAAATGAAATGAAATGAAATGAAATGAAATGAAATGAAATGAAATGAAATGAAATGAAATGAAATGAAATGAAATGAAATGAAATGAAATGAAATGAAATGAAATGAAATGAAATGAAATGAAATGAAATGAAATGAAATGAAATGAAATGAAATGAAATGAAATGAAATGAAATGAAATGAAATGAAATGAAATGAAATGAAATGAAATGAAATGAAATGAAATGAAATGAAATGAAATGAAATGAAATGAAATGAAATGAAATGAAATGAAATGAAATGAAATGAAATGAAATGAAATGAAATGAAATGAAATGAAATGAAATGAAATGAAATGAAATGAAATGAAATGAAATGAAATGAAATGAAATGAAATGAAATGAAATGAAATGAAATGAAATGAAATGAAATGAAATGAAATGAAATGAAATGAAATGAAATGAAATGAAATGAAATGAAATGAAATGAAATGAAATGAAATGAAATGAAATGAAATGAAATGAAATGAAATGAAATGAAATGAAATGAAATGAAATGAAATGAAATGAAATGAAATGAAATGAAATGAAATGAAATGAAATGAAATGAAATGAAATGAAATGAAATGAAATGAAATGAAATCATTTCATTTCATTTTTCATTTCATTTCATTTCACAGATACTTTAAACCAAAAAATTTAATTTCAAGTGGTACCCAAGTAATGACGTCAACCTGTCGTGTGGGGTATCAAATGAAAGAACATTATGAGACGATTCTATAAATATACTACACTCTTACTTTTTACCTACATGTTTTTCAAAAATCCAAAAACCATTTTCGAAACATGCCAACTTTGGGCTCCCCCAGGTGAGATGTGGCTCGGTGATTTTTCCCAAAACACATGCCAAACGTCTTGATATATCCTCACATCAAACGTAAAGTAAAGCAATTCTCCCTAATATAGTGGCCATATTGTAAAAATACCATTTTTCAATTTCCTGCGTATTTGTACGATCGCAATGTTCTACTTCAGGTGAACGCGCTTTTAGGCGGATCGTGCGGGCCGCGCGCAGTTTAGCCATCGCCAATGCTGTCACCCTCGCGCACCTGTCCGCATCGCGCGGATCCGCGCGGCCCGCATAAGATGGTGTGACCATACGTGGGAGATTTCTACCAATTTGGCTATTGAATTTTTATTTTGACCGATTATGTTGTTAAAATACCTTGGTTTATTCGTCCAAGCCAAATATAACTACAAAATATAGCAGGTTTTAGAATAGTTACACAGACAGAAACCCTAAACTACACATAACAATGTTTACGTTGTTTTTATTGAAAATACAATAAAACAATTTTATCGCATTCATCTTCCGCATCTGGCAGCACTGAAACAGCGCGCAGAGTGGCGTGCGGCCGCGCGGCGATCCGCGCGGGCCGCGCGCATTATGCGATCGCATCGCCTGGGGGAGTTCAACAAATTCCGGTATTACGAGAGTGCGATGCGACTAGGTGCGCGTTGTTCCATAGATTTTCATACAAGGTATTTCAACAACATAATCGGTCAAAATAAATATTCAATAGCCAAAGTGGTATAAATCTCCCACGAATGGTCACACCATCCCATGCGATGCGCGCCCCGAGTGCGCGCCCTGCGAGCGGGCCGCGCGGTGCGGTCAGGTGCGCGAGGGTAGCAACATCGGCGATGGCTACATTGCGCGCGGCCCGCATGATACGCCTAAAAGCGCGTTCACCTTAAGCAAGCATTGTGGATCTACCTGGTATGCTTTTTGTTGTGCCAGGTATAATTGGATTTGTTTTTCATTGAATGTTTATTCTATTACAAAAAGTAACGTAAAGTAATGTTTATTGTCGTGTACCATGGAACTACTTGATAGAGCCAAAAGTAAAATAAAATGTTACAAAAGTAACGTTCTGGCAACGCTGTCCAATAATCGGACGTTCAAGAAGGAATGTCACAGTAATATTAATTTTCTAATAATGCTGATTGGTTCTTTGACTCGCGTCTGTGGCGTCACAGCAAATGCTCGTCTGTGCGCCCCTTTGTTTTGACAGCTGTCATGGTGACAGCGCGCGATTGGCATTATCTATATTACCGGTGTGTGTAGAGTCAGAAGCTAGGACACAAAAATCTGTACCTAGAATAGCTAGATTTAAGAACAATCTAGCCTTTGTGCTCTTAAATATAGTTGTAATCGTTGAGAATAGAGTAACACGATATTACCAGACCGAACTGTCTTTTATTCACTTCGGTGACTTGGAGACGACGCTGCTCTAGCACCAGCTTCGTTCCGTCTCCAAACGCCCAAAAAACCGACAATCAAGGGATCGATGAGCATTGTTGTGATTGTTGATGAGGGCAACATCTTGTTTCCTAAATAAAGATATTTTCATTTCATTTTCATTTCATTACGAGGAGCAATACGTGCGGCATGCGGCCACACTACGTCTCTGCCTCCTTCCCTCGCTACTTCCCACGCCACTCGACGAGTGTCTGGCCGGGCTATAAAATAGATTCGCCAAAAAAAACTGGTCACACTGGAACGTGGGTCCGTGTGTCCTGTCTGTCATGTCTGATGTCATCACTGGGCTGTCACCGAGTGCCCGTACAATATTTATAGGCGGTACATGCTGCCATGCACAAAATCAAGTTTTTCAGGTAAATAATTCCGAATTACAAATTAATTTCGTCATAATTAGTATATAAACTCTTATCTCGTATCAAGAGCTCAATGTTGCAAATCATTATAACCTAACTTTTACTTGTTATTTTTGTTTTCCATAAAGCCTTGTTTTGAATGTTTTTGTGCTAAAAACGACACAAACAATGCATTCGTTTGTTGTGCTGTGCTAATTCAATGTTGTTTGTTGAATTTGTTTTCTTGAACACGAAATTTCAACACGAACAATGCGTGTAGGGTTAGGTGTTTTTTTGGACACATATGCAGCACCGTTATTTGTAATAGTTATTTTTACCGTTATCGTTTTATTTTAACAACAAGTGCTCATCTCTGTTTGGTTAAATACTTACTCTGGATACTATCTTTACAACAAAAAACAGTGTTGTTTTTTAATCTCATAGCTGGAGAGGCTTACCTTGCCTGATCTGAATAACTTTCCATAACTTTTTATGGAACTACCAAATGTTTTACTCATTTTAATGGCCGGCAGGCCCTAAATAATAAATAAATATAAACATGGAACTAACAAAGTTTTACACGAGATTCCAAACTTAAACTGACTCAAAAAGCTTGTCGCATAATAATTGTTTAGCCAAAAGTGTACATACAGATGAGCGCGCTCCCCTACCACGCTCTTTCCTGAAATTTTTTAAATTTAGGAACTGTTTAAACATCCCACAAAATAAGGCCACTGTTGAATCTGTTTGTGAATAATAGAACTACATAATAAGAATTTACAATCATTTACCCTCATAACTTAAAATGCGTACTATGCTTATTTCATCCACCTACTTTATAGCCTGCATGGCGTATTGGTTGTGGCATTAGCGTGACAAACATTGAGCTCACGGTATGTTCGGTTCTTTTTTTCCCACTATGGCGCCACATTATTTGTGAAGCGATGTAGTTTAGCTGACGTCATTAAGAGATTTTAACAATGAATAAACGATTTTGACTTTTGACTTTATGAGTCTGAGTTATGCTTTTTTTTATTTTATTAATTGACAATTTAATTTTAAACCCAATAATATGATGTTAAAACAAACAAAAAATAAGTACCATAAATAAAGTTCATTAAAAATTAGACACAAAACAATCATCATTTTTTAGCTCAAAAAACCAACATGTAAATATTACAATCTACATCTTTCAACATTTTTCAACTTCAACTTTCAATAAGATGGCAATTAATATGTTCATTCTAGATTTCAATGTATGGGCGAAACGGCAAAATTATTAATTATATTTTAATGCTGCTGTATTATACCTATAAGTGAGTACATTATAATACACAACTCTCCCTCCCCCCCCCGCCTTCGGCTTCACCCTCTCCCCCCTTGAAAAAGGTCCCATTTTACAGAATGTCTCAATTTACAGGAAAACGATTCAAGCTAGGACAAAATAGTCAAAGACCAAATTGTTTATTAGTAAATTACCTACAAATAAGTACTACAAATAATTTTGATACGAGTTATAGTTTCCAAGCTACAGTGTGTCAAAATTAACGAAAATCGATAATCAGCAAATAATCACAATTTAAATACTCGCGCCGCGCCGGCGTTAATTAAGTACGTTCGTTCGGCATTACGAGCAAGTAAAAGAAGCAGGAGAAAGATGTATTCTTGCCTTGTATGGAGCTAAGCAAAGCGAAAAAAATCTGAATGAATTACGATATGTCCACTTCAACAAATACGTTGGACTGAAAAACTACACGGTAATATTATCAAAATTACCACCTTCTTCAGCCGTAGCTTGTCAGCATTCAATGCGTACTTTCCATCAAGTACAATAATGGCGAGGAAATGCATTAAATCCAGAAAGCTGGGTACGGAAAAGGAATAATAACTTTTTAGCACCCATATATAGGGTGACTTTAATTAGTTCTTGATAGAAAAAGGTATGAATGTACTCATGAAACTCAACAACTTTCCCCAAGGAACATAGGTCGAAATACGAAAATCAAGTTTTGACCTCCCATAGAAACTGAATCAGCTAATAGCGCATTTTGTATGGGAGGTCAAATTTGGTTTTTCGTATTTCGACCTATGTTCCATGGGAAAAATTGTTCAGTATCATGAAGACATGCATATTTTTTGCTATCAAGAACTAATTAAAAGTCACCCTGTATACTCGTACTACAAAATCACCAGCTCAACAGTCAATACTAAAAATAGTATCATGCGGCTGTAAAAAAGGTTGTGGAAAAAGATGTGGATGTTTCAAAGCTGGATTGCGTTGCTCCACCATGTGCATACATTGTCAGGACCTTAGTTGCTTCAACAAAATTCTAGAAGATAGTGTTGATGATTTGTTTTAGATGTAAAAATTAATAATAAATACTATTATGTACTGTTTTCTGCATATAATATGTTTAATTTTTCGCTGATCTAAACTGAGGGTTTACAAAACCTATATTAGACCCCGGCTGACATATGCGTCACCACTTGGTACGCACTATGTTCAGCCTACCAAAGGCAGAAGCTTGAGGCCGTTCAGAATGTGTTGTTGCAGGTGATCAACGGTGCCGGTAGATACGTCCACAACGATATTATCAAAATGGACCTAAAGATGCAGACGGTGGGAGAATTCGTGCGTACATTGGCGCGCCTGCTCTTTAATCGCGTGGACAATGGGCCGTTCCCCCACCTTCAGGGCATTGCCCTTCTGCATGCACGGCCTCCGGATGAGCACCGATCTCTGCCGAGAAACCTTCTCTCCCCCCCCTTCGACCTCCAACTCATCCCAGTCCTCAATCGGAGGTAACAACAACAGCCGCGTAACATCCGCGGACAATACACACCTGCGCGTATTACCTGCGCCAAGACCAATCCTGCGCGTTGTGACAGGTACGGGACGTGCGAGAGACGCACCCCCTACTACCCCGGCTGCGCAGGTCAGGCACCTCTGATTTGGCCAGTATTTGACGACCAGCCTGCTGGTAGTCAGAGCTCCGATTCAGAGGAGCCGTAACCAGGGCACGTAAGCCCATATAAAATTTGACCGTTGGGTTATTTAGCCCAACGAGAAGCAGCTCGGGTTCGAGGTTCGCCTCATTTCCCGTACCTGCACTGCAACAAAAGAGCAGTGCTAAAGACCTGGTTCATTCTAACCGGTATGGCACCGGCAACGTCGCAAATCCTTCACGTAATTAACGCCGGCGCGGCGCGAGTATTTAAATTGTGATTATTTGCTGATTATCGATTTTCGTTAATTTTGACACACTAGTTTGGAAACTGTAACTCGTATCAAAATGATTTCTAATACTTATTTGTAGGTAATTTACTAATAAACAATTTAGTCTTTGACCATTTTGTCCTAGCTTGAATCGTTTTCCTGAAAATTGAGACAATCCGTAAAACGGGACCCTTTTCAAGGGGGAAGAGGGTGAAGCCGAAGGCGGGGGGGAGGGAGAGTTGTATATTATAATGTACTCACTTATAGGTATAACACAGCAACATTAAAATCTAATTAGTAATTTTGCCGCCAAAAAATCTAGAATGAATATATTAAATTGGCTGTTTCAAGATACAGCCATAAAATGATTCTATTTATTTACAAATATAAAAAACAACAAATTACTAAAAAAAGAAAACAATTTAAAAATATGAAAACTTGCAAGATCTTGGATTCCTCCTGGGTTGATTGACATGTTTACTCCACAAAATTTTCATTCATCTTCATCCAAATTGAATTTTATTTCTTTAGTAAAGTGAATTTGTTCTCCCAATAAAAATTTAAAAGTCTGGCTTAACGATGTGCTAAGGACAGTTTATTTCTTTTTGACCAGTTGCAAGAAGATGATTTCGAAACATCACAAGGGATATATTATAGGTTATATTATGTCCTCGGGGTAATGTTTGCCAATATCGCAAAAACACACACATCACACTCATACTCACTCACTCACTCACTCACACACATGTCATCTCATAGTCTTTTTTGGTATTATTATTATCTTTCTCTTTTTCTGTATTTTTATGCAATATAAATTATGTAATACTACAATATCTGGAGCATCTAGGCTATTAAATTGTAAACTGTCTTTTTCGTAAAAGTTTGTTTTAGGCTGCCCACGATACAGGCTTGACCTAGTAGGAGTCAATGTTTTGCCTTATGGAAAGTTACCAATCTCATTGTTTTATTTTTAGATGCTATGAATTGTAACTTTATTTGATTAATAAACTATTTGTAACTATTTGTATTTGTATCATGATGATGGTGTTCCTTTGCTGTTGCTTCATTAACATCGCCCGTTTTTTATATTTAGACTTATGTTCCTTTGGAAAGTTGTTCAGTTTCATGGACAGATTGACATCCTTCAGGGTTGGTCCTTTTTGTTACACCCTGTATAGCTATTTTCAATTATTTCGTTTCAAGGTTATCAATCTACGCATTAAATATTGTTTTTATTCTGTTTGATATCTAAAATTGAAGGTACCAAAATTGTTTGACTCAAATGTCGTCCATTTTCATTACATTATATTTTACAGATGATATTTCCGAAAATTTTATTAAAGCTGCTGTAAATGTCTTCCCATTCAACTTGAAAAAAATTGTGGAAAATTTTAGGTATAATAAATTTTCAGTATTAACACAATTTATCTTAGGAATTACAAATCCAAATAAAAAATATATATTTATATAAAATTGGGATTTGTGATTCCTAAAAAATAATTGTGGTAGTACTGAAAATTGAGTTTACCTAAAATTTTGTACACAAAACGCCAATTCCATAGATAAGGATAGGTCAAGGAGGTTTCAGTAGCAGCTCTTTCTGCTAAGGAGGGAGCCATAAGCGTAGCACTTTCTTGCGAGGGACCTCGATACTAAAATGTATGGATTTTTGTCAAATCCTAAAAACGTAAAATTTTTGTCTTTCTCTCTGAGAAATATGTGTTATGGGACTAATAAATGCTACTACCACATTTTTTCTGGTGAAAACACTTACCATTCAGGAAAAAACGCTTCCGTCCTTAGTATTAATGATCAATTCATCTGTAAAAAACTATATATTTTCACTTTCACAAACAAAGTTTATACTAATACATTAGATTTTCAATGATATCTTGATTTTTGTAAAACTTAACTGAGTTTTTTGACCGACTAGAATGGGCGACAGTGAGACGCTTTACACTTCACTAGCTTATACAGAATATGTATATGGTGGACTCTATAGTTTTTTACTCTGAGGGATAGGTCCTAGGTTACTAGGGTAATCATAGTGACACTAGCCTTCAGGAACATTTAGTTGAATTTCCATTATATTAAATTCTCTGAAAGTTTGATTCCCATTAAGTTTAATCTCAATATGTTTAATCTAAATACTATACTATTAAACGAGCAATATTTGTTTATATATAAATATATATTTTATAATCGGTTTCTCGAAAACGGCTCTAACGATTTCGATGAAATTTACCATATGGGGGTTTTCGGGAACGAAAAATTTATCTAGCTAGGTTTCATGTCTGGGAAAATTAGTTTTCCCGTGTTTTTAAGCATTTGCGTTTCAGACGAAAACGTACAGCGCCATCTGTTGGCGGGTAGCATAGCTTGCTCACCCGATGATATTTTAATGTTGAGGCGGCTATTATAGAGAGAAGCTCGGTCGCCCAGGTACTATATGTTGAATTGGCACAAGGTTCCCTGAAAGTTGGATTGAGTGGAAATGTGTGGGCAGTGGGGAGCAATTTGTGGATGAGGGGGGCAATGTGTACGTGGTGGGGGGACAATGTGTAGGCAGTTAGGGGATTGTAGACACATTAAAAGGAGAATCGTCACAATAAATAGGCTTTGGTTCGAAATACAGCTATAGGACTGTTAGCCTGGACGGACACAGATAAGATAATAGTAAACTGGCCTTGATACATTTTTTGGTGACTGCAATTTTATCTTCATTCTAAAACAGTTCAACTTTGTTTCAAAAACATTGCAAGCTGTTGATACAGATGTCGAAGTAATTTCAATTGTTAATTACAACTCGTTAAAAACAAATAAGGGTTTTTACAGAGGCTGCAAATAAGAAATCATCAGTTCAAGAGTATTCAGTTAGCAAATGACAGAAATCAAATGGAAGAAATTTGATGATGAATCTGATGAAAAAGTGTTGCTTCAAGGTGACCACCATTTTCGTGTACATACCTCTATACCGATTTGCGTCCTATTGTTAGGACAGCTTAGGAGACGCAAAACTTTTACGACTTTTTGACTTAAAAGTTGGCGAAATTTCCCAAATTTCACACAATGTCGGTAAATGAAGTTCAACATGGTGCCAAGTTCAACAGGGTACAAAACTTAAGGTACCCACAGGACCTGGCTGACGACATTAAAGAGGATGCAAGAGTTGGAAAACTTCTTAGCACCTTACAGTGATACCCAAAAACGTTACGAGCATTTCGAATAATATATGTTAATAAAAAAACCGGCCAAGTGCGAGTCGGACTCGCGCACTGAGGGTTCCGTACAAACCTGTACGTATATAAGTAAAAGTTATGGTATTACTAGTGCTAAAAATCTTTATTATGTGATGTAAGTAACTAAAATTTATATTTGAGTTGATTGAATGAAAGGTAAATTGCGGTTTACGATTTATGACGTATTAAAAAAAAAACTACTTACTAGATCTCGTTCAAACCAATTTTCGGTGGAAGTTTGCATGTACACATCATATTTTTTTTTTAGTTTTATCATTTTCTTATTTTAGAAGTTACAGGGGGGGGGACACACATTTTACCACTTTGGAAGTGTCTGTCGCGCAGACATGACGTATCCATAAGAGTTCCGTTTTTTGCCATTTGGCTACGGAACCCTAAAAATACAAAAGAATAATCCCGATTCAAGAAACGTTTTCTTTTTTACTTTTTTTTGTGTAACCTCGATTGTAAAAACGGTAATACACACAAGCGTCTAAAGATATGCTTATAGAACGTAACGTTAGTAATACGAAAAATGATAAAGCTAGCCAGGTGCAAGTCGGACTCGCGGTATGAACCACTGAGGACAGAGACTACTCAATAAACATTCACTCAGAAGATTACAGTAAGGTATTTATCGTGTGGTAGTGCGGAACCTTGAGTGCGCAAAACGGACTCGCACTTGGCCAGTATTTGTCATATAGCGGCGAGAAAAAAAAATGCTCAGGGCGACAGATTCTTAAATACGCCGCTGATTTTGAAGAGGAAGTACTATAGGTACCACGCTGTTTAGCATGACAGCAGGCACCATGGACGCTTCATGGTGACCGAAGAATACAACGTACAAAATAACTCTGGATATGACAGTTAATGCGCAGAACAAAAAATGAATCGCGGGGGTGAGCGTGGCAAAGAGATTTGAACCTCGCTGCCATGACTCGCTGCGGCGGAGGAGCGCGTCAGGTGGGGGAAGGCGAACGCATCGTTCATTGGCTCTCCGCCTGTCACCCATGCGCAGAAAATAACCGTAAGAGCCAAACTTATCCTGCGCATGCTATATGTGAGATGGTACAGTCAAGAGCACATCAAGCTTGACACATTGGACTTTGTACCGTTCTTTGTACCGACGTACGGGCTAGAGTCGCACTGCGAGTGTCAAGCTTGATTTGTCGTTGACTGTACGATACACCGTCACACGCTGCTGCCTATCCTAGTAGCCTTTTATAACTCTCACGAGTAGATATGGAATGGTATCATTGTTAACTGACGCTAGACGTGCCGGCTCTATTCCTGATTAACATTGGTTAATTTTACAATGAGGAAAACGTGGTTAAATATGGAAATCCTGCAGGAAAATAGAAAATGCGAACTAACTTGTGTGGTAGTGATAATCTTATCTCTTTTATTTATCTGTTGTGCGTACATGTATCTGCTTTGCTAATGTGTGGCCATATTTTAAAATTCTTAACCTTCAGAATACATCTAATCTCATTGAAATTTAATGCTCATGTATTAAATATTGAGGGGTCGGCAGCTGTTTATCATAATGTTAAAAACATGGATCATAAAAGGTCTGCCCACGACTTTGATCGCGGGAAGTGAAGGTTTTTATAGAGAACACGATCAACTTTCTTATGGGATTGCGAAAGTTAAGCAGTTTTTATCAAGTTTAGTTTTAAATGCTGACTTTCCTGAAGAAGATCCTCGTACAGGATCGAAACTTGTCGGTCCTTCAAGATAAGACGCGAGTTTATCCTTCGAAGTACGTAATTAACGGGCTGATTAGAGCTAAATACGCTTCACTTGAGCAGGTTTTTAACGAAAAGTGATGAATATATGGCCGTGAAAAAAATTATGTGGATAATAAAACATCTTTTCAAGAAGATGGCTGACTCTGAAATCCTATACAAACATTGTTTGGTTTTAATTTTTAAACAGTATGACCAAACTTCACCCGACTTCGTAGACATAATCAAATGCGACATATCTAAGCACTAAAACAAAATTAAAGCGAACTAAATTTCAGACAAATTTTACGCAAAAAAACGTGTCACTTGCAGCTAGCACTACGGTTTAAAACCTGCTCATGAGCTTTGTGTGCGGTTTTAGCGCGCTAATAGTCAGTTCAAAACTTGATTGTATTCACTCGTTTAAGCGACGTGACGTCATCAGTGACGTCACTTTAGCGCGCTATCATTGCATACGAAAATGAGGTAGTGCAGCGTGTGCGAAACGTCAAATTCTTTTGCGAAACGTCAAAGTTTTCGAGAGATTTTTTTCCACTTTTTTTGGGGTTTTTAGATTTAATTATCTTATCGAATAATCATTATCTCTCAATAATTTCTTAAAACTCAAAACAAAATCAAAATTTTAATTTTTCTCAGTGACATTGACATAAGCGCGCTCTAGTCTGGTTTAAAACTGTATTCGATCGTATTCGACGAATGCACGCATATAGAAATAAACCGACTATATTCAGTGAATGTGATGTGTGCGTTGAATTCAAGAAACAAACCGTAGTGTAGGTACAACATACGTAATACACTTTCAAATTAAATGGAAACCAATCGTAAACATTGATTTAATAGTTTACTTTAGTATTTTAGTAAATAAATATATTTTCATTTTTTTTTCTTTTTTTTTCATAATATAAATAAATGAAATATTAAGGAAATGAAAACCAAATAAACAGGATGTTTCGATAATTAGCTAAATTTCGGCCCGTTCGCTGCAGCTTCTCTCTCGTTAGCGGGGGTGTGCAGGTATAGAGCGGGGTCGGGGCAGGGACGTCTACCACGGACTGTCTCCGCCTCCGATTTTCTTTCTTATCCATATGCCGGCTCCAGACTCTCACGAGGCGCCTCGCACGAGGCTCTCGCACGAGTCTTGGCGAGTGGAGGCTGCAGGAGTTCTAGCTATCCACACTCTCGATTTATTCAGTTGCCCGCTACGTCTACTAAAAGATGGACCTATTTGAAGTTACTGCGTTAGCCACCCTAAGTAGCCATTAATAAAAAAAATTTTAGTTTTTGGCTCCTGGGGTATAAATGCTTTGCTTATCCGATCCCACGCCTCGTTCACTTTATTTTTATCCTTGTGATATGTTTTTGTAACAACAAAATGAGCGAGCATAAGAGTGTGGTTGATTTCCTCGCCTCACCCTCTCGTGTCCTTTGACTCGCGTCCGAAAAACCGACACAAAACGGAGCGCCAGCGAGGCGAGGGAAGACGAGGGGACACGAGCGCACCGTCCTCACTCTCGCGCTCGCGTTCCCTCCTGGAGAGTCTGGATGGGGCATAATCAGTGCAGTGTCCGGTATATAAGTTACTCTATGGGTCCGGTTAGCTCTCCGCGCGCGCGACTGCACTGAGCGTATTCATTTTACGTGCTTTTCGATACTCGATACAGCTTACGTATTTATGCTGGAAGATAGTTTTGATTACGAAGCGTTATTTCACTAATGGTTATTTGTCAACTTTTTTTTAATATTTACAATGAACCTAGCATGGTATAAATAGTTTTAAATCTTTTCAAATAAAGAACATACAAATTTATGTTAAATATTATATCATATCCTATACTATAAAACGAGCAGTATTTATAATATATACTTGTAATCGGTTTCTCGAAAACGGCTCTAACGATTTCGAAAATATACTACACGGGGGTTGTGATCTAGCTAGGTCTCATGTCTGGGAAAATTCGTTTTCCCCATTTTTTAGGGCATTTCTTAAAAAAAAGCGTGTTTCAGTAACCCATACAGCGCCATCTGTTGGCGGGCTTCGGGTAATATTATACAGAGCGAAGCTCGGTCACCAGGTACTATTACATGGAGTGCGTTTTACCGGAAATTGTTGATCCAGGTTCTGTAGAGCTTGACACAAAAGAGTAAAAAAAAACCGGCCAAGTGCGAGTCGGACTCGCGCCCTAAGGGTTCCGTACCTATCTACCATAATGATATACTAAAAGCTTTTGCTCTTTGACTTTAAAAACTCCGTGACCATCCAACTTGACCCCTCTTTTATAGAAAAGTTCTTGAAACGGGAGCTCACCTTAATTGGTTACTATTAGTTGTGAGAAAAATTAAAATATTTAATGATTTTAGACTTTTCTCTTTATTTGTACTGTGAGACCTAGCTTCTTGCCAAATTTCGTAATTTTAGGTCCACGGGAAGTACCCTCTAGGTTTTGCTTTAGTGCACAAATGTATGGATATGAGGACATAAAAAGCCATATCTTTTGATTGTGTCGTTGTAAAAAATTGAAATTTTCAGATCTTGTGTGGTTTATGGACCGTAATATTCGTTATAAATTTCAACCTGATACCTCTTCCCGTTCGTGAGAAAAAGGGTCTTGACTGACAGACGGACAACAAAGTGTTCCTATAAGGGTTCCGTTTTTATTTTGAGGTACGGAACCCTAAAAACGGCCAAGTGCGAGTCGGCCTCGCATACTGAGGGTTCCGTACAAACCGTTAATAATAATAAAAAAATTATTATGTCATGTAACTAAAAATTTAAGGCTCTCGGAATGTTTCCTTTATGTAGGCTATATAACGTTGCTTCATGCCAAATATCAAGATTCTAGGTCGCCTGGAAGTATCCTTTAGGTTTTGATTCCTTTGCGAGTAGTTGCACGTTTCAAAATATGCGGCTTAAATTGCTGTTTCTTTTGATTGCGTTGACATAGAAGTTTAATTTTGTTACAGCTTAAAGGTATTGTAGACCTGAGTATTTGGTATGAATTTCAATTTATATTTATAACTCTACGCGTTCATGAGGAAAAGGGGTAGTAACTTTATATTCTAAATATTTCTGTGGATGCGCGCGCTGGCGGCCGGTGCCGCGCGGTTTATGAGCGGTGAGGAGGGGAGGGAAGTAGGCGTGGCGTGCGCGGACTAGAACAACGATTAAACTAGAACAATGATGAAACTTTAAAATAATATTTTGAAAAAGAAATGTTTTTTTAAGATTCTTTTTACGGACATGAATTTATTTTAATAAAAATCTGTTGGGGTGTACGAGGGTTTCGCTTATGAAGTAACTAAAAATGTATGCTTTTCGCAATTTTTTTCCTTTATCTGTGCTATAAGACGTTGCTTCGTACCATATTTCAAGATTCTGAGTTCACAGGAAGTAGGTACCGTGTAGGTTTTGATTCCCTTGCGAGTGTCGAAAAGCGGCATAAAGGGCTGTATCTTTTGATTGCGTTAGCTAAAAAGTTTGATTTTTTTGACAGCTTCAAGGGACAGTAAACCAGTATTTGATATGAGTTTCAGCATGATACCTGCTCGCGTTCCTGAGAAAAAGGGTGTTGACAGACGGACAACAAAGTGATCCTATAAGGGATCCGTTTTTTCATATTGAGGTACGGAACCCTAAAAAAATTAGGGCACCACTGCCTAACAAATATATAGGTCCTCATATTTTTTATTTGATTTTATAATATTAACTCAGATTATTTTATTGTTATTTTATGAGTTTAATTTTATGTTTCATAGGAGGATTGTTTTAAAATAAGTAAGTACGATACGAGTTGATTTTTAGGGTTTCAAACCAAAATGGTAAAAACGGAACCCTTATGGTACGACTTCGTCTGTGTGTCTGTCTGTCACACCTGTAGATCTCAGCAACCACTCATGCTATCGACTTGAAATTTGGAAGTTTTAGTAAGATTGCCTAACTTAATTAATTGCACATGAAAGAATAAAAAAAACCGGCCAAGTGCGAGTCGGACTCGCGCACTGAGGGTTCCGTACCACCACATAAACATAATTGTATTAGTTGAAATTTCAGTAAGTTAATGTGCTAGACTTTTTGAGTCCGACACGCGCTTGACCAAATTTTATTATTTGTTGTTATTTTATAGCCTATGCCCTATAAACATACCAATTTTCAAGTTTGTAAGTGTTCCCGTTTTTAAATAGAACTAAAACAAAAATCGCCTCAGCAACCATCCAACTTGACCCCTCTCTTATATGAATGTTCTTGAAACGGGAGCTCACCACAATTGGTTACCATTAGTTGTGAGAAAAGTTGTAATATTTAATGATTTCAGACTTTTCTCATTATTTGTACTGTTAGACCTAGCTTCTTGCCAAATTTCATAATTTTAGGTCAACGGGAAGTACCCTGTAGGTTTTTCATTTTTGAATAAATGTATGGAGATGAGGACATAAAATGCCATATCTTTTGATTGCGTCGTTGTAAAAAATTGAAGTTATCAGATCTTGTGTGGTTCATGGATCCTAATATATGATATTAATTTCAACCTGATACCTTTACCCGTTCGTGAGATAAAGGGTCTTGACAGACAGACAGACAGACAGACAGACAGACAGACAGACAGACGGACAACAAAGTGATCCTATAAGGGTTCCGTTTTTTTCTTTTGAGGTACGGAACCCTAAAAAAGGACGGGTTGCACTCCGGGAGTGCCGGCAGAAGTGAAAACATGAATGTTTGAATATTATGCTTTTTGTAAGGGTCAATCGTGCCATTGCTCGCGTATGAGTAGTCTACGGTCAGTAGTTTTAGAGTTATAGCGATTTTTAGTTTGACAGCTGTCATCCGAACTGTAGATCTCATCGAGACCTATCAGCACATGAGTAGTCTAAGCTAATTTGATTTTTAGTTTGACACCTGTCATCCGAAATGTAGATCTCATCGAGACCTATTATTTGTCTCAGCACACGAGTAGGTAGTCTAGGGTCAGTAGTTTTCGAGCTATAGCGATTTTTAGCTTGACAGCTGTCATCGGAAATGTAGATTTCATCGAGACCTATCATTTGTCTCAGCACACGAGTAGTCTAGGGTCAGTAGTTTTCGAGTTATAGCGATTTTTAGTTTGACAGCTTATGCACAACTGAAAAAGCCGAGACTATGACAAAGACAAAAAAGATATTTTGGTCTTTATCGCACTTTAGAACTTTACTATATATTGAGCCTGCTCTAACTTGGTATGATTAGTTGCAAATCCATTTCTATACTTGATCTGAGTTCTGACGCGCCATCTGATGCGAATCTATCATTTATTCCCCATGTACACTACGGTTTGTTTCTTGAATTCAACGCACACATCACATTCACTGAATATAGTCGGTTTATTTCTATATGCGTGCATTCGTCGAATACGATCGAATACAGTTTTAAACCAGACTAGAGCGCGCTTATGTCAATGTCACTGAGAAAAATTAAAATTTTGATTTTGTTTTGCGTTTTAAGAAATTATTGAGAGATAATGATTATTCGAAAAGATAATTAAATCTAAAAACCCCAAAAAAAGTTGAAAAAATCTCTCGAAAACGAGATTGATCACAAATGTCTTATGAATTTGACGTTTCGCACACGCTGCACTACCTCATTTTCGTATGCAATGATAGCGCGCTAAAGTGACGTCACTGATGACGTCACGTCGCTTAAACGAGTGAATACGAGCAAGTTTTGAACCGACTATTAGCGCGCTAAAACCGCACACAAAGCTCATGAGCAGGTTTTAAACCGTAGTGATAATATTTTCTAAGCGCCACGCTAAAAGAAGTTTTCACTTCAAAAATTATGATTATTAACGTAATGGGGGCCCAAATAGGGGAAGCAAAATTGTCGTTACATTTTGAAATATATTTTTGTATTTTTTTACGACTCTTAATCTACAAGTTATGATGACACAAAGTTCGGAGATGAGGGGGGGAATGGTATTTTTTTTTGTGATTTTTCATCATAACTTGAAAGCTAAGAATCTTCAAAAAATACAAAAATATATTTTAGAATGTACAAGTAAAGCCCTTTCATTGACCCCTAGCAACGACAATTTGAAATTTTGGACTTTACATTAATAATCATATATATTTTTTAATTCTTTCATGTGCAATTAAGTTGGGCAACCATATTCTAAAAGTATTCTCAATTCGATAGGATGAGTGGTTGCTGAGATATACAGGTGTGACTAAACTTGTTTACTATTATATATTCTGTGGTGTGACAGACAAAGTCGCACCTTTTTTACCGTTTTGGTATCGGAACCCAAAAATAGTAAGCACTATTTTAGCCTGTAACTTAGACCATGAAACTAAACAACTTTCCAAGGAACCACAAAAAAATTACCTTCCATCCAAAATGCACAATCAGCTGGTGCAGTTTAGATGGGAAATTGATTTTGACCTATGTTCCTTGGGTAAAGTTGTTCAGTATCACGGTCTGAGTTAAGCTAACATAGTGCTTACATTTTTTTTCACCTTGTATAATTTTTTGTATCTTGTAATCCATTTTTTTTGTCTATTCCAACACTTTTCTACACATTTTGCAGCCATTACACTAAAACCAGAGCAATTTACGGAAAGAATAACATTGTTTTACTAAATTGTTTTTTCTGACAGCTTTAGCCGATTGCTTTTGATTTGACATAGCTATGTGTTGGTAATAGTAAGGGTGATGAAGAACAAATTTCTATATGATTTGCTCATGTCTGCCTCTTTGACTGATGATAAGGAGCATCCTCTAAAAGATACAAAAAATATTGGCGAACATCCACACCCCTGCGTTTTTGAGGAATTAAGGTTTAACTATTTTGAAATTTGACAATGAAACGTACACCTGGCAGACTATGACTATCTGATTAAATACAATGTATTAAACCCCAAAAAAATGGTCTGCCACCATAATAGCCCTGCGTCGTAAAGTTACAGCGCTTCAAAATGCGAAAATTCACTACTTCGTCCCGTGATAATGCAGAGCCCTGCATCCGCCTCTTCGATTTTCTACATCTTCAGAAGTATTTTAAACAAGAGCCACAAAGGCAGACAAAAAAACATTATTTAGTATCTTATTTTCATTTTTTTTTGCTTTAACTCAAAAACGCAGCGACGCACAGAAAAACTTTTAAGGACCAAATCGATTCGTATTGAGCTGATCTATCATCCCTATTAATATGAATCATGAGCAAATCATATACCCAAATTGCAGCCAGCACCCTAACTATAAGCGATATATAGATACTTA
Source organism: Athrips mouffetella (assembly GCA_947532105.1). Lineage (NCBI taxonomy): Eukaryota > Metazoa > Arthropoda > Insecta > Lepidoptera > Gelechiidae > Athrips > Athrips mouffetella. Next base: position 12,994,923 of record OX383979.1, read on the forward strand.
ACAGTCATTTAACCATGTCAGACAGGCCATTAAAATAAAACATACGTACACACATATATTTACCATACATATATTTTTTATAAAATTTCATATTCTAACATTGATCTACAATCGACCGTATACTAAGCGTACCAAGCAAGAACTTGGAAAGAATTCAATCCTGTAAATTTATTTTGGATTAAATCTGTCGTCCAGTACATGTTAATGAGCTTTTAGCAATTCCGAATTTATATTCCATCTCATGCATTGCAAGAGGCTTGACGTGAGAATAATAATGTTGTGCAATTTGCATAGCTGGGGGCACACCACGCCACATCCTCGAGAAAAAAACAATTTTAGCAAGCATGGTTTAACATCCTAGGTACTATTATTATTTATTTCATTTTTAACTCTACTTAGTTCAATTAGTCGTATTTTTCTGATGCAGGCAGTTGTTTAGTTTTATGGGTATAATTTATTACATTACTTATTTTTGTTCTTTCTTCTTTGCAGATCTTGAGATGCGGTGATAGTCTTCAAAACCACTCCCAAATTTTATCAAAACAAAAGATCCATTCTTCCGGGCCTTATCAGTTCAATTTCTCGCACGAACTATAAAACCACATAATCTTTGGCGCTAACCATCGTACGGGCAACAAATTCCAACTGACTGAACACCAAACTTCGCTATATTAGCTCTTCGCGGCTGAAAGCAACAGAGACTTAAAAATCTTGGCTTCAACCAAGACGGTCTATTATTTTAAGAATCATTGTACAGTAATTTTTATTAAAGATTATTCGTCATGACTGAGGAACAAGTAGACGAACTGACGAAAAATATGTCGGAATTGACTGTGTTGTCGTTCCGAAAGCTGGAGGAAGTCAAAAGGCTTGCCAGGCATTTTAGAAATGTGATAAACCACCCTGCGGCGCAGGAGAAAATCGTTCTCCATAGATACTTGAGAAACCTCAACGAAACGCATCGAAACATTTTCCTTCAGAAACGGGAATTGGTTGAAGTGGAATATATTTTCACGACGGAGAAAAAGAGTAGCTTGCAGAGGCAGAGGTTTAACAGCCTTCCTGTTAGCGAAGTGCCGGAGTTACTTAAAGCAGAATTGTCTAATGTGGAGAACGCTAAGCAGGTCCACATCTGCACCGACTGCGACGTTGAGATCGAGCTCAACGACGAGGAACCTCTCATGGAGAGTCTTCAGAAACACTTCAGCTTGGAGGCTCACTTGCCGAAGCTAAAACGGGAGAGCGTTGACGTGGCGGAACCAATCATCCTCCCGAACATGTCCCGCCGACTGTCCGCGATGGAGTGTGGGGAAACTCCGGCTCAAAACCTCGAGCACATTCTTCAACTCGTCAAACCAATGGAGAAACTTGATAGAATGTTCTCCGCTAAGCTAGAAGCGTCGTTGATCAGACACCTGCCCGACAACTCTGAAGCGAGTATCGACGCTGCCATCAAGTTCTACCAAGGAGCGTACGACAAACTCTGCCAAGATGTTGTCATTATTGACTTTTCTGATAAGACCAGTTCCGTCGCTCCTATAATTATGAGCATCAAAGACAACGTGAACCACAACTTCGCCACTGACGCTAACAAAAACTACGACAACGAAGAAGCCGATCAGGCACCTGAAAAGCCTGCAAAGAACCAAGTGAAGAAGTACCGATATTACGGCCCCATTGAGAACAACATCATAAGGTTGCTCGGGAATCATAAGCTGTTGTCTTTGGTTGACGATCGCACCGGCAAACTTGCGTTCTTCTGCATGGCGTGCGAGTATTATACTTTGAGATTCCGTTACGACAGTGTGCTAAACCACGTGTTCAGCGAGACCCACATCAACAACCTGTCTTGTATATTGCAAGCGGACAAACACATTCCGTTCACGATGGAAGATACATCGATGGACAAGATAAAAGAGATGAATCAGAAGTTTCTCCTCAGCCACAGCGTCACCGTGGACGCAAACACCTTCAATTGTGCTATTTGCAAACATTCAGCCGAGAGTACCGAAGCGACCATCTTGCATATTCTTGACGAAAATCATCTTGCTAAGCTTTCGGATAAAATATACCGGAAAATGAAGGCCAACAACCCGGACGGCGCGGTCCCAGACGAGTGGGGACCGAAGAGCCTCGACTGGTCCAAGTTCTTGGCGAGCGTCGGCAAACCGCTGAACAATCGCGACCACGTCGTCATCGAAAACTTCATCAAGCCCTCCGGGAAGATCGCTAACTTCTGTTCCTGCTGCGACATGACGCTGAAAGGGCCGAGACAGGTGTTATTCAACCACATCCGTCAGAAGAAGCATTTGCGCAATGCCGCCCCGCACAAGCTTGCGTTGCTCTACAAGAACCACTGTCGTCCTGCTGAATACTACGCAAGTTTCGGTAACTACTACGTGTGCGCCGTTTGTCCGGAGTTTATCGCATTGCCATCGTTCGCGGCGATCGTAGAACACTTCGAAAGCACTATCCACGTTGAAACCATCGCGAAGCTAATTCGTTCTGCTCTGTATCAACAAGACGTCGATGCTGACATTCTCGCTTCCAACAAAATTAGCCTGAATGAAGGTATAAAATGCGAACTCTGTGACGTTGTTTTCCAAGATTTGAACGACGCAGTGACTCACGTTCTATCCAACATTCAGCATCAGAACTCGGTCGTCGAAGCGAAGACGCAGGAAAATAAAGGAGATATAATCAGTGTGTACATGCACGGGAATTACGTCCTCCACAACGAGGGTGCTAGTTTCAACTGTATCGTTTGCAAGGGGGTGTTCAATTCAATCCGATCTCTGCTGACTCATTTGATTTACGCCGATCACTTTACACAGAAGCCGTCGACGGAGAATGTATTTCGTTTTTATTTGGAGCTGAAGCATAATATCAACATGCTGGGGAGGAACAAGTATGATTACTACGAGTTCGGTAAGCTGAAGTGCGGCGTTTGCGACGCGGATGTCGGTCAGGGGGAGAACGCCAAGAGGCACGTGGTGTCGGCGCGCCACAGGGAAAACATGGGGGCCAGTTACGTGAATATTAATGACGTGTCTGCTGTTGAGTAAGGTGAGCTTTTTGAAGGTTCTTTAGGAGGTACCAGAGCAGTGCAAAGGTAGCCCCGCAAATAATTTTATTGTCGCAAATACAAAACCTGTTGGCATCATCTCTGCTCTGTTGTCTCTTCTGTATTTGTAATTACATATTCTTTTGATCTTTGGCTGCTAAAAAAGGCGACTTAAGGAACAGTTCAGAGAGGAACGCGCGAAGAAACACGTTTTGCCATACTAGCTCTGGTGGCCGTTTTGAATTAAACGGGCCCCTATTTGTTTTGTCTCGCTTAGGCGCAGTCCTCAAAGGCTTGCTCAGTGACTGATTTACGCGGGGCAAGGCGCCTCTGTCTAATCTAAGGGATGCTACAGGAAAGAAAGAAATATGAGTAGCTTTCTCTTTCTTTCCTACAACTGCATCGCCAATGCCTTCGTGTAAGGGTGAATTTCCACCAATTCTGTGCGAGGGAGCTAAGTTGTGAGCTGGGGAAATTCCAACCAATAGGATTTCGCCATTTTCCTAGATTGTCAATTGGAGCAATCCAGCTCACAGCTTAGCTTCCTCATCGATTTGGAAATTCGCCCTAAATCAGTCATAGCGCTTAGTGAGTCGCCTGCTTTCTTGCTAGGCTAGGATATTACCTACAGTGGCCGCGGCCGTACTGAAGGTCAAGTCACTTGGGTTGGGGCCCTATATTTATTAAAATAGCCTGCAGTCATGGACGAATAGTAATAAGACTGACAATCCCCCATACTAGAAAACGTAACCCGGCAAGGCATAAAACTCATGGAAACTACAGGGTGAATTTGAAAAAATTCAACAAATTTTTAGATAGAGTTCAGACCACGAAACTGAACAACTTTCCCCAAGAAACATAGGTCGTTAGACGTAAAAATAAATTCGATCTCCCATACAAAATGTATGATCAGCTGACTGACTTTACTATGAAAGGGTTTTTTTTTTTTCGTCCGATGACCTATGTTCCTAGGCGAAAATTGTTCAGTTTCGCGGTCTGAACTCAAAATTTGTCGAATGTTTTCAATTTCACCCTTTAGATGGCGCATTCAAATAATCTGGAAATTAATTATGGTCTGCCGTGTATTCTGCCCAAAAGTCATTCAAAATTTTCAACATAGTTTCAATGTAAAGAAACGCTAACATTGAAAATCGGTTTATTTATTTAGCAGAATACTCGATAAATCATAACTTCTCGGACTATCTATTAGCGCCATCTAGTTTTACACTTTCCGGGTTACGATTTCTAAAAGGGGATGGTCAGTCCTTCTTATTGTTCGTCCATGCTGCAGTGCGGTCCCTGAAAAAAAAAAAAAAACCGGTCAAGTGCGAGTCGGACTCGCGCGCCGAGGGTTCCGATATACCTATAGTATTTTTGGAAGCAATAAAGTCCATTTTCAGGACCGCAAAACTAAATTTGTTTGTAAAGGTTTTTTGCAGATTTCTGAAAAACTGTGCAACTTAGAAAGATCGTTTTATTTTTGCTGTAAAGTTTACATAAACCTCTGTCAACTGTAATTAATTCAGATTTTCCCTTACTCAAACTTCGGAGATAAGGGGGGGGGAATGGTATTTTTTTTGACATTTTTCATCATAACTTGAAAACTAAGAAACTTAAAAAAATACAAAAATATATTTTAAAATGTACAAGTAAAGCCCTTTCATATGATACCCCACTCGACCTAGTAGCGACAATTTGAAATTTGGCCCCCTTTACATTAATAATCATACTTTTTTCAAAAAATTTTCATGTGCAATTAAGTTGGGCAACTATATTCTAAAACTATTCCAAATTTCAGGTCGATAGCGTAAGTGGTTGCTGAGATATAGAGGTGTGACAGACAGACGGACAGACAGACAGAGCGGCACCATAAGGGTTCCTTTTTTTTACCATTTTGGTATCGGAACCCTAAAAACCGGTCAAGAGCGAGTTGGACTCGCGCGCCCAGGGGTTCCGATATACCTACAGCATTTTTGGAAGCAATAAAGTTGCCTAGTAGGACCGCAAAACTAAGTTTGTTTATAAAGGTTTTTTGCAGATTTCTAAAAAACTGTGCTACTAAGAAAGATCGTTTTATTTTTGCTGTAATATGTACATAAACTTCCATCGACTGAAAAATAAAAATATTTGTTGCCTTGTATATTTTAGAATGTACAATTAAAGCCCTTTCTTACGATACCCCACTCAACCTAGTGACGACAATTTGCCCCCCCCTCCCCTATTTGGGCCCCCTTTACGTTAATAATCATATTTTTTTTTATTCTTTCACGTGCAATCAATTAAGTTAGGCAATCAATCAATAAAACTTCCAAATTTCAAGTCGATAGACAGACAAACACACAGACGAAGTCGTACCATAAGGGTTCCGTTTTTACCATTTTGGTTTGGAACCCTAAACATACATACATACATAACATCACGCCTCTTTGCTACGATCTTGACATACTTCCCTTGCTTCCTGTACTTTCATCAATCCTTTCATACATGCTCGTCGGTTTAGGGTACTTTTAACCTGGCCTTTATTCAGAACGTCCTGAATTTGGTCCTGGTACGTTCGCCTAGGCCTTCCCCTTCCAACGTTTCCATTCACTCTCGCCTGGTAGATCTCTTTCGTCAATCTTCCTCTCTACATGACCAAACCATCTCAGCATCCCTTTCTCGATTTTGGTCACTACGCCTTCTTTTACGCCACACCGTTCTCTTACTCGTATCACACTATTTCTAAAACCCTATTGATATTGGAACCCTAAAAACCAAACTAAAGGTGCCTCCATCTCTTTCTAGCAAATAGAAACGTTATATCTATTCGCGTGCACTCTCTAGTTGTTTAATACTGGGTGTAAGGGACAACAACTTTCAGCGAGTAAAACTTTCAGGAAATGAAGGAAGAAATCGGCCTCTCCATACAAACTGTACATTAAAGTTTGCAATTTTGTATGGAGAGGCCGATTTTTTTTCCATTTCCGAAAAGTTAGCCACTGAATGTTGTTCAGTTACGTTGTCCCGTACACCCTCTATTTGTATGGGCCACCGAGCCTGTCTGCAGGGTTTCTGAAACGCGCTATTTTTAAGAAATGCCCGAAAAAAACGGAGAAACGAATTTTCCCAGACATGAAACCTAGCTAGATCGATTTTTCGCCCCAAAATAGTAATTTTGTATGGGAGGTAAATTTTCTTTTTATTTCGACTTATGTTCCTTGGGGAAAGTTGTTCAGTTTCATGGTCTGAGTAACCTGCTCATATAGTCTTATGTATTTATATAAAGGTGTAAGAGACAGCCTTCCGAATATTGAAAGAACATGATCAGTCGTCGTAACTGAACAACTTTTAGGAAATGAAAAAAAAAAAATCGTCCTCCATACAAAATTGCAAACTGGATTGGACAGTTTGTAGGAGAGACCGTTTTTAGGGTTCCGATACCAAAATGGTAAAAAAAGGAACCCTTATGGTGCGACTTTGTCTGTCTGTCACACCTCTATATCTCAGCAACCACTCATGCTATCGACTTGAAATTTGGAATAGTTTTAGAATATGGTTGTCCAACTCAATTGCACGTGAAAGAATTAAGAAAAAATATGATTATTGATGTAAAGGGGGCCCAAACAGGGAGGGCCAAATTTTAAATTGTCGGTACTAAACCGAGTGGGAATATGAAAGGGCTTTAATTGTACATTCTAAAATATATTTTAGTATTTCTTTAAAACTCTTAGTTTTCAAGTTATGATGAAAAATTACAAAAAAGACTGCCTTATCTCCGAAGTTTGTAAATGGAAAAATCAGAATTAATTACAGTCAATAGAAGTTTATGTAAATATTAACTAAGACAACACTGCGCCGCGCGCCTACTCGACACCGCGTGCGGATGCCCGCGTATCCTCGATGCGCGAGCCTTTTTGTGGGGTTCAAGCATATATGCACTTTATTTCAATGACGTTAAAGTTGATTTTCGAGTGCCTTAATAAAATCCTCTCCGATGCGCTCCTCTCTGTCTGCGCTGAGCCTAAAACGATCTTTCTAAGTTGTAAATTTTTTTAGTAACCTGTAAGAAAACCTTTACAAACAAATTTAGTTTTGCGGTCCTGGACTTTATTGCTTCCAAAAATAATAAGGGTATATCGGAACCCTCGGCGCGCGACTCGCTCTTGACCGGTTTTCTTTTCATTCCCTGAAAGTTTTGTTCGCTAAAAGTTGTTCAGTTACGTTGACTGATCATGCCCTTTCATTATTCGGAAGGCTGTCCCTTACATCCTGTATATATACAAATATTGATCGTTTAGTATAGCATACATGTAGTGTCTGTTTTCAGCCTGTGTTTTGTTTGTTACAGATTGAGTGCGTGCAATTTGTAGCGCGACTACCTTCGTCTCGCGTTTGTTATATTGACTATTATAAATAAATAAATGAATTAGAACAATCATGGATCATGTACGTGGTCGCCAGTTTTACAATCAAATTTTAATAAATGAAATAATTTTTTAACTTGTTTTTTTCATTCTACCATGGTTTACCGTTACTATTAGTGAGAATTTTCATAGCTCGGTGATTGTACCTACTCAAGAAAACAAGCAACTTTCCCGAATAATAGGTATTTGTTATGCAAGGCAGCAAAATTGTTATTTGGCGCGAGTGCCTTATATGTCGAGCAAGCTAAGGATTTAGGCATTAAGGCTGGTTTCAAAGTGTGGCGTGTGACACGCGCGCGTTTAGAAGTGCATCAGAATTTAGTTCTGGCTCTAAAACGCTACCTACTATCTAGACGAGCGCGTGCCGCCGGCAACACGCCACGCTCTGAAACCAGCCTAATATTGAGCCACGATCAAATAGTGGTTCAAAAGATGAATCTTGAGCGTAGCGAGGGTTTTGAGGCACGACACGCGAAACTGTTTTGCTGCCGAACGAAACACAAATTTTCACCTCACTAGTACAAAGCTGCGAGTGTCAAGCCATCGTCAATCTTAAGAAAGCAGTGAGTCATCGCTTTCCGCTGCTGGTAGCAAAGCCCCGTAACAAATGCAGTGACTAACGGAAGGCAAACCTTCGAAAGAAGCAGTTGTTTCCTTTGTGTGTTCTTAAAAATGAAAAAAAAAAAAATTTTTTTTGTTCATTTTAACTTCATTTTTACTGCATTCTTAACACTGACGAACTAATAGCTGTAAGGCTGATACTATGTACAATTGTTTTCATTGACGTGCGGTCGACTGTACTATTGGGGAACATACTAATTTTAGGAACATTTTTTTATAAATTAAAGATTGAATAATTATAAAAAAATAGTTTATTACAATTCCAAAAATATGCTTAACTAAGCTTAACGTAATGAAACAACAAAATTACCTACACATACAAAAAGCGTCATCACTTGACCATTTAACATAAGGACATACGGATAGTTCTTTTAACAAACTCTATTTTGAGTTATTTTAAAGGACATTGAACCGAACAAAAATATTTGTATAGGGTTTGACATTCATAAGGCCTGGATCAGAGCGACGCGGATATCTGCGACGGACTGTAAAATGCATGAAGCCTATACAGTCCGTTCAGTGCGCTGCAGAGCGGATAGCTACGGGCCTTAAGGTGATCCGTTTTCCATACAAAAATTCAAATGACTTGCATACAAAAAGCGTCATCACTTGACCATTTAACATAGGGACATACGGATAGTTCTTTTAACAGACAAACTCTATTTTGAGTTATTTTAAAGGACATTGAACCGAACAAAAATATTTGTATAGGGTTTGACATTCATAAGGCCTGGATCAGTGCGACGCGGATATCTGCGACGGACTGTAAAATGCAGTACAGTCTGTAGGACTGTAAAATGCAATACAGTCCGTTCAGTGCCTAATTAGCAATATGGCGTCAACAGCATTTATGTATACCAGAGTTTTGTAAACAAAATAATAAAGTGTTAAAAATGTGGATATTTCTATCTAGGTATCTGGTATATTGAACATGGGTTAAAATGCGTAAGATGTTTCAAACAAAGTTGGTACCTAATTTGGAAGTGCCGGTTATTCTGAACATTTCATGACACCTTAACTGTAGCTTCATCATTGTAGCTTCTGTAGAACTTTGGAAATTCCGATTTTTTTAAAATGAATAGACTCCTTTGTTTAATTTCAACAGTCGCCTCACTAGTCCAGTCGCTTTACGTCTTATATCGCCTTTACGTAGACAAGCCTCACAATTTCACCAAATTTTTTCCATTGAAAATTCAAGAATTGGCTCCTATCAAAAATTGAGAGCTATGTACCTAATTAGTATCTGGAAAAAAATTGGTGAAATTGTGAGGCGTGTCTACGTAAAGGCGATATAAAATGTTAAGGTGATCCGTTTTCCATACAAAAATTCAAATTACTTGCATTATCACGCGGGACATAAAATTCTGTTGAAAAACGAACGAATACTGCTATTTTTAGTTAAATTTTTCGCTGATTAATACAAAAATACAAGTAATGTACTGAAAGTACTACTTAGTTTTTGTTAGCAATTTTTGGTTCAATATTACGATTGTGGGCGTGCGGTCAAAACTGTACGGTTGTGCTTTGTGTGGCATGTGTGAGTGATCGTACTCATGTAATCACGGTCTGACGAGAGTAATTGACTTTAATGGACATATGGAAATATTTTTTTTATCGAAATTGTTGTTAGGCGTTGAAGTTGCACCATGAAATTTACGCTTATCAACTTTTTGCACATATATAGTTGGTACTTATTGCATAAAAAAAATAAAACCTTATATTTGCAACACTGGCTCCATCTAGTTGCGTTCGGGTCTAAGCTGGCCGTCACAGATCACCTTAAAGAAACTTAAGCATTATGTGTACCAGAGTTTTGTAAACAAAATAATAAAGTGTTAAAAATGTGGATATTTCTATCTAGGTATATTGAACATGGGTGAAAATACGTAACAAGGGACATTCACGTTTCAAACAAAGTTGGTACCCAACTTGGAAGTGCCGGTCATCCTGAACATGTCCTGACACCTTAACTGTGGCTTCATCATTGTAGCTTCTGTAGAACTTTGAAAATTCAGATTTTTCTTGAAAATGAATGGACTCCTTTGTTTAATTTCAACAGTCGCCTCACTAGTCCAGTCGCTTAACGTCATAAATCGCCTTTATGTAGACACGCCTCACAATTTCACCAATTTTTTTCCAGGTCTAGTATCAGTTATGGCATAAGGTACTGGAATTACACTGTATACTCATAACATCTATAAAACCTCCACTGAAGCACAGAGAGCTCCCAACAGTACTCCAGAAAAACCGCGTGGTGCTCTGGAGGGGATTAACCATAGTCACCACGCTTGTAAGCGTTGCGGCTGGCGAACGCTGCTGTACGATAGACGGAAAGATGCTGCTGCCCATGTTTTGCTCCAGTTCAAAGCTCTTAGTCGCCTCTTACGACACCCACGGGTAGAGATGGGTTGGTACAATTTTTTACCGGGCACCACATGGGTGACACTGTATACCACAAATATTTGCTAAGAAATTTTGGAAGAATTTTCTATCTAGCACTTCCAGCAATGAATTTCTTATGTCCGTATGTTAATATCCTATCCTATTAAACGAGCAATATTTGTATATATATAAATATATATATTTGTAATCGGTTACTCGAAAACGGCTCTAACGATTTCCATGAAATTTACCATACGGGGGTTTTCGGGGGCGAAAAATCGATCTAGCTAGGTCTCATGTCTGGGAAAATTCGTTTTTCCTGTTTTAAGATTTTTTTTTAAATACAGCGCCATCTGTTGGTGGGTAGCATAACTTGCTCACCTGATGATATTTTAATGGTGAGGCAGCTATAATAGAGCGAAGCTCGGTCGCCCAGGTACTTATAAAGATGATACGAAATACTTTTATGTTCGGTTCCAACAGCCTATGTTAAATTGCCAAAGTATTTTGTAATACAATAAGGAATTAAATATAATTACACTAAATATAACTTAGCAATTCAATAATATAGGGTGCTTCCTTATTAATTGCGTTCCTTTAAGTATACACTGGCATGCTCAGTCAACGAAACTGAACAACACTCCCAAAGAAACATTTTTGAGGAAATGAAACAAATTTTTGATCTCTCCATACAAATTGCTCACTCTCATCGAACAGTTTGTATGGAGCGGTCAAATTTTTTTTATCATTTCACAAAAATGTGCCTGGGAAAGTTGTTCCTTTCACTTTTTGGTACACTGTCCCTTACACCCTGTATTTCTCGGACCATCGAACTGAATGACTTTCCCTATGGAACATAGGTCGGAATACAAAAATAGTTATTTATGCAACTGTTGCGTAATGAGAGTAATTTTAACACGAGATCTGGTTTTTGATACGAGGCGCAGCCGAGTATCAAAATAGTATAGATCGAGTGTTAAAATGACTAATTACGTATAGTTGCATACAAAACTTTATCTACGACCGACGAAATTTTTTTTTTTTTAAAGAGTAGTGATCAATTTATTGAACTAAGAGGACAGTTAGTACAGTTAATTAAAGTTATTCCCGAAGTTATTCCAGATCCAGAGCTTGTGGATGGCGTTGCTTTAACATTAATTTCATGTATATGGTTACTGACAGCCTCTTGTAGAATCATGTTCTCCTGGTACATACTTTCCATTTTGTTCAAATCACTTCTTTTGTTGCCAATGTCACTTTATATAGAAGCGAGCCAACTGTCAGCTTCTTGTCGATTTATGTACTCCTAGTCACGCCTGGTACTCTCCGTTTTCTTTTAAATATAGGTAGGCAGTCGTCACCCCAGTAAAAAGTATTTTTACAAAATTACTTTAAAATAGGCTGTATGTAGTACTGTGGTAGTATTGCCTTAGCCTATGCGGATTGAAAATTATGTATTATAACAGTTGCGGAATGAAAATCCATACTCCATTTCCGTACTGCTCGTAGTATAGAACAGTGTGGAAATGAAAATGATAGCGGACAATGACCTCAATTTCGAATCTGTCATTGGTTTCGAATTCGGAATATTCCGGTACGGGAGTAGATAAAAATATTTTACATCTCTCATATTCGGTAGGTAGGTCCTTATTACCCCCAAATGGGGCTTGTAGGTTACCAATTAGCGCTTAAGGGTAATAATGTAGCCAGAAAAGCCCTAGGGCGGTAAGTTATTGTAACGTCCGCCTTGATGGCCGCCTCCAGCAGCGGGGCGGCGGGCGTTTTAATTACTTACCGCCCTAGGGCTTTTCTAGCTACATTATTTACCCATAGCGCTATTTGGTCACCAACAATTTGGTGGTAATAAGGACCTACTTATCTCAGAATCGAGATGTAAAGCAGAGTAGTTATCTCGGGTGTAAGCATCAATTGCACCCTCGAACTATAAATTTCTCGGGCTGCAATTGATGCCTTACAGCCCTTGGCTACTAATCTACTATGACCTTCTATACAAAATGCGCTGTCAGCTGATGCAGTTTCTATGACAATCAAAAGTTGATTCTGTTCTGTTCCTTGGAAAAAGTTGTTCAGTTTCATGGGCAGATCCACCTTTTAGTATTATCATACCTTTCCGTTACAAGCTGTATATTCCCCTCTCCCCCCTAAACGACTCACATAGTTAATGGACGGCCCCTAACTCGAAGGAACGCAGTTGATAAGAGAGCACTAAGTTCCGACGACAATTCATTTTTTTGCCCGACTTTTAATTCAGTTATTCATCAATCATCAATCAAAAAACATTTTATTTGGCATCAAATACTACTCATTCAACTTCAAATTACAACTATAACGTTTTCTTAGAAAACGGTGTTGTTTCATGGCAAAAAAGTAAATAGTTTAACATAATATTAATTCTAGCTAGTACCATCTTCGCTAGTTCTATACAGAGTGTAATAAAAGTACAATAATCTATACAGGGTGCAAGGGACAGGTTTCCCACAACTGAAAGGGCATGATCAGTCAACGTAACTGAACAACTTTCAGTGAATAACTTACAGAAAATGAAAAAAAAAATCAGTATACAAGCTGTTCAATGAGTATCCAAATTTTGTATGGAGAGCTAGTTTGTTTTAATTAACTGAAAGTTGTTCAGTTACGTTGATTGATAATCCCCTTTCAGTATTCGGAGAGCTGTCCGTTACACCCTTTATAAGGGCAATTCTGCATCATGAATGAATAAAAAAAAATCTTATTAAAATGAGAAATTTTGGATCAAGAAGTGAATCGGTGAGGCAGATGAAGATTATTTTTGAGATAATATCTCGTCACTAGCAAGTACAGTATGTCAAGCTTAAAACTCGCAGTGCGATTCTAGCTCTTACTGCCATTTAAATAAAAGAGGTACAAAGTCTAATGTGTAAGGCTTGACATTCTCGTGACTATACAAATTTATTTACATTAATTGTTAAATTCAAATAACATTTTATTTTCATGACTACAATTTATGTGAAAATAAAAATTTAAAGATTTGTTTTTTTTTTTACAATTTATTAGTGATGTAAAATCACCCCTTAGAATAATCACTTTTTTACACCCTGTATTCTTAAGACAATACAAAGATGAGTACTCTAGGACAGTTTTCACTTATAACTAGGGAAATATTATTATCACATACAAAAATTTGCACAACATTTAAATTTAATTTACAACACAACGAGAATTTGCATTGGTTTTTGTCCCGAAGCCCTGAAATTGATTCTACTCATGAAAACAAGCAACTTACCTAATAAAAAAAAAAAAAATTTTTTTGTAAGTGATAGACTCATTTTGTGGGTATGTGAAATTTTTTTTTCATGTAAATTTTTTTTTCCTTCGGGGAAGTTGCTTTTATTATGAGTAGAATCACTGGGCCTCGGGAGCAAAACCAATTAAATTCACTTAATTATACTGTATACATTCATTTTCTATTATATTTATAGTAATACCACACTTCGGATGCTACATTGAAACGCTGGAAATCACCACCAGTTGAATAAGTGCCCTGTAGGTCGAGCATGCGCACCGAGACTTGGCGAGTCTACATCAGCGAACTACGATACTATAGAACGATAACTACGCTTCAAACTTGACCCCACGAAATAGTTACCTAAGTAGGCGGAGCTAAAATAGTTACCTCTCAACTACCCACTAGCTGACATTGCAGCACGCGCGCGAACCAATCCCTGCTCTCGTTCTGAATTTGAACCAATTGATTCGTATTTTGAATATACGTCCTTTTGGTTTCACGTAGGGCCACTTTTTGTGTGGAATTTGTTCTGAGTTAGAGTTCCTTAGTATCGTAGTTCGCTGGTCTACATAGACATAACCATACTAAACAGTTTGTCTTCTCGTGTTCATGCAGTGATCCCAAGTGGCGGTGAGCATCTTAGCCCGGCCGGAACCCAGCAATACTTGATATGATTACATTTTACACGACTACGCGAAGACAAAAAGGAAGTGTATTGTTTCTTAACCGACAGTTTCTAGGGTAGCGAAGCGGTATGTCCAGAGATTAATTTGAGTACAGTAAGGGGGCACATAGGTCCGATGGTGATGACTATTTGCTGCATTCGGAACCCATAATGAATTATAACTATTTACAGTACAAAAAAAATTACTTGTTATTGATCAGAATGACTACAGTGTGAGTCTTACATATTGGAGCGACAAAGACACGTATCGCTCCGTCCTACTCCCACGCATAGTTCTCTCCTGCTCTCATACTAATCAAGGTACTGTTGAACCAACTGATTCGCGACCCTTTTTAATAGGAGTTCATTAGAAACTGTCAGGGCAATAAAGTTTTCTTCTTTGTAATTTTGAATGCATGTTTGAACGAAATTCAACCTAATTGTATTTGCCTGTATGCACAAAAATAAGCATAAACCGGGTCATGTTTCAAATTGGTCGACTGTACATAATTAACATAAGAGTCTTTAAAGCCACGATCACACCTAGTAGAATTCAAAGACTAATTCGCCATATATTGATCGTTGAAGTAAGGATATTACAATAAACATAACCAAGCCTACCAGCAATGTATGCCGAATTAGTCTTTGAATTCAGCTAGGTGTGATCGTGGCTTTAAGCTTGCGTTAAATTGGTGTTATCAACGACGAATTATCAAAATTAGTGGACTGCTCGAATTTTTGAAAATCATTGGAAATTAAATTTTACACAAAACATTTTTTTTTTCATTTTTGTAATATTTGAATCGTATAAATTTTGAATTTCACTTGCGAGACAGCTTAATAAGTTAAGTCAAAAATAGTTGACTTTATGTCAATAGTTTTGTTATATTGGATTCCCGTGAGAGTTAACGATCTGAGTAACTAAAGACGCTGGCGTTTTGTAAACAAAATAATAACCAAAAATTCATGTAAAAAAGTGTAAAGGATATTTCTGTCTAGCTATATTTAAAATGATTTTAATTACAAACGTTTACCTCATTGAATCCGCGAATTCACTAGATCAAAAAAAGCTCTTTACAATAAAATTGATGAAAAGCTAATCTAAAATTTCATATGTACTTTAAAATTTTTAATATTCAATTTGTTAAAAAGTTGCTAAACGTTCGCAAAAAATTATCATCGTCATTGTTCAAAAACTTCATTACGAAGATTCATAGAACATTTCTGTTCTGACGCTCAATGAAAAAAGCTCATTTGACTAGGTTGTCAACTCGCGGATTGAAGGTAAATCTTCTATTAACTACAACTTACAGCCCAGTCATCAGAATGTGCCGTTATTATAATGAAATTGGATATTCATGCGATAAATTTAATTATAGTCAACTTAGCTTTAAATATAAACTTATTAAATTAATTACGTAGCTAGAATTAGTTAAATTGTGGACCCATTTATTATAGTTTTAATTGGATGTTGGATTAAGATTATTGTTCAAATAGTGTTGCTTTAGTGACTTACAATCTTACGTCTGTAACTGTATCAAAAAAAACGGCAAAATGTTTACAAAACTCAAGCGTTCTCATGAACACTTATATAAACGGACCCTAAAGTAAGGCCATGGTAATAGGTCCTTTGCGACAGCTGTCAAACGTATGAAAAATTATGATCTGCAAAGAAAAATGAACCCTGTGAGTTGGTATTAAGGAAACTTCAAAACGGACTTCTTACGTCGGCCTTACTTTAATGTAGTTCAACTCCGCACGTCGTGTGTTTGCGGGTGCGCGTGTTTGGACGAGGCGGGCGAGCTGTCTGCGGACTCTAGGCACAGGTCTGCAGCGCGATCCGCCAGCTCTGTTGCTATCTGGAAACAAACATTTGTATTCATTATACTGCGTGCAAAATAACTCTGTCTGTGACCGTTAATGTGCAGAAGTATAAAATTGAGTCGCGGGGGTGAGCGCGGCATGTGGGGCAGGCGAGCGCGTCGTTCATTGGCTCTCCGCCTGTCACCCACAAGCAGAAAATAACGGTCATAGACAGACTTGTCCTGAACGCGCTGTATTAATGTGACCATTTTCAAAGTGGATATCCTGCCTCACATAAGAAAAAAAACTACCATATCCTGCCATTCGTGAAAGAAGATCAAATGACAGTAAAGGATTATGAACTTTGTAAATAAACTCTTTGTTTAAAATTTAACAAACTGCAAATAAAACAGCTTCTGTGCTCTAGTGGTTACAGCGTTCGGCTTTCTGGAAGTTCTGGATTCGATTCCCGGTGGGAACACTGTCAAAAAATATCCCTTTGTACGACTTCCCCAGTTTGGTTAGGACATTGCAGGATGAGTCACCTGATTGTCCGAAAAGTTGGATAATTTCGTGCTTCGGAAGGCAAGTTAAACCGTGCTTTGAATTTTGTACAAGAACGATTTAAGTCAAGCTATTAGCTATCAACCATAAAGTTTCATTTAAATAGTTTGTAGTATTTGCGTGAAGCTCGAACAAACAAACAAACTCAGGATTTAACAAAGATGAAAATGGCAAAAGTTCACTCAATCGCAAAGCGTCTCCGGTACTGACGGAGAAGACGCAGGTTCTAATCCTGCCTGTGGTTGTGAAATTTTGCGATCTTTTACTTTGAGGATATACTCGAACACAGGAAGTTTTTCGGGATTTGTATTCATGGGCATCTAAATTGAAACTTCAAAATAACAATATTTATAAAATAGTTTTCTTTTTAAGATTTTATTTACGGGATTGGATTTATTTTATCAAAAAATCGATCGGGGTGTCCAAGACTCCAATTTTTTTTTTCAAAGTATAATTTAGTTAATATTTTTTATTTTTATTTTATAAGGTACATTTACAGTAGTACATATACAGACATTAAATAAAAAGGTTTCTTAGGTCTAGTTCTTATATGTCTACCAATTACAAACGTACACAGCATTGACAATAAAGAATATAAACAAACAGAACGATTAAAACATGCTGAGATCAATTAATAACTATAAATATATGTATATATAAAAAGAAAGAGAATGTTATGAACTATTTGGGGAGGGGGGGACTGACGATGATTTTCTTTTTAAGTTGGTCGCGAGTGGCGTTAAATATATCAAGGTCAAGTTTACTGGAAGCTTCGTTATATTTTGCACACATTCTTGGGATTGGACTGTGTAGAGCTAGATTTGTTCGATAGTTTGGAACGTGGAG
Organism: Athrips mouffetella; assembly: GCA_947532105.1. Classification (NCBI taxonomy): domain Eukaryota; kingdom Metazoa; phylum Arthropoda; class Insecta; order Lepidoptera; family Gelechiidae; genus Athrips; species Athrips mouffetella. The sequence continues at coordinate 13,012,556 of OX383979.1, forward strand.
AGGTTTTTGAATGGGGTGCCGAGGATATCTATATGGTACGTTAATTTTTATTTGGCCGAGAAGATGGGAGCAATTTATTTTGCAAGAAGTTAGTCCATGAAGGAATAGAATGTCTGATTGCATACGGCGATCGCGTAGAGTGTTAATTTTAAAGTGATCAAGCCGTTGGACATAAGGGCTTCTGTATGGAATCCCAGGTGAGCCAAATGCCAAGTATTTTGTGAACTTTCTTTGAATGCTCTCAATTTTCTGTGAGGAGATGCTATATACAGGATTCCACACAACACTACTAGATTCTAGATGACTTCGTACAATACTATTGTATAGTATGATTTTAGTTTTAGCAAGTTTAAAGTCCTTCGTGTTGCGTTTCAGGAACCCTAACATTTGTGAAGCCTTCTTTGTGATGTTGTTAATATGTGTATTGTATTTCAGTTTACTATCTAGTGTAACTCCAAGGTCTCTGACTTCATCCACGCGTTTCAAATTGATGCCTTTAATGTTGTAGGGATACTTAATTATATGTTGGCGTTTGGTTGTGAAACTTATTATTTGACATTTTTGTATGTTTAATTTCATTCCGTTCTCATAACACCACTCTTGAACATTGTTCAGATCAGACTGTAGCAGTTCGGCATCCGAATCGTTTGTGATTTCGCGATAAAGTTTTAGATCATCTGCAAACATAGATGCACTACTATGACTAACAACATTTGTGATGTCGTTTATAAAGATGACAAATAGGAGTGGTCCAAGAAGAGATCCCTGGGGTACACCAGATTCTGCAATGAATGCGTTAGATTCTTCGCCGTTGATTACCACGATTTGAGGTCTCTTTGATAGATAGGATTCAAACCAAGATAAAAGGGATCCATCTATTCCAAATGCTCTTAATTTCTTAAGAAGCACTGAGTGGTTGACTTTGTCAAATGCATTGGAGAAATCTGTGTATACAGCATCAACTTGAGAGCATTTGTCTAGTGCGTGTGAGATTTGGGTTGTAAACGATACAAGATTACTCTGGACTGACCGACCTTTTCTGAACCCGTGCTGAGAATCCGAAATACTTTCATCGATGTTCGTGTATATTTGTGGATAAACAAGAGACTCGAATACCTTTGAGAAAGAGGATAAAATAGAGATTGGCCGGTAGTTCTTTATTAGGGTCTGGTCGTCTTTTTTGTGTACAGGGACTATCCTTGCATTTTTCCATAAATCCGGAAAGCACCCTTCACTCAAAGAACGATTATAGATTAGGGTCAAGGGTAATGCTAGAACTGAGCTGCAGCGTTTGACAAATAGAGGGGGTATGTTGTCAGGTCCAGGTCCTTTACGAATGTCGAGTAGCTTTAGTTTTTTCATTACTTCTATTTCCGAAAATTTCATGTTTGCTATGTATTTGGTAGCAGAGTTTGGATCAGTAAAAGTATTATTCGTGCTACAATCGTCGTTAGGATACACTGATGAGAAATGTTTTGCGAACAGGTTCGCTATATCGTGACTAGTTGTTGCGGTTTTTTCGTCGAGAGTCATTTCCGCAGGGAGAGCACTAAGTCCATTACGCTTGTTTTTTATATGTCGGAAGAAGGCAGCCGGGTTTTTATGAATATTAGACTCTTAAGGTTTGATGATAAGTCCTGTCGGAGGATTCTATAAGTTTGTGGCAGCGCTCACGCAGCAACTCAAACTCTAGTTTGTCCCGAGGATTTCCATATTTTCGGTATTTAATGCGAATTCTATCTTTTTCTTTTATTACTCTGATAAGCCTTTTACTAAACCAAACTGGGTAGTGCGAGTTCCTGGGTTTTCGTCGGGGCACAAACCTATTGATAATGTTGTATAGAATGTCATATAATGTTGACACCATCGTGTTTACGTTTTCCTTATTTTTAAAAACTTCTTGCCATCTAATGCTTTTTAATTCTTGTTTAATTAAGTCGTAATTTGCTTTGAAAAAGTTGTGATCGTTACGACTAGCTAAAGGAAGATTTTTATTATGGTTTAAATTCGATAGGGGGATAGTAAATATAAATTGGGGATGTAGAGGATCGAGTTTACTTAATAGATTGTCTGGTCGCGAGACAGAAGCTTCAGTAAAATTGCTGATGGCTAGATCCAATATTCTACCGTCGGTGTTGGTTATATGGTTCGCTTGATAAAGATTATTTACGCCTAGAAAGTCAACCAAGGGACAACTTAAATTCTGCAAGTTAGGAGGAATTATGGGTAATGTATGCGTTAGACCTTGCTCCAACTCCCAGTTAATAAGGCCTAAATTAAAATCACCTAGAATTACGACATCGTCTATTTCATTTAGGACCCTGTCTGCGTTGCTAAAAAAAATATTCATAGTCTCCATTTTTATAGGTGGAGGAAGGTAAACCGCACACAGTGCAATATTTCTCGGAGAGCCATCAATGTTAAGTCTTATTTTTACCCAAAGTTCCTCACATTGGCTTTCCCACCTTTGGACTCGCGTCGAGGGGACATCTCGTGAAACCGCTATCATAACACCTCCGCCGTCAAATTTAGTGGATGTGGCCAGAGAGCGGTCTCTGCGATACACAACATAACGAGAGTCTATAAATTCACAATCTGTTACGCTTGATTTAAGCCATGTCTCTGTGAAAACAATTACTTTATAATTACTTAACAGGATATTACTGAATACTTCTTTAGTTTTGGTTCTAATACCACGAACATTCTGATAGTAGCAATCGAATTTAAAAACATAATAATAATAACGTTTATGTTGAACAATGAGAGATTAGATAATTAACTTTAAACTTTCATGGCTACGAATAAGTATGACTTCGTCGAGATCGTCTTTACGAACAAAAATTCTTCCGTTTCGTACCCACGTGTACTTATAATTAAGTGCCTTTGCGCGGGTACGAGCTGCAGCATGAAGAGCCTTGTTTGTTGGCGAAAGGTGTTCAGAAACAAAGATAGGTTTCCGAGGACCAGCGTAGCCAAGGTGTACGGAACTTAGTTTGTCTTCCTTATTTGCTTTGTTGAATTTGCCTACGGCAGCAAGAACGGAGTAACGTTGTAGTGGCGTGCGCAGTTTGATAACTACTGCGCGAGGTTTGTCACTATCTTTGTTTATCTTTGCAACTCTGGTGGCATTTATGATGTCTCCGGGAGCTATGGGGTCACCTACGGTTCTTGAGAGTTGCTCAATAGTTTTCACTAAGTTTTCAGATCTGTTTTCTGGTATTCCGTTTACCTCAATATTGCTGTCTCTCATATTTTGTTCGACTAAGTTAAGTCTATTGGATAGTCCAAAAACATCAGCTTTCAATTTTTCGTTATCGTTTTGTAGCTGTTTTATGGTGGTGTTTTTTTCTTCCAACTGGGCCTTCATTCCTTCAAACATAGTGTTAAAAAACGTTAAAGATTCACGGAGCTCTAAGTTGCTTGCGCGTATGTCAGAAAGTTCCTGTTTCAGTATAAGGCGTAGTTTGTCAACAGTCACGTAGCTGTTATCATGGGTATTTGTAGAAATATTGACACTGTCGTTAACTGGGGATTTTTTCTTGAAATTCTCGCTGAATGATGTCTCATTTTCAAAAGAGGATCTTGACTCTTTTCGCACCGGGGTATCGTCGTTTCTGCGGCGGCGGTTAAGGTTCTGGCAATCAGGGCATGTCCAATTCAGCTCGAGGTCTTGTTTATTTGCCATGTAATTTTCCTTTGATATACTGACACATTCTAGGTGAAAATGTCCACTGCATTTTGTGCAGTCGATTAGTTGGTCTATCGTTATGTGCGATGAGCATGCCGCGCAGTTTCTCATTTTCAGTACGTGGTTTAATCTAGTAGAATTGAGTGGAATAGTAAATGGGCAGTGATTAATATGTGTAGTGAACGCAGCCGTAACACAATATATTTTAGTATGGCAATACTAGTTGCTAGTGTCAGTTGACATCAATCAGTTGACATTGACAGATACACAACGCATCCACGGCGCATGTGTGAAGTCTTCCAATCATCCGGCCCTGCCCATCACGTAGCTTTGTGATTCGTGAGTCTAATTAGTCCAAATGATAAATCCCGTTCAAATTGCAAAGTGTAACGGATAAAAATGCTCGTACCTCAGTGATATTATGCAGAAAGACTGAAGAAGATAATTATCTCGGAACACTCACGGATGATTTCTCTTCGTTTTCGTCAATCCGTAGGTAACAAAAACACAGTCTTTAACTAAGAAATGGTAAAAAAAAATTGCAGCGGTTTGTTTACTACTCGAGCTTTGACAGCTAACTTCTTTTATTTATTAAGGTTTGTGAACAGGTAATACATATAAAGGGTGACTTTTAATTAGTTCTTGATAGCAAAAGATATGCATGTACTCATTATACTGAACAACTTTTCCCAAGGAACATACTCGTAGGTTGAAATACGAAAAACCGAATTTGACCTCCCATACAAAATGCGCTATCAGCTGATGCAGGGGAAAGTTGTTCAGTATCATGAGTACATTCATACCTTTTTCTATCAAGAACTAATTAAAAGTCACCCTATAGACTTAACTCTACTTACATCTTTTACAGGACTTACATATAGGTACACCGGTGACGATTTATTTAAAATTAAATTAAAGCGCTGGTTGATCGAGCAGGCATTTTATAACATAAAGGACTTTTTAGCCTTTAAATGCTTATTTCATATTATATAAGTGTAGTAATATAGATACCTATTTTGTTATATTTAATTGTTAATTTTGTTATTTTTATTTTCAACTTTATGACATGTAATTATTATTACCAAATAAAACAAAACAATACAATACAATACACCCAATTACAGGCAATCACAACATGCAATTTGAGTTTTTGACGTACACAATTAAAAATGTTGAACAGTAGTATTACCTTCCTGGTAGCGTGGTAGGTGGTGTCGGGCGGCAGATCCAATGTCTTCAGGAGCGCGGCGAGCCGGTGCGGCGGGGTGCCGGCGGCCAGCGCCAGGTGCACCAGGCGCGCGCCCATCTCCGTGCGCGCGAGCCGCCCCGCGCGCGCCGGCGCCGCCAGCCGGGCCAGCGCCGCGCCCGCCAGCGCCACCAGCGCGCGCAGCTGCTCCATGTCGCTAGCGTTGTCCGCCTCGCCGCCGGACACTAAGCCGGCGACCTGACGGACACCATACAAATCATACACTATTAAACGAACAATGTTTGAATATATATAAATCATATAACACACAGCTCTGAAGGACACACACACACACACACACAGAGCTCTGAAGTCCTTGCGTCTTGCTCGGGCATCTAGAGACGAATTCTTTATGTCATTCAATACAAATCAGTGTCACCATTTACTAAAACTAACACGGTTTCCGCACCCACACTACTAGCATCATTTGAGTGCGATAAACATAGTACCATACAGAGCATAGCTCGGTCACCCAGGAGACGCATTTTTGAAGCGTTCGAAGTGAATCTTTAGTTCGCATACGAAAACGAATCGTGTACGAATTTAATTTCTAATGCTCTCGATTTTACGCATTTTTGAATCATTCAAAAGCAATGTTGCCATTAAATTACAATCTTTAAACCATTTTCTTTTCACGCAGAAAAATAAAAACCGGAAAGCAATCACTCATTGATTTTAAAAACCGGTAATAAATTTCGAGGGAATGAAACGCAAATTAAAAAGTTGATATGTCAGTACAATGTCATGTGTGAAGGAAACGTCAATGTCGTTCTCATCACAGATTATACATACTTTCGAGTGGTAGAAATGCAAAACGAGTGGGTCGGACCACTCGTTGCAGAATTCACAGGTATGAATATTCAAAAATTGCGATTTTACGGATTCGTATACGAATCTTGCCAATTCGAATGCGAATTGAAGTTCGAACGCTTCAAAAATGCGTCTCTAGGTACTATAAGGGTAATAGAAGGAAGATTAATGAAAATATGTGTCACAAGGTATTCTGACATTCATTCAGTCATTGTAAATACGGCATAGGCATAGTTCTGTACATTTTGTATTAGGATGTCAAATCACATTTTATGATTTGACACTTTAAATTGGGACACAATGGCATATGTCATCCCATAATAAAATAAATTAGTATCCCTTCTATTCTGAGCGGAACAAGGAGACCGAATTCTTTGGGAAAAACTATTACATTATGATCCATTTAGTTCGTTTATTTCAACGTTTATCAACACATTTTGTAGCTACTCGTATGTCAAAAGCAATCTGCTAAAGCTGTCAGAAATACCAAGTTTGTAAAACAATGTTATTCTATAAGAAATAATATTATGCACATCAAAATTTATGATTGTGCATCAAAATTTATGATTGTGCATCAAAACTACTAAATGTGCATCAAAAATAATTATTATGCATTAAAGTTTTAGGTTTGTTAAGGTTAGATTGTCTCACGACCACAACGCACGAGCCGAGCGAGCGAAGCGAGCATGCCGCGACAGCGGCCGGCGAGTGCCAGAAAGATATTAGTGGCTAAGAAAGTTATATTTAGTTGCACGTTGTTTGTGGCTGAGTTAGTAATTTAGAACCCGATTTTTTTAACTGTGCACTTCGAGCCGACAAAATATTAGCTTGATTGCAGTATTGGTAGCGTCAGGATAACCCTAATTTTATTCATTGCCAGTACAGTCAAGAGCACTTCGAGCTTGGCATATTGGATTTTGTACCATTCTTACCGTAATAGCTGTAGGAGCTAAAGACATTCAGCTCGAAGTGCACAGTTAAGAAATTGGGTTATAATTAAAAAGAAGTCTGTTTAATTAGCACCCTTATTCTACCCGTCAAATATACTCTGGTTTTAGTGTCATGGCAGTAGTATAGATTTATAATTGTAGGTCATGTAGAGAGGATGAATGAAGGAAGATTGACGAAAGAGATCCACAAGGCGAGAGTGAATGGAAACGTTGGAAGGGGAAGGCCTCGGCGAACGTACCAGGACCAAATTCAGGACGTTCTGAATAAAGGCCAGGTTAAAAGTACCCTAAACCGACGAGCATGTATGAAAGGATTGATGAAAGTACAGGAAGCAAGGGAAGTATGTCAAGCTCGTAGCAGGTGGAGAACTGTGGTCTCTGCCTACCCCGACGGGAACAAGGCGTGATGTTATGTATGTATGTATGTATAATAGTAGTAACATTGTGCGGACGTGACATTAGACCCCGCACGCACCTGGTGGCACACGGAGATGTAGCGGTGCGCGGCGAGTCCGCCCGCGTCCCAGCCGCTGACCGCCCCGCGAGCCGCCGCCCCGCTGAGAGCCCCCACGAAACCCGCTATGCTCTTCAGCTCGTCTGGTAGACACAACATTAAAACATTACGATATATATTCAATAGATATTTGTATGCATTTATTATGTAGGTATACTAGGTTATTTTTTTGGACCTGAAAAGCGTATGCCACCTTATTACAGAGGTCAAAAGCAACAACTTTTGTTCTACGACTTTGTTAACAACAACGCACAAAAATTTTCGTCTTTTCGAACAAAAGTTGTTGCTTTTGACCTCTGTAATAAGGTGGGCATACGCTTTTCAGGTCCAAAAAAATAACCTAGTATATGGAATAACACCTAGTAATTATTATACTTTTTTTTATTTTATTTTTATTTATTACTTATTATTAAGCTATTGATGTTTCTTTCTATTAGTTTCATAAATGAATCATATATTTTTTTCTCATGCTTTGCTCTGTGCACACTTGCATCCTGCATCATTCATTTTACTTTCTCCTTTAGTCACTCTAAGGTTGACTGGTAGAGATCTCACCTAGGGATAAGTCCGCCTTTGCATGTAATCTCTCAGATATCTTATTAGTACTTTTGTAATTTTGTGCAATAAAAACTATACAACAACAATCTACTATTACATCATTAGAAAAAGGAATGAATTTTTCACTGGGAAATAACACACAGTTGATCATTATAACATGCCATGAAATGTCCACTACAGGATAGGGAGCTCCCTCCAAAATTCTAGCTTTTGCTGGAAAAATATAGAGGGGAGTACCATAGTCACCTCGCTTGTCAACGCTACGGCTGGCACTTATGGGCCGCGTTTGTAGGTGACCGCAGTAAGTAAGATAGTATGATACACAGGAGGATATCTACTATTTTATCATTCATGCACTGAAAGTTGGTAGTAATACTAATTATAACATATTGTTAGGATGACAAGGTGTGACTTACCTCCCTCGTATATTATTCTGCAATTTCTTACCTGCTAAAACAGCTTTGGGCAGCAGTTGTTCTAGTAGAACTTTGTGTGCCGCGTTCCACTGTTCGGCCGCTATCAAATGTTCAACCTCCACCATGGGCAGATGCTGAAAATGTTATACAAAATACAGCTAAATTTCTTTACCCCGGAAATTTTACGAGGTGCTTCTGCCCATAAAACTGAACAACTTTTCCCAAATAACATAGGTCAAGATACGAAAAAAAAATAAGAAGTAAATTTTTTTAAAATGTATTTTGACCAATGTTTTTGGGAAAATGTTGCTCAGTTTCACGAACAGAACCACCTTTTCAAATATCCGGTGTGATAAAAAAATTTGGGTGTATGATATTATCAATGCCTAGTTGTCTGTGATAACAAGAGATTTCATATTATGTCTTCACATACAAATAGTGCTAGCGGTCCATAAAAAATATCTAAAGGTTTCTATCTCTTTTTAGCACCGTGCGAGCGGTATGCTAGAAAGAGATGTAGGCCAATAGGGAATATGCATGATTTTTTTAAATTTAAATTATTTATTCTGATTCATGTAATAAACAATTTAGTAAAACTATTTTTCGAATAACTATGAAATTAAAAAAGATATAAGCCATCAAAGATTTGTTTCTGTCTCTTTCTAGCAAAACGAAATTTAACACCGAGTTTATATGGCCGTAGTGGCATGTGACGTCACTCGCCATGTCGGATCTCTCTGTCTAATCGGCGCGTAGTTAGCAGTTTTAAATGCTTATTTCAGCCGTATTTATGAGCCGATTAAAATTTTAATTTCACTTCTTGTCATCTTGACTTCGGTATTTTCATATCTTGTTAATGAAAGCAACAAAAAAAAATTATGCATATTCCCTATTCACAGTTGAAATAAATGTAGCTCGATTAGAATGACAGATGTCAAAGTCCTTACAATAGTGATGAGACAACATTACTTTAAGATTAACTAGATATTTATTTTTTTAATTATTGACTTAGAATTTTGCTAGTTTCGACAAAGTTTATTGAATTGAATATAATTAAAGATTCAGATGTACAGTATACTTAACAAGTTGTATAAGTATTATTTTTAATTCGTAGAATTATTAACCTAGAAATTAACCAAATGTTATTGATTCAGAAATAATCGATTTACATATATAGATTTGTCCCATCTCCAAATGTTTTGTCACTAACGTAACTTAGTAACTGTGTAATAAATAAGATCTTAAACTGTTACATCATAATTACATAATTATTGTGTTAATTTAGATAGTACGCACGGCAGCAAACACGAAGAAACAAAACCAAGATAAGCTGAACCAGCTCTACTCTACAAACTCTCGAAACCAGAGTCCCGCTCAAGTTAAAATTGTTTCTACCTATGAGTGGCCGTGTATATAAGGTCCTAATGAAATAGTGAACACAATTTTAGTATATTACGCAGACCATGGTCCATGGTGGGGAAAGTTGTTCAGTTTCATGAAACTGAACAACTTTCCCCAAAGAACATAGGTCGAAATGCGAAAATCAATTTTTGACCTCCCATAGAAACTGCATCAGCTGATAGCGCATTTTGTATGGGAGGTCAAATTTGGTTTTTCGTATTTCGACCTATGTTCCTTGGGGAAAGTTGTTCAGTTTCATGGTCTGAATAACATACTAAAATTATGTTCACTATTTCATTAGGACCTTATACTAGGGTGGTAGAAAAGTTCTCGGTCTAACATAGAGATGGCGCTTTGATTAGACAGTGGTTATATTTTTTAAATCTAGCAATCTTTTGGAAGAAATTTCACCATTGGCGCCAAATTCGTAAGTGTCAAAATAAAAAACTACACACGATTGAAGCAAGTAAGTCGGTAATTTTTGGAATATGGATAAATTGGAGTATCGTACTGTTATCAAATTTTTGACCAAGGAGGGAAAAGCGCCTACCGAAATCAATGAGCGCTTGCAAGCAGTTTATGGGACCAATACTTCTAGGCACGGCAATTCAAGTCTAGTAGGGAGTCATTAAATGACGACCCACGCAGTGGACGACCGGTAGAGGCAACTGGAGATGATATCGTTGAAAAATTGAAGATCTCATCTTAGAGAACAATAGGTTGACCAAGAAACAGTTAGCCGAGATCGTAAAGATCTCAACGGAAAGCGTATTGCGTATATTGCACGAAAAACTAGGCTTGAGTAAGGTCAGTTGCCGTTGGGTGCCGAAAATGCTGACGGTCGAAAACAAGCGCCAGCGACTGGTGGCTGCGAATGAGTTTCTCGATAGAATAGAAAACGTTTATTCTCTGTAAACACATACAGTACATAAAAGACAATATTTCTAGCTTATAAGTACTACAAAGTAAAATCACAGTTATACATAGAAGGCAACATGAAATCAGTAGTTACTTACATAAAATAATCCTATTCTAAAGAGAAGCATCAACAAAGTGTCAACTATGTACTGTTTGGGACAGAGAAAAGGTTCAGACTCAGCATGTTATCACAGCAAGCTATGACGCTGTTCATTCTGATAGATGTAAGGTCGATCCGGAAAATGTTTTCTATCGTATTGTAACATGTGATGAAACGTGGATACATCACTACGACCCCGAGACAAAACAACAAAGCATGCAGTGGCAGCGACGCGGAAACCCTGCTCCCATCAAATTCAAGGTCCAATCCAGTGCCGGCAAGATCATGGCGTCAGTTTTCTGGGATGCACATGGGATTTTGTTAATTGATTATTTGCCGAATAAGACCATTGTTACGGGCGTCTATTATGCAGATTTACTTAAAAAATTGCGGGTCGCCATCCTTGAGAAAAGACGTGGACTTGTCAGTCGCGGTGTCCTTTTCCTGCAAGACAACGCACCCGTTCACAAGTCACATGTTGCGATGAGTGCGCTGAGGGATTCCGGTTGTAAGGTGCTTGCCTACCCACCGTATTCTCCAGATCTGGCCCCGAGTGACTATTTTCTTTTCCCAAATCTGAAGAGAGAGCTTAAAGGCAAGCGATTTTCTTCCAATGTAGAGGTTCAAGCCGCCGTTACCGAGTATTTTGAGAGCAAAGATTCAAACTGGTTTTTCCATGGGATCGGAGCATTGAAAAAACGTTATGAAAAGTGTATTCAGGTTCGAGTCGATTATGTCGAAAATTAAAAATAAAACTTTCAATAATAACTTTATTTTTTACTATTAGGCCGAAAACTTTTCTACCTCCCTACGTATATTAAACATTTATTTCAATGTTTGTTACTTTACATTTGAATAATGATTCATTTAAAAATACAATGTATTTGCTTGTTGTGAAATAAATTATTTGTTAGACTTTATTGCGTTTGTATATTAGTAGGTATGAATGTCCATATAAGTGAATGATGGGAGTTACGCGCCCTGTAAAAGTTTATATTTATGTTGATATCTGCTTTATACGGTGAATTTAGACAACCTTCAGCGGGGCCCAACTATACATATAAAAAAAAACAAAAAAAAATTAAATTCTGCTATAACTAAAAAACTAAAAGGAGCAGAGAAAAATTTTGAAAGTAAAAAATGTTGTGCATAAAATTATCTACAAGTTCTATTTAGTAACTAGCTGGTGCTCGCAACTTAGTCTGCGTGGAATCCGTTTTTATAAACACAGATAATTAATTGGTTTGCCATAAAAGTTTTAATACCTTATTTTAATTACAGCAATTAAAAGTAACTTATAACTTTTTCCATGGTTCAAACCATCTTCAAACCAAATCTCATCAAAATCGGTTGAGCGGGTAATAACTGTAAAAACGTATTAAATTATTTATTTTCCATATAACATTCATCCCCTATTTCACCTACTTCATGTTTTAGTTTTGCAACATAATGTAGCTTCTGTCCTTTCACATAGTTTACACTATCTTCGTATGAAATTTTATTAAAATCGGTTAAGCGAAATAGCCGTAAAAGCGTTACCAAAATTATTGAATCTTGTATGTGAAATGGATGGCTTGTAAATGGCCTAGGTTTAACTATCTTGTATAACTACAATTATTTTTAATAGCAAGGCTGTAAGTTATCCGAATAAAATAAAATAAAAAATAATAAAATTAAATGTGTAATCTTGTTGGTATTAATCTATCTGGTTCCGAGTATCGTGTCTTACGTGTTTGTGTGCGCATCTTGTATCCCTTCTTCTTAACCACCTCCCCACCCTCCCTCGAGGTGCTTGTAACACTTCCTTGTAACCTTTTACTTGTAATGTCTGCGGTTGTAACCTATCTTACTCCTTCTTTCACCTTCCCCAGGTGTTTGTAATAATAGTTCGTTATGGTTGCAAGGTGTCGTGTGGGCGGCGTGTGTGTGTGTGTGTGACTCGTGGGTGGTGTGGGGAGGGTCGGACACTTCCCCCATTTTTCGCATAAAAACAGAAAAAGACTTACAGAAGATAATTTAAGTATTATACTATATTTTATTGCTATACTTTTCATATTTTGTCGTGCTTTAAACTCTTATTCAAAATTAGCTTCTTACCTTTATTTAAAACTGTATAATCTATCGGAGTGCTGCGCCCGCGGCTTGGGAATCCCTGCCTCTTTTGTGTTGCTTATCGCAGTATTGCTTGACCGGTTTCACCCGATCATTAGAACACACTTGTATGTTGTTATGCGCCTTATTACTGAGTGTACTTGGTTGATTATTTATTTCACTATGGGTTTGTTACTTGTAGCATGTCAATACAATAAAAATACGTATGCGAGTTGGATATTAAATCTACCCGCAAATCTCTATATAAAATGTTTACTTGTAAAGAATATTGAAATTATCAGCTTTTGGGTTGTGTATAGGTCTACAATAATAGCACAAATTGAATATTACCACTCTTATTATCTGATATTAATTGTTTATATAGGCAACCACTATAGGTTCTTTTACACTTAACATTTATCACCAAAATGCTCGAGGACTACGCACTAAAACTGGTACTTTTAGACGAAATGTGCAGTTATGTAAATATGACATAGTTTCTATAACTGAAAGTTGGTTGATCGATGGCATTGGGGACCAAGAGTTGTTCGATGACAGATACATAGTATGGCGTCGGGATCGGAATTACGACATGACCGGTCAAATATACGGGGGTGGGGTACTAATGGCAGTGCGGCGAGACTTCGTCACAGACGAGCGTTTGCAATGGCGCTCCTCAGCCGAGGACCTATGGCTAACGTTAAAGCTGCGCGTCGGGGGTAACTGTGTTTTATTGCATCTGTGTACTATATATCTGTGTAACCAGCGAGGAGGCAACTCAATCTCTGCGCAACTAGATAATTTTTCGAGTAAACTTAGTGATAATTTAAATTGTAACCCTAATGACATACGTGGGACACTCAGAAATATTTGCGACACTAAAAAAAATTGTTCTACAGGTACATATATTTTTATTAAATCTTTTCAAAGTACTCTCCACCAGCCTCTATACAAAGATTCATGCGTCTGAACCAGTTTTCAAAACACTTTTTCCAGTCCGCCGTAGACACCTCGTTTACAGCCTGCTCGAACGCAGCCAGCGCATCTTCCGGCGACGAAAATTGTATCCCCTTGAGCTGATTTTTTATTTTTGGAAATAAAAAGAAGTCACACGGTGCTAGATCAGGGCTGTAAGGAGGGTGACCCAGGAGTTTGACTGGTGTGCTGTCCAGGAAGTCCCTCGTTTTGAGCGCGGTGTGTGCAGGCGCATTGTCGTGGTGGAGCAGTAGTCCGCGGAGCCCTGTGTTTGGTCGCTTGTTGCTCACAACAGAAAAAACTTCTGGTAAACATTTGGTAGTATACCATTCGGCGTTGATGCTTCTTTGATCTCGTAAGGGAATTGAGGCCAAGTGGCCAGTCAAATTAAAAAAGCTGGCGATCAAAATCTTCCCCCCGCTTCGAGATCGCTTCACTTTGGTAGGCGTTGGTTCATTTTGAAACACCCAAACTGTCGACTGGCGCTTGGTTTCTGGATCGTATTGATAAATCCAGGACTCATCACCTGTTACGATGTCGTAAACACGCCGAGACGAGCCTGCTTCAAATTTGTTCAGCATATCACGGCACCATTCCACCCGGGCCTGCTTCTGAGCGTCGGTGAGGTAGTGCGGCACCCAGCGCGATACTATCCTCCTCACGCGAAGATGCCCGTGTAGAATCTCGTGAACGCTTCCCGATACAATCTTTAATATGTGCTGAATCTCCTGATATGTAATTCGCCTATTATCTTGGATTAAATTTTTCACTGCTAGCACGTTTTCTTCCGTAATAGCCGTCAAAGGGCGACCGCTTCTTTCTTCATCCCCCAAGGTTGGTCGACCGCGCCTAAATTCGTTATACCAACGATACACGGTTGCCTTGGAGGGGCCTTCATCCATAAATGCCATTTGAAGTCTATCGAACGATTCATCCGGTTTCAGGCGACACTTGAAATCGTAAAAAATCATAGCTCTAAAATGTTCCCGGCGCAGATCCATTTTTCAGTAAGACACGATACTTTGAATTGGCTCGCAAAAAATGTGGAGGGAAATTTTGAAAATGGAACACACATATTTTTACTTACAAGTAATCATATTTTCGAAAAAGATTCTGACCGGCCAGTCTCCCATATATAAAAACTATTTTTCGCAATACTTTCTGAGTGGCCTGGTAGTTATAATTCTTGGTGACTTTAACATGCCTAATATTTCTTGGAACCTGCAATCCTCAGGTCGACTGGGGCCAACGGGTGTACTTAATGAAAGTCAGACCAATTTTTTCGACATCATCTCGGAATCTAATCTCGCCCAATTTAATTTCGTATGTAATAGTAATAACAGGATTTTAGATCTCGTTTTTTCCAATATTGATTTAAAAGTGCATCCCTGTAACTCCCCACTCGTACCTGAAGACTTACATCATCGATCTTTATGCATAGAAATACCTACAGTCTCTTACACGCCTTTATTAGAAAATAGGAGGAAAGTTTATTTTTATAGGAATGGTGACTATGAAAGCATTAACTCCGACCTAAGTGCTATTAATTGGAATCAAATACTCTATGGTAATTCTATCGACGATGCCGTCAATCTTCTAAATAGTACTTTAAATGATCTTAGGGATAAATATATTCCAAATAAAATTATTTCCAGTAGCTCCTTCCCAACTTGGTATAATTCTTCGCTAAAAAAGGTGTTAAAAGAAAAGTTCAAATTTCTTAGTAAATATAATAGGTATGGGAACCTTGACGACTATCAAACATATTCACTGCTTAGGGAACGCGCAAAGGCTCTAGAAGTAGTGTGCTATGAGAATTATATTGACAAAGTTGAGAAGTGTGTTATTGATAATCCCCGCTACTTCTGGTCGTATTCAAAATCACTTAACAAGCCATCACACACACTTCCTTCGGTGATGAACTGTGATGGTCAGTCAGGTGATACCGGAGAGAGTGTCTGTAATTTATTTGCTACGTATTTTTCTTCTACTTTTCTAGCCCAACCTTCTTCGTCTTCTGTGTCGGATGACCTCTCCACTATGGATCAATCCTGCCCCAATAATTTTAGCATCAGTGATATAGAGATTACTCCGGGAGAGGTACTAGGCTTGTTAAGGAACCTTAATCAAAATAAGGGAGCAGGGCCAGATGGCATATCTCCGATATTAATTAAGCATTGTGCTGAAAAGCTTGTCCTGCCTCTTTGTACGTGGGACACTCAGAAATATTTGCGACACTAAAAAAAATTGTTCTACAGGTACATATATTTTTATTAAATCTTTTCAAAGTACTCTCCACCAGCCTCTATACAAAGATTCATGCGTCTGAACCAGTTTTCAAAACACTTTTTCCAGTCCGCCGTAGACACCTCGTTTACAGCCTGCTCGAACGCAGCCAGCGCATCTTCCGGCGACGAAAATTGTATCCCCTTGAGCTGATTTTTTATTTTTGGAAATAAAAAGAAGTCACACGGTGCTAGATCAGGGCTGTAAGGAGGGTGACCCAGGAGTTTGACTGGTGTGCTGTCCAGGAAGTCCCTCGTTTTGAGCGCGGTGTGTGCAGGCGCATTGTCGTGGTGGAGCAGTAGTCCGCGGAGCCCTGTGTTTGGTCGCTTGTTGCTCACAACAGAAAAAACTTCTGGTAAACATTTGGTAGTATACCATTCGGCGTTGATGCTTCTTTGATCTCGTAAGGGAATTGAGGCCAAGTGGCCAGTCAAATTAAAAAAGCTGGCGATCAAAATCTTCCCCCCGCTTCGAGATCGCTTCACTTTGGTAGGCGTTGGTTCATTTTGAAACACCCAAACTGTCGACTGGCGCTTGGTTTCTGGATCGTATTGATAAATCCAGGACTCATCACCTGTTACGATGTCGTAAACACGCCGAGACGAGCCTGCTTCAAATTTGTTCAGCATATCACGGCACCATTCCACCCGGGCCTGCTTCTGAGCGTCGGTGAGGTAGTGCGGCACCCAGCGCGATACTATCCTCCTCACGCGAAGATGCCCGTGTAGAATCTCGTGAACGCTTCCCGATCCAATCTTTAATATGTGCTGAATCTCCTGATATGTAATTCGCCTATTATCTTGGATTAAATTTTTCACTGCTAGCACGTTTTCTTCCGTAATAGCCGTCAAAGGGCGACCGCTTCTTTCTTCATCCCCCAAGGTTGGTCGACCGCGCCTAAATTCGTTATACCAACGATACACGGTTGCCTTGGAGGGGCCTTCATCCATAAATGCCATTTGAAGTCTATCGAACGATTCATCCGGTTTCAGGCGACACTTGAAATCGTAAAAAATCATAGCTCTAAAATGTTCCCGGCGCAGATCCATTTTTCAGTAAGACACGATACTTTGAATTGGCTCGCAAAAAATGTGGAGGGAAATTTTGAAAATGGAACACACATATTTTTACTTACAAGTAATCATATTTTCGAAAAAGATTCTGACCGGCCAGTCTCCCATATATAAAAACTATTTTTCGCAATACTTTCTGAGTGGCCTGGTATAATATTTATAAGATCATTAAAAGAAAGCACGGTGCCTCTACTTTGGAAGTCTGCCTTTATCACACCGGTCCATAAAAAAGGCGATAGATCAGACGTTAAGAATTATAGGCCGATATCTAAGCTCTGCATCTTTGCAAAAATATTTGAAAAAATTGTTCACAATCAGGTGTATAAGTCACTGAAAACGTTCTTCTCACCAGAACAACATGGCTTCCTGAGCCATCGATCAACTACGTCTAACTTGCTTGTTTTTACAGATTTTGCTTCAGAACAAATGGACTCTGGTGCCCAAGTGGATGCCGTGTTCACAGACTTTAGCAAGGCCTTTGACCGGATAGATCATTTGTTGCTTCTAGAAAAACTTCTTAATGCCGGTATACATGGAAATCTCTTTCGTTGGTTTTGTTCCTATGTAAAAAATAGAACCCAGGCCGTCGCTATAAATGGCTTTACATCTACATGGATGCCTATACCATCTGGAGTCCCACAGGGATCTTTATTAGGACCTTTGCTTTTTGCAATTTTTATCAATGACATCGGATCATGCTTTAATCATTCTAACTTTCTTTTATACGCTGACGACACCAAAATTTACAGGTCTGTTCAAAACGTAACTGATTGTGAGCTTCTTCAGAATGACCTAACCAACTTTGAACAATATTGTACAAAAAACAAATTAGACTTAAACATTGCTAAATGCCTAGTAACTACTTTTACTCGTAAGCCGCAACCAGTTATGTTTAACTACACCATCAATAATAACCCTCTTGCGAGAGCTAACTTTACGAAAGATCTCGGAATCATCCAAGATGCCCTCTTATCGTATAATAACCACATTGATTATTTAATTAAAAAAGCCTCCAGATCACTAGGCTTTATAAAACGGTCCACCTATAAATTTAAAACTATAAAATCAATAAAAATATTATATTGCGCTTACGTACGTAGTATTCTGGAATATGCGTCTGTCATTTGGAACCCGCAATATAAAGTCCATATTAACAGAATCGAATCTATTCAAAAAAGATTTCTCAGATATCTCCAATTTAAGTGTAAACGGATTGATCACGGATATGAAGCGCGTTGTCAAAGATATCACTTTCTCCCTTTAAAAAAAAGGAGGGAGATATCCGATATAATTTATCTTTTAAATATAATAAATGGAGGTGTTGATTGTCCTGTTTTGTCCGAAAAAGTATGTATCTCTGTACCTAATAGACTCTGTATCAGACATTTTAAAACTTTAGCTGTTCCTCGAGCAAACACAAATTATCGCAGAAACTCTTTCTTTTTAAGAGTTGGTAATAAATTTAATTGTCTTTTAACCGAACATAAATATTTAGACTTATTTAATTTGAAACCCTCGGAAATAAGGCGCATCTACACTCATTGTTTCTTTGGGCCCACTTAAGCAACAAACTCCTGTAGGTAATTAATTATCAAAGATGTGAATGTAACACCCTCTTCATTGGTTTTTAGTTGATATGTTTCTGTCTTTCTAGTCTGCATCTTGTTTTGTTTCTATTTGCGAATACTTGTAAATGGCTTTGTAGTGTTTTCTTTACGTACTTATTTTAATGTATGCTTAGCTGTTAGTGTTCCGAATAAAATAAAATAAAATAAATAAATAAGTAATGTCTGCGGTTGTAACCTATCTTACTCCTTCTTTTACCTTCCCCAGGTGTTTGTAATAATAGTTCGTTATGGTTGCAAGGTGTCGTGTGGGCGGCGTGTGTGTGTGTGTGTGACTCGTGGGTGGTGTGGGGAGGGTCGCGCGCCTACCTCGTACTTGGCGCGGTGCGCGTGCGCAGTGAGCAGCCAGCGGGCGGGCAGGCGCGCGCGCCGCACGGCCCGCAGCTCGGGGCAGGCCCCGCCCCGCGCCGGCGCGCCGCGCGACAACACGCCGCGCACCAGGTGGCTGCGGCTGCAAACAACCACACAAGCTTATTAACGATACTAGAAACAATAAAGTTATAGGAGCGGACGACCGATGCGAATATCCAAGACAGACCGTAAAATGTATGAAGCCTAGCCTGTCCGTTGAGTCCAATGCTCCGCTCCGGAACACACTGAACGGAACGCCTATACAGCTTCATACATTTAACAGTCCACCGATCCAGGCCTTAGTACTATCAGAACTTAGCCGACCGAGCTTTGCTCTGCATTATCTTAACCAAAGGCATGGCACATACAGCGCCATCTAGTATAGAATAAAAAATACTAAAATTTTGTTGACCAATCGATTTTCGATATTGTAACTGTACGGTGCATGCATCACGTACATTGCAGTTTTGATAAACTTAGCATTTTTACTCGAACTAACCCAATTTAGGTCAACACCACGTCAGTCCGCAACTAACACTCATCGCGTGCACTCATATCATTCTATCAACCAAATTAGCAATAAATACATCGATATCATAATCAATCTATCATTTGAAAGTCCGTACGGAAACACCGTACAACTTTATGGTCCTTCGAGGATCTCGTGTGTGTGTGTTAAATCGTCATTTCGTCGAGATAATTCGCCGCGCGAGGTGAACTAGCAAGCATATCACTGTAACGTGGAACTTGTGACGTCAGTTTCATCGTTCACAACATCACGCATCATCAATCAACACGATCATCATCATCATTAAGCATCATCATCAGCACCCAGCAATATCATCAGCATATACAGCATAAGTACAGTTTGGCTTTGTGTTATTTTGTTTTATCTTGTACGGTAGCGAATCGGTCTGCCGGCCTCCCACAAGCGGGTCTCACCGGTACGATTGAGAAGGCGCTAATACCTACAAGGTTCGCAAAGGCACAGAGCTAAATATCAGCTGTTTCTTGTATAACATTTTATCAACAACTTATCAAGCAAGATGGAAGACATCATTATGAATCAATTTCAGCTTATGGAATCGATTGAAAAAGTTTTCATCAACTTCAGCAAGGATGGGCCTGACCGTAGGACGTCCAGCAGCATCCAAAGAAGGTTGACACTACTAGAAACCCTTTTCAATGAGTTTCACGGTAACAACGAGCAACTTCTTGATTATCAGGATATGGATCATGATTATTTCGTCAAGCAATGTTATCAAAGAACTAGGGAGTTCTATGTTACCCTAACTTCTTACCTGTCAGATTATGCGAAGCATGTGGAAAATCCTGAAACTGTGCCCAAGCCGGTCACGCCAAGGTTTTTCAAACTCACCCAGCAAGCACCAACAACAGCATCTCCGTTGGTAGCAGGAGTGGCTTCGCCATCAATTCAGCCGTTACCAGCGACGGAAACACCAGCATCGGCAGCGGGGTCTCCCATGGTCCATCACGAGACAGCGAGACCAGGACACGCTGCTACGACCATCAAACCAAGACCTGTGCCTTCTCCAGAGTTGCTGCAGGTTCCTATCAACCCCGTTTCTCAACCTAAATATCAAGCAACCCAGCAGGCCGACGTTCAACCTATAACTTCGGCCGACTTTAGCAATCTACTAGCAGCCCTTCAAAATAAACTTGAAGCAGGCAACTCAAGCAAGCTTGAAGCAAGCAACAAGCTTGATGAGATGCTCCGTAAGCAGAAGAGCAATTTCAAGGCCTTTTCTCGCACCTTCATTAACATCGACTTCAACTCCATCTCAGAAAAATGGGAGTTCGAAGATATATTAAAAAATATCGAAGCCCGCTGGACTACAATCGACTCACTTCACTGGGAGATCGACAGCAACCTTTTTGAAGAAGATAGAGAGTATGAGCAATCGTTTAGCAGATACGAAAAACAGTACAATGAGGTCAAAAAGGTCTTGTATCAAAAAATGGGGTCAGCATCGTATAAAACTTATTCGACGCCGACTATGGACATCCCTACCTTCAACGGCGACTATCATAAATGGGTTTCATTCAAAGACCTGTTTAATGAATCCATCCACAGCAACCGCTCTATTTCGAACGCGCAGAAGATGCAGTTCTTAAAAAGCAAGGTTAAAGGCGAGGCAGAGAAGTTGATACAGCACCTAAATATCAGTTCTGAAAACTATGTTGTATGTTGGGATATTCTAAATCATAGATACAACAACAACAAGTTAATCTTCAGCTCACATATCAATATTCTTATGTCTCTACCAATCATGCAGCAACAAGCAGCTTCGTTCATCAAGAGAATGCACGACACAGCCAAAGAGTGTCTAAACGCAATAAAAAACCTAGGTGTAGACACCACCACCTGGGACCCTTTACTAGTCTACATCCTGTCGCAAAAACTGGATGCCGAAACTCATAAGGACTACATCGAGTCGATCAGCAACCCTAGAGAGTTACCATCATTAGCCGAATTTTTCGAGTTTTTAGAGAATAAATTTACATCACTCGAAGCCTCGAAAAGAAAGCAAGATAGCATTACGCAAAAATCGACTGTACAAAGTCCATCGTTCGGCACCAAGCGATTGCATCATAATCAGCAAAGTCACAATTACAGCAAACAATCAACGAGTAACGCTCATAGCAGCCGACCTTTTGCTAAAACTTTCTTTGCGTCATCAACTACTACTTGCCGTCATTGCAAAGGCGAACACGGAATTTTTATATGTAAAGAATTTATGGAATTGCCAAATGAAATGAAATTAAAATCAATCAAGCAAATGCGACTTTGTATAAATTGTTTATACGATCACAAAGGAAATAAATGCATTTCAACAAAAACATGCAGAAAGTGCAACGCGCAGCATAACACAATTTTGCATGACGCATTTATCAAATCAACAAAACCGCCAAAACAACCAACGGAAAATGTGCATGTTTCTCAGAATGAAGAAGCTGAAATTTTATTAGCCACGGCAAAGGTCAAAGTACTCGCAGCCGACGGTACATATCACAGCATGCGAGCTCTTATCGACCAAGGCTCACAGATCTCGCTTATCACCGAGAACGCAGCACAGAAGCTTGGACTACCTAGACGTCGGTGCAAAGGCGTTGTTTTCGGCCTAGGAGCCCAAGAAAATAACTGCAAGGGAGCAATGGTGATCACAGCATCGTCAATACATAGTGATTTCACGTTCAACGCTAACGTGGTCATCATGAAAAATTTAATTAATAATCTTCCCAACACAACATTTAAAAAGCCAACATGGAATCACATCCAGAATATCACGCTAGCAGATCCTGAGTTCAACTTCAGCCGCCCAGTCGATCTACTTTTGGGCGCCGACATCTACTCTCTTATAATGCTGGGAGGAATTATCAAGGGCGATCACGAAGCACAGCCTATGGCCCAGCAAACACATCTCGGATGGTTACTATGCGGCAAAGCTATCACCTATCAATGCAACGTCATCCTAAATAACCTAAATGACATACAAAGATTTTGGTCCATAGAAGATATCGACGATAACTCAATTAATATGTCAAAGGAGGATTATTATTGCCTACAACAATATCAAGAGCAAACGACGCGCCAAGCAGACGGTCGTTACATCGTAAGACTCCCTATGAAACCTGACACCTCAGAAAAATTAGGAGAGTCTAAACAAAGAGCAATAACACAATTTCTTCAGTTAGAGAAAAGGTTCAACAAAAATGTGAATATAGCAGAAGGCTACAAATCGTTCATACACGAATACATGAATCTAGGTCACATGCACCGAACGAGTGGCGATGACACTCACACACACAAGTGTTATCTAACCCATCATTGCATCTTACGTGATTCCACCACCACTGCTCTTCGTGTCGTTTTTAATGGGTCATCGCCTACGTCATCGGGTCATACACTGAACGACCTCATGTACAGTGGACCTAACTTACAGCAAGACCTTTTATCACTCATACTAAAGTGGAGACAGTATGAAATAGCATTCACTGCCGACATAGAAAAAATGTTCAGGCAAATTCTAGTACATCCTGAAGATCAGTCTCTGCAGAGAATCATATGGAGAGATAACCCACAGCAGTGGCTACAAGAATACAACTTAGCAACCGTCACTTATGGTACGAAAGCAGCTCCTTTTCAGGCCATGATGACACTAAAACAATTAGCAAAAGATGAAGGTCACAATTACTCATCTTCAGCAAAGCAAGCACTGGAAGAAGACTTCTACATGGACGATCTTCTGAGTGGAGGCAACAGCATCGCCTCAGCGAAGCAGCTACAAGCGGATTTAATTAATTTACTTAAGTCCGGTGGTTTCAACCTACGCAAATGGTCCTGCAACAAACCTGAGCTACTACAGGGTGTTGAAACTACAACAAATCAGCAAACATTTGACTTCAAGTATCCAGAGTCCACGAAAACCCTGGGATTACGCTGGAATCCACGAGAAGATCAATTTTCATTCCAAATCAAACTCAACCCAGCATCACCGAAGCCACTAAGCAAAAGAGCTCTCTTATCGGAAATATCAAAAGTTTTCGATCCTCTTGGATGGCTCTCTCCAGCAACCACTACACTGAAGTTATTATTCCAAAAAGTATGGCTACATAACGTCCAGTGGGATGCAGAACTGCCAAACGAATTCAACATGGAATGGCAAAAAATAAGAGTTGATTTGGAAAATATCATTGAAATCAAAGTACAGCGATGGCTGCAATGCAATGACAGAGATCAAATCGAGCTACATGGTTTTTGCGACGCATCGACCAAAGCCTATGCTTGCGTAATTTATTGCAAGATAACTAAGCAAGAACAACCTGAGAATGATCAGTACTTACCGATCATCGCAGCAGCGAAAGCAAGACTCGTGCCTCTGAAGAAATCCGTATCTTTGCCCAGACTTGAATTGATGTCCTGTTTACTATTATCAAAGCTAATGACAACAGTATTAAAAAGCTTACCCAATCATATCATCAAAATATTCGGTTGGACTGATTCTACAGCAGCATTGGGCTGGCTTCAAGGCGATACGAACCGCTGGAAACCTTTTGTAGCGAACAGAGTTGAGCAGATCAAAGCAATCATGCCGCCCGAATGCTGGCGTTACGTCAAATCGGCCGAAAATCCAGCTGACTGTGCCAGCCGAGGAATCACAGTTAAACAACTACAAGTTCATCCGTTGTGGTGGACCGGACCAACCTGGCTAACATCATTCACGCCTGAGAAGCAAGAAAAACACCCTGTATATATCACTGACCTAGATATGAAAAAGTCAGTGCAAACAAACGTTGCTACTACAAGTGCAGATAACTTCATAAGCGATATTGTAAACAAACAAAGCAACTTCATGCGTGTAACCCGAGTTCTAGCCTGGGTTTTACGCGCGGTGTCACGTAACAGACCCAAGCAAGCATATTTATCAGTGGACGAGCTATCTGCAGCAAAGCGAAAAATCATACTCTATTATCAGAACCAAACCTTCAGAGACGAAATACAGAGTCTTACAGAACAGAAAAGCATCAGTAGGAAGAGCAAAATTCTCAACTTAAATCCGTTTATAGATCAAAACGGACTGTTAAGGGTTGGAGGACGAATAAAAAATTCAAATATCCATGAGGACATGAAAAATCCATTTATCATTGCACACGAATGTCATCTAACGAACTTGCTAATCGATCAAGCGATCACTAGTGGCTAGAGATTATTATGAGATATATCAACTTATTCCTGTTCCGCACAAAAATCAAGAAAACATGGCTATTATAGTACCGATATCAGATTACATAGCCATCAATTTACAAAAAGACTCGTACTTTACTATGACCCTACATGATCTGCATACATGTAATCAGTACGATGATAGCACTTACCTGTGCCCACTTCGGCGACCTGTGCACCACATGGCGTCCGATAAGAGCCTTTGCGCAACGGATCATGTATCAAAACAATGTGCAACTGACACCGTGCCTTGTAAAACCACGTGGTCGGAACTACATCAAGTAAACACACAGTTATATTCATGTTGTGGAGCATGCACTATTAGAATCATATGTGGGAATCAAGTTACGGCAGAGCACCTGAGTGGAAGTGGAATTATTTCACTCAGTGAAGGATGTATCATCAGAAGCGAAGCCTTCACAATATATTCTCATAGACAACAAAACAACATCCTCAAGGTCGAATCAGATGTCCTGACAGTTGAGGTACCATCTATCAATCACATCATAGAATTACCTCTTCCAATCATCAATGAGACAAGCTTATCACTGCTAGAGAACACGAATCACACCAGTTTTCACTATCAACTTAAGCAGATGGGAGAAAAAATACAGGAAATGAAAAACAAAGCAGATGTCGTTCTAGCAGAAAACACTTCCGCACATGACGTCACACAAAATGTGCTCATTTATATCATATTAGCAGCGATCATTTGCACGAGCGCGGCATATACATGGCGCACGCGCCGCTCTCGACCGGCCGCCATCGCCGCGCCCCCCGCACCCCTCGCCGACCTCGCGCCGCCGCCTGCCCCCCCCCCCGCCCGCTCGGCGCGGAACACGGCGCGGACCACCGCGCGGCCCTCGGTGCAATCAAGCAGGTCTACCCCTCAACAGCAAGAAGCGCCCCGCGTCCTCACGATCACGACAGCGGAACCCGGCATGCCCTATGACGACACTACTGATGACGAGACAACAAACCCTCGTTATGCGCGTATTAAAAAATAATTTAAAATCATAAATAATTATTTGTTATTGTAATTACATTTAGAATAATTTAAATTAATATTGCCATGTTATCTAAATCAATCAACATGTTATGTAATCAGCACATTATCATGCATCAGCTTTATCATATCATACTCATCTGTCCTTCCATCCCTTTCCTCTCCCGGAGCATGTACGGTGCATGCATCACGTACATTGCAGTTTTGATAAACTTAGCATTTTTACTCGAACTAACCCAATTTAGGTCAACACCACGTCAGTCCGCAACTAACACTCATCGAGTGCACTCATATCATTCTATCAACCAAATTAGCAATAAATACATCGATATCATAATCAATCTATCATTTGAAAGTCCGTACGGAAACACCGTACAGTAACAATATCCGCCTGTACACTGCGAGTGTACTCACGCGCGCTCGTCCGGATGGTAGAGTAGCGCCTGTATAGCGAGGTGCCACGCGCCCCCCGCTCCCACTACGAGTGTACTCACGCGCGCTCGTCCGGGTGGTAGAGTAGCGCCTGTATAGCGAGGTGCCACGCGCCCCCCGCTCCCACTACGAGTGTACTCACGCGCGCTCGTCCGGGTGGTAGAGTAGCGCCTGTATAGCGAGGTGCCACGCGCCCCCCGCTCCCACTACGGGTGTACTCACGCGCGCTCGTCCGGGTGGTAGAGTAGCGCCTGTATAGCGAGGTGCCACGCGCCCCCCGCTCCCACTACGAGTGTACTCACGCGCGCTCGTCCGGATGGTAGAGTAGCGCCTGTATAGCGAGGTGCCACGCGCCCCCCGCTCCCACTACGGGTGTACTCACGCGCGCTCGTCCGGGTGGTAGAGTAGCGCCTGTATAGCGAGGTTCCACGCGCCCCCCGCTCCCACTACGAGTGTACTCACGCGCGCTCGTCCGGATGGTAGAGTAGCGCCTGTATAGCGAGGTGCCACGCGCCCCCCGCTCCCACTACGGGTGTACTCACGCGCGCTCCTCCGGATGGTAGAGTAGCGCCTGTATAGCGAGGTGCCACGCGCCCCCCGCTCCCACTACGGGTGTACTCACGCGCGCTCGTCCGGATGGTAGAGTAGCGCCTGTATAGCGAGGTTCCACGCGCCCCCCGCTCCCACTACGGGTGTACTCACGCGCGCTCGTCCGGGTGGTAGAGTAGCGCCTGTATAGCGAGGTGCCACGCGCCCCCCGCTCCCACTACGAGTGTACTCACGCGCGCTCGTCCGGATGGTAGAGTAGCGCCTGTATAGCGAGGTGCCACGCGCCCCCCGCTCCCACTACGAGTGTACTCACGCGCGCTCGTCCGGATGGTAGAGTAGCGCCTGTATAGCGAGGTGCC
The DNA here is from genome assembly GCA_947532105.1 of Athrips mouffetella. Lineage (NCBI taxonomy): Eukaryota > Metazoa > Arthropoda > Insecta > Lepidoptera > Gelechiidae > Athrips > Athrips mouffetella. The sequence continues at coordinate 13,039,650 of OX383979.1, forward strand.
ACGCGCCCCCCGCTCCCACTACGGGTGTACTCACGCGCGCTCGTCCGGATGGTAGAGTAGCGCCTGTATAGCGAGGTTCCACGCGCCCCCCGCTCCCACTACGGGTGTACTCACGCGCGCTCGTCCGGGTGGTAGAGTAGCGCCTGTATAGCGAGGTGCCACGCGCCCCCCGCTCCCACTACGAGTGTACTCACGCGCGCTCGTCCGGATGGTAGAGTAGCGCCTGTATAGCGAGGTGCCACGCGCCCCCCGCTCCCACTACGAGTGTACTCACGCGCGCTCGTCCGGATGGTAGAGTAGCGCCTGTATAGCGAGGTGCCACGCGCCCCCCGCTCCCACTACGAGTGTACTCACGCGCGCTAGTCCGGATGGTAGAGTAGCGCCTGTATAGCGAGGTGCCACGCGCCCCCCGCTCCCACTACGGGTGTACTCACGCGCGCTCGTCCGGGTGGTAGAGTAGCGCCTGTATAGCGAGGTGCCACGCGCCCCCCGCTCCCACTACGAGTGTACTCACGCGCGCTCGTCCGGGTGGTAGAGTAGCGCCTGTATAGCGAGGTGCCACGCGCCCCCCGCTCCCACTACGAGTGTACTCACGCGCGCTCGTCCGGGTGGTAGAGTAGCGCCTGTATAGCGAGGTGCCACGCGCCCCCCGCTCCCACTACGGGTGTACTCACGCGCGCTCGTCCGGGTGGTAGAGTAGCGCCTGTATAGCGAGGTGCCACGCGCCCCCCGCTCCCACTACGGGTGTACGCACGCGCGCTCGTCCGGGTGGTAGAGTAGCGCCTGTATAGCGAGTGTACTCACGCGCGCTCGTCCGGATGGTAGAGTAGCGCCTGTATAGCGAGGTGCCACGCGCCCCCCGCTCCCACTACGGGTGTACTCACGCGCGCTCGTCCGGGTGGTAGAGTAGCGCCTGTATAGCGAGGTGCCACGCGCCCCCCGCTCCCACTACGGGTGTACTCACGCGCGCTCGTCCGGGTGGTAGAGTAGCGCCTGTATAGCGAGGTGCCACGCGCCCCCCGCTCCCACTACGGGTGTACTCACGCGCGCTCGTCCGGGTGGTAGAGTAGCGCCTGTATAGCGAGGTGCCACGCGCCCCCCGCTCCCACTACGAGTGTACTCACGCGCGCTCGTCCGGGTGGTAGAGTAGCGCCTGTATAGCGAGGTGCCACGCGCCCCCCGCTCCCACTACGGGTGTACTCACGCGCGCTCGTCCGGGTGGTAGAGTAGCGCCTGTATAGCGAGGTGCCACGCGCCCCCCGCTCCCACTACGAGTGTACTCACGCGCGCTCGTCCGGATGGTAGAGTAGCGCCTGTATAGCGAGGTGCCACGCGCCCCCCGCTCCCACTACGAGTGTACTCACGCGCGCTCGTCCGGATGGTAGAGTAGCGCCTGTATAGCGAGGTTCCACGCGCCCCCCGCTCCCACTACGGGTGTACTCACGCGCGCTCGTCCGGGTGGTAGAGTAGCGCCTGTATAGCGAGGTGCCACGCGCCCCCCGCTCCCACTACGAGTGTACTCACGCGCGCTCGTCCGGATGGTAGAGTAGCGCCTGTATAGCGAGGTGCCACGCGCCCCCCGCTCCCACTACGGGTGTACTCACGCGCGCTCGTCCGGATGGTAGAGTAGCGCCTGTATAGCGAGGTGCCACGCGCCCCCCGCTCCCACTACGGGTGTACTCACGCGCGCTCGTCCGGATGGTAGAGTAGCGCCTGTATAGCGAGGTGCCACGCGCCCCCCGCTCCCACTACGGGTGTACTCACGCGCGCTCGTCCGGGTGGTAGAGTAGCGCCTGTATAGCGAGGTGCCACGCGCCCCCCGCTCCCACTACGAGTGTACTCACGCGCGCTCGTCCGGATGGTAGAGTAGCGCCTGTATAGCGAGGTGCCACGCGCCCCCCGCTCCCACTACGAGTGTACTCACGCGCGCTCGTCCGGATGGTAGAGTAGCGCCTGTATAGCGAGGTGCCACGCGCCCCCCGCTCCCACTACGGGTGTACTCACGCGCGCTCGTCCGGGTGGTAGAGTAGCGCCTGTATAGCGAGGTGCCACGCGCCCCCCGCTCCCACTACGAGTGTACTCACGCGCGCTCGTCCGGATGGTAGAGTAGCGCCTGTATAGCGAGGTGCCACGCGCCCCCCGCTCCCACTACGAGTGTACTCACGCGCGCTCGTCCGGATGGTAGAGTAGCGCCTGTATAGCGAGGTGCCACGCGCCCCCCGCTCCCACTACGAGTGTACTCACGCGCGCTCGTCCGGGTGGTAGAGTAGCGCCTGTATAGCGAGGTGCCACGCGCCCCCCGCTCCCACTACGAGTGTACTCACGCGCGCTCGTCCGGATGGTAGAGTAGCGCCTGTATAGCGAGGTGCCACGCGCCCCCCGCTCCCACTACGGGTGTACTCACGCGCGCTCGTCCTTGTGGTAGAGTAGCGCCTGTATAGCGAGGTGCCACGCGCCCCCCGCTCCCACTACGAGTGTACTCACGCGCGCTCGTCCTGGTGGTAGAGTAGCGCCTGTATAGCGAAGTGCCACGCGCCCCCCACTCCCACTACGGGTGTACTCACGCGCGCTCGTCCGGATGGTAGAGTAGCGCCTGTATAGCGAGGTGCCACGCGCCCCCCGCTCCCACTACGGGTGTACTCACGCGCGCTCGTCCGGGTGGTAGAGTAGCGCCTGTATAGCGAGGTGCCACGCGCCCCCCGCTCCCACTACGGGTGTACTCACGCGCGCTCGTCCTGGTGGTAGAGTAGCGCCTGTATAGCGAGGTGCCACGCGCCCCCCGCTCCCACTACGAGTGTACTCACGCGCGCTCGTCCTGGTGGTAGAGTAGCGCCTGTATAGCGAAGTGCCACGCGCCCCCCGCTCCCACTGCGAGTGTACTCACGCGCGCTCGTCCGGATGGTAGAGTAGCGCCTGTATAGCGAGGTGCCACGCGCCCCCCGCTCCCACTGCGAGTGTACTCACGCGCGCTCGTCCGGATGGTAGAGTAGCGCCTGTATAGCGAGGTGCCACGCGCCCCCCGCTCCCACTGCGAGTGTACTCACGCGCGCTCGTCCGGATGGTAGAGTAGCGCCTGTATAGCGAGGTGCCACGCGCCCCCCGCTCCCACTGCGAGTGTACTCACGCGCGCTCGTCCGGATGGTAGAGTAGCGCCTGTATAGCGAGGTGCCACGCGCCCCCCGCTCCCACTGCGAGTGTACTCACGCGCGCTCGTCCGGATGGTAGAGTAGCGCCTGTATAGCGAGGTGCCACGCGCCCCCCGCTCCCACTACGGGTGTACTCACGCGCGCTCGTCCGGATGGTAGAGTAGCGCCTGTATAGCGAGGTGCCACGCGCCCCCCGCTCCCACTGCGAGTGTACTCACGCGCGCTCGTCCGGATGGTAGAGTAGCGCCTGTATAGCGAGGTGCCACGCGCCCCCCGCTCCCACTACGGGTGTACTCACGCGCGCTCGTCCGGATGGTAGAGTAGCGCCTGTATAGCGAGGTGCCACGCGCCCGCCGCTTCCAGTTGTTCCGCTACACCCACCACGCTCGCCCCGTCCGCTCCTAGCGCGCCTAACCACGCTCCCACTACGAAACTGTAACATACAAACACTTTCAATATATATATTCGGAGCTTATAGCAGATAGCTATCACATGTTTCCGTCTATATTTCCGTTTTTTTCTACCCTATAACCCCACGTGTGTGGGGAGACGAGCCGTGCTACGAAAAGTTTTTCGAGAAAGTGTATAGGTAAATCAGTTTTGCACACTTGTAACGGTCTTTACCGTTTGTTTTACTTAATTATTTCTGTAAATTTCGTAAAACTTTTAACGGTTACGTAATCAGTTTTGCATACTAATTAATAAATAAAAAAAAATCGTTTAATGGTTTGTAAAGTTCGTTTTTTTAATATTGAGAGAATTTTGGTGTGATTTGGGCGTTTTTTTTAGATATACCCTACTTTTTATAAAGTATGCAATAAAATACGATACAACGGGCTAGTTCAAGCCAGGACAAAGACGTTGTACCACAATAACCTAATAAGCCAGCTAAGGTCGCGCCTCCGCGCCCTCGGAAACGGTCCAAAAAGCGGTCAACTTCTGCTAGCTCGAATTCCTCTCTCGATTGTACTAGCGAGCGCAAGAGCAAGAAACGACGTCGTCGCCTCCACTAAAAGAAAAGGGGGGGGGGAGGTAGAGAGAGAGTGACTCTGATCATCAAAACCGTGAGTTTATTAAATTATCTAAAGAAGTGTGTGAACTCAGTCGCTCGCGAACATCCAAGCGGTAAACAGGTTCTTAACTCGCGACAAAAAAATAAAAATAAAAAATAAACTAATCTACCTTAAACTTAATACTTTATCAAAGTGTTGTTCATATTCTTATAAGTCGTATTTCAAAGCAATTTCATTTTCTTAACCAAAATGAATACGTGTCCTGGATGTACTGCAGATTTTAACGACGGAGTGCAGTGCTCAAAATGCAAGAATATATACTGTTTCTCATGTGCCAGAATAACCGAATCTAATTATAGGAAACTTGGACAATCCAAGCAAGCAACACTCCTTTGTATGGCATGTAAAAACCCGCCAGCAGTGAACCCTCAGCCGCAATCTTCAGGCAGGGATGCTACGGATACGATGCTACTTGAATTGCAGAGAGGAGTTGCGAACATCACTACCCTGCTTACACCGTTCCCTGAACTTATAAACGATGTGAAACAATTGAAAACCAGTGTGTCTTCATTCGAAGCCTCCATAGTACACATCAAAACGGACGTTAGTAACCTCAAGGAAGAATCGGCGAAGCTCAATTTACGCGTAACGACCTTGGAAAATCGTCCCGATACATCTGATAACTACCTACAGTTACAGAATGAATTTGATAGCCTCAAGCAAGAACTAAGCTCCAAAAACCAATGGCTTCGGATGAACAATGCAGAGATAAAAGGTATTCCAGTGATAAAAAATGAAAACCTGATTGAAATTGTACGCAGCATCGCCGAAAAGCTTGGAACTCCAATAACTGCAGATCATATCAATTTTGTGTCAAGAATCCGCTCAAATGCACCAGAAAAATCGATCATAGTATGTTTTACTACTCGCTATGTAAAAGAGAACTTCGTTGCAGCAGCTCGACGTACCAAGGGTTTGTTAGCACGCGATTTTGGTTTCACAAAAAGCGATAATCATGTCTATGTTAATGATCATTTGACACGTGAGAACAAAATACTGCTGACCAAAACAAAGGAGCTCGCAGCTGCAAAAGGTTACCAATTCACCTGGGTTAAGCACTGCAAAATTCAAGTCAGAAAAAACGAAACCTCACCAATCATCGTTATAACCTCCCCAGAAGATCTTAAAAAAATATTCTGACTTTATATTTTAATATTATTCCTACCTACTATTTTGAGCCATCACATTTTATGCTTATATTCTATGGAATCACTGCATGATGTTGAGAAAGCAATAAATATTACTTTGCACTATTCTAATCTTTATAAATTAGACTCAAATTTAACCACTCATGAACAGAAGCTCTATTCATTCCACCTAAAGCTATTATTATTACACTTGCCACTACTCACTCTATTTTTGCCAACTAGCCACAATCTTACGCAAATACTTATTTTGTTTACTTTGTACGTGAATTCATACATGCATTTTACCAAGAAAACACAATATCAGCTGATAAGCTCGGTGTCGCAGTGTCGGGCCATGACAGCCACAGAACCGGTTTCTTCATCGGATCGCGCACTTATATTATGTATGAACATACTTTGTTGCAATGACTACAATTCAAAAACACTACACTTTATTATTATTTCACGTTCAATGGTAACGGGTTTCTTACGACTTAATAATCAATGTGCTGGGCCTCTAACAAATGCAATACGTCTATTTTACCTACAATTTCTGTCTACGCTTAATAACTTTTACTTTAAATGTTAAAGATTTTTTATCAAAATGTTAAGAGGCTTGCGCACAAAAACGGATCTATTTAGAAGAAACGTTACCATGAACAATAGCGATCTGTTTATTTTAAGCGAGTCATGGTTAATTGAAGGCATTCACGACGAGGAATTGTTTGGCAGTGATTTTATGGTATATAGAAGGGACCGCGACTCTCAACGTGTGCAACAAACCAGAGGTGGGGGAGTACTGATAGCCGCACGTCACGGCCTCGTCGTGCGGGACAGACCAGAGTGGTACTCCACGGCCGAAGACATCTGGCTTACGCTTACAGTTAAACCAAGTAAACGCGATCCCCCTATTTCAGTACACATTGCCTGCATTTATCTTTGTAGAGAAAATATGGGCGGAAGTCTTGCAACTCAGTTAGAAAACTTTTGTGAAAATGTTTCAAATATATCATTAACACACCCATCTGACAAAATCGTTATACTAGGTGACTTTAACATGAGCAGTATCACCTGGCAATATCAAGCAGACAGCTCCTATTTTCTTCCTTCATGTGTTACAAGTCCAATTCATAATGAGCTGATTGAAATGATGGATTTATGCAGCATTAGGCAATATAATGGCATTAGTAATGCACAAGGTCGTTTCCTTGACCTTGTTCTTTCTAACTCACCCCTCACCGTACAACGAGACCTCGAACCATTGGTGCCAGAAGATAGTTACCATCCCTCGCTAAGCATCACTGCTTCATTTAACTCTGACATCTTTTTAGAAGCCAAAAAACGCTCCAAATACCTTTATTCTGATGGAGATTACAAATCTATTTGTAATGCGTTGGATTTGGTTGACTGGGATGTTTTACTAGCCTCTAATACCATAGACGAAGCTGTACAATTTTTTAATAACAAACTTTTAGAATTGCGAAACATGTACGTTCCACAAAAAATCTCACGGTCTACACGGTTTCCTCCTTGGTATTCAAAACCGCTTAAAAAAGTCTTAAAGGAAAAATTTAAATACCTAAATAAATACAATATCTACGGTAATATAGCAGACCAGGATACCTTTATTTTGCTGAGAAATAGGGCCAAGCGACTTGAAATTACCTGCTAGAATGACTATGTGATTAATGTAGAACAATCAATTTTAAAAAACCCTAAAGCTTTTTGGGCCTTCGTCAAGGATAGGAAGCAGAATAATGCTTATCCTAGTACAATGACTCTTTCTGAAAAACGGTTGGAATCTGGTGACCAAATCTGCTCAGCATTTTCTGTATACTTTAGTTCAACATACCAACAACCGTCAAGCTCGTGTAATCTGTCCACAACACATACAACATTTAATAACAGCAACAATCTAGCATCTACTGACATACAAACAATTGAAATTACACCTACAATAGTCTGTAAGCATCTCATGTCACTTGATCAGAATAAATCTGCAGGACCCGATGAAGTGCATCCGGCCTTTATTGCTCATTGTGCTGTGAGTCTGAGCGTACCAGTGTCTAAGTTATTCCTTAGATCGCTCAATGAAGGCACAATGCCTACTATCTGGAAATCTGCGCTGGTAACGCCAATACATAAAAAAGGATCGAAAGCAATAATTGAGAATTACCGACCAATATCCAAATTGTGTGTACTTGCTAAAGTGTTTGAGAAAATTATCCATAGCCAGTTGTCTACAGCATTAAAATCTGTAATTAGTCCTGTACAACATGGGTTTCTGCAGGGCCGATCAACTGTTACTAACCTAGCTCTTTTTGTAGAAAAGGTAACCACTGGTATGGAGGGTGGAGGACAACTAGATGCTATCTACACGGATTATTCCAAAGCGTTTGACCGTATAGACCACAGCATATTGCTAGCTAAATTGGAAGCTTTAGGCATTCGAGGCAACTTACTCAGATGGTTTTCATCCTATCTGGAACTCAGAAGCCAACGTGTTGCGCTAAATGGCTATATCTCAACCCCCATTGTTATCCCATCCGGTGTGCCACAGGGCTCGATTCTGGCTCCTTTACTTTTCACCTTATTCATAAATGATATAAGCCAATGCTTTTCTTTTTCAAACATATTACTATTTGCTGACGATATGAAAGTGTTTAAATCTGTCTCATCAACAGAAGATGCCATGAAGCTACAAGAAGACCTGGCCAAGTTGGAACAATATTGTGTTAATAACAAACTCGACCTCAATATCCAAAAATGTAATGTCATAACTTTCACAAGAAAACCAAAACCTCTCATTTTCAACTACACAATAAACAACCAATCATTAGTCAGGGTCAACAAAATCCGTGATCTAGGTGTGATATTGGACTCCAAGCTGCTCCTCGACCAACACATAGACAATATAACAAAAAAAGCAAATAAGACACTTGGTTTCTTATTTAGAGTAGCAAAAAACTTCAAAAAAGCGAAGACTATTAAAATTTTATATTGTGCTCTTGTTAGAAGTCATCTAGAATATGCTTCGCAATTATGGAACCCTAAATACAACATTTATCTAAACCAAATTGAAAAAATCCAAAAAAAATTTTTAAGGCTGCTTAATAGAAAATTTAGAATTTTTTGTTCTGATTATTACGAATCTTGTAAAACCCATCACATATTACCATTGCACATTCGCAGAGATGCTGCAGATTTAACATTTCTGCACGATATTGTGAGCGGTAAAATTGACTCCCCCGAATTATTGGCTTCTATAAAATTTAGGCTACCGCCCATCAGAAGTAGAAGACACAATTATTTACAACTAGACCTGTCGTTTTCGCGTACTGAGTATCGGAAAAACTCGTTCTTGCGGCGAGTTGGCAAAAAGTTTAACGACACCTATACTAAATCACTTGATTTATTCTTTTCCAAACGCACCCATGTACGGCGACTGTTCATGAGTGGTTTCTTTCATAACGCACCACAACCACCTCTCACCACCATGCATTGATGTTTTGTTAGGCTATAATTGTTGGGGCTATTTTTTATGAATTTGTTTCTTTTTTTCTTATTCTCATTTGACGCCAGATCTGTGAGTTATCTCTTGCTAACAAATTTCATGCTATGGTTAGATTTTCTGTATTTTACTGTTAGTGTTTTTTATAAGTACCTACCTAATAATTGCTTTTAAGTTTCGGTAGAGCTTTCGTATGTTAAGATAATGTAATCTTTTTATATCATAGTAAATTTAAGAACCATTTACCCCCTTTCAAGATTTTATATTTTGTTGATATTTAGTTTTTTTTTATCTTTACACATTAACGTGTTATAGGCGAAAACTTGTAAATGGCGTAGTTTCAAGCTACTGTTTTTGAATCAACTTAAGTATATTTTTTGCTGTAAGTTTTCCTAAAAAAGTAAAATAAAATAAAATAAACTATACTGATGCAAATAGTGATTGTTTATCCGACGGTAGTAGATCTCTTTACGAAGATGATTATGAAGAGGTGAAAAATCCTCAAGAACCGTTCAATTTAAAAATAGGTACAAAACTGAAGGAACCTTCTGTGCCCAAAACTTCCGAGGTGCACTTGAGACAATTGCACGATGTTCAATTATTTGATAAGTGATTGGAGTGAGTTACGGTATGCCGATACGCAGAAGCAATACAACCATTCTCCAGGCTTCGTCGACTTAATTAAGAGGTGAAGGCCTATGATACTCGTACGTTACGTCATCTGTTCTATGCTGACAAATCTTATGCCTCACTGACCCTCTGCATTCTTAAACAAAGAAAAGCCCAGCAGAAAACTTTGCAGGACCTCTTGTACTGGGTCAGGTAGGAACAGGCCGTGACATTCGATTCATTTACACAGGTGTTTTTGTATGCTTCTCATAGTCACTGGTTTGCCTTAAGTAAAATGTATTAGCAATAATTTATTTTCATAAGTCCTAAATGTATTTTATTGTGTTTTTATGTTGTCATGAAATAAACTTTATCTTATTTAATGAAAAAGTTACATCTTTATTTGTATTGTCACACCTCAATCAAGCGCCAGGTGATTTTCTGGTAGTAGGCCCCAGGTGGGAGAAGGTGTTTTTTGGAGAGTGGACCTCAGATCTCGAGCCCTAGCGGCTCAATTCACAGTTCTAGGTAGACAGAGTCTTGATAGACGTGTCGACGGGCCTCCCTCCTCCATTGGTCCAGGAAATTACCCTAGAGGTATGGAAGTGTGGGGGTGGTCAGGGGATTTAGACACTTGGAATCCTGGCCAGATTGATTTACTAAAAACATCTTGGCGCAATTCTACGCGCCAACATATTATGTGACCTGGAATAAATGGACAAAATGGTGCGCTCACAACGATGTTCACTTAAATAGTCCATCTGTAGCAGAGTTAGCAATATTTTTAGCGGACTTGCACTTAATTCATGGATTATATCCTACAATTATACTTACAATTTTGCTTTACAAATCGGCGGTTTCTACTCATTTATCCAGTCATTTAAGTTTGCATGCTTTAGTGAAGCATATATTGAAATCATTTCTTTAAAAAAAACCGAAACTTACACAGAAACCACCGATTTGGAATACTGAGGATTTGGTTCTTTATTTACGAAAGCATATATATGACATTAGGGACAAGCATTCAGTAGACGTAAATAATATTTTTCATGTTTGCCGACACACTGCTATGCTCCTACTCATTTGCACGTGGCGCAGGATTCATGATTTGACCCTGTTGCATGTTCATTCAAAACATTGTATAAAATGTTAAGATTAAATCACTTTTTGGCCAGTTTTCGGATCAAAAACTGATTCATAGGACTACAGGCAATCAGGATGGAAACTTAGTTCTCATCCTGACGATCAAAGTTTAAATCTAACTTTTTGGCTCAATTTATTGATTGAGATGTTTTCCAATAGGAGAGAGTTAGCAAAATGTAATAAACTTTTTGTTACTAGTCGAGGTTATCCTAAACCGGCTCACGATCTGTGATTGCGGGATGTATTAAGACCCTTCTCGCAGAAGATAACATTACAGCCTCGCCTGGCAGTGTTCGTTCAGCTGTTGCATCCAACGATTGGCTGGATAACTACCCGGTTGAGATCTTAAGGGGCTGATAAGACCTAAATACGCTTCACTTGAGCAGGTTTTGAACGAAAAGTGATCAATATATGGCCGCGAAAAAAAAAATGTGATAATTAAGCATCTTATCAAGAATATGGCCGACTCCGAAACACGATTAAACCTATTTTGTACGCCATAAAATAAATCCAAAGTTACCTCTGTTTTTTGCTTTTAAACCGTTTTTCTTAAGTACCCATTAATCTATGATGCCCAAACATTTACACATTATTCAATACATTATGCATAATAATATGGCTGTTTTATAATTGATATTATGGGTACAGATTTTGAGAAAAATGCAAAAATGAGCGAAAAACGTAAAATTGCGCGAATCCGCTCCTCTCTAGCACGCGCATTCTGCCCTTTGTTAGAAAGGGAGGTAATTCAGCTCTTATCAGCCCCTTAACGAGAGGCAACTGGCGTTCCGGTAACACATCATATACTCGTACATCTATATAGATTTTTATTACAATTTCACATTCGCGTCCTTTGCCTCCTTCCATCAGGCGATAACAAACATCTCTAATACATCATCTCTAATAGCTATAAGCTTGGAATAACGGTCAAGTCAAATTTATAGAAGCATAAAACGCATATCAATTTGGTAAGAAGACGCAATGATACTTGAAAAATGTGCAGCACCGCAGCACGGCTCGCCTCCACACTAAAGTGGTGGTGGAAGGTCAAGCAAGAAAGAGACAGACTTATAGGGTAGAAAGAGACGGAAATATAGGCGGGAACCGGTGACAACAATCTCATACAGCTATAAGCTTCGAATATTAATAATATTAATATATTATTATTATTATTTTATTTATTAATATTTTGTTTTTTTTAATTTTTAATATGTGTGCAATAAATAATATATATATATATATAAGGTATGTGTTTTATTGGTAGGTTAAACGATTTTAATAAAGGAATAGTCATACAATTTGTTTGCGAAAACTTTAAGAACTTATTTGAGGGCTAATAACAATTATTTTGACTTTTTCTAAGTTTTTTTTTATTGGGGGACATTTCACACAAGGTCATCCGATCCCAAACTAGGCAAAGCCGGTACAATGGGTACCAGAGACTGATATACATAAATAGATAAATAACACCCAGCCACAGAACAAACACTTTTCATCACACTTTATTCATCACACAAATGTTTGCCCTGGGCGGGGATCGAACCCGCGGCCCACGGCGTTGTACACACATTTTTATTACTTTTGTTATAAAATAAGTGACAAGCGTTCATAATTCATCGTCGGAATTTTTTAAAGCAGCAATAAACATTGTGTATGCATCTGCACATAATTAAGCATGAAAACACTCCTGTCATGCTATTATGGAACTTGCCATGCTTCACTCAGCTGCGTCCAATAAACCGACATTCAAGTTTAAACTACTAGAGTTGGTCCTATAATAAAAAAATATCGTAATCGTAAGTGGATCATATTTTTTCAACATTTGCCGATTTCAATCATTTACTCGTACTATTAAAATTAATAAATTATATTTCGTCGCTTCATTCTTCAGATATAATTTGTTTACAAGTAGTAGTCCTTAATTCGCCAGACAGACGATGCACGCATTTAAGAGTAATTCATTTGATTCTCTTATTTAAAACGATTTCCGTCCGTGTTCACTTCACCACTGTAGCTGACATTCGCTTCATTCCTTATTCGTGCGGGGCAGTGAACGCACGCGTCCCATGCCGAAGCGCAATGTTCAATAAGAAGTAGATAGATTATACCTGAAGTTGTAATATTGAAGTTAAATTACAAATATTTAAAATTATTTTCGATAAAATAAGTTTTTGTTCCGTGTGTTAGTGTAATCGTACTGGATTCAAAACTTTTCAGTAAGTGTTGTTTTGATTATTAATTCTTTCTAAGAAAGAAAAATTTTCAAGATTACCCACATGTTCTATTCTTAAATTTGCTAAACAAATTGAAGTGTTTATTACGGCCTACGAGTATCTTGCGGCCCGATACCTCCAGTTACTTGTTTTGTATACAAAAACGTAAGTAGGGGGGTTAGGCCGGTACTGGACCACCTAGAGGTGATGTGGTCGAGAGTCGGTCACCGGGATTCGATCTGGTTCGGTAGCTAATGTGGTCGAGGAACGGTCCCCGTTTGTGGACCATTTTTTTGACCAGTCTCTAAAAAAAAGCTCATCAAATAAAATTCAGACCTAAAATTTTTGCTAAAATCGCGTTTTGACTATAGTAGGGGGGATAGGCCGGTTCTGGACCAGCTAGAGGTGATGTGGTCGAAAGTCGGTCACCGGGATTCGACCTGGTTCGGTAGCTAATGTGGTCGAGGAACGGCTGCCGTTTGTGGGCCGGCAAAAACAAGTGCGTGCGTGGACTGAAACGATGAATGGCAGGTGCAAATCTAGGTCTACCTGCCCAACTCTGCAAGTTGTTACCGGACAGGGATGGTGATGCGGGCGAGGAAGTGGATGGGGACGGGGAAGCGGATGGGAACAGGGACGGGGACGGTTATGCAGGCGAAGAAGCGGATGTGGACAGGGGTAGGGACGGGGACGGGGGAGCGGATGGGGACGGAGATTTGTACGGGGACATGGACGGGGACGGTGATGCGGGGTGAGGAAGCGGATGGGGTACAATACGATTGATTACGGCTTCATTAGCAGTTTTAATTTGCAGACTTTATTTCTGGTTCATTTGCATTGCAATATGTGATGTATTTAACTAGCTGAGAACTTTTTTGGGGTCACCCTCAGAGGACACAGGTGCAGATGCCGACTCATTGTGTTCAAATTTTTACCTGTCGGAATCTTTTTTGTAAGGGCTGTGGGGTGCTTTTATTGCTTGCCCTTACGGAAAGATTAAGTCCACATAAGATAAAAAGCAAGTTACATTAAAAACATTTCAACTCAACGTGTTGGCGATGGATTTCCTATTATTTATATCAGGTAGGTACGCTAAGGACATTAATTTAAAAGCTGATAGTTTACAAGTTATGATATGATGCTAAAAGCAATTAACGGTTGCCAAATTTCATTTAGCACGTCGCTGCAGTCCGTAGGAAAAACATTCAACATGTCAAAGTATAAAAATCAGGTACAAATAGATATGTAGGTACAAATAACATAAGCTAACCTAACCTAAATACCTATACCTTAAAGGGGGCACTATTCCAAATTAATTTACATAAATACGTAACACTACCTATAACCACAATAAAATCATGGAAGAGCAGCTTGTATTTAAAAATATAGAATAAAGATGTCAACAAATAAATTATTCAAGTTCAATATCGCAATTATTCGTAAAAACCATGTCAGAAAAATAAAAAACTGCTTCAGGAAAATAAAATTATTGAATTACTTAAACAAAAAAAAGGCATTTAAAAATATGTTTATCGCTTTTCGCGCAGAAATAAAAAAAAGGAAAAACCTATAATCTTGGTGAACTTGCAGACAGATTTATCTAAAATAGATTACTCCGTTGATCGAAATATTTCGTACAATGCTTGAAGGTGATATGTATGCTCAAAGGATGGCTAGTTCTGGAGATAATTCAAAGATGGTGCTATTTGTAGCTTCTAGTTTTTATTTCAAAAGTTTTCAAAATTGAATTGTTCGTAAAGGTATTCCTTGGATTATCTTTACAAAATCTGAAAAGAGAAAAACAGTTTTTGATGCGTTTAATTTTTACTGCTTTTTTATTTGAGACTAGGTTTTTTATAAACATTTCACAACTTATTTTCAAATTGCACTGTTATTTTTAATAAAAGCAATCCTAGATAGATAGATAGGTAAATGCTTTATTGTGCACATAACAAAAATATAACTAGTTTGATATAACTAGTTTGTTTTGTTTGTTTCTAGCTTGATATTATTGTTTTAAAAATCATAAGCATCACAACTTATTTTCAGTAGACTTCAAAACGATAATTTCTATAAAAGTTTATTTCGATTTCGTTTTTATTCGATGTATTATAAATTAATTTTCAAAGCTTCATTATAAAATTATTTTTCTTAAAAAGTATTCAATGAAATTTATATTATTACATTCGATCAAGGTTTAATTAGCAGTCGAACTCGTACGTTTTATTAATGGTTGATTTGACTTGCAAAGATTTTTTTTAGGGTCGAGGCCAATCAATGAAATGGCGGGGTGCTACCTGTCCAACTGAGTTCGGTCCATCTAGTCACAATCTAGTCACGATTAAAAAATACCTATCAAAAAGTGTCATCTGATCATGAATTCCTTAGTTTTAGATAAACAATAGAAATACATTTGGAAAGAAAAGTTTTTCTTACTTTGGTATGATATAATTTTGGTCGAAATAATTCTTAAGATGAAATAGTAAATGAGTTTTAAAAACTGCTTTGTTTTAAAACTGCTTTGTTTCTAAATAAAATTACTAAAAATGCGAAAAAAAATATATCATCATGTATAATATCTTAAGAAAAGAATCTAAGTTACAGTTCTGATTATATTAAACAACAACACAACAAATGTTAATAGCGAAATATGCAAAATCAACACTAAAAATACCTATAATAAATTATTCACAATGTGTAATTTCAAATACGCGAAACCTCTAGGGTTTTGTCCATGTAACTGAATAACTTATCCCAAAAAACATAGTTCGAATTAAGAAAAAAAAAATATTTCCCACAGAAACTGCATCCGCTGATAGCGCATTTTGTATGGGAGTCCAACATATTAAAGCTAGATTTCCTCACTTGACTTTTTAAATTAATACATAAACCGTAACACTTTTCGATGCAACGCGTAAAATTTATTACTTCACATTATGGAAAGAATTATTGATTGTTATAAATAACGGCGAAGTCACGGGTATTTAATAGTTTCCATTCGTATGAAATGACGCTGAGATACATACCTGTTTTTCGAG
This sequence comes from Athrips mouffetella, assembly GCA_947532105.1. Taxonomy (NCBI): domain Eukaryota; kingdom Metazoa; phylum Arthropoda; class Insecta; order Lepidoptera; family Gelechiidae; genus Athrips; species Athrips mouffetella. Next base: position 13,055,510 of record OX383979.1, read on the forward strand.
ATTCCTATGCATTGAAGTGATTATTTAACGTATTAACAAGTTAGTGAATCTTTGTGTTCGTGTATAAAATGGATGTAATTTATAACATCACGAAGCAGGTAGTTTCAAGCCCAGACTAACCTAACCTAACCACGAAATCAATCACTTTAAACATTTTTCCTCTCAACATTTACTGCTCACCTAAAACCGAGACGGAAAATTTATCTGTAGCTCATAAGTTATCACAATTTACCTCAAACATTTTTCTTTCTACAATTACCTACTGCTAACTTCAAACTCTGAAAACAAAGATGAGATGGACGAATGAACATTTGGTTGCTTTTTGCATGCCAGGCACTAACTTTCAGAACATTTGTGAGTAATCACACCGAAGTGTTGTTAGTCTTAAACTGCAAACGAACTTTTGAAGGTACGCACTATATTACCCAGTTGCTCTTAACTTCAATCTAGCATAGAACAAAGATGGGGCTGACGATGAACAGAGGTCACTCAGAAGAAGTCTAACACCTCTTGATTATCAACATGCGATTATTACTTCTGAAGTTATTGGAGTCAGGAACTGGCATTTAATGTTAAAATTATTTTAATATACATATGACGACATATCTTATGAAAAAGGACTAAATAATGAGTAAAAGCAAAACTTTACTAAATCACGCGTTTCTGCACGAACAATAGGGTACGTTTCAGAACATTATTCGTAACTTTCAGAACATTATTTCTCCCACATGCAATTTCAAGCCACGACGAAGACATTTCTTGAGTCATACCTGTTTGAACTCATCGCACGTACGTATTTAACAAGTTAACAGTTTTGTAATTACGAAACATGGCGGTACTGACCACGACAGGTTTAGAATTCTAAAGGACGGTTTAAGATTAAAGTATTGAAAGCTCTAATAATTAATAGCAAATTTTTGAAAAATTACTAAATTAAAATATAAAACTAACAATCTCGACTGAATCAAAATATTTGAATTAGTCGTTACAACCAAAACTTTTATGTAAAAGAAAATTATAACAAAACTTATTCAACCAAAAACTACAAACGAAATTCCAAATAAAATATTTGAATGAACTATTACAACACAACGTTTATGAAAAAATAAATAAAAATATGTTCAAAAAAACACTCAAATCAAAATCTCAATTACAATTTCTAAATAAAATGTTTAAAAGTAAACGTCTCGAAAACTCGTTTTTAAAAATACTTACAGATTTTTCTTCATATAAATTATCAATTTGAAACTTAAATCAAAGTTGTACTATAGTATTGAGTTAAGATTTTTTTTTATGGTATGAACAGTATGAATCAAAAATAGTTTATTAAAACTTTTTAAATGAAAATCTTAAAATCAAAAATACTTTATTGACAATTACTAAGCTAAGACTTAAACCAATAATATTTAAAGGAATACTTTTATAAAAAAGAATTGCAAAAAAAATGTTGCTGGAAAGATAACTTGACATAAAAATAAATTTTCATAATCTCAAGTTGAATATGTTAAAAAAAATACGAAATGAAATCTTTATTGACAATTTCTTAGCTAAAATTTAAAAAAATATAAATTTCATTGAATACTTTTTAGGAAAAAGAATTTTATTTTTGAATAAAAAAACGAAATCGGAAAACTTTTATGGTCATAGAAATATCGTTTTGAAGTCTATTAAAAATAACTATGATTTTCAAAACAATAATATCAAGGATAGCTTTTGTGATGAAGAATAATGCAACTTTAAAAAATAATATGTGAAACGCTTTTGGGAAGGAAACCAAAAAAAAACTAAAACTTAAAAATCTCAAATCAAAAAGATGTAAAAATTTTACGTATCGAAATCTATTTTTATTTTCAGATTTTATAAAGATAATTCAAGGAATACCTTTACGAACAATTAAATTTTGAAAACTTTCGGAATAAAAACAAAAAGCTTTAAAACTAAATAATCTTTTAAAATCTCAAATAAAAAAGTTTAAAAATTAAATTTGTCGAAAACTCGTTTAGCAATTTACTAAGATATTTAAAACTATAATGTTTCGAAGAAAATTTTATGACAAAAGAAAATATTGCTATAAAAATTTAACAAGCAAGACTTACAAACATAGCAAAAAAAAATGATTCAAATATAAAATCGATGAATCTCGTTGCTAAAAATACTTTTTCAGTGACGAGTCATTATATTCTACGTGGCAACCACCTACCAATTTAAGAAATAAAATCATTATGAGTTGTTTGTTACCGTTTAAGTTAAATCAAATATCGTTTATGGATATCCAATAAACTCAGTACATAATGGAATTGCATATAAAAATAATGCAAATTTAACACTTTAAATTACAAATAAAATAAAAACAAACCATAATCACAAATTATAGTTTCAGATTAAAACGAACGAAGAGGTTTGATATTTCTTATATTCTTTTTGTTCCATATTCTTACTTATTACCCGAGAAAGTCAAAAATTACGCATTGCATCACACCAGCATTCAATAATGTGGCCGGCCTAAAAAATGGTGCTAGCAGGTAATGAAATAGTACGGTGTGATATTTAGCGCACGGGTTCACTTCGTCCAGATGATGCGACCGATAGAGCGCGAGAGAACAGACACGTTTTTTTTATTGTACCTATAGATACATTGTATTGTACCATATTTTTTGCAGTTTTTTTTATTTTTAGAAATGGTCAATGGGCGGGCAAATATAAATGAAGGCATGTTTTGTTTGTTTTCAGCTATTTTTTTCTGAGATAGCGTGGCAAATTTTTATGATCTTGAATGTGCAAGTATGGGAATTATTTATTGTTCTGATTCGATTGGTAATTATTTCGAGAAATAAATTTTGTGTGAGGTACCTAGTAACGCTAAAGCCACGATCACACCTAGCTAAATTCAAAGACTAATAAGACATACATTGCTGGGAGGCATGGTTATGTTAATTGCAATATCATTACTTCAACGAGCAATGTATGCCGAATTTATTAGTCTTTGAATTCAGCTAGGTGTGATCGTAGCTTAACGGAGAATACTGAATACCGATATGTGGACGCTAGACTGTCTTTTGAACAACAAATAGGTAGTAAGCAGGTAGGTAATCTGGCACAGTCTGTGTAATAAATAAGTAATTTTTCGTATAAGAGCTTGATTTCATCCACTACATTATCACATCGTTAGTATTTGCTCTTTGTACTCAGGATAAGTTTTGTTAAGAATCTGCTGGAGAATCTTGCGCACACTGATAATCGAGAGAAAATAATTCGGCTGAGAGGTAGTTTATAAACTTAGCCGTCTTGTTTGCTAAGTATCATTTGAATATGATGGAACAAAAAGAATATCAGAAATATCAAACCTCTTCGTTCGTTTTAATCTGAAACTATAATTTGTGGTTATGTTATGGTTTATTTTTATTGTAATTTAAAGCGTTAAATTTGCATTATTTTAATATTCAATTCCATCATCTACATGCTACACTACACACCAACAAACTTCTACGTGTGAGAAATAAAACAAAATTCTCCACTACTATAGAAATGTATATTCAAATATGCCGATACCGCGTTTCAGCAAACTAAGTGGATGCCAGTAGTGTCATCTATATTTTTTCTTAAGTACAAAAAATATTTAGCGGGGTTGAACACCTAACTTACATCTTTATCAAATCTTTAGTTAATATTCAACATTTTTAAAATACCTCTTCGCTCGAGCCTTTTCTAATATAACCTAACTTAACCTTAACGCAGAAAAAAAAATGCCACGAATACGTATCAAACTTCTTCGTTCGTTTTAATCTGAAACTATAATTTGTGATTATGGTTTGTTTTTATTTTATTTGTAATTTAAAGTGTTAAATTTGCATTATTTTTATATGCAATTCCATTATGTACTGAGTTTATTGTATATCCATAAACGATATTTGATTTAACTTAAACGGTAACAAACAACTCATAATGATTTTATTTCTTAAATTGGTAGGTGGTTGCCACGTAGAATATAATGACTCGTCACTGAAAAAGTATTTTTAGCAACGAGATTCATCCATTTTATATTTGAATTATATTTGAAATTCTACGTGTGAGAAATAAAACAAAATTCTCCACTACTATAGAAATGTATATTCAAATATGCCGATACCGCGTTTCAGCAAACTAAGTGGATGCCAGTAGTGTCATCTATATTTTTTCTTAAGTACAAAAAATATTTAGCGGGGTTGAACACCTAACTTACATCTTTATCAAATCTTTAGTTAATATTCAACATTTTTAAAATACCTCTTCGCTCGAGCCTTTTCTAATATAACCTAACTTAACCTTAACGCAGAAAAAAAAATGCCACGAATACGTATCAAACTTCTTCGTTCGTTTTAATCTGAAACTATAATTTGTGATTATGGTTTGTTTTTATTTTATTTGTAATTTAAAGTGTTAAATTTGCATTATTTTTATATGCAATTCCATTATGTACTGAGTTTATTGTATATCCATAAACGATATTTGATTTAACTTAAACGGTAACAAACAACTCATAATGATTTTATTTCTTAAATTGGTAGGTGGTTGCCACGTAGAATATAATGACTCGTCACTGAAAAAGTATTTTTAGCAACGAGATTCATCCATTTTATATTTGAATCATTTTTTTTTGCTATGTTTGTAAGTCTTGCTTGTTAAATTTTTATAGCAATATTTTCTTTTGTCATAAAATTTTCTTCGAAACATTATAGTTTTAAATATCTTAGTAAATTGCTAAACGAGTTTTCGACAAATTTAATTTTTAAACTTTTTTATTTGAGATTTTAAAAGATTATTTAGTTTTAAAGCTTTTTGTTTTTATTCCGAAAGTTTTCAAAATTTAATTGTTCGTAAAGGTATTCCTTGAATTATCTTTATAAAATCTGAAAATAAAAATAGATTTCGATACGTAAAATTTTTACATCTTTTTGATTTGAGATTTTTAAGTTTTAGTTTTTTTTTGGTTTCCTTCCCAAAAGCGTTTCACATATTATTTTTTAAAGTTGCATTATTCTTCATCACAAAAGCTATCCTTGATATTATTGTTTTGAAAATCATAGTTATTTTTAATAGACTTCAAAACGATATTTCTATGACCATAAAAGTTTTCCGATTTCGTTTTTTTATTCAAAAATAAAATTCTTTTTCCTAAAAAGTATTCAATGAAATTTATATTTTTTTAAATTTTAGCTAAGAAATTGTCAATAAAGATTTCATTTCGTATTTTTTTTAACATATTCAACTTGAGATTATGAAAATTTATTTTTATGTCAAGTTATCTTTCCAGCAACATTTTTTTTGCAATTCTTTTTTATAAAAGTATTCCTTTAAATATTATTGGTTTAAGTCTTAGCTTAGTAATTGTCAATAAAGTATTTTTGATTTTAAGATTTTCATTTAAAAAGTTTTAATAAACTATTTTTGATTCATACTGTTCATACCATAAAAAAAAAATCTTAACTCAATACTATAGTACAACTTTGATTTAAGTTTCAAATTGATAATTTATATGAAGAAAAATCTGTAAGTATTTTTAAAAACGAGTTTTCGAGACGTTTACTTTTAAACATTTTATTTAGAAATTGTAATTGAGATTTTGATTTGAGTGTTTTTTTGAACATATTTTTATTTATTTTTTCATAAACGTTGTGTTGTAATAGTTCATTCAAATATTTTATTTGGAATTTCGTTTGTAGTTTTTGGTTGAATAAGTTTTGTTATAATTTTCTTTTACATAAAAGTTTTGGTTGTAACGACTAATTCAAATATTTTGATTCAGTCGAGATTGTTAGTTTTATATTTTAATTTAGTAATTTTTCAAAAATTTGCTATTAATTATTAGAGCTTTCAATACTTTAATCTTAAACCGTCCTTTAGAATTCTAAACCTGTCGTGGTCAGTACCGCCATGTTTCGTAATTACAAAACTGTTAACTTGTTAAATACGTACGTGCGATGAGTTCAAACAGGTATGACTCAAGAAATGTCTTCGTCGTGGCTTGAAATTGCATGTGGGAGAAATAATGTTCTGAAAGTTACGAATAATGTTCTGAAACGTACCCTATTGTTCGTGCAGAAACGCGTGATTTAGTAAAGTTTTGCTTTTACTCATTATTTAGTCCTTTTTCATAAGATATGTCGTCATATGTATATTAAAATAATTTTAACATTAAATGCCAGTTCCTGACTCCAATAACTTCAGAAGTAATAATCGCATGTTGATAATCAAGAGGTGTTAGACTTCTTCTGAGTGACCTCTGTTCATCGTCAGCCCCATCTTTGTTCTATGCTAGATTGAAGTTAAGAGCAACTGGGTAATATAGTGCGTACCTTCAAAAGTTCGTTTGCAGTTTAAGACTAACAACACTTCGGTGTGATTACTCACAAATGTTCTGAAAGTTAGTGCCTGGCATGCAAAAAGCAACCAAATGTTCATTCGTCCATCTCATCTTTGTTTTCAGAGTTTGAAGTTAGCAGTAGGTAATTGTAGAAAGAAAAATGTTTGAGGTAAATTGTGATAACTTATGAGCTACAGATAAATTTTCCGTCTCGGTTTTAGGTGAGCAGTAAATGTTGAGAGGAAAAATGTTTAAAGTGATTGATTTCGTGGTTAGGTTAGGTTAGTCTGGGCTTGAAACTATAAATTACATCCATTTTATACACGAACACAAAGATTCACTAACTTGTTAATACGTTAAATAATCACTTCAATGCATGGGAATCTCGAAAAACAGGTATGTATCTCAGCGTCATTTCATACGAATGGAAACTATTAAATACCCGTGACTTCGCCGTTATTTATAACAATCAATAATTCTTTCCATAATGTGAAGTAATAAATTTTACGCGTTGCATCGAAAAGTGTTACGGTTTATGTATTAATTTAAAAAGTCAAGTGAGGAAATCTAGCTTTAATATGTTGGACTCCCATACAAAATGCGCTATCAGCGGATGCAGTTTCTGTGGGAAATATTTTTTTTTTCTTAATTCGAACTATGTTTTTTGGGATAAGTTATTCAGTTACATGGACAAAACCCTAGAGGTTTCGCGTATTTGAAATTACACATTGTGAATAATTTATTATAGGTATTTTTAGTGTTGATTTTGCATATTTCGCTATTAACATTTGTTGTGTTGTTGTTTAATATAATCAGAACTGTAACTTAGATTCTTTTCTTAAGATATTATACATGATGATATATTTTTTTTCGCATTTTTAGTAATTTTATTTAGAAACAAAGCAGTTTTAAAACAAAGCAGTTTTTAAAACTCATTTACTATTTCATCTTAAGAATTATTTCGACCAAAATTATATCATACCAAAGTAAGAAAAACTTTTCTTTCCAAATGTATTTCTATTGTTTATCTAAAACTAAGGAATTCATGATCAGATGACACTTTTTGATAGGTATTTTTTAATCGTGACTAGATTGTGACTAGATGGACCGAACTCAGTTGGACAGGTAGCACCCCGCCATTTCATTGATTGGCCTCGACCCTAAAAAAAATCTTTGCAAGTCAAATCAACCATTAATAAAACGTACGAGTTCGACTGCTAATTAAACCTTGATCGAATGTAATAATATAAATTTCATTGAATACTTTTTAAGAAAAATAATTTTATAATGAAGCTTTGAAAATTAATTTATAATACATCGAATAAAAACGAAATCGAAATAAACTTTTATAGAAATTATCGTTTTGAAGTCTACTGAAAATAAGTTGTGATGCTTATGATTTTTAAAACAATAATATCAAGCTAGAAACAAACAAAACAAACTAGTTATATCAAACTAGTTATATTTTTGTTATGTGCACAATAAAGCATTTACCTATCTATCTATCTAGGATTGCTTTTATTAAAAATAACAGTGCAATTTGAAAATAAGTTGTGAAATGTTTATAAAAAACCTAGTCTCAAATAAAAAAGCAGTAAAAATTAAACGCATCAAAAACTGTTTTTCTCTTTTCAGATTTTGTAAAGATAATCCAAGGAATACCTTTACGAACAATTCAATTTTGAAAACTTTTGAAATAAAAACTAGAAGCTACAAATAGCACCATCTTTGAATTATCTCCAGAACTAGCCATCCTTTGAGCATACATATCACCTTCAAGCATTGTACGAAATATTTCGATCAACGGAGTAATCTATTTTAGATAAATCTGTCTGCAAGTTCACCAAGATTATAGGTTTTTCCTTTTTTTTATTTCTGCGCGAAAAGCGATAAACATATTTTTAAATGCCTTTTTTTTGTTTAAGTAATTCAATAATTTTATTTTCCTGAAGCAGTTTTTTATTTTTCTGACATGGTTTTTACGAATAATTGCGATATTGAACTTGAATAATTTATTTGTTGACATCTTTATTCTATATTTTTAAATACAAGCTGCTCTTCCATGATTTTATTGTGGTTATAGGTAGTGTTACGTATTTATGTAAATTAATTTGGAATAGTGCCCCCTTTAAGGTATAGGTATTTAGGTTAGGTTAGCTTATGTTATTTGTACCTACATATCTATTTGTACCTGATTTTTATACTTTGACATGTTGAATGTTTTTCCTACGGACTGCAGCGACGTGCTAAATGAAATTTGGCAACCGTTAATTGCTTTTAGCATCATATCATAACTTGTAAACTATCAGCTTTTAAATTAATGGCCTTAGCGTACCTACCTGATATAAATAATAGGAAATCCATCGCCAACACGTTGAGTTGAAATGTTTTTAATGTAACTTGCTTTTTATCTTATGTGGACTTAATCTTTCCGTAAGGGCAAGCAATAAAAGCACCCCACAGCCCTTACAAAAAAGATTCCGACAGGTAAAAATTTGAACACAATGAGTCGGCATCTGCACCTGTGTCCTCTGAGGGTGACCCCAAAAAAGTTCTCAGCTAGTTAAATACATCACATATTGCAATGCAAATGAACCAGAAATAAAGTCTGCAAATTAAAACTGCTAATGAAGCCGTAATCAATCGTATTGTACCCCATCCGCTTCCTCACCCCGCATCACCGTCCCCGTCCATGTCCCCGTACAAATCTCCGTCCCCATCCGCTCCCCCGTCCCCGTCCCTACCCCTGTCCACATCCGCTTCTTCGCCTGCATAACCGTCCCCGTCCCTGTTCCCATCCGCTTCCCCGTCCCCATCCACTTCCTCGCCCGCATCACCATCCCTGTCCGGTAACAACTTGCAGAGTTGGGCAGGTAGACCTAGATTTGCACCTGCCATTCATCGTTTCAGTCCACGCACGCACTTGTTTTTGCCGGCCCACAAACGGCAGCCGTTCCTCGACCACATTAGCTACCGAACCAGGTCGAATCCCGGTGACCGACTTTCGACCACATCACCTCTAGCTGGTCCAGAACCGGCCTATCCCCCCTACTATAGTCAAAACGCGATTTTAGCAAAAATTTTAGGTCTGAATTTTATTTGATGAGCTTTTTTTTAGAGACTGGTCAAAAAAATAGTCCACAAACGGGGACCGTTCCTCGACCACATTAGCTACCGAACCAGGTCGAATCCCGGTGACCGACTCTCGACCACATCACCTCTAGGTGGTCTAGAAACGGCCTAACCCCCCTACTATAGTCAAAACGCGGTTTTAGCAAAAATTTTAGGTCTGAATTTTATTTGATGAGCTTTTTTTTAGAGACTGGTCAAAAAAATGGTCCACAAACGGGGACCGTTCCTCGACCACATTAGCTACCGAACCAGATCGAATCCCGGTGACCGACTCTCGACCACATCACCTCTAGGTGGTCCAGTACCGGCCTAACCCCCCTACTATAGTCAAAACGCGATTTTAGCAAAAATTTTAGGTCTGAATTTTATTTGATGAGCTTTTTTTTAGAGACTGGTCAAAAAAATGGTCCACAAACGGGGACCGTTCCTCGACCACATTAGCTACCGAACCAGGTCGAATCCCGGTGACCGACTCTCGACCACATCACCTCTAGGTGGTCTAGAAACGGCCTAACCCCCCTACTATAGTCAAAACGCGATTTTAGCAAAAATTTTAGGTCTGAATTTTATTTGATGAGCTTTTTTTTAGAGACTGGTCAAAAAAATGGTCCACAAACGGGGACCGTTCCTCGACCACATTAGCTACCGAACCAGATCGAATCCCGGTGACCGACTCTCGACCACATCACCTCTAGGTGGTCCAGTACCGGCCTAACCCCCCTACTAACGTAACATGACAACGTAACAACCATGATTATGACCTATTGGTCGCACCCAGAACTTTTACGAAAATTATGGAAAATTTAATAAGATAGACGTAAACCATATAATGACATTTTGTTTATGATAATTCCGACAAATGTTAGAACATTGTCTAATCGAGAGATTTTGAAACCTTTTCAATTTATATATATATATTTTTTTGTAGTTAATTACTACAAAATTTCATTACCACCTACACAGGCTTAAAAGTTTTAGCCTTCGTTTACGTCATACAATTTTATCTTTTCTTACCTTCCGACAAACAAAGTAAAAATAAAGGAAAGTAACAAAATTAAACGTTACCGACGTATTAAGTATACGTGTGTATGACGTGTGTTAGATGTTTTTTCGTCTAATGGCGAAAGTTACGAGGGTACGTAAAAAATGAAATATATTTTCTTTTTTTTTTGTGTTTTAAACATTTATTACCAAGTGAATCACAGAACAACTTACGTCGGAATGGACTGCGAGTCAATTGCGACGGCAGTAACTTCGAGTTACCGCCTAATATTATTTACGATGTGTTACGTGAATGGATATGATGGAATGCGATTGTCTATCTATTATTATGTCGGGATTGACTGCGAGTCAATTGCGACGGCGTTAACTGCGAGTTAAGGCCAAATAATATTGACAATACGCGATATCTACATAGATATGAACTGTGGGTTACCAAGTATCTATTGCTTGTCGGGATTGACTGCGAGTCAATTGCGACGGTGTTAACTGCGAGTTAACGCCACATAGTATTGAAAATACGTGATGTATAATGTTGCCTATCTATTATTATGTCGGGATTGACTGCGAGTCAATTGCGACGGCCTTAACTGCGAGTTATGGCCAAATAATATAGACAAAAATCGACATCTGAATATATTTTTACTGCGATTCAACTATCTATTGTCTGTCGGGATTGGCTGCGAGCCAATAACGACGGTGTTAACTGCGAGTTAACGCCAAACTATCTGTTAGTTGTTGGGATTGACTGCGAGTCAATAACGACGGCTTAACTGCGAGTTATGTCAAACTATATCAACATAAATCATGCATCAAAATACAAGTTATCTATTTTCACGTCGGACTCTACTGTGAGTCAATCGTAACGGCGTTAACTACAAGTAAACGCCAAATAATTATTACAATATGCGATATTAAAATTGCTATTGACTGAGAGTCAACTTTTTATTGTTAAGGTCGGCATTGACTGAGAGTCAATTGCGACGGCGGTAACTGTGACTTAACGTCAAAATTTATCGTCAATGAAAACAATAATATCAAGTTCATCTATGTGTGTCGTCTACGATACATTGTCTTTAGTTTTCACAACAAGCCTTTTTGTTTGTTAACCATAACCAGAATATTTTTATTGTAAAATACCCACCTACTAAAATTTTATTTTTGGGTGCCAGTAATAGTAAAGAGAACAAAACCGTCCACGAGGCAAAAGATCATGCCAGCCCTGGACCAACCGACACCTAAGGTCTGGACACCTGAGGAGTCTTCGAGACACCTTAGGCGTCTACGTCTGATACGCCAAACTTGTTCTCTATCATATTCACGACACACTGTCGAACTTTTGTACGCCTAAGCATATTGAAAAAAGGCATGCCTATAGACAAGCACATACTTCTCAAATATCACCTAATACCGGTTTATTGTAAATGATTACAAACACCGATACTAAATTGCTAATTGAATTCCAGGCTTAGATAAAAATATCTCCGCTTGCATGTACAAGTATCTGTCAAAGACAAAACTTGTTTTTATAAAAAAGTTAAAGCAAATAAAACTATTGAGAGATAAAGATGCATCTTTTCAAACGTCGGGAGCTCGTTTAACCCAGCAGAAGAAGCCTTGGTCGGGTCCTCATTACCCGTCAAATAGGGGGGGGGAGCGAGGTTACAGGCAGGCTCTGGCCTTATCCCCAAGCTCAAGCAGCATCGACTAAAAGTTACAATCCATCCAAAACTCATGCTCCAGCACAGAACCGTAACACAAGTACATGCTGGTATAATACAATGTTTTTTTTTTTCAACACTTCCTGTGTCCGGATAATTCTACGAAGTAGAAAATCGCAATATTTCATAACCACAATGTTGTTATAATACATGCATAGGCATGAACCCTAAACACCACAGTATCCTAGTGTTACCTGGGAAAAACGAGGAAATAATATTCGTGTAGTGCTATGTAACGTGAAATCCACGTTTAAAATTTACCCTCAAGAAAAGCCAATATACAAAGTTTATATTGATTTTAACTGGAGAATAAGTTCCTATTTCCAGCGTTACAACCGTTACGAGTTACATTCCATCGGAATTTATATTGGGTACCTAATTTTAAAGCACCAAAACGCAATAGCTGTAACCGATTTATTCTAAATCCAAGAAATAAATGTACCTATTGCAACGTGTCATTCAACCGCCTCAAAAATTATGTTTTGAAAAAAAACGGCTTCCTTGCTACGAAAAGCCCATCTCTTAATTTATGTTTTTAAGATGACCGAAAATTTCTACACTTAAATTTTCAACATAATATATGAAAGAAGTCACGCTATATAATTCTTTACGATTTTACAACCGTGCCTTATGAATATTACGATATTTCAGAAGATCTTATCTGATGGTATGGTAATGTTTCTACAAATTCCTGACCATCATAAGATACTTGTCTTACAGAAAGTAATTAAATACAGACAACTCCCTAACTAGTACCTAGTGTGGAGCAGTAAATAAAACCAAAGGCTACGAAGAAGGCCGAAGAAGTAAAATATTTGTTTTAAGGTTACAACCAATAAAAAAAAAAAAACAAAACAAAAGAGTATGTAGGTACCATACCATATTGTACAAATAACTTGTCAAAATATGCAATGGTACGATTGGCACAATATTTATTTATTTAAATTTTACGAAACAAATTGCCGCAGGTGCCAGCTGAGTCAATGAAAGTCACTCCCGGGCTCTGTGTGCAAACTTTTAAGACACAGCTTTAAAGTTCGCTGTACTCTTAGTTTTGCTCTTAGCGACAATCCTTAGCGATTTATGTTTTTTTTTTTTTTTATGAAAACTAGATCCAGACGCTGTAGCTATGGATACTTTATCCTTTGACCTGGACATTTTACGCGGTTCCGGTTCCTTTTATATTTGGGAAAAATTACTGATGACGAAGGCACCAGTATTTTGTGTTTTCACAAGGCCTTCTCTGCCTTTTAGCCCATCTTAATTATTTATATCATACAAAATAAGTGTCCTTCAACACTTGAAACTTTTATAATCCATATCAGAGTATACTGTTCCTTTTTAACTAATCTTACAGGTCCTGCGGGTAGCATTCACGCGCCACTTGATCCTCTCGCTTGCACTGATGTTCTCTTGAGCTTCGCTGTCTGAGGCTCCTATTTAACAATATATGTCAAAATACGCTTTGGGTAACAGCTTGTCCCCAGAAAAAATGCAAACGTGTTTGATAGTCCTACAACCAACAACTACTGTTATTTTTAACAAAACAACGTGACGAGATGTTTGGTTCGTATGAACAGCTGTACAACGGATCTCTTGACAATCATCGTTTGCCGTAATCTTTGCTACTTACTTATTAGGTGATAGAATTGGAACCAATAATTGGTTTAAAACCTTCTTCTACTTACAATCACAAGCCTAATCGGCCTAGTACTCGTAATAGTTACTTGGGACACACAACTAATAAGTAAATAAGTGTGTATCTAAATAGCCCCTTAATTTAGAGTTAATGATATAAAATAAAATGAACAGATCAGCGATTTCACTATATGCTCATGGGGCACAAAAATTTTCAATAATAAAAAGTGAATACTTATATTATTTTGCAAATAATGGAGTTGAGATAGCCATAACGTATTTAATCAAACTTCCACTGCGGGCTAAGATTAGCCGATATTGTTCTAATATTATTTAACTGAATATATTATGCACTCGTGTTCTGTCCATATTTTTGTTCAAAAAATAAAATCAAGAACTGCCAATGTAGGAAAATTGTAAATATCAATTAACATCCACGTTAATCAGCTTAAGCAGCTGTGATTTATAAGCTGGTTGATTTACCAGAAACACTATCTGAGAGAAGACTTGTCGACACATGCATCTTCCCCGCTTTGCAAAATTGCAACTCTCTCAGCCTCGACTCGTGAAAACAGCTGGCTGGACCAGCACGTCTAGCACTTTTATTAGTTTGATATATTAGACCAGTAGGTAGATGATTTTGTAATATCAGTTGTATCGAATGAGTAACTTATTATATAAGTTGATTTTTGTTGCATACTTGCTTTTGGTATAAATCAAAGGTTATTTATTATCTGCTTGGATCAGCAAATTACAGATTTTTTCAACGAATTACTATTTGTAATTCGTTGGCTTAGATAATTAAACTAGAACATCTTGTATATACAGTTGTTTCACAGTAACCAAACAAAACTTTGTTCTCTAAACATCTACTTGTAAACAAATTATATCTGAAGAATGAAGCGACGAAATATAATAGATGATCAAACGAACTCCAGGAGTGAAGTTCGATCGTTATTATATGAGTCGCTTCATTCGAAGATATAATAATATAACAACCCTCCCTCCCAAAAAACCAAACACTGTGACACAAGTTGTGGTTTCCACCCAAATGCAAAGTTTTGTTTAAAGGTTCATAGGTACAGACTCTAAAAAATGAAGCGAATGTCAGCTACAGTGGTGAAGTGAACACGGACGGAAATCGTTTTAAATAAGAGAATCAAATGAATTACTCTTAAATGCGTGCATCGTCTGCCTGGCGAATTAAGGACTACTACTTGTAAACAAATTATATCTTCGAATGAAGCGACTCATATAATAACGATCGAACTTCACTCCTGGAGTTCGTTTGATCATCTAATAAATATGAAATCTTACCACAAGCTGTAGTCAGTCGGGTCGGGCGAGTATCCCTGCGGATGTAGTTTGGGGCGGGTGTTGAACGCACGCGCTCGGATCAACTCGTACCGGAGATCCAATACGCGACGCTTGCTGCCATTCTGAAAATAATATTCAGTATACTGCGGGGCAAACAACTTGAACAATAATCGCGTGGTGGGGGAAGCTTTTCGCAACTCAATTTGTATGTAAAATCGACTCTGCGCAGCCAAGGTCATTGTTAAAGTAGTTTGCCCACACTGTTGTGGGCAAACTACTTGAACAAAAATTTTCGATTTTTTTATTTGTAGTACTGTTACTACAAATAAAAAAATCGAAAATTTTCACAGCTGTAGACATGATTGTGCCAGCGAAGCGGCCGTGTAGTACCAACCCATTTCTACCCGTGGGTGTCGTAAGAGGCGACTAAGGGCTTAACCGCAGGATGGGCAGCAGCATCTTCCTGTGTATCGTACCATCTTATGTACTGCGGTCACCAACGCCAGCCGCAACGCGTACCATCGTGGTGACTAAGGTAAATCCCCTCCTACTAAGCTTGATTAGAATGACAGAAGTGTAAGAGCAGGACAGAGTGATGTGCTACACATTGGTGCGATCATAGATTTATATAGTCAAGATAGGGTCTTGGGAACAAGCGGTTCAAAATTTCCCCATACAAGAAAAAATAGCGCCGTCTGTGAAAAATCGCGTGAACTACGTTGTGTAGTACTTCGGTCGGTGCTAAATACACGGAACGGAAATAATATGGCGGGAAAAAACAAAACAAACTTTTTACTGTTTATATGTGATTTAGGCCTGGTTTTTCAGTTTTATTAATTGCATTACAGTCAAAAACAATAATAAGAAATAACAATAATAATAACAAGAGTATATTGTTTCTTCAACTAAGAACATTCTATTTTGTTGGTACAGCTTGACCAACTTTTCTGTAGAATGGCCAAAAGCGGAACTACTTACGTCATTTTGAAAACGTCATTTTGTTGTTGACAGTCCTCAGAGTAAAACTGTAGAGTCCATCCTAAACATAGTCGTGTAAAGCGTCTCCAAGTCGACTATGACAAGTCGGTCAAAAAACTAAGGTAATAATAGAAACCATTCGGTTCATTTTTGGAATTTTTGTCTGTTGGTCTGTTTGTCTGGTTGTGTATTCGCGATAAACTCGCCAACCACTGAACCGATTGGAACCGGGTTTTCGATAGGTAATTTATTAAGCTTATTTCCGTGCAACATATAAGCTTAGTTTCATTGCAATCGGTTAACTCAAACAGAGTACAATCGAAGTTTCAAGCGGCGGCGCCAATAACTCACAGACCACTCAACCGCTTGAAATAAGGTTAACAATAACACATTAGACTTAATTTTGTTTCATTGCTCTGATTTGGTTCATTGCGAACGGTTCACTGAAACAAAGGATACGTAAAGTTTCAAGCGGTGGCGCCAGTAACTCGAAAACCACTGATCGGTTCACTCAAAAAGAAGCAAACAGAAGCAACAAGAACGCAAATTATCAAGGCCTGTGCACCAATAACTCATAAACAACTTAACTGTTACAAACGGGGTTTTCAATAATGTGTTTGGCGTTCTTTCTTGCAATATAAAAGCGGTGTATCATTGTAATCGTTTCACTCGAACAGAAGATACAAACCTCATAAAAAAATATACGTATGAAACTTGAGTTTTGAAAACTTAGGTAAAATAAAATAGATAAATAAAATACTTTAAGAAATAAAGAGAGATGTTAACCTTCATGTTTTAGAAATCATCTTTTAAAGGGGGAAATAAGTGTTCAACAAAGTTTGTATAGAAAAAAAACCGGCCAAGTGCGAGTCGGACTCGCGCACTGAGGGTTCCGTACCACCACATAAACATAATTGTATTAGTTGAAATTTCAGTAAGTTAATGTGCTAGATTTTTTGAGTCCGACACGCGCTTGACTAAATTTTATTATTTGTTGTTATTTTATAGCCTATGCCCTATAATCATACCAATTTTCAAGTTTGTAAGTTTTCCCGTTTTTAAATACAACTAAAACAAAAATCGCCTCAGCAACCATCCAACTTGACCCCTCTCTTATATGAATGTTCTTGAAACGGGAGCTCACCACAATTGGTTACCATTAGTTGTGAGAAAAGTTGTAATATTTAATGATTTCAGACTTTTCCCATTATTTGTACTGTGAGACCTAGCTTCTTGCCAAATTTCATAATTTTAGGTCAACGGGAAGTACCCTGTAGGTTTTTCATTTTTGAATAAATGTATGGAGATGAGGACATAAAATGCCATATCTTTTGATTGCGTCGTTGTAAAAAATTGAAATTTTCAGATCTTGTGTGGTTCATGGATCATAATATATGGTATTAATTTCAACCTGATACCTTTACCCGTTCGTGAGATAAAGGGTCTTGACAGACAGACAGACAGACAGACAGACGGACAACAAAGTGATCCTATAAGGGTTCCGTTTTTTTCTTTTGAGGTACGGAACCCTAAAAATTACAGTTTTGTGTTCAGGTACATGCGTACCTACAGTCAAAAGCATGTGTATCTTGACACGGTGTACTTTGTACCGCTCTTTTTTCAGTAGCTACAGAAGCTAAAGTGACTGAGCCTCAGATTTAGTTACAGGTTTTGTTTTGTATATGAAATAAAGAAACATGTATGACACTTCGTCCGCATTTTACACTTACGAGGATAGTGAGCGACCTAACAGTCCATACGTGAACAAGTGTACATACATTTTAGTATGGAGGTCCCTCGCAAGAAATGGATACGGTTATGGCTCCCTCCTTAGCCGAAAGAGCTGCTACTTAAACCTCCTTGTATCAGTCAGTGTTGTCTGTGCTGTTCTTGTTTTTCTGCATATTTCCAAGTATTTTATGAGAAAATCATTCCAAAAGAGATGGAAAGTGGTGTGCGAGAAATGATTCTCTGAAATCATTCTTTGATGAAGAAAAGAAGCAAGAATCTCCAATAGCACCATTTGTTCATGTAGGTATACAAACGCATTGCTGCCGCTACAGGTTAGTGTTACCCAGATTATTATTCAATGAATTCAAGCTCGTTTAACGTACTTGTCAAGCAATTTTGATCGTTTAGTTAGAACAAAGCTTGATGTGCTTGACAAGCAATCTACTTGCTTGCGAATGCTTGTTAAAAATTTTATATTTTTACAATTCTTGTCAAGCATGTTCGTCCGTTTAGAAAATGCTTGTCAAGCATCAAAATAAAATTACTGTGTAAAAGGTTATCAGTAAAAGCAATAAACCGGGTCTTCTTTTTCTATAAAAAAATTTTCTAAAAATAAAAATAGCTATTTTGATATGTTATCCTTCCTACTAATATTATAAACGCGAAAGTTTGTAAGTATGGGTGGATGGATCTTTGTTACTCTTTCATGTAAAAACCACTTAATGGATTTCAATGAAACTTTACAATAATATAGCTTATACATCAGAATAACACATAAGCTACAACTTATAAACCTGCGCAGACGAAGTCGCGGGCACTAGCTAGTTATTAATAAAATAAACATTTAATATATTAGTTGTATGCTTTAATGATTCCGAGGCCAACTTGCATAAAAACCCTTACCGTTTAGTCAGGGCCGTTGTCTTTATCATGGATCTTTGTATTTACTTATACAGGGTGTGGAAAACTGGCTAAGCGCGAGTCGGACCCGCGCCCTAAGTGTTCCGTACCTATCTACCATATGATATACTAAAAGGTTTTGCTCTTTGATTTTAAAAAACTCCGCGACCATCCAACTTGACCCCTCCTTTATAGAAAAGTTCTTGAAACGGGAGCTCACCTTAATTGGTTACTATTAGTTGTGACAAAATTTAAATATTCAATGATTTTAGACTTTTACCTTTATTGGTACTGTGAGACCTAGCTTCTTGTTAAATTTCATAATTTTAAGTCAACGGGAAGTACCCTGTAGGTTTTGCTTTTTTGCATAAATGTATGGAGATGAGGAAATAAAGAGCCATATCTTTTGATTGCGTCGTTGTAAAAATTGAAATTTTCAGATCTCGTGTGGTTTATGGACCTTAATATTCTTTATCAATTTCAACCTGATACCTCTTCTCGTTAGTGAGAAAAAGGGTCTTGACAGACAGACAGACGGACAACAAAGTGATCTTATAATAAGGGTTCCGTTTTTTTATTTTGAGGTACGGATCCCTAAAAAGTACGATGATCCTTCTAAGGCGTGATTCTACATCATTAATAGATTGTACAAAAAATATTAAAAATACTTTTTCTTAAAAAATGTAGTTTTAGCTCAAGTAGAAGTGAAGCGCCCGGAGAGTTATTAAATTATTAGTGATGTAGAATCACCCCTAAGAAGGATCATCGTACTTTTTTTACACCCTGTATAGGTATCTTTTATCTGTGATTGCGAGCAAGGAGGCAAACAGTAAAAAGTCATGTCATATTTCATCATGTAGTTAAGAGTATTAAAAAAGGCTGAATTTGTTTATTTTTGTAATAGGTGGCAACCCTTTTCGATCGTGGCGCCATCACAAAATTCTCCAGATAAGTTGGTCAAGCTGTAAGTTTATTTGCGTTCAATATTGACAACGACTGACATTTGTTGGTCCTAAACGTCAAATTTCGGACCAACGAATTGGGGACATTGTAACGTGCCGATGGGCTAGTACTTATATATAAGTAAATGGGTGCGATAGAGACACGTGTCGATCCGACCTGCTCTCACACATAGTTATTCCTTCTGTCATTCTAATCAAGCTATATTATTAAGTACCACGCATATGCTGGAGTTCTGGAGGGAGCTCCCTGACCTGCAGTTTCATAGGATGTTACAGACAGGATTCGAACCGGTCTACTTTGACAGAAAGTGTTATAATATGTATGTTTTTTATAATATTTAGTAGTTAGCATCAAATCAGCGAGAGCATTTTTTGCTATGAAAGTAACGAAATCTACATTAGTATTAGCATAAAACTATTGAGCATTGCTAGAGGCACAGCAGATGGCAGACTTTTGTTCTGACAGCCCGCCAGTGTGGCCGGTACTGCAATTAGTTTCGTATTATTATAGTCATTGACATGAGAAAAACGCTCCGTTTCTATTAGCGTTTTTCCAAAATCTTTAATTTGGAAGGATAACAGCTTTAATAGTTGTTCAGTTCAAGAGTTATTTAGTCGAAAAGATTGTTCATATTGATTGTTATTTAGTTTAAAACGTAGATAAATTAAAAAAAAAAACCATGTGAATTTTATTCTGACAAAAACTATAATTTTCGCAATACCGGCCACACTGGAGGACAATGTCCGTGGCTGGCCGTGTCTGCGCGCCCCTTCATCTGCTGAGCGCCATACGCGTAGCAATCGCTTGCGAGCGCTATTCCGCGCCACCTTATCCACGGTCGAACACGCAAGCAATGTTCGACCTCGGCAAACCTTAGCACCAACCAACGCATTGACTGTTCAAAATGTTCGCAGTGCGGCTCGCGACTATTATCTGAACATCACTACGAATATTTATCGAATACCATAGTTTAAACCTTTTCATGGGTTATTTTTTTGGACCCGATTTCCGTATGCCCACGTTATTACAGAGGTCAAAGGCAACAACTTTTGTTCTACGACTTTTCTAAAGCATAAAAAAATTTCGACTCCCCATAATAAAGTGGTCACGTGACCGACCCATTTTGTATGGGAAGTTGAAATTTTTTCGTGCGTTGTTATAAAAGTCGTAGAACAAAAGTTGTTGCTTTTGACCTCTGTAATAACGTGGGCATAAGGAAATCAGGTCCAAAAAAATAACCTTGTATAACAATCTCAAGATTTTACAGTAAACAATTTTTCAAATTTATTATTTTAGGCAGAGGAAGGCCCAAGAAGCGGTGGAGAGATGATCTGGATGCTTTTAGAGACCAGTGGCCCATAGTCGCAATAAATAGGGAGGAATGGAAATGTATGGGGGAGGCCTTTGCCCAGCAGTGGGACAGTATAGGCTAGTAAAAAAAAAAACTTATTTAATAGTTGGAAGACCAAGACCAACTTGACAAAACAATATTATTAGTTAACCTCTCAAGCATCATGTCAAAATTTTAAGGAATCAAAAAGAAAATTTAGTTTTTTGCGTAATAAGGTATATATTTGAATAAACTTCAAAACAATTTTCCATTTTCCAGGAACTCTATGGGAAATTGCAATAAATTGCAATGTTTCCGTTTCGGCACAACGAGGCTTTAGAGGTTAATTAGATAAAACAAAGCCAATAAGAAGTCTTCACAAATGCAATACACATAAAAATAAAATGTTCATTTACGACGCTCTTAGTAAATATTGTAGTAACTCACATTGAACAGCGTGAGGTCGTAGTCTTTCGTGTAAGGCGGTAAAGGGAGCTGGAAGTCCACATCGTCTGGTTGAAGAGTTGCCAGGTTCGGAGGGTCCTGATCCGAGGAGTCTTTGCCACCGAACAGCGCTTCGTAAGTTCGTACGACTGTCTCCAGGGATGACGCAGGAGGGCATAAGTACCTGTTGGTAATAGTAGATTGTATCACAAGGCTGTAAAATAATATTTTTAAGGCGAGGGCGCTATTTTGAATCCAGAGCGAAGTGAAGGATTCTTGAGTAGAATCCCGAGCATGGCGAGGGATTCTAAAGTAGAATCCTGAACGTAGCGAGGGATTCAATAGGTCGCCCAAGGTAAAAATATTTTTGCTGCCGCGTAATACACTCTACTTTTCATGTCCCTCTAAGAGAAAAGAATAAGAGGCTCATTAAGTCACACTCGTCATTAATTTTAAACAAAAAATACCATTACAATATTATTACTTGATGAAACAATACTAAAAATCATATTAAGCATTATTTGTAACCACTGAAAATTTTATTGACATTTTTGTATCGACTAGGAACAGAACCTCTTTGGTTGGTAGTCTTTTTTACATTTCAAGTGTATTTCTTTTTTTATATTCATAATAATTTTAATAGTGCAACCAGCCAGTATCATTTTTCATACAATATATTGGTTCGAGTTCTATGGTTGACCTAAAATATCCCTATGGTGGACCTAAATTCAAATTCAAATTTTAAATCCCATTTTTACCCGCTACGAAAGTCTCTTGCAGAAAACAGCTATTTTGTTCGCCTTTATTGACGAACCGTTCAGCGATTTTCGAATAGATGGGATGAAAAAATCATTATGAATAATTTTTTTCGATTTATCCTACACTTGCCAACACATTTTGCACTTATGTCAAAAGCAATCGGAAGTTTGTAAAACAATGTTACTCTTTCCGTTAAATATACTGTAGTGTTAGTGTCATGGCTGCAAAATAGATTTTATTTTATTGTGTGTATCTGAACAACTTTCCCAAAGTGTTTGTTAAAAATTGTTATTTGGTTCCAGTGCCTTGTATTAAAACTGGAGCAAGCGTAGGATAAGCCTCGAACGAAGCGTGTGGTTCAAAACGCCCTCAACCAATCAGCGGTCGCGAGTTGTGCGGGCGCGGTCTCTCCAGCCAATAGCAGCACAGCGAGCTTCACTCATCAGTTGCTAGTACTTACCGAGCCGTAGCGTGTAGCGCCCTCAACCAATCAGCGGTCACGAGTTGTGCGGGCGCGGTCTCTCCAGCCAATAGCAGCACAGCGAGCTTCACTCATCAGTTGCTAGTACTTACCGAGCCGTAGCGTGTAGCGCCCTCAACCAATCAGCGCTCGCGAGCTGTGAGGGCGCGCTCTCTCCAGCCAATAGCAGCACAGCGAGCTTCACTCATCAGTTGCTAGTACTTACCGAGCCGTAGCGTGTAGCGCCCTCAACCAATCAGCGGTCGCGAGTTGTGCGGGCGCGGTCTCTCCAGCCAATAGCAGCACAGCGAGCTTCACTCATCAGTTGCTAGTACTTACCGAGCCGTAGCGTGTAGCGCCCTCAACCAATCAGCGCTCGCGAGCTGTGAGGGCGCGCTCTCTCCAGCCAATAGCAGCACAGCGAGCTTCACTCATCAGTTGCTAGTACTTACCGAGCCGTAGCGTGTAGCGCCCTCAACCAATCAGCGGTCGCGAGTTGTGCGGGCGCGCTCTCTCCAGCCAATAGCAGCACAGCGAGCTTCACTCATCAGTTGCTAGTACTTACCGAGCCGTAGCGTGTAGCGCCCTCAACCAATCAGCGCTCGCGAGCTGTGAGGGCGCGCTCTCTCCAGCCAATAGCAGCACAGCGAGCTTCACTCATCAGTTGCTAGTACTTACCGAGCCGTAGCGTGTAGCGCCCTCAACCAATCAGCGGTCGCGAGTTGTGCGGGCGCGCTCTCTCCAGCCAATAGCAGCACAGCGAGCTTCACTCATCAGTTGCTAGTACTTACCGAGCCGTAGCGTGTAGCGCCCTCAACCAATCAGCGCTCGCGAGCTGTGAGGGCGCGCTCTCTCCAGCCAATAGCAGCACAGCGAGCTTCACTCATCAGTTGCTAGTACTTACCGAGCCGTAGCGTGTAGCGCCCTCAACCAATCAGCGGTCGCGAGTTGTGCGGGCGCGCTCTCTCCAGCCAATAGCAGCACAGCGAGCTTCACTCATCAGTTGCTAGTACTTACCGAGCCGTAGCGTGTAGCGCCCTCAACCAATCAGCGGTCGCGAGTTGTGCGGGCGCGCTCTCTCCAGCCAATAGCAGCACAGCGAGCTTCACACATCAGTTGCTAGTACTTACCGAGCCGTAGCGTGTAGCGCCCTCAACCAATCAGCGGTCGCGAGTTGTGCGGGCGCGCTCTCTCCAGCCAATAGCAGCACAGCGAGCTTCACTCATCAGTTGCTAGTACTTACCGAGCCGTAGCGTGTAGCGCCCTCAACCAATCAGCGGTCGCGAGTTGTGCGGGCGCGCTCTCTCCAGCCAATAGCAGCACAGCGAGCTTCACACATCAGTTGCTAGTACTTACCGAGCCGTAGCGTGTAGCGCCCTCAACCAATCAGCGGTCGCGAGTTGTGCGGGCGCGCTCTCTCCAGCCAATAGCAGCACAGCGAGCTTCACTCATCAGTTGCTAGTACTTACCGAGCCGTAGCGTGTAGCGCCCTCAACCAATCAGCGGTCGCGAGTTGTGAGGGCGCGGTCTCTCCAGCCAATAGCAGCAGAGTTTGCCAGCGAGCTTCGGACATTAGTTGGTCGGCTCCACATTCTCGCCAGAGAGATAACTGACGGGAGATTAGGCGGCGGTAAGCAGGGTCTCCTGAGGAATAATAAGTGATGGTAATGTATTAGTTTACAACATTTAATGTATTTTTATCCCAAAATTTTGTATTTTATGTCTAGAAAAATAACAAAGTTTTGTTTAAATGTAATCGATTTAAGCAACAAAGAAATAAAGCTTATTATGTAAGTAAGCTTAACACATTATTGAAATCTCCATTTGAATTGGTTGAGTTGTGTGTATATATATGTCATTGGAAGATAACATGAATGAATACTTACTTCAGGGGAAAAACAAGGAATGTCAGTTTTAAACTAATTCACATAAATAAAAAAATAACATGACGCTCACAAAACTCGCTGGGTAAAAACAATCAAATAACGGGCCATAGGAAATGATATTGACGGTTTTTGAATCTCAATCAAATAACGGGCCATAGGAAATGATATTAACGGTTTTTGAATCAGTAAATTTTACTAAGATGTAGGTTCACAAAAACGCTACTAAATAGCATTATAACTTTATTTATTTTTTTATATTACTTGTTTTTCCCCTGTTGTCTCCACATGGAATTTTAATAAGTTGATAAACTGCCTAATAATAATAATAATAATAATCGTATAATCGTATTCGCTGGCGTCTGTCGCAGTATGCTTGCTTCGCTGACTAGGCTCGTGCGTTGGGTCGAAAGATAACCTGTTTACCTTACTTCAACGCCAACACTGGTATACTTTTTTCAATATGAGGAGAAAGGGGTAAAAGCTAGGAAATATGATTATTTATGAAACTGTTGCGTAATGACTAATTAAGTAAAGTTGCATACAAAACTTTATCTACGACCGACAAAATAAAATAACATTTTAAAGTGTAGTATCAATTTATTAAACTAAGAGGACAGTTAGTGAAGTTGATCTAGAACCAGAGCTTGTGGATGGAGTTGCTTTAACATTAATTTACATACTGTTACACCCGGTATATGGTTACTGACAGCCTATTGTAGATTCATGTGTTCCTGGTACTTTCCATTTTGTTTTTGCCACGGTCACTTTATATAGGAGCGAGCTAACCATGGGTACTGTCAGCCTCTTGTCGATTTATGTTCTCCTGGTACTCTGGTATAAGTAGGCAGTCGTCACCACTTTAGTATTTTTACAAAATTACTTTATAAATAGGCTGTATGTAGTACTGTGGTAGTATTGCCTTGGCCTATGCAGAATGAAAATTATAACAGTATGGAAATGAAAATCCATACTCCATTTCCGTACTGGTCGTAGTAAGGAACAGTGTGGAAATGAAAATGATAGCGGACAGTGACCTCAATTTCGAACCTGTCATTGGTTTCGAATTAGGAGTATTTCGATACGGGAGTAGATAAAATAAGTGAGCAACCTGCCGCCTGGGCCAGCAGCGCCGCCATGTGCAGGTCGCCACCCGCCGCCGCCGCGCCGCACGCCTGCGCCAGCCGCCCGCCCAGCGCCAGCGCCCACACCCGTCCGCTGTGGGTGTCGCTCTCTGCAACATTACATCCTTATTATAACATCTGGGAAAATAATTCAATACACGTAACGAATGTGAACCCTCAGCTGTGTTCACTTCGCAAGTGGAGCTTTGGCGCAGATCCTGCTTGTCTGTGTGGCTTCTCTCCGCAAACGATGGCACACCTTTTGACCTGCCCTGCGTGCCCCTCTACCTGCTCACGCGAAGACCTTTACAATGCCATCGATAATGCTGTCTGTGTGGTGGAGTTTTGGTCCAATGCAATATAAATCACGCCAGAATCGACTCGAAAGAAGAAGTATAGACAAATACTGGGCCGAGACAGTCATTCCTGCCTTCGACCAAATGCTCGATTCATAGGAACACCAAAGAGCAAAAGATTGTACTACATCATGTGGATCAGGAATACATCTGTCTACCACATCAAGTGCAATCTTTGACACGAAACGAATCCGACTCTAAGTTATACTTTTTTTTTTAATTTACACTGAAAATTGATATTAGCTTAAGCAACGAATAATTTGTGAATGGAAAAGTCGAAAGCAGAAAGTTTGACTTAGGAACATGATTTGGACCAGTTAGGAGATAAACATACTAAAAGTCCTTGAATCCGAGATCCAAAGTGTGAAAGGCAAAGTTGTTGAGAATTTTATCAGCTTTTATTATGTATTACAACAAAAATGTAAGCAAAAAAACCAAAAAATGGGACCTTCTTTGTGCCCCCCCCCCTCGAGCAGACCTCGGAGGGGCAAGGACTTTTAGTATGTTTATCTCCTAACTAGCCCCAACAAAGTTTCTAAGTCAAACTTTCTGCTTTCGACTTTTCCATCCACATACCCCTTGTGATCACTCATTGGCCAAACTATATTATTATATTTATCTACACTCATGTCGTAATCTTTGACTTATGATTCAAAAAGTTGATACATAAGGCTGAATATTACGCAGAGTATGCATAAAAAATTACAAAGTTACCATTACGTAACGATTTTTGTATGAAAATTTTTGCAAAGGTGTTACGTAATTTAACTTTTTAATCATTACATAACACTTGGATAAAATTCTTCTTGAACCTAAACCTTTTTAAAGAAGACTGAATATAAGGTCTTTTAGAGAGCCGGTTATAAATGTAGCAGTTTTTCTTAGTAGCTGTCAAATATCAGCAGCATATTACAAAGTGTACCTCATAAACAACCTATTATTTTGGAGCAGTTAGAGTAACAGTTACTATAGTTACCATTATTTCATCTGTGGCGGATAATATGCGCGCGCAGCCTGAAATTAGAAGGACTTGGAAATAGATATGAGATTTGCCGCCATTCTCAAATATTTACCTTTTTCAAGTATTTTGTGCCCGTGAAAGTAATGTGTGTGAAAGTTTATTGGAAAAGTGGATAAAGTGGTGCAGTCAGGATACTGCAGTTACAGATACATACCTACTTAATAACTTATGTATGATCTTCTCCCATATTAGTCTAGGACATTTTACGACATACATACTCGTAACCTACAATGGATTGGGAAAAAATGAAAATCGAAAAGAAAAACATGTCTTGTTAAGAAAATGTTCTGCTTGTATATTTCAAAGAAGACCTAGCGGATATATCAAGGCGGTTTCTTCAGACTCGTATCAGAACTGTAATATACATAATATAAGTTGCCTTTACTGTTTACTTACTTTATTTTTATAAGTAGTACCTACCTATTGCATGAGTGAAGATAAAGTAGTATACGCAACTGCATATAATATGGTATTAAAACACTCGTTTGATGCTATTATCACACTCGGCTACGCCTCGTGTGATAAACCTAAACTCGTGTTTTAATAACCTGTTTTATATGACAGTTGCATAAACTACTATTACCAAACGTCATACCGTACAATGTAATAAACATAACAGTACCGTCTTTAGGGTCCGGGGCTTGCGGCCGGTTGAGGTCTTCGTCAGTAGTTCGGGAGACAGCCGCCGTCATCCACTGCAGTAAGCGCTTGTGTCGGTTCACTACCGACGCCTCGTCCATACCGGGAACACCTAGAAACAAAATAAAGTCAGGCCTGTTTCACTCCACACTGTAGCTATGACCCGCGGCGCGCAAATGGAAACTTTTTAACGATGGATAAAAAGAAAAAGACAAGAAATTGTTGAGTGTACGCATGTCACGTAAATTGCGTAAAAACAAAAGATCGTAAATCGATATTATTTACATTATAAAAAGCAGGTAATTTTTTTTTACTCATTATCTCGTAAATGGCAACCCGACCCAGTGTTGAACGATTCAAAACAGTGTCCTAAGCGGTATATTGTAATTATGGATATGCTTTATACTTAAGGTTGGAATATGTCGGCACCCCGCCTGGGAGTGACGGGTCTGTAAACGTCAGTTTGATATTATCTAATCTGTGATAAAGATGATTCGTGGGTCAAAAAGTAAATAAAATAATATTTCTATCTAAAAAAGAGACCTGTAAAAGTAATACACTTAGCTGAGAGGAACACCTTAAACACTCCCACTCTTATAAACGCGAGAAAATTGATTTATCAAAGGAAAACCACGTGGATAGAGTCACGGGAAGCGGCTAGTTTACTATATTATTATGGGGGACTATTGGAAATACTTGGAATTCTTGTACACCATTAATTTGCCCAGACATGAGACCTAGCTAGATCGATTTTTTGCTCCCGAAAACCCCCGTTTAGTAAATATCATCGAAATCGCTAGAGCCGTTTTCAAAAAACGATTAGATATGTACAAATATTGCTCGTTTAATAGTTAGGCCTTCTTGTAAGTAATCAAGTAGTGGGTATAAAAATTGTAAATATTGGATTGTACTTACAGAACAGATCTATTTATAAAGGGTTTAAGGGAAGGTGTACCGAAAACTGAAAGGGCGTGCTCAGTCAACGAAACTGAACAATTTTCCCAAAGAAACATATGTTGGGAAATGAAAAAAAAATTTATCCTCTCCATACAAATTGCCCACTCTGGACGAACAGTTTATATGAAGAGGTCAATTTTTTTTTTCATTTCCCAACATATGTTTATTTGGAAAAGTTGTTCAGTTTCGTTGACGCTCTTTCAGTTTTCGGTACACCGTCCCTTACACCCTGTATAAAGCAGCACTTACCATCGTTTTCCAAGTCCGCACCCCAAAGAGCCTCACACAGTTGGAATACTTCTTGGAAATACCAACTGGGCACGCCAAACTACAAAAAACAATACATAATAAATAGGTTATCTTTGCATACTAGCGTTTTGCCCTGCGGCTTCGCACGCATAGAACAATCTTATACAAAAATCACATAGAGAGAGATTATAACTGTCTAAAATGATTGAATATTACAACTTTTCTCACAGGTAATCATAACCAATGAGCCGGTTTCGCAGCTAAGCGTCAACTGAGTATTCAAAGGTGTCGATAGATGGCGCTGAAGAGAGTTGCTAAAGAACTTAAAATAAATCTGTTATAGATGAAGCGTGAAGTAAATAAACCTCCTTAGACAACACTAGGAAAAAATAAGTTGACAGTAAATGTTTCCTACAACAACGCATCTATCAAGAAAATTAAAACTTACCACCTTATTAAGGTGAGCTCCCGTTTCATGAACATTTTAGATTTAGTTAGAGTAATAATAATAATAAAAAAAAATACATACAGTGGAACATAGAACCTCCTCCTTTTTTGAAGTCAGTTAAAAAATAATAAAAAGCCTTTATTTAAAAAAAACACACATTTTACATAAAAACCTCCGCCAAACTGCATGACAGTTTGTTGGCAGAAAAAAAATCTCAAAGTTAGTTTTAACACATAGTTAGTATACCGGCTTCCCGTGGACCGCGGTTCCGGGTTCTGGTGGACGCGGGTCCCTCAGGGCGTGAGTCCGACTCGCACTTGGATGTTTTTTTAACTATTTATGTTAACGTCGGTCGATGATGCTAAAGACCAAAAAGTTCTCTAAGGCCTTTAAATGATATTGGCCACTCGAACTTTTCTGAAAAACTCTGACATTGACGAAATACTAGTAAAGATATGTGAACGCCATTTAAAAGAAAATAAATAGAAGAGAAAGGCGAAAAAACGGTAAAAAGCAATATGCATCACTCGAAAGAAAGTACCATTCTCAACTCGGATTTATTGAGGCCCTCGACTGCGCCTCTGGCCTCAAACGACATCCTTGTTAAATTAGTCACTTTTTCTTCTCGATGAACAATGTACTGCCGTCTTGGACTATATGAACTTGCGACCGAAACAGCAGTCGACGACTGGCGTCGCTAGTCTGTAAAGGCCCTCACCTGTGCTTGTTGTTTGTCACTGAGCGCGCCTGATTTATACCCTGCGAGTGTTGCCAGAGCCTGCCTGCGCGCGCGCGGCTCTCTCTTCACACAGAGCCGCGGAGCCGCGTCCGGCGCCTCGTGCCAGTCTGAACACTCCACTAGTGTCTCCAGGTAGAAACTCATACGCTCCTGGTTCAACAGATACATAAATTGAACAGCAGCATCTCGTGAGAGTAACTAAGTACCAACTGCAAACTTAAGTAAAGCTGGTTACAGAGCGTGGCGTGTCGCCGGCGCCGGCGGCACGCGCGTCTAGATAGTAGGTAGCGGCGGTCGGGGCGGCTCTAAAACGCTATGTACTATTTAGTGCACTTACAAACGCGCGCGTGTCGCCGGCGCGTGTCACACGCCCCGCTATGAAAGCGGCCTAAAGGTCCGGTGAGGTAAGTATCTATCTGTAAGAACATTAACTAACTCATCACTCTTGTTTTATCGACACTGAACTTCACAATTAAACGCTATTTAAAAAAGTTAAAAGTTTACTATTGATTTTCGACCGGCTTGAAAAATTGAAGTTCAGTCCACGTAAATTAACAACCGATATTACCATGTCTTCTTCTGCCAAACTTGGCCTTTAATTAAGAAAAATATGGAAAAAATAAAAGTCTGTCAAAGAGGCATAGAAAGAAGTTTTAAGGGCTTCAAACTTAGAGACAAAGTAAGAAACAGTAAAATAAAAAGCTTAACAAAAGCTAAAGATGCAGTAAAGAAAATACTAAAATTAAAGTGGAAATGGGCAGGAGATATCCAGAGAAGAACCGATGGAAGATGGTCCCACTTGGTAACCAACTGGCATCCAATGGACAAAAAAAGAAGACTGGGAAGACCATATAAAAGGTGGAGTGATGACATCGTAGAAGTAGCAGGAAAGCTGTGGAGTCGAGCAGCAAGACAAAGGACACAGTGGTCTAAAATGGAGGAGGCTTTTACCGCAAGAAGCGGTCCTTACACAGAAAACTAACACAACTAATTATAGATTAAGAACACACTAACAAGTACTAACCAAAACTTAAGTCATATCATGTACCATATTGTGTAAGGAAAAATAAAAGTTTTGTACATCTCTCATATTCGGTAAGTAGGTCCTTATTACCCCCAAATGAGGCTTGTAGGTGACCAATTAGCGCTCTAGGATAATAATGTAGCTAGAAAAGCCCTCGGGCGGTAAGAAATTGGGCAGCACCTCTACTTCCACGCGCAGCTCCGCCTTGATGGCCGCCTCCAGCAGCGGGGCGGCGGGCGTTTTAATAACTTACCGCCCTAGGGCTTTTCTAGCTACACTATTACCCTATAGCGCTAATTGTTCACCTACAATTTGGTGGTAATAAGGACCTACTTACCTCACAATCGAGATGTAAAGCAGAGTAGTTAGCTCAGGTGTAAGCATCAATTGCACCCTCGAACTATAGGCTATACTAACTATAGACCCTCGAACTAAATATCTCGGGCTGCAATTGATGCCTTACAGCCCTTGGCTACTAATCTACTATTATCGTAATCGTCACTAGGGAAACTGACCAAGAAGGCGGTCTTGTCCGCCGGCTGCGGGAGCGCAATCCGCACCACCGCCGACTCGCTCCAGTCGTTATCGCCGCGCCCACACACGTAGCGGCCCAACTCGCATAACTCAGCACCTGCAATGCAAATTGCAATTTTTTATTTGCTGTTATAGCGGCAATAGAAATATATAATCTGTGAAAATTTCAACTGTCTACCTATAGCGGGTCCCGTGTGGTTCCGGCAAAGAATAGTACCAACTCATACATACCCGTGGGTGTCGTAAGAGGCGACTAAGGGTTATAAACTGGAGGATGGGCAGCAGCATCCTCCTTTGTATCTTACATCTTACTTACTGCGGTCACCTACAACCGCGGTCCATGGTGCCAGCGGTAACGCTAACAAGCGAGGTGACTATGGTACTTCCCCTCTACATTTTTCCAGCAAAAGCTAGAATTCTGGAGGGAGCTCCCTGTCCTGTAGTGGACGTTTCATGGGATGTTATGATGACCTATTACGGATCTGGGATACAGCCCGCTGACAGACAGACAGACGACCACCATAGCGCCCATATAAAAGACCCCACGCGGCTGTGACAGTGTCTAAACCACCTGGCTATATCTAGACGAGCTGACTATATAATGGTGTGTGGGGAGACTCACTGTTGGGCAGGGTAGAGACGGCGTCGTAGGTGGTAGGGAAGACCATGGCACCAGCCGGGCCGAACCCCATACGGCTGTGACTGTGTGTACACCACCTGGCTATATCTAGACGAGCTGACTATATAATGTGTGGTGAGACTCACTGTTGGGCAGGGTAGAGACCGCGTCGTAGGTGGTAGGGAAGACCATAGCGCCGGCCGGGCCGAACCCCACGCGGCTGTGACTGTGTGTACACCACCTGGCTATATCTAGACGAGCTGACTATATAATGTGTGGTGAGACTCACTGTTGGGCAGGGTAGAGACCGCGTCGTAGGTGGTAGGGAAGACCATAGCGCCAGCCGGGCCGAACCCCACGCGGCTGTGACTGTGTGTACACCACCTGGCTATATCTAGACGAGCTGACTATATAATGGTGTGTGGGGAGACTCACTGTTGGGCAGGGTAGAGACCGCGTCGTAGGTGGTAGGGAAGACCATAGCGCCGGCCGGGCCGAACCCCACGCGGCTGTGACTGTGTGTACACCACCTGGCTATATCTAGACGAGTTGACTATATAATGTGTGGTGAGACTCACTGTTGGGCAGGGTAGAGACCGCGTCGTAGGTGGTAGGGAAGACCATAGCGCCGGCCGGACCGAACCCCACGCGGCTGTGACTGTGTGTACACCACCTGGCTATATCTAGACGAGCTGACTATATAATGTGTGGTGAGACTCACTGTTGGGCAGGGTAGAGACCGCGTCGTAGGTGGTAGGGAAGACCATAGCGCCGGCCGGGCCGAACCCTACGCGGCTGTGACTGTGTGTACACCACCTGGCTATATCTAGACGAGCTGACTATATAATGTGTGGTGAGACTCACTGTTGGGCAGGGTAGAGACCGCGTCGTAGGTGGTAGGGAAGACCATAGCGCCGGCCGGGCCGAACCCCACGCGGCTGTGACGCGCGCGGCAAACTGACATGTCGGCTATACACGCCGCGTCTAGACCGCCTGGCACAACAAAACCATTACATACACTAAGGATGCTATTAAGGGAGCTAATCTGTGAGCTGGCACAATTCCAAGCAACAGGATTAGTCCTGCCAAGAGGATGCAAGGCAGACCTGTTGTTTTTTATTTATAAAGGTACCTTCTATTTCTACGAATAGATTTCATTCGTGTAATCTGTCATTTAACCATTTTTCTCTCCATCTGTACAAAACCTGCCAGGTTTCGGATTGGCAGACCAACGTTTTGTGGACCTACTAGGCCACTACTATCGCTACAAAGTTGCAAATTTCGTGTACTAGATGACGTAGGATAACATGCAGTGCCCTTACGGTCTATTTTATCATGTTTTTGCACATATTCAAAGTTTTTGAAATCTCGCCCTCCGTACACCCTTATTACGCACACAGATGCTATAGCATACCTATTTGTATGGGTTTCATAGTGGTTACTGTCACATTGAATGGTCTACAGAAGAAGCTATACGACAGTGATGCTATAGTTGTTCAAAATTTTTCATACAAATTTTTAGTGTCAATCTTGGATGACTTACTGTGACTTACTGTCCGCGAACGTGTTAAGAAGCCAGTTACAAAATGTCATTCTGAAAAGTCAGAATGACGGAATCTCGCTCGCAAGGTGTAACAGAAAGGATGCCCTGGGAACTGAACAACTTTCCCTAAGGAAAATAGGTCGAAATACGACATAAAATTCTAACCTGCTGCTTCATTTAGCAAGTGTCCTGACCTATGTTCCTTGGGAAAAGTTGTTCAGATTGTTGATTGTTGAGTTGTTATACCCCTTTTTTACGCTTGAGCGGATCTCTGGTTTTGGGCATTTGTACCGTAGCACTGATTCAGCTTGTACTGGTTTTGTTCATCGGCCGATTCAAGTAGCGGTCAGCGCGTACGATATATTTCCTGCTCTGTGAATCTACCTACCTGCTATGGTTTTCTTGAAGGGTGGCACTTTTCTGTGATATTTCAAAACGATTGTGTGCGGTCTTACGATGAGGGGTTTCATGGGCAATTCTGTAAAGAGAAAGGATGTTTAAAAACAAAGATAATATTAGTACTACTGATCCAATTATTTAAGACAAGCTAAGGTGGAAAAGGTCGCAGAAGTTTGAAACTTGGACGAAGAGTGGGCTTAGGTGGAACAAGAATGACAAATGGTGACCTTGGATGGACTCTCTAGTCCAAAATCAGTTTTAGACGTACAACTCCGTTCTTGTGCTTCGTAGATAAATCAAAAATCAAAATCAGAAAGTACTTTATTTCACCAAAAGTAACATTTTATAAACTATATTAACATATTACGGAGCAATTAATTTATTTTATAAAAAAAAAAACCCTGTCGCCCAAACTAGAAAATATTCTGTGTCTTGGGAGATAGTGTTCGTACCGTGGAGTATAAATAAAGAATTTGGGCTCCTTGCTTCGTTAAAATTTATCATTACGTAGGTACTATGAGAAATATACTATCGACAAAATAAAAGTATCATAACAAGTATTAATAGTATGCAAGTATTAATACTATGTATTAGTAGTATTGTTCCTTTCTGAATGTTGAAGATAAAATTTTCTACAAAACTTGCTTTAAAAGTTTGGTGATCAGACTGATACTTTTCCATTCAAAAAGTCGAAAAAGAACCTGCCGTACTTTAGAGTAAGTTCTGTCAGTTTTTGGCTTACAAGTCCGCCTCATATATACATAACATCACGCCTATTTCCCGTCAGGGTAGGCAGAGACCACAGTCCTCCACCTGCTACGGTCTTGACATACTTCCTTTGCTTCCTGTACTTTCATCAGTCCTTTCATACATGCTCGTCGGTTTAGGATACTTTTAATCTGACCTTTATTTAGAAGGTCCTGAATTTGGACTTGGTACGTTCGCCTAGGCCTTCCCCTTTCAACGTTTTCATTCAGTCTCGCCTGGTAGATCTCTTTCGTCAACCTTCGTCCATTCATCCTCTCTACATGACCAAACCAAAACTCCGCCTGTGTGTGTTTTATTTAGAGAAAATGTTTCATCCTAAAGGTTTTACTCTTATCTACCTCTTTTTGGTTAAATGTTTATTTCCGAATGTTGAAGCAGATAAAGTTTTCTACAAGCCTTGCCTTATAAGTTTTGTTATCAGAAAGTAAAAGTTTTGCGACCTGCTGCCCTTATTTCATAGTAAATTTTGGGTCATCAGTTCTTGGCTTACAACTGTACGTTTTAGGGAAAATTATTCTTCTTGAAGGTTGACGAGGATAAAATTTCCTACTACCTTCAAATACGTGACAATAATTCTGCGCGCATTCTATGTGGTGTGATAATAGCTTCTAGTTAGTAAAGATTACCTTCAGTGAGTGTAGGAGCGCTGTCGGTGAAGATGGATTGATGTGTCTGCGGGAATGAGGAAATGGGGGCGGCTTCTGCCTCGAGGGGCGCCAGCAACCGGGAAGGGGCGCCACGAGGCACCGTTTGGTCTTCTGACACTGACGCGTCGTCTTCCATTTCTAAAATCATGCAATAATTAAACCTCTGCAGCAACGTGTCAATAAATGGTACAGCAGCACTGCACTTACTTTCTCGCAATACT
Source organism: Athrips mouffetella (assembly GCA_947532105.1). NCBI lineage: Eukaryota > Metazoa > Arthropoda > Insecta > Lepidoptera > Gelechiidae > Athrips > Athrips mouffetella. The sequence goes on from OX383979.1 coordinate 13,091,393, forward strand.
CAAGAAAAACTATCAACCGAAAACTTAAATTTGTAATGCCATACACATAGTATGGAAATACAAACTTTTATTTACGATTTTCCAAAACATGTTCGAATGAAATATACAGATCAATTCAGAATCCAAATTGTCAAACATTAAAACAAACAAACTTCAAACGATTTCGAGTAAATCACATGTTTAACTTTTGGTAGTACTGGAACACCCTTTATATGAATTTTCACAGATCAATGGATACTACCGTAGGATACTTGCATGCACATTTTTTTAATTTCCCTACACATGTTCCTTATGGATAATTGTTCAGTTTGGTCTACTGAGCAAGCTCTTTCAGTTTTTGGTACAACCTGTGTACTAAATTTTATTGAAAAAAAAAATCATAAATAATATCCAGTCAGGTAGACAAGGATTAATATTATAGAGAATTTTAATAAACTCAATGGAACCAATTTTGGGTAAATCACATATTTACGTTTTCGTGGTACAGGAACATCTCTTAAATGAAATTACACAGATCAATTGATACTGGTGCATGATATCTTACATGGAGATGCTTGGTCATGCAAAGTTTCATCAAGATTCTATGAGCCGTTTTTGAGAAAATTACAATTTATCATTTTCGTTGTATGACAGCTACCCTCAAAATGAGAGCCAGAAGGAAACCACTCAGAACCCTTCGATGGATTTGCATAAAACTCCTTAATTCAAAATATGGTGTCAATCGGACCATTCGTTTAGCCGCTAGGTCAAAGCGTGACGGACAGACCGACCGACGGACAGACCGACCGACGGACCGACCGACCGACGGACGGACATTTTTGAGAGACATGTTTTTTATGATGTATAAGTGATATAGAACACATTTTTGAGAAAATTAAAAAAACTTTTTTTTTCACGAATACAATACTTTTCTCGCTCCGCTCGAAAGTAAAAATGAAGGAATTGAAAAGAGTTCTGTCCAGAAGTGGACATTTAAAGGCTCAGCAGACGAAAGTCAGGCAGACACGGGCAGTCACGGACTTTGTCCACCGGTGTGCCCAGTATTGCTAAAAATTTAGTTTTTATCAGAATAAAATTCAAACATAATTTTTCAAAATTGCTCTACCTTTTAAACTGAATAAAATCAATCTGAACAACCTTTTCGATTAAATAACTGTTTGAACTGAACAACTATTCAAGCTGTTTGCCTTCTAATCTAAACCAAAGATTTTGGAAAAAATACGCGCATAGAAGCGGAGCGTTTTTCTCATGTCAATGACTATAATAATATCGAAAATAATTGCAGTACCGGCCACACAGGCGGGCTGTCAGGACAAAAAGTCTGCCGTCTGCTGTGCCTCTTAACGGGATATTATGCGGATGAGGATGAACGCTATACGTACCTGTATCAGTGTAAAGCGAGGCCTTCATTAGCTGTACATTGTGACTCTGCCGATGTTCCAGACGCGCCAATTCACTCGTCGGGCTTTTCACGCCGTAACCTGCAAACCAAACTTATATCTTACGCTGTGTTCCAAATTGTACAAACGCTGCTAAAAGCGTATACGGTACTGACGGACGGTCCAAATTGATTTTGCACGCTCACAAAGCTATCACTTCTTTAATGGCTCTAGTCAATTTGGAATGGATTTAAGCGCGCTCACGTGTTCATCTGTCAAAATGTCAGTTTTGGTTTTTATTTTCTTTAACAAAGCCTAAGCTAATCCCTCAAAATGTGCGCCAAATCCACTCTCATTTCCATTAGAGACAAACTCATTAAAATTAAAACTTGAGAAACGTCAGCTGGCTGCAAATGTGTGGGATTTTATATGTGTCAAATCGATTTTGACATTAGCGCTTTCACTGCTCCACCTATTTGACTAAAGCACTGATAGCAGAAACGATGACGTCATCAATGACGTAAGGCGGTGAAAGAGCGAGTGCTTTAGGTCAATTTGGACCGACTTAAGCGCGCTCACAGTGCTCTAAAGCAGTCTGTTAGCGCAAAATGGAACGCACAGTCAGTCAATACCCTCCGTTGTCTAGTGGTTAGAGACCACGGATCTCGGTCCCGAGGATCTGGGTTCGATTCCCAGTTGGGACACTGTCAAACTAAAATAACTTAGGTTTCAAGATACTTTATTTCTCATTAAAGACATTTACGTCACTTACATGAGAACAAAAATAAAACAAGGTTAACAATCGTTCGTTTTGCATCGAGTACAACTTGGTACGACTTTCCCATTTTTCCCAGCAGGATGAATAATCTGATTTTGCGGATACCAATTACTTATTTGTGCGCTTTATTTGATAGTTTATAATAATAATAAAAATTTTATTTGTCAGCCAAAAAAGCCACAGTACAATAGTACCTAAACTAACTCGTTAAATTACTAAACTAAATGGGTGGCTACTAAACTAAGGTGGCTAATGACAATGTTTTTAAATTTCAAAATATTCTTGCAAAAGGGATTTATGTGGGACATTTCTTTGTTATAAAGAGCGAGACAGCGATGGAAAAATACATTTGAAGTATAGTTTGACTTTGAACACTTTGACACCACTTTACGCGCCGCACCGCCACATAAAGTTGCTTGAGTTATATATTTTTGGATTCGGAATGTACGGAACTATCCATAGAGAGTAGGAGATTGCATAGTTTGATTGAAAAATTGAAAATTATGGCAGTTTGAAGTTCACTCAGTCGTCACTCAGTGCGCGTTCTTGCGAGATGTGGTGGTCGGGTGTGTCGGTTTTCGTGTTTGTGCCTTGGTGTTTTGGACAAAATCACTTATGTAAGTTTAGTTTCATATATTTATTACGTATTTTTAAAAGAAACGTCTCATACGTCCATAATAATAAACCGAAAACCAGGCAAAAATAAAAAACCGGGGGTCCGTTTTTTTTCAACGCCATTTTTTCGTCATGCCGTCGTATAAACCGGTTGTATAAACGAACCATACACTAGAACAACTGTGTGAATAATTTATTAGAACGCTGACATCATTAGCTTACAAAAAACAAACACTCCTAAGAACCCATAATGTAAACATTGTGACTGGCGAGCGATTAATCTCAAGTGGGTCGTTAAGTGCTCGCCGCGGTGTCGAATTGAGGAACATGTTCTTCGATAATACCATTCATAATTTTATATCGAAACACATAATTTCGAACTGCCGTCGCCTAAGGTTCAAAAGTAACATTTTGTGTTGTGGTGTTTCAAGCCTGTCCAATTTTTATAAGTAGTTGTGAATATGTATTACGGTGAATAAATATGTAGGTAATAAAACCTGTTTACCTCTATGCAGTTCTTGGTATAAGCTCTGTGATTCTGCGTTGTCCTCAGTAGTGTCCATTTCAAACGCTGAAACCAAAAACATTTTTAAGAGCCTGAACCATGTTTTTATTATACATAGTTATTTTAGGGTTCCGTAACTCAAAAGAAAGAAATTTCCAAGCTGAAATAAGCAGCACCTGTTGTCTGTTCTCTAAATGTTTGTTTTGTTTGTATTTTTATGTGTAAAATAAACAGTTAAATAAGAAAAAAAACCGGTCAAGTGCGAGTTGGACTCGCGCGCGGAGGGTTCCAATATACGTTTAGTATTTTTGGAAGCAATAAAGTCCAATTTTTAGGACCGCAAAACTAAATTTGTTTGTAAAGGTTTTTTGAAAATTACTAAAAAATTGTGCAACTAAGAAAGATCGTTTTATTTTTGCTGTAATATTTACATAAACTTCTATCGACTGTAATTAATTCAGATTTTTCCTTTCACAAACTTCGGAGATAAGGGGGGGGGAACGGTATTTTTTTTACATTTTTCATCATAACTTCAAAACTAAGAGTTGTAAAAATATAAAAAAAATATATTTTAGAATTTACAAGTAAAGCCCTTTCATATGATACCCCACTTAACCTAGTAACGACAATTTAAAAATGCGCCCCCCTATTTGGGCCCCCTTTACATTCATAATCCTAATTCTTTTTTAATTCTTTAATATGCATTTCATTTGGGCAACCACATTCTACAACTATTCCAAATTTCAAGTTGATAGCATGAGTGGTTGCTGAGATATACAGGTGTGACAGACAGACAGACAGAGCGGCACCATAAGGGTTCCTTTTTTTACCATTTTGGTATCGGAACCCTAAAAAAGAGAGGTCAAGTTGAAATCAATAGGTAGCTTATGGTGGACGGGTACGGAACGGAACCCCTAGTGCGCGAGTCCGACTCGCACTTGGCCGGATGTTTTCTTATTTCGTCCTATGTTCTTTGAAGAAAATTATGACCTAAAATCTAAATTTACATCTCAGTATTCGGGATGAATAATGTAAAGATGGCTCTTACTTTTCCCGTGTTTGGTGAATATCTGCGTATCATAAAGGTGTTCAGGCACTTCGCCCAGCGCTGTAGGGGGGTAGGCTGACGCCCCCGCCGCGCCCAGCGTTGAAGACGAGTTTACTGGGGCCCCCAGACCGGAGGGGGCAAACGCTGGAGTCCCAATCGCCGCTAAACCCCCAAGCCCTACCGGTTGGATCGGCTTTGGAGGAGCTGTAATTAATATAAGGTGTTTCAAAAATCCTTAAAGCTGAAGAGTGTACTGCCTATCAAACTGAACATCTTTTTCCATGAAACATACGTCAAAAAACGAAAAAAAGATCGACCATTCACACATTATGTGTTCATTAGCTGATGCAGTTTCTATAAGGAGGGGAATTTTTGCAATTCGACGTTTTCCTTGGAAAAAGTTGTTCAGATGCATGAGCCAATCCACCAAATGAAAAACCTTTTCCAAGGAACATACGTCGAAATACGAAACAAATTTTTTTACCCCCCATAAAAACCAGAACAATTTGAATTTTCGATATTTGTTCTATACGAAATGTTCAGTTTGATGGGCGTGTTACAGCGTTTTTTTTTCTCTAATCTATATACAAGGTGTAGACAAGTTAAGCTAGTTTTACGGTTAGCATCAAAAGTCGTTCGAATTTCGTTAATTCAGTTGGTTGGTGTAGGTTAATAACAAAGACATTAATTAACACTAGTTTAGCAATAAATATTGGGCGATATTTCAAACAAGATCATCTGATTCCATACTAGGCGTTCCCGAGTTCATATAACCCGAGTCCATTCAAGTCGCGAGTGAATAGGCTTTTTCGATCGTCGACCTCATCTCTGTCCTCAAGACTAGATCGAGGTCAAGAGTAAGCCCATTGACGATAAAAAAAGGCAAAGCCTATGCTATCGGTATTAAAGATTGATAATAGGTCTTTACCTATGAAATTGCCGTTTTGTATGGCGAATTTTAGGTAAACTAAATTTCCATTCCAAACATTTTTGCATTTTTCTTAGGAATTATAAATCCAATTTTTAAATTTTTTTTAAGCATGATTGGGAAGAAATTAAGCTAACAGAAGCTTAAATTTAATTTTAAAAAATATTATCTGTAAAAAAATGTAACAAATCTAATGATGAAATCGGACGACATTTAAGACGAACAATTTTCGAACCTTTAATTTTATATATCAAACTAAAAATAAAAACTTTATTTTATGCGTAAATTGATAACCTTGAAGTCAACTTTCAAATATAAGACAAATGAAAAAAATTGCATTAGAATTGTAGGAATTATGATTTCATTAATCTGTAAGAAAATTTCGGCAATTTCATAGGTATTTCATCCTATTATAAATAACACTCAGACGCAGAGACACTAGTTCATCATACAAATGTTTGCTCAAGGCGGGGATCGATCCCGCGGCTTACGGCGTAAAAGGCAGGCTCACTACCAACTAAAATCAGACAAAAGGTAAGTTTATTTTGCTATGCGCTTATTTAAATCAATTCAGGAGAGTCCCTCAATTGCCTCTTTTAAAAGAAAAGTAAAAGAGCATTTCCTTTCACAAATCCCTGCTTCGTGTTCGTAGTCATCATTGCGTTCATCATAACTTTCTGTATTAATATGAATATATCTATGCAGGTATTTATTTATGTGTAGGTATTGTTATATGTTATGTATGTATCTTCTGTATATAGTTATATTATTTATATATTATATTTATGTATATTTATACATTATATATATTATCAATATATTTTATTCACTTGTTTATTTTATACGATATATTTATATTATATTGTGATATCTTGTTTTTGTGGATTTTCACAATGCACTATTGCGTCCCGCTAGTGAACACTCTCTCTCACTACCATGGGTTGGCTGGAAGAAATCTCTTTTAGAGATAAGCCCGCCTTTGTTAATGTCCTTTTGTACGTAATTTTCTGTTTGTAAATTTGTGCAATAAAGAATATGTACAGAATTAATGCAAAGTTCAGTATTTACCTATAGGCGCGGCCTTTTGCAGCTGTTGGTTGACGATCTGCCGCTTCATCACTTCGGGCGTTATATCGTCTTCCTCGTCCGAGTCAGTCAAACTGTATTTGCTGAAATGCTCCACCTGCAAGTATTTGTATCAGCATACACCGCGCCCGTGTGGTATCGCCAAACAAAAGTAGACCAAGCTCCCGGAGTACTCCAGGGTATTTAGAAACTTTTATATGAGTGGGTTTGAAGTAAATATAAATGTGACTTTTTTATTATTATTAACAAAATTAAGTTTAAATACATATATGTAATATAGTATTAAAGAAAAAAAAAATATAGGAAAGATGACGAAAAATACATTTTAAACCGAAAAATTCAAAAATAAAGTTTATCATTACAGTTGACATTTTAATTTTGTATAAAATGTATTTAAAATAATATTTAAGAAGTAAACATTAAACTTACTTCCATAACATATTATCCTTTAAGTGCAATTTCGAGTTAACTTATTACCTTACTGAAACTCCGAATTTCAGCAATTCCAATGAGAAAACATTTTAATTTTTGGGTAAACTACCTATGATTATAGTTCTATTAATAATGCTAATCGATTGATTGCATTTTTTTTCTTTTTTTATTGGGGGACATTTCACACAAGGTCATCTGATCCCAAACTAGGCAAAGCCTGTACTATGGGTACCAGAGACTGATATACATACATAAATAGATAAATATATATATAGACACAGAACAAACACTTGCATTAGCATTTTAGTATAAATAAAAAATAAAAATATATGTTCCCGAGGTCATACGATTTTAATAATTATACATTTATAGGAGAGATTAGTTGTTTAACAAGAATCCGAGAAAAAACAGCCATACTTAATTACTTCCAGGTCAAATAATAATTTCCCTGGACTATAGCCTGGATATTTACTTCATAAAATAAATGACTACTAAAGTCAACCCCATACAATTTCATTCTACACCGTGAATTTTGCTCCAGAAGCCCAGTGATTTTATTCAAGATAAGAAGCAACTTTTTCGAAGAAAAAGAAAATCTTCGTCTCCATAGTAAAGTGGTCACGTGATCGACTCATTATGTATGGTAGTAAAAAAAATGTTTCTTTGGGATAGTTGCTTGTTTTCATGAGTAGAACCACTGCTGTGCTTCAATAGCCAATAAAAATTCACGCTGTATTGTACTAGTGTTTGTGATGATGTTAGAAAGCCGTTTGTCTGCAAGAGACAAATTTTTGAAGCGCTCGAAATAAATCCTTAGTTCGCATACGAAAACTAATTGTGAACGAATTTAATAATGTTCTCGATATTACGCATTTTTGAATCATTCGAAAGCAGTGTTACCATTAAATTAAAATCCTTCAATAATTTTCGTTTCACGCAGAAAAAATAAAAACCGGAAAGCAATTACTCTGTGATTTAAAAGTCGGTAATGGATTGCGAGAGAATGGAACGCAAATTAAAAAGTTGATATGTCAGTATCATGTCGTGTCATCCGAGTGTCGTGTGTAGGAAACGTCAATGTCGTACTCATCATAGAATATCTTTTGGGGTCGTTTGTCAACATTTGAAGATGACGGACGTGTATTTATTTTAATATTTGTTTTACCTGTTTATTGAAGAGTATAATTTGATTGGGTGTTATGCAGTAAACGACTTTCAAAGTGAACATCTATTGTAAGATTGAAATAAATGCTTTTACCGAAATCTTTGGATGGAGAGAAGCGGCTGACATCGAGACTTCAATAATTTTCCCTATCAACTTATCGGAGTCATCATAGTACACAGGCCCTCGTCTTCGTGATGTGGATTCCTGTGTAAATCTTCCACTGGACATTGGCGAACTCGCCATAATTTTATAATAATTTATTTACTTTGACATTGGCAAAATACGACTTGTAATTAGATGTGACGCCATTAAATAAATACATCTATCTAATATCTTTTAGAATATACACGATCTTTGAGATGTGGAATCCTGTGTAAATCAATCTTTCACTGGACATTGGCGATCTCGCCATAATTATGTAACCATTTCTTTAACTTGACACTGGCGAAGTACGATGGTAGAAATCCAAAACGAATGGGTCAGACTACTCGTTGTAGAATTTAAAGGTATGAATATTCAAAAATGACGGTTTTTACGGATTCGTATATGAATTTTGCCAATTCGAATGCGAATTGAAGTTCGACCGCTTCAAAATTGCGTCTCCAGGCCCCCGTGAAGTCAGTATTCTCACCCGGAACACCCAGCTGCCGGTCTGCGGTCGGTACTCGATGAACTTGGTGTCGTGTTTGTCGCACACGCGCCGCAATTTGCCTTCGTAGTCCATCGCCACCAATCTAACAACAAAATCGCCAAGTGTTTATAACACTACGAAATAATTTCCACCAGTGCTGTGCGAGGGAGCTGAGCTGTGAGCTGGGAAAATTACAAACAATAGGATTGCGCCATTTTCTTCGCTTGTCAGATGCGTTATCAAATGGAGCAATCCTAGCACGATCCGAAACTGTAGTAGGCTCGCTCTATTTGCATTGTATTCTGCATGTCAAGCAAGTATTCAGTAAAGAATCTACATTGAATAAATTAATATGAATCTGTGCCAAAGAACTTACACTGTTGTATAAGGGTGAATATTCTTCCACCAGTGCGTTGCGATGGAGCTAAGAGATGGAAAATTCCTTCATATGACAACGAATTTGATAAGCTAGGAAAATGGCGCAACCCTATTGGTTAGAATTTTCCCAGCTCACAGATTAGCCGTAGGCTTGTCAAAGTCGTCAGGATACACCGTCACCTCTCTACAGGAAATGGACAACTTACCTATCCGGGTCGGTAATAGGCCGCTTCTCGGTCTTATCTCTGGGCCAGATCCAGTCAAAGGTGACCACAGCTCGTCTGTTGAGACCCTGACCAACCGGAGGCTTGTCGGAGTCGTCAGGATACACCGTCACCTCTCTTCAGGAAATGGACTGAAACTTACCTATCCGGGTCGGTAATAAGCCGCTTCTCGGTCTTATCTCTGGGCCAGATCCGGTCCAAGGTGACCACAGCTTGTCTGTTGAGACCCTGACAAACTGGAGGCTTGTCAGTCGTCAGGATACACCGTCACCTCTCTTCAGGAAATGGACAACTTACCTATCCGGGTCGGTAATAGGCCGCTTCTCGTCTTATCCGGTCCAAGGTGACCACAGCTCGTCTGTTGAGACCCTGACCAACTGGAGGCTTGTCAGTCGTCAGGATACACCGTCACCTCTCTTCAGGAAATGGACAACTTACCTATCCGGGTCGGTAATAGGCCGCTTTTCGGTCTTATCCGGTCCAAGGTGACCACAGCTCGTCTGTTGAGACCCTGACCAACTGGAGGCTTGTCAGTCGTCAGGATACACCGTCACCTCTCTTCAGAAAATGGACAACTTACCTATCCGGGTCGGTAATAGGCCGCTTCTCGGTCTTATCCGGTCCAAGGTGACCACAGCTCGTCTGTTGAGACCCTGACCAACTAGAGGCTTGTCAGTCGTCTGGGTACACCGTCACCTCTCGTCAGGAAATGGACAACTTACCTATCCAGGTCGGTAATAGGCCGCTTCTCGGTCTCATCCGGTCCAAGGTGACCACAGCTCGTCTGTTGAGACTCTGACCAACTGGAGGCTTGTCAGTCGTCTGGGTACACCGTCACCTCTCTTCAGGAAATGGACAACTTACCTATCCGGGTCGGTAATAGGCCGCTTCTCGGTCTTATCCGGTCCAAGGTGACCACAGCTCGTCTGTTGAGACCCTGACCAACTGGAGGCTTGTCAGTCGTCTGGGTACACCGTCACCTCTCGTCAGGAAATGGACGACTTACCTGTCCGGGTCAGTAATAGGCCGCTTCTCGGTCTTATCCGGTCCAAGGTGACCACAGCTCATCTGTTGAGACCCTGACCAACCGGAGGCTTGTCAGTCGTCTGGTTACACTGTCACCTCTCGTCAGGAAATGGACGACTTACCTATCCGGGTCGGTAATAGGCCGCTTCTCGGTCTTATCTCTAGGCCAGATCCGGTCCAAGGTGACCACAGCTCGTCTGTTGAGACCCTGACCAACCGGAGGCTTGTCAGAGACGTCAGGGTACACCGTCACCTCTCTTCAGGAAATGGACAACTTACCTATCCGTGTCGGTAATAGGCCGCTTCTCGGTCTTATCTTTGGGCCAGATCCGGTCCAAGGTGACCACAGCTCGTCTGTTGAGACCCTGACCAACCGGAGGCTTGTCAGAGTCATCAGGGTACACCGTCACCTCTCTTCAGGAAATGGACAACTTACCTATCCGGGTCGGTAATAGGCCGCTTCTCGGTCTTATCTCTGGGCCAGATCCGGTCCAAGGTGACCACAGCTCGTCTGTTGAGACCCTGACCAACCGGAGGCTTGTCAGAGTCGTCAGGATACACCGTCACCTCTTTGTTCAGGAAATGCACTGTGGACACACACCAGAAGTTCTAAAGCAGTTTGACATGAAAAAGAGAGTCGTATGAATTATAATTTTGGCTTTCTCGTGGCTAACGATGATTTCAGAAAACGGATACAAAGTTTTTTTTTTATATAATCTTATATTTTCGTTTTTTCCAACGCTTACCAACACATTTTGCAGCCATGACACTAAAATCAGAGGACATTTGACGGAAAGAATAACATTGTTTTATCTAACTTGTTTTTTATGACAGCCAATTTGACATAGCTGCGTTGGAATAATCGAAAAAATGGATCATAAAAAGTTACATTTTCAAATTTAGATTACAATTCCTAAGGAACATAGGTAAAATGAAAAAAGAATTCACCTCCCATACAAAATGCGCAATCAGCAGGTGCAGTTTCTATGGAAAGTAAAGTTCTCTTTCGTAATTCGACCTATGTTCCTTGGGATTTTGTTAAAAAAGTTGTTCAGTTTCTAATTTTAAACAAAACTAATTTTAAAACTATTTTTTATACATACACCTGGTATATCTTGATTTGACATTCTATTTTTAATTTTTAGACTAACATTCTTATTTTGTATCATTTTAATTCGATATTATGATTCTGATATTTTTGTGTCATAAGGTCTTACCTATGAAATAGCCGAAATTTTCTTACAGATTAATGAGATCATTATTCATACAATTCTAAAGCTATTTTTTTCATTTGTCTTATATTTGAAAGTTGACTTCAAGGTTATCAATTTACGCACAAAATAAAGTTTTTATTTTTAGTTAGATATACAAAACCAAAGGTTCGAAAATTGTTCGTCTTAAATGTCGTCCGATTCTACAAATAATATTTTTCTAAAATTAAATTTAAGGTTCTGTTAGCTTAATGTCTTCCCAATCATGCTTTAAAAAAAATAAAAAAAGTTGTATATTTAATTTCTAAAAAAAATGCAAAAATGTTAGTACTGAAAATTGAGTTTACCTAAAATTCGCTATACAAAACGGCAGTTTCATAGGTAAAGACCTATTATTTTTGACATGTAATAACTGTTATTACTAAATATATGAATATCTAATGTAATAATACTCACCCAAGGCGTCGAGATCTAGCCCAGCGACGTCGATCTCGCAATCGTAGTAAACATTGCCGTAGTTCTTGCGGCCGATTGTCAGGTGCGGCACTACGCACGAACCGTCGGCCCGCATGTACTCTGCAATGTTCAATAGTGGCTTGAGTCAACATCATAACGTCCCATGAAACGTCCACTACAGGACAGGGAGCTCCCTCCAGAACTCCAGCAAAAGCGTGTGCCACTTGGAAGGGATTTACCAGTCACCACACTTGCGACTGGCCCATCTTCTAGTTCATAAGCCCTTAGTCATCTCTTACGACACCCAAAGGTAGAGATGGGTTGGTACTATTCTTTGCCGGCACTACGGAGGCACGAGTGTCCTCTGCAAATGCTCAACAAACTGGTTCGCAAGCATGTAATACTTTTCTGTGCGACTGCGCGTCCCTGACTTAGACGGTATTTTATATCGGACGTGCCACCAAATTTTAACCAAATAAATTATTATTATTATTATTATTCATTTATTAAAAAGACTACAATGGTCCAGGATTGTTAGTAACGGTACTTAACCTATGTTAGTAACCTATCTACATAAAATCAGCCTCTATACGCCACCAATAATTTAGTTAGATGGCGCATTAGTGGAGAGTCATATCGTATAAATGTTCACCAAATTTTTTTTACTAAAATGATTAAATGATCGCCAAATTTGCTTCTGGCACTTCGCCGGCCGCTGCCGCAGCACGATCGCTCCGCTCGCTAGGCTCCTGCGTTGTGGTCGCAAGATAACCTAACCGAACCGGCTAATTTTGACTAGCATAAATTTGGTAACCAATTACCCAAATTTGGTGTATGTACAGTCATCCATTTGGTCTGAAGTGTATTGGGGTATTAAAAACTATTTTGTAAATCATAAAATTTATAGCCTTTTTTATCTTAGTGGTACGGAACCTTTGGTGCACGAGTCCGACTCGCACTTGGCCAAATATTTTTTCATTGTTAACTTTTTTATTGTAACTGACATAATGTCTAAGGAAAAGGGCGAAATAAGAGCGTCTAGATCAAAATGGTCAAAAGAAAAACTAGCTTTTCGGTTGACTTTCTTGAGTTTATTGCTGAGATTTACTGACTTTGATTGATTTTACAAAAAAAATATTACACCCAGTCTCCGCATCTTACTGCTAGGAAAAGGCCCTGTGTTTTTTTTCAGTTTTTAATGAAAGCGCCTAGATTACATCGTGTCCACAAAAACATTTCGCTAGCAAGGTAATAAGAGGCACTACCTTGTTCTATGCCCATGACACAGAATAAAGTAATAGTACCATCATACAGAAGGGACACTCTCCGCCCCCCTTGCAGTCTCCTCTGCCCCCTCTATCCACCCGTTGCTCCTACGGGTCAGTTCTACCACAGTAAATATATAAGCTAAAGCAGTATGGAAACTCGGGCCTTTTTTTGAAAAAAGAACGATTCTACGTCGGAGCGTCAGGGTTGTAACATTTGGTTGTACCCCAGAATTTTTGAAATAAGAATAGTATAATGAACTCAAATATTGGGTGCTTCTATAAATTTTGTTCCTTTCAGCATGTTTTCGGACTGTAAAACTAAACAATATTTCGTAAGAAGTCGAAACACGAAATAATATTGTTATGTCCAATAAATTGGCCAAGCTAAATATGATATAACACACTGAAATACAAAAAACATTTCGAGATATTTTTATATCATACCATATTTTGTTATTTTCGAATAGAAAAGTAATTTGATTGCGGTAATATATTCAAAAATGCTGCGGCAGTTGTAACATTCATTTGACCACTGAGTGACGTCATTCCACAAGTAAAAAAAATCATTAGATAAGAAAACTTTTATTCTCTGTGCTCTTTCTGTTAAACGCCAACAGTCGGTAATGCATCTCTGTCACAAAGTAGGGTGACCAAACTATTTTAGTCTTGGGGTTGTATTATTATTTAAGCCTTCTGGAAGAGCAGCTTCATTTTCAATATTTTATTTGGCAAGAGTTTTTCGTCTCTACCTGAAAAGTAGTGTTTCGCTCGGCAATAAAAAAGTATTTTGCGTCTCGTGCATTGAAACCCTTGCAACGCTGAGGATTCATCTTTGGTTTGGCTCGTGGCTCAATCGTAGAATCATAGAGGTAAATCAAGTCAAGTCAGTGTGGTGCCGGCAAAGAATAGTACCAACCCATCTTTACCCGTGGGTGTCGTAAGAGATGACTAAGGGCTTATTAACTGGAGGATGGGCAGCAGCGTCCTCCTGTATGTATCGTCTCATCTTACATACTGCGGTCACCAACAACAGCGGTCGCCAGCCACAACGCTTACAAGCATGGTAGCGATGGTAAATCCCCTTCCAAGTAGTTCTGAAGGGAGCTTGTCCTGTAGTGGACGTTTCATTTGATATTATGTATAACATGAGAGTATTATTCAAGCATGATATTATTTGCATGTCATGAATATTATTCAAGCATGTCATGAGTACAAAGTACATCACCCGAAATATTCAAAATTACAATTTTTTCTTTACAAAAGTGCGGTTTGATGGGATTGACATTCGTTAAATATAAAGTAGGGATGGATTATTACTTTTCATGTATTATGGTTCATATTTTAACAGATTATCAGGGTACATAAATTTTTGATGTCTCAAAAAATATATTTTATCACTCGGTGAAATTCAACAATTGGATCGGAGTTTTTTCAGCAGCAGCATTCTTTTTGTTTGTTTCCAAAATAAACCTTTTTCATTTTTTCTTCTTCCTTTCTTGCTTTCCAGAAAAGTCCGAGTACGATGCGTCATCATCAGAAGCAAAGCAATGAATAATATTTGACTTGTATTTTATGACTTATTGGTTATTGATAAACAAATTTTATTAAAGGTACGACATGTAACAAAATTATCGAATAAATAAAAGGTTTCATTTCTTTATTCATAGATTTAGTTCCGACTTTACATTTTTTTTACTCACACGGAATAGGAATAGGTTCAAAAATATGGACTGGCTCTTAAACTTTATCTCATTTATACGTTTCTTAATATTATGGCCCAAGTCTTTGGTAGGTTTACTGAAATGTCTGAAATAAACTATCAATACTACAAACATCAAAAGACTTAAAACCAATATGTTGTGTACTTATTGAACACCACTCGTACATCAGCTGTCTTTCTGTCCATCTATCTATACGTGCGTCCCTTCTGTACGTCCGTGAACAACAGGCCGATAAAGGTCTTTGTTGGTATTCTTGTAAAAACTCAACATCAACCAACTGCATTTCGGCCTAGTCGCCAGCCCCCTACTTTTTAAATGAAGTTATGGATGAATCGAGAAAATAGGTCGGTCTATCAATGAATAAAACAAAACAAAATTTCTCCCAAATTCCAAAACAATACCTTCTAAAATTAACTACCAACCACTTGAATATGAGCAAGAATACATCTTTCTCAGCGAGGTGGTTTGCTTCACTACTACTAAACGACGAAGTTTTGTATTCCGTGGACGAAGGCGTTTTTATTTATTGCTCCTGTCCTCCTGCTTCGATCGCACTGTGCCATTCGGTACACTATTGCTGTCACTTTCTGTTTCGATGATAAAGAAATTGACAGCATAAAAATTAAAGGAAATTTAACTTTAATGTCGCTTTATGCAACTGGCCGTAAGAGGCATACCAATATCGAAAGATGAAACTCTGTTAAATAAATTCCAACCCAATGTAAAAAAAACTTCACATAATACCTCTCAATAATCACGGCACTAAACTCCGATGCTGACCGTAAATGTGGCTCGAAATATCGCGAGGGAGCGCAGGGCAGGCGTGCGAATTGTTCATTGGCTCCCCGCGTGTCGTCCATAATGTTAGTTGGGACTAGTCTATCATAATGTTCTTTGGGACAAGTTGTTCAGTTTTATGGGTAGTTTCCGCAGATTCACATCCCAGAGTACTGATGTGGTTGTACCTTGTGTTTTCCTGTATGTTCAAACATCGTACATTATAGCCACCCTACTTCATACGTAAAACAATTCGGCTTTTTCATAGAAAAATCAAAGGAATAATGCATACCCATAGAAGAATATTCCGCAAATAGCATAGCTATTAATTTTGCAGCCATTTACGCAACAATATTTCACTGTTTTTGCAGAAAAATGCGTGATTTTAAACAATATTTAGCATGACACAAAAATGTGTCAAAGACGGGGATACCAGTAATGTGTAAAAAACTATTACCAAAAAGGTTGATGACCAATGAAGAAGTGCATAACCTGCTTGACCATAAACAACACAATTAGATCAAAATAAATTTTAGAGTTTAGTAGCTAAATCACAGAACAAAAAGCACCCGAAAGATATTTAATTTTGACGATTTAGCTGTAAAAAGGTTTTCTATATAAAACCAAGCATAACTTGCCTAAAGATTTTTCCTACCAACCCGCGATTTCGTTTTGGTATGGCAATCGTTTCATCATCTACTGTGAAATGACGTCATCAACTTTAAAACTTAAAAAAATAATATAAAATTAATAATAGTATTTTAGGCGGAAAAAAACAAATTAGTTTCCTAAAATAGTCTAAATTTTCAGTTAAAAATATAAAAAAAATCATTTTTATTTATTTAGCTTAGCGAATTGGCAATAGCATTAGAAACTGCGTCAGCCGATAGCGCGTTATGTATGGGGGGCAATTTTTTTCGTCTTTCGACTAGGTTCTTTGAGAAAGTTACACAGAAAATTAAATTTAGCAGACAGTCTTGCATAAAATGTTAAGTCAGAATTTTAAATCACTTAGTCGCCTTTTAGCACCCAAGGGAAGGTTAAGTCACTTATAGTCACCTTTATCACACAAATTGGGGCAGATCGAAACACTTAATCGCCTTTTACGACCAAGGAAAGGTTAAGTCACTTAGTCGCCTTTTATTACACAAGGGCAGATTAAGACACTTAGTCGCCTTTCATGAAACAAGGGCAGATGAAGACATTTAGTCGCCTTTTATGACATAAGGGCAGATTTTTTATTTTTTTATTTTTATTTTATTTTATTAAGAACACACAACAAAGTACAATCATTATATATAAAGAGAATGAAAACATTGTTTCGTGCCTGACTGCACTCCAAACGCGTGTCCATAGCATATTTGCAGTACTAACAAGTGCTTTCTAACAAAAGTTCAAGGAATATTTTCACTTTTTATACAATATTACTTACAAAAAACCTTAAAGTAAATAAACACAAAACAATTCAGTGTGTGACAGTAGCGAAACAACAAAACAACAAACTACTAACGTATCGATTTGGATTGCGGGTAGTAATATATTTGAGTGAGAATTTGTGTTATGATTGTTAAGGAGAATACAACATTATGATTTTACGGAACTTAAAATACTCAGTTTCAAATATGTCAATGTCTTTGTTATCCACCACAGATTCGTTATAAAGACGACACATATTTACGAGAGGATTATAAAAAGAAGTGTTGTTTTTATACACCTGTAAAACAAAAAGTCTAGAATTGCGGACCCTATAGATAGTATTAAAACTAATTTGTGATATTAAATTCGGCGAATCTATTAAACCGTGTATGATCTTATACAAGTATAACAGTGAGTGACATTTCCGTCTAGTCTCCAAAGTACACATATTGAAATTATGTAATCTATCTTCGTAGTTGTGAAGTGTTCTTTTGGCGCCTATGCGGTAGGCCAGAACACGAAGACAGCGTTTTTGAACACGTTCGATATTATTTATATGTATTTTATAGTGGGGTGACCACACCACACTGCCATATTCAAGAACTGTTCTTACTAAGCTATTATATAGATGGATTGTACTATAAGGATTTTTGAAAGCTTTGGTGGTGCGAATAATGAACCCCATCATTTTGTTACTTTTATTTATTATGTAGGTGAAGTGCTCTCTAAAAGTGAGTTTACAATCAAAATAAACGCCTAAGTCCTTTATCACCGATACTCGACTTAGTGTTGCGTTATTGACAGTGTAGGTGTAGTGAAGTGGTCTAGTTTTGTTTGTAAAGGATATGACCTGGCATTTACTAATGTTAAGACTCATTTTATTTTCATGACACCAGCGGGAAACACGATCAAGATCTTCCTGCAGTTCTCGGCAGTCAGCCATGCTATCAGCCGATTTATAAATTTTGAGGTCGTCGGCGTATAGTAGAAATGGACATGTTAGTATTTTGGCAAGGTCATTGATGAATATTGTAAAAAACAATGGTCCCAAATGCGATCCCTGTGGGACCCCAGATGTGACCACTATTGGTGAAGAGACATAGCCCTTCACTGTTACTAGTTGACTACGATGTTCGAGATACGATTCCGTCCATCTAAGTAAACTGCCATGGACCCCATATGCACCGAGCTTCGCAACAAGTAAGTTGTGGTCAACTTTATCGAATGCCTTGCTGAAGTCGGTGTATATGGCGTCTACCTGACCTCTTTTTGCAAAAGAATCACATAAATACGTTTTGTACTCAAGTAAGTTACTGATAGTAGATTTTCCACTAACAAACCCATGCTGACGCTCATCAATTAGCGATTTGCAGTGAGTGTAAATATAGTCATAAATTAACGATTCAAAAAGCTTAGCTATACACGATAAAATACTAATAGGTCGGTAATTCTCGCATCGTGATTTATCACCTGATTTGTAAATAGGGACAACATGGGCAGTCTTCCAGACTCCAGGGAACTTGCCAGAGCGTAGAGACTTGTTAAAGATAATCCTTAGTGGAGAAACTAACTCCTTACCACAAATTTTAATAAATAACGGCGGAATTCCGTCTGGACCAGGTCCTTTATTAGAGTCTAAATTCTTTACTTTTGTCAATATCTCTGCATGAGTCAATACAATGTTTGAGATGCAGGATGAAGAAACCGTATTAAGAGTAGTGGCTGCGGACGTTGTAGGTTTATCGTAAACTGAACCAAAGTAACTTGAAAAGAGCTCACTTACCCCACGGCCGTCAAAGGAGCTTATGTTCTTATAGAAAATTGTTTTCGGAATAGAAGAGCATGACTTTTTATTGTTTACATAGGTGAAGAACACTTTAATATTCGACTTAAGAGTACTCTCTATTGAGCATATAAACTTCCTATAGCAGACCTGCTCTAATCTCTTTGCCCTGTCACGCAATAATGAGAACGTGTCATAGTCTCTTGGATTGTCATGAATTTTATAAAGCCTATGGTATTTATTTTTCTCACGGAGACATTTTTTTAGAGCCATACTATACCAACCTGGTTGTGTGTCTGAGGAACTTTTCGTTAAGGGAGTATGCTTTTTAATTAATATAAATAATTCGCTGTAAAATGTTTGGACACATTCGTCCACATCATCAGATGATAAAACTTTATTCCAATCAAAGTTGACAAGGTCAGATTTAAGAGCCTCATAGTTGCATTTCCGAAAGTTAAACTTCGTAGATTGCTTTGGTTTGAGTGTTTTATTTGGGAAAAACGTAGGTAAGTCAACCTCAAGTGCGGGATGATGTCCTTCTACTCGGCACATTGGGTCACCTTCCCTAACGTTAAGAAATCCAGAATTTATCATAATTAAGTCCAAATAGCGGTTGTTTATATTAGGTATGGTATTAAATTGAGTAAGGTTGCATATATACATCATTTCAAGAAGCTGAGAAGACCTAGTACTTAGGGGAATACTTGCTTTTGTCGTATTTTGATCCGTTATTTGTGTCCATGTTAGATCAGGACAGTTGAAATCGCCCAATACCAAGAATACATTGTCCGACTCCTTACAACCTAGGATAATATTTTGGCAATTCACAAAAAAGGACTTTAGATCACTCGCGGGCAAATCTGGTGGAAGATAACATAGACAAACATGAATAGTGTATTTATTAAAGGTGGGTAAGATACTAATCCAAATATCCTCGATGTCACTTTCCCATTCATTCTTACGTATTATGTTTAAATTTTGTTTTGCAGCGATAAGTAACCCTCCCCCCCCTTTTTTATAATATGAAAGTTTTGTTTGTTCTCTATCTCTACGAAATACATTGTAACGTTTATCAAAAAGTTCAGAGTCAAAAATACCTGAATTTAGGTTTGTTTCGGTAAGACAAATTAAATCAAAACTACAAGCTAACATATTCAAATAAAATTCAGAGATCTTATTGCGCATGCGGTTGACATTTTGGTAGTATAAAGTAGCCATTACTAAAAAAAGTTCTATTAGGTACACAAAAATAACGTTTAGACATTATAATAATATCACACTAAACTACTACTCTAGTTTTTTGAGGCAGGCGAGACTCTTGATGTGAATAGCCGGTGAGTTATCAGATTTTCTTAGATAGACGCGGTCATTTACAACCCAAACGTATTGATATCCCTTTTCATTTTTGAACTTCCTAGCTGCCGAATGTATTTCCTTGCATTCTGGTGAGTTTTGTTCGGTGATGTATATTTTAGATTTTTCACCCGATATATCAATATGAGTAGAGTTCAAATGATCACTTTTGTTAATTTTATTGTAGCGCTTGTAACTGGATATAATGCAGTCTCGATCACGTGACGTTGACATGGTAACCAATATATTACGCGGCCTTTCAGATTGAGGATTGAGCTTAGCCACTCTTCTAATAGAACACTGTCCCTTCCCCGGGTAAGGAACTTGGATCTTGGTACAAATTTTTTCAAAGATTACCTCAAGATTTTCATTTTTTTTTTCAGGGACGGCCTGAATTTCAACATTCTGACTTCTGGATATTTTTTCAAGGGTTTTAGTTCGCTGGTTGATTTTTGCGAAATCACTTTGCAGCCTTATGTTGTCGTTTGATAATTCGACAATTTTTTTGTCCGCAGCTTCGAGCTTCGCCTTAAGATCGTTTTGCTCCTGTTGAAGGAAATCAGTAGTGTCTGTGAATTCCGATTTCAGCTTTTCAATCGTAACGTTAAATTCCGAGATTGCAGTCCTAAATTCACTTTTAAAAGACTCCTTAATATCAGAGGTAATCGTGGTTTTGATAACATTAAATTTTTGATCGAGAATCTGATTAACTTTCGTATCCATTACTGCGTTCAATTTCGAATCTAGAAGTCTTTCAAATTCCGATAAGTAAATGGATGGCTGATCGGGCGTTGTGGTAGTATTAAACGACGTAGTAGCTGATAATGTGGAATCATTATGTGACGTGTCCATGCCATCGTTGTTTCCATAGTGTCGGCGAACAGGCGTATTGTCTCTATTTTTACGGCGGGTTAGATTAATGCACTCTGGACAGCGCCAATTCAATAGTTCCGATTGATTGCTAGGCCTCGAGTTACTTAAACATTTCAAATGATAATGACCGCTGCATAGGGAACATTTGATAACTTCATCGTCGGTTTTCGTATTACAAGCGTGGCAGAGCATTTTATGACCACTTACTTGAGCGTTTGTTCACTTGATATCACGCAATCTATAACGTATAATGCGATGAAACCACTTGGATTAGCGGTTAATGACCGAAGAACCTGTTGACCTTGACTAGCTGACGACGTTTGTTCTTTGTTAGAGAAAGTAGATTATTTTTTGCAATTTTGCTGTGTTTGCACGGTTTAAAACACTGTTTTTTTACAGATATTTCTAAATGATACTTTTATTTCACTAATGATATAAGTTTAAGGTGATAAAACGCACTTTAACTGTGAAAATAAACCCGAGAAAACGGAGCGTTGTATAAACGATGCGCACTTGTTGACGTCCGAGAACTGATTGACTGTTAAGATACTTAGTCGCCTTTTATCGCACAAGGATAGGGACATACTTATAGGGACCCTATCATCATCATCATATCAGCCGAAAGACGTCCACTGCTGGACATAGGCCCTATACAACGTGGTAATTAAATAACGCAAAACCTCTCGGGTGGTGCCTCTGGACATGAAACTGAACAACTTTTGTTCTACGACTTTTGAAAATTCGCAAAAAAGAAATTGCTCTTTTATACATATTGATACGCTGACCAAGCCAATTTGTATGAAAAAGCATAATATTTTTTTTTTAATTTTCAAAAGTCGTAGAACAAAAGTTGTTCAGCTTCATGTCCAGAGCTACCACCCTAGAAGTTTTGCGTTATTTAATTAACACGTTGTATGTACCTATTTGTTTGTATTATGGTTTGGCACGCACGACTTACTTCAGCGCGAAAACTGCTTATTTTCCTGTAGCGCTGTGCGCGTGTGTAAGTGCGCCAGTTTTGGACGTTTGTTAGGAGTTTCCATACTGCTTTAGCTTATACATTTACTGTGGTTCTACTGAGTATGCAGGACACAGAGTAGAGTCCGTCATGTACAAAGTCTGTATGAGGTACAGCGCGTTCAGAACAAGTTTGTCCATAACGGTTATTTTCCGCGCATGGGTGACAGGCGGAGAGCCAATGAACGATTGGCTCGCCCCCTGGGGGAGCCGCGCTCACCCCCGCGACTCATTTATTGACTTCTGCGCATTAACGGTCACGGACAAAGTTATTTTGTACGCAGTATAGTGAAGTGTAAAACGTCCCCTAGTGGACTATGACTAGTCAGTCAAAAAACCCGGTTAAGTTTAAAAAAAAAACAAAAAATTAAGAAATCTTTAAAAATCAATGTTTTAGCCAAACTTTATTTGCGAAAGTAAAAATATATTTTTTTTTACTTGTGAATTAATTATTAATACTAAGAACGGAAGCGTAAGTGATCCGTAATAGCCATTTTATGCGTGACTTTTAACACTGTTTTTTTTCCTGAATGGTAAGTATTTTTACCAGAAAATCTGTGGTGATAACATTTATTATCCCCAAGTCACATATTTCTCAGAGAGAAAGATAACAATTTAACATTTTTGGGATTTGATAAAAATCCATACATTTTAGTATGGAGGTCCCCCCGCAAGAAATGAATACGCTGCAGCAGTAAGTGCTGCTATTTCAACCTCCTTGATGCAGGCCTACGCGACCTTCCAATTTAAAATAATCGCTCGTGTCCGGGGCGTGCCCATGATACGGTGAGACCAGGGTATTACTTGTATGTATGTAATATTTATTTATTAAGAAGTTTACAATTTAGAATTACAATTAATACAAAGCCCCACAAAACCGCTTAAGCGGTTTGTCTGCGGGAACGACAGTCTCGTTTAATACATTTCAACAATGCTACAGCTAGTAACACATACATACTTGCGCTGTTTTGGTTTTAGTGTAGGCAACGAAGCAGTTGACCCCCGCATTAAATCCTCATTCGATGAAACTTTGCTGGGATGAGACAAACCTTCTATAAAAAAATATAAAAAAATCGGTACTTTTAATTTTTTCATACATTTTTTGTAATTTTTGTATGGAAAAATTAAAAGTACCGATTTTTTATAGAAGTTAGTTTGTCTCATATAGTGTAATACTCCAGCAAAGTTGCATCGATTGAGGATTTAATGCGGGGGTCTTCATACAACGATCCGCTTCGTTGCCTAGACTATTTTGATAACGTAAATCACCAAGGCACAAACACTAAAACCGACCGCAATACACGAACACATCTCGCAAGAACGCGCACTGAGTGACAACTGAGTGAACTTCAAACTGCCATAATTTTCATTTTTTCAATGAAACTATGCAATATTATGTTCTCTATGGATAGTTCCGTTCGTTCCGAATCCAAAAATATATAATGTAATACTCACTGATCATCTCGTCTAGACTGGGTATCGTGTAGTATCCAGGCCGTGTCAGCTTCACGCCAGTTGGGTGCGGAGGCATTGGCCGGGGCGCCACGTTTTCTTCATCTTGAGACACTGCACACAAATTTATAGGAATTGTTATTGTAGTATAGAGCTATGCGCTAGAGCAGGACAGGGCCTAGAGTCAAGCGGCTTTCTACAATCGCAAACGCTAGTAGAATAGAATGCAAACTTATGGAAATGACATTAGCTAACGAAATGTTGCGTGACAACTAATGTCAATCTCATTCATTTTTAGAGTTCCGTACCTCAAAAGAAAAAAACGGAACCCTTATAGGATCACTTTGTTGTCCGTCTGTCTGTCTGTCTGTCTGTCAAGACCCTTTATCTCACGAATGGGTAAAGGTATCAGGTTGAAATTAATACTATATATTAGGATCCATGAACCACACAAGATCTGAAAATTTTAATTTTTTACAACGACGCAATCAAAAGATAGGGCATTTTATGTCCTCATCTCCATACATTTATTCAAAAATGAAAAACCTACAGGGTACTTCCCGTTGACCTAAAATTATGAAATTTGGCAAGAAGCTAGGTCTCACAGTACAAATAATGGGAAAAGTCTGAAATCATTAAATATTACAACTTTTCTCACAACTAATGGTAACCAATTGTAGTGAGCTCCCGTTTCAAGAACATTCATATAAGAGAGGGGTCAAGTTGGATGGTCGCTGAGGCGATTTTTGTTTTAGTTCTATTTAAAAACGGGAACACTTACAAACTTGAAAATTGGTATGTTTATAGTGCATAAGCTATAAAATAACAACAAATAATAAAATTTGGTCAAGCGCGTGTCGGACTCAAAAAATCTAGCACATTAACTTACTGAAATTTCAACTAATACAATTATGTTTATGTGGTGGTACGGAACCCTCAGTGCGCGAGTCCGACTCGCACTTGGCCGGTTTTTATTCTATTCTATAGCGTTTACGATAATAGAAAGCCACTTGACTCAGGGCCCAGGTGTCTCTTTCTATCCAATATCTTGCTCATCGCTGGCCTGCTGTCATCCTAAGCAAGCAACATTAATATCACTATCTCTAAGCTACATAATAATATCACTATATTAATAATACCACTATAATTACATTATCACTATCTCTGAGCTACACTTAATATTGGCCAACTACCTACACTTAAATGTATGTGTAAAATGTTTTTCTACTGGATTGTGTTTCCTTTTCTATTAGCATTATTTTTGTTAGTAGGTTCTGGTTCTGAGGCTGACTCATTTTTGGACCAAGTTTCGTTCGAGGTTCCTTACATTTGTGTGTCTGTTGCGAATTGGAACTACTATACTGAAGGAAGAGTTAAAAGTACCAAAAGAATTAGCTTGTCGCGCTAACTTTTCACACCGCGCGCAGCATAGTACGTACGACGAACCTTAAATAAACGAAAATTACTTTATAGGCGCAGAAGACAGTAATAGTACGATCAACCGCATGTCAGTGGAAACATTTGCAACTCTATTACCATGCCGTAAAGTCTAAAGCAGGGAACGGACGGTTAGGGTTTACCCAACCGAATGAATCTGTTATTAACCTATTCAGAATCCGGTTAAGTTATTTCGGTAAAGCGAATCATTTCGGTTGAACAAAACCCTAACTAAAAAGGGGTTTTTGTCCAGTTTATTGGTTTTAAAGTAGGTAGATAGCCATTATTTTATTGTCTTAACAGGTTACCGAAAAGATAAACTGCCACAGCTCACGTAATCCCAGATTTACCAAAATGTTTTTTATGTTAACCGTAACAAAACTCTTTTTTTCTGTTAACCGCTTTTTTGTGTTAACAGATATAAGGGTTAACCTTTTAAAACGGTTCACCATATGAATGTGTTTTCCGTTCCCTGGTCCAAAGTGTTCCTACTGACGTGCTGTTGGGTGTACATCATACACGGTTACTCTCTCCCCCCCCCGTATGTTGGCTACCTCCCTTCCCCCGCGAGATCGTGGCCATTGCTAGGGCACCATACTGCGAGCCAGCACCGGCTATACGAGACTGCCACGAGGACACTTATGATCCGTTTCATGAGTCAATGCCAACGCCTACCAACACATTTTGCAGCCATGACTCTAGAACCAGTCTATATTTAACGAAAAAAAAAACATTGTTTTACAAACTTGTTTTTTCTGACAGCTTTAGCTGATTACTATTGATATAGCTGTAAAATGTGTTGGTAAGCGTTGGCATTTACGAATGCCTTTTGACATGGCTCATTGACGACTACATCCGTATATAGGGTAACTTTTAATTAGTTCTTGATAGCAAAAGATATGCATGTACTCATGATACTGAACAACTTTTCCCAAGGAACATAGGTCGAAATACGAAAAACCAAATTTGTCCTCCCATACAAAATGCGCTATCAGCTGATGCAGTTTGTATGGGAGGTCAAAACTTGATTTTCGTATTTCGACCTATGTTCCTTGGGGAAAGTTGTTCAGTATCATAAGTACATTCATACCTTTTTCTATCAAGAACTAATTAAAAGTCACCCTATATAGTAGTCGGGACCAACGGCTTAACGTGCCTTCCAAAGCACGGAATTATTTAAATTTTCAGAAGTTTATAGGGAAGTGTTGAAACGGGCCCTAAATGTTGTCTACAGGCGGCAGTAACACCATAGTAATTGTAAAGCTATTATATTATTTAGCCATAAGATATGGGTTGTTTCCTGAATAAATTTATTATATTATTCTGTTTTTTTTTTCTCCTTTTGGTAGGATACACCCACTATACGGGCCTTAACCAAGTGAAGCGGGGTTCGTAATAATTGAGGAAGTTACCGATGACGTTAGAAACTTGTGTGTAATACGGCAAGTGTTTGACATCGTGGCCTTTTGCAATGTGTTGATTATCTGTACCGGAATGTTCAATGTTTTCAGACCATTGTTTAGGGTTTTTGGAATGATGCCTGTAGGTGATAAAACAATCAGGCCAGACTATGTGGGTGGTTCTATGGAGATGTCTGGGTATTTGCAGAGTTTTTCTGTAATTGTTGACTAGATGTTGTGGGAGTTGGGTATTGCGATAGTTATAATGAAAGCGGTCCTACTTTGTCTATCGTACAGTGTGATGTCAGTGTCCACTCAATTTTCGATATATCGATGCGGTACTACTTCGATACAGTCAAATTCATAACTTCGCTTACTGGCAATAGAGTAAAATATTGGTTGGATGAATTGTTAAATTGGCAGTGATTAACATCCAACCAATATCTTAGGCTATCGTCAAGGGACGAAGTTTTGAAATTACCGGCACATGAGACATACCATCTTTGTTCTTAAAGTGAGCAACGCGCTTTCCTGTCTTATTAGTGTCAAAATATGTCATAAATAAGACAGTGGATGCTATGGGCGGTGGTGACCACTTACCATCAGGTGGCCCACCTGCTCGTTCGCTCACTTAAAAAAAAAATCGTATACCAGGCCACTCAGAAAGTATTGCGAAAAATAGTTTTTATATATGGGAGACTGGCCGGTCAGAATCTTTTTCGAAAATATGATTACTTGTAAGTAAAAATATGTGTGTTCCATTTTCAAAATTTCCCTCCACATTTTTTGCGAGCCAATTCAAAGTATCGTGTCTTACTGAAAAATGGATCTGCGCCGGGAACATTTTAGAGCTATGATTTTTTACGATTTCAAGTGTCGCCTGAAACCGGATGAATCGTTCGATAGACTTCAAATGGCATTTATGGATGAAGGCCCCTCCAAGGCAACCGTGTATCGTTGGTATAACGAATTTAGGCGCGGTCGACCAACCTTGGGGGATGAAGAAAGAAGCGGTCGCCCTTTGACGGCTATTACGGAAGAAAACGTGCTAGCAGTGAAAAATTTAATCCAAGATAATAGGCGAATTACATATCAGGAGATTCAGCACATATTAAAGATTGGATCGGGAAGCGTTCACGAGATTCTACACGGGCATCTTCGCGTGAGGAGGATAGTATCGCGCTGGGTGCCGCACTACCTCACCGACGCTCAGAAGCAGGCCCGGGTGGAATGGTGCCGTGATATGCTGAACAAATTTGAAGCAGGCTCGTCTCGGCGTGTTTACGACATCGTAACAGGTGATGAGTCCTGGATTTATCAATACGATCCAGAAACCAAGCGCCAGTCGACAGTTTGGGTGTTTCAAAATGAACCAACGCCTACCAAAGTGAAGCGATCTCGAAGCGGGGGGAAGATTTTGATCGCCAGCTTTTTTAATTTGACTGGCCACTTGGCCTCAATTCCCTTACGAGATCAAAGAAGCATCAACGCCGAATGGTATACTACCAAATGTTTACCAGAAGTTTTTTCTGTTGTGAGCAACAAGCGACCAAACACAGGGCTCCGCGGACTACTGCTCCACCACGACAATGCGCCTGCACACACCGCGCTCAAAACGAGGGACTTCCTGGACAGCACACCAGTCAAACTCCTGGGTCACCCTCCTTACAGCCCTGATCTAGCACCGTGTGACTTCTTTTTATTTCCAAAAATAAAAAATCAGCTCAAGGGGATACAATTTTCGTCGCCGGAAGATGCGCTGGCTGCGTTCGAGCAGGCTGTAAACGAGGTGTCTACGGCGGACTGGAAAAAGTGTTTTGAAAACTGGTTCAGACGCATGAATCTTTGTATAGAGGCTGGTGGAGAGTACTTTGAAAAGATTTAATAAAAATATATGTACCTGTAGAACAATTTTTTTTAGTGTCGCAAATATTTCTGAGTGTCCCACGTATAGTATCGTATCGATATGTCAAAAGTTGAGACTTGTCTAAGACAACCAGGACTGTTGTATCGTTTTATCTGTGAGGATTGTTCTGTCCCAATAGAACCTGTTTATTAATATATGAGCTGTCTGCTCGATTGCCCGCTATAACATGTAATGCTGACCTGAGAAGGTGTCGACGTTTTCTTTATCCTGCGACCGATCGAGCGACCGGACGCCCAACTCCCGCACGGAGTTCTCAACCGAGTCAGGATTCGTCGGAACCGTTTTGCGAAGGGGCTTCGTTGTCAACCTGTTGTCAAATTTGACATTTATAAATATGGGGTGGAAGAAACCACTTTCCGAAAACTGAAAGGGTATAATCAGTCAACGAAAATGTACATCTTTTAGTGAATGAAACTTTAAGGAAATGAATAAAAAAAAATGCATCTCCATACAAAATTGTAAACTTGATTGGACGGTCTGTTTTTATTTTCACTTACTGAAAGATTCATTAACTGAAAGTTGTTCAGTTTCGTTGACTGGTCATGCCCTCCCAGTTTTCGGAAAGCCGTCCCTTACACCGTTATAATAGCATCAAGGAGATCAAGAAGACGTATGGTGCCAGCAAGAAATAGTACCAACCCTTCTCCACCCGTGGGTGTCGTAAGAGGCAACTAAAGGATTATTAACTGGAGGATGTGCAGCAGCGTCCATCTGCGTACCAACAAACTACGGCCACCAACAACCTCGTTCCATGTTCCAATCATGGTGACTATGGATGGCACTTCCCCTCAAAAATGTACCGCACGTCTTTTCTGGGATAGCTCCTTGTCCAACAGTGGACGTTTTCTGGGATGTCCTGATGAATAGGATTAACAGCGATAGGAAAAGGGTCTAAAACAACTATTTACTTACCAACTAGCTCGTCGTTCTGATATTTGTATAGGAATTTCTTTATCTGAAACAATTAAAAAAATACAATGTATTTTAATGCAATTGCTTCAAAAATGTACTTACAAGGACGTAAACATTGCACGTAAATAATCAATCATTTTCCAAAGTAGTGCGATTTACTTATTGTTTTTTTTAAAGTTCCATATCACCTATATGATCCTTTTTTTTTACTTTGAAATAAAAGCGCGTTTCAGAAACCCTACAGCACCACCTGTTATTGGGCTTTGGTTATAAAGCTCGGTCGCCCACTTAATTACAATAAAAAGAAAAAAATTAAAAAGGTACTTAAGTTATTTTTTACCTAGATTAGGAAACAGGCGTGGCGTCGGTTCGTTGTCCAACGATTTTTCTTTTTCTGCACTCCATTGTTGTTTTGTTGCACTTAACCTGTTATCAAAATAATAGAAAACGACGGTTATATTTTTAACTAATGTTAGGGATACTCAGTCTAAATGCACCGCCGAGAGCTCACCGCCGCGGTGCTGTGGCCTTTATTTCTATTCTTCTTCTTCTTCTTTCGTGTCGGCAAGAACACAGGCTAAATCTTACTTGCCCAGAAAGCGGCTACCGTGGTAGCCCTCTGGTTACCGTCAAGTAAGTCCTCACGCGAGCAGGTGGTCGGGCACGCGGGACAATTAGTGAGGTGTGCCATGGTTTGCAGGAGTTCTCCACATTCACAGCTGGCGTCTGCGCTACTTAGGAACCCCCACCGGCATAGGTTATCCTTGCTTCGGCCAACTTGGGTCCTATTTCTATGGATCCTTACATACGAGTACACATGGTGCCGCGACGGCGGCAGCGGCAAAGGGTGAAGTACTTCTCAACTTAAGTACGATTTTAGTCAATAGTTTAAGTAATTTTTTGCAAATCGGCATACCAGATTTTATTAAAAAATAGTTAAGGGATACTCAATCTAACTACATCGCCAATCAATCTCAGGCAATAAAGGTCTACGATGGCGCCTCCTGGGCCACGGTCTTGCCGCGGCTGATTCTGCGGTGTGACTCCGCAACTGTGGCACCGCAGCGATGAATATCACTGCCGCCGCGGCATCGTGTAACCGCCCTAGCGGCACGATCCAGTTTTGCATGGAAACCACCAAGTTTCTACGGTCTGAAGACCAAATATTCTCAAGTCACGGATATTATCCTTCGCAAAGTCCACTAACGGTTTACGAGGGAAGCATTGTGTGATTCTCCCACTCGACACTGGCGGTTCGTCATATTTTTTACTTCAATTTACAGTTATAGCCCGCAGGAGAGTCGCGGATCGTGGACCAAGCTGTCTGACTATAAGTTAGAATCGTCACAACTTGAGGGTCGTAAGATCGACAACCAACCTCAAAAATCCTGGTGTCAGTCTGTGGCTTATCAATATAGTCCGGTCCCTTATAGTCTTAAATCGCCAAATTGCACCAAATTTTTTCCAGGTACTAGTTAGGTACATAGCTCTCAATTTTTGATAGGAGTCAATTCTTGAATTTTCTATGGAAATTTTTTGAAATTCAAGAATTGGCTCCTATAAAAAATTGAGAGCTATGTACCTAACTAGTACCTGGAAAAAAATTGGTGAAGTTGTAAATCGTGTCTACGTGAAACAGCTAACTGACCGCACTAATAGTAGCCTTCCGAAAAACGGAATCATCTTACATCGCGTACGTTTGTTGGATATTCGCACAAAGCGCTTTTATTCTTTATTCTTAATGCGAACAGCTAAGGAGTGGAGCTCCCTTCCTGCCGATCTTTTCCCCGAACAATATAATCTAGATCTTATCAAAGCTAGAGTGAACAGTCAATATTACAAGTGAGCAAACGAGTAGGTGGTCCACCTGATGATAAGTGGTTTCCACCACCCATAACACCCAGTCTTAGAGACATACTTTGATGCTAACAAGACAGCAAAGCGCGTTGCCCACCCTGAGAACTAAGATGTTATGTCTCATGTGTCAGTAATTTCAGTGGCTCTCTAACCCATCAGACCGAAACACAGCAGTGTAAACGCTGCTTTACGGCAGAAATAGGTAAGAGTGTGGTACTTCTCCAGACGGACTTTGCACAAAAGCCCTACCACCTTCAAACATGTAAACATGTTCGCCCACCCCATTGTCACTTAAAGGTGAGATCGAGGACATTTTTCACATAAAAATTCTTGTTATTTGAATCCCCACTGATAAAAAAATAAGTAGGTGCATCGACTTACCAACTGCCGTGTCTGTCTGCAATTGATTCAACATCTGTAAAACAGTAAAAATATATACATACATAGGTCAGCATCATCAAAGAATTGTAGCGGAAAGAAACAAAGACTTTAATTAGATACACCCATCCATCGCTAAACAGATTAGATTGAGTACAAATTCGCGTTCCCGGTATATTTAGGAATAAAAGTCGATGACCAAATACAGATTTCTAAAATATTTTGTGATAAAAAAATAGATTTTGGAAATAAAAATGTTGGTCATCCTCTTTTGCTGCTGTACTGTACACTAAACAGCACATCAGTAGAAACACTTTATGACCTTATGGGCATGGTAATAGAGTTGAAAAAGTTTGTACCAATGTGCTGTTGACTGTACCATATTTCTTAAGCAATTTATGACATTGCATACGTCGTACAAAATAACTCTGGCTGTGACCGTTAATGCGCAGAAGTCAAAAAATTTATAGCGGGGGTGACCGCGGCAGGTGGGGGGAACGAGAGAATCGTTCATTGGCTCTACGCCTGTAACCCATGCAGAAAAAAACCGTCAGAGCCAAACTATTCAACGTGTTTTAGCTGAAATTCTGGAGGAAGTGCCCACTCCTGCATTAGACGTTTCGTGGGATGTGGTAGCTATTGTATTGACATCGTGTATAATACTTACCATGGCTATAGTTGTCGTTTGAATCTCTTTTTTCTTTCAGTCTGTCTCTTTCTGGCGGAGATTTGTCACTGGACCGGTCTGTTTCACTTTCCTTGTGTGTCCCATTAACATTGGCATTCGATTGTGGTTCTTCTCGAGATCTGTAAAAAAAAACAACTAGGATCGCGCTTTGTGTTTTTGTTTTAGGGTTCCGAACCTCAAAAGAAAAGCGGAATCCTTATAGGATCACTTTGTTGTCCGTCTGTCTGTTAAGACCCTTTTTCTCACGAACGGGTAAAAGTATCAAGTTGAAATTAGTGAGGGGTCGAAGGGAGGGGCGGAGAGGGGTGAGGGGACGTGGGTGGGAGTTCTTGAAGTGCTCTTCACTTTACCTAGCTAGCTACATAGACGTATCCACATAAAACTTTCGGCCGTATCAAGGATGCAGCCAACCCGTGATTTAGTTTTTGCCTAGTTGACGACCAGACGACCTTGTGTATATGTCCCCCAACATTTATTTATCTACTATAGTGTATAGGTAGTAGCGGGGAGGTGGGGAGTGGGAAGGAGAGAGCAAGAACTGTTTATCGCCGGGAGCGGGGACGAGCGATGGCGTTGGAGCATACCTATACAGCGGTTGCAGGCAGACTATAATAATAATAATCATAATATGATTTATTCAAATCGTTATACAATTAATACATACTCGTATAGGCTAAACTTACGCATTACAGTGAACGATAAATTACATTTGCCTGAACTAGGAGAATCCTGTACTTCAGGCGGAAACAGGGCTTAACACTTCTAAGATTAAAAATAAATAATATTGCAAATATTTAACCTAAATATTGAAATAAATTCATTTTATAACTTACCTGTTTTGGTTACTGTCGGTAGTTTCAACTTCGGAGTTGGCTTTGGGTCGCAGCACGAGGCGCTTTCTGCTGGGCTTCAGAGATAGCTTGTCTCCTAAACTGGCGTCTGATTCCTCCAAGCCGTCGAAAAGGGATTTCTGTTGATAAAACAGATTTATAATAATAATAATAGATTTATTTCAGGCATCGAAGGCCCATATCAATAAATACCTTAACCTAATAATACATATTCAAAATAAACTTAAAAACTAATTAGTTGACTTGACGAGTACGGGTGGTCGATATCGTCGAAATACGACTCCCAACGGCCAAAATGCAGCATTCAGGAACACGCTCTCTTGGAACTTGGAGACCCGGATGACGAACAACCTAAAATTTGTAGGCCGTCTCGACTCCAGCTA
The DNA here is from genome assembly GCA_947532105.1 of Athrips mouffetella. Lineage (NCBI taxonomy): Eukaryota > Metazoa > Arthropoda > Insecta > Lepidoptera > Gelechiidae > Athrips > Athrips mouffetella. The sequence goes on from OX383979.1 coordinate 13,124,751, forward strand.
TCTCACAAGCACTCGGTCGGCTGGCTCAAGCTGTAGAGTGGCCACATTCTCCGCACATGCTCCTCGATGTCCTTATTATACTTCAATTTTGGACATTGTACAGCGTGAGGGACAGCGTTTTTTTTTTATTTGTGAGAAATATATTCAGTTACATCTACTGATCAAAGCCTTTAAGTTTTCGGAAGGCTGTCCCGTACACCCAGTATTGTTATGTTATTATCGTATGACGTTCTATGACTTTTCAAAACTTGCAAAAAGAAATTCAACTCTCCATACAAAATCAACTGATTATTGGTCCGATTTGTATGAAAACTAGTTCTGTTTTTTTGCGAATTTTGGAAAGTCGTGGAGCAAAAGTTGTAGCATTTAGCCCCCAGAATATGGCCTTAAGGATTTACACTAATTTTGAAAGCCCAAATTTTGTTCTTACCTTATCATTATGGTGCAGCTTGAGGCGTGCTCCAGAAGTAGTTAGACGGTAGTTGTTGGCGGAATCGAGCACCGCTTTCATCGCAGCAGGGTTGGTTGGTTTTAGCACCTCCGTCGATGACGCTGTAAACAACAATACAGCGTGAATTTTTATTCCTTTTAATCCCGAAGCCTAGTGATTCTACTTATAAAAACAAGCAAATTTACCGAAGAAAAATTTTTTTTACTTTAAAAAAAATTTCACCTTCCCATACAAAATGAGTCGATCACGTGACCACTTTACCATGGGGCGACGAAAAAAATTTTTACGTGTAAACATTTTTTTTCTTCGGGAAAGTTGCTAGTTTTCATGAGTAGAATCACTAGGCTTCGGGATTAAAACGAATAAAAATTCACGCTGTATACACGTAGTTAATGGAATCAGGCGTTACCTAGCGGAAGTCTATTACCACAAACTATGGAAAATGTGTAGCCACCTTCGCAACAATGATGAAAGTCATGCATTAACTGCACCGCCCGCCCACCCGCAGTGTTGCTGTGGCTTGCTCATGCGCATTTATTTGTGGTCGGACGGTGCAGTTTTATTATTGTCGCGGACACAGATCAGAAATAAGTCTAGATAACGCAAATCCGCCGTTTGTACTCGTATGAAAACGAAGCGTGGTTCTCGGTGATATGACAAGCCCATGACAAGCGGTTTTTGACAAACTAAGCGTTTTGAGTTTGGTTTTTGGCACGCAAAGTAGGTACATCATCAGTCATCTCTACTTATTTCTCATCTGTGGTCGCGGAGGCAGCGGAGGTGGCTACATATTTTCATTGTTTGCAATATTTTTATTTTATTTATTTGGGAAAACAAACAGTAGTACAATGTGTATTACTAAATTAAAATATTTGCAAAACATAGTTTATGGTACTACCAACGACATTTTCCGCAGATTACTAATAAAATTAAGTAAGGACTTGTAGTGTGTACAGAACTTGCATTAGTGAGAACAAATACATAAAAGAAATAGAGCATCGGTTCCTGAGATTTAGAGTGTATTTTCATCAGATAACATTTTGACTATAATAACTAAGTACTAAATATACACTCATATACGCTTATTCTTGGACTTGGAGTGGGCTATAGAAATACAACTAGTATTTCTATAGCCCACTGTACAGTCAACTGCACAACGGTAGAAACACTTATCGCCTGTATTATGATGTAATAGCATTGATATTTATTGTGCAAATGTATACACTTATGCTTAGTCGACTGTACACATGTTTTCTGATAGCTTATCATCATTATGTACCTATGTAAACTGTATAAACAGTATTTAGATAAGGAACATTTATTAAAACTCTTCAGTTTTTAACAAGATCCCAGCCAGGGAACTTGTTAAAAACTTAAAATGAACATAAGATAAAATATTGATAAAGTTATATTGCTTATGCAAAATCAACCTACTAACATTTTTAAAAGAGCGCGTGGGTTTTTGTTGTCGCTTCTTTTCTCTACCAAGGCGCCAATTTGTTTGTGACGCGATGTAGTTTAGCTGACGTCATTAAGAGATTTTAATATCCAACAATGACAACAGTTCGCAGGCCATTTCGGCGGCAGGGGGAGGGACGCAAGGCTGTACCTGCGCAAAATCCCCTCTACTTTCATCTGACAGGTCTCATCTTTCGCTGCGCGCATTATATCATGATAATGTTTTCACTAAATGTTTGGCTGGGGGTCCTAAAACAACCTGGTATTTAAATTAATTATATTCAATAAAGTTCACGAAAGAACGCTACGTTATGTAAGCAAATTTTTTGCAGTTAAGAAAAGATTTCTCCTAAATCACACGAATTGCACGTTTGTAGTCACAAAACATACAGAAAAACGCTTAGACATAAACATTCACATTTTTATACCATGAATTTGATTACAAAACCCCAACTTATTTCGTGAACTCTAGTATAGATTATTACAGCTGGCTGGCACGCTTAAACATTTTTATAAGTTCTGCGCATTAACCTCTTAGAGAGACAAAGAAAGATTAGAGGCATTCGAAATGTGGTGTTGGAGGCGAATGGAGAAAATAAGCTGGACAGAGAAAAGGACGAATAAGGACGTATTGGATGGAATAAATCAAAATAGAGAAATTATAAATGTAATAGAAAACCGAAGAGGAAAAATGTTTGGTCACATCATCAGGCACGACACATTTATAAAAACTATTGGGGAAGGAAAAGTGGAAGGAAGAAGAGGCCGCGGCCGGCCTAGAATAGAGTACTGCCAAGGGATGAAAGAGAGGGCGGGGGTAAATACTTACGGAGAACTGAAAAACCTAATACAAGACAGAGACAGATGGAGAAAGCTACACCATTCTTGCATGCATGGCTCTTAAATAATGAATGAATGAATGCATTAACCTCATTCAATGTATTTAAGTACTCACGCGTATCTGCAGTAATATCCTTGAAGAGCGGGGAATCCCCGTAAGGCCGTGCCACTAGATTCAGTATTTGCTCGTGCACGTTGCCAGCCGCCGACGCTCCAGAAAGATTCGTGCTGCAAACATATAGCGCGCGCAGGTAAGTTTGACCCTGACGGTTATTTTCTGCGCATGGGTGACAGGCGGAGAGCCAACGAACGATTCGCTCGCCTGCCCCCGCCTGCCGCGCTCACCCCCGCGACAATAGGGAATATGCATAAATTTTTGTAGTCGCATTTATTAACAAAAAATGAAAATACCGTAGTAGAGATGACAAAAAGTTAAATTTAAATTTAAATCGGCTAAGAAATACGGCCGATATAAGCATTTAAAACTATTTATTACGCGCCGATTAGACAGAGAGATCCGACATGGAAAGTGACGTCACATGCCTCTACGGCCATATAAACTCCTTGTTAAATTTCGTTTTGCTAGAAAGAGACAGAAACAAATCACTGATAGCTAATATCTTCTTTATTTCATAGTTAATCGAAAAATTGTTTTACTAAACTATTTATTACATGAATGAGGATACATTTTGTAAATAAAAAAAAATCATACATATTCCCTATTTTTTTTAGTTTTGCGCATTAACAGTCATAGCCAGAGTTATTTTGTACGACGTATACAATGAATATTTTTATTTAATTTTACAAGTGAACAAACGAGCAGGTGGTCCACCTGGTGGTAAGTTAGATCAGTTTTATTAGAGACAGAATTTGACACTAATAAGAACAAAACGTCTTGCCCACCCTGTTCTTAACTACGATGGTATGTCTCTTGTGCCGGTACTTTCACCGGCTTCTTACTCTTCGGAACGAAACACAGCAGTGCAAACACTACTGCTTTACGGCATAAATAGGCAAGGAGGTGGTGAAGTCAACGACAGAACAAACTTGAAACTTGCAGTGCAATTCTAGCCCATAAGTCCATTGAAATAAGAACGGTACAAAATCCAATATGTCAATTGAATTTGGAGCTCCCTGTCCTGCCGTGGTAGTTTGGATATAATGATGATTTTGATGAAAATCTCGGAGTGTAGATGTTGATGGAGATGGTGATAGTATGGTGTTATGCCGCCGCAGAGTTAGTACCCTTATATTTTAATCTCAGTAGTCCCTAACCTTAATTTGTTTTATCGTCAATGGGCTTACTCTTGACCTCGATCTAGTCTTGAAGAATTGACTTAATTTTGTAATTTCTTCCTCTAATCCTTTTCAAAATTGAAAAGTAGCTTCTCCCCTCTTATTATTTTAAAATAGTTTAATTTGTAACCCTTTTTCCTTTGTTTTATTCATTCCCTATTTAGTAAAAAAAAGGCGCCAAATGGGTACTTACTTGGTAGGTGCTGTGGCGTGACCCAGTCCTCCCAGGCCCATACCAAGCGAGGAGTTAAACATACCGCCCGAACTGTTGTCTACGCCTGCACCGAAAAACATACTGTTAAAATAATTGTCAGCATTTGAAGATGGCGGTCATGTATCTGTTTAAATTTTAGGGTGTTATCCCGTAAACGTCTTTCAAAGTGAACATGCAGTTTGAGTTTTTATTTGTTTCGCTCCCGAAGCCCACTGATTCTACTCATGACAACAAGCAACTTTCCCAGAGAAATGTTTTTTTACTCGAAAAAAATTTTAAGTCCTCGTGATGTGGATTCCTAAGTAAATCTTCCACTGGATATTGGTGAACTCTCCATAACTTTGTGATATATTTTTTTACTTTAAAATTGGCAAAATACGACTTGTAATGAGATGTGATGCCATTAAATAAATATCTATCTATCTAACAAGTGAAGCGCCAGCCGGCTTAGCACGCTGCCCGAGAGAAAATTTATCTCGGAGAAATGTCACTTAATTTTGGAATGATGTCATCTAATCTATCACCTCTAAACGCAAAGAAATTTCAGTAAAAGAAAATGTTTAGCAAACAAGTCTATTCAAGCGGCGAGTGAATAGACTTCTTCTGGGCAAGCTCGTTCTATCGTCGACCTCATCTCTGTCTTCAAGACTAGATCGAGGTCAAGAGTAAGCCCGTTAACGGTAAAAAGAAACCCACAAATAACGTTTTAGATATTTTAGACAGAGATAGCTTCATACACCAATACATGTAGCCGTCCTTGTCTTTAAATGTGTTGCACTGCTTAGCAGTCAAAAAAAGTGACCATGCTTAAAGTCAGTAAATTAGCAACACTGATTCTTTAATCTATGGGCCTAGATAAACTGACAACTGCAGCGTGCTAAGCCGGTTGGAGGGTTAAATGACCTTCTATGATCACCTGGTGGTCTTCTTCTTTTCGATTCAATGGCAAAACTGACTAATATGACTATATAAAGAAGAAGAAGAATAATCACCTGGTGGTGCAGAAGCTTTTTGTTATAATATTCAGTCACTAGCAAGTACCTATCCATTTCAACAAAGGTCGAAGTCGCGAGTCGCTAGCTATAAAGAAATACTTGCCCATACCCGTGGAGAAGGCGTTGTTAGTGGGTGTTTGGAAGATGGACCCTCCGCCCAGCGAGCCGAAGGCGGGCGCCGCCGGTTTGTTTTGGAACGTGTTGCCGCCCAACCCGCCGCCTGCGCAACAACAACCGTCTTACTACAAAAAAGTTAGACATCTGTTGAACACTTGATTAAAAAAATCGTTTAAAATAACTCTGTCTATGTCATTGATGCGCAGAAGTCAATAATGACTTATTTTCCTATGACTTGACTTCTGCGCATCAACTGACATGGCCCACTTATTTTGTGCGCATTTTTTTAATCAAGTGTTCAACAGATGTCTAACTTTTTTGTAGTAAGACGGCAAAAGTTTAAACCATCTCACATAGAGAGGCTGGACGCGTTGGCGAACGATGGATATTACAACTGGGTAAGTGGGAATAAAGGAATTGATAAATAAATATGAATATTGAGGGACAATTCACACAAAGTCATCTGATCACAAACTAGGCAAAACCTGCACTATGAGTAACAGAGACTGATACACAAACATAAAGAATTGAAAATGATTTTTATTTTTATCTTAGTGGCTGGAATTTTCTAGTTCACAGCTTAGCATCGCAGAGCATTGGTGGAAATTCTCCGTAAGAGTACTTTTTACATGGTCTTTATTTAAAACATCCTGAATTTGGTCTTTTTAGCAATACGGCCGAATCGGATAGTAGACAATCACAAATTTGACAACATCAGGCAGGAGCACGGTAGTCGGTAGTGTCTCCGGTAATGACGGAGAATTCGCAGGTACGAATCCTGCCCGTGGTTGTGAAATTTTACGATTAATAATAATTTTAATTTACCGAGCTGATTATTAGGAGCCGAGAAGCCAAAAGTAGGTTGCGTGGTGGCTGACTTCCCGAAAGTGTTGTTGCCAAATAAACTGCTTCCTGTAGTGCTGGTGCCAAATCCGGTAGTGCCGAGAGAGCCAAAAGCTGAAATAAAATAACACTCATATTTAATTACTGCAGAGAAAACATGGCGAGGTGGGACTTCGAAGACCAGTTGCTAAAGTACTGTGACTGTGGAGCTCCATCTCAGAACATGGCGCACTTGCTCTCTTGTCCACTGTGCTGTGCCCCTCCACCTGTACTGACGAGGACCTGCGCGAGGCGTCGGATAAAGCCGTAGACACGAAGAAGAAGTGGCAGTTGCTCTTTCTTTCAAATCACGAAGGTTAAGCAACGTTGGCCGTGGTCAGAACCCGGATGGGTGACCGCTAGTCGCACAACAACCAGAGCGTTTCCGTGCTTCGGAAGACACGTTAAGCCATTGGTCCCGGCTATTGACAATGATAGTAGTCGTTAATCCAAACAGAAGCCATTTCGCGGCTTGAAAACTCTGACAGCCAGGTTGGCCACTAACTTGGCAAAGCCTAATCTAGAACTGGGTCTGGTTTGCCCTCTGGGTTGCGGAGGTCAGATGGCAGTCGCTCTGTGTAAAAACCAGTGCCCTCGTCAAATCCCCTAGCTTAGGTAGCCAAAAACCAATAGTTAAAACGGAATAAGGCTAGGACAATGACGATTATTAATTACTATAGCATTTTTCCCGCGACTTCGTCTTCGTTAAAACTCCGGTAACATCATCATCTTGCTAGGCCTTTTTCCCATTTACTTGGGGTCGGCCCTCCCTGTCCTTTTCCTCCATTGTGCACGATTGAGTGCAAGGTCGGCGTCTATATTAAGAGCTTTCGCCCAGCCAACAAGCGCCCCCATCAGTTAAAAAAATACTACTCGCTATATCCAAAACTTATCAAAAATCTGTCTTACAAAATTGAAGTAAAGGTACCCTATTTAGAACCTATCAATTCTGAAAAATATACTTCACTGTAGTTACAGATACAAAAACTGCTAAAAGTGGCCGTTTTTCGCACTTTTTGTATCTGTATCTATAGTGAACTATATTTTTCAGGATTGATAGGTTCTAAATAAGCTGGGCTACCTTTACTTCAAATTTGTAAACAGATTTTTGATAAGTTTTGTATTTAGCAAGTAATATTTTTTTAAGTGATGGGGGCGTTAGTTGGCTGGGGGAAAGCCCTTAAGATTTTTCAGGTCTCGCTGAACCGTTGTCAGCCAGGTGGAGGGTGGTCTCCGCGTCGTCGCTTCGTCGTTGGAATCTCGAGCGCTACTTTTACCATGTAGTCATATGGACGCCTTTGTACATGGCCGTACCACATCAGCCGTTCCCAACCCAAAAAAAATATCTACCAGTTTCAGTCAAACTATAAGCTATCAAACAAAAAAGTAGAACAAATAAACAAAGAAACACACAAGAAGTCCAAAAATCTGTGATTGTATTCAGGGGCATCAAAATAGCATAACGCGATAATTTTTTCATCAATATCCTCAAAGTCCCGTGTGGTGCCGGCAAAGAATAGTACCAACCCTGACATACCCGTGGGTGTCGTAAGAGGCGACTAAGGGTTATAAACTGGAGGATGGGCAACAGCATCCTTCTTTGTATCTAACATCTTACTTACTGCGGTCACTTACAACCGCGGTCCATGGTGCCAGCCGTAACGCTAAAAAGCGAGGTGACTATGGTACTTCCCCTCCACATTTTTCCAGCAAAAGCTAGAATTCTGGAGGGAGCTCCCTGTCCTGTTGTGGACGTTTCATGGGATGTTATGATGATCTTTAAAGTACTGACAAAATCAATTTAAAATTTTATAATATACCTACTCACGTTTTATGCCAATTACCCTTCATTTTCGTCCACTTTAGACCTTTGCTTACAATCGAAATAATACAGGCAATCCCAAGGTACATAGGTCATCGACAAAATAAATTTTTGACTTTCCATAGAAACTGCATCAGCTGATAGGGCATTTTGTATGGGAAGTCAAATTTGGTTTTTGTATTTCGACCTAAGTTCCCTATAAAAAGTTGTTCAGTTTCATGGATTCAGATTCACACCCTTCAGTATTATCACACCTTTCCGTTACACGTTTTATATCTTGATTAGAATGACAGTAGAAAAACTATGCGTAAGAGCAGGTCGGGGTCGATATTTGTCTCTGTCGCTCCAATGTGTAGCACATCGCTCCGTCCTGCTCTCATACTCCTGTTATTCTAATCAAGCGACATCACGTCGACTGTTGTGGCCTCGATTTTATTTAATAGCCTTACAAATTGGTTTTCGTTTTTTTACAGTGTCCCCATCAGGAATCGCATCCGGAGCATTCGGAGACTGTTTTTAATTAGGTGTTAATTAAACAGACTTCTTTTTAATAGCATTATTGCATTCTAAATTACTAACACAGCCACATACAACGTGCAACTAAATAAAACTTTCTTAGCCACTAATTTCTTTCTGGCACTCGCCGGCCGCTGCCTCGGCACGCTCGCTTCGCTCGCTCGACTCGTGCGTTGAGGTCGCAAGACAACCTAATTTTACCTATCCCTTATCGGGATCGGTTAGGTTGGGCTAACGAACCTAAAACTTTTTGATGCATGATGTAGTGGGCTTACTAACCCATATGGATCATGTTGTCCGAAATAAAATTTTTTTTTTTTATAATCATTATTTTTAATGCACTGTTAGTAATTTTGATGCACAATCATAAACTTTGATGTGCATAGTATTATTTCTCTTTTTAATGTTTAACCCTAGTTTCCCAATGTTATTCCGACCCCTGGACCGTGTCGTGACTCACCGGGAGTGGTGGAACCGAAGGTTGGCGCCGTGGTCTGCTGCGGCTTGGCCCCGAAGAGCCCGCCCGTGGTTCCGGCTCCGAAGCCTCCAAAGCCGGTGCTGGCGGGCGTCGCTCCGAACCCTGTCGTGGCCGGCTTAGCGCCGAAAACACCGCCCGCTTGCTGCCATCATTGAAAATCGTCGGTTATTACTTACAATAAGTTTCCTTCCACCATAAATACGCTGACGCCATCATAACATCCCTGGTTCGCTGTATCCTTGATACGGCTGTAAGTTTTATTTTATTTTCTTCGGGAAGCTAACAGCTAAATCAGTCGAGGTTACAAAATATTGTTACAAGAGCCACATGTAAAAAAGAATACAAATTAAAAACTTATTTCTATGACAAAACACAGTAATATATCTAAGTTACTAATAAATAACTAACAAAGTCTGGATGACTGCCTGCAATAACGAAAACTACATTAGCGTGATTCTATATTGAACTTATTAAAATATTCGTTAGAAAGAGTTTTTTTAATAATATTACGTGGATACGTCTATGTAGCTAAGTATAGTCAAGAGCACGTCAAGCTGCCACCCACGTCCACTCACCTACACCTCCACCACTTATCCCCACTTCCCTCCCCCCACCCTCTGACTCATTCAAATCTCGATGTACTACCAATTATTGCCGCCAGAGGGCATATATTCACTTTGCACGAAATGACCCCCCAAGCGAAAGCATAGGCGTATGTATCCACGTCACGTTTTAAAAACCATTTTGCAATCTTAATTGAAATTGAAAATTTCGTTTGAAATGTTTTATCTATCTACGTCGTCCACTACAGGACAGGGAGCTCCCTCCACAATTCTAGCTTTTGCTGGAAAAATGTGGAGGGGAAGTACCATAGTCACCTCGCTTGTCAGCGTTCCGGCTGGCGCCATGGACCGCGGTTGTAGGTGACCGCAGTTATTAAGATGGTATAATACACAGGAGGATGCTGCTGCCCATCCTCCAGTTTATAACCCTTAGTCGCCTCTTACGACACCCACGGGTATGTATGGGTTGGTACTATTCTTTGCCGACACCACGCAGGACTCTATCTACCTATCTTTGCCAAAAGAGAAAACTTTTTATGAAAAAGGTTAGTTAATAAATGGTACAGCAGCACTGCACTACCTTTCTCGCGATATACTCGTACGAGAATCATCATTCGACAGTGTCCCCACCAGGAATCGAACCCAGAACTTCCGGATCAAGAGCCGAATGCTCTAACTACTAGATTATAAAGGGCTGCGGATAGTAAAAAGTAAATAAGGACCAAGTGCAAACTTAAGTTTGTAATTCCATACAAATAATATGGTTCCGTGTGGTGCCGGCAAAGAATAGTAGTACCAACCCATACATACCCGTGGGTGTCGTAAGAGGCGACTAAGGGTTATAAACTGGAGGATGGGCAGCAGTATCCTCCTGTGTATCATACCATCATACTTACTGCGGTCACCTACAACCGCGGTCTATGGTGCCAGCCGTAACGCTGACAAGCGAGGTAACTACGTTACTTCCCCCTCCCCATTTCATGGGATGTTATGATGAATATGGAAATACAAACTTACCTATACTAGATTTATGTAAAAATGTTTAAATGAAATATGCAGTCAGGTATATAACCAATTTAGAATTCAAATTTGAAGCATTAAAATAAGCTCATTGAAACCGATTTTGAGTAAATCACATTTTTAAATTTTAGTAGTAAGGAACACCCCTTATAACTTCCACAGACCAATGGATACTGCAAAATTTCATCAAGATCGTTTGAGCCGTTTTTGAGCAAATCGCAATTTTTCATTTCCATTGTATGACAGCTACCCTAAAAAAAAAGAGCCAGCAAGAAAGCACTCAGTATTCGAAGAATTTACAAGAAAATCTTAAATTTAAAATATGGTGTCAATCGGACTATTCGTTTAGCCGCTAGGCCAAAGCGTGACGAGCAGACCGACCGACGGACCGACTGACCGACCGACGGACGGACATTTTCGGGAGACTTGCTTTTTATGATGTATAAAGTGATATGGAACACATTTTTGAGAAAATTAGAAAAACTTTTTTTTACGAATACAATACCTTTCTCGCTCCGCTCGAAAGTAAAAAAATGATATTTTTTATAATAACTTAAGGTTCAAATAAGTGATACTCGCACTTAAGATTTTGATTTTTAAAAGTGACTAACTTAAAAAGGTACCTGATTCTGTGTGGTGGCACCAAAACCGAAGGCCGGTGCGCTGCTGGTTCCAAAAGTAGGGGCTTGTGTTGTGGTGGCACCGAACAAACCGCCACCTGCAATAACAAGTAGGGTTTTAAACTTAACACTGTACTTACAGCCGCGAGATCGCTTTAAGCGATAAGACCGCCTTTGTCCACCCTAGTTTTAAGAGTCTCCTGTGTATTGTTTTGTTTTTGTGTGACAATAAAGAATTTATCTATCTATCTATCTATCTACAGTCAACAAACTGCAGCTTCATTAGACTGAAAGCAGGACGGAGCGGAACGGAAACAGGAGCGTATTAAATTGGCTAGTTCATTTTTTTTTTCAAATTATTTGAATTGTAGCTTTTTTTCACCCACAAGTAGTCTAGTATTAATAGTTACAGATACTGCCGCAAGAGACCTTACATGGAGATGCTTGGTCAAGCAGTTTCATAAAAATAGTTTGAGCCGTTTTTCAGCAAATTTCAATTCTTCATTTCTGTTGCATGACAGCTACTCTCAAAATGAGAGCCAGCAAAAACCACTCGGAACCATTCTAGTAGATCGGAAATTGAGGTTTATAGGTTATTCTCCGTTCAAGTCATCTCGGAAATGGGCATATATGGTACATGATGGTACCAATGCATTCAGTGTCATGTCCTGAACTTATAAGGTCCTAATGAAATAGTGAACATAATTTTAGTATGTTACTCAGACCATGATACTGAACAACTTTCCCCAAGAAACATAGGTCGAAATACGAACACCAATTTTTGACCTTCCATAGAAACTGCATCAGCTGATAGCGTATTTTGTATGGGAGGTCAAATTTTGTTTTTCATATTTCGACCTATGTTCCTTGGGGAAAGTTTTTCAGTTTCATGGACTGACTAACATACTAAAATTATGTTCACTATTTCATTAAGACCTTATATGAGATGACAAGCGCGAATGTGGTGGGGGTGGAAACTTCGACGTCATAAAGACGGTCATACAAAAAAAAACTCTTAAACATACCATGTGGGGTATCTAATGAAAGGGCTTTACGAGTAGATTACAAATATATAACACACTACAACATTTTTGCTACTTGGTCTAACAATTTATTAGAAAACGTCAAAAAAAATTTACAATTCAGAGTTGACTTTGAACTGCTCTATATTTAAAACGACGGGATAGATTTTTACAAAATACATACCAAAAAACTCTAAACGTCCTCTTTATAGTGTCCGAAAATAATTACCTAAATATATCATAAACCTACCAGTAGTACCTGTTGTGTCGTTTTTCTTTATGTATTGTCCATTGTATTTTCTTGTGTGCAATAAACAATAAATAAATAATAAAATAAGACAAGTACATCAAGTTGAATAACAGTATAATTTATGCATTAAATTATACTGTTATTCAAATTGTAGTACTTCTCTTATTTCGTTATATATCTGGTTTATTATTTTTGGATACTATAAAGAGGATATTCAGGGTCACTTGGTATGTATTTTGTAAAAATCTATTCAGTCATTTTTAATTTAGAGCAGTTCAAAATCAACTCTGAATTGTGAATTTTTTCAACGTTTTCAAGTAATCTATTAAACCAAGTAGCAAAAATGTTATAGTGTGTTATATATTTGTAATCTACTCGTAAATCCCTTTCATTAGATACCCCACATGGTATGTTTGAGAATTTTTTTTTTTGTATGACCGTCTTTATGACGTCACAGTTTTTACCCCTACCATTTTCGCGCAAGTCATCTCATATAATTCAATTCTGTACATGACACTGAAAGCAATGATACCATATATGCCCATTTCCGAGATGAATTGTGCCAAACACGTTTTCTAAGCATCTTTTGAATAAATTTCCGATCTACTATTCGATCAATTTGCATAAAAATCTTAAACTTAAAATATGGTGTAAATGGGACTATTCGTTTAGCTGCTAGGCCAAAGCGTGACGGACAGACCGACCAACCGACGGACGGACATTTTTAGGGGACTTGATTTTTATGATGTATAAGTGATATGGAAGACATTTTTGAAAATATTAGATAATTTTTTTTTCCTCGAATACATTACCTTTCTCGCTCCGCTCGAAAGTAAAAATGGATCTTAGTAACTTTCTAGCTTGCTACAAGGGTAACTTATCTATAGTAAAAGATTTTTGGTATAGACACGTTTTCCAGCAGCAGCCCACCTGAGATGGCAGACGATTAAGCGACTTCCTAGATTAGCAATATGAAGGATTATAACACGTACCAGTAGTATTAGTGGCGCCGAAAGCTGGTTTGGCCGCGCCGAACAAACCGCCCGTCGTGTTGCTCGTATTCTGCGCGGTATTGCCGAATGAGAACGCACCTATAGGCAAAATTACCACCGTCTTACTACAAAAAAGTTAGACATCTGTTGAACACTTGATTAAAAAAATCGTACCAAATAACTCTGTCTATGTCATTGATGCGCAGATATCAAAAATGATTATGATTTGACTTCTGCACATCAACTGACATATCCAGTTATTTTGTGCGCATTTTTTAAATCAAGTGTTCAACAGATGTCTGACTTTTTTGTAGTAATACCCCCAATGTTTAAAACAAAACAAATTGGGATTCAACTATTAACACACTGTTGACGGCTTTAGGGCTCCCGCACACGACCGAGAATCGGTGGGCGATTATCGGCCAGGACAAGGACGGAAGATTCAGGTGATAATACGTCAGAGCGGGATGCCGACAAAAAAAATCAGTCACCGATTCTCGGTCGTGTGCGGGATCCCTTAGGCATTTTTTAGGTTCACTGACATTTAAAAAAAATCCTGAGCTATAAATATCAGCTATATACATTTTTTTCAGCGCCTGTTTGTACCGGGAATCAAACCTGCTAAATGTGAAAAATATAAAAATTACAATGCAGTTTTGCAGTACAGACAAACTTACGTTTTATTGCCCTCAATATAAAACGTGAGTTTATCCGTTTTAGTACACAATTATGCTCTCCAAAAACCACTAAAGGAAGGAGAATCTTAAGAGCTATCTCACACTTAAGAGAAAACTCAAGTGCGAGATTGCTATCAAGAACCTTTTTTCTTTGTTCGGGAACCCGTTCTTTGAGAGAGGCCATGGTAGAGCGTATAAACTCAACCTTAAGTCTTGTCTCCGACTGGGGTGACAAAAATCTGGTAAGTTTCAACGCCACCAAAACGCAGGCGTGTCTTTTCACCGCCAAAAGGAGTCCGTTCAATCTGGCTCCTACTTTTCGAGGTACAACTGTACCAGTTACCGACAGCCTCGAGCTACTTGGCATGAAGTTGTGTGCAAATCTGAACTTCGGCGCTAACATTGAGTCAAAAGCCCAAACTGCGGCAAAAAAGCTGGGCATCCTCAATAAGGTTAAGCGTTACTTCACTCCTGGTCAGCTTCTAGTTTTATATAAAGCCCAAGTCCGATCGTGCATGGAGAATTGCTGTCACCTTTGGGATGGCTCAGCCAAATACCAGCTAGCCGCACTTGACTCGATAGATCGCAGAGCCAAGAAGCTCGTTGGTGATGAGATGCTGGTGAAAACCAAGTTTCACAGTCTGGCCCACCGTCGCAAAGTTGCATGTCTGTCGGTCTTCTACAGATTGTACTTCGGAGAGTGTGCTCTAGAGCTCCACGAGCTTATTCCACCTTCTCCCTTCTACCATCGGGAGTCCAGACGCACCGCAGGATATCACCCATACTTGGTTGATATTCCGCACATTCGCACAAAGCACTTTGATACATCTTTTATAATGCGCACGGCTAAAGAGTGGAATTCTCTGCCTGCGTCTGTGTTCCCGAGTTCATATAACCCGAATCTATTCAAGTCGCGAGTGAATAGGCTTCTTCTGGGTAAGCTCGTTCCATCGTCGACCTCATCTCTGTCTTCAAGACTAGATCGAGGTAAAGAGTAAGCCCATTTTCAATAAAAAAAAAAACCCTCTTGAGGAATTTATCAATATGTCAAAATCAAAATAAATAAGTCTAAAAACCAGCCAAGTGCGACCGAGGGTCTCGTACCACTAAGGTAAAAAAACCGTCATAGTCAGAGACGCGCAATCGTGAGAAGGTGTGTGTGTGTGTGTGTGTGTCTGTGTGTGTGAGAAGGTGTGTGTGTGTGTATGAGTGTGTGTGCATGAGTGTGTCTGTGTGTGTGTTTGTGTGAAGTGGTGGAGTGGTGGTTGTGTGTGTGTAACTTACTGGTCTGTCCGAACGCGCCCGTGGAGCCGAGGCCGCCGCCGCCGAACACACTGGAAGCGGTCGTAGTGGCCGGCTGACCGAAACTAGCTGCAAACGAGAAAAACCACTGATACATCATATCATACTATCACATAACAGTACAGTCACGGAAATACATCGTTTAGCAGCTTCGATCAAACATTTTGTGCAGATAAACGCATTCGCACTAAAAATTAGAACCAAAATGTGTGTATTTTCGACTCCTCGAACGACTTGTATCTAAGATTAAGTTAATTTTTATGGTTTGATTTATATATTAATGACACGTTAGATTGAATGAATTTATGACTATTTATTAATGTAATGAAATTTTGACTAAATTATTAATTGTCGTGTTTTTATAATATTGTTTTTAGAATGAATTGTTTTTATAATGACTATTGTAATGAAATTTTGACAAATTTATTTAATGTCATGTTTTTATAATATTGTATGCCTGTATTAGGTAAACTGTAGAGATACTTTATTTAAAACAATCACCACCTTTATCTATATATATAAAAGAAGAAGGTGACTGACTGACTGACTGACATATCAACGCACAGCCCAAACCGCTGGGTCCAGAGATTCCAAATTTGGCATATAGGTTCCTTATGAGGCCTAGGGGTGCACTAAGAAAGGGTTTTACAAAATTCCACCCCTAAGGGGGTAAAATAGGGGATGAAAGTTTGTATGAAAGTCCGTCAGTTTTGAAGTTAGGATCTTCAAAATTTGTATTTAGAATGACGACTAAAAATAAAGTTTTACGTGTCTCAGGGTTTTTGAAAATTCTACACCATACGGGGTGAAAAGGGGGATGAAATTGAAAATTCTTCATTTTCAAAGTAAAATCCACTAAATTTATTGTTTAGGCATTAGGGTTGTAATTCTGTGGAAAGTATATCACTGTTATTGAAATTCCACCCCAAATTCAACCCCTTAAAAAGGCAAATGGGGTGAAAAAGTCTAAAAACCAATATGGGTATCGTTTGTATGGTTTATCGGGTCGCTGATTACGAAAGCTACGACAATTTTAAAATCCAACGTGGTGAACGTGAAATATCATCATCCCCTGGGGATTTGAGGTGTTTTGGGGTTGAGGTGCGATAGGGTTAGAATGTCTAAAAATCAATATGGGTGTCGTTTGTATGGTTTATCGGGTCGCTGATTACGAAAACTACAACAGTTTTGAAATCCAAGGTGATGAACGTGAAATACCATCATCCCCTGGGGTTGGGGTTGGGGTGCGATAGGTTTGAAATGTCTAAAAATCAATATGGGTGTCATTTCTATGTAAGGGATAGCGGTTAAATTGGCGTAAGGGGAAGGGATAGGGGCAGGGATAGGGTAGTGGTAGAGGTAGAGAGGTAGCTAGGTAGAGGTAGAGATAGAGGTAGAGAGGTAGATAGGTAGAGACGTAGAGAGGTAGAGAGTTAGAGAGATAGAGACGTAGAGAGGTAGAGAGGGAGAGGGTTTTAGTTTTTCTCAATTACTTCTGTGAATTGGCTCTGTTTTGCAATATTACATAAAGGTGTCTCTCATCTCTCTTTCTTCATTTGTTAGGTTAAGTGACAACTTAAAGGCATAATACTGCTGCTAAGTTCATCTGTTCTGAGTAATTTATGAGTAACTTCAGCTGGATCTTGAATTGTACTCATTGATTTGCGCAGGGTTAGTCCCGTTTTTCCTTAGTTTAAAATTACCCCGAAATGACGGGAAAATATTTCATTGCTTCGGAAAACCGGTAACAACATAAATACGAAAACCACGCGAGCGAAGCCGCGGGCAACAGCTAGTGTACCTATAGTTACACAATAAACATTTTTGAATTTGAATTTGAAAGAGTTAGGTTTAGTTTACTTGAGTGGAAAATCGCGAAACTCAAGTGGCAATGAGCGAGGCACATTGCTCGAAGAACCGATTTTCTGCGCATGGGTGACAGGCGGAGAGCCAACGAACGATTCGCTCGCTTCCCCCACCTGCCGCGCTTATCCGAGCGACTCATTTTTTGACTGCTGCGCATTAACGGTCACAGCCAGAGTTATTTTATACGACGTATAAAGGTTTTACAGTGGCGACCACGAACCGGAAGACGTAGTGTGAGCGTAGCTCCACAAAGTGGACCGAAGGTCTAGTCAAGGTCGAAGGAAGCTGTTGGATGCGGACCAAGCAAGACCGGTCGCTCTCGATGCCTTCTGCCTGATATGATACTGATGATACTCGTGTATGAATGGGTTGATGAAAGTACAGGAAGCGAGGGAAGTACGTCAAGATCGTAGCAGGTGGAGAGCTGTGGTCTCTGCCTACCCCACAGGGAAAGAGGCGTGATGTTATTTATGTATACAAGGTTATTTTTTTGGACCTGATTTCCGTATGCCCACGTTATTACAGAGGTCAAAAGCAACAACTTTTGTTCTACCACTTTTCTAACAACGCACGAAAAATTTTCAACTTCCCATACAAAATGAGTCGGTCACGTGACCACTTTAGCATGGGGAGTCGAAAATTTTTCGTGCGTTGTTAGAAAAGTCGTAGAACAAAAGTTGTTGCTTTTGACCTCTGTAATAACGTGGGCATACGGAAATCATGTCCAAAAAATAACCTAGTATACTATCAACAAAATTGGCGCCTGACCACTTGGGAAACCATGTTGCTTGCATGTGGCGATCTTAGCCCGCCCCGCCTTTACTAATAAGAGACAACAACGCTTTTTTTTGGGTTTGTCAGATCGCCAGGGTCCATCTGTCACATGTTGGACAGTTAAAACTTGCACTTAAGGTGATCTGTGACGGCCAGCTTAGACCCGAACGCAACTAGATGGAGCCACTGTTGCAAATATAAGGTTTTATTTTTTTAATGCAATAAGTACCAACTATATATGTGCAAAAAGTTGATTAGCGTAAATTTCATGGTGCAACTTCAACGCCTAACAACAATTTCGATAAAAAAAAATATCTCCATATATCCAGTAAAGTCAATTACTCTAGTCAGTCCCCGTCCGTGATTTACATGAGTACGATCACTCACGCATGCACACAAAGCACTACCGTACAGTTTTGACCGCACGCCCACAATCGTAATATTGAACCAAAAATTGCTAACAAAAACTAGTACTTTCAGTACATTAGCTGTATTTTTGTATTAATCAGCGAAAAATTTAACTAACTAAAAATAGCAGTATTCGTTCGTTTTTCATACAGAATTTTATGTCCCGCGTAAGAATGCAAGTCATTTGAATTTTTGTATGGAAAACGGATCACCTTAAAGGAAAAAAACTAGCGAGGCGGAGCCAGCGATACCAGAGCCACACACGAAACTAAACTTATAGTCCGTTTCTCGAGTCAATGCCAGCGCTTACCAACACATTTTGCAGCCATAGAAGCAGACAAACCACCACGAACCAGTGTATTTGACGGAAAAAATAACATGGTTTTACAAACTTGTTTTTTCTGACAGCTTTTAGTGTAGGCAACGAAGCAGTTGAGCCCAACATAAATTTCTTAGGCAGATTTTATTTAACAGGATGATAAAGAATCATGAATTAAATGTATATTCAAAATATCCAAAAAAAAAATTCATACATTTTTTGTATGGAAAAATTAAAAATACGGATTTTTTTATAGAAGGTTTGTCTTATGTAGTGTAATACCCCACTAAAAGTTTCATCGACTGAGGATTTAATGCGGGGATCTTCATACAACGATCCGCTTCATTGCCTAGACTATTTAGCTGATTATTATTGATCATGGAGCACAATAGCACAGTAAATATATAAGCTAAAGCAGTATGGAAACTCGGGCCTTTTTTTGAAAAAAGAACTATTCTGCGTCGGAGCGTCAGGGTTGTAACCCAGAAGTTTTGAAATAAGAATAGTATGATGAACTCAAATATTGGGTGCTTCTATCAACTGTGTTCCTTTCAGCATGTTTTCGGACCGTAAAACTAAACAACTTTCCGTAAGAAGTCAAAATACGACAATTTTTTTTAATGTCCATTAGCATTAGAAACTGCGTCAGCCGATAGCGCGTTTTGTATGGGGGGAAAAATCTTTGCGTCTTTCGACCTAGGTTCTTTAAGGAAAGCTATTCAATTTTATGGTCCTGGGACTCCTGATCGTGTCAAATTAAAGTTAAAATTAAATTTAGCAGATAGTCTTGCATAAAATGTTAAGTCAAAAGGTTAAGCCACTTAGTCGCCTTTTAGCACCCAAGGAAAGGTTAAGTTACCTCTATCACACAAGGACAGATGAAGACACTTAGTCGCCTTTTATGACACAAGGGCCGATAAAGACATTTAGTCGCCTTTTATGACACAAGGGTAGATTAAAACATTAAGTCGCCTTTTATCACGCAAGGGTAGATTAAGACACTTAGTCGCCTTTTATGACACAAGGGCAGATTAAGATACTTAGTCGCCTTTTATTGCACAAGGACAGGGACATACCTATAGGGACCCTATATATACTTACTTTTTTTATGTATTATGGTTTTGGCACCCAGGACTTACTTCAGCGCGAAAACTGCTTATTTTCCTGTAGCGGTGTGCGCATGTGTGAGTGCGCCAGTTTTGGACGTTTGTTAGGAGTTTCCATACTGCTTTAGCTTATATATTTACTGTGACAATAGCCTTGATATAGCTGCAAGATGTGTTGGTAGGCTTTGGCATTGACTCGTAAAGCGGATTATAAAGTTGGTCAGGCGCCAACTTTGTTGATGGTACCTATGATACTTACTGGTACCGCCGAATAGTGGTTTTTGTTCGGTCTGCGCGAACCCAAACATGCCAGTAGTGGATCCCTTCCTGCCTGCCGTGTAGTCTTCTAAACGCAGCTCTTCCAATGATTTATTTTCATATTCCTGGTAAAAACAATAAAGATTTTTGAAAGTAGAAGTTGAAAGTTGTGGCATTTAGCTAGCCCCTTAAAATGTTTTACACAATTTTTTTTAAAGCCAGTTATACAGGCTGTAAAAAAAAAACCGGCCAAGTGCGAGTCAGACTCGCGCACTGAGGGTTCCGTACCACCACATAATCATAATTGTAGTAGATGAAATTTCAGTAAGTTAATGTGCTAGATTTTTTGAGTCCGACACGCGCTTGACCAAATTTTATTATTTGTTATTATTTTATAGCTTATGAACTATAAACATACCAATTTTAAATTTTGTAAGTGTTCCCGTTTTTAAAATAGAACTAAAACAAAAATCGCCTCCTCGACCATCCAACTTGACCCCTCCCTTATATGAATGTTCTTGAAACGGGAGCTCACCACAATTGGTTACCATTAGTTTTGAGTAAAGTTGTAAAATTTAATGATTTCAGACTTTTCCCTTTATTTGTACTGTGAGACCTAGCTTCTTGCCAAATTTCATAATTTTAGGTCAACGGGAAGTACCCTGTAGGTTTTCCTTTTTTGCATAAATGTATGGAGATGAGGACATAAAATGACATATCTTTTGATTGCGTCCTTGTAAAAAATTGAAATTTTTAAGTCTTGTGTGGTTCATATGGTATTAATTTCAACCTGATATCTCTACCCGTTCGTGAGTTAAAGGGTCTTGACAGACAGACAGACAGACAGACGGCTAACAAAGTGATCCTATAAGGGTTCCGTATTTTTATTT
Source organism: Athrips mouffetella (assembly GCA_947532105.1). Taxonomy (NCBI): domain Eukaryota; kingdom Metazoa; phylum Arthropoda; class Insecta; order Lepidoptera; family Gelechiidae; genus Athrips; species Athrips mouffetella. Next base: position 13,145,887 of record OX383979.1, read on the forward strand.
TGAGGTACGGAACCCTAAAAACGATGATCCTTTTACAGGGTGATTCTACATCACTTATAAATTGTATAAAAATATAAAAAAATACTTTTTACTAAAAAAAACCAGCCAAGTGCGAGTCGGACTCGCGCACTGAGGGTTCCGTACCACCACATAATCATAATTGTATTAGTTGAAATTTCAGTAAGTTTTTGAGTCCGACACGCGCTTGACCAAATTTTATTATTTGTTATTATTTTATAGCTTATGAACTATGAACGTATCAATTTTAAATTTTGTAAGTGTTCCCGTTTTTAAAATAGAACTAAATCAAAAATCGCCTCATCGACCATCCAACTTGACCCCTCTCTTATATGAATGTTCTTAAAACGGGAGCTCACCACAATTGCTTACCATTAGTTGTGAGTAAAGTTGTAAAATTTAATGATTTCAGACTTTTCTCTTTATTTGTACTGTGAGACCTAGCTTCTTGCCAAATTTCATAATTTTAGTTCAACGGGAACTACCCTGTAGGTTTTGCTTTTTTGCATAAATGTATGGAGATGAGGACATAAAAAGCCATATCTTTTGATTGCGTCCTTGTAAAAAATTGAAATTTTCAGATCTTGTGTGGTTCATGGACCTTAACATATGGTATTAATTTCAACCTGATACCTCTACCCGTTCGTGAGATAAAGGGTCTTGACAGACAGACAGACGGACAACAAAGTGATCCTATAAGGGTTCCGTTTTTTTCTTTTGAGGTACGGAACCCTAAAAAGTAGTTTTAGCACTTGGAGTGTTCAATGACTTCTATGATCAGCTGGTGATGCAGACAAAGATGTTTTATGTATACGAGTAATATCCAGTCAATAGCAAATATTCATTTCAAAAAATTACCTATTCATTTCAATAAATTACTGTAAAAAAAAAAAAGAAGAAAGATTCGTAGGAAAATCAAATTTCATGATCACCCAAAATAAAAGAAAGTATTTTTTTTTATATTTTATTTACAATCTCATGGTTATGTAGAAACACCCTTTAGAAGGATCATCGTACTTTCTTTTACATCCTGTATATTAAAATATAAGTGACGTACCTTCATGCAAGTGATGCAGTGGTGTTTGATGTTGACACTCTGCGTGGTGCCTCCCTTGGCGACGGTGTCTGTACCCACCACGGGGTTGTACTTCACATGACCTGTCCCCGCCTGTTGTTGACCGAATGTACCTGGGACAATGCGAAAATAAATAGATTAACAGAAAGAAACATTGGACACGAAATGGGTTCGAACCTGGAGTCTGTGTGTGGGCTGAAATTATCGTTTCATAGACATTCTATTTTTTTTTGAGTGACGCTTTTTATGCTTGTAAGCGATTGAGGATACCTACTTTATGCCTTATATAATGAACTTTCAGGTTTATAATTGTAAACAGCGTACTCAGAATTTTTTTCGCAAAAAATTGTATGGAGTCGGCGTAATAAATGATGATATTTCCATTGTCGCACAATTGCGCCTAATATCCTCTTAGGTTATTAATATATGAATTATTCACGTGCCCGCGCAAAAAAAAAAAAGTACAGTAGATTGCCCTTGGGTACCAGTGGTACCCAAAGGTACCACTGGTACCTACCACGCAATCCATTGAAATATCCCCGACGGCTTCACGAAACCGAACTCCCAAGTTTTATTTCTCGGAATGAAAGCCCAAAACAACCTTGATTTCGGGCATCCGGGATCTTACTGGGGTTGGTTTGGGAGTCAATTAATGCGTATTTTTGCGAAAAACGAGGGCAATCTACTGAAAAAAAGCTTGGGTACCACAGGTACCCAGGGGCACGTGAGTGGTTATATGATGATATCTCCATTATCGCACAATTGCGCCTAATTTCCTCTTAGTTTATTAATATATGAATAATTTTGGATTTTTAGACATACTACATGCCAAGGCCAAACTTGCACCTTTTTTACTAGTACAAATAAAGGGAAAAGTCTAAAATCATTAAATATTTCAATTTTTCTTACAACTATTTTTATTTATTTTATTTTGTTTGGGGAGCTTACGGCCTATTTTATACAGTAATTGACTTAATTAATAAGTAGATGCCAATAATGAAGCTACCACAAATGTAAGAAATACATTTTAAATATTTACAATATTCTCAGATCACCCAAACGTGTAGGTGGAATGGATATAAATCATTTATCGCTTTGATGCTTTGAGTGCTAATACAAAATCGATCGAAACGATCGTCAGTATTCAAATTATTAACAATTTTAAGAGTCCTCGGTAAAAAGCTGTTATTTCTGTAATTTGTGTGGCCCGTCGGAGCATGCAAGAGTTTTTTGTAGGATAAATTTCGAGTTGATATATATAAATTCAGGGTGCTCAGGAGACTAATAATAGTACTACTAATAGTAACCAATTAAGGTGAGCTCCCGTTTTAAGAACTCTTCTATAAAAGAGGGGTCAAGTTGGATGGTCGCGGAGTTTTTAAAATCAAATAGCAAAAGCTTTTAGTATATCATATGGTAGATAGGTACGGAACTCTTAGGGCGCGAGTCCGACTCGCACTTGGCCGATTTTTTTTTACATGCGAACGAAGTCGCATAAGCTAGGTTTTATAAATGAATTGAATGTAAATGTACTAATACATCAGTCGCACAAAATAACTTTGGCCATGTCAGTTGATGCGCAGAAATTAAGTCATAAGAAAATAAGTCATTTTTGACTTCTGCGCATCAATGACATGGCCAGTTATTTTGTGCGACGTCTAAATGGTAAGTGGTGACTCCAAGGAGGTTTTAGTAGCAGCTCTCGCTGCTAAGGAGGGAGCCATAAGCGTAGCACTTTCTTGCGAGGGACCTCCTTACTAAAATGTATGGATTTTTTTTTCAAATCCTAAAAACGTAAAATTTTTATCTTTCTCTCTGAGAAATATGTGACATGGGACTAATAAATGCTACTACCAGTTTTTCTGGTGAAAACACTTACCATTCAGGAAATAACCGGTGTTAAAAATCACGCATAAAATGGCTATTACGGATTATTTACGCTTCCGTTTTTAGTATTAATGATCAATTCACAAGTAAAAAACGATATATTTTCACTTTCGCAAACAAAGTTTATACTAAAACATTAGATTTTTAAAGATATCTTGATTTTTGTAAAAATTAACAAAGTTTTTTGACCGACTAGCATTGGCGACAGTGAGACGCTTTACACTTCAGTAGCTCAGTATATGACGGACTCTATAGTTTTTTACTCTGAGGGTGACTCACTAGTGTTGGCGGCGAACACTCCCGGCTGCTGCGTGGGCTGCTGGCCGAACAGTCCGCCGCTCGCGGCCGGCGCGCCGAACAGCCCGCCGCCAGAACCCGCCGTCGACGACTGCCCGAAACCGAAACCTAAAACACGATGTTATCAATATCTACATTTCAATAATACCTTAATATGTAAAAATATGTAAATAAGGTACCTAATTATGTAAAAATATGTAAATAAGGTACCTAAATATGTAAAAATATGAAAATAAGGTACCTAATTATGTAAAAATATGTAAATAAGGTACCTAATTATGTAAAAATATGTAAATAAGGTACCTAAATATGTAAAAATATGAAAATAAGGTACCTTTTTATGTAAAAATATGTAAATAAGGTACCTAATTATGTAAAAATATGTATATAAGGTACCTAAATATGTAAAAATATGTAAATAAGGTACCTAAATATGTAAAAATATGTACATAAGGTACCTAAATATGTAAAAATATGTAAATAAGGTACCTAAATATGTAAAAATATGTACATAAGGTACCTAAATAAGTGAAATAGATCAGGTCTGCCTTACATCCTATAGACAATTTCGCTAGTCGGAGTGACCCCAACAACTATTGTTTTTCACTTATTCCATTCCTGGGATAAAGGTTGAAATGGCTCCATGGTTGTGATTCGACCATTCATTTGCATGCGTTGAGATGTCCCCACCTGATATGTGTGGAAGGATGTAGTATATGTAGGTAGATTCGAAAATGTATGACAACTGTCAAATGTCAGTTAATAAATGGCTTGACAACACGCGGCGTTTTTCTGAGAGTTTTTCCCTAAAATACTCGGATATAACACTGGTCTATTATACTGACCGGCGGGTTTAGCTCCGAACGCGGTATTGGGCTGCGTAGTACCGAAGAGGCCGGTAGATGTCGCTGTGTTCCCGAACAGCCCCCCGCCGGAAGTGGTCGCTCCGAAGCCCCCGAAGCCGGTGGAGGAGGCTCCGAAGGTCGGCGCTGCGGTGGACGCAGTGCTGCCGAACAAACCGCCTGACGTGTTCGACGAGCCGAACAGACCTGCGTGACAAACATTTTTAAATGTGCGATACTGGAAATCTGGCACAGGTGTACGCGTTCAGGACGAGTCTGTCTATGACGGTTGTTTTTTGCGCATGGGTGACAGGCGGAGAGCCAATGGACGATTCGCTCGCCTCGCCACATGCCGCGCTCACTCCCGCGACTCATTTGTTGACATCTGCGCATTAACGGTCACAGACAGTTATTTTGCCGTAAAAGGTGCAAAGAAAAGGGCGCGAGACCTGTTCCGACAACTCTCCTCTCTGGACTGGCAGTAACCTCCGGCAGAGGATAAGTCTGGCTATCCAGAGAGGGAACACTGCCAGCCTTTTGGGCACCCTACCCAGATATGATGATCTGGGTGACATTTTTTATTTAGTTTAGTTTATAAGGTGATTCGTATTATGTATGACTTGATCTGTAAAGACATGAATAAAGTAAACCTCAATGTTAAAAGAAAAGGTGGTCAGACGATATCACAGCACATGCTGGAAAAGACTGGATGAATGTTGCCCAAAACAGATCAAATTGGAACAAGATGGAAGAGGCTTTTACCCTAAAATTTAATTTGGGGGCCTAAAAGGGGCCATACTAAGAGCCACCGCGCACTAGCGATTTTTTAGTTGGCCGATAGTTTGATCGGTCTCGGAATCAGTATGGACCCCTATGGTAGTGCGCGCATTTGTCGATTTAAAGTTGGCGATTTGTCTATGGAGAACGATTGCGACTAAACTGTCGGCCAACTAAAAAATCGCTAGTGCGCGCTGGCTCTAACTTAGTCATACGAAAACCAAACTAACACACTAACAACATCAAAACTGTATAGTAATGTAAATTATGGAAATAAAGCTTAAATAAAAATAAAATAAATAAAATGAAAATAAAAAGCATGAGTAAGCACGTATTTGGTATTTTGCGTATTGGCCTTATGCGTTTATTGGCCTTTTGCGTTTTCGTCTATATGCGTCGATTCCACCAAAATAAACTTTACGATCTTCACATTTTTTCTGTTATTTGTGTCACTGTTGTTGTGTGCAATAAAGAGTATATATATTAATCTTCATCTTTGGTTGGCTGGAAGAGATCTCTCCATAGAGATAAACTCACCATTGTGAACCTCTTCTATCACTACTGTTATGTTTTATTGTGCACAATAAAGGATATATATATTACCTCCAGTGGTTGGTTGCGTGGCGGCACCAAAGGCAGGTGGGCCTCCGAAGGCGCTGGTGTTGGCAGCCGGCTTGAAGCCGCCGAATGGAGACGCGGTGGCCGGAGTGCCGGAATTGAACGCCCCTGGACAAAGGAAGATATCAGGGGCTCAGAACAAGCCAATAGTATGGTCTGCCAAGAATGTGGTATTCAATTTTTGTATTTGTATTTTTCAATTTTCACACACTATTATTATTATTATTATTATTTATAATTTATTGCACACAAGAAAACACAATGGACAATACATATAAAAAGACGACACAACAGGTACTACTTATTTCACTAAAGAAATGTCTTCCAGCAGACCTAGGCGAGCGTGAATAGTATTGGAGAAGGCAGATAGATCATGCGCAAACTCAAAAATTATACATAAAAGTAACAATAATAAATTACACATAGGTATCTAATTAAAATATATAAACCTTCTACACAAATAAAAAAATAATAATAATAAATATATGATATATATTTGTATATATTGTAACCAAAATGTAACTAAGGTCAAGCATTGTTTAATATTTTGTTGGTAAAGGAGTAGGGCTCCTAGTTCCCAATGGACACTGTGACTAGCCAAAGGTTGCATATTAGTATGTGTCAGAATGGGAAATCTACCATATTGTTGTATGACATGCTTTTAGACCATATTTTTAGCTCACTGTACGCTCGGCAGCTTGCACGTAGAAACAAAACCAGTATAAGCTGAACCAGCGCTACGCTACAAACACCCGAATCGGAGACCGCTCAAGGTAATTTTTTTTCTACCAACGAGCGGCCATGTGTAACTACTATCATACAGGGTGGACTGGACACTTTCTCCTCTCCTATGTTGGACACCTCCCCTCCTCTACTTGTTACATGGTCATTTATTTTTAATAAATATTGGGCGACATTTTACCCAAGGTCATCTGATTCCAAACTAGGCAAAGCCTGTACTATTCTTATCAAGCAACATAATGACAATTGTAGAGCATTTTATGGCAAGTCAAGCTATTATTTATTTCACTTACCGAACCCAGATGTGGTAGACCCGAAAGCTGGTTTATTAAACATGTTGTTTTCTTCTTCTTACAATTTTTTTGTAACTCCTTTTCTCTTTTTTCAAGTCTGCTGTCAGAGGAACTCGAACATTTCTGCTATCTGAAACATAAAAATAGTCAATATCATTATAAACAAAAATGTACTGAAGTGTTTGTAATCTGCAGTAAAAGCCTAAGAATTTCGACTTGAAGTATTAACTACTTCACAGGAAAGATAAATATTAGTTTTATTTATTTAGCTTTTCATCATCCCATCGTTTATTCTGTCTACCTATTCAGTCTGTTATTGTCCCTGTCCACTTTTTGTCATTCAACTGCATAACATGCGTCGCCCATCTCCACTTCTATTCTCATGACCCTTGAAATATTTCTTACTCTTGTCTTGTTTCAGATTATTGTAAGTTTCACTTTGTCGTCTTTTGACTTTTAGTATACTTCTTTCTATAGCATGTTGAGACACTTGAGGTTTTTGAAGATTTTTATTAGTGAGGATGTTTGGCATCTATACATACATACATACATAACATCACGCCTCTTTCCCGTTGGGGTAGGCAGAGACCACAGTCCTCCACCTGCTACGATCTTGACATACTTCCCTTGCTTCCTGTACTTTCATCAATCCTTTCATACATGCTCGTCGGTTTAGGGTACTTTTAACTATATGTCATACATATATTGAAAACTGCTTTAGAATGCTAGGGGCATGTCATATCATCTTTCATAATTTCTTTCAGTGACCAGTAACAACTCCAAGCACAACTAACTGTTTTATTAGTTTCTTTAGAAGTTAAGTCTTTGGCTGAAATGATCTGACCCAGATAAACATACTCTTCAACATATTATATTTTTCTTCTTTTAATTTCTATATTTTCTTTGTTGTAGTTGGTCATAAGTTTAGTCTTTTCTGTGCTCATTATCAATCCTTTTTCACACTTTCTTGTGAGAGATCACTAAACATTTTTTGAAGACTTTGTGCATCTGGGGCCAAGATCATAAGATCATCTACAAACCGTAGATGGCTTAATATTTCTCCATTGATATTCATGCCTAATTTGTCCCAATCTAGATTTCAGAAAATTTGTTCTAGCACTGCTGAAAATAGTAACTAGTTACTTCTCTTCAATTCCATATTTTCAAGGTAACTCGAAGAATTACTTCATTTTCCTTCAATCAACATATGACATACTCTTGCTGCAAAGCTATCGCAGAAAGAGTTTAGTAGGTAGAGCATATTATTATCATGCTCTTAACGCTTTGTGTATAAACTAGTAACAGGAGGCTCAGAGTAAACCAGTGGAAAGAATAGATTGAGACCATTGTCAGCTTCGTAAGATTAGATTAGAAGATAGGGTTCTATGTTAGTAGAAAATTAATTTGATTCCGATACCAAAATGGTAAAAAAAGGAACCCTTATGGTGTGACTTTGTCGACCTGTCCGTCTGTCTTTGGAATAGTTTTAGAATATGGTTGCCTAACTTAATTGCATGTGAAAAAATAAAAAAATACTTATGATTATTAATGTAAAGGGGGCCCAAATAGGGGGAGCAAAATTTTAAATTGTCGTTACTAGATTGAGGGGGTATCATATAAAAGGGCTTTACTTGTACATTCCAAAATAGTTTTTTTTTTACAACTTAATTTTCAAGTTATAATGAAAAATTACAAAAAAAATACCATTTCTCCGAAGTTTGCGAAAGGAAAAATCTGAATTAATTATAGTCGATAGAAGTTAATGTAAATATTACAGCAAAAATAAAAATATCTTTCTAAGTTGCATGAATTTTTGGAAAACTGCAAAAAACCTGTACAAACAAATTTAGCTTTGCGGTCCTAAAATACAGTGGTGTACTGATAATGCTATGGTATTGAATGTAAATAAATGTTTTCACATAAAATACACTCGTAAAAAACAACCATTTGGCTCCGTCTATTTTTTGGGTGATGCAGTCATCCAAGAGGTCACCGAAATACGCCATCTTGGCGTTACCATCGATAGGAAACTATCTTTAGACTCCCATGTTAATGCTATCACCAAAAAGGCTGCACAAATGCTTGGTTTTCTCCGACGAAACACTCGACAGTTTCGCTCTGCTAAAACCAAGATATTACTTTATAATGCAGTGGTGCGAAGTGGACTCGAATACGCGTCGACTGCTTGGTGTCCATTCTACGCAACACAGTCTCAGCGAATAGAGCGCATTCAGCGGTCTTTTACAAGAACGCTGGCTTTCACGGCTCGCGAGATCTCTCATAGATGTCCTTATGAGACTCGCTTATCTTTCTTCGATATGAGGTCATTGCGCAGCAGGAGAAAGATTCGCGATGTACTATTTATTTATAAAATTGTCAACAATGTAATCGATTGCTCTTCTATCCTCAACTCTGTAAGACTTGCTGTTCCCTATCAGTACCCTCGTGATATCATCAAAAAGATGTTCTCTACTCCGTCTTGTAGAACAAATCTTGGTATGAATTCTCCTATTTGTCGCATTTCCATGTCATATAATGAGCTTAATAGGCTTAATGCTAATCTCGATATTTTCAATGATTCACTGCCTAACTTTAAGAAAAAAATTATTTTAATGTTGACTTAATGTATTAAAATGTAAAATGTAATTGTAAATGTTTCACAAAATTCTCTGTCATGTTAAAAGTTTAATGTAAATTGTTATTGTTAAAATTTAGTAGTTAAAAGTAAGTAGGTACTCTTATGAATGTTGTGTTCGCCTGTAATGGGTATTACGTATCAGACCCAATACAATCATGTCTTATTACAATAAGTTTTATAATACGTGTACTGTTGGCGATCCTTATTACATAAATAAAATAAATAAATAAAAATAGACTTTATTGCTTCCAAAAATACTATAGGTGTATCGGAACCCTCGGCGCACGAGTCCGACTCGCACTTGACCGGTTTTTTTACATAATGAGGGTAATCCTAGAAACTACCAGTCTAGTAACTACATTACTCATGACTTGACATTTTTAACTTCTTTTTGTAGTTTTTATTGATAATTTAATTAATTTATTGTGTTCATTTTTTTAAATTGTATTTTAGTTTTTAATTTGACATTTTAAATTAACTTATATGTTCCTAATGTAATTTAGGTAATCTAATTTTAATTTATTTTTTTATTATTTTCGTTTGTGTAACTTATTGCAAATGATAAATTGTAAATATTCGCACACAGTATAACTGTTACTTGAATAAATGAATGATGATGATGATATACCATTAAAATACCTTTAACAAACAGCAAGCTACACTAAACTCACTTGCACATAATAATATTAAAGATTGAGGGAGGAGGAAATGTAAAAAAAAATGATTTTTTTTTAAATAAATACATTCAAATTAAAATTTTTTTTTACTAACCTATTACCGATTTGTCAGCGATGTTACATACATGCCCTGTCTTTATTATTCAATGAATACTTCTGTAATGATGTATCATCCAGAATTAGCCCTATAACTACATTAATTTATAAGAATTGGTGATATTGTCGATGAGGTATCTTTTACAAGAAATAAATATCCTCAACTCTCCAGTTTCTCCTCCATACCTCAGTGAAAATTTTGATTAACTAAGGTCAAATAACCTCTTACCTTCCAGATCTAAAAAAACCGGCCAAGTGCGAGTCGGACTCGAGCACTGAGGGTTCCGTACAAACCTGTATGTATGTATATAAGTAAAAGTTATGGTATTTTTATTGCTAAAAATCTTAATTATGTGATGTAAGTAACTAAAATTTATATTTGAGCTGATTGAATTCTATACTATTAAACGAGCAATATTTGTATATATGTTATAGTCAAAGTCCGATACACAGTCTCTTCGCGGAAGGACTGGTTTATCCTAGGTTTGGCCAAAGCCATCAGGCAATCCCCGAAATACATTTCAATTTCGCCCTTTGCCTGAAGTATTTTTAGTCAAACCCAGGAGCTCCTAACTTTTCAGTCAAACGTCGAAAGTAAATTATTCTGTTTCGGTTTTGGCCTAGTCAATCCTAGAAGCGACTGCAAAACTCGGTCAAACGTTGATCTGAACATGTTTAAACAGGTTCATAATGTCTCTTTAGGTTAGGTTAGCTTAGGTTGCCTGTCTACCAGACGAGGGTACACCAGGGCTCGGAGACGGCGGCGGTCTACAGCAGAGGAAAGAAAAACTGCGTACGAAGCATACAGGGATGCCACAATGGCACTGCAGCACGCAATCACTGATGCGAGGGATAAGTCATGGGGTGAGCTGTTGAAAGACCTTAACAGGGACCCTTGGGGGCGCCCGTACCGAATGGTCCTTGGTAAGTTGCGTCCCTGGACGCCTCCACTGACGGAAACTCTAAATAGAAATTTTGTTAAAAGTGTAGTTGACACTCTTTACCCAAGACTGGTGGAAACGATTGAAGATCTTCCAGAGCCAGTGATGTGGTCTGACGACTTAGAAATTTCAGAGGGGGAGATGAAATGGGCTATCAAACGTCTCGCCGCACGGAACACTGCACCCGGTCCCGACGGTATACCCGGTAAGGCCTGGGTAATAGCCCTCACTGTTCTTGGAGATAGACTGAGGGGCCTCTTTAGTAGCTGCCTCCACTTCGGTACCTTCCCGCTGAGTTGGAAGGAGGCAAAACTGGTGCTTTTGAAGAAAGAAGGAAGGCCTGTGGATTCACCCTCAGCGTATCGTCCCATATGCTTGTTGGACGAGGTGGGTAAGCTCTTCGAGAGAATTATTGCCCGCCGGCTCGGTAGGCACTTGGTGGAGGAAGGCCCGGACCTGTCAGATAGTCAGTTCGGCTTCCGGCAAGGACGATCGACAGTTGACGCTATCCTGCGCGTCCGTACTCTGTCGGAACAGGCTATATCCCAGGGAAAGGTAGTGTTGGCTATAAGCCTGGACATAGTCAATGCCTTCAACTCACTTCCCTGGAGTACAATACGGGAGGCCTTAACCTACCACCAGGTGCCCCCCTATCTGCGGGCAATCATCACAAGCTACTTGTCTGACAGAGGCATCCGGTATGTGGGACGTGACGGTACCTTAGAGCAAAGAAAAGTCGTGTGCGGGGTCCCTCAGGGATCGGTCCTAGGCCCGACTCTGTGGAACCTCGCATACGATGCCGTTCTGCGAGTGGAACTTCCCAACGGAGTCAGTGTCGTTTGCTATGCAGACGACACTCTTATCCTGGCTGAAGGGGAGTCCTTTGAGAGGACCATCAGTCTTGCCGAACGGGGCGTTGCACTGGTGGTGGACAAGATCCGTAACCTAGGATTGGCTGTAGCCCCTCACAAGACCGAGGCGCTTTGGTTTCATGGCTTACCCAGACGGCTTGAACCCCCACCGATGATTGTTCATGTGGGCGATGCGGAGATCCAAATAGGGCGTCATATAAAGTACCTGGGTCTCACTTTGGATGGACGTTTCAACTTTGAAGAGCACCTTAATGGTCTTGTCCCCCGGATTCAAAAGGTAGCAGGTGCCCTGCAAAGACTACTGCCAAATCTCGGGGGACCAGAGGAAGGCATCCGCAGACTCTATGCTGGGGTTATACGCTCCATCGCACTGTATGGGGCACCAGCGTGGTCAGATCGACTGACATCAAAACGGCGTTGTGTAGCAAAATTAAATGCTGTGCAGCGCCTGATGGCGATAAGGGTTGCCCGAGGGTATAGGACCATCTCGTTCGAGGCGGCTACTCTCCTGGCACGATTTCCTCCGCTGGACATTCTGGCGATAATGGACACTAAGGTGTACCTTATGCTGCGCCGAAGGGATAGGGCCGCGCCCGAAAGAGAAAGTGAGCAGCTGCGAAAGAGGGCCTACCAAAGAGCGATGAATTGCTGGCGGGAGCGACTGCATGAACCACGTGCGCTTCGCCAGCGAGTGGTTGCTGCCGTCTTGCCGTGCTTCCAAACATGGCTGCAGCGGAAGGGTCGAGTTACTTACCGCCTGACTCAGGTACTCACCGGACATGGGTGTTTCGGTGAGTACCTGAACAGGATCGGTAGAGAGCGTACGGCAGAATGCCATCACTGCGAGGCCGATCAGGACTCAGCGCAGCTTACGCTTGCGGACTGTCCTGCCTGGGAATCAGATCGGCAGGTCCTGGTCGAAGAAGTGGGGCATGATCTTTCTCTACCGGCCCTAATAGAGGCAATGTTAGAAAGAGACAGCACCTGGGATGCAGCTGTTTCCTTCTGTGAGGCAGTCATGGCCCGGAAGGAAGCAGCTGAGCGGGATCGGGAAAGAGCCGACCCCGCAAGGAGGAGACGACGGAGGGCTCTGATTAGCAGAGCCTCTTCAGTACGTCCCAATATGCCCCAGGTGCGGGCGCCCCAGGTCGCGGGTGGTCAGGGTGGGGGACCTGACCACCCATCTCAAACGGCCAGCGGAAGATAGTAACGCGATGTGACCTCGTATTACTACTGCTTCGCAGTGAGGAAGATTGAATAACAGAAGAAGGGCACGAGCACCGCGCGAGGGTGACACTGGTCGCGTTCCTCAGGAGATCCCAGAGTCACCCGTCATGCGCCGAGGAAGGTCACCGGGGGGTTTTAGTCAGTAGAAGTCTGACATAACCCGGCCGCTACCCCAAGCGACCGGGTATCCATGAAGGATTTCCCGTCAAAAAAAAAAAAAAAAGGTTAGGTTAGGTTATACTTTATTGCACATCGTACAAAAGGCGGGCCTAATGCCACACGGCATTCTCTCAAAGCATCTCAAATATAAAAGTGAAAATCACGTAAGCTGACCAATCAGGTGTCAGAACTGGCAGAGTTAAGCGGTTCTTAAGACTTGAAAGCTGCTTAAATGATAAAATGCTTCCAAATATACGAAGATAAGACACTTCATACCTATATCGGAGTTTGACTCGTCAAACCCCGATTTAATAAAATTGTGTTTTGACGTTTGCCTGACCAAATTAGTCTCTCCCAGGTTTGACGAAAATTGTTTAGTCAAAGGCCGAAAATTTACATTTGTTTGGGCTTTGACTAAGTCATTCAGTCTGACCTGAGGATTGACCAGTCCAACCTAGGAGCGCCGGAGCTTCGGAGTTTGCCTATAACATATATACATATTTGTAATAAGTTTCTCGAAAACGGCTCTAACGATTTTGATGAAATTTAGTATCCTGGGGTTTTTAGGGACGAAAAATCGATCTAGCTAGGTCTCATGTCTGGAGAATCTTAAATGCGGTTTACAGAATACATCTGCTTACCAAGTTTCAACAGTATAGTATCGGAATAAAGTGGCTGTGACATACGGACGGACAGACAAACAGACAGACAGACATGACGAATCCATAAGGGTTCCGTTTTTGCCATTTGGCTATGGAACCCTACAAAATTATAACTTCCAAACCACAAAATTTGCAACATCTAATTTCTATTATAATTCGTTTACAAAATTGTCTGCCCGTTTGTGGAATGAACTGCCATGTGACATTCGTCAAGCAAAAACCATTCATACTTTTAAATCTAAATTGATCGAATTCTATCTCAAAAAATAGGATTGTCTGTAGGAAAATAGGACACTGATGTGGATTTTGTTGTTATATTATTTAATACATAGGCGACCGAGCTTTGCTCTATAATAGCTACCTCAACATTAAAATAAAATATCATCGGGTAAGCAAGCAATGCTACTCGCCAACAGATGGCGCTGTGGGTTGCAGTATTTTAGAAAATGCTTAAAAGCTCGGGGAAAACGAATTTTGCCAGACATGAGACCTAGCTAGATCGATTTTTCACCCCCAAAACCACTGTATACTAAATTTCATTGAAATTGTTAGAGCCGATTTCGAGAAACCGATTACAAATATACATATACAGGGTGTTCTAAGAAACCTGTACCAGCAAAGGTCTACGGCCGGGGGCCACTAATACCTATCGATTGGACCCCCATGTATGTTTAGCGATTTTTTGTAGTTTACAAGATATAAATTTTTTTGTTTTGTTTTCAGTTTTTTTCAAAATTTTGGTTGATTTTAGCAAATTTTTTTCTGAGATGTGATTCTTTAGATAGATAGATAAACACTTTATTGTCACACACAAAACACATTAACAATTACAAAAGAGAGTCTTAAATCTAGGGTGACAAAGGCGGTCTTATCGCTGGGAGCATGTAGGAAAGTGTGATAGAGAACTGCAGTAGTGTGCCAATCTATAATATTTATATACTTTTACAATACAATATGTACATATACAAATATATATAATATATATATATATACAAATAAATAATTTAGACATAGGAATAAATGTAACATACACCATAAATAAATATATAAACGATGGATTAAAAAGGAGGAAAAAGTTTTTTTGGATCCATCAATGGAGCCATCCAGTGGATCCAAATGGACGAAGGGTATAATATATATATAACAGCAAAAGGTATCATATAAGTAATTGTTGCAAACTAAGGAACTATTTTATGAAGGAAATGTTTATGTAATTTAGTTTTGAAAACAGCTAGTGACTTGGAGTGACGAATATCTGACGGCAAATCATTCCAGAGACTGACAGCTTTCAACGTAAACGATTGAAGATGTTTTTTATTAGTATTATTGATAGAATGTGTGTTCGTCTGTAAAAATACTAAACATCCAAATTCTAACGACTAGTAGCTCAGAATTAGATCACAAAATTAAAATATTTGTTTGAGAGAAATTTTTACTTGATTTCAACTTGAAAAAAAAAAATTACTTAAACCTGACTGATCATCTTTCTGATAATTTTAAAAACTTTATGGGTTCCTTAGCTCTAAAAATAACACAAATAAGTTGGTACTATATAGGTAATTTTTACGCGAAAATGGGGTTCAAAGTTGATAATAGTGAAATTTATTTCATGCCTTTTATAGGTTTTTCTCGCATTTTTGCTATTAATGTGAATAAATACTAATAAAAAAAATCTTAAAGAATCACGTCTCAGAAAAAGTTTAGCTAAAATCAACCAAAATTTAGAAAAAAACTGAAAATAAAACAAAAATATTATATATTCTTTATTGTGCACAAATTACATAAAATTGTAGTTAACATAAAATTTGTTTACAAAGGTGAGCTTATCTCTATAAGAGATCTCTTCCAGCCAACCTAGCTGGTGTGAAAGAATGACATATTCATATCTGCAAAATTACAAAAAATTGCTGAACATACATAGGGGTCCAAACGATGGGTATTAGTGGCCCCCGGCCGTAGGCCTTCACTGGTACAGGTTTCTTGGGACACAAAATAAAGGTATATATTTATATGTTTATTTATGTGTATTATAACATCTGTGTATATGTAGTGTGCCCACTACTGCCACCGCTAGATGGCGGCACTGGGATATTGCAACTCGGTATTGTTAGTGTTACGGTGTTTATTTATGTAGGACCGAAAGATTTTGATCCGCGTCTTCCTGGTAACCTGAATTGTATTGTGATATATTATACTCGTAATACAGTGATAGTACTGTAATATGTGGTTTTCCCTTCTTCATGAATAGCGAGGGTCTCCCTCGCTATATATGTGTATTATTTTGTTGCATTTATTTATTAATATATGTCTATATTTAATTATTTTGGTAAGTAAGTTTAGTGTTTGATTTTATGTACTTATTCAATTTTCAAATTAGTCTAAGTTAAGTAAACTCTGTACTGCACTACTCCTGTCCATTTCAGCGATTCTCAGTCCTGAGGTTGCCTGGAAGAGATTGATCTAAGCAATAAGGCCGCCTTCGCGCGAAATTAATCTTACGCAATTATTGTAAATTTGTGTGCAATAAGCGCAATTAATCTTACGCTATTATTGTAAATTTGTGTGCAACAAAGAGTTTCTATCTATCTATAATATTAACGAATTGTTCCTGAACTACATGCCCCGGAAATAAATGGCGTCATCATAGCGGGAGGACTGAAAATCTTTACCTACATAAACCCAACAATAATTTCAAGGTCAACAAAAACCAAGCCAAATTTGTGCGTTGTGCATTTTATTACTACGTATTGATTTATTTATTGTTTACTGTATTTTTGAACATTTTGCAAACAAAAACGCAATATCGGCGCTTAAACATAACCTAAGATAAAATGGAACAGTAGTCATTAAATTATACACTTCTTAAAGTAAACACTGACTAGTATAATATTGTACCTTGTTCAGTAGTAGATTGTAAGGATCTGTGAAGTTAGCTCGCAAAATAACACAAGAATTCCAAAGTTTAGGCCAAAGCCACAAGAAACATATAATATAACTGACAAAGTGACAAATCTGACAATTGACCACAGACTACTTTTTTTTTTTTTGGTTTCATTCACTTAAAGAAGGGGGTTTTGCAGAGTATTTAGCAGGTGATGGAGTGAGGGAAAGATCATATAAAAACGAAGTTAAAATATATTACAACAATACGAACATTTCATAACAGAAGAATTTTTTACGACAAGACATTGACAATATAAAACAAACAGTCACTGCCAACACAAAAACATAGATTGTATAAAAGAGGTTACAACGCACATACTATAACACCTTCTCTCGTTGTAAGCCTAACAATTCAAGTAGCTTTAGAAGCCTTGGTCTAGGCAAAGGCTTAGTGAACAAGTCTGCCAGTTGTAGCTCACTGGATATCTTCTTTACCAGTAGCTCTCCAGTCGTCACCAATTCTCGTACAAAGAAATGACGAATCCTTATATGTTTTGTTCGACGGTGAAACTCTGGATTCTCAGCTAATCTTATTGCAGCTTCATTGTCCACTTGCAAAACAGGTAAACCCTTAAGCTCAGTTAGGTTTCCAATTAGCCGAGTCAGCCATACACACTCTCTAGCAGCTTCGCTAGCAGCAACTACTTCTGCTTCAGTTGTCGAAATTGCAACACTTTGCTGCCTCTGACTCAACCAAGAGACAGGTCCTCCAGCATACATACACAGTACACCTGATGTTGACCTTCCAGTGTTGAAGTCTCCACCGTGATCAGCGTCACTATAAGATTCTATAATCCCATTTTTATAGTTCCTTTTGTACAAGATACCAAAATCCGGGCAATACTGTAGATATCTCAAGATGCGTTTCACTCTAACACAATCTATCTCAGTTGGATTCTCCAAACTTCTAGAAACCACACTTACTGCATAAGCAATATCGGGTCTTGTTCCAACCATTAAGTAGGCTAATGCCCCAACTATCTGTCTATAATTCTGAAGAACATAGTCATCCCTCTTGTCTACATTCTGAGGTAGTACATCGTCCTTCACAATCGGCGTCGTGACAGGTTTGCAATTTTCCATGCCAAACCTCTTCAAAATTTTCTTTGCATAAGCTGTCTGATGTATTTTGACACCACAATCAACACCTTCTCTAGTTGAAATCTCTATCCCAAGGAAATAGGATGCAGGCTTCGTCGTAATCTTGAAACGTTGCCTCAGCTCGTTCAGGAAATCATCAATGAGCTCTTGATCCGATGCAGCTACCAGCCCGTCATCAACATACAGAGCTACGATCAGCTTCCGGTTACCCTTCTCTCTTTTAAAAAGGCAGGGATCAGCTTCACTGACTTCGAAGCCAATTTCCTTGAAGAAATCAAGAATCCTTTTGTTCCAACACCTAGGAGCTTGTTTTAACCCATACAAGCTTTTCTATAACAAGCAAACCCTTCCAGATCCATCATCATACCCTTCTGGCTGCTTCATGTAAATTTCTTCGTCGGATAAGGATCCATAAAGAAAAGCGGTTGATACATCAAACTGACACATTTTCATGCCTTCATTAGCTGCTATACTGAATACAGCTCTGACAGTCGCCATTTTAGCTACAGGGCTGAAAGTCTGATCAAAGTCTACACCTTTCTTCTGGCGAAAACCTTTAACAACCAATCTGGCCTTGTACTTGTCTACTGAACCATCAGCATTCAGCTTCACGCGATAAACCCATTTGCATGGTATTGCCTTTCTGTTCTTGGGCAATTTCTCTAAGATCCATGTCTTATTTTCCTTCAGAGAGTTAATTTCGCTGTTCATAGCTTGAATCCAAAGCTCTCTTTCGTTACAGGAAACTGCTTCCTTGTAACAAGTTGGTTCGATATATCCATCCGTAGATATCATGACATAATCTTTGAATTTTTCAGGTGGTCTTAATAGTGTTCTATCTCGCAGCACTCTGCACGCTAACTGCTCAAAATCTTCATCTATTTCATCAACATTTACCCCCTCTAATTCAATAGATTCTTCGTGTGCAGTATCGAACTCAACTTCCGATTCAGCATTTTCAGCAACATTATCATTTCTCAAATCATTATTGTTGCTTGAACAACCTGGAGTTTCAATAATCCTTTGATTGTTCTGTGAAACTCTTGCTTCCTCATCGATCGTAATTACTGCTTGATCGACAGTACTAGGAGAAACTTCAGGCACTACATTTTCCCTTCTCACAAACAAAGGAATCTCAACTTCACCCATCTCATTTGAATCCTTTTCGTTCATCTGCGTTCGAATAGGCTTTTCATCAAAAGTGATATCCCTGGATCTAACTAGGGTGTTCGAGTCAACATCCCACAGCCTATAGCCATCATCGTTATCATATCCAACGAGTAAGCATTTCTTGGCCTTTTTGTGAAGTTTTCTTCTCTTTTGTTTAGGTACATGCACATAGCACGTTGAGCCTATTACCCTCATGTGTTTGATCTGTGGCTTTTTACCCAACCAAAGCTCGAACGGAGACTTATGGTCAACGCAAGTTGGTCCTGTTCTGTTCAAAATGTAAACAGCTGTCTTCACCAGCTCAGCCCACAATCGTTCAGGTAGCTCTTCATGTGCATACATCAATGACCTAGCACATTCCACAATTGTGCGATTCTCCCTTTCACTACACCCGTTCTGTTCCGGTGTATATGGCATAACAAGTCTTTGAGTGATTCCATATTTTGCTAGCTCTTTCCGGACCTTCTCGTTATCGAATTCACCTCCATTGTCACTGAGAAACTCTTTGATGGAATGCCCTGCTGTTTTCACTTCAGCCAGCATCTGTCGAAGCTTCTCCGGAACTTCAGACTTTTCTTTTAAGAAGTAAACATATCGAAAACGTGTAAACTCATCTTTAAAGAGTACAAAATATCTAAATCTCGAAAAAGATGGTGGGAATGGACCACAAACATCCGAATGAATGCGCTCCCCAGGCTTTGAAGCTTTTTCTCTCACTCCAAATTTCCGCCTGTGTGTCTTTCCAAAGATACAACCTTCACACAATTCACCACTACCTTTAATCTTGATATTAAGCTCATGCTCAACCAGACTCTTAATATGCCGTTTATCCTGGTGGCCAAACCTTTCATGATAGAGCTGCAGTGTATCAAGTGCGTTCACAGCTGCACCTCTAGGTCGTACAGCACTACACTCTAGCTCGTAAAGCCCACCATACCTTTGTCTTTTACCAGTCACCTTAACCTTTCCATCTACTATCATGGAACATGATGTTACACGTGACTTGAACAAACTTTTCGGATTTCTATCTTGGGTCGCAAGCACCGAAAATAAGTTCTTGTTAATGCTCGGAACCAGCCAGACGTCTCGCAGAAAGAATACTCCTCCGGCTATAGCATTGAAGCGTATAGAGCCCATTCCTATGGCTCTTACCATCTTGCCATCAGCTGTTGTGACTGTATGAGGTTCAGCAAAATGTGTGAAATCTTCATAAAGATCGTCCCGCATCGTGACATGGTGAGTAGCTCCATTATCTACGTACCAATGCTCACGATCAGTCGTACATTCCGCCAGATTGATCTCAAGCAGCATCATATTGCTTGCATCACAGTTACCTCTTCCATTTCTTTCTTTCTCTACAGTTCTGGGGCAATCTCGTTTAAAGTGACCTACTTCATTACAGATATGACACCTATATTCCTTGGTCATCGTTTTATTTGTCCCACTTGACGTCTTCTTTGGTTTCGACTTCTTTGCATTCTTCTTGGATGCGCTTGCAAGCAGCGCCTCTCCACTACTGGTGCCTTCCATTCCTCCATGGGCGTTTGACAGCGCTCTCTCATGGGCACATAGTTGGCTTGTTATGTTCTCCACAGTCCGCTCTTTCTTTGACATCAACATCCAACTTGCTTTAAATGAAAAATACTTCTCAGGCAAAGTATCCAATATCTTGCAGATTAGAAGAAGTTCTGGGAGTTCCTTTCCCTGGTCCTCTTTTAAAAGCTCCATATTCAAACTATGCCACAAGTTTTTCAATTTAGAAACATGCGTTGCGATGTCATCATTGACGTCTTTCTTAAATCTGAAGAACTCCATACAAACATCGTACATACGGTCGTCATTCACACCGTCGTAGAGCCTATGTAGTTCATCCCATACATCTTTAGGGTGTGAGAACCTTAAAACTTTGTCCAGTGTGTCGTCCGAAATGTTAATGGTAATAAGTAGAAGTGCAGTACTCTCCAACTTAAGATACTCACTTAATCGTTTATTGTAATCAGCCAAGGCTGATGCAGCCACACTATCGGCATCACCACCGACTGCTGCAGGCCTGTGGGGCTTCTTGACTTTTCCCTCTACAATATCCATGAGGCCGCCCATGCCACGCAGCAAAGCACACATACGGTACCTCCAAGGAATCCAATTCGATCCGTCAAATTTTGAAATCGAAATTTTACTTAACTCCATGCTTAGGCAATCAAGGGACCATAACCACTTAAAGAAGGGGGTTTTGCAGAGTATTTAGCAGGTGATGGAGTGAGGGAAAGATCATATAAAAACGAAGTTAAAATATATTACAACAATACGAACATTTCATAACAGAAGAATTTTTTACGACAAGACATTGACAATATAAAACAAACAGTCACTGCCAACACAAAAACATAGATTGTATAAAAGAGGTTACAACGCACATACTATAACACATTCTTTCTTTCGGAAAGGCAAAGAGTACAAAGCCCATACAGCCATGTCTGATGCGTCTTTTTGCTCCCCTCGTAAAGCGATAGTGAACTTTACGAAGGAAAATGTTCGTGACTTTTTGGGACAACACAAACGAGGCTTAAACACGAGATCACTTGAACTCTTCATCAGCTGCGCACTCCGTAGTAAATTTACTGCATAACACACTATCTTTATTATCCACTAAATCACTAAATGTACAAAAAAACAAAATTTCAATTAAGCAGGCAAACGCCCATGTCGAGTTCCCGCCAAAAAGTCCAGACAAGCACTGAATTTGAAGCCTAGGCAACACGCCTTTGATAGTTTTCATAGGTCCGTTAGGTTGAGTTAAGTACTCTTGCGACCCAGAAGAGAATTTGTGTCACATAATACTCTGCTATAAAAGTCTTTGCTTGGGGAAATTGGAATGTACGACCTCGGATTATCCGACCGCGGAATACGAAGACAAGTAATGACCACCTTCGGAATCCGTGTACACCCACAGACTACTTAGATGAAAGAGATTTTAACCTCGCTACGCTCGGAAGGCTTGTCAAGTGTTGCACATTTGAAACTTCAAGTTGGAACCAGGTTTGTTTTGGTTCATTTTCCACTCCTGTTTCTTTTCCATAGAAAGAAAAAATCTAACGTGTCCGTCTCCCCAGCAACCCGTGCGAGATATTGCCAAGTGGCATACACCAAAATTTAGTGGAAATTGGTTCATTCCATCAGTAAAGTGTCAGATTCAGTGCATCAAAACTGATGACACTACGAGGTGAAAACTTTGGGTGGCTGTAGAGACGTCTCGTCAGCCAGCCCATTCTATACAGGGAAAACTACGAAGATTACATAAAAGCAAAATTGTTCCACATTTACTGCATAGAGCATTCAAAAATCAATCTTGTGTCCTTATAGTTAAGAGGTCCTGTAGACGCACGTGTAGATTATTTGTAATTTGAGAATAGTTCGGGAGACGGTGTACTCAAAAGGCTGATTGGTTAACAAGAAGTTTTTATTTATTTGTGGACAACATGTGAAGAACAAAAGTCATAATATGTATTTTGGCTCACGTATTTATTTATTAAATCAGTTTTCTTAACTTATTAATTACAGGACAATTTAAGAATACTTAAAAAAATTTAGTTTGTTACTGAGACCATTAAACCTACATCTCCTCCTAGAATACAGTTGTCACGGTTGCTAAAAAGAGATTGAGGCACCAGTTAGTCTTCACGTGAGCTAAAATACATATTATCTCTTTCGTTCTTAACATGTCGTCCACAAATAAATAAAAACTTCTTGATAACCAATCAGTCTTTTACTAAGTACACCGTCTCCCGAACTATTCTCAAATTACAAATAATCTACACGTGCGTCTACAGTACCTTTTAACTATAAGGATACAAGATTGATTTTTGAATGCTCTAACAGCAACATGTAGAGTTGCACAGAACGGCAACGTCGCACTTCACATCATGCATTCAAAATTTTCGGCGGGAAAATGATATTTGTTTCTAGCACCGAAACCGTAAGACCTAGGGACTCACTTTTCTTGGTGCTTATTGCATCAAATATGCACTCTCTATTGGTATATCGCTCAGCATTCTACGTGCAGTACTTTTTGAGTTACAGCATGGGCTTGCTGGCGAGACGTCTCCCCAGCAAGCCCATGAAAAAATACAAATATCTCAAAAGTTAGTGGAGCTAGGATTTTGAAATATTTGCTACCTACTGTTCCGCGTAGGTAGTAAATATTAAGCTTTGTTTCATCTTCCTACCTACTATATGTTCCGAGATATCACATGGGCTGGCTGGGAAAACGTCTCTCCAGCCACCCATAATTATTGATGAAGTGCTCCTACCATATGGACATTTTCGATTCGGCTTTTTTACAATCAATTGCACTAGACATGCAGTAAATGTGGAACTATTTTGCTTTTATGTAATCTTCGTAGTTTTCCCTGTATAGAATGGGCTGGCTGACGAGACGTCTCTACAGCCACCCAAAGTTTTCACCTCGTAGTGTCATCAGTTTTGATGCACTGAATCTGACACTTTACTGATGGAATGAACCAATTTCCACTAAATTTTGGTGTATGCCACTTGGCCATATCTCGCACGGGTTGCTGGGGAGACGGACACAAATCTAACTATCATGGCGCATGGAATCTACTCTGCTTATTTCTGTTTGGCAACACTGAAAGTGACGTCCGCCGTGCCGCCGCGCCGGGCCCGGCTGCGGGCTGCTACCGCTAGATGCCGTTAGACGCAGAACGATAATGGCTGACTGCGTGCTTACCTGTCGTCTACTCACTCACAGACACTATTTTGTTTTTTTGCGATTTTAAAATGTCTCAAAATTTAAATAACCTCAGCATTTACGAAATATTTAGATCATGTCGTCTCTGCGGAGCGGGTGGGGGCTACAAGATGCCCATCATCCCGAGTGTTGTTGGCTTCGATTGCGAAGACATCGAATTACGCCAAAAAATTCGTGAATGCTTGCAGATTGAGGTGAGTCTATGAAATTAATTATGTCCTCTGCCTTTTATAAGAAGTTTCCAATTTTCTCTGAGTCAGAGCGAGTGATAAAACTTTTGGAATATGTTTGTTTTGTGGTTTATATTAGTTTCAAAAGTGTGTCAGCTGTACGTGCTACATTTTTCCGATGCCACATTCATCATCATCAGCCGTAAAACATCCACTGTTGGACATGGGCTGCTAAACTTAATGTCCCTTGAAATCATTTGCTTATATTTTCCATTTCCTATACCAATCATAGGTTTACTAAATCGATTTTAGAAACTAACAAATGAACATGACACCTTCTACTTTTAGTTCTAGTATTTTGTCAGCGGAATGTGAAATTATAATCTAGTTTTCAAAACTAGATTATAATTTCCTTACAGAAAGCATGATATGACAGCTTTCTCAGTGGATGGGGCTCCAATCAAAGTGGTCAGAACCACACTCAATAAAAATAAATAGGTGCAACTTGGTCACTACACAGCTAAGCTACACAACCATTGACACCAGTGGTGCTGACTCTTATTAGACCTTGTGGGTGTTTGTGCCCATTTGATGACTCCTTTATATAAATCCTGTTCTTGAGCCCCCCAACAACCATAGAGTTGGTGCCCCTGACTAACATCACCAATTAATGTATTTATATTTTTTCAGGTAAACCAAGATGATAAAATGCCACCACTAATATGTGAGCTCTGTGTGGATAAAGTGACTGACTTTTATGAGTTTATGGAGATGTGCCGCCAGAATAACACCAAAACAAGGCTGCGGCTAGGCCTTCCACTGCAGCACTACCTTAGGGACTTTGTAAGAACAATTAATTACAACTTATGTTATTAAATAAATCCAAGGCATATTGAGCTGGTTAAATTTCAAACCTGCTTACTAGCTACTCAATTAATTCACCTCATTGGTTCAAAGATGGTTTGATGGAGTGCCTATTGCACTAAAAGGTTTGGGTTCGATTCTTAGGTGGGAATTATGAATTTTTATGTGATTGTTCCCAGGTCTAACTGTGTTGGTACATTTGATATTTAAGGGGTGTTCTGCATTATTAATAGATCTAAAAAAATATATTTTTTTTTAAACGAAAGGGTTCTATTACGTTTTTGTGACCCCCTAGATCATGTTTGCAAAAAATTTATGATGTCCAGATCGGCAAGTTTACAATTTTATTATGTGTATTGATCAGTGATGTGATGAAGAATCATCATATTTTTTTTTTGGTTTGTGAGGTTGGTCATTGACCTTGCAACTTACTCGATATGATGATGATACATGAAGTTTGCTGGGTTGTTATTGTTGGATAAGGGCTGTGAGTTGTTAAATTTTTTAATATTAATGTATTTATTACTAAAATCTAAAAATAATAGTATTAATAAAAAGAAAAAGCTAGTAGGGCTTTTGTGCAAAGTCGGTCTGGGGAAGTACCACCCCTTTGTTTTTTTTTGCCATAAAGCAGTGTCACTGCTGTGTTTTGGTTTGAAGGGCAAGGGAGCCAGTAAAATTGTCGGCACATGAGATGCATGAAAAGGTAACATGCTTTGCTGTCTTGTTAGTGTCAATTATGCTACTAATAAGACAGCCAGAGCTATGGGCGGTGGTGATCACTTACCATGAAGTGGCCCACAAGCTCGCTTGCTCACATGTTACAAAAGAAAAGATATATACAGGATGTCCAGTAAATAGAGGACATCCCTTCACCCACCAAGAGGCCTCATCACGGCCTACGACATGCCAAAATATAGCCTGATAAAAAGTAAGGTCTTTGACTTTGATTTTTTTTTTCGATTTGTTCAAAAACAAATAATAACTTTTTGACTTAGTTTTTTTTTTTAAATTACTAGTGGACATTTGCTTTATCTAAAACAATCTTTTGAAACAGTGAATTAAAACAGAAATTTAAAAAAGTCAAATTTATGCTAGGTCCAAAATGCGACATTTGTCCTTAAAAAAAAATCTATTAAAAAACCATTCGGAAAATGTGTAATACCATTCTAAAATCGGCATAAACTAAATAAGTTTTTAAAGTGGTGGGCATGGTACATTTTTTTACACCATAGCCCTCCAAAGTTAGTGGTTAGTTTAGTTTCTATCTGTGAAGACCTGTAATTGGCTCTGTTTTTACATATTTAAGCTATCTATTTTGTATTGAAGCTGTTGGTTTTCCGACTATTAAAAAAAAAAAAAGGTTTGTGGTTTATTTTGGTCAATTTAAAAACCTCGCGTAAATTTGACTTTTTAAATTTCAGTTTCTAATTCACTGTTTTTAGATAAAGCAAATGTCCACAAGTAATTAAAAAAAAAACTAAGCCAAAAAGTTATCATTTGTAGACACAGCAACAAAAAACTACTACAAGGCGGAAAAAATCGAAAAAAAAAGAAAAAAGATTAAAGCTCAAAAATCTTGAACTTTTTATTAGGCTATATTTTGGTATGTAGTAAGCCATGATGAGGCCTCTTGGTGGGTGAAGGGATATCCTCTATTTACTGGACACCCAAGACATAAACCGACACTGATAGTGCGGTCAGTTAACTGTTTCACGTAGACACGCCTTACAATTTCACCAAATTTTTTTCAGGTACTAGTTAGGTACATAGCTCTCAATTTTTGATAGGAGCGAATTCTTGAATTTCAAAAAAATTCCATTGAAAACTCAAGAATTGGCTCCTATCAAAAATTGAGAGCTATGTACCTAACTAGTACCTGGGAAAAATTTGATGCTATTTGGTGAATTTGGCGATATATGACTATAAGAGACTGGACTATGAAGGACTAATCAGCATAATATTGTTATCAGTCCTATATCTAATATTAATATGTATTTCAGTCTGAATCAGACAACTGCATATTGGGAGTCACAGAGCCTGTTTATTTAGAAGATGATGACAACGAACCTC
Organism: Athrips mouffetella; assembly: GCA_947532105.1. Classification (NCBI taxonomy): domain Eukaryota; kingdom Metazoa; phylum Arthropoda; class Insecta; order Lepidoptera; family Gelechiidae; genus Athrips; species Athrips mouffetella. The sequence continues at coordinate 13,172,793 of OX383979.1, forward strand.
TGTCACGGAAAACTAATCGTAACACGAAAATTAAAAAAGAAGACAAACCTATGAAGGTCCCCAAGAATAAAGAGCAGGACAAAGTAAGCAGTCTTAAGAGGGAACTGGAATCTCTGACGAAGGTGAGTGTTTTTTTTTTTTTCTATTTAATAATTAGAGCATTATTTTGGAAAACAGAAGGCTACCCTCCTTAACCTCTTAGCTTTAAATTAAAAATATGTTAAAAACTGCGCATAGAGAGAGTTTTTGCTTAGTGGTAATAGACTGTAAGGGCACTGCATGTTATCCTACGTCATCTAGTACACGAAATTTGCAACTTTGTAGCGATAGGTCCACAAAACGTTGGTCTGCCAATCCGAAACCTAGCAGGTTTTGTACAGTTGGAGCGCAAAGTGGTTACGTGACAGATTACACAAATGAAATCTATTCGTAGAAATAGAAGGTACCTATACAAGTAAAAAACAACAGGTCTGCCTTGCATCGTATTGGCAGTTTCGCCAGTTCGACCAAATTTGTTAGGAGAGGGAGCGGGAGAGGAAGGGTTGAGAGGGAGGGAGAGGGAGAGGGTTTTAGTTTTTCTCAATCACTTCTGCGAATTGGCTCTGTTTTGAAATATTACATAAAGGTTTCTCTCATCTCTCTCTTTATATTTGTTAGGATACTGCTGCTAAGTTCCTCTGTTCTGAGTAAGTTATGAGTAACATCTGTATATTATATAAAATTCAGCTGGATCTTGAATTATACTCATTGATTTGCGCAGGGTTAGTCCTGTTTTTCCTTAAGTTTAAAATTACCCCGAAATGACGGGAAAATATCTCATTGCTTCGGAAAACCGGTAACAACCTAAATACGAAATCCACGCGAGCGAAGCCGCGGGTAACAGCTAGTAGTAGATGGATTTATGTAATTCTAACGGTAACTGTTAAAGCGCAGAATTAAAAAAAATTGTCGCTATGTTGTGCGGGGTAGGATGAGGCGTGCGAAGCGTATATTGGCTGTCCGCATGTCACTCATGCACAGAAAATAACCACCAGACAAGAGTTAAAATATCGAGCTGTTCAGAAAACCTTAGCGTCTTTCGTCAACCACAGTCGAAATTTTTAGCTTGATTATTTTATTGGGGGACATTTCACACAAGGTCATCTGATCCCAAACTAGGCAAAGCCTGTACGAGTACTATGACAATCAGAGACTGATTTACATACATAAATAGATAAATCACACCCTAGTGTAGGCAACGAAGCAGTTGACCCCCGCATTAAATCGTCAGCCTATGAAACTTTGCAGGGGTGTTACACTATATGAGACAAACATGTTATAAAAAAAAAAAATCGGTACTTTTAATTTTTTCATACATTTTTTGTATGGAAAAATTAAAAGTACCGATTTTTTTTTATATAGAAGGTTTGTCTCATATAGTGTAATACCCCTGCAAAGTTTCATCGACTGAGGATTTAATGCGGGGGTCTTCATACAACGATACGCTTCGTTGCCTAGACTACCCAGACACAGAACAAACACTTGTGTTCATCACACAAATGTTTGCCCTGGACGGGGATCGAACCCGCGGCCCACGGCGTGAAAGGCAGGCTCACTACCGACCGCACCAACGGGCTTGATTAGAATGACAGCAGGACAGGACTGTCGCTTCATTGGCTGCTTTTCTACCAGTGCGGTGCGAGGGAGCTAAGTTGACAGCTATTTAAATTCCAACCACTAGGATGGCGCCATTTTCCTAGCTTGTCAAACGCGCTGTCAAATGGAGCAATGGTATCGTTTGTAATTTTCCAGCTCACAGCTTAGCTTCTAGCCTATAATGTCCCACTGCTGGGCAAAGGCCTCTCTCTTTTTCCTCCATTGATCCCTATCTAAAGCCCGCTCTTGCCAGGCCTTGCTAAACGGCGTCAAATTCATCAGTTCAGCACTGACTGGCTGGTGGAGCATTGTTCCATCCTATTGTCCATCCTACATAATTTCGACTATATTTCTACTTATGTTCTTTCTTTGGGAAAAGTTGTTTAGTTTTATGGGTACAACATAAGTACACTTATCCGGATGAATATCTCCTTTCTTAAGCAACATTTAACAATTCATTTTGGCGTTCGAATGATATTTATATTTTTATGCTACGAGTCTAAGGAAAGAGACATCCATCCACATTCATCCATTCGTAGTCTTTTCATAAAACATTCTGAAAGGGGAGCTGCGAAGGATTTTTCACGTGATAATTAAGGCGACAAAGACATGTCTCAATAAATGGGGCTTTATAAGAGAATCACGAAAAACTATGTAAGAACATCCAGACCGGAGCCCGGTGTACAGGAGGGTCAGGAGGCCATTGTCTAGAAACGAAAAAACAATTCTTATGCCAAAAGATGGGGGCCGCCAATGAGTAATGATGAAAAAACATGGGCCAGACAAGATAACCAGGGGCCTTAGTCAAAACTGACAAGTCTGAAAATCTGAAAATAGACAATTTTTGACGTGAAATTCAGGGCAAACCAAAGTGATTTTTTCGTGATCCTCTCATAAAGCCCCATCTACTGGGACATCTCGTTGTTGCCGTGATTATCACGTGAACAATCCTTCGCTTTAACAGCCTAAACTAATAGAAAAAAAAAAAAAATATGGCTGGCTACCTTGTCAAGTTCACTAGCTAAGTCCATTTGCACATTTTGCAGGTTCCTACATAAAACTCTCATATTGGCATAAAAAAAACTCACATTTTGTTTGTGCACAATAGGAAGTTTCGTTGATCGAGAAGCAGACTGCGACGTCTCGGTCTCGGTCCTGTAAAGCCAGACGGTCACCCACTCCGCCGGCCAGTCGGGAGACCAGGTCTTCAGGAAACCTGGCTGTTACCGCGGACCATGACCGTGGGAGCTCACCAATACAGGTATGAAACACGATAAAAAAAACGACCTTTAAAGATGTGAATCTAACCTTGAAACTGAACAACTTTTTCTAAGAAACAGCTCACAAAATTTGGTTGGTCTAAAGAATTTGGTTGTTTTTCTGTTCCTAATAGGCGGAGAGCAGGCAGCTGGCAACCCTACCTCATTGCATACCAAAAAGCGACCTGTCTAGGCTGGAGCACAATGAAAAGTTGAGTCTACAAAAAACAGGGTTGCCTCGGCGCAACCTGCCACGTCTAAACCCGGTAGTTTAGGGAGATGCAGTGGCGAAGCGTCCATATAACACGATTCCTATCGGCTTCCCTTTTTAAATCTGGGTATATTAAAGTACTATGAAATTAAATAACCACCCAGTATTGTAACCTACATTGCAGAGACAAAACAATACACACAAAATCACGTTCCTCCTATAAAATCCCATTTTTTATTTCCCTGCGACAAAATTCATAGCAAAAATTATTTCTTGCTTACCTTTCCAAATTTACGCCAAATGCCTGGAGAAAATAAAAGCAAAATAAGCCGGGACGCTCCCGAGTTATTTTTCATACTAAAAGGAGTAGTTCTGTCCCTTTCACTCGTTTGAAAGTAATTAGGTTTTGTCTCTGTCTTCATTTCGCTTGATATGAACCAAAGCAAGCCTAACGCCGTCGGCTTATTGGTGAAATAGCTAGATCATGATTTCGCAGGTGTGAACGGGATAGAAGAATTTTGTTTGTGCGTCGCGTCTTGCGTGCATGTGCAATTATGACAAATATTCAAAAGGTGAGTTAATTAGATGATCAATTATAGATAGATTTGATTTTCTTTTTTAGCAGGGTTATTTTGTTCGATCTTGGCGCCTAGTGACTAGTGATTGGCTATTGTTTTGTTTTGTCAATTTGTTTCAGTGACTGTGTTTGTTCTCTTTTGTTGATGTTTTGCGTTGGTTTGTTAGTAATTTGTTTGTTATATTGTTGTGTTGTTTGTGAAGTTTTTGTTTTGGAGTTTGTGAGAGCCGATCGTGAGTCTTTCATTTTTAATACGTACTAGTCGAATAGGTAAATAATGGCCGCGTTATTCAACGTTGGCTGTTGTTTAAACGAAAGCTGTTCCAAGCTGAGCTTCGAAAATAAAAGGCCCGAAGCCCGAAATTAAAATAAATTACAAAAGAAGGGACGGGTTTTTTGAACATTTTCACAAGTACACTTGGTTGACCGGCAGTTGTAAACTTAACAAAATGTTTTGTTTTCCATGCTTGTTATTTATTCTTGAAAGACACTGTTTTTTGGTTATCGGTGGTTTCCTGGTAGGTATGGCAAAGGTGAGCTTAGCTAAGCCCATCGCACTGTCAAGTCTCAATCCTGTACAATTTCAAAAAAATCCAAAAATACACCGAGAGGTAAGTTATTCTTTATGCTCGGGCTTCCCTTTTGCAAAAATCCACCCTTCGCCACTGGGGAGTTGCAATGTCAGTTTTAGGTTATGTCAACTAAGTACCGGGATTGGGCAAGACAATCCTGTTGGTTTTGGTACTTCTTAATTAGTACTTTTGCATGCACTATGTACTTACTTGGTACAAAGTTCGGTAAAAAAAACAGTTTTTGTTGACTGTACAAAACGTGCCAGGTTGCGCCCAGGCAACCCTGTTTTTTTAGACTCGCCTTTTCACTGTGCACCAGACTAGTCGCTTTTTGGTGTGCGATGAGGTAGGGTTCCCAACCGCCAGCTCTTAGTCTATAAGGAAAAGTTGTTCAGTTTCATAGGCAGATTCATATAGTTACTCTTTATGTTACATCTTATTATTTAAATACATCAGTATGCTCAGCTGAAGTGATCAGTAACTGATCAGCTGAAGTGATATACCGCAAATTCACACAAAGCGCTTTGAAACATCATTTATAATGCGCACGGCAGAGTGGAATTATCTGCCTGCGTCTGTGTTCCCGAGTTCATAAAACCCGAATCTATTCAAGTCGCGAGTGAATAGGCTTCTTCTGGGCAAGCTCGTTTCAATGTCGACCTCATCTCTGTCTTCAAGACTAGATCGATGTCAAGAGTAAGCCCATTGACAATAAAATAAACTGCATAGAGATTATATCACGTTTCAACGGAATAAACGAAACCCTCATACAGCCCAGCTACAGTTGAAATAATGTAGCTGACTTCGAATGGAAGTAGGACAGAGCTAAACGATACCTGTCTCTATCGCTCCAATACCTTACGCATCGCTCCGTCCCGCTTTCACACTGCTGTCATTCTAATCAAGCTACAATGTTTTGACTTTAATTTTATTTAAGCCAATCGAAACATATTTAATAGAAAAAAAAACCGGCCAAGTGCGTGTCGGACTCGCGCCCTTAGGGTTCCGTACCTATCTACCATATGATATACTAAAAGCTTTTGCTCTTTGACTTTAAAAACTCCGCGACCTTGACCCCTATTTTATAGAAAAGTTCTTGAAACGGGAGCTCACCTTAATTGGTTGCTATTAGTTGTGAGAATTTTTTAAATATTTAATGATTTTAGACTTTTCCCTTTATTTGTACTGTGAGACCAGCTTCTTGCCAAATTTCATAATTGTAGGTCAACGGGAAGTACCCCCTTAGTTTGTGCTTTAAAATGGTACCTGTATTGGTACACACGACCGCACGTCTGTGGAGACACTTTGACCTTCAGAGGGTCTCTGGTTTCGGGCGTTTTTAGTGTAGCGCTGGTTCAGCTTATACTGGTTTTGTTTCTACGCGCTTGCTGCCGAGCTTACCATAAAAATAACAGTACGGTACCATTCTTTTTCGGCAGAGAAAAATTGTATGGCGTAATTTTAGGATATCTGAATAAAAAGGTATGACGTCATAATGTCGCTTACCTTTGTCGTTTCCGGTATTCTAGCTCATTCATATATTTATTGTTGTAGATTATCGACAGTGAAGATGAAGACAGTCTACTAGTCGTGAGGAACAAAAGATCAAAATCTAATAAGGAAGCAATGGATACGTCCAATAAAAAACCCAGGTTAGTATAATACAGTTACGCGATATCTGTACAGTTGGCAAAAATTGGAATAATTTTTTTTATCATTCAATGAACGGCCTTTGCCGTCAATGTCAGACGATTTAAGCAATATTCTGTTGATTGCACCGTTTTCGTGGCTGAATAAGCCTATTCGAGAGCGGTAGTAAGTAGAATTTTTGTAGTGAATTAGCTTAGAGGTTTATAAAATATTCATGATTCATGACTAAGGATGCTGACAGACAACTATGACTCAGTTTTTTCGTTTATTCCAACGCTTACCAATCTATTTTGCAGCCATGGCACTAAAACCAGAGTATATTTTGATGGAAAGAATAACATTGTTTTACGAACTTTTTTATTCCGACAGCTTTAGCCGATTGCATTTGACATAGCTGCAAAATGTGTTGGTAGGCGTTGGGATAAACGAAAATAAATGGTACAGCAGCACTGCACTTACTTTCTCGAAATATACGAGAGTCATCATTCAACAGTGTCCCCGCCGGGAGTCGAACCCAGAACCTCCGGATCAAGAGCCGAATGCTCTAACTACAGTATTATAAAGGCTGCGGATAGTAATGAGTAAATAAGTACCAACTGCAAACTTAAGTTTGTAATTCCATACAAATAATATGAAAATACAAACTTATCTATACCAACTAGATTTATGTAAAAATTATTTAATGAAATATGCAGTCAGGTAGAAAACCAATTTCGAATCCAAATTGTAGAACATCAAAATAAGCTCAACGAAACCGATTTTGAGTAAATCACATTTAAAAAATTTAGTAGTAAGGGAACACCCCTTATATGAATTTCTAGGGACCAGTTGATACTGCCGCAAATACCTTAAATAGAGATGCTTGGTCACGCAAAGTTTCATCAAGATTTTAAGAGACGTTTTTGCGAAAATTACAATTTTTCATTTTCGTTGTATGACAGCTACCCTTAAAATGAGAGCCAGCAGGAAACCACTCAAAACCCTTCGATGGATTTGCATAAAACTCTTAAATTCCAAATATGGTGTCAATCGGACCATTCGTTTAGCCGCTAGGCCAAAGGGTGACGGACAGACCGACCGACACGGACCGACCGACCGACCGACGGACGGACATTTTTGGGAGACTGCACATTTTTGAGAAAATTAGAAAAACGTTTTTTTTTCACGAATACAATACCTATTCTCGCTCCGCTCGTAAGTAAAAATTAATCATAAATATATATCGCGGTAATAGCGTACAATCCGCAATTTACAGCCAAGTCAAATGAGCTCTTCCTACATCAAAAGGAAAATTTGTATAGAGTTACTGGCATACTAGTGCGGTCAGTTAGCTGTTTCACGTAGAAACGATATACAATTTCACCAAATTTTTTCCAGGTGCTAGTTAGGTACATAGCTCTCAATTTTTGATAGGAGCCAATTATTGAATTAAAAAAAAAAATCCATAGAAAATTCAAGAATTGGCTCCTATCAAAAATTGAGAGCTATGTACCTAACTAGTACCTGGAAAGAATTTGGTGCAATTTGGCGATGTAAGACTATAAGGGACCGGACTATAGTGACGTCATAATTTCTTGCTGTGTAACAGCCTCCTTGGTGTAGAGGGGGCTCGGCTTTAGATCCGAAGGTTCTGGGTTCGACTCCCGGTGGGGACACTGTTAAACAAAATCCCTTTGTGTGACCTCCCCAGTTTGATTAAGACATTGCTGGATGAATCACCTGATTGTCCGAAAAGTTATATGGTTTCGTGCTTCGTAAGGCACGTTAAGCCGTTGGTCCCGACTACTATCTACTGATGTAGTCGTTAATGAGCCATGTCACAGGCCTGGCGGCTCAACAACTCTGACACCAGGGTTAGTGAGGTCGGTCATCGACCTTGCAACCCACACTATAATGATGATGATGAATAGTCCAGTCAATCTACGATATGAGGTTGCATTAAATGCACATTAGGGGATAATTTGTTAAATTACCAGTAAAAACATTAAAATAAGGTCAACTCAACCTGTATAATATTTACCATGTAGCACAGGTCAGCTTGTACCTGGTAATTTTACAAAAAAATGTGTTTTCAAAATTGCTGGATTTTATTAATTTACAGCTTCAAATAGCCTATATTACTATCCAAAAATAATTTTCATAAAGTTCATTAAATGCAACCCTCTCCATACAGACTTTCGTAGATTGAGTGGACTATTCTTTTTTGAATATAAAAAAAAAAAATCTTCACATAAATTTAAAACTAAAAACAAAACGCAAAGTGGTTCATCATCATCATAACATCCCATGAAACGTCTACTGCAGGATAGGGAGCTCCCTCCAGAATTCCAGATTTTTGTGTAACAATATGGAGGGGAAGTATCATAGTCACTGCGCTTGTTAGCATTGCGGCTGGCATCATGGACTGCGGTTGCTGGTGACCGCAGTATGTAAAATGTTACGATACACAGAAGGACGCTGCTGCTGCCCATCCTCCAGTTCATAATAACTTAGTCGCCTCTAACGACACCCACAGGTACAGATAGGTTGGTACTATTCTTTGCCGTTACCTCAAAGGACACAAAATGGTTCGTTTTACGAGTATACCAATTGGTACATAATCATTTTACTTTAGGCCAAGGAAAGATGCGTTTTTATTTTCTGCGTAAATACACTTCAGGAAAAATCAATTGACCCACTCTGCATTTAATGGTTTTAAGTGCTGTAATTAAAAACTAAATTTCACCCATAAAAAAAATTCAATGCAGTTTTAAATCTAGTATATTAACATTAATTCAGTAACATTGATTAAGTCGCTTAAGTCAGTTTGTTGCTGCTGGCTATAATAATTTTTTTTATTGTGAAAAGATTTCATAATATTCTGCTATTAAATACAAAATAATTATGAAGTCTGATCAGTACGCCCACCCATCGACACTTTTATGAAATTAAAGTAAAGCCATCGTAATAGGTCTCTTCTGACAGCTGTCAAACGTATGAACAATTATGACCTGCAAAGAAAAATGAACCCTGTGTGTTGGTGATAAGAAAACTTCAAAACGGACTTCTAACGTTGGCCCAACTTTAGTTGACAAACGCCATGGAAAATTCTCTCTTGCGTCCCGTGTAGTGCTGGCAAAGACTAGTACCAAACCATCGATAACCAAGGGTGTCGTAAGAGGCGACTAAGAGATTATGAACTAGAGGATAGGTAGCAGCCTCCTTCTGTGTATCGTAACATCTTACGGACCGTGAATGCGCTTCAGCTTGTCGTACCTTTGATTAAGTATACTAATAAAGTACTAACTTTAGAGGATCGTTTAAATACGCGGCCAGTAAATGCTGGAATGACATTCCACCGCCAAAAAGATCGAATTTCTCCTTCAACTCGTTTAAAATAGGGTATAAGAGGTTGCTCCTTGACATACAAAAGAAAGAAATATGAGAACGTGAGTTGTTCCGCTGCTGTTTATACATCTATAATTAGACAAAGAGTGGTATGAGTCATCACAGTAAATAAAATTAAATTAAATCTTATAAATTATAACTAAAATTATGCATAGTGATCTATTATATATTCCTAGCTTATTTAATTATTTAACTAGCTTCCTATGACTAGGGGTGGGCTTAAAATCAGTCTGTTGCTGTGCCCATGCCCATTTTCGGTAATGTTTTTATTTTTATTGTATTAACTAAATTGTAATTTAATTCTATTGATGTAACTTTGTATTAATGTAAATAATGTAATTTAAAATCGAAAATAAATGAATTTGAATTTTTTTTTTTAACATACTGCGGTCACCAACAAACGCGGTCTGTTTTGCGCTAACAACCGTGGTGACTATGATACTTCTTCACATTTTAATTCTGGAAGCAGCTCTCCGTCCTGCAGTGGACATTTCATGGGATGTTATGGTAATGGTTATGAACCATTTTGCGTTGATTGTGTGTAGTCATAAATTCGTGTGTCTGAATATCAAGATATACATCATTCTTTAAAAGTGAGACTACGTGATATCCACCAACCCTGTAAACGTGTATGTAATGTTGCGACGACAAATGATTTAATAAATCTGTATTTTTTACAGAATAATAATCAAACTACCGCCTAAAGAGCCATCGCCGGCACCAAAATCGACACGCCCGGGACCTAAGTCTTCAAAACTAGCACCCGTCGGTCCCAAGTCTCGTCTCCCAGAAGAAGAAAATATTTCCGAAAACACATTTCCTACTATCAAAACGGTTTCTTCCCTAGCCGGTCCTAAATCGAGAAAATCGTCTACCACCCCTGGCCCTAAATCCTTGAAAAGACCAGCAACTCCTCCCGGCCCTAAATCCTCGAAAAGGCCGGCTTCTCCTCCTCCCAGCCCTAAATCTTCAAAAAGACTAGCCCAACCTCCCGGCCCTAAATCATCAAAAAGACCAGCGTCTCCTTCACCTGGCCCTAAGTCCACAAGAAGGCTTGCGTCTCCTTCTCCTGGCCCTAAGTCCTCAAAAAGGCTAGTATCACCCCCACCAGGTCCTAAATCCTTAAAAAGACTGTCGTCTCCACTCCCTGAGTCCTCAAAAAGATCTATGTCGCCCCCACCCGGCCCTAAGTCCTCTAAAAGAGTATCGTCTCTTCCCGGCCCCAAGTCCTCTAAAAGATCTCTGTCACCCCCACCCGGTCCCAGGTCTTTGAAAAGGACTATTTCACCCCCAACCGGTCCAAGGTCCTCAAAAAGGACTATAACGCCCCCACCTGGTCCAAAGTCCTCAAAAAGGACCATATCGCCCCCACCCGGTCCAAAGTCCTCAAAAAGGAGTATATCTCCCCCACCCGGTCCAAAGTCCACTAAAAGGACTACATCTCCCCCACCCGGTCCAAAGTCCACAAAAAGGACTATATCGCCCCCACCCGGTCCAAAGTCCTCAAAAAGGACTATATCTCCCCCACCCGGTCCAAAGTCCTCAAAAAGGCAGTCGTCACCCCTTCCCGGTCCGAAATCCAGCAAACGTAGTGCATCCCCGGCGGCCGAGCAAGTATCCAATCAGTGCAGTGTTTGCGGCAGTGTGTTCCAGACACCACAAGGTTATGGCAAACACATGAAAAGCATACATTTGGTCAAATTTACAGCTAACGAGTAAGTATGAACCACATAAATTGCATGTAAATCTTATGTAGAGCTTAACCAATAATTTAGATCTAAACTTATAACACTTTGGATCATGCACAATGGTTGATTGGGTTCGGAAACCGCAAACATAAGTTAAAACCATGGACGAATAATAAGGCCTGATCATCCTCTTACATACAACGTGTAACGGAAACGTGTGATATAAGTATATAACTGAAGGATGTGTATCTGTCCATGAAACTGAACAACTTTCTCCAAAAAACTTATCACCAGAAAGAAAGAATCAGCCGCTCCGTACAGTCAGCGTCAAATTCATATGAGCGTCTATCGTTGTCAAAATGATCTGCAGCAAACAAGTTCAATTTCAGATACGCCATTAGAATTGTCATATAGTTGTAAGCACCCATCATCATCATCATATCAACAAACGAAAGACGTCCACTGCTGGACATAGGCCTCCCCTAAAGAACTCCATGACGACCGGTCCTGCGCTGCTCGCATCCAGCGGCTTCCCGCGACCTTGACCAGATCGTCGGTCCACCTTGTGGGGGGCCTGCCAACGCTTCGTCTTCCGGTACGTGGTCGCCACTCTAGAACCCTCACGCCCCATCGGCCATCGGTTCTTCTTGCGATGTGCCCTGCCCACTGCCACTTCAGTTTAGCGATTCTCAGGGCTTTTTGGGCATATGTGAAAAGTAAGCGTGGGGGCGGGGAATACCCAAGTAGAATGAGATTGAAAGACAAACTTGCTGTCAATGGTGTCGAAATTTGCGAATACTTTGCGGAGTATTTCCATTCCACTTTTTTAGTAAACTCACAGTGCTCTACTGTTAGTGTTTCTCAATGTATAGAAAAAACTATTGGTAATATCTCATCTATTGAAGTGTCGCAAAAGGAGGTATTTAGGCTGCTTAAGTCGTTAGATCTATCTAAATCTGCAGGACCCGACCTCATACCACCTACATACATTGTTAAATGTGCAGCAAGCCTTGCGATACCAGTCACAATATTATTTAGACGCTCTCTTTCTGAAGGCTATGTTCCCGTTATGTGGAAATCTGCTTTTATCACCCCAGTCCACAAGAAAGGCGACAAAGCGAATGTAGAGAACTATAGACCGATCTCTAAACTATGCCTCTTTGCGAAAGTCTTGGAAAGGTTAGTCTACAGTCAAGTTTACGCTGCTCTCAAATGTACTTTTAGTAATGAGCAGCATGGGTTTCTTAAAAAACGCTCTACCACCTCTAACTTATTATTAGCTAGTGATGCAATATCACAGGCTATGGACGATGGAGCCCAGATTGATATTGTCTATACTGATTATAGCAAGTGCTTTGATCGTATTGACCATAATTTGCTTCTTGCTAAATTATCTATAGCGGGTATCCATGGTGACCTGTACCGCTGGTTCACCTCATATATCAAAAATCGCAGCCAAGCTGTTGTTTTGCAGAATTTTAAATCTGGTTGGTCTCAGATTCCATCAGGTGTTCCCCAGGGCTCACTCTTAGGTCCATTATTATTTATCATATTTATTAATGATATTCAGGATTGTTTTCTGAATTCCAAAATATTATGATTGCTTTATGTTCGCCGATGACATGAAAGTTATGAAAGTCGTAAGATCCATTGAGGATGCAAGTAGTTTGCAGGCTGATCTTAATTCTTTTGAGACCTATTGCATTATTAATAAATTAGAACTTAATGTATCAAAATGTTTTTTTATGTCATACTCCCGGAAAATTAATGGAATCGATTTTGGCTATAAATTACAAGGGCAAAATATTCAAAGGGTTGCATCGATCAATGATCTAGGTGTCACATTTGACCACAAAATGCTGTTTGATGAACATATAGATAAAATAGTTAATAAAGCATTCAAAGCGCTTGGCTTCATTAAGCGAGTATGTGCAGATTTCGACAACCTGAAGGCTATCAAAGTTTTATATTGTGCCTTTGTGCGTAGTCACCTGGAATATGCATCCTCGGTTTGGAACCCTCAATACGAGATTTATAACTCTCGAATTGAGAGTATACAGAAAAAGTTTCTCCGGTACCTTGACTTCAAAGCTAAGATAAAAACTTCAGGCTACGAACAAAGATGCAAGCGATATCATTTTGTTCCCCTAAAAATTAGACGCAACATAGCTGACATTTGTAACCTGTTTAAAATTGTGAACGGAACCATCGATAGTCCTGACTTACTGTCGAAAATATACTTCCGTACTAACCAACTTGGCTTACGACAACGATCATTACTGCATATACCATTTGCCAAAACCAATTACAGACAAAATTGTTTTCTAATTCGTGCTTGCCGTAAATCAAATGAGATATTGAGTGATGCTAATATTGATATGTTTTGTACTAGTGCTGTGACTATCAAAAGGTTGCTCACCAATCAATTCAATAGTACCTAGTTAATGTCTTTTCTTATTTCTTGTTTTTATACAGAAAAAGTTTCTCCGGTACCTTGACTTCAAAGCTAAGATAAAAACTTCAGGCTACGAACAAAGATGCAAGCGATATCATTTTGTTCCCCTAAAAATTAGACGCAACATAGCTGACATTTGTAACCTGTTTAAAATTGTGAACGGAACCATCGATAGTCCTGACTTACTGTCGAAAATATACTTCCGTACTAACCAACTTGGCTTACGACAACGATCATTACTGCATATACCATTTGCCAAAACCAATTACAGACAAAATTGTTTTCTAATTCGTGCTTGCCGTAAATCAAATGAGATATTGAGTGATGCTAATATTGATATGTTTTGTACTAGTGCTGTGACTATCAAAAGGTTGCTCACCAATCAATTCAATAGTACCTAGTTAATGTCTTTTCTTATTTCTTGTTTTTGAAACCCTATTTCTTGTTTTCTTGTTATTTATGTTTTTTTTTTATTATTTATTTCATAATCTCCGGCGTAGTATTACATTCTTCTTCCTATACTTATAAGCCTCTATAAACGCTCTGTCAAAGGATTATTTTTATGTTTGTGTTATCGGTGAAGATTTGTTATTAGTATAGGTATACTCATTTGTTTATTTATATAACTTCATTTATCTGTAAATCTTCCAAATAAAATAAAATAAAATAAAAAAATAAAAAAATGTCAGTTACTTTAGTTCTTCTGTAAGCACCCAAAATGATCAAAATATCTTGTCAGTTTCCAATATTATGTTCGCGGTCGTCGGCGTCAAATTGATGCGACTGTCTATAGCAGTCAAAATTATCAGAAGTAAACAAGATCTAGATTACTTCAGATTACTTTGACTACTATAGTCGCTCACATCAATTTCACGGTGACAGCCGCGAACCTATTATTGGAAACTATGTTGCCAAGATATTCTGAACACTTTAGATGCTGACAACTATATGACAATTCTGATTGCTGAAATAAAATTGAACTTTTTTACTACAGATCATTTTGGCTACGATAGACGCTCATATGATTTTGACCCTGACTACAAAATTTAAAATTTTATTGGACAGTTATTTCATAAAAATACCTGCTTCATTAATATGGTTTACTTTTGTCGTAGCCTGGCGTGCAACCCGTGCTGCGAATGGTTTTCGTCGGCCGAGGAGGTCGGCGCACATCACAAGCAACACCGGAGCAAGCACAAACCGTACACGTGCCGCGGGTGCCTAGAGGACTTCAAACTACTGCAGGCTTACAACCAGTAAGATATTATTGACAACCACACCAATGGGGTGGTTGGTAGCGAGCCTGCCTCTCACGCCGTGGGCCGCGCGTTCGATCCCCGCCCAGGGCAAACATTTGTGTGATGAACACAAGGGTTTGTTCTGTGTCTGGGGTGTTATTTATCTATTTACTAGCTGACCCGGCGAACTTTGTTCCGCCTTACAGGCAATAAATAAGCAGATTTTATTTACCCTTACCCCTACCCTACCCCTACCCCTACCCTACCCGTACCCTACCCCTACCCTACACCTACCCTACCCCTACCCTACCCCTACCCTACCCCTACCCTACCCCTACCCTACCCCTACCCTACCCCTACCCTACCCCTACCCTACCCCTACCCTACCCCTACCCTACCCCTACCCTACCCCTACCCTACCCCTACCCTACCCCTACCCTACCCCTACCCTACCCCTACCCTACCCCTACCCTACCCCTACCCTACCCCTACCCTACCCCTACCCTACCCCTACCCTACCCCTACCCTACCCCTACCCTACCCCTACCCTACCCCTACCCTACCCCTACCCTACCCCTACCCTACCCCTACCCTACCCCTACCCTACCCCTACCCTACCCCTACCCTACCCCTACCCTACCCCTACCCTACCCCTACCCTACCCCTACCCTACCCCTACCCTACCCCTACCCTACCCCTACCCTACCCCTACCCTACCCCTACCCTACCCCTACCCTACCCCTACCCTACCCCTACCCTACCCCTACCCTACCCCTACCCTACCCCTACCCTACCCCTACCCTACCTTACCCCTACCCTTTTTATATATGTCTTCATTTTTATATATGTCTATTTATGTCTGTATACCAGGCTTTGCCCAGTTTGGGATTAGATGACCTTGTGTGAAATGTCTCCCAATATTTATTAATTTATTTTATTATCTATCGGGGCTCGGGACAAACTAAAGTATGATCCATTTTTTCGTTAATTCCAACGATAACCAATCTATTTTGCAGCCATGACTCTAAAACCAGAGTATACAGGGTGTAAGGGACGGTGTACCGAAAACTGAAAGGGCGTGCTCAGTCAACGAAACTGAACAACTTTTCCAAAGAAACATATGTTGGGAAATGAAATTTGACCTCTCCATACAAACTGTCCGACCAGAGTGGGCAATTTGTATGGAGAGGTCAATTTTTTTTTACATTGCCCAACATATGTTTCTTTGGGAAAGTTGTTCAGTTTCGTTGACTGAGCACGCCCTTTCAGTTTTCGGTACACCGTCCCTTACATCCTGCCACTCACGTGCCCGCGCAAAAAAAAAAAGTTCAGTAGATTGCCCTTGGGTACCGGTGGTGGTACCTACCTAGCAATCCATTAAAATATCCCCGACGGCTTCACGAAACCGAACTCCCAAGTTTTATTTCTCGGAATGAAAGCCCAAAACAACCTTGATTTCGGGCATCCGGGGTCCGGCATCCGGGATCTTACTGGGGTTGGTTTGAGAGTCAATTAATGCGTATTTTTGCGAAAAACGAGGGCAATCTACTGAAAAAAAAAAACTTGGGTACCACCGGAACCCAGGGGCACGTGAGTGATTATTTGACGGAAAGAATAACATTGTTTTACGAACTTGTTATTTCTGACATCTTTAGCTTTAGTTTTTGCCTGAAAGTTTTATTCGCGGAAAGTTGTTGAGTTACGTTGACTGATCATGCCCTTTCAGTATTCGGAGGGCTGTCCGGGCATCCTGTATAGTTATAATATTGTAGCTTGAATAGAATGACAGTAGGGCGACATCGGGCCGGAGTGACGAGTAAATTGTTGGAGCGACAGAGATACGTATCGCGCCGTCTTGCTCACACGCACAGGTCCGTCCTGTTGTCATTCTAATCATGTTACATTATTTGCATTTAATGTCCTTGCTCAGCCTAATGTCACTGGCATGTCAATGCGTAACAAACAATGGTTTTTTTTATTGTGAAAGGGACAGAGGCTCAGTTACATTATTCATTCAGATACAAAATACATTTATAGCAGAAGCAATCAAAATTAGACCATTTGTTATTGAAACAGGGTCGATATTACCTTAGCAAAATAATTAAATAAGCCATGGACGAATAATAAGGAGCACTGACCATCGCCTCAAGGAATCGTAACCCGGAAATGTATAAAACTAGATTGCGCTGACAAATAATCAGCGAAGTTATTGCTGTCTTTCGAGTATTAAAACAACAACTTTCAACGTTATCGTTTCTTTATATTGAAACTAAGTTGAAATATTTAACGACTTTTTACTAGAATACTCGGTAGACCGTAATTACTTTCCTGATTATTTCAAAGCGCTATCTAAGTGAGTTTTAAGCTATTCCGAGTTACGATTTCTGGTCAGTCGTTCTTGTTATTCGTTCACGTTGAAAACATTCACGACAACTGTTTGACTGAAGCCTACTACCTATTTCAGGCACGTGCAAGAAACGTCGTGCGTGCCGTGGCGCGAGGTCCCCGACGTGGAGTGCCCCGAGTGCTGGGGCAAGTTCCCCACCGCGGCGCTGCTCGGCTCCCACCGCTGCGGGGGCGAGGCCGCGCGCCCGGGGGGTGAGTTCTACCGCAGATAATACACACACAACACTCGCACACAACACACACAAACAACGCTCACTCAATACACACAACGCACTTACACAACACTCACACAACACATACGCAACACACACACACAACACACACACACAACACTCACACACAACACACACAAACACACATACAACACTCACTCACTCATTTATAATAGATTACCAGAAAGCATTAAATCCCTGGGTGACAATAAATTTAAACTGACATTGAAGACATGGTTAACGGACAATGTATTTTATAATTTAATTGAATTCTTTTCTGCGACATCTGTAAATTGACATATGATTTTAATTTTAATTTAGTTGTTATATAATTTTGATTTACTTATGCTGTAAAAAATAAAACCTAACTTAAAAATCCGTTGGATGACAAAGGGTATAAAAAAATCTTGCCTTCATAAACGATTACTAAAACTACTTACATCCCAAACTGATGACGAAATTATTAGAAAACATTACAAAAATTACGAAAAAGTCCTTAAAAAAGTTATACAAAATTCAAGAAGAATAAACAATAAAAATAGAATAAAAATCGCTACTAACAAAATAAAAACTACATGGCAAATAACTAAAGAAGAAACAAATAAAACACAGCCAAAAACTATAAGTAACATTAAACTACGAACTGAAGACACTATCACAGAAAATCCAAACGCAGTAACAAAAGCTTTTAATATTTTTTTTACTTCTGTTGCTAACAACCATTCACCCCATATATTATCCGAACATCGAGTGATAGAACCCATCGAAAATACATTTTACCTACGTCCAGTTGATCCAAAAGAAATTACTACAATTATACTAAATTTAAAAAATAAAAATAGCTTCGGCGTTGACGAATTACCACCATCGTTGTTGAAAAAATGTGCTAAAGAACTAACACAACCTTTCGTATTGCTAATAAATCAATCCTTTATTGAAGGTACATTTCCAGACCAGCTAAAGACATCGAAAATAAAGCCTATTTTCAAAAAGGGAGACAAAACAGATCCCAGCAACTATCGCCCTATTGCTTTGCTACCAGCAGCCTCTAAAATATTCGAATCGGCAATGTCACGACGTGTTTATTCTTTCTGCGAGAAATATAATGTGTTCAACGATAGCCAAAACGGTTTTAGGAAGAATAAATCAACGACTCTGGCACTATATAAATATGTTCAAGCAGCTTTAGACATAATAAATGATAAGCAACATGCAGTAGGAATTTTACTCGACTTGAGCAAAGCATATGATCGGGTTAGTTACGAAATACTTTTGGAAAAATTGTACGGCATAGGCATCAGGGGAATAGCCTATGAATGGTTTAAATCTTACCTAAAAGGACGCGAGCAATATGTCGAGGTTACTTACCACGATCACCATACCGGGACCATACAGAACGTTAAATCAGAGAAGATAAGTATGAAAAACTCAATACCTCAAGGCAGTGTACTCGGTTGTTTATTATTTTTAATTTATATAAACGATTTACCTAAAATGATTAACGACACAAACGTTCTTTTTGCAGATGACCTTTCTATTTTAATCTCTTGTAGTAATTGTATAGAACTGAAGGACAAATTAGATGATTTACTGCAGAGAGTCACAAATTGGTTGAATATTCACAAATTGGAACTAAACCTTAAAAAAACTAAATTAATTCAATTTGGGCCCCATCAAAGAAATTCACTTCAAATATCTTACACCTTCAACAACTTTAAAATAGACTGCGTGGATACAGCTACACTACTAGGGTTAGAATTAGATACAAACCTAAATTGGAAAAATCATATTAAAAAAATAGCAACTAAATTATCAAAATTCTCTTATGCACTTTTGAAATTAAAAAAAGCAACTGATTTTAAAACTTCGCTCATAGCTTATTATGCATATGTTCATTCAAGGCTCAGTTACGGGGTAATCATCTGGGGAAACAGTACTGATGCGCAGGATCTATTCATTTTACAAAAAAAATGTGTGCGAATACTTACAAACATAGACCAAATGACTAGTTGCAGGCCTTATTTTAAAGAGCATAACATACTGACGCTTACCTCTATTTATATTTTAGAAATTTGTAAATTTGTAAGGAAAAATATTGATCAATATACATACAAGAAAGAAAACCGGAGACTTCCTGAAAAGAGCAAAGAGCTCCAACCACCCTCTTCAAAGCTAAAACTCTTTGACTCTGGGCCTCTAGCAATGTCAATTAAAATATATAACAATATACCCTTACATATAAGAAGTGAAGAAAAAGAAGTCACATTTGTTAGATGTTTGAAAAGCTATCTAGTCCAAAACTGTTTTTATAATCTAAAGGAATTTTTTGAAGATAAAATTTAAATATTAGTAAAACATTAATAAATAAATATACAAAAAACCTTTCCTGATACTAATAGGCAATCATAATTGTGAATATAATTATGATATGAAAATATTTTACTAATACTTATACTAATATTTTAATAATAATGTAGGAAGGAACTGAGTTAAAATTAATAAATTTATAAAAATAATTGAAATTAATTATTCAGAACGTAATGTTACAGTTACGAGTAAGTCTGTATACTAAAATTGTCTAATATGTTATTTTGTGTTATTGTTTTTTGTAAGTGTTATTGTGGTTATTGTCATGCTACTGTAAAAATAATTGTATTTTGAAATGTCGATTCCAAAAATTGCAGTGCCCTTCCAGGGTGTTCTGTATAATTGTTATTTTCCATCTCTGTACCATATGGAAGCAATAAATAATTGAAATTGAAATTGAAATTAATTATTTGTTAATTTTTCTTAAGCTAAATTTAAAGTCATTTTATTTGTATAGTGTAATCGATTAGATCTTTTAAAAGATTGCATGCCTGATCTAAGGTAAGAGCTGTTCTGAACTATACTTACTACATACCATCTGTATTTTATTACCAGTTCTAGCAATAAAAACTATTCTATTCTATTCTATTCACACAACACACACACACAACACACACACACAACACACACACACACACACCGTCACACAAAACAAACATACAACTCTCGGCTCTAGTTGTTGTGCCACTAGCGGTCACCCGGTTCCGAATTCTGACCACGGTCAACTTTGCTTGACTTTCTAAAGCAAGCGCAACTACCAGAAAGCCACGAGCGCTTCAGATAATACATATAACAAGATGGAAAATTTTAATGCCCTCTGGTAGGAAAGTACGTTAGCAAATTTTACTTAAAAAACATTCCATTATTTAAAATAATAAACAAAACTGCATTCGAAGATTTTTTAAATGTGCTCGCCGCACCCCGAAATCGAACCGATACTAATCCTATCCTTCTTTCTACTAATATCATAAACGCGAAAGTTTGTAAGTATGGATGGATGTTTGTTACTCCTTCACGTACAAAAACTACAGAATGGATTTTAATGAAACTTTGCACACTTACAGGTTAGGTCCTGGAATAGCGCATAGGCTACTTTTTACCGCGGGAAAACACTTCATTCATTTAATGCGGGTGAAACCGCAGGCGGAGAGCTAGTTCCTTATAATCGGTTTAGAAGAAATAACGCCCTTTTTATATTTATAGCAACAATCGAAAAGGCGAATTTTGAGAATCAATCTTTCTAACTAGATTGAAGGAAGACCATCATTTTCATCAACTTTGTATCATGTGGGTTGTTAATTACTAGGTAATCTCGATGGCCCTGCCTTTCTAGCTTTTTTTTTAAATTGTCGATAGGCTTACTCTTAACTCGATCTAGTCTTGAGGACAGAGATGAGGTCGATGATGGGACGAGCTTGCCCAGAAGAAGCCTATTCACTCGCGACTTGAATATATTCGGGTTATATGAACTCGGGAACACAGACGCAACCAGAGAGATCCACTCTTTGGTCGTGAGCATTATAAAAGATGTTTGAAAGCGCTTTGTGCTAGCGAATGTGTGAAATGAGCTCATGGAGCTCTTGAGCACACTCTCCGAATTACATTCTGTAGAAGACCGACAGACATGCAACCTTGCGACGGTGGGCCAGACTGTGAAACTTGATTTTCACCAGCATCTCATCACCTACGAGCTTCTTGGCTCTGCTATCTATCGAGTCAAGTGCGGCTAGTTGATATTTGGCTGAGCCATCCTAAACTCTCCATGCAGGTTCGGACTTGTGCTTTATTTATCCCACTGACTGTTTAAGTTATTGTTAGAATTCGTGGTCTTCCTTTAATTTAAGATACCCATATGTCTGTACAGATTAGATTTTTAATGATTAGCCCTATCGATTGGCTGTAAAAGTACAGTGTTATTTTTATGCATTAGTATCGTTTCGATCTCCGGGTGTGGAAAGCGTTTCTTCGAAGATCATTGAACGCAGTTTTACTTATTTTAAAAATAAAGGAGCAGTACTGCCCCTAATTCAATTAAAAATTCTGAATGGAGCTCCCTGTCCAGCAGCATACTTTGTATCTTAATTTATGAATGATGTTTTGCATGTTTTTTTGCAGGTAAATGTAGCAAATGCAAGAAAAGCTACCAAACACTGAAGAATCTTGTAAAACACGAGAGCACGTGCAGTATTAAGAAAAAAGGTAATATTTTAAATATAATAGTCTAACGAAAATTTAGTTATGGAGACCGTATTACGACTTCCCAGACACTATATTTGACTCGTCAAAATAACGGCTCGCACTTGGCTGGTTTTTTCCTCTCCAGTGATATCATTTATAGGGTTTCGTACCCAAAGGGTGTAATAAAACAACAAAGAATAAAAATTGGCCAAGTGCGAGTTAGACTAAAAAAATATTTGGTACTGTAACGTAATTAACTGAAATACAAAATTTGTTTGGTGGTAGGGATCCCTCGGTGAGCTATTCCGGTATTTTTTCAGACACATTTTTGTTAAATCGTGTGTGAAAAAAATTGTAGGAACTAATTTAGCCTGTTAGACGATGAAACCGAAGAACTTTCCCTAAGGAACATAGGTCGAAATATGAAAATATTTTTTTGCCTCTTATAAAAAATGCGCAATCAGCTGGTACAGTTTCATCAGCTGGCATTGTATTCTGCATGACATTCAATAAGTATTCTGTAAAGAATCTACATTGAATAAAATTATCTGAATCTGAATCAGTTTCTATGGGAAGTTGAATTTTATTTTTCGTATATCATTCGACCTTATGGTCCTTGCGCAAAGCTGTTCGGTTTGTGTAAAAATATTACCACACCCCGAGCACTACGTACGAACGCGAATTTGTAATTTGAAATTGGAAGGTCGCCTAGGCCTGCATACATACCGGGGGTTTGCGCGCGGGGGTGCGCGGTGGATTGCAAGGGGGGCGGAGAGTGTCCTACCTGTATGATTTTATTCTGTGATATTACTCAGACCATGAAACTAATATTGTTGTAGACCATGAAACTAGTATTGTTATTGTTGGGTTGCGCAAGTTCGACCATGTGTCCGAGTACAGGAATAGATTAAAATGGCTTCCGATCAGGCTTCGGCGTGATGAGCACGTTTTGACGTTCGTTTACAAAGTGCTGTCTTCTTCTTCTTTCGTGTCGGCAAGAACACAGGCTAAATCTTACTTGCCCAGAAAGCGGCTACCGTGGTAGCCCTCTGGTTACCGTCAAGTAAGTCCTCACGCGAGCAGGTGGTCGGGCACGCGGGACAATTAGTGAGGTGTGCCATGGTTTGCAGGAGTTCTCCACATTCACAGCTGGCGTCTGCGCTACTTAGGAACCCCCACCGGCATAGGTTATCCTTGCTTCGGCCAATTTGGGTCCTCAGCCTATTTAGACTTCTCCAGGTTGGCCAAGGTTCCTTATAGCCAGGAGGCAGGTTTTCGTTAGGGGGGTACAGTGAATGTGGGTACTCGCTTGCCCAAAGTCTGCACCTCACGTTGGAAGGGTTTTGGTCGGTAGGCTGTGTGGATCGCAGGAAGCTTTTGCGGCTTCGCAACCGACCTGCGGCGGGAGAGAGCCCGTAGAGTGGATGTCTCGGGTCGCTTTCCTGTTTTTGTTTTTCTAGCGAACAGGTCACTGCTCTACGGACTCTGGGAGGAGCTATCCCCGCAAGAGGGAACAGCATACCGACAGGAATTGGCTTGAGACAGCCAGTCACGATGCGGCAGGTGTCATTTAGCTCCGCGTCCACCTCTGGTGTGAGCTGACCTAGCCCACGCTTGACACGCGTACTCTCCTGCTGAGAAACACAGAGCTAGCCCCGTAGTGCGCATAACCGTTGGGTTTGCTCCCCAGTTGGTGGAGGAGAGGCGGCGCAGCAGGAGGTTACGGGAACTAACTTTTTGTTTTGTGTTTCTGCAGTGGGTCTTGTACGTCAGAGAGCGGTCCAGTGTCACTCCCAGGTATCTAGGGCAACTGCAGTGCTGGATGGCGGCACCCTTCCAGTAAATTTTCAGCTCCCTGTTTGCCTCCCGATTGCGTAGATGGAAAGCACACGATTGGGTTTTGCTTGGGTTAGGCCTTAGAGCGTTATGCTCATAATATTTATGAAGGTTCTCCAAGGCAAGATTCAGTGTGCTTTCCACGGTTTCGAAGCTCTTATGCTGGCAAGTTAGTGCAAGGTCATCGGCATAAATGTATCGCCGTGTGTTAGGGTAGGGGGGCTGATCATTTGTGTAGATGTTAAATAAAAGTGGTGCCAAGACGCTTCCTTGGGGTAGACCGTTTTTCTGGCAGCGCCATCTACTCTTCTTGCCATGTAGGTGGACGCAAAAGCGGCGGTTACGGAGAAGCTCACTTAACAGTGACACGAAAGTGGTATCGTTTGTGGCCCTCGATACTTTAGACAGCAATTTTTTTACGTTCACTGTGTCATACGCTGCTGAGAGGTCGACAAAGTGCTGTATGACCCGCGCTCCCCTCCCTACCTTAAGGAACGTTTCCATTTCCTCGGTGCAGGTCGCAGCCGTGACCTTAGGTCTAAGAATGATAACTTATTAGACATTCCTTATACTCGCTCTGGGTATTACAAGGAATCATTCACTGTCAAGGCTACCACGATGTGGAATGACCTACCGTCGGAGGTGCGTCATTCTAAGTCTCTGGGCATATTTAAAACCAAAATTCGTCAGTATTTCCTCGCCAAGTTATTATGAGTTCGCAACCATATTATGTATATTTATTTTATGTATAACTTACAGTGTGTAATATATATAATATATATATATATATATATATATATATATATATATATATTTGTAATGAATATATGTATATATACTGTATTTAATCATACGTATGTAGGTATATATTTTTTACATATTTATTTCAAAATATTTATATATGTAACTGTATATTGGTGCACTACACTACAGTCTTTCGTCGCTGCTGATTTCCTCAAAAGTTTGTCTGGAAGAAATCACTTTTAGTGATAAGACCGCCTTTTGCCCATTTATTGTAAAACCGTAATTTTTAATTTTTATTCCTAGATGTGTTCAATAAAGAGTTATTCATTCATTCATTGTGTGGGAGGTAAACATTTTCTTTTTCATATACAGTTTCATGATCTAAGACCCTGCCCAGAAAGGGCGAATTCGCCGCGAATTGTTACGCGCGGGTTTCTACGCGCGTCGGCGAGGTACTGGGTGTCAATACATTGCGTCCACAAGCATCGCGCGAATTTTCTCGGCTCGCGCGAGTCGAGATACTAGGAGCGCCTTGTTTGCGTCCAGATGAACGCGCGAAACACGCGCTTGTATATCAGGGCGAATTCGCCCTTTCTGGACAGGGGCTAAGTAACAGACTAAAATAGTGCTTACAAATGTATTTACATCCTTTATTAAAAAATCGTGTAATTTCCAGGGCCAGATCCAGTATCCGGGGTGGTGGCAGACGCTGAGGTGTCGGCTCGGCTGTTGCCCGCGCAGGCGCAGGTTCGCATGATTAAATGCGACGCCCTGATCAATAAGAAGAAGAAATGCCTCGCGTCGAGAGTGCCTGCCGTGAGTACGAGTATACGCTGCAATTCAAATATTGTATGACCCATTTATTTAGTTAATTCCAACGCTTACCAACACATTTTGCAGCTATGTCAAAAGCAATCGGCTAAAGCTGTCAGAAAAAACAAGTTTGTAAAGCAATGTTATTCTTTTTGTCACATAAACTCTGGTTTTAGTGTCATGGTCATGGCTGTAAAATGTGTTGGTAAGCTTTGGAATTTATAAACTAAAAGTTGTTCAGTTACATGGACAGATTTTTTCACACCCTTCAGTACTATCACACATTTTCGTTACACGCTATACAAGGTTATTTTTTTGGACCTGATTTCCGTATGCCCACGTTTATTACAGAGGTCAAAAGCAACAACTTTTGTTCTACGACTTTTCTAACAACGCACGAAAAATTTTCAACTTCCCATACAAAATGGGTCGGTCACGTGACCACTTTATTATGGGGAGTCGAAAATTTTTTGTGCTTTAGAAAAGTGGTAGAACAAAAGTTGTTGCTTTTGACCTCTGTAATAACGTGGGCATACGGAAATCAGGTCCAAAAAAATTACCTAGTATAAAGGGATGGTCGGTCGGTCCCATTTATTATTTGACAGTTAAAAATTGATATACATAAATAAAAAATAAAAAAGAACGGGTTGCACTCCGGGAGTGCCGGCAGAAGTGAATATGATGCTTTTTGTAAGGGTCAATTGCGAAATTGCTCGCGTACTTCTTTAAAGAAAGAAAGAAAAACTATTTAATTCTTCTTTGATGTCAATGAATAAAAACCCGTATTGCAATAACAATACGGTTGACAGTTGACACTTTTCGATCAGGCTACAGATCTGACGCGACATCTGACGCGATTTTAAAAATTTTTACCCATCCAAAAAATGTGCCAAGCGCCGCTAAAGAAGTTTTCACTTAAAAAAAATGATGCTCACGGTTCTTGCCTAGTGTAAGTTAGTATTTTCGCTTTGTAATACAAAGTGTCCTCTGATTGAGTAACAATTTTGTTCCAGGATTTTGACCTGGACCGCAAGCGCACGTACCCGTACCGTTCGCGCGTGCGCGTGAAGCGAGAACCCCTGGCCTTCAATAGCATGGTCAGCATCGACAGGGATGTCACCGACGAGTTCTACATCGAAGAGGATTACGTGCACTGGGACTCCGGCACTTCCAGCGACAGCGACGGAGAATACTCCCTACTCAACCCCACGGAGAAGATAAGGAAGGTTCCCAGCTTGACGACGCTCTCACTCAAAACAATCTTCTCCAAACGGTGCCTCGGGAAAGTCCCGAGAAAATTAAGAAAAGTTCGCTCAGAGAAGTTTGACACCTTCTTCAATCCTGAAACTGAGTTTGACAACGTACAGGATGACGTTGACACTATTATCAGTAATTTAGGTGAAGATTATGGCAATAGTGAAGTAAAATTAAGCGACAAAACTTCACTTGGCTCAGTTGATGACATCGACCGTTTCAAATTTGAAAACAGTGGTTTTAATAAAGAAGCAAAGAGTGAATCTGTACTTGTTGCTCCGACAACTGTTGCTGATAAAGAAAATAGTAATTTGAATTCGTTGAATATTGAAGAAAAAGGACTTGATGTCATTAATAACACAACTAAAGACAACGGAAGCGAAACTGACGCGTCTTCAGAAGATAACACTAAAACGGAAGCAGAAAGAACAAATAACATTGATGGTAAAATGGAAAACAATCTACAATCAAATGGTGAACTTCTCACAACGGATACAAATTCAGAAACTTGCGTCGCAAAAACCAATGGCGTAGCGGAAATACAATCAGATGTCGCAAATCTCTTAGAAAATCAGTCTGAACTCATAAATGATATCAATGATCTGTATGATAACAAACTTATGGATGAGTTGGACACACAGATAGGTGAAAAGAGTAAAGACATTGAAAAGGAAAACAATATTTTGGGTGATTTTGTTCCCCAGAATGATGATAGTTTAAGACTGGATAGTATATCCGATGGAGAGTTCAGTTTTAATTAATATTTTAAGTATTTTTATATCAAAACAAAAACTAGAAAGCTAGTATTAAAGATATTTTTTTTTGATGCCGCGGCGATAAACAGTACATGTTCTAACCATCCGCCTTATTGCGTATGACTTGTTTGACAAACAAGCCAGCAAGCTCGACAGCGTCTGGGAGCCAATTTTTTAATATCACTGGGTATAACTTTTGAAAATTTAAACTTTTTATAACCCGGTGATATTTAAGAATTGCATCCATGGTGTGTTAATAATCGAGAAACAAGCACACGATAGATAGAAATAATAGAACACTTGTATAGTATAATGCCGCGGCCATGCTGATTACAATTATTTTATTGGCCTCATGAATCAATTAATATACTGTTCTTTAAAACCATCATTGTTATTTATTTATAGTTATTCTTTTTCCAATAATCCTACCCATATAACATCTCGACATAATTTGAAAAATTGTCACAATCAAATCTTGTTGCTTGTTATAAGGTCTGTTTTTTCCCACCTGTTCAATACATCATCATAAAATCCCATCCCATTTCATGAATGTCCACTACAGGACGGACAGAAACCTCCCGGCGCGGCGGCTCCACGTTCGCAAAATGTCACACTAGGGTTTACCATGGCAAAATGTCACGTTCGCAGAATGTCACACTTAAACGTGACATTCTGCGAACGTGACATTGTGCCTAAGGACGTTTTACTATACAAAAGTAAGTTGATAATACAGAAAACTTGAAGATACTTGTACTTGCAAGTACACACGGTTACAACTCTGTACGAGTAGAAACACTGAAATTTTTTCTAAGTCCACAAAGAATGAAAATTTTCTAAGCCCCAAATCTATTGTAAAAT
Organism: Athrips mouffetella; assembly: GCA_947532105.1. Classification (NCBI taxonomy): domain Eukaryota; kingdom Metazoa; phylum Arthropoda; class Insecta; order Lepidoptera; family Gelechiidae; genus Athrips; species Athrips mouffetella. Next base: position 13,200,888 of record OX383979.1, read on the forward strand.
AAAATAAAAAAAAATTCTTAGTCTCAAAATTGACATTTTGCAGTCGTGACGTTCTGCGAACGTGACATTTTGAGAAAGTGACATTTTGCGAACGTGACATTATGCGTCGGGAGGGACAGGGAGCTCCCTCAAGAATTCTAGCTTTTGTTGGAAAAATTTGGAGGGGAAGTATGTACCATAGTCACCTCGCTTGTCAGCGTAACGGCTGGCACCATGAACCGCGGTTGAAGGTGACCGCAGTGAGTAAGATGGTATGATACACAGGAGGATGCTACTGCCCATCCACCAGTTTATAACCCTTTGTCGCCTCTTACGACACCCACGAGTATTCACCTATGGGATGGTACTATTCTTTGCAGATCTATGCATCTTAAGAAACCCGGACTGATCGTCATGATAACGTGACATCTCAAGTTAAGCTACCGGACCGATAGTTGTGGTACGGGAGCTGAAATAGTAGATTGTATATTTTAAGGGCGAGAGCGTTTTTTGTATTCAGAGCGGAGCGAAGGTTTCTACAGCGTGAATTTGTATTGGTTTCGCTACCGAAGCCCAGTGATTCTACTCATGACAACAGGCAAGAAAAATTTTTTTCGAGCCTTCCCATACAAAAAAGCAGGGAACGGAAATTTTTTTATTTACGGAAATTTTACAGCTATATCAATAGTAATCAGCTAAAGCTGTCAGAAAAAACAAGTTTGTAAAACAATGTTTTTTTTTTCCGTTAAATATAGACTGGTTCTAGAGTCATGGCTGCAAAATGTGTTGGTAGGCGTTGGCATTGACTCATGAAACGGATCATAAGTGTCCTGGTGGCAGTCTCGTATAGCCGGTGTTGGCCCGCAGTATGGTACCCTAGCAATGGCCACGATCACGCGGGGGAGGGGAGGTAGCCAACATACGGGGGGGGGGGGGGGGGGGAGAGTAACCGTGTATGATGTACACCCAACAGCACGTCAGTAGGAACACTTTGGACCAGGGAACGGAAAACCCATTCATATAGTGACCCGTTTTAAAAGGTTAACCCTTATATCTGTTAACACAAAAAACGATTAACAGAAATAAACGGGTACGGTTAACAGAAATAACATTTCGGTTAATCTGGGATTGCGTGAGCGGTGGCGGTTTATCTTTTCGGTAACCTGTTAAGAATGGATATCTACCTACTTTAAAACAAAGAAACTGTACAAGAAGCCCGAATAACCGAAATGATTCGGTATACCGTAATAACTGTGAACCGAAACAAACTGTTAACCGGATTCTAATAACAGATTCATTCGGTTGGGTTAACCGTAACCGTCCGTTCCCTGCAAAAGAGTCGATCACGTGACCACTTTAATATGGGGAGACGAACAATTTTGTTCGAAAAAAATGTCGTTCTTCGGGAAAGTTGCTTGTTTTCATGAGTAGAATCACTGGGCTTCGGGAGCTAAACCAATACGAATCCCGAGCGTAGCGAGCGCATTAATAAAAAAAACCGGCCAAGTGCAAGTCGGACTCGCGCCCTAAGGGTTCCTTACCTATCTAATATATGATTTTTGATTTTAAAAACTCCGCGACCATTCAACTTGACCCCTCTTTTATAGAAAAGTTCTTGAAACGGGCGCTCACCTTAATGGGTTACTATTAGTTGTAAGGAAAATTGAAATATTTAATGATTTCAGACTTTTCCCATTATTTGTACTGTGAGACCTAGCTTCTTGCCAAATTTCATAATTTTAGGTCAGTAGGTACCTGTAGGTTTTGCTTTTTTGCATAAATGTATGGAGATGAGGACATACATGACCTGACCATCAATTTGGTTTCACGAAAGGGCGCAGTACAACGGATGCCGGGACTGCACTTTTAAAATACATCTTTTGCGCGTGGGAAAAATCTGAAGATGCTATTGGTATCTTCTGTGATCTATCCAAGGCATTTGATTGCGTAGATCATAGCACATTGTTGCTAAAACTTGAACATTACGGTGTTAAGAATAATTCACTTAAACTACTTAGGTCATATTTGGAAAACAGGATTCAAAAGGTACAAGTAAACAGGACGAAATCACTGGGATCTGTTGTCAAAATTGGCGTACCTCAAGGGTCCATATTAGGGCCATTTTTATTCCTTATTTATAATAATGACCTTCCTTCTGTGGTGAAGAATCTGTCAAAGATTGTGTTATTTGCTGATGATACTTCATTAATATTCAATGTAAGTAGGAAATCACAAAATTATAACGAAATCAACGATGCACTTGGACAGATTCATGCATGGTTTACTGTTAACAATCTAGTCCTAAACGCCAAAAAAACTAAATGTATTAAATTTGCACTACCAAATGTAAGGTCTACTTCACATAACATAGTATTGAATAATGAGCCATTAGATTTTGTAAATAGTACAGTTTTCTTAGGGTTAACACTAGACTCTAAACTTCAATGGGGCCCTCATATAACGGCTCTTTCTGGTCGATTGAGCTCGGCTGCATATGCTGTTAGAAAAATCAGACAACTTACTGATGTAGCTACTGCAAGGCTGGTTTACTTTAGCTACTTCCATTCCATTATGTCTTATGGCATACTGCTTTGGGGCCGAGCAGCTGATATACATTCAATATTCGTTTTACAAAAGAGGGCTGTAAGAGCAATTTATTGCCTGAAGACTCGTGATTCCCTGAGAGAACTGTTCAAGGAAATCAACATTATGACAGTGCCATGCCAGTATATCTATGAAAATATAATGTATGCTAGAAAGAACATTCATCAATTACCAAAAATTTGTGACAGGCATAATTTTAATACTAGAAATAAGCATAAAATGGATCAACCATATACTAGATTAACTAAAGTCAATACATCTTTCGTTGGTCTGTGTATACGATACTACAACAAAATACCTGACAACATAGTGCAATTACCTGAGAGAAAGTTTAAAGAATGTGTAAAGCAAACGTTATGTAAAAAAGCTTACTATAGATTGGATGACTATATGAATGACAAAGAGGTATGGTGCTCTGATATTCCAGCGAAACACAAGAAACACATTGTAAAAAGCCGACTCTTAAAGTAGGCCGTGCTGCAGTGGTTTCATGCCGTTTCTTTTACGCTGCCATAGCACGATCCGAAACGGCGTAGACTCGCTCTATTTGCATTGTATTCTGCATGACATTCAATAAGTATTCTGTAAAGAATCTACATTGAATAAAATTATCTGAATCTGAATCATAAAAAGCTATATCTTTTGATTGCGTCGTTGTAAAAAATTGAAATTTTCAGATCTTGTGTGGTTTATGGACCGTAATATTCGTTATCAATTTCAACTTGATACCTCTTCTCATTCGTGAGAAAAAGGGTCTTGACAGACAGACAGACGGACAACAAAGTGATCAACAAAGGGTTCCGTTTTTTTATTTTGAGGTACGGAACCCTAAAAAAGTAAAATATGGAAAAGGCTTCCTGAACACCGGGCTCCGTATGGTTTTTCTTGATCCTCTCATTGTCTCGTTAAAACATCTCGTTTTCTCCCTGAATGTTGAAAACCCAATGAATTTTTTTTTGTCGGCTCCCATACTACCCTCCTGAGACCCGGCCAACTGGCAGTGGCAGTTACATAATCTACTATATTATCACACAATAGGACTTATTTGCCTAAGTACTTGTACCATAGGTATCATAGATGATACCTGGGGTCTCAGGAGGCTACTAGGGTTAGGAACATACTACTACCTACTCAAATGGTACTAGTGACACAAAGTGGCTAGTAACCATCAATGGTACTAGTCGTCACACTTATCAGTGTCAGTAGTACCATTTGAGTAGTAGGTTCATAACCGTAGTAGTAATGGTACTACTGACACTAAGGCTCCCTCTAAACCTAGGGGTTTCACATTATAAATATTATAAAGGGTGTAAGGGACAGGCTTCCGAAAACTGAAAGGGCATGATCAGTCAACGTAACTGAACAACTTTCCAATAAGGAATAAATCTTTCGGGGAATGAAAAACAAAAATCGGCCTCTATACAAATTGCAAACTTGTTGGACAGTTTGTACGGAGAGGCCGATTTATTTTTTTATTTCCTGAAAGTTTTGTTCACTGGAAGTTGTTCAGTAACGTTGACTGATCATGTATTTTCAGTTTTCAAGACCTGATCCGTCCGCCCTGTTTGTATATCCTCCAACATTGTGGTGATTTTTCCGATTTTTCTAATAATACAATGAATTATTTGGAGGGTAGATATATGACAAGGAGGGTCATAGGGGCTTATTTTATTACACTAGGCTATATCTATCGCGATATCTAGCATCTATCTGGATAGCTCGCTATCAAGGAATATACTACTCTCTATCGCTATCTATCTGTATATTAAACCCCCAATCTTTGTTTCTGCTCTGTGCCCCCAATACACGTTGGCCAACTTTTCTTACTTTTTAGGGTTCCGTACCTGAAAAGAAAAAAACGGAACCCTTATAGGATCACTTTGTTGTCTGTCTGTCTGTCAAGACCTTTTATCTCACGAACGGGTAAAGTTATCAGGTTGAAATTGATACCATATATTAGGGTCCATGAACCACACAAGATCTAAAAATTTTTTTTTTTACAACGACGCAATTAAAAGATATGGCTTTTTATGTCCTCGTCTCCATATATTTATGCAAATTAGCAAAACCTACAGGGTACTTCCCGTTGACTTAAAATTATGAAATTTGGCAAGAAGCTAGGTCTCGCAGTACAGTGCCCTGTAGACCCGGGCTCAGAATAGGGCTACGGTATTTCCTGCCTGTCGTAAGAGGCGACTAAAAGGAAACCTTGGAGACGTGTTTATTCAGAGCGGGGGCTCGGAATAACCAAGGAACGACTCCAAGGCGGACGGTAACGCACAGTGGCCGTGTGCTATCGTGGCACCCAGACGGTGCTAGGGGGAAGCCAAAACTTCCCTGAGGTGGGTCTCTGCTTTAGCAGCGACAAGGCACGAAGAGTACCGGCCGTATGCCTGTGGCGATTCCCGGGACCTCTTCAAATGTGCCAGAGTTGGCCACCACGGAGTTTTAGTCAGTAAGACTCTGACATAACCCTGTCGTTCCCCCGGACGGCAGTGTATCCATGACGGATTTCCCCGTGTAAAAAAAAAAAAAAGGTCTCACAGTACAAATAAAGGAAAAAGTCTAAAATCATTAAGTATTTCAATTTTTCTCACAACTAATAATAACCAATTAAGGTAAGCTCCCGTTTCAAGAACTTTTCTATAAAAGAAGGGTCACGTTGGATGGTCATGGAGTTTTTAAAATCAAAGAGCAAAAGTTTTCAGTATATCATATGGTAGATAGGTACGGAACCCTCAGGGCGCGAGTCCGACTCGCACTTGGCCGGTTTTTTCTTATTTCTATGCTCCTTGGGATGTTCAGTTCTAACTCCGAATAGGTATAAGTATATGAAAAATCAACATTGTCGTTTTCCTAGGTGGGCAAAGGTGAACGTTAGTAATAAAAACCGGCCAAGTGCGAGTCGGACTCGCGCATCGAGGGTTCCGTACCACTATGGTAAAAATACTGTCTTAGTCTATCGCCTCCACGGTCGTGCTAGTTATGGACGACGCGCAGTCACGCAGAAATAAATGCGCGCGAGTCCGACACGCATTTGACCAGTTCACCAAAACCATAAGGTGGTATGTAGATCACAATTTTGACCGAAAGTAAAGCACGTGACAGCGCAGCTGGCGAAATGTAGGTATGGTGCGCCAGTCCGGGTGATAAAATATCACTCGAAAAATATAAAATCACAGATTTTTCTTTTCGAAAGTGAAGATTTATATTCGTAAAATAAAAAGCAGTCCTTGATTATTAATTTTCATGTAATCTGATTTATCTTTCAACAGTTTATCGGGGCAAATGTGAATTTTTATTGTCTCAAAAGTGATATTTTATCACGCGGTGATTTTCAAGAATTGACTCCCAGATTTTTCAAGAGGAATGATTTTCGTGCCGCTGAGTATCTCGGGTGTGATTGATTTGATTAATTACTCTTATGTGTCGAACACTGACATTTTCGTATCAAAAAAAGAGATTTTGCAGCAAACTGCGCTGTTGTTTTTCATCTTAGTAAAAAGGGGAAGCCAACAGGCATATTCTTACAATCACTTTGTTTATTTTCACACGGGACATACATCAAGGGGCGTGGAGATATATCTTCAATTTATCGGAGAAATTACTTTTCGTTTCCGCATCCATCTTAGTGATTGCTTTTCTGATGAGGCCTATGAACGCCTGCGTGATGTCCTGAATATCCTTCCTCTCGCCGTTGCCCCACTGCACCAAACTGTTGCGGACGTCGACCCATTCCAGCAAATTTTCCTCCGTTGCAGGTTCTTTCTCGTCTAAAATGTCTGCAGCTTCCATAAAAGCGAGCGATTGATCCACTACCGAATTCGGGAGTTTGTCTTCGATGACTAAAGGTTGGTTCTTGTCTATTAGTATATTTCTGTACATTGCGAGAATTGACCTAGCCACGCCCGGCTCGGTTCGCTCGAGCCGCTCGATGCGAGCGGTTACCTTCTCTCGAGAGCTTTTTTCGAGCAAGTCGTTTAGATTCGTATCTCGCAACACTTCTGAAATCGCATCCAGACCCTGCTTTAACTTCCTATCGTCAACTTGTAAAAGGACCGTGAAATATTCTGCAATGAAACTGCTAAACACATACTTAGTACGGCACACGTGAAAGTGTTGACACGCTTTGACGTATTCTTGGTGCTCTTCGTTTTCCACCAGACTCCTCCAAGTCATTCCGTCGTTGTCACGTAATACGCCTTTCTTCGACAAATCGCCTATCAAAAAGTTTAACAGTCTTTTCATTATGTTGTTCGAGGTCTCTATTATATTCAAAATTACCTTTTGGGTCCCCAGTCGCGTTACGATCTTCCGATTTTGTGTTTCGTTCACAAAATCAGCAAATTTATTTCTGTAACTTCGCGCGACGAAATCCACTTTGTTCTTAGACCTCAGACTGTTTATTTTGGATTTGATTGATTCGAAAACGTAAAGATTCTGTTTGAACAAGTCTAGGGTGAAATTTTGGATCCTTAAATCATTTTTTACCAAATGTGACTTTTCGTTGAGAATCGGTTGCGGATTGTGATGGATTGTTTTATGATCGTGATGAGTTGCTTTAGAAACATGTTTGGTTGGCTTAGGAACGTGATTATGTTGCCTGGTGGTATGTTCCTTATGGTGTGTCTTTTCTCTTAAAGCTCCAAGCGAACTTTTTGTTGTTGAAGTACTATCTAAAGTTACACCGAACTTAGCGAGTAAGTCAATGAATTTTTTACCTTCTGATGGTAAAAGATGGTGGTTATCTAGTTTAATGTTCTTGATAACTGCAGAATGATTGCGGTGGTAGGAATTTTGGTCATGCTTATTTTTTTTCTTTCTTTTATGGATTTTTTGTACTTCGAGGATCGGTTTGGTGACTCTTGCGATTTTAGTGTCATATTCAGGATGTGTTTGGAATTCTTCTGTCTCGGAGTCATGATGGCGTAATTGTAACGAGTCTTGCTGATTGGCCCGTCGCGCTGAATGGTTGCCGGCCGACGTGGCTGTAATATTAGCGATGATAGCATACACTTCTGATGGTACTTCTAATGTTACTTTTACATTTTCTTCAACATTTTGACTCGATGGTCTAAGTGTTGTTGGTTCTTTGATTTCGAAATTTGGTTGAAGATCGATCGCTCCATCTATGATGACACTAGTCGGCTTGGTTAGCGGGACACCTGAAATGAGTGTTTTTTTCTTTGGATGGTTGATATCTTGACAATTGATATTATTGGTTTTGTATTAATGATATTTTTTTGACGAGCGCTGTAAACTGAATCGTAGGGAGGGCCCTGCTGGGAGTGTCTTACCTACAGCTAGGTAATTGCACAAAGCTTCAGTAATTTAAAGCACTGTTATTAAATCTGCCACTTTCTGTTTTAATAAAAAAGAAAATGACAGCAATAGATATGAACGAGCTTTAACTTTAAAGACGTTTTGGGCAACTGGCAGGAGCGCGCAATTATTTTCCCCTTTCACGCATTTGCAATTGTTTAACATAACAAATTCATACTTACAAATCGAAAGTAAAACACATAATTTGCAAAACATAGCATATCATAAAAAGTACATCCAAATAATAATTAATTTTTAAGCATTTTAGTTTGCATTTTGAAATAATTCTGAACAACCTAGCATAATACTCGTTACTGCTTATATTTTTATTATACCTAGAAGAGAAAAAGTTACGTAAATAAAGTAGGTTTTTGTTATGTAGTTTCTTTTTATATTTATTGCAATTTTATTCCGATTTTATTTTACACACGGTAAAACGGTTTCTAGGTCCCAATTCTTGAATACTTATTTATAACTAGAAACAGTAGGTATTATTTTCTAACAGTTTGTACAGTACCTAGGTATTATTTTAAAATAGTAGGGGAAACTGGGGACTCTTGATACCCCGTTTTGCTTTCGGACCTAATTTTAAAACTGTAAGTCTGATTTGAATTATCATTGAAGCAGAAGATAGAAAATTTAACCTTAAAAATTTCTCCGTTATTTTAGTGAAATAGAAAAATGGTATTTGTACCACCTGTCCCCCATATTAGGGAGACTTGATCCGGGGGGAATCAAGTCGCCCATATAAGGGAGACTTGATATTCTTCTACTTTTCACCTACATTATTAGGTATTAGAACAAAAGTCGTAAATATCATGGATTTAAATATAATTTTCAGAACACTTTGTTTCTGCATCTCAATAGACAACTGTACAGAAGTTTAAAAGAACTTTTTTTTTGGCAGGTATTGTGTACCCCTAATATTACATTGATTATACAGGCTGGCCCATTGATAGACGGTCAAAAGAAAAAATTAGATGCCTCATGCTAATGGGTATCCAAATCACCCCCATGTTTCCGCGATTATTTGTAGTTTTCGAGTTATTAATTATATTCTTAATTTTTAAAATTTTCTGCCGAAGGAAATTAAAAAATCCATATCTTTTTTTTTACTGAACATTTTTTCAATCAAAACTTAAAAAAGTAAAGTTAAAAAATTAAAAAAGGAAATATGAAATTTTTGGACAGCGTTATTTTCTCGTTTTTAATCGGTACAAACAAAAACAATAATTAAAACAAAATTATCATCTTTTGGAAACATTTGATCCGTTTAAGGGAGATTTGATCAGGGAGGATTAAATCTCCTTTAATTAGTGGTATCCTGTTTCCCCATTCGCATTTAGGTTAAAATGTCACATAAGAGCAAACGTGTCTTAGCCAGAATAGCCACTTTTGTTAGTAATACATAGTCAAATAAGTAAGCTGCAAGATAAAATGTTTAGATTTGCAATGTGTTATTCTGTTATTCTGATGTATGAGCTATATTATTGTAAAGTTTCATTAAAATCCATTTTACGTGAAAGAGTAACAAACATCCATCCATACTTACAAACTTTCGCGTTTATAATATTAGTAGGATTATTTTTTTGAGAATAAAAAAAAAAAGAAGTTTTGACATTTATTTTTAAGTTTTTGGAGTGGCTTCTGGCTGATACTATTAAAATTTATCGTGCATAATTTTCGCTTCTGCCACGGTAGCTCGCTTTGCTCGCTCAGCTCGTGCGTTGTCGTAAGAGTACCTAACACAACCTAACCGATTCCTTTCTTGATTGGTTAGGTTGTGTTTGCCTTACCTACCTAATAATGGACCTACTTTAGTCACGGTATAGCTAAACCGAAAATATAACATTAAAAAAATAATACTTCGAAATTTGCGACAGCTATCTAAACCTGTCCCCCTAACCCAACGAAACCTCTCCTAACCGATTTATAACATAACTAGCTGTTGCCCGCGACTCCGTCCGCGTGGGGCTCAGAAAAAGTAGCTAATGACTTTTCCCATGGTTCAAACTATCTTCGTATCAAGTTTTTATCACAATCGGTTTATCGGATTAGCCATAAAAGCGTAACAGACTGACAGACAGACAGTGCAGTTCTCGCCTTTATATTATTAGGTATACAGAGTACCGATAATACGGATTTTTGTAAATTAAACACCTCTTGTTTACGTGTGGACTGTTAGGTCGCCCACTATCCTCGTAAGTGTAAAATTATAGTATAATTCCACGCGGATGAACTGTGATACGGGTTTCGTTATTTCTTATACAAAACTAAGCCTAACTAAATCTGAGCCGCAGTCACTTTAGCTTCTGTGGCCACTGAAAAAAGAGCGGTACAAAGTCCAACGTTTCTAGCTTCACATGCTTTTAACTGTACATGTACCTACATACAAAACTGTTGAACTTTACTTCTGTACCATCTTTTTAACTTATTTCTCCCATTAAAAGACAATTCCTAAAAAACAATGATTCACATCTCTCTTTATTTTTTGAAGTATTTTGATATAGGATTTTGAGATAGGATTTTTTTATTATTATTTTTATCATAAAACTAAATCTAGATTTTACCAATCTTCAGCTGTACCCACTACTGTTACACAAACAACTGGACCGGATCAAACTGTATTTTCAACAACGTATTTGGCTTTCTTCCGTTCAAAGTTATAAGCTTTGTTTGATTTCAGCTCGGCTACACCGCTTGAAACTTTAAACTCGCCTATTTTCTGTTTGAGTGAACCAATTGCAATAAAAAAAGTTTAAATATTGCACAAAAGCAACCCAAATACGTTATTGAAAACCCCGTTTGAGTCGTTCAAGTAATTTGTGAGGTATTGGTGCGGCCGCTTAAAATTTCGTGAACCATCTGTCTAAGTGAACCGTTTGCAATGAAATAAAGCTTATAAGTTGCACAGACAGAAGCCCGACACGTCATTGAAAACCTCGTTAAAATTAGTTCAGTAGGTGAGTTCTTGGTTCTGTAGCTTAAAACTTTGCGTATCTTCTGTCAAAGTCAACCTATCGCAATGAAACTAAGCTTATATATTGCATAGGTATTATATCCGACCGTCACCGCTACAAGCACGCGTAGATCTGTGCTCCTATAAATAAATCTTTTTTATCGTGAACGTCGGCAGTTTAGTGATTAAAGTTGTCATCGTTGTTCAGTGTTTAATGTCCACTTCACAAATTTAACAGTAGTGTCTTAAATATTTGTATTAAACACTTAGAATCGGTAAAACAAGTGAATACCACCGGTTGTTACATTGTTTCGCGTTGACTACCTACGCGTGAGCGACGCAGTTTGCACTGTTTATCATTTATACATCTGACTACCTTCTTATACAATAGCATAAAAATGGATTGTGCAAAATGTAATGTTATGGTAAAAACTGAGGAAGTTTTAAAGTGCGCAACTTGCCGGCAAATATTGCATTTTTCTTGTGCTAACTATTCTGAGCAAGAATTTAAAAAAATTCTTCCTATGAACAAGGCAAAATGGAAGTGTAGCTCTTGCAAAGTAGGTACCAACAAAGCATCACCCTTGGCATCAGTACCGCAGCAGGAAGGCACCAATCAGCCGCTTTCTATCATGAATATAGACATAAAAAAACTGATGGATCACTTTGATGATAACTTTAAAAGCTTGAGTGATAAAATGGAAGTCTTACGAACAGACTTCTGTAACCAATTGTGTGCGCTAACTGTTTCGGTAAACACAAAAATAACCGAGTTGAATACCAAGATAGGGAATTTAGAGACGAACTTTAATGGTCGACTGGACGCAGTAAATGCTCACCTCACTGCGTCTGATGAAAGATTAAAAGTACTCGAAGGCCGCGAACTTGAATTTTTTTCACTCCGCTCTCAGGTCACAGAGCTCCAGGAACAGCTTAACTACCGAGCGTAAGCAGCTATTTGTAATGAGGTTGAAATAGCAGGGATACCAGAAGCGAACAACGAAAGTCTCACGCACATTGCCATTCTTACCGCAGCCAAGGCTGGAATAACTCTTCAAGAAAATGACATCGACTACACATTAAGAGCCGGTCCCAAAATTTCTTCGGAAACAGAAAAGCCACCAAGACCGATTGTTGTTCGTCTAGTGCGGAAAATTAAGCGCGATGAATTAATTAAAGCTGGTAAATCGAGGAAAAATATAACCACTTCCGATATCTTGCCAGGAACCAAATCTCAGAAAATATATATTAACGAGTGTCTGACACGAGGGAATCGGCTGTTATTTCGAGAGGCTAGAAGCCGGGCGAGCGAAGCCGACTACAAATACTGTTGGACACAGAATGGACTCATATTCGTTCGAAAAAGGGAGGGTTGCCAGGCAATCCGTATTCGATCTAAAGAAGAACTTAATGAAAAAGTCAGACCAAAGGCACCCCCCTCTTAGGACCTGGACTTCTTCCCGAAAAACTTATAAGATGGACTTATCTTTATTCGTCAAATTGTTTATGTGTTTCTCTTTAATGTTATTAAAAGTCTTAGAAGGTGCATTTATGATATATTATGTAATTTTTTATTACTTATTTAAATTATTTATGTATTGTTATTCTTATAATACGAGTATATATAAATCTCAATATTTGTGTTTGCAAAGTAACTGTGACCTGAGCCCTTTTCTGTATGTAGCATGGTATGAAGTAACGAATGAAAGCGTAAGTGAAGCTTCATTGACATTACTTTCAGTCTCCTTCTCACAACCACACAAATGGCCAACCTAAATTTACACGATGATCTTGACAAAGCATATACAGTTCCATGTCACGCTCACAATTATCCTGAAGAATGCACTATTGACACCTTATTTAATTTTAGGATCCTAAATTATAACATAAGAAGCCTTCAGAGAAATTTCGACGCGTTTTTAGTTCTTTTAGCTCGACTCAAGATTGACTTTGATGTCATAGTCCTCACTGAATGCCATTTAGGAACATGTTCTTTTATTAGAAACATTGATGGCTTCTCTCATTTTGCTACAAATGATATCACGAATCAGGCGGGTGGTGTAGTTGTATATATTAAATCAAATTTAAATGTGAACGTATCTGAACCAAACTTAATGGATTGTGATGGTCTCTACATCACTATAGCTCAATCGATAAGTTTACTTGCAATCTACCGCTCTCCTGCATTTCACAAATGTGATAATTTTATTAACTCTTTAGATTCATTTATCAACTCATCCGAAAGAAAGCAGGTTACACTCATTGCCGGGGATATTAACCTTAATATCCTGAACAGCAATGAAGACGTGGATAATTATCTCTGTCTGACATCAGTACTTGGTCTAAAGCCTGCAATAAATATTGCCACTAGAAATGCTAATTGCCTCGACCACATATTTGTTAAATCAAATCTTAGTGCGGTTGGTATTGTCTGCCGATGCGATTTGACGGACCACGATCTTACAATGGCAGGCATAAAGACTGAAATTAACAAACCGCATAGCAACAGGATTGTTAATAAAATTGATTATGACGCCGTAGAGAAGGAGTTGAAGGAGACGGACTGGACAGCCATTTTAACAATGACGGATGCATCGGAAGCAGCTTCTGGTTTCATGCTTGTTTTGGAAAATATTGTACACCGGAATACGGTGCGTAAAAAAGTAAGTCGCTCTAAGTTTGTGCTAAAGGACTGGATGACTCCCGGTCTTCTGAGATGTGCACGCCACCGGGATTATTTACATTCAAAAGTAAAAGGTGACCCAAACAACTCTCTTCTTTCATTATCCTACAAACGTTATCGCAATTTTTATAACGAGTTAATATCCAACCTTAGATCACAGCACAATAGCTCACAATTAGATCAAAATAAGAAGGAACCCAAACAGTTTTGGAAAGTAATAAAAGATATATGCGATATCAACACCAAGACTGAGCGTAATTCTGATCTTTTTACACTTAAGGAAACTCCGACTGAGTCGTTAACTGAATGTAATAACTTTTTTGCTACCATCGGAGAAAAACTAGCGCACAATATTTTAACGAACTTAAATACTACCGAGATAGAATTGGCAAATGAGATCAAGTCAACTACTAGTTACCCTCATTCATTCTTTATGTCTCCAACTGATGAGTCTGAGGTGAAAAGCACTATATGTGGTCTTAAAGATGAGAGTGCTCCGGGAATAGACGGATTAAACAACCGTCTCTTAAAAAGGATATATAGGCTAATACTTACACCACTTACTCACATACTAAACCTGAGCCTCTCAACAGGTAAATTTCCTGACTGTTGGAAAACTGCTGCAGTTGTCCCTATTCATAAAAGCGGCTGCACGAAAGATCCATCTAACTACAGACCCATCTCGCTATTGAGCACATTCTCCAAGATTCTAGAAAAAATTGTCAACGTACGCCTGATCCAATACTTGGAATCTAATCAAATTCTATCTCATTGTCAATTTGGTTTTCGACAAAAGAAGTCTACTGAAGATGCAGTTACCCTTTTATTAGATAAAGTTGCTGGGGCTCTCGATGATGGTGATGCGTGTGTAGGAATGTTCTTGGATTTATCCAAGGCGTTCGACACCGTGTCTCCTCTGATCTTGCTTAAAAAGCTGGAGTGTATCAGTATACGGGGGGTAGCGTTGGACTGGTTCACTAGTTATCTAACGGATAGATGCCAGCTCGTAAAAGTAGGAAACCACTTGAGTGCACGTGCTTCACTGAAATTTGGCGTCCCACAGGGAAGTATCCTGGGTCCTACGCTCTTTATCACGTATATAAACGATATCACTAGCCTATTCAAACACCGCAATGACGTCGAGACTGTGTGCTACGCTGATGATACCGCTATACTATTTCGTGGTCAATCATGGAATTCAGCTTTGGAAAAGGCAGAGACAAGTATGGCTGAGGTGGCATTATGGTTAAACAAGAATCTTTTAACACTAAATGTAAGCAAAACCAAATACCTATGCTTTCATAAAACTGCTGTCTCCAGACCTTTAGTAAATTTAGAAGCGCAACCGATTAAAATTCATTCTTGTAGTCTTATACCGCCAAATCCCGGTGCCCAATGTTCTTGTAAAAATGTGGAAAGAGCTGGTTCAGTCAAATATTTAGGAGTAACATTAGACGAAAAGCTAACATTCGCACAACATATTTCAGCTCTTTCTAATAGATTGCGAAAATTTATCCATATAATGAAACTTCTACGTCAAGGAGCCGATCTAAAAACCTTGACCCTGGTTTTCAAAGCCATATGCCAATCCCTTCTCTTATATTGTATTACTGCATGGGGAAGCGCTGCAAAAACCAGGATCATATCTTTAGAGAGAGCTCAAAGATCTGTTCTCAAAGTTATGCTGAAGAAACCTTTTAGGTTCCCAACACGTGAATTACACCGCATAACTAAAGTCCTATCAGTACGCCAACTCTATATTTTGCAAGTGTCCCTTTCCCAACACAGAATATACATGAATTCAGTTGAGTTTACACTGCATTCATCGCAACGTCGTGTAGTTTTACCAACAGCTGAAATTAAAACATCTTTTGCACGTCGATTTAAACGGTTCACTTTCCCATTCATTTACCGAATTGTCCTAAAACACTGCAACATTCGAGATAGCACAGTCAGAGAAGCCAGATTCAAGATAGTTAACTGGTTATCCGAGCTAGACTACGAGTCCACTGAAGCCCTTCTTACCATTATTAAATAGGTTACACGCAAACATGAATCATACTTATCTAAATTTTAAAATACTATGTGTTTTCTATATATTTTTATATATATTATATTATTCTTTTATATCTATAGTTTTGTATCTATTAATGTTTTGTATAATGTAATTTAAATTTTAACGAAATAGGTATTGTAGCTGCGTCACGATAAATTAGTTTTAGGTACTTTTGTTTTTTGTAGTTAGGAATAACCTAAATTGTTTAAATCTTTACCGATGCACTTTAAGTGATACTTTTAGTTTAAACTATGGTAGATTTCCCGCGATACAGGTGTTACCTAGTGCGGGGATCATTGTAAATTTGTAATTGATACCGTGCAAATTTGTTGAATAAAATATTTTGTATTTTGTATTTTTTTTTGTATAGGAGTAAGCCAAACGCGTTGTTGAAAGCCACGTTTGAATCGGCTCAAAAGTTTGTGAGTTTCATTTCATTTCATTTATTAATTTAACATACAATTCATGATATCATTACAGGAATTACCCAAATCGATAACATATTAACCTATCTACAGTATAACATAAAATAGCTTACTATCGTGATTTTAATGCTGCTACGCATAAAATTAATAATAAATTAATAACACAATAATTCCGTTATGAGTTATTCGCGCCTTATCTTTAAACTTTGCGAAACTTCTATCTGAGTGAACCGTTTTCAACTAACCTAAGCTTATATGTTGCACGGAAGTACCTAATCCAAGCACGTCATGGAAATGCCAATTGGAATCGGTACAGTAGTTTGTGATCTATTGGTGCCACCGTTTAAACTTCGCGCACCTTCTGTCTGAGTGAACGGTTTTCAGAGAAATTAAGCTAATATATTGCAAAGAATTAAGCTTAACACGTTATTGAAAACCCCGTTTAAATCCGTTTAGTAGTTTGTGAGTTATTGGAACCGCTGCTTGAAACTTAGTGAATCTTCTGTCTGAGTGAACCATTTGCAATGAAACTAAGCATACATGTTGCATGGAGTAAGCCAAACACGTTACTGAAAACCTCGTTTAAATCGGTTCTGTTGTTTGTGAGTTATTGGCGCCACCGCTTGAAACTTCGCGCACCTTTTGTCTGAGTGAGCCGTTTTCAATGAAAGAAAGCAAATATGTTGCAAAGAAGTAAGCTTGACAGGTTTTTGAAAACCCCGGTTGAATCCGTTCAATAGTTTGTGAGTTATTTGCGCCGCCGGATGAAACTTTGCGTACCTTCTGTCTGAGTGAACCGTTTGCAATGAAATTTAATTTTTATGTTGCAAAAAAGTTAGCCAAACTCGTAATTGAAAACCCCGTTTGAATCGGCTTGATAGTTTGTGAGTTATTAGCGCACAGGCAGTTTTATACTTTACATTAGTGTAGCTTCTGATTGAGTGAACCGATTTGAATGAAACATAGCCTATATGTTGCTCAGAGCTAAGCTTAATCTACCTGCGAAAACTGCGTGAAAATCCATTCAGTAGTTTCGGAGTTTATCGAAAACATACAGACAGACAGACAGACAGACCGACAGACAGACAGACAGACAAAAAATTCAAAAAAAATATATTTGTGTTCTATTAGTCCTTTCTTATCGCCCACACTCATTTTTTGATAAATTCATCAAAAGTACAGACACGCGGTTTCTACTCTTTTATTATATGTATAGATGTATAGATTATGCACTTTACCGTATGCTAGATCGTTAATCTGCAGATTACCTAGTTAAACTGCAGATTATCTAGTTAATTGCGAACTGAAACAATTTTTAGCACTTTGACGGACTCAGCCAGGTTGCAGATTTACTAGATAATCTGCAGATTACCTGATTTCACAGCTTTCTTGTACTTGTCTCTGAGCTAAGCTGCCCACAGACAGACAGACAAACGGACGACATGACGAAACTATAAGGGTTCCTTGTTGACTACAGAACTCTAAAAATGTGTAATTTGGATTCAGGCGCATTAAAATCTATATATATAAAAAAAGAAGGTGACTGACTGACTCACTGACTGACATATCAACGCACAGCCCAAACCACTGGGTCTAGAGATTCCAAATTTGGCATGTTGGTTTCTTATAAGGCCTAGGGGTGCACTAAGAAAGGGTTTTACAAAATTCCACCCCTAAGGGGGTAAAATTGGGGATGAAAGTTTGTATGAAAGTCCGTCAGTTTTGAAGTTAGGATCTTCAAAATTTGTATTTAGGCTGACGACTAAAAATTAATATTTAAGTGTTTCAGGGTTTTTGAAAATTCGACACCCTTAAGGGTGAAAAAAAGTAAAATCCACATATTTTATTATTTAGGCATTAATGATGTAATTCTTTCTACGCAACGTTCATCACTGTTATTGAAATTCCACCCCAAATTCAACCCCTAAAAAAGGGAAATGGGGTGAAAAAGTCTAAAAACCAATATGGGTATCGTTTGTAAGGTTTATCGGGTCGCTGATTACGAAAACTACAACAATTTTGAAATCAAACGTGGTGGACGTTAAATACCATCATTCCCTTGGGATGGGGTTGGGGTGCGATAGGGTTGAGATGTGAATATGGGTGTCGTTTGCATGGTTTATCGAGTCGCTGATTACGAAAACTACAACAATTTTGAAATCCAACGTGGTGGACATGAAATACCATCATCCCCTGGGGATGGGGTTGGGGTGCGATAGGTTTGAAATGTCTAAAAATAAATATGGGTGTCGTTTCTATGCAACAAACAAATATTTCTTTCTTTCTTTTTTTCTATGTTAGGGATGGCGGTTAAATTGGCGTTAGGGGTAGGGATAGGGGCAGGGATAGGGAGAGGTAGAGGTAGAGGTGGAGGTAGTGGTAAAGTTAGAGGTAGAAATAGAGGTAGAGGTAGAGGTAGAGAGGTACAGGTAGAGGGAGAGGGAGAAGGAGGGGAAGGGGAGAGGGAGGGAGAGAGAGGGGGAGGGGGTGAGGGAGAGGTAGAGGGAGGGGCAGGGGGAGAGGGAGGAGGAGTAGGGGGCGAGACAGAGGGAGTTGGAGGGGAGAGGAAGGGGGGAGAGGGCTTTATTTTTTCTCAATTACTTCTGCGAATTGGCTCTGTTTTGAAATATTACATAAAGGTGTCTCTCATCTCTCTCTTTACATTTGTTAGGATACTGCTGCTAAGTTCCTTTGTTCTGAGTAATTTATGAGTAACGTCTGTATATTATATAAAGTTCAGCTGGATCTTGAATTATACTCATTGATTTGCGCAGGGTTAATCCTGTTTTTCCTTAGTTTAAATTTACACCGAAATGACGGGAAAATATTTCATTGCTTCGGAAAACCGGTAACAACATAAAAACGAAATCCACGGGAGCGAAGCCGCGGCCAACAGCTAGTATATATATATATGTCGGTAAAAAGTCTACTTTTTGAATTTTCGCTCCATGATTTAGCGAAAACGGTCTCGATAATATAGTCTTTCCTGATGGGCTGTTCGGTTAGAGTGGTGCTTGCTCCCTATTGGTTGTTTTTAGTACAAGTGGCAGCGCTAGTGTCGATTCGATTTGGCTGGCGCTTGCTTCCTATTGGCTGATTTTAGTACAGTAAACGAGAGTGGTGGCGCTAGTATCGAATGGCGCCATTCGAGGATAAAGTCGACAGCGAGCATTGCTACAACGTTAAGAGCTCAGTAAAGTTATAATTTGAGATCGTAGGCGGGCTAGTATCCAGTTACCTCTAGTGATTGAAGAAGCCATTCTACGAGGGCCACACCGAAATGATCGGGAATAGAAAAAAGTACAAAAATAATACAACAATATATACTTTCATTGTTTTTCGAAGTATTCTCCGTGACGATCGATGCACTTTTGCATTTTTAATTCCAGTCTGAAGTGGATATAGTCGAAACGGCCGATTTGTAAGCTTCGACTCCCTCTTCTGGGCCTTGAAATCGTTGACCACGTAGCATCAGTGACGGATTAAGACCACTTGATGCCCTAAGCAATCCACGCCTATCCGTATGTAAACTAGAATCGGTCTTTAAACCTTTACCGCCTAAAAACATTGTAAAATAAGATGATGAGATGTAACGTACCTTTTGTGTAATGAAACTATCAATATCCTATGTTGAAAGAGTGAAACGCGTAGGATAGACAACTGTCGTACAGTTAAGACTTTAGTTTCGCAGTACAACTCGCGTGTTGGGTATTTAAAAGCTTTCTCAGCATCACTTTAAGTACCGATCTTTGGGCTCTTCCTAGAAATATAATTACGGTCTTTGAAGCACTCCTCCATGCAGTGCAGTTATAGACCAAGATTAGTCTTACTATCCGCACCCTGCCGAAGTAGTTTTATGATGTGGATAAGCTTACGTAATCTCTTAGTAAGAGCGAATATACGTTGTGCAAACGTCAGCCTTTCATCAAGAATTACTACTCCCAAGTACCTGAACGTCTTAATTAGAGATATCTAGACTGCACGTGTGAATTCTAATCAGCTTAGAAGATGCTGACGGTCTAGAAACAGCAGTTTTGTAAAAACACATGAACTTTGTTTTGTTGCGTTCAGTGTTAACAAATTTTTGTTTACCAATGAAGCCACATCAGACAGTCCCCACAAATTTTTATTTACCAATGAATCCACATCAGAAAGTCCCCTCTCAGCTTCTTCTAGGACCGCATTCCAAGATTTTCCACGAAAAATAAAGGCGGTATCGCCAGCGTAGCAAATTGTCTCAACATCCCTACGGTGTTTAAATGGGCCAGTTATCTCATTAATGTACATGATGAATAACGCAGGACCCAGGATACTCCCCTGCGGGACGCCAAACCTTATTTCTGTGGGTTCCCTGATCTCATTTCCCACTTTTACCCTCTGATATATGCCTGTAAGGTAGCTGGTAAACCAGTCCAGTGCAACACCACGCACTCCAATGCGTTCGAGCTTCTTAACTTAATGCTTCTAAATGGTTTGGCTGGCGTTCCGTCTGTGCTTGAGCCGTCAGGCCTCAGTCGCACCGACGGTAAACGGCCCGATGGCCTGACGTTGGTTCCGTGGGAGAGAAGGCGGTGTTTGGTGTGGGTCGCAACTTGTGTCAGCACCTACGCTGCTACCCACATCAATCGCACTACACACATGGCCGGAGCGGCGGCCGAAGCACAGGCGGCGATTAAACGCCAAAAACATGCTCCTTTGGGACAGGGCTACATTTTCGTCCCCGTGGCGGTGGAAACGGCGGGCTGCTGGGGGGCGGACGCGAAACGATTTGTGGGTGACATAGGCCGTCGGCTCCGACAAAAGAGATGTGACCCCGCGCCGAGTCGTTCCTAGTGCAAAGGCTTTCCATAGCCACTCAACGTGGTAATAGCGCGAGCATTATGGGCACTTTTGCACCGGGAACGTCAAGGGGCGGTTTATTAGACTAATACATTATTGTATTGTAATGTAACCGGTGGCGGCATAGACCACAAGAGCAGACGAGCGTTCTAGAACGTATCAAAGTAGAGAGATTGCAAGAGGAGGATGTCAGAAAAGAATACTTGAAAGACTTGAGTGAAAGATTTGAGAACCTGGATGAAGTAAATGATATTGAATGTTTGTGGAATGAATTTAAAGATGGAGTAGTAGGTATAGCTGTCAATGTTTGTGGGGTGTCAAAAAGGAGAAAGGGTGGAAAGAAGAAGAATATGTGGATGGATAAAAGTGTACAGGCAGCTGTTTGTGAGAAGAAGAAAGCATGGTCAGATTGGTTAGCAGTAAAAGCTAACCAAAGAATGCAGAGGGCAACAAGTGATGACGTAAGTGTAGCAAGAAAGGTATATAAAAGAGCGAAAGGTATTGTTAAGGAAGTTGTTGAGAGAAAGAAAGAGGAGTGTAAGGATGAGTTTGACAGAAGGCTTACTGAAGATTTCCAGTCCAACCAAAAGTTTTTCTGGAAATCCATACGGACAGCCCGAGGAAAGTTTGGAACATCGGAGCTGAGTAAAATCAGAAGCCAGGATGGAAGTATTATAAAAGGTGAAAAATGTGTTCTGAGGAGGTGGAAGGAATATTTTGAAAGTCTGTTTGAGAGAGAAAAAGCAGAGGCCAGCGAACCTAGGTCTTCTGTGGAAATGAATGAGAATGAAGAGGAGAATTGTGTAAGTGAGATAAGTATGGATGAGATTATGAAAGCGATGAAAAGTATGAAATCAGGTAAAGCAGCTGGGTATGATAGAGTGTCGGTCGAGATGTTGAAGGCTGGGCGAGGCATTGTGGCTAGTCAGTTGTACCGCCTTTTCAACTTGTGTTGGACGAACGGCCAAGTACCAGGTGACTGGTGCAAGGCTGTGATTGTGCCGCTGTACAAGGGAAAAGGGTCACAACAGGACTGCAAAATTATCGCGGGATAAGCCTTCTCAGTGTCGTCGGCAAACTGTATGCAAAGGTTTTGATTGAAAGAGTGATGAAAGATACTGACGATAAAATATGGGATGTACAAGCGGGATTTAGAAAGGGAATGGGATGTACAGATCAGGTCTTTTCCTTGCGGTGCATAGCTGAAAAGTTTTTGGCTAAAAACCAAAAAGTCTACTGCGCGTTCGTGGATTTGGAAAAGGCCTATGACCGAGTGGTGAGGAATGAATTGTGGTCAGCATTGTCTATGTATGGGGTAAACGGTCATCTGATTCAAGCACTGAAATCTCTCTATGAGGATTCCAGTGCTTGTGTCAGAATAAACGGGGCGTACACTGAATGGTTTAGCATCGAAAAAGGTGTTAGGCAGGGATGTGTAGTGAGATATATTGCTATGTATCCAAGCAGTAAATTAAAAAGTTAGTTTTTGACATGTGAGATGTCACGTGACTCTAATGTCACTTTCCGTTTTGCCTCAAAATGTGTGCGTTTAATAAAATACAGAATTAAGTATTTTCAGTGCTTTTCATTTACTTTGGGTGTCCTGAGGGCCAGGACATAATAATTTGGCGACGAGCTTCACAACGAACGAACCATGGCGTCAGCAATGAACCAGTTTAAGCCATTTTCGGAGGGTGACGATGTCGAATGTTTTTTGGAACGAATCGACCAATATTTTGCAGCCAACCAGGTGAAGGACGAACTTAAAGTGCCTACATTAATTACGTTACTAGACGAAAAAACATATAGAATACTCAAAGGAGTACTTCATCCAGAGTTACCCAAATCAAAAACTTACACTGAGTTGGAGACGGCGTTGAAACTTCGTTTCAAAACACGGGTATCACATTTTAGAAAACGTACAGAGTTCGATAGATTGCAACAGCTAGAAGACGAGTCTGTCTCAAAATGGTACTCGCGTGTAAGGGAAGCTGCGGCTCAATGTGAGTTTGGTGCATCAATTGAAGAACGAGTAAAGGACAAATTCGTAGCAGGAATGCGAACGGGTCCTATTTTTGAAAGACTGTGTGAGGAGTCGATCTCAAAGAAGACGTCAGAATTGTTAGATATTGCACTTAACAAAGAATCATCTTTATCGGAAAGACAAACTATTAATAAGGTACAGCGAGTGTACAAGAAGGAAAGTGCATCTTCAGGATCCAAGGAGGAACCTGAGAAAATTTTAAAGTGTATTCATTGTGGTAAGACGAACCACTCATTTGCAAGATGCAAATACAAGACCTTTAGATGTAAATTATGCCAAAAGATTGGGCATTTGGCGTCAGTCTGCAAGTCTAAGCCGAAGGCTACAAATGCAGTGGACATAAATGAAAGTGAAGATTCTGACAATGTGGACATTTTTAATATTGAAGAGAGTGAAAATTTGATTAATTATGTTTCACCTTTTATTTTAGAATGTAAAATTGAAAATGTATCGGTGAGCATGGAGCTGGACACAGGTGCAGCAGTTTCCTGTATGCCGGAAGGTATGTACAGACAAAAACTTTCCCAAGTACCATTAGAGAAGACAGATTTGGAATTAAAAACTTACAATGGCCAAATAGTAAAGCCAGTTGGGAAAATTTTTGTCACAATCATTATGAAAGATTGTAAAAAAGATAATTGTGAGCTTTTTATCGTTGCAAATGGATCCAAATGTTTATTTGGCAGAGATTTAATTGAAAAGTTTAGAGTGCAGATGAAAGACCTATCAGTGAATAAAGTTGAGGTGACTTCTTTGCAGGATTTATTAAATGAGTACTCTGAGGTGTTTAGAAAAGAATTAGGTGTCATTAAGGGGGAGGAAGTTAGGTTAGAGTTGGTTGACAATGAAGTCAAGCGGTGTGAAGTTAGCAGAAAAAGTTAGCTGAATTTGATAACCCGACCAAATTGAGGAGGTCATTTTCGGAAAATGGTTTGAAAGCCCCAAAACGGGTGGAAAATGATCAAAAACCGAATAAAACTAAAAGAAAATTGCTTTTCCAGCTAGGACGAGAGCCCACAAACACTAAAACTCGTAAAAACTAAGGTGGTTCTAAAAACATCACGAATCGCTGTTTCGAGGCTAAATATGATTTTCTAAGTTGAATAAACTATAAATTTAGTAAAATAACACAAAACCCACTATTACACATGCTAAATAAACTTCCTATATACAGAAAACCGAAAATAAATTAGCATGAAAACAATGTAAAAGTGTTTTATTTCATTCAAAAATATACAGTTTTTCAGAGGCTTGTAGCGACTACCTCAGACCAGGTACATCCACAAATCTGATACCATTAGAAAGAAGGTTTCAATAGCTGTCCAAAACTATAGGTTTCAACCAACTGGATATCGTCAGATTGCTGAAAAGCCAACACACAAGCATACTCGTCCATCTTAAATCCGCTAACGTGATGTCAATGTTCAGAGGCTTGTGGCGTCTACCACAGACCAGGTACATCCATAAATCTGTTACCATTAGAAAGAAGGTTTCAATAGCTGTCCAAAACTATAGGTTTCAACTAACTGGATATCGTCAGATTGCTGAAAAGCCAACACACAAGCATACTCGTCCATCTTAAATCCGCTAACGTGATGTCAATGTTCAGAGGCTTGTGGCGCCTACCACAGACCAGGTACATCCACAAATCTGTTACCATTAGAAAGAAGGTTTCAATAGCTGTCCAAAAATATAGGTTTCAACCAACTGGATATCGTCAGATTGCTGAAAAGCCAACACACAAGCATACTCGTCCATCTTAAATCCGCTAACGTGATGTCAATGTTCAGAGGCTTGTGGCGCCTACCACAGACCAGGTACATCCACAAATCTGTTACCATTAGAAAGAAAGTTTCAATAGCTGTCCAAAAATATAGGTTTAAACCAACTGGATATCGTCAGATTGCTGAAAAGCCTACTACACAAGCATACTCGTCCATCTTAAATCCGCTAACGTGATGTCAATGTTCAGAGGCTTGTGGCGCCTACCACAGACCAGGTACATCCACAAATCTGTTACCATTAGAAAGAAGGTTTCAATAGCTGTCCAAAAATATAGGTTTAAACCAACTGGATATCGTCAGATTGCTTAAAAGCCTACGACACAAGCATACTCGTCCATCTTAAATCCGCTAACGTGACGTCAATGTTCAGAGGCTTGTGGCGCCTACCACAGACCAGGTACATCCACAAATCTGTTACCATTAGAAAGAAGGTTTCAATAGCTGTCCAAAAATATAGGTTTAAACCAACTGGATATCGTCAGATTGCTGAAAAGCCTACTACACAAGCATACTCGTCCATCTTAAATCCGCTAACGTGATGTCAATGTTCAGAGGCTTGTGGCGCCTACCACAGACCAGGTACATCCACAAATCTGTTACCATTAGAAAGAAGGTTTCAATAGCTGTCCAAAAATATAGGTTTCAACCAACTGGATATCGTCAGATTGCTGAAAAGCCAACACACAAGCATACTCGTCCATCTTAAATCCACTAACGTGATGTCAATGTTCAGAGGCTTGTGGCGCCTACCACAGACAAGGTACATCCACAAATCTATTACCATTAGAAAGAAGGTTTCAATAGCTGTCTAAAAATATAGGTTTGACCCAACTGGATATCGTCAGATTGCTGCAAAGTCTACCACAAAAGTATACTCGTCCATCTAAAATCCACTAACGTGATGTCAATGTTCAGTGGCTTGTGGCGCCTACCACAGACCAAGTACATTATCAAATCTGTTACCATTAGAAAGAAAGTTTCAACAGCTGTCCAAAAATATAGGTTTTAACCAACTGGATATCGTCAGATTGCTGAAAAGCCTACTACACAAGCATACTCGTCCATCTTAAATCCGCTAACGTGATGTCAATGTTCAGTGGCTTGTGGCGCCTACCACAGACTAGGTACATCCACAAATCTGATTCCATTAGAAAGACGGTTTCAATAGCTGTCCAAAAATATAGGTTTCATACAGCTTAATATCGTCAAATTGCCGAAAAAGCCTACCACACAAGCATACTCGTCCATCTAAAATCCACTAACGTGATGTCAATGTTCAGTGGCTTGTGACGCCTGCCACAGACCAGGTACATTCACAAATCTGATACCATTAGAAAAAAGATTTTAATAGCTTTTCAAAAATATAGGTTTCAACCAACTGGATATCGTCAGATTGCTGAAAAGCCTACCACACAAGCATACTCGTCCATTTTAAATACGCTAACATGATGTCAATGTTCAGTGGCTTGTGGCGCCCACCACAGACCAGGTACATCCACAAATCTGATACCGTTAGAAAGAAAGTTTCAATAGCGGTTCAAAAATATAGGTTTCAACTAGCTGGTTTTGGTCAGATTGCCGTAAGAGCTTATCATACAAACATACTTACCACTCTAGTGACGGCTAACGAGACCACAATTTGCGGTGGCTCGTTACATCTTACCACAGAAATAGTGAACGCATAAGAAAAAGGCAAATAAAAAGGCATGAAAACAAAACAAACAATCTCTTTTATTTCAAACCCAATTTACCAAATTTTCAGAAGCTCATAGAGCCTACCACCGACTAGGTGCATCCACAAATCTGGTAGCATTAGAAAGGAGGCTTCAATAGCTGCCCAAAAATGAAGGTTTCAACCAGCTGGTTATGGTCAGATTGCCGCAAGAGCCTACCACACAAGCATAGTCGTCCTTTGAAAATCCGCTAACGTGATGTCAATGTTCAGTGGCTTGTGGCGCCTACCACAAACCAGGTACATCCACAAGTCTGATACCATTATAAAGTAAGTTTTAATAGTTGTCTAAAAATATAGGTTTCAACCAACTGGATATCTTCAGATTGCTGAAAAGCCTACCACACTACTCGTCCATCTGAAATATGCTAATGTGATGTCAATGTTTAGTGGCATGTGGCGCCTATCACCAACTAGGTACATCCACAAATCTGGTAGCAATAGAAAGGAAACTTCAAAAGCTGTCCAAAAATGAAGGTTTCAACCAGCTGGATATCGTCAGATTGCTGAAAAGCCTACTACATTACTCGTCCATCTGAAATATGCTAACGTGATGTCAATGTTTAGTGGCTTGTGGCGCCTATCACCAACTAGGTACATCCACAAATCTGGTAGCATTAGAAAGGAGGCTTCAATAGCTGTCCAAAAATGAAGGTTTCAACCAGCTGGATATAGTCAGATTGCCGCAAAAGCCTACCATACAATCATACTCGCCCATCTAAAATCCGCTAACGTGATGTCAATGTTCAGTAGCTTGCAGTTTCTACCACAGACTAGGTACATCCACAAATCTGGAACCATTAGAAAGAAGACCACAATAGCTATCTAAACATATAGGTTTCAACCAACTGGATATGGTCAGATTGCCTCAAAAGCCTACCACACAAGCATACTCGTCCATCTAAAATCCGTAAACGTTATGTCAATGTTCAGTGGCTTGTGGCACCTACCACGAACCAGGTACATACACAAATCTGATACCATTAGAAAGAAGGTTTCAATAGCTGTCCAAAAATATAGGTTTAAACCAACTGGATATCGTCAGATTGCTGAAAAGCCTACTACACAAGCATACTCGTCCATCTTAAATCCGCTAACGTGATGTCAATGTTCAGAGGCTTGTGGCGCCTACCACAGACCAGGTACATCCACAAATCTGTTACCATTAGAAAGAAGGTTTCAATAGCTGTCCAAAAATATAGGTTTAAACCAACTGGATATCGTCAGATTGCTGAAAAGCCTACTGCACAAGCATACTCGTCCATCTTAAATCCGCTAACGTGATGTCAATGTTCAGAGGCTTGTGGCGCCTACCACAGACCAGGTACATCCACAAATCTGTTACCATTAGAAAGAAGGTTTCAATAGCTGTCTAAAAATATAGGTTTCAACCAACTGGATATCGTCAGATTGCTGAAAAGCCTACTACACAAGCATACTCGTCCATCTTAAATCCGCTAACGTGATGTCAATGTTCAGAGGCTTGTGGCGCCTACCACAGACCAGGTACATCCACAAATCTGTTACCATTAGAAAGAAGGTTTCAATATCTGTCAAAAAATATAGGTTTCAACCAACTAAATATCGTCAGATTGCCGCAAAAGCATACTCGTCCATTTAAATCCGCAAACGTGATGTCAATGTTCAGTGGCTTGTGGCGCCTACCACAGACCAGGTACATCCACAAATCTGTTACCATTAGAAAGAAGGTTTCAATAGCTATCCAAAAATGAAGGTTTCACTCAGCTGGTTATAGTCAGATCGCCGTAAGAGCTTATCATACAAAAATACTTACCCATCTAGTTACGGCTAACGAGACCACAATTTGCGGTGGCTTGTTACATTTTACCACAGAAATAGTGAATGCATGAGAATAAGTCAAATAAAAAGGCATAAAAACAATTTAATCTATTTTATTTCAAACCCAATTTACCAAATTTTTAGAACCTCATAGCACCTACCACCGACTAGGGACATCCACAAATCTGATAGCATTAGAAAGGAGGTTTTAATAACAGTCCAAAAATAAAGGTTTTAACCAGCTGGTTATAGTCATACGAGTATCGCCGTAAGAGCTAACCGTACAAACATACTTACCCATCTAGTTACGGCTAACGAGACCACAATTTGCGGTGGCTCGTTATATCTTACCACAGAAATAGTGAACGCATGAGAATAAGGCAAATAAAAAGGCATGAAAACAATTTAATCTCTTTCATTTCAAACCCAATTTACCAAATTTTCAGAAGCTCATAGAGCCTACCACCGACTAGGTGCATCCACAAATCTGGTAGCATTAGAAAGGAGGCTTCAATAGCTGCCTAAAAATGAAGGTTTCAACCAGCTGGTAAAGGTCAGATTGCCGCAAGAGCCTACCACACCACACAAGCATAATCGCCCATCTAAAATCCGCTAACGTGATGTCAATGTTCAGTGGCTTGTGGCGTTTGCCACAGACCAGGTACCTCCACAAATTTGAAATCATTAGAAAAAAGGCTTCAATGGCTATCTTAAAATATAGGTTTTAACCAACTGGATATCGTCAGATTGCCGCAAAAGCCTACCACACAAGCAAAGTCGTCCTTTAAAAATCCGCTAACGTGATGTCAATGTTCAGTGGCTTGTGGCGCCTACCACAGACCAGGTACATCCACAAGTCTGATACCATTATAAAGTAGGTTTTAATAGTTGTCTTAAAATATAGGTTTCAAACAACTGGATATCGTCAGATTGCTGAAAAGCCTACCACACTACTCGTCCATCTGAAATATGCTTTTGGGCAGCTATTGAAGCCTCCTTTCTAATGCTACCAGATTTGTGGATGCACCTAGTCGGTGGTAGGCTCTATAAGCTTCTGAAAATTTGGTAAATTGGGTTTGAAATAAAAGAGATTGTTTGTTTTGTTTTCATGCCTTTTTATTTGCCTTTTTCTCATGCGTTCACTATTTCTGTGGTAAGATGTAACGAGCCACCGCAAATTGTGGTCTCGTTAGCCGTCACTAGAGTGGTAAGTATGTTTGTATGATAAGCTCTTACGGCGATCTGACTATAACCAGCTAGTTGAAACCTATATTTTTGAATCGCTATTGAAATTTTCTTTCTAACGGTATCAGATTTGTGGATGTACCTGGTCTGTGGTGGGCGCCACAAGCCACTGAACATTGACATCACGTTAGCGTATTTAAAATGGACGAGTATGCTTGTGTGGTAGGCTTTTCAACAATCTGACGATATCCAGTTAGTTGAAACCTATATTTTTGAAAAGCTATTAAAATCTTTTTTCTAATGGTATCAGATTTGTGAATGTACCTGGTCTGTGGCAGGCGCCACAAGCCACTGAACATTGACATCACGTTAGTGGATTTTAGATGGACGAGTATGCTTGTGTGGTAGGCTTTTCAGCAGTCTGACGATATCCAGTTGGTTGAAACCTATATTTTTGGACAGCTATTGAAACCTTCTTTCTAATGGAATCAGATTTGTGGATGTACCTGGTCTGTGGTAGGCGCTACAAGCCACTGAACATTGACATCACGTTAGCGGATTTAAGATGGACGAGTATGCTTGTGTGGTAGGCTTTTGCGGCAATCTGACCATATCCAGTTGGTTTGAACCTATATTTTTAGATAGCTATTGAAGCCTTCTTTCTAATGGTTCCAGATTTGTGGATGTACCTGGTCTGTGGTAGGCGCTACAAGCCACTGAACATTGACATCACGTTTGCGGATTTAAGATGGACGAGTATGCTTGTGTAGTAGGCTTTTCAGCAATCTGACGATATCCAGTTGGTTAAAACCTATATTTTTGGACAGCTATTGAAACCTTCTTTCTAATGGTAACTGATTTGTGGATGTACCTGGTCTGTGGTAGGCGCCACAAGCCTCTGAACATTGACATCACGTTAGCGGATTTAAGATGGACGAGTATGCTTGTGTGTAGGCTTTTCAGCAATCTGACGATATCCAGTTGGTTGAAACCTATATTTTTGGACAGCTATTGAAACCTTCTTTCTAATGGTATCAGATTTGTGGATGTACCTGGTCTGTGGTAGGCGCCACAAGCCACTGAACATTGACATCACGTTAGCGGATTTAAGATGGACGAGTATGCTTGTGTAGTAGGCTTTTCAGCAATCTGACGATATCCAGTTGGTTAAAACCTATATTTTTGGACAGCTATTGAAACCTTCTTTTTAATGGTAACAGATTTGTGGATGTACCTGGTCTGTGGTAGGCGCCACAAGCCTCTGAACATTGACATCACGTTAGCGGATTTAAGATGGACGAGTATGCTTGTGTGTAGGCTTTTCAGCAATCTGACGATATCCAGTTGGCTGAAACCTATATTTTTGGACAGCTATTGAAACCTTCTTTCTAATGGTATCAGATTTGTGGATGTACCTGGTCTGTGGTAGGCGCCACAAGCCACTGAACATTGACATCACGTTAGCGGATTTTAGATGGACGAGTATGCTTGTGTGGTAGGCTTTTGCGGCAATCTGACCATATCCAGTTGGTTTGAACCTATATTTTTAGATAGTTATTGAAGCCTTCTTTCTAATGGTTCCAGATTTGTGGATGTACCTGGTCTGTGGTAGGCGCCACAAGCCACTGAACATTGACATCACGTTAGCGGATTTAAGATGGACGAGTATGCTTGTGTAGTAGGCTTTTCAGCAATCTGACGATATCCAGTTGGTTAAAACCTATATTTTTGGACAGCTATTGAAACCTTCTTTCTAATGGTAACTGATTTGTGGATGTACTTGGTCTGTGGTAGGCGCCACAAGCCTCTGAACATTGACATCACGTTAGCGGATTTAAGATGGACGAGTATGCTTGTGTGTAGGCTTTTCAGCAATCTGACGATATCCAGTTGGTTGAAACCTATATTTTTGGACAGCTATTGAAACCTTCTTTCTAATGGTATCAGATTTGTGGATGTACCTGGTCTGTGGTAGGCGCCACAAGCCACTGAACATTGACATCACGTTAGCGGATTTAAGATGGACGAGTATGCTTGTGTAGTAGGCTTTTCAGCAATCTGACGATATCCAGTTGGTTAAAACCTATATTTTTGGACAGCTATTGAAACCTTCTTTTTAATGGTAACAGATTTGTGGATGTACCTGGTCTGTGGTAGGCGCCACAAGCCTCTGAACATTGACATCACGTTAGCGGATTTAAGATGGACGAGTATGCTTGTGTGTAGGCTTTTCAGCAATCTGACGATATCCAGTTGGTTGAAACCTATATTTTTGGACAGCTATTGAAACCTTCTTTCTAATGGTATCAGATTTGTGGATGTACCTGGTCTGTGGTAGGCGCCACAAGCCACTGAACATTGACATCACGTTAGCGGATTTTAGATGGACGAGTATGCTTGTGTGGTAGGCTTTTGCGGCAATCTGACCATATCCAGTTGGTTTGAACCTATATTTTTAGATAGTTATTGAAGCCTTCTTTCTAATGGTTCCAGATTTGTGGATGTACCTGGTCTATGGTAGGCGCTTCAAGCCACTGAACATTGACATCACCTTAACGGATTTTAGATGGGCGATTATGTTCGTGTGGTAGGCTCTTGCGGCAATCTGACCATGACCAGCTCGTTGAAACCTACATTTTTGGAAAGTTATTAAAGCCTCTTTTATAATGGTACTAAATTTGTGGATGTACCTGGTCTGTCGTAGATGCTACAAGCCTCTTAATATAAGTCAAGCGTATTAGAAGTTAGGTGTGTCATTTGAAAATTATAGTTTTCGTGCAATCAGATTGCAAAAATTTGATTGTTTTGCTTATTTTCTAAAAGCTTTTGATAAATTCTTTCTAATGCTGCCAGTTTAAAGACTGTTAGTGGTCCGTGGTAGAAACTCCAAGTCACTGAACAATGACATCGCGTTAGCGGATTCTAGATGGGCGAGTATGCTTGTATGGTAGGCTTTTGCGACAATCTGATCATATCCAGTTAGTTTAAACCTATATTTTTGAACAGCTATTGAAGCCTCCTTTCTCCTGATACCAGATTTATGGATGTACCTGGTCTGTGGTAGTCGCTACAAGCCTCTGAAAAACTGTATATTTTTGAATGAAATAAAACACTTTTACATTGTTTTCATGCTCATTTATTTTCGGTTTTCTGTATATAGGAAGTTTATTTAGCATGTGTAATAGTGGGTTTTGTGTTATTTTACTAAATTTATACTTCATTCGACTTAGAAAATCATATTTAGCCTCGAAACAGCGATTCGTGATGTTTTTAGAACCACCTTAGTTTTTACGAGTTTTAGTGTTTGTGGGCTCTCGTCCTAGCTGGAAAAGCAATTTTCTTTTAGTTTTTTTCGGTTTTTGATCATTTTCCACACGTTTCGGGTTTTCAAACCATTTTCCAAAAATGACCTCCTCAATTTGGTCGGGTTATCAAATTCAGCTAACTTTTTCAGCTAACTTCACACCGCTATGAAGTCAAGCCTATTTTTCACAAACCAAGGCCTATCCCTCATGCTTTTAAAGAAAAAGTTGATAGTGAGCTAGAAAGGTTAGAAAAAGAGGGTGTGTTGGAGAAGGTTGAGAATTCAAAATGGGGAACGCCTTTAGTCCCAGTGGTAAAGGAAACAGGTGACTTAAGGTTGTGTGCAAATTATAAAATTACTATTAATAAACATCTAAAAGAGGTTAACCATCCCTTGCCACGAATTGAGGACATTTTTACTGCATTACAAGGTGGTGAAAAATTCTCAAAATTAGACCTTCGTAACGCTTTTAATCAACTGTTACTTGATGATGACACAGGTGAATTATTGGCATGGTCAACACCTAAAGGCATTTTTAAGTTAAAAAGGTTACCCTATGGTACTAAACCAGCTAGTGCATTGTTTCAAGCCAAAATGGAAAAGGTTTTATTAGGTGCCAAGGGGGTAGTAAATTTTATTGATGATGTTTTGGTCACGGGCAAAAATGATAAAGAACATTTAGAAAATTTAAGGGAAATACTGAGGAGATTTAAAAATGCAGGGATTAGATTAAATAAAAGCAAATGCAAGTTTTTTCAAAGTGAAGTAAAATATTTAGGCCACATTATTTCCAAGGACGGACTGATGAAGGATAAAACCAAGATTGAGGCTATTTTAAAAGCACCTGCACCTACCAATGTAAGTGAAATTAGGTCATGGGTAGGCATGGTGAACTATTATTCGAAATTCATACCTAATATGTCAGTCAAATTAAAGCCTATTTATGATTTATTACAAAATAACAAAAAGTTTTTGTGGTCAAAAAAGTGCAGTGAAAGTTTTGAAATCATAAAAAAGGATATTGTTTCTGATAACCTTTTAGTTCATTTCAATAGAAACTTACCTTTGAGATTAGCATGTGATGCGTCCCAGAACGGTATTGGCGGAGTTTTAAGTCATGTCATGCCAGATGGTACAGAAAGACCAATCAGTTTCATCTCAAGAGTTTATAACAAAGCAGAAAAAGGGTATTCTATGATACACAAAGAAGCATTAGCTATCTATTGGGCATTTCAAAAGTTTTATCAATACCTGATAGGTACAAAGTTTGAACTTCAGTCCGATCACAAGCCATTACAGGCATTGTTTGGTGAGAACAAAAGTTTGCCACAAATGTCTGCAGGTAGATTACAAAGATGGTCAGTATTCCTGTCAGGATTTGACTACACTTTTAAACATATTAAGGGCACTGACAATGTTAAGGCTGACTGTATGTCTAGGTTACCTTTAAATTCAGAAAATATTGAGAATAAATATGAAAAAAATGATTATGACTATATAAATTTTGTGGAACAACAAAGCATTATAGATTTAAATTTAATTAGATCAGAGACAAGGAAAGATCCTATTTTGAGTACGGTCTTTAACATGGTCAGGTATGGTTTTCCGAATGATATAAAGGATGATAACTTGAAACCATTTTTCCAACGCCGGAATGAATTGTATATTGACCAAAATGTTATTATGTGGGGTTATAGAATAGTAATACCTCATAAATTACAACAGAATTTACTTAAAGAACTGCATGCAACTCATGAGGGCATCGTGAAAATGAAAAATAATGCTAGATCTTATTTTTGGTGGCCAGGTCTAGACAGCCAAATTGAAAATTATGTGAAAAGATGTGGCATATGTATGGCAGCTAGACCAGAACCCCAAAAATCACCTATTATAGCTTGGCCTAAGACTAAATATCCATATGTGAGGGTTCATGCTGATTTTTTGGGTCCCATAGATGGGAAAATGATTTTATTAATTATTGATTCTTATTCTAAGTGGCCAGAGGCTTTTGTAATGAAGAGTTTAGATGCAAAACAAACAGTAGAAAAATTCAGGGAATGTTTTAGTAGATATGGGTTACCTAAATATGTGGTGACTGATAATGCAGCTACGTTCTGTAGTAGGGAGTTCACTGAATTTTTATGTAAAAATGGTATCAGGCATGAATCGTCTCCACCTTTCCATCCAGCAACAAATGGGTTAGCTGAGAATTCTGTGAAAAGTTTTAAGGCTTCTTTATTAAAGTCTCTAAAAGACAAAGAAAATAAAAATGTTACCTTTGAAACATTAATGAATAGGTATTTATTCCATTACCGAAATTCAATTCACATGACTACAGGGGTTTCACCTTCTGAATTAATGTTCCAAAGGAAATTAAGGACAAGATTGGATTTATTAACTATTAAAAAGGACAAGGAATCTGTAGCAAAGGGAGGACAAATAAATGAAACATTTAAAGAGGGAGATATGGTTTATTGCAGAGACTACAGGAACCCAAATAAGAAACAATTTGTTAGAGCTAAAATTGATGAGGTTTTAGGAAAAAGAACTTATTTATGTAAGATTTTAAATGAAAATTTAATATGGAAAAGGCACACTGATCAGGTTGTCGATTGTGTTCAAGATGATGCGCCCAATTTTAAAAATCATGGTATTCTAGACAAATCTGATCACTTGCCATCCCAGGAGACATTACTACCACCCAATACAGTGAGGAATAATAGTTTTCATAGTAAGGCTATTCAATCTGAAAATTTGGAAAATAATAAGAAGATAACTTTAAATAATAATAATAATGAAGAAATTGAGGAAATTATGGATGGTAATAATGGCTCAAATGGTCCAAATAAAATTAATGAATCTATTAATGTGGAATCTTCTGTTGCTCAGGATAAAATTGATGAAGATGTTAGCCTGAGACGTTCTAGTAGAATTAGGAAACCACCCCAACGTTTAGATTTGTGAGGGGGATATTGAGATATATTGCTATGTATCCAAGCAGTAAATTAAAAAGTTAGTTTTTGACATGTGAGATGTCACGTGACTCTAATGTCACTTTCCGTTTTGCCTCAAAATGTGTGCGTTTAATAAAATACAGAATTAAGTATTTTCAGTGCTTTTCATTTACTTTGGGTGTCCTGAGGGCCAGGACATAATACGTCACCTTGGCTGTTTAACCTGTTCATGGATAATTGTTTGATTGATCTGAAAGAGAGTATGTGTGGACTGAGAATGAATGAGTTACTCATCAAATGTCTTCTCTACGCTGATGACCAAGTTGTACTTGCGTCATCTGCTGACGAGTTGCAGGAGATGGTAACAATGATGAATGTGGCTTTGGAAAGGAAAGGAATGAAAGTAAATGTAAGCAAGACTAAAGTAATGGTACTTGAAAGAGAAGAATGTATGACAGAGTGTACTATATTAATAGATGGTGAACAAGTCGAACAAGTGAAGGAGTTTGTGTATCTGGGCTCAAAGTTTACGAGAGATGGAAAGTGTGAAAGTGATATTGAAAGAAGAGTGAATGCTGGAAACATGGTGAATGGTGCCCTGCACGCCTTTATGAGGAGTCAAAAGGTGTCTCACAAGGCTCGTTTGGCTGTTCATGGGGGAGTTTTGGTACCAACACTGATGTATGGCAGTGAAAGCTGGGTATGGCAGAAGAAGCATGAAAGTAGAATTAATGCAGTGGAAATGAGAGCGCTAAGGAGTATGATTGGTGTTAAATTGAGTGACAGGATTAGAAATAGTGTGATAAGAGAACGGTGTGGCGTAAAAGAAGACGTAGTGACCAAAATCGAGAAAGGGATGCTGAGATGGTTTGGTCATGTAGAGAGGATGAATGAACGAAGATTGACGAAAGAGATCTACCAGGCGAGAGTGAATGGAAACGTTGGAAGGGGAAGGCCTAGGCGAACGTACCAGGACCAAATTCAGGACGTTCTGAATAAAGGCCAGGTTAAAAGTACCCTAAACCGACGAGCATGTATGAAAGGATTGATGAAAGTACAGGAAGCAAGGGAAGTATGTCAAGATCGTAGCAGGTGGAGGACTGTGGTCTCTGCCTACCCCAACGGGAAAGAGGCGTGATGTTATGTATGTATGTATGTATACATTATTGTATTTTTGTTATGAATACTTTGACTTTTGTATTTGATAACAACATTTGATTGACACAGATTTGCGGAGGCGACAGGCGGGGGGGGGGATCAAGGCGGTGGGCCTGCGGGGAAGGGGTGGGGTGGTTTGTGATTGGCTGATCGCAATTCTAGTGCATTAGATTTGCCGAATGCACTAGCGGGCAGCGAGTGGGCAAGCGGGAGCGGGGTTATGATATGACTCTAGTTCGGACTCTATGTCAACTTAAAACACGCGAATTTTCAAATTAGTCCTATCCTATAAACTTTTGTGGTTTTGGTGTGGCTTTGGGTGACGTGACAGTGAGACGTGATGCCCTAAGGACGGATTTATTTTTGTGCTTCTTCTGGTGCCCCCCCAGACGTGATGCCCTAGGCAATTGCTTAATTTGATTAAGGGTTAATCCGTCACTGCGTAGCATATCTTTAATTCTTGGGAATGTAAAATAATCATTGTGGCTCAAGTCAGGGCTATACGGTGGATGGTCCATTAACTCCACGTTTTCCTGATTTAAAAACGCGATTGTTTTGCGAGCGGTATGTGAGCTCGCATTATCCTGGTGAAGAATGATGCGACGATTCGGATTAATTTTACGAAGTTCTCTTATGACTTCCGGCAAACAAACTATTGTGTACCAATCAGCAGTAACCGTTCTGCGTTCTTGTAAAGGAATCGTAGCCACATGACCAGTTTTCGATACAAACGAAGCGACCATTTTTTTCGACACGCTACGAGAGCGGACAACTTTTGTTGGCTTGACCTCGCCTTCGAAGACCCAAACAGCCGATTGATGTTTTCTTTCGGGCTCATATGAATAAATCCACGATTCGTCACCAGAGACGATATTGTAAACTGCATTTGAGCTCCCTCTATTGAACCGTTGCAGAGTAGACCGACACCAATTAACACGAGACGACTTTTGTTCCTCGGTCAAACGATGGGGCACCCAGCGGGAAACTAACTTCTTGACACCCAGTTCATAATGTAAAATTAAATTAAAAATTTAAAAAAACCCCCGACAAAAAACGATCCCCTAAAAAGTAAAAAATAATAAATTGCCTACACACACTTGCGCTAAAGATGATACTTGTTATATTTTGTTGTATTGTTGTTGTGCAATAAACAGTTTTTACTTATTTTTACTATTGTTGACCCTTAAATTCGTTGGGGGACCGCTAAGTAAACATTTAAATACACAATATACGTAAAATGTTTTGTTGCAGTTACCTACTTTGTTTTCTTATCGGTCCCCCAACGCATTTAAGGGTCAACAATAGTAAAAATAAGTAAAAACTGTTAATTGCACAACAACAATACAACAAAATATAACAAGTATCATCTTTAGCGCAAGTGTGTGTAGGCAATTTATTATTTTTTACTTTTTAGGGGATCGTTTTTTGTCGGGGGTTTTTTTAAATTTTTAATTTAATTTTATTTGTAGCTTTTTAAACTTTTTATTTAGTTACTTTGAACTACAATTTTATTTTTACCTAAAAAGCTCGGAAATATTTGGGATGTCGGTTAAATTCTGCGGCTAAAAGCGATTTTGAAAAGTTTTTTGTTTGAACGTGATGTACTTATTATTTTGTAGTGAACGAATGCATGAAAGAATATTATAGAGTGTATGCCTGGTGCTTAAGGTACTGGCTGCTAATAAAAAGTTAATTCAAAATTCGATCAGCTTTTGTTTTTATGGCAACATAAAAAATATAATGTTTTTGTAAATATAATGCTGGGCCGTAACAGGACATAAGCTGCAAGGGACCACTGTGGATAAAACTTATTTAAAGAACTTTCGCGAAAGGTCAAGCGTACGTGGCCTTAAGTCGCGTAAAGAGCCTGCGAGGTGTGGCTATTATTGAAATGGACCAGAGAAAGCTCCTCAATAATCCGCATGACAGATCAGCTTTAGCAGAATTGATAAGACTAAGAAGTAATAATACACAAACTTAAGGCTCAATTCCCACTGCGGCAGAGTCGAAGCAATGGAGGTGGTGTAGACTCAATTTCCATATTGTAACGTTCAAATTCGTATGACAAAAATAAGAAAACGCGCGTCGTAATATACTAAAGAGTTTAAAAAAGGACGGGTTGCACTCCGGGAGTGCCGGCAGAAGTGAAAACTTAAACACCAACGTTGTGCATTTTTGAATATTTTGGAATGGTTAGGGAATAATTTCGCACGAATTGTTTTATTTATCAGTATAAAATACTATCACGTATGTGGTTAAATACAATATTAATTACTTGCGCTATTGCAGACAATTTATATTACATGATAAGTTTTTACTTAAAAAAATAGTCTCAAGGGTGCGCGTGACAGGTGGGGGAATCCTTTATAGGCTCTCCGCGTGTGACTCCTGTGCAAAAAATAACCATCAGTATTAGAGTAAAAAAAACAATTTTTTATTGAGCATATTATTTTTGTGTCCACTTCTTACGCTATTAAGTTTAAGCGGAGAAGAATGAGTGCATCTTTTGAAGGCTTGCTTGTACAGTCAAGAGCAGATCAAGCTTTTCATTCGCAGCACAACTTTAGCTCCTACAGCTAATTTAATTTTTAGTTTGACAGATGTCATCCGAAATGTAGATCTCGTCGAGACCTATCATTTGTATCGGCATACAAGTAGTCTGGGGTCAGTAGTTTTCGAGTTATAGTGATTATAAATTTGACAGCTGTCATCCGAAATTGAGATCTCATCGACACCTATCATTTGTTTTAACACACGATAAGTCTAGAGTCAGAAGTTTCCAAGTTATGCGGTTTTTTGGTTTGACAGTCTGTCATCCGAAATGTAAATCTCATCGAGACCTATCATTTATCTCAGTACACGCGTATTCTAGGGTCTGTAGTTTTCGAGTTATAGCGATATTTAGTTTGACAGCTGTCATCCGAAATGTAGATCACATCGAGACATCATTTGTCTCAGCATACGAATAGTCTAGGGTCAGCAGTTTTCGAGTTATAGCGATATTTAGTTTGACAGCTGTCATCCGAAATGTAGATCACATCGGGACCTATCATTTGTCTCAGCACACGAATAGTCTAGGGTCAGTAGTTTTCGAGTTATAGCGATATTTTGTTTGATAGCTGTCATCCGAAATGTAGATCTCATACATTTAGGATTCGCTATTAAATAATGATCAAAAACCAGTACGTTAAGTCTGTTGTGCACATATGACAAAGACAAAAAAAGATGTTTTGGTCTTTATCACACTTTAAAACTTTTGTATGTATTAAGAAATTTTGTATATATTGAGCCTGCTTTAACTTGGTATGATTATTTGCAAATCCATTTCTATACTTCATCCGAGATCTGACGCTACATCTGATGCGAATTTAACTTTTTGTTCCCCACCTGAAAAAATGCCAAGCTCCGCTAAAGAAATTTTGACTTCAAAAATTGACGCGTTGCGTCGCTTCGACTCTGTCGCAGTGGTAATTGAGCCTAACTGATCCCATTTAATTACCCATCTTCGAAATCTAAACCTTACCCTAACATGTCATATTTAAAGTCATGGTTACCTTACCATGTTCTTAGAATATCATGTAAGTAATAAGGTACCAAATTTCGAATCGATAGGACATATGGAAGGTAGTCAGATCCCCTCATCAACTATTAAAGAGCTGATGATCTTCGAACGGCTGATCAGGTCATGGTTACCTTACCATATACTATCAATATCATTGAAGTAATACAGTACCAAATTTCGTATCGATAGGAATACCTATGGAAGGTAGTCAGATCCCCTCATCAACTATTAAAGAGCTGTTGATCTTCAAACGGCTGATCAGGTCATGGTTACCTTACCATACACTTTCAATATTATTTAAGTAACATGGTACCAAATTTCTAATCGATCGGATATAAGAAAGTTAGTCAGATCCCCTCATCAACTAGAAATGAGCTGATGATCTTCAAACGGCTGATCAGGTCATGGTTACCTTACCACTTGCAATATCATTGAAGGAACACGTTACCAAATTTCGAATCGATAGGACATATGGAAGGTAGTCAGTTGCCCTCATCATCTATTAAAGAGCTAATGATCTTCAAATAGCTGACCAGGTCATGGTAACCTTACCATATACTTTCAATATCATTGAAGTAATACGGTTCCAAATTTCGTATCGATAGGAATACATATGGAAGGTAGTCAGATCCCCTCATCAACTATTAAAGAGCTGATGATCTTCAAACGGCTGATCAGGTCATGGTTACCTTACCATATACTTTCAATATTATTGAAGTAACATGGTACCAAATTTCTAATCGATCGGATATAAGAAAGTTAGTCAGATCCCCTCATCAACTAGAAATGAGCTGATGATCTTCAAACGGCTGATCAGGTCCTGGTTACCTTACCATATACTTTCAATATTATTGAAGTAACATGGTACCAAATTTCTAATCGATCGGATATAAGAAAGTTAGTCAGATCCCCTCATCAACTAGAAATGAGCTGATGATCCTCGAACCGCTGTATAGATTTTCATGAAACATGGCTAAGATCACTCGGAATAAAATTATCTATGACACAAAAAAAACTAAACGAAAATCGGTTTATCCGTTTGGGAGCTACGATACCACAGACAGATACACAGATACACCGATACACAGACAGACACGTTAAACTTATAACACCCCTCTGTTTTTGCGTCGGGGGTAAAAAATAGTTTGAATCGCTGTCATACCAATGCTGAGAGAAGCCCGAATCTGCTCGTATGTCACATGTCTATCTTCTTTTATTAATTGGCGCACAGCATCGATGTTATCTTGTGTTACCGCTGTTTTTAGTCGACCAGTAGAAGGAACTGTCGTGAGAGAGGAACGTCCACGACGAAACTCAGAATACCAACGATATATAGTCGTTTTACTGGGTGCTTCAAGTTCATAAACAGAAACAAGCTCGGCGAGACATTGTTCTTGAGATAAACCTCGACGAAAGTTGTGAAAAATTATGGCACGGAAATGTTCCCGCGTAAGCTCCATTTTCCCCACTGACTTGTCAAATTCAAATGGCTACTACTCTTTTCTTTTTTACTTTTTTAAAAATTCAAAAATGGAATTGTGTTTGAAATAATACTACATGTCTTAAACCAAAAAGGTTTTAATCTTATTTATTCCTGAGTATTCTATTCCCGATCTTTTCGGTTTGGCCCTCGTACGACGAGAGGAGCAACAATAAATTGAAGCTAAGTGTTTTACAATATTTGTCTGCTTTGAGCTATGAGATTTTGGGTATACCTATTTTGTGATAGTAGAACACGGTGCACTGTGAGTTTGCTGTAGTTGAACACGTGGACAGAATCATAGGGAGAAGACCTCCACCGTTTGGGGCTGACAGAGTTGTAGCACTTAGTTAATTTTACATTTTATCAGCAGGCGGTTCAACCATGGTTCAACCAATCCGGCACGTAGTTTAAACACGAGCACCATAGTGGACTAGTAAGGTGATCTTTGATGCGCGATCAGTCGAAGCGAATCGTCATGTATGTAAGTTGATCAAGTCTACTACCAATAGTTCGGCCAATATTTTGTGCTCTCCATTTTTTTCTTCTTTTATCTACGACATATATAAAAAATAAATAAATAATATATTCTTTATTGCACAAATTATAATAATAACGTTAATAGCATAACGTGATAGTTTTATCTTAATGATAATATCTTCAATGTGCAGACAAAACAAATTTTCAATTTATAAAAGTAGACACTAGCTTTTGCCCGCGTCTTCGTCCGACTGAAAAAAAAAACATAAACCAGTGTTGATGTCAAACTATTAGCTATCAAAAAAAGTTTTATTAAAATGGGTTCAGTAGTTATTGCGTTTAATTCGAACAAATAAACAAACAATCAGACAAATGTCCAAAAAACAGTGATTTTGGGTCTACCTACTTGTACAGTCAAGAGCACAATATCAAGCTTGACATATTGGACTTTGTACCGTTCTTATTTTAATAGACGTACGGGTTAGATTCCCACTGCGAGTGTCAAAAGTTACCTCCGGAAGCAACTCTCCACACCGCACCTCTCCGCTGCCGCGTCGATATCGTGCGGGTACGGTCATATAAACAAGTACATTCAACGACAGGTCAAGCTTGACACTCGCAGTGCGACTCTAGCCCGTACGTCTATTGAAATAAGAATGGTACAAAGTGCAATGTGTCAAGCTGGATGTGCTCTTATGACTGTTTTCAGGGTTCCGTACCTCAAAAGAAAAAAACGGAACCCTTATAGGATCACTTCGTTGTCCGTCTGTCTGTCTGTCTGTCTGTCTGTCAAGACCCTTTATCTCACGAACGGGTAGAGGTATCAGGTTGAAATTAATACCATATATTATGGTCCATGAACTACACAAGATCTGAAAATTTCAATTTTTTACAACGACGCAATCAAAAGATATGGCATTTTATGTCCTCATCTCCATACATTTATGCAAAAATGCAAAACCTACAGGGTACTTCCCGTTGACCTAAAATTATGAAATTTGACAAGAAGCTAGGTCTCACAGTACAAATAATGGGAAAAGTCTGAAATCATTA
This sequence comes from Athrips mouffetella, assembly GCA_947532105.1. Lineage (NCBI taxonomy): Eukaryota > Metazoa > Arthropoda > Insecta > Lepidoptera > Gelechiidae > Athrips > Athrips mouffetella. The sequence continues at coordinate 13,244,291 of OX383979.1, forward strand.
AATATTACAACTTTTCTCACAACTAATGGTAACCGATTGTGGTGAGCTCCCGTTTCAAGAACATTCATATATGAGAAGGGTCAAGTTGGATGGTCGCGGAGGCGATATTTGTCTTAGTTCTATTTTAAAAATGGAAACACTTACAAACTTGAACATTGGTATGATTATAGTGCATAAGCTATAAAATAACTACAAATAATAAAATTTGGTCAAGCGCGTGGCAGACTCAAAAAATCTAGCACATTAACTTACTGAAATTTAAACTAAATACAATTATGATTATGTGGTGGTACGGAACCCTCGGTGCGCGAGTCCGACTTGCACTTGGCCGGTTTTTTTTTTTATAGAAGAGGGAGGCAGAAGAGCAGGCGGGTCACCTGATGGTAAGTATGATCACCGACGCCCATAGACACCTGCAACACCAGGGGGATCACAGGAACGCTGCTGGCTTTTAAGATATTTGTAGGCTCGTTTCTTAAAGGCTGCCTTGTTGTACCCGTCCGGAAATACCTGCGCAGGAAGCTGATTCCACAGTGCGATCGTACGTGGTAAGAAGTTTCTTGTAAAATGTACGGTGGAAGATTTCCAGTTATCTAAGTAAAATTCTGCAGCAGGTATTAGCTCGATCAATTCCTCAGAGCACTTCCCATGCTACATGCGATAAAGTATGCATAGAGATGCAACATCTCTCCGCAGTGCTAGATGGTCAAGTCGACCGGTGAGGACATAATCGTCGCTTATGATTCGGATCGCTCGACGTTGAACGCGGTCAAGAGGAAGGAGCTGATACTGAGGCGCTCCGGCCCAAAGCTGGCAACAGTACTCCATATCTAGCCTAACTTGAGCCTTATAAAGTTGAAGGCGATGTGCCGGTGTGAAGTACCGTCTTGCTGTACCAAGTAGGTACACCCAGTTTTTTAGAGGCCATTTTGGCCTTGTCCTCCAAATGACTGCGAAATTGGACGGAATAGTACAATGCGAAACATTACAAAGAATACAGCGTGAATTTGTAGGTAGTGGTTTCGCTCCCGAAGCCCGGTGATTCTACTCATGAAAACCAGTAACTTTAAAGAAGCCGTTTCGCCTCTCCATAGTAAAGTGGTCATATTATGATCGACTCATTTTGTATGGGAAGGTGAAATTTTTTTTTACAGTAAAACATTCTTTCTTCGGGAAAGATGCTTGTTTTCATACAAATTCACGCTGTATTTGCCGCGCCGCGTCGCTCCACTGCAGTGTCGTGTCGCGCCGCGGTAGTGAGTATTGATCCTAATTGTATTTAATAGAAAGTACCTGGGCGATGAGCTTTGCTCTGTATAATCTTAACCAAAGCCCGCTAACAAGTTAGACGCACTATTTTCGCCCATGTGGTGCCGGCATAGAATAGTACCAGCCATCTCTACCCGTGGGTGTCGTAAGAGGCGACTAAGGGTTACTGAGCCAGAGGATGGACAGCAGAATCCTTCTGTGTATCGCATCATATATTTTATGGTCACCAACAACAGCGTTCCATAGTACCAGCCGTAATGCTAATGTACAAGCGTGGTGACTTATTACTTCCCCTCCACATTATTTCAGCAAAAGCTGGAATTTTGGAGGGAACTCCCTGATGATGATGATGAAGGGGATGACTATATTCAAAAAATGCTTAAAAATACGGAGAAAAAGATTTTATTCAGACATGAGCGAACGAAAAATTTATCTAGCTAGGTCTAGATCGATTTTTCGTTCCCGAAAAACCACGTATACAAAATTTCATCGAAATCATAAGAGCCATTTACGAGAAACCGATTACAAATGTATATATACAGTACGAGTTTCTCAAAGCCTGCTCGAGGAATTTTGTTGTAAATTTATAGTGGAAGCATGAATTCGACCTTCGAGCAGACTTCGGCCATCTATCTCGTACCTACTGCTTGCGACTCACAAGGCGAATCTATATAAAATACTAGCTGTTGCCCGCGACTCCGTCCGCGTGGGGTTCAGAAAAAGTAGCTAATGACTTTTCCCATGGTTCAAACTGTCATCGTACCAAGTTTTTATCACAATCGGTTTATCGGATTAGTCATAAAAGCGTAACAGAAGACAAACAGACAGTGCAGTTCTCGCCTTTATATTATTAGGTATACAGAGTACCGATAATACGGATTTTTGTAAATTAAACACCTCTTGTTTACGTGTGGACTGTTAATTAGGTCGCCCACTATCCTCGTAAGTGTAAAATCATAGTCGAAATCCACGCGGAGTAACTATGATACGGATTTCGTTATTTCTTATACAAAACAAAGCCTAACTAAATCTGAGGCTCAGTCACTTTAGCTTCTGTGGCTACTGAAAAAAACCGGCCAAGTGCGAGTCGGACTCGCTCAAAGAGGGTTCCGTACCAACACATAATCATAATTACCAAGTTTACCCTCAAGAATCCCGGTATTTATAAATATGTATGGTGTAAAAATGGCCAAATTCTAGCTCGCCGTGATGATGGTGAAAAAGTACGCTCTATTCGATCTGAAACGGACATAGAAAACCTTCTGGCTGCGCAGTGAAAACAAAGAAGTAAGTCTTATAATATGCATACATTTACCTTTTGCGATCATGGCTTTTATGGATGAATATTCTACATCCACCCTAGAAAGCTGCCATAATACATGGAATGAGTTCATGGATAGTATAACATTTGATAATCACAACCACCTAAACGTGTTACATGTAAACATACGTTCGATGTTAAAAAACTTCTCTCATTTAGAGTATATAATTGCATCAAGCCCACATACCGTGCATATCATAGCAATAACGGAGGGCAACATTTCCGACGACTGCAAAAATTTGTTCCAGTTATCTGACTATAATATGTACACAGAACTTCGATTTCAAAGGAAAGGAGGAGGAGTAATAATGTATGTACATAGCAGCCTCAATTTTACCAGAACAACTATTACTACAATGTACCTTGAATGCGTGACCGGCGAGATCGAAACCAGCTATAATACAAAACTTGGAGTATGTGCTGTTTATAGACCGCCTAACCTTAGCCAACCACTCTTCGTAGAAGAACTATCCAGTATTGTGAGTTCCTATTCACGTAATCACAGCTATATTTTATTAGGCGACATGAACATTAACCTAAAAGTGCACAACCCTATAAGAACTTCATACCTAAACTCTATGAGTGCTAACGGACTGGACTGCTGTATCACGCAGTATACACGTATCGAGAGTAAAAGTGAAGTAATAACAAAATCCTCCATAGATCACATCTTTGCCCGGACTTTAAATTGTAAGGAGTCGCATTCCGCAGTGATAAACTACTCGCTGGCGGACCATTACATAACCGGTTTTGTGATAATAGATAGCTCGCGCACACAGAGTAGTAAACGTAAGACGGTAACTAGAATAGACAATGATATGTTAAAAGTGGAATTAAGTAAAATAAACTGGAAAATGGCTTTAGATTTACAATTACCTAGTGAGATTTTAAACTTTATAGTGACAAATTTTCAGTATGTATATGAAAAATGTAAAATTGAGATTACTCAGAAAATAAATAAAAGACAGGAATGTAAATGGATAAACAGTCGCATACTGTATATGAGTAAGAAAAAACAAGAATTATTAGACATTTGTAGACAGGATGAAAATAATAAAGCTAATAGGTTGTTGTACAATAAATATAGAAACAAGACCAATAAATATATAAATAAAACTAGAAATAATTCAATTAAGAAGGATGTATCTGAAAATTTTCGAAACCCTAGACAGGTTTGGAAAATAATTAATAATCTTTGTGGCAAGGTCTGTACATCAATAGATGAAGTCATTTTGAAGCATTTCAAATTAGACTCTAACTTACTGTGCAACAAGTTTGCTTATGGTTTTGATGAAAATGTCAAAAACATAAGCAGCAGTTGCGATGTTCCTATATTACCGTATGATACCTACCAAAGAAAACCAAATGTGTCTATGAGAATTAAAAAAGCTACAGAAAATGTAATTTATACTATAATTAAACACATAAATAAGAAAAAAAGCCCAGGAATAGATAATATACGTGCGAGGGATTTAATTAGTATTAACTCTGAGATAACCCCGGTAATTACCCATCTAATAAATTCGTGTATTTCCACTTCCTCATACCCTGATAAGTTAAAAACTGGTATTATTAGACCTATTCACAAAAAAGGATCATACAATGATGTAAATAATTTTAGGCCTATTACAATCCTACCTTCCATAGATAAGATAGTTGAGAGATACTTTGGGAACGAAATTAATAAATTCTTAACTGACAACAATATAATCAACAGCACACAATATGGCTTTCAGAAAGGCAAAAGTACCTCTCAACTATTATCTGAATTCACCGATGAGGTCAACGGGCACCTGAATGCTCGAGATCAGGTTCTCGTTGTCCTCATCGATTTCAGTAAAGCTTTCGATACTCTTCAGAATAAAACTCTTTTTTCTAAGCTAGAACAAAATGGTATTCAGGGTCCCTTGTTAAAATGGTTTTAGGACTATCACACTAATCGTCAAACAACTGTACGCATAGGTAACAGTCTAAGTGACAAAATACCTACTACACAAGGCACGGCCCAAGGATCAATCCTTGGGCCTACTGAATATCTGGTTTATGTAAACGATATGAGTAATATTTTTGAAAAATGCGGCGTGTATCAGTTTGCCGACGATACATGTTTAGTGACCCATAGTAAAAATATACAGGAAGCGGAAAAAAACATGCAACAAAATTTTGACATCTTATGTAGGTGGGCTCATGATGCTGGATTGGTCATAAATGCCAGCAAAACAAAAGTCATCCGTTTACGTTCCCCTTACACTAAATGTACGTACATACCCACTATAATTGCGCATGATCACCAATGCATGCATGATCAGCCCGCCTCGTGTCAGTGTGAGGCACTTCAGTTAGTAGATCAACATACCTACTTAGGTCTAATTATAGACAAGAACTTTCACTGGGGACCTCACATCGACAATTTGTGTAATAAACTTAGGTCAATCAATGCGAAATTAGCTATATTAAAATATAAGTTGCCATTTGAAATATTGAGAATGTTGTATTTATCATTAGCAGACTCTTTAATTAGTTACGGTATTAGCAGCTATGGACGCTCCTATAAGACATACCTAAATAATATTTACAAACTACAAGTAACTATGCTTAAAACTATTGTATCTAAAAATATTAAAAATAAATTTAGAGATAATGAGCCTGGATTGTTTAAGCACTGTAAGGTAATATCAGTTTTTGATAAATCACGTATGTCTATTATCCTAGACAATTTTGAGAATGTAAAAACGTTGACCAAAGCTAGTAGATCCAGCCAATTGCGTAACATAGACTATCTACCTACATACAACTTACCGAGGTGTAATAATGTCTACGGTATGAGAACGTGGAAATACCTACTACCTGAAATTTTAAATAATATCTCATGTGATTTACATGACGAAATGCTTGTGAATGCAAAAGAATGTAAAAAATGTTTAAGAGATCACTTCCTGCGTGAATGATTGGTCACAGTACCTATTATAATTTATATTAGTGAGTGAGTAAGCAACCACTCATCTCTTAGATAAACCCTTACAGGTTTTTTTAGAGGTGTGATTAAAAACTACCTATGTTTTTTGTAAATTGTTTTGAACAATAAATTAAAAAAAAAAAAAAATTGTATTAGTTGAAATTTCAGTAAGTTAATGTGCTAGATTTTTTTAGTCCGACACGCGCTTGACTATATTTTATTATTTGTTGTTATTTTATTGCTTATGCACTATAAACATACCAATTTTCAAGTTTGCATGTGTTCCGTTTTTAAAATAGAACTAAAACAAAAATCGCCTTAGCGACCATCCAACTTGACCCCTCTCTTATATGAATGTTCTTGAAACGGGAGCTCACCACAATTGGTTACCATTTGTTGTGAGAAAAGTTGTAATATTTAATGATTTCAGACTTTTCTCATTATTTGTACTGTGAGACCTAGCATCTTGCCGAATTTCATAATTTTAGGTCAACGGGAAGTACCCTGTAGGTTTTGCATTTTTGCATAAATGTATGGAAATGAGGACATAAAATGCCATATCTTTTGATTGCGTGGTTGTAAAAAATTGAAATTTTTATATCTTGTGTGGTTCATGGATCCTAATATATGGTATTAATTTCAACTTGATACCTTTACCCGTTCGTGAGATAAAGGGTCTTGACAGACAGACAGACGGACAACAAAGTGATCCTATAAGGGTTCCGTTTTTTTCTTTTGAGGTACGGAACCCTAAAAAGAGCGGTACAAAGTCCAACGTGTCTAGCTTCACATGCTTTTAACTCTACATGTACCTACATACAAAACTGTTGGACTTCACTTCCATAAAATCTTTTTAACTTATCTCTCCCCTTAAAAGACAATTCCTAAAAAACAATGATTAACTTCTCTCTTTATTTTTTGAAGTATTTTGTTTATAAGTACCTACTTCCTAAGTTTTCAAAACTTTAGAACTTTCATAATTTTTTTTACATTTGTTGCACCGCCATTCCGAAACAGGAATTTTTATATTATTATCCATCCATACTTCCATATCCATACTAATATTATAAATGCGAAAGTAACTCTGTCTGTCTGTTTGTTTGTTGCTCTTTCACGCCTAAACGGCTGAACGGATTTTGATGAAATTTGGTATGGTGATAGATGGTAACTTGGAGACGGACATAGGCTACTTTTTACCCCGGGAAAATATCTCATTCCCGTGGGAATCTACACATACAATAATACTCTAGCGGGGTTGTATCTGCTACAGCACACCGAAACTACTAAACCGATTTTGATGGGACTTTTTTTATAAATGCGAAAGTAACTCTGTCTGTCTGTTTGTTTGTTTGTTGCTCTTTCACGCCTAAACGGCTGAACGGATTTTGATGAAATTTGGTATGGTGATAGATGGTAACTTGGAGACGGACATAGGCTACTTTTTACCCCGGGAAAATATCTCATTCCCGTGGGAATCTACACATACAATAATACTCTAGCGGGGTTGTATCTGCTACAGCACACCGAAACTACTAAACCGATTTTGATGGGACTTTTTTTATAAATGCGAAAGTAACTCTGTCTGTCTGTTTGTTTGTTTGTTGCTCTTTCACGCCTAAACGGCTGAACGGATTTTGATGAAATTTGGTATGGTGATAGATGGTAACTTGGAGACGGACATAGGCTACTTTTTACCCCGGGAAAATATCTCATTCCCGTGGGAATCTACACATACAATAATACTCTAGCGGGGTTGTATCTGCTACAGCACACCGAAACTACTTAACCGATTTTGATGGGACTTTTTTTATTCAACTAAGTATCGCTGATTACGAAAACTACTACAATTTTGAAATCCAACGTGGTAGACGTAAACTACCATTATCCCCTGGGGATAAGGTTGAGGTGCGATAGGGTTGAAATGTCTAAAAATCAATATGGGTGTCGTTTGTAAGGTTTATCGAGCCGCTGATTACAAAAACTACAACAATTTTGAAATCCAACATGGTGGACGTGAAATGCTATCATCCCTTGGGGATGAGGTTGGGGTGCGATAGAGTTGATATGTCTAAAAATCAATATGGGTGTCGTTCGTATGGTTTATCGGGTCGCTGATTACGAAAACTACAATGATTTTGAAATCCAACGTGGTGGACGTGAAATACCACCACCCCTGGGATGGGGTTGGGATTCGATAGGTTTGAAATGTCTAAAAATCAATATGAGTGTCAGTTGTATGTTTATATAAGGATAGGGATAGCGGTTAAGATGGCGTTAGGAGTAGAAGCAGGGATAGGGGTAGGGTCAGGGATAGGGAGAGGGAGAGGGGGAGGGATAGGGAGAGAGTGTAAGGGAGGGGAAAATGAGGGGAGTGAAAGGGGGAGGGAGGGGTAGAGGGCGTGGGAGGGGGTAGAGGGAGGGGGGGTAGAGGGAGGGAGAGGGGGAAGGGGAGGATGAGTGAGGGGAAGGGGGAAAGGGAGGGGAATGGGAGGAGGGCGAGGGGGGAAAGGGAGGGTGATGGGGAGAGGGGAAGGGGGGAAATGGAGGGGGAAGGAAGGGTGAGGGGGGGAAGAGGGAGGGGCGAGGGAGAGGAAGAGAGAGTGGGAGAGGGTGAGGGAGGGGGAGTGGGAATGTAGGGGGGGGGGATACAAAAGGATAGATAGGGAGGAATAGGGACCTTTTTTACTTTTATGAATACCTCCTCGCTACCCATTCACTTCACTCCCTTTATTGCCTTCTTTTTTAAGTTCGCCTGTAACGGTTGACAATGAAAATTCCGCACTACCTACCAGTTAAATAAAATCAAAAGATAATTAAGTTTGTAGTAAGATGCATTTATTCAACTTGGATAAGTACAAATGCATCTTTTACGTAGGGATCAAGAAGGATAAGCGCTCCGTAAAATATGTTTCAATTAAGTTCGAGTTCTGTTTTTTTATAAAATCTACGCGGACGAAGTCGCGGGTAACAGCTAGTTTTTACAATAAAACTAAATCTAGATTTTACCAATCTTTAGCTGTACCCACGACTTTTACACAAACAACTGGACCGGATCAAACGAAATTTTCAACAACGTATTTTTGGCTTTCTTTCGTACAAAATTATAATATTTGTTTGATTTCAGCTCGGTTTCACAGCTTGAAACTTTGAACTCGCCTATTATCTGTATGAATAAACCGATGGCAATAAAAAAGTTCAAATATTGCACGACAGCAACCCAAATACGTTATTGAAAACCCCTTTAAGTCGTTTAAGTAGTTTGTGAGGTATTGGTGCGGCCACTTAAAATTTCACGAACCTTCTGTCTGAGTGAACCGTTTGCAATGAAATAAAGCTTATATGTTGCACAGAAAGAAGCCCGACGCGTCATTGAAAACCTCGTTTGACTTTGAACCAGTTCAGTAGGTGATTTCTTGGTTCTGCAGCTTGAAACTTTGCGTAACTTCTATCTGAGTGAAACGTTTTCAACTAACCTAAGCTTATATGTTGCACGGAAGTACCTAATCCAAGCACGTCATGGAAATGAGCGGTGTGAAGTTAGCAGAAAAAGTTAGACGAATTTTATAACCCGACCAAATTAAGGAGGTCGAAATTTCAAATTGCAAAAACTGCCTCAATTGGGCGCAAATCAAATAGAAAACGATACAGAATTATTCTAAAAGGCTGTCTTTAATACCTAGTTACCATAAAAACAGATAAAACAGACAAAAACCACAAAAGAGAGAAATTTTGAAAAATTACGTATAAAAATGTTTTTGAGCCTTTTATATCTATTTGAATTGCCCTATAAAGGTAATAAAACATACTTAAAACGAGTTTCCTAAAAAATATGAATGTAAGTTACGCAAAAACCGCCTAAAAAGGCCATCTTACGTTAATTCTATCAACGACGATATTAGAAAATCAACAACTCCCGTTCCTTATTAGGTCCGAAGATAAAGGTGGTCTCAAACGAAAGATAATTTTATGTCCTTTCTAACAATATGCCTGACAATACGTTTGATACATCAGGGCTATATGAAAAAGCCGATTCAATAAGACCCTCTATCGACGCTGACCCTTCAACGTTTGCCGACGCATATCTTTTTTCCCTTATAAGGTCCGAAGCAAAACAAGGTCTCAAATGAAAGGTAATTTTATGCCCTTACTAACGATATGCCTCACAACACGTTTGATACACCAGGGCTATATGAAAAAGTCGATTCAATAAGACCCTCTATCGACGCTGGCCCTTCAACGTTTGCCGACGCATATCTTTTTTCCCTTATAAGGTCCGAAGCAAACCAAGGTCTCAAATGAAAGGTAATTTTATGCCCTTTCTAACAATATGCCTCACAACACGTTTGATACATCAGGGCTATATGAAAAAGTCCCAATGAGACCCTTAATCGACGCTGACCCTTCTCTGTTTTCCGACGCATATATCTTTTTTCCCTTACAAGGTCCGAAGTAAACCAGGGTCTCAAATGAAAGGTAATTGTATGTCCTTTCTAACGATATACCTCACAATACGTTTCATACATCAGGGCTATATGAAAAAGTCCCAATGAGACCCTCTATCGACGCTGACCCTTCAATGTTTGCCGACGCATATATCTTTTTTCCCTTATGAGGTCCGAAGAAAACCAAGGTCTCAAATGAAAGGTAATTTTATGCCCTTACTAACGATATGCCTCACAACACGTTTGATATATCAGGGCTATATGAAAAAGTCGATTCAATAAGACCCTCTATCGACGCTGACCCTTCAACGTTTGCCGACGCATATCTTTTTTTCCTTATAAGGTCCGAAGCAAAACAAGGTCTCAAATGAAAGGTAATTTTATGCCCTTACTAACGATATGCCTCACAACACGTTTGATACACCAGGGCTATATGAAAAAGTCGATTCAATAAGACCCTCTATCGACGCTGACCCTTCAACGTTTGCCGACGCATATCTTTTTTCCCTTATAAGGTCCGAAGCAAACCAAGGTCTCAAATGAAAGGTAATTTTATGCCCTTTCTAACAATATGCCTCACAACACGTTTGATACATCAGGGCTATATGAAAAAGTCCCAATGAGACCCTTAATCGACGCTGACCCTTCTATGTTTTCCGACGCATATATCTTTTTTCCCTTACAAGGTCCGAAGTAAACCAGGGTCTCAAATGAAAGGTAATTGTATGTCCTTTCTAACGATATACCTCACAATACGTTTCATACATCAGGGCTATATGAAAAAGTCCCAATGAGACCCTCTATCGACGCTGACCCTTCAATGTTTGCCGACGCATATATCTTTTTTCCCTTATGAGGTCCGAAGAAAACCAAGGTCTCAAATGAAAGGTAATTTTATGCCCTTACTAACGATATGCCTCACAACACGTTTGATATATCAGGGCTATATGAAAAAGTCGATTCAATAAGACCCTCTATCGACGCTGACCCTTCAACGTTTGCCGACGCATATCTTTTTTTCCTTATAAGGTCCGAAGCAAAACAAGGTCTCAAATGAAAGGTAATTTTATGCCCTTACTAACGATATGCCTCACAACACGTTTGATACACCAGGGCTATATGAAAAAGTCGATTCAATAAGACCCTCTATCGACGCTGACCCTTCAACGTTTGCCGACGCATATCTTTTTTCCCTTATAAGGTCCGAAGCAAAACAAGGTCTCAAATGAAAGGTAATTTTATGCCCTTACTAACGATATGCCTCGCAACACGTTTGATACACCAGGGCTATATGAAAAAGTCGATTCAATAAGACCCTCTATCGACGCTGACCCTTCAACGTTTGCCGACGCATATCTTTTTTCCCTTATAAGGTCCGAAGCAAAACAAGGTCTCAAATGAAAGGTAATTTTATGCCCTTACTAACAATATGCCTCACAACACGTTTGATACACCAGGGCTATATGAAAAAGTCGATTCAATAAGACCCTCTATCGACGCTGACCCTTCAACGTTTGCTGACGCATATCTTTTTTCCCTTATAAGGTCCGAAGCAAAACAAGGTCTCAAATGAAAGGTAATTTCATGCCCTTACTAACGATATGCCTTACAACACGTTTGATACACCAGGGCTATATGAAAAAGTCGATTCAATAAGACCCTCTATCGACGCTGACCCTTCAACGTTTGCCGACGCATATCTTTTTTCCCTTATAAGGTTTGAAGCAAACCAAGGTCTCAAATGAAAGGTAATTTTATGCCCTTACTAACGATATGCCTCACAACACGTTTGATACACCAGGGCTATATGAAAAAGTCGATTCAATAAGACCCTCTATCGACGCTGGCCCTTCAACGTTTGCCGACGCATATCTTTTTTCCCTTATAAGGTCCGAAGCAAACCAAGATCTCAAATAAAAGGTAATTTTATGCCCTTTCTAACAATATGCCTCACAACACGTTTGATACATCAGGGCTATATGAAAAAGTCCCAATGAGACCCTCAATCGACGCTGACCCTTCTATGTTTTCCGACGCATATATTATTTTTCCCTTATAAGGTCCGAAGCAAACCAAGGTCTCAAATGAAAGGTAATTTTATGCCCTTTCTAACGATATGCCTCACAACACGTTTGATACACCAGGGCTATATGAAAAAGTCGATTCAATAAGACCCTCTATCGACGCTGACCCTTCAACGTTTGCCGACGCATATCTTTTTTCCCTTATAAGGTCCGAAGCAAACCAAGGTCTCAAATGAAAGGTAATTTTATGCCCTTACTAACGATATGCCTTACAACACGTTTGATACACCAGGGCTATATGAAAAAGTCGATTCAATAAGACCCTCTATCGACGCTGGCCCTTCAACGTTTGCCGACGCATATCTTTTTTCCCTTATAAGGTCCGAAGCAAACCAAGATCTCAAATAAAAGGTAATTTTATGTCCTTTCTAACAATATGCCTCACAACACGTTTGATACATCAGGGCTATATGAAAAAGTCCCAATGAGACCCTCTATCGACGCTGACCCTTCAATGTTTTCCGACGCATATATCTTTTTTCCCTTATGAGGTCCGAAGCAAAACAAGGTCTCAAATGAAAGGTAATTTTATGCCCTTACTAACGATATGCCTCGCAACACGTTTGATACATCAGGGCTATATGAAAAAGTCCCAATGAGACCCTCAATCGACGCTGACCCTTCAATGTTTGCCGACGCATATGTCTTTTTTCCCTTATGAGGTCCGAAGAAAACTAAGGTCTCGAATGAAAGGTAATTGTATGTCCTTTCTAACGATATGCCTCACAACACGTTTGATACATCTGGGCTATATGAAAAAGTCCCAATGAGACCCTCAATCGACGCTGACCCTTCTATGTTTTCCGACGCATATATCTTTTTTCCCTTACAAGGTCCGAAGTAAACCAGGGTCTCAAATAAAAGGTAATTGTATGTCCTTTCTAACGATATGCCTCACAACACGTTTGATACATCAGGGCTATATGAAAAAGTCCCAATGAGACCCTCAATCGACGCTGACCCTTATATCTTTTTTCCCTTACAAGGTCCGAAGTAAACCAGGGTCTCAAATGAAAGGTAATTGTATGTCCTTTCTAACGATATACCTCACAATACGTTTCATACATCAGGGCTATATGAAAAAGTCCCAATGAGACCCTCTATCGACGCTGACCCTTCAACGTTTGCCGACGCATATCTTTTTTCCCTTATAAGGTCCGAAGCAAACCAAGGTCTCAAATGAAAGGTAATTTTATGCCCTTACTAACGATATGTCTCACAACACGTTTGATACACCAGGGCTATATGAAAAAGTCGATTCAATAAGACCCTCTATCGACGCTGGCCCTTCAACGTTTGCCGACGCATATCTTTTTTCCCTTATAAGGTCCGAAGCAAACCAAGATCTCAAATAAAAGGTAATTTTATGCCCTTTCTAACAATGTGCCTCACAACACGTTTGATACATCAGGGCTATATGAAAAAGTCCCAATGAGACCCTCAATCGACGCTGACCCTTCTATGTTTTCTGACGCATATATCATTTTTCCCTTATAAGGTCCGAAGCAAACCAAGGTCTCAAATGAAAGGTAATTTTATGCCCTTTCTAACGATATGCCTCACAACACGTTTGATACATCAGGGCTATATGAAAAAGTCGATTCAATAAGACCCTCTATCGACGCTGGCCCTTCAACGTTTGCCGACGCATATCTTTTTTCCCTTATAAGGTCCGAAGCAAATCAAGGTCTCGAATGAAAGGTAATTTTATGCCCTTACTAACGATATGCCTCACAACACGTTTGATACATCAGGGCTATATGAAAAAGTCGATTCAATAAGACCCTCTATCGACGCTGGCCCTTCAACGTTTGCCGACGCATATCTTTTTTCCCTTATAAGGTCCGAAGCAAATCAAGGTCTCAAATGAAAGGTAATTTTATGCCCTTTCTAACGATATGCCTCACAACACGTTTGATCTATCCAAACTATATAAAAAAGTCGATTCAATAAGACCCTCTATCGACGCTGACCCTTTAACTTTGACGACACCTATCTTTTTTCGCTTGTGAGGTCTGAAGTAATAAAAGGTATCGTATGAAAGGTTATTTCATGTTTTCTTAAATTTATAATATTTATCAGTCTTCGTGAGGTAATACTTGTGAAAAAATAAAATTTATGCGTGACAATTCGATGACCCACATCTTTTCGTAATACCACCGTGGATCAGTGTGGTACCAAGTTAAAGGTAATATTATAAGCTTCCTGAAAATATATTATTCAATGGCCTTAATGCTGTAGAACTTTAATAAAATTTAAAAATAGCTGATAAGGATTTGTTGCGAACCTTGCTTTCTCTACTCGTCGCTAGATGGCGGTTTATTGGATGGCAGTTATTTATTTACTCTTGTTATGAGAAACGTGTACTATAAAAGACCTTTTAGTTGTCTCCATCCGCCGCGTGGTGGCGTTGTTTTACTTTTTCTATTTACTAATAGATGTCTCTGTTCACGTTCACTAACCGATGTGTACTTTTTTGTTCAACCCACCTTATCCTGTTTGTTTTATAGCATTCATTATCTTTAGTTGTATATCATTTCAATTTGATCAATAAAATAAAACCAAAAAAATATCTTTGTTTCATTTATTGTAAGTAGGTACATATATAAAATGGGCAAATTGCAAAATCTAATTCAATTGTTTTTGTTTTCCCACATATATCTTTTAAATGATAAAATATGTTATCTTTAATGTGCACTTTTACTAGGTAATCATTGAACTTTAATTTGAACTTATCCTAGTTACCATGCATATTAAAGAGGCTACCTGCTGTCCACTAGCGCGCCCATCAGTAAAAAAATATTGCTCGCTAAATACAAAACTTATTAAAAATCCTGAAAGACAGATTGAAGCTAAGATACTCTTGTTTAGAACTTATCAACTCTGTACAATAAAGTTCACTGTAGTTATAGATACAAACTGCTAAACGTGGCCGTTTTCCGCACTTTTTCTTTTTATCTGTAACTACAGAAAAATATATTTTGCAAAATTGATAGGTCCTAAATAAACTAGAGTACCTTTGCTTCAATCTGTCTTTCCGGATTTTCGATAAGTTTTGTATTTGGGGGCGCTAGTAGTGGCTAGAGCGGGTAGCCCCTTAATATACATAGTTAAATCGCGGAAGACAGTAAGCGATAATCTAACCTTATCTAACTTAACCTTACATAACTGACTATTTGTTCGTTGATACTACCTAGGAAATCTGCAAATTAGCTAGTTAATGAGAGAACTAAAACAATATTTTCCATTTAACGGTCTCAGCCAGATAATCTGCAGATTACGTAGCTAATTGGCTTCTGATTTACATACATTAGCATATATCACCGGAAAATAATAAGAATCGTAAAAGTAATCGAAAAGTTGATCAACTTGTTATCAACCATGTTATCTTCCGGTGACATATGAGGTCCTGATGCAATAGTGAACATAATTTTAGTATGTTACTCAGACCATGAAACTGAACAACTTTCCCCAAACTAAAATTATGTTCACTATTTCATTAGGACCTTTCAAAATTTTAACTCTTCTTGAAATTAATATATATATAAGAGTTAAAATTTTTGACACAGAATATTGCATTTTCTATTTGCAATAGATAGATAGTTCTTTATATGCTCTGTTTTACAAAATAAAACTTAAAAGCTAAGGAATTAAAAACAAAATAAAAATAACATAGTCAAAACAATTTATTGTGTGCATGCAGCAGAAGGGAGCAAAACGGCCATAGCTCAGCGCAATATTTACTCGGAAGTAAATCGCTGATTTTCAGCTACAACCGAAGGGACAGGAAAGCGGAAATCGGTAACCACTTACAAATTTTATAATTATTTAAAAAAATGATTTTATTAAGAACTGCTAGCTTATCAAAGACTAGGTACATTTTTGTCTCGTTATTATTCCCATGGAATGGACCCAATCCTTAAATCTCACTGGCGATAAAATATCAATCAAAATAATCGAAATTATAGAATTTTGATGAAGAGAATAATATACGTTATAAAAAATACAGGGTGTAAGGGACGGTGTACCGAAAACTGAAAGGGCATGCTCAGTAAATGAAACTGAACAACTTGCCCAAGGAAACATTTTAGAAAAATGGAAAAAAAATTAGGCCTCTTCATACAAACTGTACGATCAGAGTGAGCAATTTGTATGGAGGTAAAAAACTTTTTTCATTTTCCAAAAATTATTCTTTGGGAAAGCTGTTTAGTTGCGTTGGATAGCGTCGTGTTGTTACAGTTGTATGAAAGTTTTTTTTTTTTTTATGTAACAAGTGAGCAAGCAAGCTTGTGGACAGCCTGTTGGTTAGTGGTCACCACCGCCCATAGCGCTCACTATCTTATTAGTAGCATAATTGACACTAAAAACACTGCGAAGCGAGTTACCCACCCTGAGATCTAAGATGGTGTGTCTCACACTGGCTCCTTTGCCGTTCAAACCGAAACACAGCAACTTCACGGCAGAAAAATGTGTGTGAAAAATTGTAATATGAAGGCGATCAAGGGATCAGTGAGAGGCGGTCGCGGATGTCCACGCCATCCGCTCCGCAACGCACTGAACGGACTGTATTGTCTTTATACATTTTACTGTCAGTCGTCCGCGTCGCACTCATTCAGGCCTTCATATTTAAAATTTTCACACAGCTTTTCACATTCCTGTAACACCACAACGCTACCCACCGTTAGATGGCGCCACTTAGTTTCTGCAACGCGCTATCGACTTTTTACAGTAGAGGTGGGTCGGTCTCCTTTTTTTTCTTTGCCCGTGCGGTAAGATCGGATGAGATAGCTCGTATTTTCACAATTCTAGGTCAACGGGAAGTACCCGTTGCGATTTGGTTCACCACCACTGCTCATCGTGCCGCCGACGCGACGGTAGCGCCTGGACAGAAGTGATTTGATTCATGGCCATCAAAGAAATTCTGAAAAAAAAAAAAAATGTTATGTGCTGCTCAGCACACACGAGATATTTATCCTGTTGTAAGTAACAGTTGTAAAATAGGTACATACTAAGTAACAGTTGTAAAATAGGTAAAAAGATATATGCGTCGGCAAACATTGAAGGGTCAGCGTCGATAGAGGGTCTCATTGGGACTTTTTCATATAGCCCTGATGTATGAAACGTATTGTGAGGTATATCGTTAGAAAGGACATACAATTACCTTTCATTTGAGACCCTGGTTTACTTCGGACCTTGTAAGGGAAAAAAGATATATGCGTCGGAAAATATAGAAGGGTCAGCGTCGATTGAGGGTCTCATTGGGACTTTTTCATATAGCCCTGATGTATCAAACGTGTTTTGAGGCATATCGTTAGAAAGGACATACAATTACCTTTCATTTGAGACCCTGGTTTACTTCGGACCTTGTAAGGGAAAAAAGATATATGCGTCGGAAAATATAGAAGGGTCAGCGTCGATTGAGGGTCTCATTGGGACTTTTTCATATAGCCCTGATGTATCAAACGTGTTGTGAGGCATATCGTTAGAAAGGACATACAATTACCTTTCATTTGAGACCCTGGTTTACTTCGGACCTTGTAAGGGAAAAAAGATATATGCGTCGGAAAACATAGAAGGGTCAGCGTCGATTGAGGGTCTCATTGGGACTTTTTCATATAGCCCTGATGTATCAAACGTGTTGTGAGGCATATTGTTAGAAAGGGCATAAAATTACCTTTTATTTGAGATCTTGGTTTGCTTCGGACCTTATAAGGGAAAAAAGATATATGCGTCGGAAAACATTGAAGGGTCAGCGTCGATAGAGGGTCTCATTGGGACTTTTTCATATAGCCCTGATGTATCAAACGTGTTGTGAGGCATATTGTTAGAAAGGGCATAAAATTACCTTTTATTTGAGATCTTGGTTTGCTTCGGACCTTATAAGGGAAAAAAGATATGCGTCGGCAAACGTTGAAGGGTCAGCGTCGATAGAGGGTCTTATTGAATCGACTTTTTCATATAGCCCTGGTGTATCAAACGTGTTGTGAGGCATATCGTTAGTAAGGGCATAAAATTACCTTTCATTTGAGACCTTGGTTTGCTTCGGACCTTATAAGGGAAAAAAGATATGCGTCGGCAAACGTTGAAGGGTCAGCGTCGATAGAGGGTCTTATTGAATCGACTTTTTCATATAGCCCTGGTGTATCAAACGTGTTGTGAGGAATATCGTTAGTAAGGGCATAAAATTACCTTTCATTTGAGACCTTGTTTTACTTCGGACCTTATAAGGGAAAAAAGATATGCGTCGGCAAACGTTGAAGGGTCAGCGTCGATAGAGGGTCTTATTGAATCGACTTTTTCATATAGCCCTGATATATCAAACGTGTTGTGAGGCATATCGTTAGTAAGGGCATAAAATTACCTTTCATTTGTGACCTTGGTTTTCTTCGGACCTCATAAGGGAAAAAAGATATATGCGTCGGCAAACATTGAAGGGTCAGCGTCGATAGAGGGTCTCATTGGGACTTTTTCATATAGCCCTGATGTATGAAACGTATTGTGAGGTATATCGTTAGAAAGGACATACAATTACCTTTCATTTGAGACCCTGGTTTACTTCGGACCTTGTAAGGGAAAAAAGATATATGCGTCGGAAAACATAGAAGGGTCAGCGTCGATTAAGGGTCTCATTGGGACTTTTTCATATAGCCCTGATGTATCAAACGTGTTGTGAGGCATATTGTTAGAAAGGGCATAAAATTACCTTTCATTTGAGACCTTGGTTTGCTTCGGACCTTATAAGGGAAAAAAGATATGCGTCGGCAAACGTTGAAGGGCCAGCGTCGATAGAGGGTCTTATTGAATCGACTTTTTCATATAGCCCTGGTGTATCAAACGTGTTGTGAGGCATATCGTTAGTAAGGGCATAAAATTACCTTTCATTTGAGACCTTGTTTTGCTTCGGACCTTATAAGGGAAAAAAGATATGCGTCGGCAAACGTTGAAGGGTCAGCGTCGATAGAGGGTCTTATTGAATCGGCTTTTTCATATAGCCCTGATGTATCAAACGTATTGTCAGGCATATTGTTAGAAAGGACATAAAATTATCTTTCGTTTGAGACCACCTTTATCTTCGGACCTAATAAGGAACGGGAGTTGTTGATTTTCTAATATCGTCGTTGATAGAATTAACGTAAGATGGCTTTTTTAGGCGGTTTTTGCGTAACTTACATTCATATTTTTTAGGAAACTCGTTTTAAGTATGTTTTATTACCTTTTTAGGGCAATTCAAATAGATTTAAAAGGCTCAAAAACATTTTTATACGTAATTTTTCAAAATTTCTCTCTTTTGTGGTTTTTGTCTGTTTTATCTGTTTTTATGGTAACTAGGTATTAAAGACAGCCTTTTAGAATAATTCTGTATCGTTTTCTATTTGATTTGCGCCCAATTGAGGCAGTTTTTGCAATTTGAAATTTCGGCCTCCTTAATTTGGTCGGGTTATAAAATTCGTCTAACTTTTTCTGCTAACTTCACACCGCTATGGAAATGCCAGTTGGAGTCGGTACAGTAGTTTGGTCGCTATTATTGAAAACCCCGTTTGAATCCGTTTAGTAGTTTGTGAGTTATTGGTGCCCCCGCTTGAAACTTAGTGTATTTTATGTCTGAGTGAACCGTTTGCAATGAAACTAAGCATACATGTTGCATGGAGTAAGCCAAATACGTTACTGAGAACCTCGTTTTAATTGGTTCAGTTGTTTGTGAGATATTGGCGCCTCCACTGGAAATTTCGCGCACCTGTCTGAGTGAGCCGTTTTCAATTAAAGTAGTCTAAAATATTGCAAAGAAGTAAGCTTGACAGTTTATTGAAAACCCCGTTTGAATCCGTTCAATAGTTTGTGAGTTATTTGCGCCGCCGCATGAAACTTAGCGTACCTTCTGTCTGAGTGAACCGTTTGCAATGAAACTAAACTTTTATGTTGCACAAAAGTAATCCAAACTCGTAATTGAAAACTCAGTTTGAATCGGTTTGTGAGTTATTATCGTACAGGCAATTGGATACTTTACATTAGTGTAACTTCTGATTGAGTGAACCGATTTGAATGAAATATAGCCTATATGTTGCTCAGAGCTAAGCTTAATCTATCTGCGAAAACCGCGAGAAAATCCGTTCAGTAAATTCAGAGTTTATCGAAAACATAGACAGACAGACAGACAAAAAGTTCAGAAAACATATTTTTGAGTTCTATTAGTCGTTTCTTATCGCCCACACTTATTTTTTTATAAATTTATCAAAAGTACAGACACGCGGTTTCTACTCTTTTATTATATGTATAGAATACTATACTTACCAAGTATTCCGGTGGTACAGACGAAGACCCGCGCATTCGTTTAGAAGGAACAAGGAAAGGAAAGGACGGGGTATTGAATTGATCTTCTGGATTCTTGTCCACGCCGGCAGTCTCCTTATGTTTAGCACTCCAGAATTCACAAATACGTCACGATGATATCGTGGTTTAGAAAATATGCACAAAGTCTTAGGCCACATACAGTCGGAATTCCGAAACGGAATTTCGATTCGGGTTTCCGAACGCATTAAACCCATACAAATCTATGGACCTACCACATACATACAGTAGTTTTCCATTCGGAATTTTCTTTGTTTCGAAATTCCGAATGGTGGCCTATGCGTCCGGAATCCCGTACGGAATAAAATCGTTCCGCACTCAACTCTTCCATAGAATATGTACGAGTCGCAACACACATTCGATAATTCCGAACGGAACGCTAGGGACAGTCAGTGTGCGTCGAACGCACGAAGCGAGTATCTTTGATTTGTTGTTAACGTCGTCAAGTCTATTTACGCGCGCGATATCCGACATCGAGCATATATAGTTATGGCCGTGGAAGGTTACCTATGCCTATGGGACACAAGCCACGAAGATTACCACAACAGAGACCAGAGCAATCAAAATCAGAAAATAGCCGTCCATAGTCGCTGACGTCTGAACTCAATGGCTGGCGTCTCTCAACTGAGCCTTGTTATTCCGAACGGAATTAAACGTATGTGTGTGTTGTTTATACGGAATTCCGAATCGATATTCCGAATCAGAATTTGGTTTCAGTATTCCGACTGTATGTGGCTGCTCTGAATCATACTGTTTTCTTTTTAGTTTTGTTGAAGCATTAATGAATGAATGAAAAATTTCGCAATGGGACCTTGCCAGGGCAGGACGATTTCGTGTGATTGCAACTTGAGTTGTATGGTTTTTTTCGCAGGGTTTACAAAATAGATATATAAATAAATGTGGACTGTATTTGAAGGTGTCTATTTGAAATGTGAAAAGTGAGGTTATTGCGCAATCTCTGCTGATATATTGGTGAAAAGAAAAAACTACAATTCACTGACCTTAGTTATCCACCACGCAAGCGCAGCAAGGATCTCCAAGTCCAACAGTGGGTGCCGCGTGGCATGTATGAGGTTATAGCACTTCACCAAAAACAGCAGTTTCTCGATAAATTACACAAATATTTATAGCAGCACGGCTGTGTCGATAGTTGACAAGAGTTTTGGTGCCAGGGGAAGTGTCCAACACTGGGCTTTTTAGGTTCTATCTGATATTCTTAAAGACAGCTCACGCACGGCGCGATGGTCGAATCCAGACTGTTCGCTCGGATGCGCCTAGAACGCAAAACGAGGGTGACAAAGAAAAGTTGAAGTGAATTATATTTATTTTCTACCCACCAAATCGAGCAGAGATTGAACATGTGTTGTATTGGAAAAATAAAATATGTAAACAATTTAAACTGGTTTATTTTTCAAACACTCTCGTCACATCGAATGGTAGAGTTATACACTCAGCCGGCTCTACTTTTAATCTGCTTTTGCAGGCTCTTCTTTTTCTATAATAGACTCATCTCCTCCTTCTATCGGCTGTTCTTGCGCTGCACTTGGCTCTTCTTCTTCTGTTCTAGGAGAGTTATCGTTTCCATCAGTTTCTGGCTCTTTGAATACTTTTTCGTTTTCCAGGTACCTGCTGATTTCTTTGAATGCCGCATCAAATGGTTGTTGAAGATATGTTATCAAGTATGTTTTGACTGCTTCGTCCTTCACTGGAAATGAAAAAGAAATACATTTTGAAAATCTGTCGATATCCATAAAGACAAACGCTAAAAAAACCCAGGTCCGATAGAAATGAAATGAATCTCAGAATTTGAGTATTATTAATTACTAGCTGTTACCCGCAACTTCGTCCGCGTGGATCAAAAAAAAACAGAACACGAACTTAACTCAACCATATTTTGCAGAACGCTTTTCCTTCTTGATGCCTACGTAAAAGATGCATTTGTACCTACTTATCCAAGTTGAATGCTATCTTACTACAAATTTAATTCTAATCAATCGTTTATTCATAAATATAAATTTACACGTCATATTTTTAAATATTATAAATCAATTTACATTATAGTAATGTTTAAAAATTATGTAATACACAGATTAGTAAAGTTTAGATTAATTGTATAATGACATTATACTGAACAATAAAAATCAATATAAAAAGGATATTATTGATACTTTATCCGCAAACTACTTAAATCAAGGTATAGATTTGAAATTTGGAAAAGATTAACTTAAGCTCGAAACCAAATAGCAATGAACTTATAGCACCTATATAAATCAACATCCACACAGACACACACGCACATACACATTCATAACACACCCATATACACACTTTCAATTGTTTTTATCATCTTGTGTTCTTTTTAACTGGCAGATTATTTAGTTTTAATGTGGTTTGTTATTTTACTTGGGGCATCTTCTCAAAACCTAATTAATTGTTTTTTACTTCTTGTTCGTGTTAAAACTTTGTAACGTATATGTGACAAATTTTTAGTTAAGTAATTCTTTTTAATTTTCAATAGTATTTGGAAACTTTTAACTTAGTTACGCTTGCTCTGTAGATAGCAATACTAAATTATGTGTTGTTAACTTAGGGAAACCTGTTATAGGCTCATGTACCATTGATATATAAGCAAACTATTCTTTTTTGTAAACAGCTGTTGGTTTTCTAAATAAAAAAAAAACCGGCCAAGTGCGAGTCGGACTCGCGCACTGAGGGTTCCGTACCACCACATAAACATAATTGTATTAGTTGAAATTTCAGTAAGTTAATGTGCTAGATTTTTTGAGTCCGACACGCGCTTGACCAAATTTTATTATTTGTTATTATTTTATAGCCTATGCCCTATAAACATACCAATTTTCAAGTTTGTAAGTGTTCCCGTTTTTAAATAGAACTAAAACAAAAATCGCCTCAGCAACCATCCAACTTGACCCCTCTCTTATATGAATGTTCTTGAAACGGGAGCTCACCACAATTGGTTACCATTAGTTGTGAGAAAAGTTGTAATATTTAATGATTTCAGACTTTTCCCATTATTTGTACCGTGAGACCTAGCTTCTTTCAAATTTCCTTTTTTTGTAGGTCACCGGGAAGTACCCTGTAGGTTTTTCATTGATAAAACCTATACCTATAATTGAAGATAACATGTTCATCTTACGTTTTGTTACAGTTGATTGCTGACGTAGGTACATCTCAAAAGGTGTACAATAAAACCATAGTATAAAACTAAATTACCTGCTTAGCACATCAAGCTTGACAGTTTAAGCCACGATCACACCTACCTAAATTCCAAGACTTAATTCGGCATACATTGCTGGGAGGCTTGGTTATGTTAATTGCAATATCCTTACTTCAACGAGCAATGTACGCTGAATTAGTCTTTGAATACAGCTAGGTGTGATCATGGCTACGTACGGTCGGTCAACGTACGGTCAACCGCTTGTCGGTAGAAACTTTTTCAACTCTATTACCACGCCATAAGGTCCAAAAGTGTTTCTACCGATGTGCGGCCGTGTGTACGTACGGTCAACCGCACGTCGGTAGAAACTTTTTCAACTCTATTACCATGCCATAAGGTGCAAAAGTGTTTCTCCTGATGTGCTGTTAAGTGTACCTAAGCTAAGACCAACCTCAGCTCACGCTATAGGTTGGAATAGGTACAGCGCGTTCAGAACAAGTCTTTATTTTCCGCGCATGGGTGACAGGCGGAGAGCCAATGAGCGATTCGCTCGCCCCCTCGGGGGAGCCGTGCTCACCCCCGCGACTAATTTTTTGACTTCTGCGCATTAACGGTCACAGACAAAGTTATTTTGCACGCAGTATACCTACCTACCAGCTATATTAAACGGTATAGATGGCGTATCCTACCTCCATCCTAACCCAATTTACGCTTATGTTGCATATTTCTAATTTTCAAAGCAATCCGTGATATAATTTATTTATTATAAGCAGGAAAATTTTTTTGAGTACCTATAGCATACAATCAAACGGTTCTAATTATTTTTTACCTGTGTCGTCCTAGTGGCAATCCTAGCGGCCATAATTGGTATTATCTTGAGCTTTGGATGTCTCAGAGGAAGTTAGGTTAAAAAGTCTGTACCGTGTACCTAAAGATGGCGCTGATATCAGATTATGGTTCCACACTTTGTCACGTATTAAATAAACTTTGTTTAGTAAGTATAATTATATTATAAAAGTAAAAAAAACATTAACTATTTTCTTATCTTTATTTTATTTAAATATTGACGGCGAAACCTGTAAGGTAAGCGTCTAAAAATATCAAAAACATTTCAAAAGTAAAAAAGCAAAAATTTTTAAAAATTTAATAAGCATTACCACCACCGTCCAGGCACAGTATGACCCATACTACCCAGTACTACCTACCATAATTATTATATACTAAAAGCTTTTGCTCTTTGACTTTAAAAACTCAGTGACCATCCAACTTGACCCCTCTCTTATATGAATGTTCTTGAAACGGGAGCTCACCACAATTGGTTACAATTAGTTGTGAGAAAAGTTGTAATATTTAATGATTTCAGACTTTTCCCATTATTTGTACTGTAAGACCTAGCTTCTTGCCAAATTTCATAATTTTAGGTCAACGGGAACTACCCTGTAGGTTTTGCATTTTTGAATAAATGTATGGAGATGAGAACATTAAATGCCATATCTTTTTATTGCGTTGTTGTAAAAAATTGAAATTTTCAGACCTTGTGTGGTCCATGGATCCTAATATATGGTATTAATTTCAACCTGATACCTTTACCCGTTCGTGAGATAAAGGGTCTTGACAGACAGACAGACAGACAGACAGACAGACAGACAGACAGACGGACAACAAAGTGATCCTATAAGGGTTCCGTTTTTTTCTTTTGAGGTACGGAACCCTAAAAATAATAAATTAATGATAGATAACATAGAATATCTAAGTTCAATGTCATTTAATTGAGACAGCTTGCAGCAAAAACTCATCCACCGAGTAATAAGCTTCTGTTAGTAAATATGTTTTTAGTTTGTCTAAAAAGCAAGCAGGGACTAGATAAGTAGGTACTATGAAGCAAGTGTCGCTCCTCGAGTTTTTTATTTCCGTGGAGATTTTATTGTATACTTTAGGCCCTATCGTGTGTAGACATTTATTAGACTTGACTAGTCTCGTTGGTGGTGCTAGTAGTTCATGACGTCTCCGC
Source organism: Athrips mouffetella (assembly GCA_947532105.1). Classification (NCBI taxonomy): domain Eukaryota; kingdom Metazoa; phylum Arthropoda; class Insecta; order Lepidoptera; family Gelechiidae; genus Athrips; species Athrips mouffetella. The sequence continues at coordinate 13,269,898 of OX383979.1, forward strand.
AAGTTTCTCGAGTGAACGTTAGCACGAGTCGAGAACTCACCTAAGTTGCATCTGACATATTTAGCCACTTCATAAATGTATATGCAGGGTAGCGTCAATATTCTGAGCTGCCTGAATAAGTCCCTTGCAGGGTGATCCCAAACCACACCACACAGTATCCGTATAGCGCGTGTCTGCTTTCGGAATACTCTCTCCATGTCGGCGGCAGTCGCTTACAGTACAGAGTCGTATGTGAGTATAGAATGAAAATAGCCATAGTAGACTTTCAGCATATTATCCTGATGTCCTGACAGCCGCAGCCGACCGAGAGCAAAGCATGCATCAGGCAGACGCGAACATGTCATATCAATGTGAGGGGCCCATGTTAGTCCAGACCAGAGTCAATAATTAACCCTAGATATTTTACCTGCTGGACCTGAGGGACTGCTGGACCTTTACACTGGACATTCATACCCATGGTGCCGTTTCTTTTTAGTTTGGAATGGATGATGTTTGTCTTTTCGACATTTAGTAGCATGCCATTGGTAATCAAACCACTCGGATAACTGTGCCATTACGGTATTAAGTTTTGATAATAAATTATGTCCCCCCAATCCCCATCACCAAAAATCCCAATCCCTAATAACCAATCGATCGCAGGCTGTCATCTTGGGTGGATATAGGTCCGACTTTGTTTCCATTACATCAGGGGTTCCCTCAAGGGTCACATTTAGGTCCTCTATTCTATAACGCGTACTTATTTGACATGACTGAATGCATTGTTAACTCCAAACACCTTTTATATGCAGACGATATAAAAATCTACATTCGTGTCCGCTCGGTAGCCGATTGCAAACTACTGCAACAATACCTCAACTCTCTATATGCTTACTACGAGCGTAATAGAATTACTGTCAGTGTATCTAAATGCCGATGCATCAGTTTTACGCGGATAGATTCCACAACTTTGTCTTTTAAAATTTCCCTACGTGTTACGTCGTTGATACATTTACTGAAACCGAATTCCGCCATCAAGTTCTCGTACTTTGATACATTACCTTCTTGATAATCTAATAAATTTATATTTATGTCACCGCAAAAGATTACTTTTGAGTGTTTGGGTAAATTGTTTAAGAGATGACGCAATTCTATAAAGAAATCTTGCTTCCTATCCTGTTTCTCAAATCTTGGTGGCCTATACACAGACAGCAAATATATTTGTTCATTATTTAGTTAAGCAAACTCTGCACTACTCGTGTCCATCTCAGCGATTCCCAGTCCTAAGGTTGCCTGGAAGAGATTGCTCTAAGCAATAAGGTCGCCTTTGCGCGCAATTAGATATAAGGTTTCTTACGCAATTACTCTTAATTTGTGTGCAATAAAGAGTTTCTATCTATCTATCTAAGTACAGTGGCACACAGACACACTCCGCCGACCGCATAGCACTTGTGAGCGCAGTTGACTCGTTCTCTCGCGCACATAGATCGGTTCCCGTGTAAACAACTACCCCTCCCCCACTTCGTCCCTGACGAGTGAAAGCATTTATATTAAATCCACTAATTTTATACAAAGATAATAATGAACAATTTATATTTGGTTCAGTTATGACTAAAACATCAAAATATTTTATATTATCGTTTAAAGACACTGACAATTCACTAAAGTTTTTCTTTATAGAACGTATGTTGACATGCAACAGACAGAAATGTTTGCACTTATACCTACTTATGTGGTTAATTCAATTGGTAACGCTTTTAACACAAACATAGTTAACATTCTTGTCTGTTAAAGTATCTAATATGGTTAGATCCGCGAAATCTAATGAAAAAACTACACATTAATAACCACAAAATAAATGTTAATTTTTTAAGCAGATTGGCAATGTCAACTTCAGCCCGGACGCAAATGGTTTTATCGCCATCAGTTTTTTTACCAGTATTCTACCGCCGGACACCCAGACGTACTTGTAAACTTTACGTAGTTGTTTCTTTGCGTTCCAAAGCAGGGCTCGCGCTGTTCTCGTCAGGTCCTCATTAATATAGATGGAACTCTTGTCCTGTCCGCCTGTAATAATATCGCTTGTCGTATTGGAAATTTTGCGGCGCTGTGATAGCCAGCGGTCTCGAGCGCCCGTTCCCGAAGTCTTAAAACCTATTAGAATGGCGGTTGATTTCTTACCCTCTTTTGTAGGACGAGAGCGTTTAACCCATTCGATATCATCTTTACTCACCTCAATTATATCTCCGATTTTGTTGACCAGCTCTTTTAGATTCTCACCAGGGAGCTGTTCGACGCCGACGATTTCTATGTTTTGTTTACGAGATGACTGCTCGAAATCATCGAGTTTTTGTTCTAGTGCGGCGCTATATTTCTCCAGATAAATACACAATTATTAGTTATGCTCATCACATTCTTCTCGAGCTGATGAATTTTGCTCTTAGACTGCTCATGTTCAGTGATCAATGACTCATACTTGTCGGAGAGTAAGCTTAGACTGCCGGTGATGGATTCGAGATGTTTCTTCAACACCGGTATTTCTCGAACTTTTTTATGAATATCCTTGAGAATATTAGCAAAATCCGGCGTCATCTCCTCTTACTCCTCCAGCTCCTCCTCATCTGATATCTCGTCCTCGCAGTTGTTACAGTAAATACGGTTCCGACCGTTTTTTAGATCCGCTGCCAAACCTTTTACGCACTTCCTATGAAAGGTTCCTTTGCAAGGCTCTTAAGCCTTAAGATTTTCACCCGGGTCATACCGTATTTGATAGAGCATCATGTAGACTAGCCATGGTTACAGGATTATCCATGACTTCCTGGACACCCTATATATATATATATATGTATATATACGTGGGACACTCAGAAATATTTGCGACACTAAAAAAAATTGTTCTACAGGTACATATATTTTTATTAAATCTTTTCAAAGTACTCTCCACCAGCCTCTATACAAAGATTCATGCGTCTGAACCAGTTTTCAAAACACTTTTTCCAGTCCGCCGTAGACACCTCGTTTACAGCCTGCTCGAACGCAGCCAGCGCATCTTCCGGCGACGAAAATTGTATCCCCTTGAGCTGATTTTTTATTTTTGGAAATAAAAAGAAGTCACACGGTGCTAGATCAGGGCTGTAAGGAGGGTGACCCAGGAGTTTGACTGGTGTGCTGTCCAGGAAGTCCCTCGTTTTGAGCGCGGTGTGTGCAGGCGCATTGTCGTGGTGGAGCAGTAGTCCGCGGAGCCCTGTGTTTGGTCGCTTGTTGCTCACAACAGAAAAAACTTCTGGTAAACATTTGGTAGTATACCATTCGGCGTTGATGCTTCTTTGATCTCGTAAGGGAATTGAGGCCAAGTGGCCAGTCAAATTAAAAAAGCTGGCGATCAAAATCTTCCCCCCGCTTCGAGATCGCTTCACTTTGGTAGGCGTTGGTTCATTTTGAAACACCCAAACTGTCGACTGGCGCTTGGTTTCTGGATCGTATTGATAAATCCAGGACTCATCACCTGTTACGATGTCGTAAACACGCCGAGACGAGCCTGCTTCAAATTTGTTCAGCATATCACGGCACCATTCCACCCGGGCCTGCTTCTGAGCGTCGGTGAGGTAGTGCGGCACCCAGCGCGATACTATCCTGCTCACGCGAAGATGCCCGTGTAGAATCTCGTGAACGCTTCCCGATCCAATCTTTAATATGTGCTGAATCTCCTGATATGTAATTCGCCTATTATCTTGGATTAAATTTTTCACTGCTAGCACGTTTTCTTCCGTAATAGCCGTCAAAGGGCGACCGCTTCTTTCTTCATCCCCCAAGGTTGGTCGACCGCGCCTAAATTCGTTATACCAACGATACACGGTTGCCTTGGAGGGGCCTTCATCCATAAATGCCATTTGAAGTCTATCGAACGATTCATCCGGCTTCAGGCGACACTTGAAATCGTAAAAAATCATAGCTCTAAAATGTTCCCGGCGCAGATCCATTTTTCAGTAAGACACGATACTTTGAATTGGCTCGCAAAAAATGTGGAGGGAAATTTTGAAAATGGAACACACATATTTTTACTTACAAGTAATCATATTTTCGAAAAAGATTCTGACCGGCCAGTCTCCCATATATAAAAACTATTTTTCGCAATACTTTCTGAGTGGCCTGGTATATATATATCCCTTCACCCACCAAGAGGCCTCATCATGGTCTACGACATGCCAAAATATAGCCTGATAAAAAGTAGTTTTTGAGTTTTTTTTTTAATTTTTTCCGCCTTGTACTCGTAGCAGTTTTTTTGTTGGTGTCTAGAAAAGATAACTTTTTGACTTAGTTTTTTTTAAATTACTTGTGGACATTTCCTATATCTAAAACAGTCTTTTTCAACAGTGAATTAGAACAGACATTTAAAAAAGTCAAATTTATGCAAGGTCCAAAATGCGACATTTGTCCTTAAAAAAATCAATAATAGTAGATTTTACAACAAGTGCACAAAACGAACCATTTTTTCGAGAGTTTTAGCAGCCCGAGCCGAAGGCGAGGACTGATAGTAATGTCGAGGATAAAAAGGTTTTGTGGACGAGTTATAAACTCTGCTTTTCATGATTGCAAGGAAAAAAAACGTAAAAGTTCTCTCTAAATGTAACTGAAGAATGAGTTGTTCTGCTTTAGTGAAGAATATGTTGACGCGCGCGCGGCGCGGGGGTACACCACCGCGATTACTTTTTTGCCCTAGTGCACAAAATTAGATTTTGTGCAGCCTATATCCTGCACAAAAAAGCACTTTCAGAGCATGAGAAGTGAAAAAATAAAAACCATACGGAAAATGTGTAATTATCATTGCCATTTTTAAATCGCCATTTTTATTAACTGCAGTAAACTTTGATTTATTTTTATTTTCACTGCATTAGGTAAATTGTTCACGTTTATATTCACCCCGCTCGGAATCGCCACTTGTTTACTAGCCAATATAAACAGCATTTATGGTGATTCCCGTACTGCACCCTTAAAAAAACCAACTATAGTTTGAATTGAACCCGAATGAACATAAAACTGTCCAAGTGCAAGTCGGACTCGCGCACAGAAGGTTCCGTATCTTTTGGTGAAATTCCATTGGTAGGTTCAAAATGCTGTACCAAGATTTTTGAGTTCGACTTGCACTTGACTAATTTTTAGAGTTCCGATACCAAAATGGTGAAAAAAAGGAACTCTTATGGTGCCGCTCTGTCTGTCTGTCCGTCTGTCTATCACACCTCTATATCTCTGCAACCACTCATGCTATCGACCTGAAATTTGGATTAATTTTAGAATATAGTTGCCCAACTTAATTGCACATGAAAGAGTTTTGAAAAAATTATGATTATTAATGTAAAGGGGGACAAAATAGGGGGGGCCAAATTTCAGATTGTCGCTACTAGGTCGAGTGGGGTATCATATGAAAGGACTTCACTTGTACATTCTAAAATATATTTTTGTATTTTTTACACATCTTAGTTTTCAAGTTATGATGAAAAATGTAAAAAAAAACACCATTCCCCCCCCTTATCTCCGAAGTTTGTAAAAGGAAAAATCTGAATTAATTACAGTTGACAGAAATTTATGTAAACATTACAGAAAAAATAAAACGATCTTTCTAAAATGCACAGTTTTTTAGAAATCTGCAAATAACCTTTATAAACAAATTTAGTATTGCGGTCCTAAAAATGGACTTTATTGCTTCCAAAAATACAAAAAGTATATAGGAACCATCGGCGCGCGAGTCCGACTCGCACTTGACCGTTTTTTATCATTTGTTTTTCTACAATAGCTTATGTTCGTTTCAAGTTTCCTTATTCCTTAAGTTATCCAAGTCGTATTGTACCAAGCTTTACTGTTGGTGAGACCGGTTCACGGGCGATAGTAGTCTGGAAATCGTACTGTTCTGCCACTCCGTGTTTTTCTTTCAGGTGGTGCGTCTTCGACGAGAGGGGCGTTTTCTGCTGGAGATGGAGTACTGACGTCAGGTGGCGGTGAAGTATTTTGATCATCTATTGCGACGTAAGCCGGTTTAAGTCTGTCGATTGTGACTGTGATCGGCTTGCCTTGGATCTCAATTTTGAACGTCTTCTCCAGCCTCTCAAGTACTTTGTACGGTCCTGTGTATGGCTGTTCCAATGGTCTTTTGACGGTGCCGCGGCGAAGGAAGACGTACTCGGTGGTGTGAATGTCTTTTGGTACGAAGAATGTTTTGTTACCGTGGTGGCTCGCAGGAGTGGGGGACAGCTTGGCCATGTGGTCGCGTAGGCGATGTATGAAGTCTGCGGGATCCGGGCTGACCAAGGATGTTGGCTCGAAGAACTCGCCTGGCAACTTCAGTGGCTCGCCGTAGACCAGCTCAGCAGAGGACGTTTTCAGGTCACCTTTACATGCGCTCCTGATTCCCAGTAGGACTAAGGGTAAGATTTCGGTCCACTGGGGTGAGTTGTGACACATGATCGCTCCTTTCAGCTGACGGTGAAACCTTTCCACCATACCGTTGCACTGGGGATGGTACGCTGTCGTTGGAGAATGCTGCGCACCTGTCAGTTTGGCGATGCTGCTGAACAATTCCGACTGGAACTGTCTTCCTCGATCAGTGATGATTTTCCTCGGGCATCCAAATCGAGCTATCCAGCCCGACACGAACGCTTTGGCACATGACTCGGCGGTGATGTCGACAAGAGGGAAAGCTTCAGGCCATCGTGTAAAGCGGTCGATGGCAGTAAGGCAATACCTGAAACCACACGAGTAAGGCAAGGGGCCAATTATGTCAAGGTGGACTTCGGAAAATCGTTCGGAAGGGATGAGGAAAGTTGATAAGGGAGAGGAACAATGGCGGGTTATTTTGCTAAGTTGGCAATCAGCGCATTGTTGTACCCATTTGATGCAGTCACGGCGAACTCCTGGCCACACAAATTTGTGTGCGACCATCTTTGCAGTTGTTGCAGCTCCAGGATGGCTAAAGTTGTGGATGCTTGCAAAGGCTTGCTTTCTGAAGGCTGGGGTTACGTAAGGCCTTGGAGGGTTTGTCGAAGTGTCAACATACAGTTTTCCATTGCCTGATTTGTCCAGCTTGAGAGATGAGCCATTGCTGAGGAGACTTTGCAGTTCAAGATCTTTTTCTTGATCGGCAGCAAGGGCGTCATAGTCAATAGCTGTGATGATCTCGTTGATGCGTGACAGTGCGTCAGCCACTATATTGTCCTGTCCGGCGATATGGCGAATATCTGTCGTAAACTGAGCAATGTGGTCCAGATATCGAAATTGACGTGGTGAGCAGTGTTCACGATTTGTTCTGAAAGCGAAGGTGATGGGCTTGTGGTCTGTATACACTATGAAACTCCTTGCTTCTACCATGTATCGGAAGTATTTTATTCCTTCATAGATTGCCAACAGTTCTCTGTCATAAGGACTATATTTCTTCTGTGCAGGTGACAGTTTCCTGGAAAAGAAACCTAAAGGCTTCCATTCGTCGTTCTGCTTCTGCTGGAGAACTGCTCCAATAGCCTCATCTGATGCGTCTGTAAAAATTGCCAGATCCGCGTTGTTGTCTGGGTGTGACAGAAGTGCTGCTTGTGACAACGCATTTTTGCAGCTTTCAAAAACACGCTCTTCATCTGGGGTAAAGAGAACAGGAGTTGAGCCTTTAATTTTATGTCCCGTAAGTTTCTGGTTCAAAGGTCCTTGAATGTGAGCTGCATGCGGAATAAATCGGCGGTAGTAGTTCAACATTCCTAAGAATCTTCTGAGTTCTTTAGCTGTTTTGGGAACCGGATACTTGGCGATGGCTTCAACTTTTTCATCGAGTGGCCTTGTACCTTCTTCGGATATATGATGGCCCAAGAATGTTATTTCTGATGCTCCAAAAACGCATTTTTTTATGTTGATCAAGACACCATAAGTTTTTAGTCTCTCGAAGAGTGTCTTGAGATGATGAATGTGCTCTTGTTCTGTCCTTGAGAAAACTAAGATGTCATCCAAATAACCGAAGGTGAAATCTAATCAGAATCAGAATCAGAATGTTTTATTGCGAGAACTGGTTAGTGTTACAGATGTGAAATATAAAATAATGTTAGCTCATACAGTTCTTACCTAAAATCAGGCATGCAATTATTTAAAAATAGAGTACACATACAAATACAAATACGGACATTTCAAAGTTCGGGAAATAAAAATTTATAACAATATTAAATTTGTAAAAGAAAATAAAAAAAAAAAACAAATGTCAATTTAAGGTTATATCGTTAATATGTCAACAACAATAAAATAGAGAAATTAAAAATTTTATAAGTATAAAGTTTAGGTTCTCAATGTCTTAGTAATTATTTTTATTTGATGTCACATTGTAATATTCAGATATATTGTAGAATACTTTTCCAAGTAACCAATTTTTTAAAGCTAGTTTAAATTTTCTATTGTCTAAACATCTAATTTCGTTTGGTAAACTATTGTAAATACGAACTGCAGTTACTGAAGTGCATTTATCAAAAATCATGCTGTTTATTTGATCGGGAAATACAAGGCGGTCCTTTTGTCTAACATTTCTCGAGTTTATGTCAGATACCTTGGAAAAGTACTTTCTGCAGTTCCGTACTAATTGACAAATTTCCATTATAAAAATACTAGTCAAAGTTAGGATTCCTTTTTCTTTAAATGTTGATCTTAAAGATACGTCATTAGGTATTTTAAAAATGATGCGTAAGCAGCGTTTTTGCAGGATGAACGTCTTCGACACATCGGTGGAGTTTCCCCAGAAGACGACTCCGTACAGTAACAAGGGGTAAATGTTACCATAATACGCACTGATTACAACTTCAGTTGACGATATTTCAGCTAGGACAGAAAGAGCATAACATCGACTAGATAATTTGTTATTTAAGTTTACAATATGTTTCTTCCAATTGAGATGCGTGTCGCCAGCCATCGTCTTTCTTTGGGGCTAAGTGGAGGGGAGACGACCATGAGCTCTCTGACCGTCGGGCGGTTCCATTTTCCAGCATATCTTCGAACTCCTTTTTGGCAACCTTCAAGCGATCCGGAGCTAGCCGGCGAGCACGTGCAGCAACAGGTGGTCCTGGAGTGGTACGTATATGGTGCTTCGTACTATGCTTTGGCTCTAATGTTATGCCTGCTGGTCGCGTTATCTCAGGAAATTGGCGAAGAAGTTCGTGGTATTTGGAGTCACCTGTGACAGATTTAACGGTGGTGATCTCTGGTGCTTCTCTATGTGGTATGGGTACAGAGAGACTGGTGATTCCATCGATAAGACGTTGGTTGCGACAGTCTACTAATAAGCCATAATGACTTAAAAAGTCGACTCCAATAATCGGCTTTGTGACGTCAGCTATGATGAACTTCCAGGTGAAGTCTCTTCTTAGACCAAGGTCGAGATGTATTTGGAGGTATCCGTATGTTGCGATGACCGTGTTGTTGGCTGCGAAAAGTTCATATGCAGTTTTCTGTAGTCGCCTTTTTGTCTCTGCTTTGGGGAATACACACAAGTCAGAACCGGTGTCTATGAGGAACTGTAACTTGCTTTTCCTATCAGTGACGAATAGGCGGCCTTTACAGGACGATAGGCAGTCATTTGCCGCCACTAGTGGCTGCCCCTGGGGTTTTCCTGCTTGTATTGGCAGGGCATGGTACATTTTTGTGCCTTTGTACCGAACTTTGTTTTGTCACGCCTTGAATGGCCACGTGACCTTGACTGGTCTCTATCTAGTCTCGCACTTAGCTGGGCTACCTGCTTGGTCAGCTCTGATATCTGAGCTGCCATACTCTCAAATAGCAATGGTTGTGGGGCTCTGGGGGCATGAGCTTCAGCCACGTTCGCGAAAGCGGATGGTGCGGCAATGGCATGGATTTTGTCTGCCAGGTCAGCAAGTTGCTCTAAGGGCATGGAAGTATTCGACGCTATGATCGGTTGCATACTGACTGGTAGTCTGCTTGACCAGATTGTTCTTATAAAATCGTCAGGGACGTTGGCGCCAGCAAGGTGCTTGAGATGCCTAAGGAATTGAGATGGCTTCCTACTTCCTAGCTCTTCGTGGTCTAACAGCTGCCTGACCTTCTGCTCTTGGGATGCTGACAATCGGCTGATAAGCTCTTTTTTAAGGGTCTCGTACTTACCCGTAGCTGGGGGATTATTTATTATGTCCTCCACCTCAATAGCATATTGGTGGTCCAATTGCCCACACACGAAATAAAATTTTGTTGCGTCACTCGTGATTCCCGATATAAGGAACTGGCCTTCTATTTGCGCGAACCAAAGAGCAGGCCTTTCTGGCCAGAAAGGTGGAATTTTAACACCGACACGAAAAAGTTCCGCTTTTTCTTCACTTCCGTTGTTACGCGGCGGAGGCCTGTTTTCATTGTTGTCTTCGTTAGACATGTTAAGGCTGCGATGCTATATGCTCAGCTGGGGTCACCAATGTAAGTGTGTACCTGTGTAGGTAGATGCAGTTCGGATGAACCAGGAAACCACAGCAATCTTCGACGTAAGTACGTAGGTAGGTTTGGTTTTTAATCCACAAGAGAAACTGCACTTATGTTCTTACAGAGTTTATTTTTGTATCTAAACGACTTACAGACACAATGAGAGCTGTCGCGCAAAATTATATGGAAACACTACAATTATATATCGCGAGACGCGAGCGTCGGTGGATGCGCGGAGAGCGGCGAGCGACACGGGCTTCGCGTCCAATAGCTAGGTGCGAACTGGCGGCCGGTCACCGTGCATCATTCGTCGCACGCGCAGCGCGTTGCGAACAAACAATGAATTAGGGTCCCGCCGGAGAAGGCGGTAAGTAAAATATTAACAATATTTTTAACAAGTTAATTGCAAGGAGTACAATATTATCTGTATAGTGTGTGTGTTTACAATAGGTATGTATGTGTATGTAATGTATGTGTATTTTAAATATTTGGATCTCAGTTATTTATTATTATTTATTGATTTTGATTTTTATTTATTTTTTATTCTTTTACAGGTTCCACGACGACGACGACGCGCCACAAAGGTGTGTGACTTTTTTTACGATAGAGATAAAATAAAAGAAAAAAAAAACTGGCCAAGTGCGAGTCGGACTCGCGCACCGAGGGTTCCGTACAAACCTGTAGGTATATAATAGTACATTAAGATTCAAGTGCGCTACTTTGCTCTATAAAGTGATCCTATAAGGGTTCGGTTTTTTATTTTGAGGTACGGAACCCTAAAAAACTGGCCAAATGTGAGTCAGAATCGCGCACTAAGGGTTCCATACCTGTCTACCACACACGGCGTGGATTTTCATTGGTTTTGCTGCCGAAGCCACGTGATTCTGCTCATGAAAGCAGCATTCCCGAAGAAAATATTTTTTTACTCATATGGAGACGGGGACAAACATATAAGTGATCTTATAGGCTGAGACGCAGATGGCGCAGCGCGGGGCGGAATACGTCTTCCCTCTTGCTAAGTTAGGAAAAAAGCTGAAGAATAGAAACACTGTTCACGCTATGTACATCTCACGAGAACCACTTTTAGGGTTCCGTACCCGAAGGGCCAATAAGTCCTAACGGACGGAGCCCTATTGCTAAGCCCACGTCGTCTGTATTTTTTTCACTTTCTATGAGCTTACTCTTGACCTTCCTGTGCGGTGCCGGCAAAGAATAGTACCGACCCGTCTCTATCCATGGGTGTCGTAAGAGGGGACTAAGGGTTATAATGAGGACCAGAGGATGGGCAGCAGCATCCTTCTGTTTATCGTATATCTTATATTCTGCGATCACCAGCAACCGCGGTCCACGGTGCCAGCCGTAACGCTAACAAGTGTGGTGACTATGGTACTTCCCCTCCACATTGTTTCAGCAAAAGCTGGAATTTTGGAGGGAGTTCCCTGTCCTGTAGTGGACGTTTCATGGCATGTCATGATGACTCTTAGGGCTCCCGCACACGACCGAGAATCGGTGGGCGATTATCGGCCAGGACAAGGACGGAAGATTCAGGTGATAACACGTCAGAGCGGGATGCCGACAAAAAATCGGCCACCGATTCTCGGTCGTGTGCGGGAGCCCTTAACCTTGATATAGCCGTGAGGACAGAGATGAGGTCGACGATGGAACGAGCCGGCCGAGCTGGTCGTCTGCCTGTCAGAGGGCTGAAACTTTGGAGCCGTAGTCGCTATATAGTAAAATTTTTCTTAAACAGTATGTGTTATTATGGCGGATTACCTAGCAAATAATAAAAACAATGAAAAGTTAAAAAAATAAGGGGGGGTCCCGATACAAGAATAGTAGATTGAATCACAAGGCTGTAAAATAATATTTTTAAGGCGAGGGCGCTATTTTGAATCCAGAGCGAAGTGAAGGATTCTAGAGTAGAATCATGAACGTAGCGAGGGATTCAATAGGTCGCCCAAGGTAAAAATATTTTTGCAGCCGCGTAATACACTCTACTTTTCATCTCCCTCTATGAGAAAAGAATAAGAAGCTCATTGAGCCACACACTCGTCATTAATTTTAAATATAAAATATCATTACAATATTATTACTTGATGAAACAATACTAAAAATCATATTGAGTATTATTTGTAACAACTGAAAATGTTATTGACATTTTTGTATCAATTAGGAACAGAACCTCTTTGGTTGGTAGTCTTGTTTACATTTAGAGCATATTTCTTTTTTTTATATTCATAATAATTTTAATAGCAACCGGCCAATATCATTTTTCATACAATAATTTTGGTTCGACCTCTATGGTTGACCTAAAATATCCCTATGGTGGATCTAAATTCTAATTCTAATTTCAAATCCCATTTTTACCCGCTACGAAAGCTTCTAGGAGAAAACAGCTTACGAACCGTTCAACGATTTTCGAATAGATGAGATGAAAACGTGTTTTATTTGGTGTTTTTTTTTAAAGCTGTATTGTAAAAGCAGGATCTCTTAAAGCTTACAAGCGTTAAAATTGTTATGTTTTTAGTGCATAAGCTATAGTAAAAGTAAATAATAAAAACTGGGTAAGGGCGAATCAGACTCGAGCACATTATACACACTTCTGCGCATCCCCTACTAAGACGGTATTTTTACCTTAGTGGTACGGAGTTGTGTCACCCTCGGTGCGCGAATCTTACTCGCACTTGGCCGGTTTTTTTGTTACGGAACCTTAAAAATCGCCAAAACACGTTTCTTGTATGGGGACCTGCCCTAATTTGCTTTTCATTGTTTTTATAATTTGTTTATTTATGTATTTATTGTTTTTATTACTGAAAACTTACATTAACAGCTTACGCTATACAATGCAATTCCTTAATCTAATATAATCAAAACACAAAAAGTATCATAATCGCTATACAGCAACAATAGTTGTTTTCGTAAAAATGGATAGAAGAAATGAATTTTCTGTATCAGAAAATATGTCAACAACCAATTTCTCCAAGACATTAGGCAATGTTAAAACCTGAAGTAAAGGTGTGTGTAAAAATGCATTCGTACGACCCGTTATGGCGAAGAGCAGATGTCGTCGGGGACGCAAGTAGTGTTTTTGGATTAGGGGGGAAGAAAAAAGGAATTTGAAAACCACGAAGAAATTTATAAATGTATTTTAACAGTGATTGTTTTCGTAATCCGCCACATTAAGACATACCTACTTGTTCTGTAAAAATTTCAACCAGCTAGCTCTTACTTTGCTATTACGTTTCAAAAGGTACAGCCCCTTAAATTTCAGACAAACAGGCGACGTAGGCGTACTTTACGTTCACACCCGTTGCGTACGGGCCGCTAAAATATAAACATTATTGGACGAATCGCCAGTTGCAGAAAGCGTCTTCAAAGTTAAAGCTCTTTTAACCCTATTGCTGACTCTTTCAGTTTTTATGACGAAAAAAGTGACGGTAATAGATATAAAGACACTTTGAAGCTTACATTCATCAGTTGTTAAAGCTGTTATTTTTGGATCGCTCGAATCTGCTGCAGCAGACTCTTCAGTACTGAATTCCATATTTACTTCTCCAATACTTTGATATTTCCAATAAAAGGTTCCATCAGTTTCTTCAGCTTTCATATTAACTTTCATAGTTAATTGAGTGCCTGTAACAGTAATCCATTTTTTACTTTCGAGCGGAGCGAGAAAGGTATTGTATTCGTAAAAAAAAAGTTTTTCTAATGTTCTCAAAAATGTGTTCTACACTTATACATCATAAAAATCAAGTCTCCCAAAAATGTCCGTCCGTCGGTCGGTCGGTCGGTCTGCCCGTCACGCTTTGGCCTAGTGGCTAAACGAATATTCCGATTGACATCATATTTTGAATTTAGGAGTTTTATGCAAAATCCATCGAAGGGTTCTAAGTGGTTTCATGATGGCTCTCATTTTGAGGGTAGCTGTCATACAACGAAAATGAAAACTTTAAATTTTCTCAAAAACGGCTCATAGAATCGTGATGAAACTTTGCATGACCAAGCATCTCTATGTACGATATCTTGCGCCAGTATCAATTGATCTGTGCAATTTCATATAAGGATCGTAAATATCTGATTTACCTAAAATTGTTTCTATTGAGTTTATTAAAAATTTCTATAATATTAATCCTGGATTGGTTGTCTACCTGACTGGATATTCTTTATGATTTTCTTGAATAAAATAAAGTACAAAGGGTGTACCAAAAACTGAAAGGGCTTGCCGAGTAGACTAAACTGAACAATTATTCTTAAGGAACATGTGTTGGGAAATTAACAAAATCTCCATGCAAGTATCCTACGGTAGTATCCATTGATCTGTGAAAATTCATATAAAGGGTGTTCCAGACCTACCAAAAAGAAACATGTGATTTACTCGAAATCGTTTGAGGTTTGTTTGGTTTAATGTTTGACAATTTGAATTCTGAATTTATCTGTATTTTACATTCGAATATTTTTATGGAAAAACATAAATAAAAGTTTGTGTTTCCACACTATGTATGTGGCATTACAAATTTAAGTTTGCGGTTGATAGTTTTTCCTCGAGTATTGCGAGAAGTTAGTGCAGTGCTGCTGTACCATTTATTTTACATTCGCATGTTTGATGATTTTTGTATGATGAAGCACCAGTATCCCGATGACCCGACCATTGATACTTGCGTTAAACATTATTCGGACCTAATAAAAACTCTTAGTTTGCGCGACCGACGAAATTATAATGACAATAGACTATGTACCGCCAAGAATCCATCAAAAGAGATGTGGAGAATAGTCAATGAGGAAATATCGACAAGTAGTAAGTCACAGAACATCGATATCATTAGTGAGGGGAAAGCGGTTCCGACAAATGTTATACCTGACCATATTAATAGTCACTATCTTAATATGGCTTCAAAGCTTCCACTTAGAACTAATAAGACTAAAGCACTTACATACTTGCGTGAATATATAAAAGAGTATAATCCGCCCGACTATTCGTTGCCAGTCGTCACCAAAGAAAAACTTGATAAAGTTTTATAAAATATATTATCAAAGTCAAATACACTAGACGTGTATGACATATCTGTCAACGTTATTATGTCTGTATGGCCTGTGCTGGCAGATTTATTAGTGACCCTCATTAACACCATGTTCCGTGAGGATATATACCCCGACGTCCTCAAAGTGACCAGAGTTTGTCCTGTCTACAAAGGGAAAGGCGACAAGTCCCAGGTAGACAGTTATAGGCCTATATCAATTGTTCCCACGGTATCAAAAATTATCGAGTCAATTATCTCTTCTAGTTTAATGGAGCATCTCGAGACAAATGACCTACTGACTGACAGACAGTACGCGTATAGAAAAGGCAAGTCCACCACCACCGCTGCCCATCAGGTAATTGACTCGATACTTACAAGTATAGATGATAGGTACAAGACCGCTGGAATTTTTTGTAACCTTACTAAGGCCTTTGATGTTATTGAAAATGACCTACTTTTAGATAAGTTAAAAGCTTATGGTGTAAAGAATAGCGCCCACCAATTACTACGATCGTTCCTAGAGAACCGTAAACAGTCGGTGGAAATAACATCAGACGGTCGAAAGTACAGATCGCAAGCTGGTGACGTTACAATTGGCATTCCGCAAGGTTCCTCACTCGGAAATTCTCTATTTTTAACTATAATCAATGATTTGCCACAATACATTACTGAGGGCATAGTAGTGCTGTTTGCCGACGATACCACAATTATTGTATGCGCACGTACATATGAAGACCTAAATATTAAAATAAATACCACTTTCGAACGTATACAGACGTGGTTTTCTGCGAATGGACTAATATTAAATTCGGTAAAATCGAATCTTATACTTTTCTCGGCAAAGGCGATTGAAAGACCATTCTGTATTACCAGCCCGGTACCACTATGTCAATCATGCAAGTTCCTTGGTTTTACAATTGATTGTAACATGAACTGGAAAATCCACATTCAACATCTGTGTGACAGGCTTAGTGGTGCTGCCTATGCTCTGCGTAAGTTGCGTCCCTTAGTTTCCAGCGCCGTACTGAGGCAAACGTATTTTGCACACTTTCAATCGCTTTTGTCGTATGGTATAATGCTTTGGGGAAATTCTACTGATGCCGAACGTATTTTTATTTTGCAAAAGCGAGCACTCCGGATCGTAGCCGGTTTAAAGCCCCGGATGACTTGTAGGTCTATGTTCGCGAAGCTTGGTATAATGACAATGACCAGTCTGTATCTGTTTGAGGTAATATCATATGTGCGTCGCAACATTGAAACCTTTGGTCGTCGTACGTGCGTGCGGGGGGCGGTCGTTGAGAAACGTGGGCAGGATCGCAAGTGTTCCGCGCCGGACCGAACTTGCCACAAAAAACCCGCGTGTGATTGGTCCGAGTTATTACGAGCGACTTTCAGCGGATTTGAAAGATGTTACAGATGACGAAACGTTTTATCGCCAATTGAAAAATCTTTTATTGGATAAAGAATTTTATAAATTAAGTGAATTTAATACTAAGTTGATCTGACTACATTATGTAGCTTCGTTTTATTTAATTTTGACATTGTATATTTAATATTATAAATATTTTTATTATTTTGACATTGTAACATCATAATCTTAAGTTTGACATTTATTTTGTATACATTTTGACATTTATCCGACTGACGATCACCCTATCCTCTGACATGTTATATTTTAGTGTAATAATTAATGTAATTATGAAATTGATAAGGTGAAATAAATAAATCTAATCTAATCTAATCTAATCTTTCGTTTATTCCAATGCTTACCAATCTATTTTGCAGCCATGCCACTAAAATTTGAGAAAACTGACGGAAAGAATAACATTATTTTACAAATTTGTTTTTTCCGACAGCTTTAGCCGATTGGTTTTGACATAGCTGCAAAATGTGTTGGTAAGCGTGGAATAAATGAAAAAAAGAATGGATCATTAGATGTGTACGTATTTAGCTATAAACCTAACGGATATAATTATAGGTATCCCTATTTTTTTTAATAGTATAACAGTTATGGCTGATTCACACGGGGCAAAATTTAGGCATCTCTGAGGAAAGAAATAGTTGAACAGCTTTCTCTTTCTTTCGTATAGCTGATCCCTCAGGGGCGCCTAAATTTTGCCGTCATGTAAATCCGGCTTTATATCCATTCTATCTTACAGATACAATGGCAGATAGTTTTCTGATTTCTGATGAGATGGCAATAGCAACGACAGTTGGGTTTTTTATACCAGGTATTCGAAAAACGCTAATTGGTTAACAAGTTAACAAGTTTTTATTGAGAAGTTTCCAGTTTTCAAATATCAGCCTGTCACGCCGTCTTTTTTTTGTGCGCAGTATGTTTTTATCACTTTATTTTTTTTAATAGGTAGGTACATTTGCTCGAAAAGCGTACTTACAAGGACGTAAACATTGCTCGGAAGTAGTTACTTACCGAACTAGTGCGGTAAGTAAAAAAAGTATAATTCCAAGGAGTTTTAACACTGATCATAAAATTATTTTGTAAAAATACTACAGTGGTGACTTTTTACTTGGGTGACGACTGCCTACCTATATTTAAAATAAAATGGAGAGTACCAGGAGAACATGAATCGACAAGAGGCTGACAGTACCCAAGGTTGGTTCCATTAACAAGTGTATTACTTATACATGTTTTCTCACAAATGTATTGAAAAACGTCGTAAGATACACGGCCGTAAGGGTTATGACAAACTCGTGCCGATGGTAAACCCTCGACTTCGTCTCGGGTTTACAAAACGTCACCTCGTTTGTAATAACCCTACTTACGGCACTTGTATCTTATAGTAGTTTATGCAACTGTCATATAAAACAGGTTATTAAAACACGAGTTTGGGTTTATCACACGAGGCGTAGCCGAGTGTGATAATAACATCAAACGAGTGTTTTAATACCATATTATATGCAGTTGCGTATACGAGCTTTATCTTCACTCATGCAATAGGTAGGTACTTACCTACTTATAAAAATTAAACAAAAGTAAGTAAACAACAAAGGTAACTTATATTATGTATATTACAGTTCTGATAATTATGAGTCTGAAGAAGCCGCCTTAATAGGTATATCCGCTTAGTCTTCTTTGAAATATACAAGCAGAACATTTTCTTAACAAGACATGGTTTTCTTTTCGATTTTCATTCTTTCCCAATTCATTGTAGGTTATGTCATAAAATGTCCTAGACTAATATGGGAGAAGATCGTAAGTTATTGAGTATCTTCTAGTGTAACCAAGTGTAACTGCAGTATCCTAACTTCAACACTTTATCTACTTTTTCAATAAACTTTCACATTAGGTACTTTCACGGGCACAAAATACTTGAAAAAGGTAAATATTTGAAAATGGCGGCAAATCCAATATCTATTTCCAAGTCACGTTAGTATTATATAGTCTAAGTCAAAGTCCTTCTAATTTCAGGCTGCGCGCGCATATTTTCTACTACAGATAAAATAATTGTAACTATAGTAACTGTCACTGTAACTCCTCCAAAATAATAGGTTGTTTATAATGTTCACTTTGTAAATATGCTAATGATATTTGAAAGCTACTAAGAAAAACTGTTACATTTATAACCGGCTCTCTAAAAGACCTTATATTCATTTTTTTAGGTTCAAGAAGAATTTTATCCAAGTGTTATGTTATGATTAAAAAGTTAAATTACGTAACACCTTTGCAAAATTTTCATACAAATATCGTTACGTAATGGTAACTTTTTAATTTTTTATGCATACTTTGCGTAATATTCCGCTTTATGTACCAACTTTTTGAATCATAATTCAAAGATTACGACATGAGTGTAGATAAAACTACTAATGTAACACGCTTTTATTAAAAAACTTGAGACTTCATAACATTTAATGAAAGCTTCTTCTTGCTTCTTCTTTTATTTACTTATTTGCGTTTGTTTATTTTTACTTTTTATTGTTAAACTAGCTTTTACCCGCGGCTTCGCTCGCGTTACATACTAGTCTTTGTGTCATCCTAGTGTGTCCTACTGGAACCATGCGTTTTCCGAGATAAAATATCTCCTCAATTTCATAGAAATCGGTTCAGGCGTGATATTGGAACAAACAAAAAAAAATCCAAACTTTTGCATTTATAATATTTTTAAATTAATGAGAAGTGAGATACTATAAGTACTAGAACTTAAGACCTTTATACATTACCATTTGAATGCAAATAAATGAATTATTATGAATTATGATATTGTCAAATAATGTACATGCTCAAAAACAACCAAACAAGCCCAATATTAATGCCTATGTGTTATTTACAACAAAATTCCCTTCCATCCTCCTTCATCCGACCCTGGATATCATCTAGGACCAGAGTCCCTGGCAAGACAAATCAAACGAGCCCTAAAACGGGTTTGCGTCGTTTTATTACAGAGTTCCCATCCACCTTCCGGCTCCATCATCAGATTCGCTCCATTGGGGTGTCCCATAAAATAGTCGTTTTTCTTAACGCATAATCTCTATTTTTTTTCAAAATTAACGAAAAATAAAGCGACTAAGTACCTACCACTTGGTCACGAATCTAATTAATTTAAATAATTAATTAATAATAATATATATTTTTTTATACATACCGGGCCAAATAACAATGCAACTTTCCGATTCAGTATCTGACTGACATTCAGAAAACTTAACGTGCAAGGGACATGTCATGGCCGCTGTTATTAGATCCAAACCATCGGCATCTCTGTCGAAAAAAACAGTGCAATAAGTAGGGGGCCGCCATAGTGCTAGGTT
The DNA here is from genome assembly GCA_947532105.1 of Athrips mouffetella. Taxonomy (NCBI): domain Eukaryota; kingdom Metazoa; phylum Arthropoda; class Insecta; order Lepidoptera; family Gelechiidae; genus Athrips; species Athrips mouffetella. Next base: position 13,290,093 of record OX383979.1, read on the forward strand.
GAGTGCCCGGATTGTATGACCGCGGAATACAAAGCCAACCATCTGGCTTCGGATTCCGAGGTCCGGATCCACGGTCGTACGTTTGGCTGGGCATTACGAGCTTGTACAAGGAATGCTGCCATTACGAACTTGTATATTTCTAATTTAGTTGAAATTTCAGTAAGTTAATGTGCTAGATTTTTTGAGTCCGACACGCGCTTGACTAAATTTTATTATTTTATAATTTTTATAAGTTGGATGATTCCGTGCTTCGGAAGGCACGTTAAGCCGTTGGTCCCGACTACTACCTATAGATGTAGTCGTTAAAGAGCCATATGTCAGAGGCCTTTGGCGGCCTCAAATGGTATATTTTGACATTTGCTCCATACATTAAGAATAAAAAGAATACATTTGGCCTAAGATCTCATTTTTGGCTCATGCTGGTGGCACTGGTCGTGTAGTGACGAAGATAAAAAAATGAGGTTTGAACAAAGAAACATAAATTACAGTTCCACCGACTTTTTTGGGTTGGTACCTAGAAAAGGGGCTTTCTGTAATCGTAAACGGTAGTTGCATATAATATAGCCATAGCCGTCACGCAACATTTTGTCAGTGAATATCAATCTCATACATTTTTATTCTATACTACTGGCATTTACGATAGTAGAAATCCACTTATCTACGGCCCCAGGCGGAGAAATGGAGGATTATCGACACTACTACCTACTACAAGTGAAACACTGCGATTGTTGACAGCGACGCTACCGCCTGAACAGACAAGTCAATGTCGCCAGGGTACACGAATATCGATACCAAAATGTACATCACTATCTAACGCACACATTGACAAATCAAAATTGGTTACGCGTTTTCGGGCTCTTTGTTTATCTATAGGCAGTAAGCTGCCGTTATTCATAATCTAAGGTTCAGACAGGAATTGACTTTAAACCTGAAGCAATATTCACTAAACTAAGTAGGTGTTTAGGCACCTACCCGACGATATAAAGATTTTTCGCGGGCCTACTTCAGGGTGTCTACTCTCAAAGTCCGATATATCGAAACGATACAACTCGAAACATGCAAATGCAAAACTTCGTCCCTTAACAATAGAGTAGAATATTGATTGGATGCAGTTTGAAAATTCATCCAATCAATATTCTACTCTATTGTCAAGGGACGAAGTTTTGCATTTGCATGTTTCGAGTAGTATCGTTTCGATATTTCGGACTTTGAGAGTAGACACCCTGAACTCATTTAAGATTCGTAATTTACTTTATTTCTTAGATATTCGTTTTTCGCTACCCCAAAAAAGCACGTGGAAACTTGTGAATATTACACAGGACTAATCTTCGATCACATAAATCAATCTAAATACCCGCGAACTTAACGGCTCTCTATTGATACGATAGTGGTCCTAAAAATAAAGGCGTTAAGCTGTGGTACGAAATGACAACATAACATATATTCTGTTCTTGAAGTTAAAAATTACAATTGTTTGGGAAGTTCATAATTTTTGTCCTTTATCGACTTATGTTTCTTTGGAAAAGTCTTTCAGTTACTGATACTGAACACGCAATTAATTTAACACCCTGTATGTTCCCGGAAAATAACACGGAATCTTAAGTTGATCAATTTCCTAATAAGTTCCAGGGTGGTAGGGCTTTTGTGCAAAGTCCGTCTGAGGAAGTACTAGTCACCCTCTTACCTATTTCTGCCGTAAAGCAGCAGTGTTTGCACTGCTGTGTTTCGGTTTGAGGAGCCAGTGAAATTGCTGCCACATGAGACATAACATCTTAGTTCTCAGGGTGGGTAACGTGATTTGCTGTCTTATTAGTGTCAAAGTATTCACTAATAAGACAGTGGGTGCTACGGGCGGTGGTGACCACTTACCATCAGGTGGCCCACTTGCTCGTTTGCTCACTTGTAACATAAAAAAAAAGTTGTGCAACTTTCTAAAAATAATAGATGATCAAACGAACTCCAGGAGTGAAGTTCGATCGTTATTATATGAGTCGCTTCATTCGAAGATATAGTTTGTTAACAAGTAGTAGTCCTTAATTCGCCAGGCAGACGATGCACGCATTTAAGAGTAATTCATTTGATTCTCTTATTTAAAACGATTTCCGTCCGTGTTCACTTCACCACTGTAGCTGACATTCGCTTCATTTTTAGAGTCTGTACCTATGAACCTTTAAACAAAACTTTGCATTTGGGGGGAAACCACAACTTGTGTCACAGTGTTTAGTTTTTTGGGAGGGAGGGTTGTTATATTATTATATCTTCGAATGAAGCGACTCATATAATAACGATCGAACTTCACTCCTGGAGTTCGTTTGATCATCTATTATATTTCGTCGCTTCATTCTTCAGATATAGTTTGTTAACAAGTAGATGTTTAGAGAACAAAGTTTTGTTTGGTTACTGTGAAACAACTGTATATACAAGATGTTCTAGTTTAACTATCTAAGCCAACGAATTACAAATAGTAATTCGTTGAAAAAATCTGTAATTTGCTGATCCAAGCAGATAATAAATAACCTTTGATTTATACCAAAAGCAAGTATGCAACAAAAATCAACTTATATAATAAGTTACTCATTCGATACAACTGATATTACAATATCATCTACCTACTGGTCTAATATAATAAAAGTGCTAGACGTGCTGGTCCAGCCAGCTGTTTTCACGAGTCGAGGCTGAGAGAGTTGCAATTTCGCAAAGCGGGGAAGATGCATGTGTCGACAAGTCTTCTCTCAGATAGTGTTTCTGGTAAATCAACCAGCTTGTAAATCACAGCTGCTTAAGCTGATTAACGTGGATGTTAATTGATATTTACAATTTTCCTACATTGACAGTTCTTGATTTTATTTTTTGAACAAAAATATGGACAGAACACGAGTGCATAATATATTCAGTTAAATAATATTAGAACAATATCGGCTAATCTTAGCCCGCAGTGGAAGTTTGATTAAATACGTTATGGCTATCTCAACTCCATTATTTGCAAAATAATATAAGTACCTATTCAATTTTTATTATTGAAAATGTTTGTGCCCCATGAGCATATAGTGAAATCGCTGATCTGTTCATTTTATTTTATATCATTAACTCTAAATTAAGGGACTATTTAGATACACACTTATTTACTTATTAGTTGTGTGTCCCAAGTAACTATTACGAGTACTAGGCCAATTAGGCTTGAGATTGTAAGTAGAAGAAGGTTTTAAACCAATTATTGTATCCAATTCTATCACCTAATAAGTAAGTAGCAAAGATTACGGCAAACGATGATTGTCAAGAGAGCCGTTGTACAGCTGTTCATACGAACCAAACATCTCGTCACGTTGTTTTGTTAAAAATAACAGTAGTTGTTGGTTGTAGGACTATCAAACACGTTTGCGTTTTTTCTGGGGACAAGCTGTTACCCAAAGCGTATTTTGACATATATTGTTAAATAGGAGCCTCAGACAGCGAAGCTCAAGAGAACATCAGTGCAAGCGAGAGGATCAAGTGGCGCGTGAATGCTACCCGCAGGACCTGTAAGATTAGTTAAAAAGGAACAGTATACTCTGATATGGATTATAAAAGTTTCAAGTGTTGAAGGACACTTATTTTGTATGATATAAATAATTAAGATGGGCTAAAAGGCAGAGAAGGCCTTGTGAAAACACAAAATACTGGTGCCTTCGTCATCAGTAATTTTTCCCAAATATAAAAGGAACCGGAACCGCGTAAAATGTCCAGGTCAAAGGATAAAGTATCCATAGCTTCAGCGTCTGGATCTAGTTTTCATAAAAAAAAAACATAAATCGCTAAGGATTGTCGCTAAGAGCAAAACTAAGAGTACAGCGAACTTTAAAGCTGTGTCTTAAAAGTTTGCACACAGAGCCCGGGAGTGACTTTCATTGACTCAGCTGGCACCTGCGGCAATTTGTGTTTCGTAAAATTTAAATAAATATTGTGCCAATCGTACCATTGCCAATTTTGACAAGTTATTTGTACAATATGGTATGTTACAAAATGCAGTGAAATAAAGTGAATTAAATTGTTGATGTACTGCAGTTAGATAGAAATAGAGTAAGAGTTAACTTACCTTAAACTAATCAAGCAAACAAAGAAATATAACACACAATATTTTAATAAAAACAGATTGACCACAGTTTTGTTGTATAATTTCACTATTATATAACCAACGTAATAAAGGTTAAATTTGATTGTACGATCGGAGATTAAATATAAATATATAATATTGTTTAAAATATTAAAAATCAACGTTAGGTGTTAAAAATAAGACAAATAAATTAAGAAAGGAACCCGCGATGCGTGCATCAGGTAAAACGCTCCGTCTATAGCTACTAGATAGTATCGCTTGGAAAAGTCTAGTGATAACTTTAAGTGGCCACCTAACCTATTACTATAGCGACTAGTTAAATATGGTCATAGTTGTACCTTCCGCAATGTATCGCGGTTAAATGTTCTAAAAGTTTAAAAATTACTGCCAAAGATTCGAATCTAAATAAATCATGGCGCGTCTGTAGGCCTTTTTAGAATTTTGAAAAACAACTTAAAACTAATAATATAAATGGTTTAAATATCTGGAGTTTGGTTGTAGTTAGTTATGCGCAGTTCGTGGCGTCCTCCCGTGCTGCTAGGAATCCCGCAGTTGAAGAGGTGCAGCAGCTGAGAGCACGGTGCAAGCAGCAGATGTCAAATTGTCTCTCTGGAGACAGGGCTTGGCAGTGTTGCAGGTGCTTGCCGGAACTTACTGCCCGTAATCGGGCAGCTTTAGAAAATTGTAGAGTTCATATCGAGTAAAAATCCAAATCGTTGAGGTATTATAATTGCACAAGTCAAAGAAATAACTACAGCAGCAAAACTGCTGTATTAAAATATAGTTTAAATAGTATTTAGATTAGATTTTAAAAATATTTTGCTAGATTTGACAAAAACACTCTTGTGTCCAAACAAATAATAATCACCGAGAAAGGAAAATCAAAATTTTGAATCCACTGTCAAAGAATACAAACAGCCAGTCAATACACCGAGAAAGAAGCAAAAAGTATCGAACACGAAAAAGGAATATGAGCGATAACGCTACAGCCATCCAACTTCCCCAAAAAAAAAAAAAAAAAATTAGAAGCTCATTAATTAGAAATATTTTTTAACAGTGGGCTCCTAGACTATAATTATTTCAAAAAAAAATTAAGGGCTGTGGGCTCCTAGACTAACAAACCAAAATACTAAGACGAAAAAAAATCTAACCAACCAAAAGCAAAAAGACTAATTAAAAGAGGGTCCGACAGGTAACAGCAATCCTATCGAACAAAAGCAGAAGCAAGAAAAAAAAAACCAAAGAAAATTATAGAACAAATTAAAATAAGAGACTAAGAGGTAAAATTAAATTAAAACAATCTTATGCTTCTGACCTCACATCGGAGACCGGCAACCGTTAGATAACGTAGCATTGCGTACAGAGCCCTTTACGAACGAGGCTTGTTCGAAAAACCAGCGATCCGAAGCTGACAGTAAACGATGTGCCTATCAGGACATAAGAAGTGACTACAAACTAGCTAACCTAATCTTACAACCTAGTTAGCCTAACACTATAACCTAGCTAGCCTAACTAATCCAAAAAAAACACCCACAATAAAATAAATTAACCTAACAATAAAACAACAAGTAGTTGAAACGCAAAGATAAAAGTTGAAAGTACTTTGCAATCAACTTGAAAACTTCAAAAAAAAGAAATCGAGATGGGCGAGAGCCGACAAAAGACGAACGATCTCGGAAACCACCGAATATATCAAAGAACTTTTTCGCGGGCAAACGAGAAAAAATGGCAACTGCTCACCATATGATTTATGTCAGCATCAACATTATGACAAGACATCATGACAACATCAAAATGCTATGGTGTTTGACGCTATACGTCATAACACTAGTTGCGTCATACTTGTTTGTTAGAGTACGCAAAAAAAGGTTTGCGAATGAGAAAGGAGACTTCAATCTAGGGTCTAGAGCGAAACAAAAACTGTGTGAATGGCGAAAACGCGGACGAAAAGACGCGCCGTCCACACACACCAAAAAGAAGCCTATAGTTAAATAAAAGTAAAGAGTGATACTTTTTAAAAAAAAGGTGTGGTTCAGTACATTTTTATATGAATTAAAATGGTAAATATATGAAGAGGTATTCCAGAGGGAAATTTAATTCAGAACATCGTTAGTATGACTGGAGTTAAAATCAGCACAAAATTAACACACAAATGTAAACCTATAAAATAAAAGAACTGAACATTATATAGCACAAACTGACCATTCAAGTACGGTACCCTAAAAAATATAAATTGAGTTTCGAAATAGTGAGGGAAGGAGGGGTTGAATATGAACATACCACGACGTGTATGACTATCAGTCAGGTACAACAAGGTGAACCACGAAGTACGGAACCCTAAAAAAAACAAACTAAGTTAAATAAAGTGAAGGAAGGAGTGAGTGAGTATGAACAGACCACGAAGTGTATGACCATCAGTCTGAGACGACACGACACTAATGAACCACAAAGTACGGAGCCCTAAAAAGTACAAAGATGAGTATAGATGTGGAGAGAGAAGGAGGGAATATAAGACCCGACTGCGGGATACACAACCAACAGTCTGATACTAAAATAAAAAACTATAGAGGAAAGTGAAGCAGACGCGTCCCGACTCTCTCCTACATGGGCGAAAAGTCTGGACATGAGCGACCACCTAGAGTTATGAGGACTAAGTGAGGACTCTTCAAAAAAAAGGCGTTCATAGAAGAAAGAGGCGAGTGCAGGAGAAAGAGCCTGTCACTACAACAAAAAAACAACTACGAAACAAAAATTTATGAAGAGAACTCAGGAGTACTTAGCTGTTACCAAAGAACTAAGCATTCACAATGCCTCTCTAACAATACTTACCACTACAATTCCATACCTTGACATCCTCACACCGAAACTACATGATATGAACGAGGAAAGGGCATAGATCTACTCCAAAAGGTGGTTCATGGTCACCAGTATCTTCAAACCGAATTACCATGGTCAACTACGAGGGGTACATGTTCTTCCATAATGAAGGGATAGGTTCAGCAGGCTAAGGATACGCGACGAAAAACTGAAAGTAACCTGAAAGAAGGTCTAACTCTCACAAAAAACTCGCATAAACTAACTTACCTTTAGTTCCCTACACAAGCATTCAGACTTACAAACAGAGTAACTACTACAAACTACTGAAATGAAATTCAGGGTAAAATTATATTTCTGGAGAAAATAAAAGACGTTTCCAGTTAAATGTATAGTTAATTTAACAATAAATGAAATTACAAGTTAAATTGCATTTGAAAAAAATTGTCTATACAAGTCGCGTTTATAAAAACGCACATCCGCGCGGTCGTGAAAAAAAGTTTCATCTGGTTAAAGAACCTGAAAAAAAGCAGAATAAATCAATAATTTGAGCTCGGGCGCCATAAAATGCAGTGAAATAAAGTAAATTAAAAAGTAAATGTACTGCAGTTAGATAGAAATAGAGTAAGAGTTAACTTACCTTAAACTAATCAAGCAAACAAAGAAATATAACACACAATATTTTAATAAAAACAGATTGACCACAGTTTTGTTGTATAATTTCACTATTATATAACCAACGTAATAAAGGTTAAATTTGATTGTACGATCGGAGATTAAATATAAATATATAATATTGTTTAAAATATTAAAAATCAACGTTAGGTGTTAAAAATAAGACAAATAAATTTAGAAAGGAACCCGCGATGCGTGCATCAGGTAAAACGCTCCGTCTATAGCTACTAGATAGTATCGCTTGGAAAAGTCTAGTGATAACTTTAAGTGGCCACCTAACCTATTACTATAGCGACTAGTTAAATATGGTCATAGTTGTACCTTCCGCAATGTATCGCGGTTAAATGTTCTAAAAGTTTAAAAATTACTGCCAAAGATTCGAATCTAAATAAATCATGGCGCGTCTGTAGGCCTTTTTAGAATTTTGAAAAACAACTTAAAACTAATAATATAAATGGTTTAAATATCTGGAGTTTGGTTGTAGTTAGTTATGCGCAGTTCGTGGCGTCCTCCCGTGCTGCTAGGAATCCCGCAGTTGAAGAGGTGCAGCAGCTGAGAGCACGGTGCAAGCAGCAGATGTCAAATTGTCTCTCTGGAGACAGGGCTTGGCAGTGTTGCAGGTGCTTGCCGGAACTTACTGCCCGTAATCGGGCAGCTTTAGAAAATTGTAGAGTTCATATCGAGTAAAAATCCAAATCGTTGAGGTATTATAATTGCACAAGTCAAAGAAATAACTACAGCAGCAAAACTGCTGTATTAAAATATAGTTTAAATAGTATTTAGATTAGATTTTAAAAATATTTTGCTAGATTTGACAAAAACACTCTTGTGTCCAAACAAATAATAATCACCGAGAAAGGAAAATCAAAATTTTGAATCCACTGTCAAAGAATACAAACAGCCAGTCAATACACCGAGAAAGAAGCAAAAAGTATCGAACACGAAAAAGGAATATGAGCGATAACGCTACACTACATACTCTTTTGTTTTTTTTTTTTTTTTTTGTTTTTTTTTGTTTGTAACCTTAAAATAAATATTTTACTTCTTCGGCCTTCTTCGTAGCCTTTGGTTTTATTTACTGCTCCACACTAGGTACTAGTTAGGGAGTTGTCTGTATTTAATTTCTTTCTGTAAGACAAGTATCTTGTGATGGCCAGGAATTTGTAGAAACATTACCATACCATCAGATAAGATCTTCTAAAATATCATAATATTCATAAGGCACGGTTGTAAAATCGTAAAGAATTATATAGCGTGACTTCTTTCATATATTATGTTGAAAATTTAAATGTAGAAATTTTCGGTCATCTTAAAAACATAAATTAAGAGATGGGCTTTTCGTAGCAAGGAAGCCGTTTTTCAAAACATAATTTTTGAGGCGGTTGAATGACACGTTGCAATAGGTACATTTATTTCTTGGATTTAGAATAAATCGGTTACAGCTATTGCGTTTTGGTGCTTTAAAATTAGGTACCCAATATAAATTCCGATGGAATGTAACTCGTAACGGATGGTTGTAACGCTGGAAATAGGAACTTATTCTCCAGTTAAAATCAATATAAACTTTGTATATTGGCTTTTCTTGAGGGTAAATTTTAAACGTGGATTTCACGTTACATTAGCACTACACGGAATATTATTTCCTCGTTTTTCCCAGGTAACACTAGGATACTGTGGTGTTTAGGGTTCATGCTTATACATGTATTATAACAACATTGTGGTTATGAAATATTGCGATTTTCTACTTCGTAGAATTATCCGGACACAGGAAGTGTTGAAAAAAAAACATTGTATTATACCAGCATGTACTTGTGTTACGGTTCTGTGCTGGAGCATGAGTTTTGGATGGATTGTAACTTTTAGTCGATGCTGCTTGAGCTTGGGGATAAGGCCAGAGCCTGCCTGTAACCTCGCTCCCCCCCCCCCATTTGACGGGTAATGAGGACCCGACCAAGGCTTCTTCTGCTGGGTTAAACGAGCTCCCGACGTTTGAAAAGATGCATCTTTATCTCTCAATAGTTTTATTTGCTTTAACTTTTTTATAAAAACAAGTTTTGTCTTTTACAGATACTTGTACATGCAAGCGGAGATATTTTTATCTAAGCCTGGAATTCAATTAGCAATTTAGTATCGGTGTTTGTAATAATTTACAATAAACCGGTATTAGGTGATATTTGAGAAGTATGTGCTTGTCTATAGGCATGCCTTTTTTCAATATACTTAGGCATACAAAAGTTCGACAGTGTGTCGTGAATATGATAGAGAACAAGTTTGGCGTATCAGACGTAGACGCCTAAGGTGTCTCGAAGACTCCTCAGGTGTCCAGACCTTAGGTGTCGGTTGGTCCAGGGCTGGCATGATCTTTTGCCTCGTGGACGGTTTTGTTCTCTTTACTATTACTGGCACCCAAAAATAAAATTTTAGTAGGTGGGTATTTTACAATAAAAATATTCTGGTTATGGTTAACAAACAAAAAGGCTTGTTATGAAAACTAAAGACAATGTATCGCAGACGACACACATAGATGAACTTGATATTATTGTTTTCATTGACGATAAATTTTGACGTTAAGTCACAGTTACCGCCGTCGCAATTGACTCTCAGTCAATGCCGACCTTAACAATAAAAAGTTGACTCTCAGTCAATAGCAATTTTAATATCGCATATTGTAATGGCGTTTACTTGTAGTTAACGCCGTTATGATTGACTCACAGTCGAGTCCGACGTGAAAATAGATAACTTGTATTTTGATGCATGATTTATGTTGATATAGTTTGACATAACTCGCAGTTAAGCCGTCGTTATTGACTCGCAGTCAATCCCAACAACTAACAGATAGTTTGGCGTTAACTCGCAGTTAACACCGTCGTTATTGGCTCGCAGCCAATCCCGACAGACAATAGATAGTTGAATCGCAGTAAAAATATATTCAGATGTCGATTTTTGTCTATATTATTTGGCCATAACTCGCAGTTAAGGCCGTCGCAATTGACTCGCAGTCAATCCCGACATAATAATAGATAGGCAACATTATGCATCACGTATTTTCAATACTATGTGGCGTTAACTTGCAGTTAACACCGTCGCAATTGACTCGCAGTCAATCCCGACAAGCAATAGATACTTGGTAACCCACAGTTCATATCTATGTAGATATCGCGTATTGTCAATATTATTTGGCCTTAACTCGCAGTTAACGCCGTCGCAATTGACTCGCAGTCAATCCCGACATAATAATAGATAGACAATCGCATTCCATCATATCCATTCACGTAACACATCGTAAATAATATTAGGCGGTAACTCGAAGTTACTGCCGTCGCAATTGACTCGCAGTCCATTCCGACGTAAGTTGTTCTATGATTCACTTGGTAATAAATGTTTAAAACACAAAAAAAAGAAAATATATTACATTTTTTACTTACCCTCGTAACTTTCGCCATTAGACGAAAAAACATCTAACACAAGTCATACACACGTATACTTAATACGTCGGTAACGTTTAATTTTGTTACTTTCCTTTATTTTTACTTTGTTTGTCGGAAGGTAAGAAAAGATAAAATTGTATGACGTAAACGAAGGCTAAAATTTTTAAGCCTGTGTAGGTGGTAATGAAATTTTGTAGTAATTAACTACAAAAAAAAAATATATTGAAAAGGTTTCAAAATCTCTCGATTAGACAATGTTCTAACATTTGTCGGAATTATCATAAACAAAATGTCATTATATGGTTTACGTCTATCTTATTAAATTTTCCATCATTTTCGTAAAAGTTCTGGGTGCGACCGATAGGTCATAATCATGGTTGTTACGTTGTCATGTTACGTTTTTGTATACAAAACAAGTAACTGGAGGTATCGGGCCGCAAGATACTCGTAGGCCGTAATAAACACTTCAATTTGTTTAGCAAATTTAAGAATAGAACATGTGGGTAATCTTGAAAATTTTTCTTTCTTAGAGAGAATTAATAATCAAAACAACACTTACTGAAAAGTTTTGAATCCAGTACAATTACACTAACACACGGAGAAAAAACTTATTTTATCGAAAATAATTTTAAATATTTGTAATTTAACTTCAATATTACAACTTCAGGTATAATCTATCTACTTCTTATTGAACATTGCGCTTCGGCATGGGACGCGTGCGTTCACTGCCCCGCACGAAAAAGGAATGAAGCGAATGTCAGCTACAGTGGTGAAGTGAACACGGACGGAAATCGTTTTAAATAAGAGAATCAAATGAATTACTCTTAAATGCGTGCATCGTCTGCCTGGCGAATTAAGGACTACTACTTGTTAACAAACTATATCTGAAGAATGAAGCGACGAAATATAATAAACTGTACCGAATGCGCTTCTGGCAAAAGGCATCGAAAGAGAACTTAACACAAGTTGTGTTTGCTTTACCTAGCGAACCTATGAATCTACGAATTCGCAACAGAATCCCAAATATATGGAACCTCGAAATTTTGGACCATATTTCGAAGTTCCTTAAATTTGGGTTTCTGTTGCGAATTTCCTACGAGTTAATTATTTTTCAAAAGTTGATCAATTTACAAGAAAATTGACCAGCTTCCGATTTTTATTATTTTACGGGGACATATACAGGGTGTTAGGGACAGCCTTCCGAATACTGAAGAGGCATGATCAGTCAACGACACTTAACAACTTTCAGTGAACAAAACTTTCAGGAAAAGAAAAAAAAAATCCGCGTCTCCATACAAAATTGTAAACTTGATCGGGCTGTTTGTATGGAGAAGCCGATTTATTTTTTAGTTTCCTGAAAGTTTTGTTCTTTGAAAGTTGTTCAGTGTCGTTGACTGATCATGCCCCTTCAGTATTCGGAAGGCTGTCCCTAACACTCTGTATATATGCACCATACTGGCATGGCACCACGCACATTACACTAAACAGACTTGAACTTACTCCGTGCTTAATGCTGTAAACGTGCAGGTTGCCAATTTGCCAAAATCCAAGCTTGGCTTTTTCAATTTAATCGCTTCAGATTGTAAGCTTAATTCGCTTTCATATTCAGATTGCTGTAGTGTTTCCAACATTATTTTTTCAACAGGACTATCTGGGTCTTTTGCTGTAGGTGTATATCCTTCTATTAAAGCAAGTAGTACCTTCCCGGCTACAGTCGTGCAGGGAGACACGTCACTTTTGTCACACCTATCATTGTTAATGATTAGTGATTCTGTAGGAAAAAAACAAACTTGTCTTTACTTTCATTTGGTCCACAATCCCGTAATCAAAATAATAATCAATTTATTTCCCTTAAGTTGAAATTGTAATATCATTCTATGAAATAAATAGCTTCAAAAATAAAACTGAAACTTTTTACTTCATTTTTTGATGGTATTTCGGTATGTGCAACCATGTTCAATACGAAAGTTTCGGCAAACTTCTTCGCATCGGTTTTCTACATAGTTGCCGAGTAGAAATGAAAGTAGAAGTAGAAATAGTTGCCTATATTTGTAACTGTTTTTAATTTGTAAAAGCACATTAGAAGTCAACAAACCTCTATTTGCAAATAATTAGTTATAAATAATATATTTAGTTAAATAGCGCTCGTATTTCTTTTCTTTTTAGCGCATGCGTAGATGGAGAGATACTGACTAACCTTCCAGACAGCCTATTCCTTGCACCAAAAAAATAATCTTACATAAATGCTTAATTGACTAATTCCTTATTAATTAGTTGATGTATATTATTCATGAAACGAATGTTTAGGTACTGTACACTTGCGGAACCCTAAAAAATTTTTAAATGCATAAAATACTATTTAGAGGAACTGTCAAGAAGTGTAACGAGAAACGGGGAGTAGAAAAATATGACAAGGGGTGACAGGGGAACAGAGTCGGGACGGGGTCAAAAAAAAAGGGGAATAAAGAAAAAAGGCTTTTTTGCAAATGTTATGGACAAAAGCAACAGAAGAAAACTAAGAATCAGGTTTTGTTGAATAGTGAGGGCAATGGAGCTGAAAATAGAATTTTAACGTGTTTAAATAGTTTCAGAAAATCCCGAAAGACAAAGGTCCACTGCTGGGCAAAAACCTAACAAGCAAAATCGTGAAACGAATTGTTCTGCTGCTGTGTAAATTTTTGGAAGAATCTTAGGACCATCTTATAGTCTTGGTAAAAAAAAGGAAGGTTTAATTCCAGACATCAGTAAGTCATTTTTATATATTTTTTGTAGCTCGTGGAGGAAGCTATCAAATAGCTGATGTGATGAATCTTTGAAGGAGACCGAGATCCTTGATTTCGGATCCCTTCAATTGAGACATAGATAGGCATTGCTCCGTGTAGGATATAGTATAGGAAGGTTTATTTGCGTATAATTTCAAGATGCTAACATTCAGGGTTTTATTCCAAAGTGTATAGAATAAGTGGAGTGAAACTAACGTTATGTAAGTATTCAATTTTGTGGTTTTCCATCTTTTATTTATTTTCGGTTCAAAGTTGTTGTGTGTATTTGAGATAAGGTGAATTGTGACTTAAAGAAATTTATAGTTTCTTCCAGGTTGTGTGAGCTAAATAACGTTGAGAAAATCAGATTTCAATGTCAAAGGAGGAAGAGTTGAATGGAGAATATTTGCAGCTTTACAGATCTACCTGCGGGATCATAAGAAGCTTGTACTGTGTGATACTTTAAGTAAATTGTTATTCCCTCTTAATGATTTTCTTTTGTAAACATTAATAACTCTGCGGAAATTATAACAAGCTGTGTTTCTAAACTGAGTCGTTATTTGTAGATAGTAATAAAGATTTCCTTTTCCCATAATTAAGTATAAACTAGTTCTGCAAATGTCTTTGTTCGCGTATAGCTAGGCAGGATAATGTTCTATTTCTAAACAGGTACAGGAATTACAAGGAACATTATAGACATGGAAAAGCAAACCACAAATGATAAAACGTGAAGGCTAAAAGAGGTATTGCTTGGATTGTAAAGGTAATGTAAATTTCATTGTGTTTAATTTCTTTCTTTTACAGAGAAATTGATTAAAATAGTCCTTGGTGAAATCATGGAAACTGGACTCTGATGTATATATATTGTCATCGATTCGGGGTGGCTTTAGATGTTGTATATTTTGTCAACATTTCAAAGTGACTTTAGACGATGTATAATTTTATCATCATTTCAAAGAGACTTTAGACGATGTATATTTTTTATACCTTTTTAGGTAGAATTGTCTATTTGACATTATTGTCAAATAGTCAACAAATAAATCATTTTTGATTTAGTTTTACTCAAAGCTAGACGCTATTTTGAAATCTTTATAAATTTTTTATCTCTTTAACTAAAAATAAATCAAAACCCAAAATCAAAATGGAAGAAAATATTAATACATTAAATAATTACCTTTTTTAGAAAATAATATAAAATCTTTGGCCCTAAATCAAAATTCCAGTTTTTGATATACTAGTGTCATCATATGATAAAATTTAAAAATATTCCGTCAGATCAAAAGAATTAGAACGTCAATTTAAAATCTTAAAATAATATATCTGAAAACTAAAACTTGGATATAGATATATAGATTGTGACATTTTATTGTGAAATAAAGGGTAAGTTTAAGTAGAGTGAATATTATAAATAATATTATTTCAAATAATAATAAATTGTTTTGATAGTGATTTTGAATCTTTGCCTCAATTTCCCAAAATTGGAACATGCTGAGAACATTACTACATTTCAGTACTCAAGTTCATAGGAGGTGCTTATCTTTCCTTTTACTTTCATTCTATAGGAGTCCCAGATTTTGAGATTAAGAAATACCTGCTCTCAGGTTTATTTAGTTCAACCAAGCGTGGATGGATGCCCTCGTGACATGTGTCCCCGATGTCCACTATATTGGATGTGGCAAATGTATGTCGCGTGTCGCTGGAGTATCTGTCTAAGTCTATCTGATAATATCAACCTTCGGATTTATTTATTTTAATCATTCTTGGGCCGGAGCCCTCAAGCCTAAAAGGGTCTGATACTAAAGTTCTTCTCGTTCTATTTGTGTGAGGTTTCGCTGATTCATCCTGATTTCTCCCATCTGTATGTGTGGGATGAATTGGTGTTATTCCGGTACAAATGGAGGGATATTAGCAAGGTGTTTTAACGTTGGATTTTGGAATTGGTGTTTCTTGTGTTATGTGCTGACAACGCTCGCCCATTATTGGATGCGTCGTTTGAGTGGCATATACCACGGGAGGACCTCCTGATCTTTGCGTTGGTCTACCAAATGTAGAGTAGTTAGATAATTTAATACCTTCTTCTTTTGTGTAGGGACATTCTAGTTTAGTCTAATGACATTAAATTGTTTATAAGGAATAAATTAGAATTGTCTTGAATCAAAAGGAAGAATATTCTTGATGGAGACATTACGTTCGTTCGTGGGTTGCTTCTTGTAAAGTGTGTTGACGACGTTCGCCCGTAAGGCTGCGACGGCTGTACGACACTCTGACCTTGGGGGACCTCTGAACTTTATGTGTGTCATCCTAAAGTAGTTAAATAATCTATTTAATCTTCATTGAATCATACAGGAATCTAAACTTTATAAGATTCTAAGTTTTATTTTTCCTTAATAAAACTTGTCATAATTTATCATACTTAAATTTATACTTTGACTCAGTGTGAAACCACCTTTAACATTACTAAACAGATTCTTGAAAACAATAATGGAACAGAAATTATAATGTTTAGTTTCTCTCATTGTAGATAAGTTCCGAATATTTAAGTATATACAATAATCCCATTTTTATACTTCTTTTGAGTCCTCTTTTAAAGAACATCGAGTTTTAGCTAGTGTTGTTTACGCTAAATTCTCCCAGTGTTCTTGGTTTTGAATACTCGATGCTTTTGATTTTCCCTTAAGATCTTAAATCATAAATGTTTGGCCCAACCTAGCTTAGATACTACTATCCCGTATCTTCTCGGTTCTGGTCATCATACTTCACTTTTAATTAAGGATTACCTTCAGTAATCTTTTGTTATACTTACTTCTTATATGTTCTTCTTCGAAATATGCTGGGTAATCCCATTATAGTTTAGATGCTTTTCATTTTATTTAAATGAGTGTTTAGACTGGGGTTACTCTACATAATCCTTGTCTTGCGTGGGTTGGTAACGGAAAAGAGATTTAGCTACGCATCACAAGTGAGAGCTATGAAGGATATACGGAGACCTTGTTGGTGCAATAAAGTCACTCAGTGACTGGGGGGGAGGGAAATTGCCCTTCAAACTCTTTATGTCTCTCGTTATAAAACCGTTATTGATCTAGGCTGGCCATGCAAGCAATAATACTATACCCGTATCTAGTACAGACTTCACACTTGGACGTGTGGAGCTGGCTAATTATTTTCAGTTTAACTTATTTCAAAACAAACTAAGGGATTCGATGATGTCGATCATTGTCTGCCCGGAGGGATTACAGGAAGAGCTCTTATAGCTCATGATGGAGAGTGCCCTGTTTTCCTAAAGGAAGACTGTATGCTTCGTGTGCCTGGCGGGCTCGGTGACCAGCTCTGGTATGGGTGACTAAAAGAAATAGTCAATACCCTGTGAACCCTGGATGAGTCAGTGATCGTCCCTTAAAGGTGGGCCACGTGGAAGTCGGGTTTGACGCGGGGCATGAACATACCGGGGGGAGACATCATCACCGTCTGGGTTGTACTGTGGTTAGTTAGTTCCGCTCTCCACATACATTAACCCTAGTCTTTACTGTAGTTTAAGGTTTCGATGGGATATCCAGCTTCGCGAGGATGATCAGAATCCTGACGATCCAGTTGGATTGTTAGGGTAGTTTAGCGTCATGTCATCGTGAGCTGGGTGATGATATGCCTCGGACCTAGGACTTAGGGTAGAGGAAGCCTAGGACGAGCTGTTTGGGGCGATGGTGGTGCTCCAAACCTGGGGATTGTCCCCACATTTTTTTTTTATTACTTCGTTTATATTAACATAGGTTTCTTTTCAGAAACTTAACGGCTATAATAATATTGCATTGTAAAAGAGATGAAACCTCTTCTAAACTGATGAATCTACATGAATTCAGATGAACTACACCAAACAATATGAGACTAAATTTAAATAAATAGTGATATAAAATAAAATAAATAACTCAAATTAGACATGTAAAGATTAGGTTTATATTCAAATATAAGTATTAAAATAACAAGTGTGTTTCTTTTCATTCTTCTATTGCCACTCTCCACCGAGCAGAATCTGTAAATTACAAAATATAATAAGAATATAAAACGGAATGACGTAGGATTCAGAAAAAAATATAATATTCTTAAAGGGTATTATTCTAGACGATCAACCTTGGCCAAAACTTTCACGTATCTGATTTGAGGATCCTATTGGAAGGGACTTCAGATCTGTACAGCTGGTGCCGTGACCAGGATATGCTGGTTTCAAGCGAGAGAGGTATTGAAGAGTGAAAAAAAGAAACAAAATGAAAAATACACTAATTTCTAGTTTTGAACTGAAGAAACTTGAGAGTAAAGTCTATCTAAGTTAAAGTTGTTAAGCGGGACGTTAGAATTGGTTTTAGCTTAGGGTTATTTGTTTTGGAGACCATAGAAAATATGATGCATTCCTTGTTTCAGAATAAAGATGGGAAATTTTACAGTCTCAATAGAAGGAAACATAGGGTCAGGGAAGTCTACTTTATTGGCAGCTTTGGGAGGCAACTCTGAATTTGAGATAATACCAGAACCAATTGATAAATGGACTAATTTGTCTGGCATCAATCTCTTCCAGTTATTTAAGGAAAACCCTAAGAAGTGGGGTTTCTGTTTTCAAAATTATGTTCTTCTAACAATGTTAGAAAATCATACGAAAGAATCTAGCGCTAAGATTAAAGTTATGGAACGTTCCATCTATTCAGCCAAAAACTGTTTTATTAGGGAATTGCAAGAGAGTGAGTTGTTGCACCCGGCTGAGTTTGCAGTTTTAGATGAAACTTATTCTTATTTCAAGGAACAAGTTGTTACTCGAATTAATTTAGTAGTTTATCTTAGGACTTCCCCTATGGTTTCTTATCAGAGAGCCCTAAGTCGTGGTCGACTTGAAGAGACAGGGATAACGTTAGATTATATAGAGAGGATTCACAACATTCATGAGGAATGGTTATTGAACTCTAATATAAGGGAAGATTTTGAGAGGATAGAGATTATCGATGGAGATCAAAATATTAGCTCCATAAAGCAACAGTTTTGGGAAATTGAGGAGAGAATATTAGATAAACTTTCTATTCTTTAATTTAAACAAAATTCCAACCTATAATTTGTAATAAACTTTCAGTATCCAAAGAAAAGAAAAATGCCTCCTCGTTATAATCTTAGAACATCTCAGGGGCAAGATGAATTAGAAAGGACAGGTCAGCAAGAAGAACGTCCACGATCTTCTTTACGCAACTCCACTATGTTTCGCCAACTTCGAAGAAACATGGGAATTCTGACACAGAAGGTGTCGAACTTAGAGAATCAGCTGTCGCAAGCTCGGGAAACTAACGCTGCATCAGCTTCGTCTGGAAGGCATGAAGCACCGATTAATATTTGCCCGGTGATTGATACAAGAGTCGAAAAACCACGTTTTCCTGGAAGATTTGGGGTACATCCAGTGTCGTTTTTGGAGGATCTTCAGAATTATTTACGGAGAATGCCTAATGAAGATGCTACAATTGAAACTATAATAAGTTGTTTAGAAGGTGATGTTCGAAAATGGGCCAGAATTTATAGACAAAGATGGTTTACACAGTCGGATTTCAAAAAAGATTTTTTGGATGCTTATTGGGGAGAAGCCGAACAAAACACCTTGAGAAGAACGATTGTCAATGGCACTTGGTCTAAGGAAAGTGGAACAATGCTAGAACATTTCGTTAGTTTAGCAGGGCAAGCAAAGATGATGTCTAGACCAATTCCTGAATGGCAAATAGTGGAGGATTTGATGAGACACTTTCCGAAGGATGTACAATATGCTTGGCGGATGAAGAAAGGAAATACTTTGATTGAGGCAACAGAGTTTCTTCGTGAATTGGATGACGTGAATAAACAATGTGGATCTTCTTCCTTTGACTCCTCTACTGGAGCTGATAGGGGAACAAAGCGTCAAAGTCCATTCGTTTCGAATAAAGACAAACCATTTTATAAAAAACCAAAAGTGGTGGCTCACATCGAGGGGGAGACTTCAAGGGGAAGGATCACTGATGAAATAATTCAAGAAGAAGATTTAAACTAGTTGGGGCCATCTCCAATAAACAGGAGGTGGCCGCAATTAACAAAAAACTAAATTATCTTTTTCCTGTAAAATATTTAATAAAACAAGGTTGGAAGCCAGGGGTAGGATTGGGTTGTGACCAAGAAGGGATCTTATATCCTGTTTCCCCGAATAATACTAGAACGAAATGTAATAGAGAAGGTTTAGGATATTCTTCAGAAGAATATAATAATAAACAAACAGTCTTAGATTTAATTAAAGTTTTTGACGTTTCCGTGATTAAACAAAATCAGCCAATGTATAACCAGTTCATTAAAGAATATGAAGGTAATTCTTTATATGATGAAGAGGTTTGCTTTGAGAATGAGGGGCCCAAATTTAAATCAGAAATAGAGTTACAAATTTTGGGACAATCTATAGTTCTCTTGGTAGACACTGGAAGTGAAGTAACTTGTATTTCGGAAGAATTCTTAGAGTGTTTACAAGGAGAATTAAAGTTAGAATTCCCTGCGTTACCAGTTAGACCAATATGTGTGAGGGGAGCCGTTGGACAAAAGAGTCTCCAAATAAAAAAACTAGTCTCTATACCTTTGACGTGTGGTTCATTTGATATTGATACGGGATTTTTAGTGATTGCTAAGTTAACTTGTTCTGCTATCCTTGGGGTAGATTGGTTAGTTGCGCACAACGCTGTTTTGCATTTAAAGGAACCACAAACATTAGAATTGGGTATCGTTGGACAAGGAGAAATTACTATTCCGTTTCGAAATCTTTCTAGTGGGTCTTTAGAATAGAATCGAATAAATCTAATATCTGGAGTAGAGGAACAAAACGAAAAGGAAGGCGGTGAAGAAAAGCAATTATTAGATTTGTTTAAAAATATTCGGTTGGGAATGGATTTGTCTGATGTGGAGAAGGAACAAATTTTTAATGTTTTGAGATCCCATATGCAAGTTTTTACAAAGAAACTTGGAAGGGCAAACTGTTATACTCATGACATTAAAATGATTGAGGGTACTCCAAGGATACAACGAACCTATTCTATACCATACGCACATAGGGCAAAAGTAGAAGAAAAGTTGAGGGAGATGGAAGAATTAGGGATTATATCGAGGAAAACTACAAATTTTTGTAGTCCTCTAACTTTCACTGGAAAACCTGATGGATCTGTTAGAATATTACTTGATGCTAGGGAAATCAATAAATATATGGTTCCAGAAGTAGAAGCACCGTCTTTACAGATTGACATACTTAATGCTTTCCTTGGTGTAAAATTTATAACACTGATTGATTTAAATAACGCTTATTTTCAAATACCGTTGACTGAGGACAGTAAAAAATATACTGGATTTACAGTTAATGGAAAGTCTTACGTATACAACGTGCTTCCGCAAGGACTTAAGACGTCAGTAGGGTCCTTTTGTCGCGCAATGGACATTATATTGGGTCCTGGTGTTAGAGAGTTTTGTGTCAATTATTTGGATGATCTTGCAATCCTAACGAGTGGGACTTGGCAGGACCATTTGGAACATATTGATATAGTTTTGGATCGTTTAGAATCAGCTGGAATGACTTGTAATTTTGCAAAGTGCAACTTTTTCTGCAGTGAAGTAAAAATGTTAGGGCATATAGTTACAACTTCGGGAATTAAACCTAACCCAGATAAAATAAAAGCTATAAAGGAATTCCCTATTCCAAAGAAACAAAAACAGTTAAGAGGATTTTTGGGGCTTTGTAATTATTATAGACGTTTCATTAAGAACTATAGTATTTTGACTGCTCCGTTAACTAGGTTATTAAAGAAAAACCAAACATGGTTTTGGGATGAAGAATTAGATCGAGCTTTCAATAAAATAAGGGAAGAATTTATTACAACGATTCTATTGAGCCATCCTGATCAGGATAAATTATATTATTTACAGACCGACAGTTCAGGGATCGGAATAGCCGGATCATTATTTCAGATTGGAAATAATGGTGAGGTTAAAATTTTGGGGTTCTGTAGTCGTGCGCTACGGGGTTCTGAATTACGATGGACTGTAACTGAACAAGAGTTGTGGGCTATTATTTATTCTGTGAAAAAGTTTGAGACTTATTTAAGAGGAGCGAAATTTGTTATTCGTACAGATCATAAGGCATTAACTTTCATGAAACAAATGAAATTATACAACAGTAGAGTCACACGTTGGATTTTATTTCTTGAACAATTTGACTTCGAAGTCGAACATGTAAAAGGTGTAGAAAATATTGGGGTAGATATTTTATCTAGATATCCGCCAGGGGGAGTTTTGCAAGAAGAGAAGGTGTGGTATCCAACTGTTATGTATGTAGGTGTTTCTACTGACCGTGACTTGAAAAATAAATTACAACGTATGATGGAATATCAACGGCTTGATAACGTCATATGTGGGATTAAGGAGAGAATAAATGGTTCTAGAGTACCCGAAAGAACAGATAGATTTACACGTATAACTTTGCGCTGTATTGTCAATAATGATCTACTTTATTTTAAAACTGTACGTGGAGATTACGTCTTGTTTATGCCCAAGGTTCTACAAGAAGAGATTTGTAAACAGATACATATAGAGATGGGTCATCTTGGCGCATATAAAACTTTGAAATATTTACAATTAAGGTGTTATTGGATAAATATGGGTAAGACAGTGAAGTCTTGTATTCAGAAGTGTCATGTTTGTCAGCTTTCTAGACCTGACTATATAAGAGGGGTAGGAAAATGTAAATCGATTTTAACTGAAAACCCGGGTGATTTAGTAATGGCTGATATCTTCGGACCACTACCTAAAACTGAGGCTGGTTATATTTACATTTTTGTAATACAGGATTCTTTTAGTAAATTTATTAAACTTTTCGGACTTCGTGGAGCTTCAGCAGACTCAGTGCTTTATTGTATGAGAGTGTTCACTGAAATAATACAACCTAAGGCTGTTATGACAGATAACGGAAAACAATTTATTAGTCACAAGTGGAGAAATGGACTCAGAGCTTTGAGAATTAAGACTTTGTATACTACTATTCGTAACCCTCGACCTAACACTACAGAACGAGTGAATAAAGAATTAAACAAATTCTTTAGAATTTATTGTCATGATGATCATACTAGATGGGATCATTACTTGTTGGAGATTGAGGAATTGTATAATAATACGTTCCACGAGAGTACGAAATTTTCTCCTAATGAAATATTATTTGGAAATTCAGAGAAACTTAAAGTAGACCGTTTTCTACCACGGGCACTCACGAATAAAACATTAGATCAAATTAGAGAGGAAGTTAGAGAAAACCTTAGACTTTCGAGTCAGAAGCGGCAGGATAGATTCAATAGAACTCATAAGTTGATAGTTTTTCAAGTTGGTGATTTGGTAAAATTAAGGAGGCTTAATAAATCGGATTCTAGTCGAAATAAAACTAAGAAATTTGATTTATTATATGATGGACCATATCGAATTGGAGGAATAAAATATGCTAATGTGTATATTCTTGTTGACCCTGAAACTCAAAGTGTCAAAGGAGTTTATAATGCAGTCCATTTGGCTAAATTTTATACTTAGGATGTTAGATACTGAGATTTTCACGGGACTGTTTCATAAATTTTAACTTTAGAGGAATTGAGATATTCCTGGTCACAACCTAATTAATATAATTCTAATAGTTTTAATTTAATAATTAATATTAGAAGACTATTTTGATTATAGTATAGTGAGCCAATTTGTTAGTGAATTGACTGGCATTATTAAATTGACTTCGTTTTAAAAAAAAAATATAATGAACTATAATAATTTATAATTTAATACAAATTAAATTTGATTATATAATTAAAGTTGAACTAAATAAATCTAAATTTAGATAAACATGTTAAATAATTTTAATAATTTTGAATAAAAATTAATTTAGTTTAATGATTTATAATATTAGTAGTTTAGTTACTTGTTTTGTTTATTGTATTTGTGAATAAAAAAAAAAGGGCCAATATAGGTGTTTTTATTTAAAAAAATAATAATAATAATAATAATAAAAAAATAATAATATAATAATAAAATAATAATAATAATAATAAAAAAAAAAAATTAAAATTAATTTAAAATTGAAAATTTTAGAATTCTCGAAAAAAAAAAAAATGTTTTCTTAGATTTTTCGAAATAATAAAATTTTGGGGGAGGCTGTACACTTGCGGAACCCTAAAAAATTTTTAAATGCATAAAATACTATTTAGAGGAACTGTCAAGAAGTGTAACGAGAAACGGGGAGTAGAAAAATATGACAAGGGGTGACAGGGGAACAGAGTCGGGACGGGGTCAAAAAAAAAGGGGAATAAAGAAAAAAGGCTTTTTTGCAAATGTTATGGACAAAAGCAACAGAAGAAAACTAAGAATCAGGTTTTGTTGAATAGTGAGGGCAATGGAGCTGAAAATAGAATTTTAACGTGTTTAAATAGTTTCAGAAAATCCCGAAAGACAAAGGTCCACTGCTGGGCAAAAACCTAACAAGCAAAATCGTGAAACGAATTGTTCTGCTGCTGTGTAAATTTTTGGAAGAATCTTAGGACCATCTTATAGTCTTGGTAAAAAAAAGGAAGGTTTAATTCCAGACATCAGTAAGTCATTTTTATATATTTTTTGTAGCTCGTGGAGGAAGCTATCAAATAGCTGATGTGATGAATCTTTGAAGGAGACCGAGATCCTTGATTTCGGATCCCTTCAATTGAGACATAGATAGGCATTGCTCCGTGTAGGATATAGTATAGGAAGGTTTATTTGCGTATAATTTCAAGATGCTAACATTCAGGGTTTTATTCCAAAGTGTATAGAATAAGTGGAGTGAAACTAACGTTATGTAAGTATTCAATTTTGTGGTTTTCCATCTTTTATTTATTTTCGGTTCAAAGTTGTTGTGTGTATTTGAGATAAGGTGAATTGTGACTTAAAGAAATTTATAGTTTCTTCCAGGTTGTGTGAGCTAAATAACGTTGAGAAAATCAGATTTCAATGTCAAAGGAGGAAGAGTTGAATGGAGAATATTTGCAGCTTTACAGATCTACCTGCGGGATCATAAGAAGCTTGTACTGTGTGATACTTTAAGTAAATTGTTATTCCCTCTTAATGATTTTCTTTTGTAAACATTAATAACTCTGCGGAAATTATAACAAGCTGTGTTTCTAAACTGAGTCGTTATTTGTAGATAGTAATAAAGATTTCCTTTTCCCATAATTAAGTATAAACTAGTTCTGCAAATGTCTTTGTTCGCGTATAGCTAGGCAGGATAATGTTCTATTTCTAAACAGGTACAGGAATTACAAGGAACATTATAGACATGGAAAAGCAAACCACAAATGATAAAACGTGAAGGCTAAAAGAGGTATTGCTTGGATTGTAAAGGTAATGTAAATTTCATTGTGTTTAATTTCTTTCTTTTACAGAGAAATTGATTAAAATAGTCCTTGGTGAAATCATGGAAACTGGACTCTGATGTATATATATTGTCATCGATTCGGGGTGGCTTTAGATGTTGTATATTTTGTCAACATTTCAAAGTGACTTTAGACGATGTATAATTTTATCATCATTTCAAAGAGACTTTAGACGATGTATATTTTTTATACCTTTTTAGGTAGAATTGTCTATTTGACATTATTGTCAAATAGTCAACAAATAAATCATTTTTGATTTAGTTTTACTCAAAGCTAGACGCTATTTTGAAATCTTTATAAATTTTTTATCTCTTTAACTAAAAATAAATCAAAACCCAAAATCAAAATGGAAGAAAATATTAATACATTAAATAATTACCTTTTTTAGAAAATAATATAAAATCTTTGGCCCTAAATCAAAATTCCAGTTTTTGATATACTAGTGTCATCATATGATAAAATTTAAAAATATTCCGTCAGATCAAAAGAATTAGAACGTCAATTTAAAATCTTAAAATAATATATCTGAAAACTAAAACTTGGATATAGATATATAGATTGTGACATTTTATTGTGAAATAAAGGGTAAGTTTAAGTAGAGTGAATATTATAAATAATATTATTTCAAATAATAATAAATTGTTTTGATAGTGATTTTGAATCTTTGCCTCAATTTCCCAAAATTGGAACATGCTGAGAACATTACTACATTTCAGTACTCAAGTTCATAGGAGGTGCTTATCTTTCCTTTTACTTTCATTCTATAGGAGTCCCAGATTTTGAGATTAAGAAATACCTGCTCTCAGGTTTATTTAGTTCAACCAAGCGTGGATGGATGCCCTCGTGACATGTGTCCCCGATGTCCACTATATTGGATGTGGCAAATGTATGTCGCGTGTCGCTGGAGTATCTGTCTAAGTCTATCTGATAATATCAACCTTCGGATTTATTTATTTTAATCATTCTTGGGCCGGAGCCCTCAAGCCTAAAAGGGTCTGATACTAAAGTTCTTCTCGTTCTATTTGTGTGAGGTTTCGCTGATTCATCCTGATTTCTCCCATCTGTATGTGTGGGATGAATTGGTGTTATTCCGGTACAAATGGAGGGATATTAGCAAGGTGTTTTAACGTTGGATTTTGGAATTGGTGTTTCTTGTGTTATGTGCTGACAACGCTCGCCCATTATTGGATGCGTCGTTTGAGTGGCATATACCACGGGAGGACCTCCTGATCTTTGCGTTGGTCTACCAAATGTAGAGTAGTTAGATAATTTAATACCTTCTTCTTTTGTGTAGGGACATTCTAGTTTAGTCTAATGACATTAAATTGTTTATAAGGAATAAATTAGAATTGTCTTGAATCAAAAGGAAGAATATTCTTGATGGAGACATTACGTTCGTTCGTGGGTTGCTTCTTGTAAAGTGTGTTGACGACGTTCGCCCGTAAGGCTGCGACGGCTGTACGACACTCTGACCTTGGGGGACCTCTGAACTTTATGTGTGTCATCCTAAAGTAGTTAAATAATCTATTTAATCTTCATTGAATCATACAGGAATCTAAACTTTATAAGATTCTAAGTTTTATTTTTCCTTAATAAAACTTGTCATAATTTATCATACTTAAATTTATACTTTGACTCAGTGTGAAACCACCTTTAACATTACTAAACAGATTCTTGAAAACAATAATGGAACAGAAATTATAATGTTTAGTTTCTCTCATTGTAGATAAGTTCCGAATATTTAAGTATATACAATAATCCCATTTTTATACTTCTTTTGAGTCCTCTTTTAAAGAACATCGAGTTTTAGCTAGTGTTGTTTACGCTAAATTCTCCCAGTGTTCTTGGTTTTGAATACTCGATGCTTTTGATTTTCCCTTAAGATCTTAAATCATAAATGTTTGGCCCAACCTAGCTTAGATACTACTATCCCGTATCTTCTCGGTTCTGGTCATCATACTTCACTTTTAATTAAGGATTACCTTCAGTAATCTTTTGTTATACTTACTTCTTATATGTTCTTCTTCGAAATATGCTGGGTAATCCCATTATAGTTTAGATGCTTTTCATTTTATTTAAATGAGTGTTTAGACTGGGGTTACTCTACATAATCCTTGTCTTGCGTGGGTTGGTAACGGAAAAGAGATTTAGCTACGCATCACAAGTGAGAGCTATGAAGGATATACGGAGACCTTGTTGGTGCAATAAAGTCACTCAGTGACTGGGGGGGAGGGAAATTGCCCTTCAAACTCTTTATGTCTCTCGTTATAAAACCGTTATTGATCTAGGCTGGCCATGCAAGCAATAATACTATACCCGTATCTAGTACAGACTTCACACTTGGACGTGTGGAGCTGGCTAATTATTTTCAGTTTAACTTATTTCAAAACAAACTAAGGGATTCGATGATGTCGATCATTGTCTGCCCGGAGGGATTACAGGAAGAGCTCTTATAGCTCATGATGGAGAGTGCCCTGTTTTCCTAAAGGAAGACTGTATGCTTCGTGTGCCTGGCGGGCTCGGTGACCAGCTCTGGTATGGGTGACTAAAAGAAATAGTCAATACCCTGTGAACCCTGGATGAGTCAGTGATCGTCCCTTAAAGGTGGGCCACGTGGAAGTCGGGTTTGACGCGGGGCATGAACATACCGGGGGGAGACATCATCACCGTCTGGGTTGTACTGTGGTTAGTTAGTTCCGCTCTCCACATACATTAACCCTAGTCTTTACTGTAGTTTAAGGTTTCGATGGGATATCCAGCTTCGCGAGGATGATCAGAATCCTGACGATCCAGTTGGATTGTTAGGGTAGTTTAGCGTCATGTCATCGTGAGCTGGGTGATGATATGCCTCGGACCTAGGACTTAGGGTAGAGGAAGCCTAGGACGAGCTGTTTGGGGCGATGGTGGTGCTCCAAACCTGGGGATTGTCCCCACATTTTTTTTTTATTACTTCGTTTATATTAACATAGGTTTCTTTTCAGAAACTTAACGGCTATAATAATATTGCATTGTAAAAGAGATGAAACCTCTTCTAAACTGATGAATCTACATGAATTCAGATGAACTACACCAAACAATATGAGACTAAATTTAAATAAATAGTGATATAAAATAAAATAAATAACTCAAATTAGACATGTAAAGATTAGGTTTATATTCAAATATAAGTATTAAAATAACAAGTGTGTTTCTTTTCATTCTTCTATTGCCACTCTCCACCGAGCAGAATCTGTAAATTACAAAATATAATAAGAATATAAAACGGAATGACGTAGGATTCAGAAAAAAATATAATATTCTTAAAGGGTATTATTCTAGACGATCAACCTTGGCCAAAACTTTCACGTATCTGATTTGAGGATCCTATTGGAAGGGACTTCAGATCTGTACAGCTCCTATTATCATATTTTCTCGAGCACAGATGAAAATATGTTTAATCTTTCAGATATAAAAACTCCTTGCTCTGTGTTGAAATAAAAAATAAAACAAAAATAAAACACTGGTGCGGTAATTTAATGACTTCTTTTATTATCTTATCGCACTGGTATTTTTTTAATATCGGCTAGATGTAGATAACATCATAATATTTTCATGCATAAGTAAAATGTGTTAAACATTAATCAATAAACATTAATATCATGTAAATATTCATATTAATCAACTTAGTAACCATAAATTTGTCTTTTGAGTAAAAAAATGCTCCATTTTAAATAACTCAAGGACTAAGCTGTTTTACAGTTTAGACATTGCCTCTCGCGCACACGTGAATGATCTGTGTCTGCTAAAAAAGTAATACGCACGCCATTTTTGCAAATATTTGTGCAATTATGTTGAAAAACGTCGTAAGAAGCTCGTGCGCTGTGGTTGTTACACTCTTAGCTTTATAACGCCCTCGCATGCGGCTCGGTCTGCAATTCTCAAACCTCTGCTGTAGTCACCAAAATAGCGCACATGCATCTTAATGTACTATTAAAGCGTGACTGATAATATGAAAACGGGCAGTTGGAGAACACACATCACAAAATTATGTCCCTGTGGTCCATTTTCTTAACCCCGCTAGTTAAGGACCTATCCATAAAATACGTAACTAAACTACTTACGCCCAGGATCTAGGGAAATAAAGAAAAGAGAAAAAGAAATACGTTTATTCAAAATTGTGACGCATTACATACTAAAATGTTACACATACTTACATTTAAAAATACAAACGTAGCAAATAAAACCGACACTTTAGTGTGCAACGTGGCACAACAAGGAAAAGACCACGACTCAGCAAAATGCCTGCCTCAGAAGAGACAGACGCTGATTTTCAGCCGCACCTACTAATACTTCGAGACTACTACTACTAATTATACGAGTATAGATTAATTCTCACCAGGAGCCTCAGTTGGTTCGGCCTCATTAGTTGCAGGAGCCTCAGTACTCTCAGCAAGTTCTGTAGTTGCATCAGTTTCTTCACTTGCAGAAATCGTATTTGCATCAGGATCTACAGTTGATTCAGTCTCAGCTTCAGCAGGCTCTTCCTTTTCAGCTGTGTAAATATTTCGTTTCAAGTTTCAAGTCTTTATTGCATCCATGTTGTACATTAGATCTTATTTAAATTACATTTTGATTTTTTTGTATTACCTATCACCGTTGTCAAATCTATATCTATACGTCTATAATCTATATCTATACGTCTATAATAAAACTGTGGCAGGTCGGTTTCTGTACATTGAATATTTTACAAAGTGATGAATTAAACTGGTATTTTTTATCGATTCAGACCCCAAATCCGCAATTTTTAAAATTTTTGTCTGTCTGTCTGTGTGTTAGATAGACAGATTGATTCTTGATTGCACACAATATGTCCAAAAGTATCAAGCTTAACATGCTTTTATTTTTGAACCCCTAGCCAAATTTTGGAGTCAGAACATCATTCTGATTAATTTTCCAGTCGAACTACGTGATTTACTTTTGGTTTACACCACAGATGTACAGAATGTCCCAAAAATCAACGTCCAGCCGCAAAGGGGCGATAGAATAGATGGTAATCATCATCAGTAAAAAAAATCCATACATTGTCCTTTAAAAATTAACAGCGTTTAAAAAAACAAAAAAATTAAAAACTAAACTATAAACTATAAAATACAGCCAGAGTGGCCTCAAATCTCACCTCCACTCTCAGTATCTTCGTCCCCTTCTGCAGCACTCTCTCCTTCAGCTGTAAGTATATATTTTTTTATGTTACCGTTGTATAATAATATTAGTAGATGTCCCGTGTGGTGCCGGAAAAGAATAGTACCCGTGGGTGTCGTAAGAGGTGACTAAGGGTTATAAACTGGAAGATGGGCAGCAGCATCCTCCTGTGTATCATACCATCTTACTTACTGCGGTCACCTACAACCGAGGTCCATGGTGCCAGCCGTAACGCTGACAAACAAGGTGACTATGGTACTACCCCTCCACCTTTTTCCAGCAAAAGCTAGAATTCTGGAGGGAGCTCCCTGTCCTGTAGTGGACATTTCATGGGATGTTAAGAAGAAGAAGAGAAGATATATATAACATCCCATGAAACGTCCACTGCAGGACAGGGAGCTCTCTCCAGAATTCCATCAAAAACGCTGTGTACTATGGAGGGGATTTACCATAGTCACCACGCTTGTAAGAGTTGCGGCTGGCGACCGCGGTTGTTGGTGACCGCAGTATGTAAGATGGTACGATACACAGAAAGATGACGCCCATCCGCCGTTTCATAAGCCTTTAGTCGCCTTTTACGACACCCACGGGTAGAGATGGGTTGGTAGTATTCTTTGCCGGCACCACACGGACTATACTCGATATAATAAGTTCCTACTGAAATAGTGAACATAATTTTAGTATGAGGTCGAAAAACGAAAAAATAATTTCAAACTCCCGTAGAGCCTGCGTCAGCTGATAGCGCATTTTGTATAAGAGATGAAAAATTACTTTTCGCATTTCGACCTTCGTTTCATGGGAAAAGTTGTTCGGTTTCATGGTCTTTTTAAACACGCTAAAATTATGTTCACTATTTCATTAGGATCCTATGGGTCAAATACTTTTTCATTTCCTGAAAGTTTTATTCACTGACAGGTTGTTCAGTTACGTCGACTGATCATGCGCTTTCAGTACTTTTGTTCTACGATTTTTGAAAAATAAAAAGCAAATCATCATACAAAATGATAATCTGAACCGGTAAATTTGTATGGAGACCCATTTTTACTTTCGAGCGGAGCGAGAAAGGTATTGTATTCGTGAAAAAAAAAGTTTTTCTAATTTTCTCAAAAATGTGTTCTATATCACTTATACATCATAAAAAACAAGTCTCCCAAAAATGTCCGTCCGTCGGTCGGTCGGTCGGTCGGTCGGTCGGTTCGTCGGTCCGTCGGTCGGTCGGTCTGTCCGTCACGCTTTGGCCTAGCGGCTAAACGAATGGTCCGATTGACACCATATTTTTAATTTAGGAGTTTTATGCAAATCCATCGAAGGGTTCTGAGTGGTTTCCTTCTGGCTCTCATTTTGAGGGTAGCTGTCATACAACGAAAATGAAAAATTGAAATTTTCTCAAAAACGACTCATAGAATCATGATGAAACTTTGCATGACCAAGCATCTCCATGTAAGATATCATGCACCAGTATCAATTGATCTGTGTAATTTCATATAAGGGGTGTTCCTGTACCACCAAAACGTAAATATGTGATTTACCCAAAATTGGTTCCATTGAGTTTATTAAAATTCTCTATAATATTAATCCTGGATTGGTTGTCTACCTGATTGGATATTATTTATGATTTTTTTCAATAAATTTAGTACACAGGCTATACCAAAAACTGAAAGGGCTTGCTCAGTAGACCAAACTGAACAATTATCCATAAGGAACATGTGTAGGGAAATTAAAAAAATGTGCTTGCAAGTATCCTACGGTAGTATCTATTGATCTGTGAAAATTCATATAAAGGGTGTTCCAGTACTTCCAAAAGTTAAACATGTGATTTACTCGAAATCGTTTGAAGTTTGTTTGTTTTAATGTTTGACAATTTGAATTCTGAATTGATCTGTATATTTCATTCGAACATTTTTTTGGAAAAACTTAAATAAAAGTTTGTATTTCCATACTATGTATATGGCATTACAAATTTAAGTTTGCGGTTGATAGTTTTTCTTGAGTATTGCGAGAAAGTAAGTGCAGTGCTGCTGTACCATTTATTTTTGTTACTATTTACATTAAGTTTTGGCTTTCTCATGCAAACCTTGTACCGGCAAAGGGCATTGATTAAAGTTGGCGTCGTTTTCGAACTTTAGCGGCCACTTATGAAACTTGTAAATTTTGAAAGACCAGGTAACAGGAAACAATTCTTAGATAGGCACCATATAGCTAAGTAATATCGGGGCTGAGATACAGGGGTTCAAAGTTTAACAAATAAATATTTTTTTTCTCTCAAAATAAGACAAGATAGGTCTTAGTAATTTATTATTATTGGTCATTTTACGATGTGATGTGAAAAATACAAAGCGCTCGTCAAGTATTGTCTGCGGCTCCTACGCGATCTCCAATATCAACTGCAACGCCACCAACACCGCTTTTGCTATTACAAATAGAGCATTTCCCGAGCTACGTAATTCATGTTAAGTAATTTGTATTGGTCACTGATAGTATATGTAGTCGTTAAGCCAAGTCAGTGTTCATTTGGCGGCTTGAAAACTTTAACAGCTTTGTAAACCATGTATTCAGCAAACGCCTTACCTGGGATTGGGTCTGTTTTTGCCAAAAAAGGCAAAAAAAAGTACTAAGAGGCTATTTAACTAATATTTATTTATTTAATATTTAAATTATATTTTTGAGACATGAGTTGCGATGGGATTAATAAATAGAAAAGTATGATAAATGAAACATTTACTTATCTCGGCATCTAAATTGGTCTGGTAGCTGACTCGCTCAAAACTCTTCGAATGACACCCACTGCATAAGTTAATAATATTGTTCAAATAAGACCTCCTGACATGGAAAGTGGCCACCTTATGAGGCGGTTCCTCCACGTTTAGAAATAACACGTATACACCGTGGGCCCGAGTAGGTATTTCTGACGATGTTTTGAGAAATGATGTTATAGGAACGTAGGTCCAATTGTGAAATTTTAACTTAGCAATTATTCGGAACAAAATAAATCAATTAATTTTGTACTTTTTTATCCCTAGTATAAGTAAGCGAACATTAAAACAATTGACGAACTACTTCGACACAATACGACGGCTACGTCACATTCACTAGGGTTTGTTTTACTGGAGATTTTTCAACTAGTTAATTTAAAAAAATAATGAATGTCTCGAAAAGTAAGCGATTTTGAAATATACGTTATAGCACTTTTTTACTCCAATTAGACATCAGAGTTGGTGGTTAAAATCTTTCGGGTTACCCGGGCCCACGGTGTATAGAGATTTTACTTCATACAATTTGAAATGAACAAAAATAAGACAACAGCACCCTCTTCCATTTGCGAATATGTTTTACGGCTGATATACCAGTATTCAAGATATATGCATATAAGGAATATGTTGAGAGGAAGCTGGGGCCAAATCAGACAACTTTTATCTTGACCTTGTCAATAATCATAGACTTCCTTTGATTTAAAACACTATGTTACTTTGGAGAAATCAATCCTTTTCAATTATCCTATCCATAAAAAAAACATATTTCTTTTTTCAAGTTTTTAAATTGTCTGATATCTTAGATTTCCTTTGGTTTAAGATATTTTGTTACTTTGAAGAAAAACAATCTTATTTTATTGACTCAATAGTGATCTCAAAAATACATTTTAATTTTAGGTTTTTTTTATAAGGTTATATTTTTTACGCTATACCGCCATAGTTTGTGTTTATTGTACCGAGTTTGATTGAGAGGCTGCACCGAAAAAAAAAGGAAGCTGCTCAATACAGGCAAGAACTCTTGGAACCCAGACGATTGGGCTATATACAAGCAAGCCCAAAAAATGACTACAAGAAATGTATCTTCGTAAAAGGTTTTGCCATCCTAAAGCGAAAGAGATCAAGATGTTGAGGCTCTTATCCCTCACCCCGCAGCCACATTAACAGGCAATCCACTTCCACTAATCCCCGATACTATTTTGAAATTATTAAATTGTTAATTTTTGCGCTTGTTCTCGTTATATGGTTTTACTCAAGTTTCACTTAATACAAAATAATAACCGTCATTTTATACCATTTGTTCGCATATAAAGTGTTGGTTTTTCACATTATCACATTTTGTAAACTTAAATCTCAACAGATATTTTTTAAGAATCTAATTTTGGGACCTTTATACTTATTTTTCTGCAGAAACAACAAAAAGTAAACAGAAACAGCAATATACAAAATTAAAAAGACTTCCGCTATCTTGTTTTTCATTATTTCGTACTTCGGAGTTGAGGTAATAAGATTGACCAAGGTTTTGCTACACTTCCGTTTTATCGGTTCTTTTCTACATCTTCCGTTTTGGCAGGGCCGTTAAACAATTTTGACCAGGACCTGATATTCCATTTGTTTAGAAACCTTCCAAACATTATTAACCCCTATCTTCCTTTTTTCTGGTAGAAAAAAATAATTATATGGTAAATTTTCAGCAAAACTTAATACCCTGTATCTCAGCCCCGATATTAGGTACGGCAAAACTTTTTCGACGGTTATGTTTCTTTAGGGTAGTGCTATCAAATTATAAAAGAATCATTATTCGCCGCTGAGAAAAAAAAAGACGCCAAGGACCCATACAAATCTAATCAATGCCCGTATAGGACAACTAACATTTTTTTCGTATTATGTTAATATCTTTAGGAAAGCTGTTCAGATGTACGTATCGAGTTACAAAAATAAACCGGTCAAGTGCGAGTCGGAGTCGCGCGCCGAGGGTTCCAATATACCTATAGTGTTTTTGGATGCAATGAAGTCTATTTTTAGGAATGCAAAACTAAATTTGTTTACAGATTTTTGCAGATTTCTAAAAAACTGTACAATTTAGAAAGATCGTTTTGTTTTTGCTGTAAAATTTACATAAATTGCTATTGACTATAATAAATTCCGATTTTTCCTTTCACAAACGTCGGAGGTAAGGGGGGGGGGGGGGGGGGGGTCATAACAAGAAAACTAAGTGTTGTAAAAAAATACAAAAATAAATTTAAGATTGTAAAGCCCTTTCATATGATACCCCACTCGACCTAGTAGCGACAATTTGAAATTTGGCCCCCCCTATTTGGGCCCCCTTTACATTAATAATAATATATTTTTTTTAATTATTTCATGTGCAATTAAGCTGGGCAACCATATTCTTAAACTATTCCGAATTTATAGTCGACTAGCTGTGCCCGCGGCTTCGCGCTTAAAAACCACCCCCTCGAAGGGTGGTTTTAAAAAAATGCTTAAACACATGTTTCTTTATTTTTTACCAAAAGCTCAAAGTCAAATTTGTGCGAATCTAACTCAAGAAACAAAGGACTCTCATACAAACTTTCATTCCTTATTTCACCCCCTTAGGGGATGAATTTTGAAAAATTCTAAGACACGTGCTTTTTTATTTTTTATCAAGACCTCAGAACCAAATTTCTATAATTCTACCTTTAAAAATGAAAGCCTTATAGACCAACATATGGAAAACGAAATCATCCCCTTTTTCACCCCCTTGAAGGGTGATTTTAAGAAATGCTTAAACACGTGTTTCTTTATTTTTTACCAGAAGCTTAAATTAAAATTTGTGTGAATCTAGCTCAAGAAACAAAAGACTTTCATACAAACTTCCATCCCTTATTTCACCCCCTTGGGAGATGAATTTTCCGAAATCCTTTCTTAGTGGGTAGTTTTGACTTACATAGAACCTGTGTACAAAATTTCAGATCTGTATCTATAGCGGTTACGGCTCGGCGTTGATGAATCAGTCAGTCAGGACAACCTCTTTTATATATTTAGATAGCATAAGCAGTCGCTGAGATATACAGGTGTGACAGACACACAGACAGACAAAGTCGCACCATAAGGGTTCCTTTTTTATCATTTCGGTATCGGAACCCTAAAAAACAGTAAATGTGGCCAGAGGGGTCTCAATTCTTACCTCCACTAGCTGTAGCGTCATCAAATCCGTCAGTTTCTCTAAAATTCTCTTCTTCAGCTGTGTACATTATAATGTTACCGTTACAAAATATACAATGTGTATCGAATGAAATAAGAGATTCTTGATCAAATGAAATAAGAGAATAAAAAACCGGCCAAGTGCGAGTCGGACTCGCGCCCTAAGGGTTCCGTACCTACGAGTATCTACCATATGATATACTAAAAGCTTTTGCTCTTTGATTTTAAAAACTCCGCGACCATCCAACTTGACCCCTCTTTTATAGTAAAGTTCTTGAAACGGGAGCTCACCTTAATTGGTTACTATTAGTTGTGAGAAAAATTGAAATATTTAATGATTTAAGACTTTTCCCTTTGTTTGTACTGTGAGACCTAGCTTCTTGCCAAATTTCATAATTGTATTAGTTGAAATTTCAGTAAGTTAATGTGCTAGATTTTTTGAGTCCGACACGCGCTTGACCAAATTTTATTATTTGTTGTTATTTTATAGCTTATGCACTATAAACATACCAATTTTCAAGTTTGTAAGTGTTCCCGTTTTTAAATAGAACTAAAACAAAAATCGCCTCAGCGACTATCCAACTTGACCCCTCTCTTATATGAATGTTCTTGAAACGGGAGCTCACCACAATTGGTTACCATTAGTTGTGAGAAAAGTTGTAATATTACTAAATTTCAATTTTTTACAACGACTCAATCAAAAGATATGGCATTTTATGTCCTCATCTCCATACATTTATTCAAAAATGCAAACCCTACAGGGTACTTCCCGTTGACCTAAAATTGTGAAATTTGGCAAGAAGCTAGGTCTCACAGTACAAATAATGGGAAAAGTCTGAAATCATTATATTTCGTCGCTTCATTCTTCAGATATAATTTGTTTACAAGTAGTAGTCCTTAATTCGCCAGGCAGTCGATGCACGCATTTAAGAGTAATTCATTTGATTCTCTTATTTAAAACGATTTCCGTCCGTGTTCACTTCACCACTGTAGCTGACATTCGCTTCATTCCTTTTTCGTGCGGGGCAGTGAACGCACGCGTCCCATGCCGAAGCGCAATGTTCAATAAGAAGTAGATAGATTATACCTGAAGTTGTAATATTGAAGTTAAATTACAAATATTTAAAATTATTTTCGATAAAATAAGTTTTTGCTCCGTGTGTTAGTGTAATTGTACTGGATTCAAAACTTTTCAGTAAGTGTTGTTTTGATTATTAATTCTTTCTAAGAGAGAAAAATTTTCAAGATTACCCACATGTTCTATTCTTAA
The DNA here is from genome assembly GCA_947532105.1 of Athrips mouffetella. Lineage (NCBI taxonomy): Eukaryota > Metazoa > Arthropoda > Insecta > Lepidoptera > Gelechiidae > Athrips > Athrips mouffetella. Next base: position 13,327,690 of record OX383979.1, read on the forward strand.
ATTTGCTAAACAAATTGAAGTGTTTATTACGGCCTACGAGTATCTTGCGGCCCGATACCTCCAGTTACTTGTTTTGTATACAAAAACGTAACATGACAACGTAACAACCATGATTATGACCTATCGGTCGCACCCAGATTTACGATGTGTTACGCGAATGGATATGATGGAATGCGATTGTCTATCTATTATTATGTCGGGATTGACTGCGAGTCAATTGCGACGGCGTTAACTGCGAGTTAAGGCCAAATAATATTGACAATACGCGATATCTACATAGATATGAACTGTGGGTTACCAAGTATCTATTGCTTGTCGCGATTGACTGCGAGTCAATTGCGACGGTGTTAACTGCGAGTTAACGCCACATAGTATTGAAAATACGTGATGCATAATGTTGCCTATCTATTATTATGTCGGGATTGACTGCGAGTCAATTGCGACGGCCTTAACTGCGAGTTATGGCCAAATAATATAGACAAAAATCGACATCTGAATATATTTTTACTGCGATTCAACTATCTATTGCCTGTCGGGATTGGCTGCGAGCCAATAACGACGGTGTTAACTGCGAGTTAACGCCAAACTATCTGTTAGTTGTTGGGATTGACTGCGAGTCAATAACGACGGCTTAACTGCGAGTTATGTCAAACTATATCAACATAAATCATGCATAAAAATACAAGTTATCTATTTTCACGTCGGACTCGACTGTGAGTCAATCGTAACGGCGTTAACTACAAGTAAACGCCAAATAATTATTACAATATGCGATATTAAAATTGCTATTGACTGAGAGTCAACTTTTTATTGTTAAGGTCGACCGAGAGTCAATTGCGACGGCGGTAACTGTGACTTAACGTCAAAATTTATCGTCAATGAAAACAATAATATCAAGTTCATCTATGTGTGTCGTCTGCGATACATTGTCTTTAGTTTTCACAACAAGCCTTTTTGTTTGTTAACCATAACCAGAATATTTTTATTGTAAAATACCCACCTACTAAAATTTTATTTTTGGGTGCCAGTAATAGTAAAGAGAACAAAACCGTCCACGAGGCAAATGATCATGCCAGCCCTGGACCAACCGACACCTAAGGTCTGGACACCTGAGGAGTCTTCGAGACACCTTAGGCGTCTACGTTTGATACGCCAAACTTGTTCTCTATCATATTCACGACACACTGTCGAACTTTTGTACGCCTAAGTATATTGAAAAAAGGCATGCCTATAGACAAGCACATACTTCTCAAATATCACCTAATACCGGTTTATTGTAAATTATTACAAACACCGATACTAAATTGCTAATTGAATTCCAGGCTTAGATAAAAATATCTCCGCTTGCATGTACAAGTATCTGTAAAAGACAAAACTTGTTTTTATAAAAAAGTTAAAGCAAATAAAACTATTGAGAGATAAAGATGCATCTTTTCAAACGTCGGGAGCTCGTTTAACCCAGCAGAAGAAGCCTTGGTCGGGTCCTCATTACCCGTCAAATGGGGGGGGGGAGCGAGGTTACAGGCAGGCTCTGGCCTTATCCCCAAGCTCAAGCAGCATCGACTAAAAGTTACAATCCATCCAAAACTCATGCTCCAGCACAGAACCGTAACACAAGTACATGCTGGTATAATACAATGTTTTTTTTTTTTTTCAACACTTTCTGTGTCCGGATAATTCTACGAAGTAGAAAATCGCAATATTTCATAACCACAATGTTGTTATAATACATGCATAAGCATGAACCCTAAACACCACAGTATCCTAGTGTTACCTGGGAAAAACGAGGAAATAATATTCCGTGTAGTGCTAATGTAACGTGAAATCCACGTTTAAAATTTACCCTCAAGAAAAGCCAATATACAAAGTTTATATTGATTTTAACTGGAGAATAAGTTCCTATTTCCAGCGTTACAACCGTTACGAGTTACATTCCATCGGAATTTATATTGGGTACCTAATTTTAAAGCACCAAAACGCAATAGCTGTAACCGATTTATTCTAAATCCAAGAAATAAATGTACCTTTTGCAACGTGTCATTCAACCGCCTCAAAAATTATGTTTTGAAAAACGGCTTCCTTGCTACGAAAAGCCCATCTCTTAATTTATGTTTTTAAGATGACCGAAAATTTCTACATTTAAATTTTCAACATAATATATGAAAGAAGTCACGCTATATAATTCTTTACGATTTTACAACCGTGCCTTATGAATATTATGATATTTTAGAAGATCTTATCTGATGGTATGGTAATGTTTCTACAAATTCCTGGCCATCACAAGATACTTTTCTTACAGAAAGATATTAGATGATCAAACGAACTCCAGGAGTGAAGTTCGATCGTTATTATATGAGTCGCTTCATTCGAAGATATAATTTGTTTACAAGTAGTAGTCCTTAATTCGCCAGGCAGACGATGCACGCATTTAAGAGTAATTCATTTGATTCTCTTATTTAAAACGATTTCCGTCCGTGTTCACTTCACCACTGTAGCTGACATTCGCTTCATTTTTTAGAGTCTGTACCTATGAACCTTTAAACAAAACTTTGCATTTGGGTGGAAACCACAACTTGTGTCACAGTGTTTGGTTTTTTGGGAGGGAGGGTTGTTATATTATTATATCTTCGAATGAAGCGATTCATATAATAACGATCGAACTTCACTCCTGGAGTTCGTTTGATCATCTATTAAATTTCGTCGCTTCATTCTTCAGATATAATTTGTTTACAAGTAGATGTTTAGAGAACAAAGTTTTGTTTGGTTACTGTGAAACAACTGTATATACAAGATGTTCTAGTTTAATTATCTAAGCCAACGAATTACAAATAGTAATTCGTTGAAAAAATCTGTAATTTGCTGATCCAAGCAGATAATAAATAACCTTTGATTTATACCAAAAGCAAGTATGCAACAAAAATCAACTTATATAATAAGTTACTCATTCGATACAACTGATATTACAAAATCATCTACCTACTGGTCTAATATATCAAACTAATAAAAGTGCTAGACGTGCTGGTCCAGCCAGCTGTTTTCACGAGTCGAGGCTGAGAGAGTTGCAATTTTGCAAAGCGGGGAAGATGCATGTGTCGACAAGTCTTCTCTCAGATAGTGTTTCTGGTAAATCAACCAGCTTATAAATCACAGCTGCTTAAGCTGATTAACGTGGATGTTAATTGATATTTACAACTTTCCTACATTGGCAGTTCTTGATTTTATTTTTTGAACAAAAATATGGACAGAACACGAGTGCATAATATATTCAGTTAAATAATATTAGAACAATATCGGCTAATCTTAGCCCGCAGTGGAAGTTTGATTAAATACGTTATGGCTATCTCAACTCCATTATTTGCAAAATAATATAAGTATTCACTTTTTATTATTGAAAATTTTTGTGCCCCATGAGCATATAGTGAAATCGCTGATCTGTTCATTTTATTTTATATCATTAACTCTAAAATAAGGGACTATTTAGATACACACTTATTTACTTATTAGTTGTGTGTCCCAAGTAACTATTACGAGTACTAGGCCGATTAGGCTTGTGATTGTAAGTAGAAGAAGGTTTTAAACCAATTATTGGTTCCAATTCTATCACCTAATAAGTAAGTAGCAAAGATTACGGCAAACGATGATTGTCAAGAGATCCGTTGTACAGCTGTTCATACGAACCAAACATCTCGTCACGTTGTTTTGTTAAAAATAACAGTAGTTGTTGGTTGTAGGACTATCAAACACGTTTGCATTTTTTCTGGGGACAAGCTGTTACCCAAAGCGTATTTTGACATATATTGTTAAATAGGAGCCTCAGACAGCGAAGCTCAAGAGAACATCAGTGCAAGCGAGAGGATCAAGTGGCGCGTGAATGCTACCCGCAGGACCTGTAAGATTAGTTAAAAAGGAACAGTATACTCTGATATGGATTATAAAAGTTTCAAGTGTTGAAGGACACTTATTTTGTATGATATAAATAATTAAGATGGGCTAAAAGGCAGAGAAGGCCTTGTGAAAACACAAAATACTGGTGCCTTCGTCATCAGTAATTTTTCCCAAATATAAAAGGAACCGGAACCGCGTAAAATGTCCAGGTCAAAGGATAAAGTATCCATAGCTACAGCGTCTGGATCTAGTTTTCATAAAAAAAAAAAAAAACATAAATCGCTAAGGATTGTCGCTAAGAGCAAAACTAAGAGTACAGCGAACTTTAAAGCTGTGTCTTAAAAGTTTGCACACAGAGCCCGGGAGTGACTTTCATTGACTCAGCTGGCACCTGCGGTAATTTGTTTCGTAAAATTTAAATAAATAAATATTGTGCCAATCGTACCATTGCCAATTTTGACAAGTTATTTGTACAATATGGTATGGTACCTACATACTCTTTTGTTTTTTTTTTTTTTATTGGTTGTAACCTTAAAACAAATATTTTACTTCTTCGGCCTTCTTCGTAGCCTTTGGTTTTATTTACTGCTCCACACTAGGTACTAGTTAGGGAGTTGTCTGTATTTAATTACTTTCTGTAAGACAAGTATCTTATGATGGTCAGGAATTTGTAGAAACATTACCATACCATCAGATAAGATCTTCTAAAATATCATAATATTCATAAGGCACGGTTGTAAAATCGTAAAGAATTATATAGCGTGACTTCTTTCATATATTATGTTGAAAATTTAAATGTAGAAATTTTCGGTCATCTTAAAAACATAAATTAAGAGATGGGCTTTTCGTAGCAAGGAAGCCGTTTTTTTTCAAAACATAATTTTTGAGGCGGTTGAATGACACGTTGCAATAGGTACATTTATTTCTTGGATTTAGAATAAATCGGTTACAGCTATTGCGTTTTGGTGCTTTAAAATTAGGTACCCAATATAAATTCCGATGGAATGTAACTCGTAACGGTTGTAACGCTGGAAATAGGAACTTATTCTCCAGTTAAAATCAATATAAACTTTGTATATTGGCTTTTCTTGAGGGTAAATTTTAAACGTGGATTTCACGTTACATAGCACTACACGAATATTATTTCCTCGTTTTTCCCAGGTAACACTAGGATACTGTGGTGTTTAGGGTTCATGCTTATGCATGTATTATAACAACATTGTGGTTATGAAATATTGCGATTTTCTACTTCGTAGAATTATCCGGACACAGGAAGTGTTGAAAAAAAAAAACCATTGTATTATACCAGCATGTACTTGTGTTACGGTTGTGTGCTGGAGCATGAGTTTTGGATGGATTGTAACTTTTAGTCGATGCTGCTTGAGCTTGGGGATAAGGCCAGAGCCTGCCTGTAACCTCGCTCCCCCCCCCCCTATTTGACGGGTAATGAGGACCCGACCAAGGCTTCTTCTGCTGGGTTAAACGAGCTCCCGACGTTTGAAAAGATGCATCTTTATCTCTCAATAGTTTTATTTGCTTTAACTTTTTATAAAAACAAGTTTTGTCTTTGACAGATACTTGTACATGCAAGCGGAGATATTTTTATCTAAGCCTGGAATTCAATTAGCAATTTAGTATCGGTGTTTGTAATTATTTACAATAAACCGGTATTAGGTGATAATTGAGAAGTATGTGCTTGTCTATAGGCATGCCTTTTTTCAATATACTTAGGCGTACAAAAGTTCGACAGTGTGTCGTGAATATGATAGAGAACAAGTTTGGCGTATCAGAAGTAGACGCCTAAGGTGTCTCGAAGACTCCTCAGGTGTCCAGACCTTAGGTGTCGGTTGGTCCAGGGCTGGCATGATCTTTTGCCTCGTGGACGGTTTTGTTCTCTTTACTATTACTGGCACCCAAAAATAAAATTTTAGTAGGTGGGTATTTTACAATAAAAATATTCTGGTTATGGTTAACAAACAAAAAGGCTTGTTGTGAAAACTAAAGACAATGTATCGTAGACGACACACATAGATGAACTTGATATTATTGTTTTCATTGACGATAAATTTTGACGTTAAGTCACAGTTACCGCCGTCGCAATTGACTCTCAGTCAATGCCGACCTTAACAATAAAAAGTTGACTCTCAGTCAATAGCAATTTTAATATCACATATTGTAATAATTATTTGGCGTTTACTTGTAGTTAACGCCGTTACGATTGACTCACAGTAGAGTCCGACGTGAAAATAGATAACTTGTATTTTGATGCATGATTTATGTTGATATAGTTTGACATAACTCGCAGTTAAGCCGTCGTTATTGACTCGCAGTCAATCCCAACAACTAACAGATAGTTTGGCGTTAACTCGCAGTTAACACCGTCGTTATTGGCTCGCAGCCAATCCCGACAGACAATAGATAGTTGAATCGCAGTAAAAATATATTCAGATGTCGATTTTTGTGTTTATTATTTGGCCATAACTCGCAGTTAAGGCCGTCGCAATTGACTCGCAGTCAATCCCGACATAATAATAGATAGGCAACATTATACATCACGTATTTTCAATACTATGTGGCGTTAACTCGCAGTTAACACCGTCGCAATTGACTCGCAGTCAATCCCGACAAGCAATAGATACTTGGTAACCCACAGTTCATATCTATGTAGATATCGCGTATTGTCAATATTATTTGGCCTTAACTCGCAGTTAACGCCGTCGCAATTGACTCGCAGTCAATCCCGACATAATAATAGATAGACAATCGCATTCCATCATATCCATTCACGTAACACATCGTAAATAATATTAGGCGGTAACTCGAAGTTACTGCCGTCGCAATTGACTCGCAGTCCATTCCGACGTAAGTTGTCCTGTGATTCACTTGGTAATAAATGTTTAAAACACAAAAAAAAAGAAAATATATTTCATTTTTTACTTACCCTCGTAACTTTCGCCATTAGACGAAAAAACATCTAACACACGTCATACACACGTATACTTAATACGTCGGTAACGTTTAATTTTGTTACTTTCCTTTATTTTTACTTTGTTTGTCGGAAGGTAAGAAAAGATAAAATTGTATGACGTAAACGAAGGCTAAAACTTTTAAGCCTGTGTAGGTGGTAATGAAATTTTGTAGTAATTAACTACAAAAAAATATATATATATAAATTGAAAAGGTTTCAAAATCTCTCGATTAGACAATGTTCTAACATTTGTCGGAATTATCATAAACAAAATGTCATTATATGGTTTACGTCTATCTTATTAAATTTTCCATAATTTTCGTAAAAGTTCTGGGTGCGACCGACAGGTCATAATCATGGTTGTTACGTTGTCATGTTACGTTTTTGTATACAAAACAAGTAACTGGAGGTATCGGGCCGCAAGATACTCGTAGGCCGTAATAAACACTTCAATTTGTTTAGCAAATTTAAGAATAGAACATGTGGGTAATCTTGAAAATTTTTCTTTCTCAGAAAGAATTAATAATCAAAACAACACTTACTGAAAAGTTTTGAATCCAGTACGATTACACTAACACACGGAGCAAAAACTTATTTTATCGAAAATAATTTTAAATATTTGTAATTTAACTTCAATATTACAACTTCAGGTATAATCTATCTACTTCTTATTGAACATTGCGCTTCGGCATGGGACGCGTGCGTTCACTGCCCCGCACGAATAAGGAATGAAGCGAATGTCAGCTACAGTGGTGAAGTGAACACGGACGGAAATCGTTTTAAATAAGAGAATCAAATGAATTACTCTTAAATGCGTGCATCGTCTGCCTGGCGAATTAAGGACTACTACTTGTAAACAAATTATATCTGAAGAATGAAGCGACGAAATATAATAAATACAGACAACTCCCTAACTAGTACCTAGTGTGGAGCAGTAAATAAAACCAAAGGCTACGAAGAAGGCCGAAGAAGTAAAATATTTGTTTTAAGGTTACAAAAAAAAAAAAAAAAAGAGTATGTAGGTACCATACCATATTGTACAAATAACTTGTCAAAATTGGCAATGGTACGATTGGCACAATATTTATTTATTTAAATTTTACGAAACACAAATCGCCGCAGGTGCCAGCTGAGTCAATGAAAGTCACTCCCGGGCTCTGTGTGCAAACTTTTAAGACGCAGCTTTAAAGTTCGCTGTAATCTTAGTTTTGCTCTTAGCGACAATCCTTAGCGATTTATGTTTTTTTTTTTATGAAAACTAGATCCAGACGCTGTAGCTATGGATATTTTATCCTTTGACCTGGACATTTTACGCGGTTCCGGTTCCTTTTATATTTGGGAAAAATTACTGATGACGAAGGCACCAGTATTTTGTTTTTTCACAAGGCCTTCTCTGCCTTTTAGCCCATCTTAATTATTTATATCATACAAAATAAGTGTCCTTCAACACTTGAAACTTTTATAATCCATATCAGAGTATACTGTTCCTTTTTAACTAATCTTACAGGTCCTGCGGGTATTGATCCTCTCGCTTGCACTGATGTTCTCTTGAGCTTCGCTGTCTGAGGCTCCTATTTAACAATATATGTCAAAATACGCTTTGGGTAACAGCTTGTCCCCAGAAAAAACGCCAACGTGTTTGATAGTCCTACAACCAACAACTACTGTTATTTTTAACAAAACAAAGTGACGAGATGTTTGGTTCGTATGAACAGCTGTACAACGGCTCTCTTGACAATCATCGTTTGCCGTAATCTTTGCTACTTACTTATTAGGTGATAGAATTGGAACCAATAATTGGTTTAAAACCTTCTTCTACTTACAATCACAAGCCTAATCGGCCTAGTACTCGTAATAGTTACTTGGGACACACAACTAATAAGTAAATAAGTGTGTATCTAAATAGTCCCTTAATTTAGAGTTAATGATATAAAATAAAATGAACAGATCAGCGATTTCACTATATGCTCATGGGGCACAAAAATTTTCAATAATAAAAAGTGAATACTTATATTATTTTGCAAATAATGGAGTTGAGATAGCCATAACGTATTTAATCAAACTTCCACTGCGGGCTAAGATTAGCCGATATTGTTCTAATATTATTTAACTGAATATATTATGCACTCGTGTTCTGTCCATATTTTTGTTCAAAAAATAAAATCAAGAACTGCCAATGTAGGAAAATTGTAAATATCAATTAACATCCACGTTAATTAGCTTAAGCAGCTGTGATTTATAAGCTGGTTGATTTTCCAGAAACACTATCTGAGAGAAGACTTGTCGACACATGCATCTTCCCCGCTTTGCAAAATTGCAACTCTCTCAGCCTCGACTCGTGAAAACAGCTGGCTGGACCAGCACGTCTAGCACTTTAATAGTTTGATATATTAGACCAGTAGGTAGATGATTTTGTAATATCAGTTGTATCGAATGAGTAACTTATTATATAAGTTGATTTTTGTTGCATACTTGCTTTTGGTATAAATCAAAGGTTATTTATTATCTGCTTGGATCAGCAAATTACAGATTTTTTCAACGAATTACTATTTGTAATTCGTTGGCTTAGATAGTTAAACTAGAACATCTTGTATATACAGTTGTTTCACAGTAACCAAACAAAACTTTGTTCTCTAAACATCTACTTGTAAACAAATTATATCTGAAGAATGAAGCGACGAAATTTAATAGATGATCAAACGAACTCCAGGAGTGAAGTTCGATCGTTATTATATGAGTCGCTTCATTCGAAGATATAATAATATAACAACCCTCCCTCCCAAAAAACCAAACACTGTGACACAAGTTGTGGTTTCCACCCAAATGCAAAGTTTTGTTTAAAGGTTCATAGGTACAGACTCTAAAAAATGAAGCGAATGTCAGCTACAGTGGTGAAGTGAACACGGACGGAAATCGTTTTAAATAAGAGAATCAAATGAATTACTCTTAAATGCGTGCGTCGACTGCCTGGCGAATTAAGGACTACTACTTGTAAACAAATTATATCTTCGAATGAAGCGACTCATATAATAACGATCGAACTTCAGTCCTGGAGTTCGTTTGATCATCTATTAAATATTACAACTTTTCTCACAACTAATGGTAACCAATTGTGGTGAGCTCCCGTTTCAAGAACATTCATATAAGAGAGGGGTCAAGCTGGATGGTCGCTGAGGCGATTTTTGTTTTAGTTCTATTTTAAAAACGGGAACACTTACAAACTTGAAAATTGGTATGTTTATAGTGCATAAGCTATAAAATAACAAGAAATAATAAAATTTTGTCAAGCCCGTGTCGGACTCAAAAAATCTAGCACATTAACTTACTGAAATTTCAACAAATACAATTATGTTAATGTGGTGGTACGGAACCCTCAGTGCGCGAGTCCGACTCGCACTTGGCCGGTTTTTTTCTTCTTAAGTTATAGTGTATTTTTTTCAAAGTAGTTTCATTTGAAAGCTTTAAAGTCTGCCTAGCTAATACAGGATGTAAAAAAAGTACCTACCTAAAGTACCTAGTTGTACCTAGTTGATCTTTCTAAGGGTTGATTCTACATCACTAATTGTACAAACTATTTAAAAAAAAAAGTAGTCTTAGCTCAAGAAGAAGTAAAGCGCGTGAAGGGTTCAAAGACCTCTATGATCAGGTGGTGGTGCAGACAAAGATGTTTTTTATAATATCCAGCCACTAGCAAGTACCCATTCGTTCCAAATAATTACTATAATGTAATTCGAAGGAAAATAAAATTTCATGATTACACAAAACAAAAAAAATACAAAAAAAACCGGCCAAGTGCGAGTCGGACTCGCGCACTGAGGGTTCCGTACCACCACATAAAGTTGAAATTTCAGTAAGTTAATGTGCTAGATTTTTTGAGTCCGACACGCGCTTGACCAAATTTTATTATTTGTTGTTATTTTATAGCTTATGCACTATAAACATACCAATTTTCAAGTTTGTAAGTGTTCCCGTTTTTAAAATAGAACTAAAACAAAAATCGCCTCAGCGACCATCCAACTTGACCCCTCTCTTATATGAAAGTTCTTGAAACGGGAGCTCACCACAATTGGTTACCATTAGTTGGGAGAAAAGTTGAAATATTTAATGATTTCAGACTTTTCCCATTATTTGTACTGTGAGACCTAGCTTCTTGCCAAATTTCATAATTTTAGGTCAACGGGAAGTACCTTGTAGGTTTTGCATTTTTGAATAAATGTATGGAGATGAGGACATAAAATGCCATATCTTTTGATTGCGTCGTTGTAAAAAATTTAAATTTTCATATCTTGTGTGGTTCATGGATCCTAATATATGGTATAAGTTTCAACCTGATACATTTACCCGTTCGTGAGATAAAGGGTCTTGACAGACAGACGGACAGACAGACAGACAGACAGACGGACGGACGGACGGACGGACGGACGGACGGACGGACGGACGGACGGACAACAAAGTGATCCTATAAGGGTTCCGTTTTTTTCTTTTGAGGTACGGAACCCTAAAAAGTAATGTTTTAGTATTATTTTTTACAATCCATTAGTGATATAGAATCACCCCTTAGAAGGATCATCGTACTTTTTTACACCCTGTATAAAATAAAATTACAATAGCATCCAGTAATATAAAAAAAAACTAAATTATTAGGTAAAAATTGTATTGTCTTTGCTATTGTATTGCCTTGCTGCAACTATTAAAAACCAATCTGTTTCTATTATGCATGCATGTCCTTTACTTTATTAAAAAGATGATTACAATTTTAACAAAACACGCTGTATCTAATAAGTATGCATGGCAGAGGCAAGATTCCCAAAGTTTTATAATACAGGGTGTAAGGGACGGTGTAACTTAAAGGGCGTGTTAAGTCAACAAATCTGAACAACTTTCCCAAAGAAACATTTCAGGGAAATGAAGAAAATTATTGACCTCTCAATACTGACTGTTCGATCAGAGTGAGCAATTTGTATGGAAAGGTAAAAAACCTTTTTGAGTTCCCAAAAATGTTGTTCAGTTTCGTTGACTGAGCATACCCGTTTAGTTTTCGGTACACCGTCCCTTACACCCTATAATGATTTGCAGGTATCCCTGGGTGATTCGCATTTCGCACACATTGCCCCCTCACCCTAGGAGAAGCCCTCGCGCATAATTTTGGTAAGTGTGTCTGTACCAGGCCACTCAGAAAGTATTGCGAAAAATAGTTTTTATATATGGGAGACTGGCCGGTCAGAATCTTTTTCGAAAATATGATTACTTGTAAGTAAAAATATGTGTGTTCCATTTTCAAAATTTCCCTCCACATTTTTTGCGAGCCAATTCAAAGTATCGTGTCTTACTGAAAAGTGGATCTGCGCCGGGAACATTTTAGAGCTATGATTTTTTACGATTTCAAGTGTCGCCTGAAACCGGATGAATCGTTCGATAGACTTCAAATGGCATTTATGGATGAAGGCCCCTCCAAGGCAACCGTGTATCGTTGGTATAACGAATTTAGGCGCGGTCGACCAACCTTGGGGGATGAAGAAAGAAGCGGTCGCCCTTTGACGGCTATTACGGAAGAAAACGTGCTAGCAGTGAAAAATTTAATCCAAGATAATAGGCGAATTACATATCAGGAGATTCAGCACATATTAAAGATTGGATCGGGAAGCGTTCACGAGATTCTACACGGGCATCTTCGCGTGAGGAGGATAGTATCGCGCTGGGTGCCGCACTACCTCACCGACGCTCAGAAGCAGGCCCGGGTGGAATGGTGCCGTGATATGCTGAACAAATTTGAAGCAGGCTCGTCTCGGCGTGTTTACGACATCGTAACAGGTGATGAGTCCTGGATTTATCAATACGATCCAGAAACCAAGCGCCAGTCGACAGTTTGGGTGTTTCAAAATGAACCAACGCCTACCAAAGTGAAGCGATCTCGAAGCGGGGGGGAAATTTTGATCGCCAGCTTTTTTAATTTGACTGGCCACTTGGCCTCAATTCCCTTACGAGATCAAAGAAGCATCAACGCCGAATGGTATACTACCAAATGTTTACCAGAAGTTTTTTCTGTTGTGAGCAACAAGCGACCAAACACAGGGCTCCGCGGACTACTGCTCCACCACGACAATGCGCCTGCACACACCGCGCTCAAAACGAGGGACTTCCTGGACAGCACACCAGTCAAACTCCTGGGTCACCCTCCTTACAGCCCTGATCTAGCACCGTGTGACTTCTTTTTATTTCCAAAAATAAAAAATCAGCTCAAGGGGATACAATTTTCGTCGCCGGAAGATGCGCTGGCTGCGTTCGAGCAGGCTGTAAACGAGGTGTCTACGGCGGACTGGAAAAAGTGTTTTGAAAACTGGTTCAGACGCATGAATCTTTGTATAGAGGCTGGTGGAGAGTACTTTGAAAAGATTTAATAAAAATATATGTACCTGTAGAACAATTTTTTTTAGTGTCGCAAATATTTCTGAGTGTCCCACGTACTATTTCCCCAAATCAGAAGTCTATGGTTACATCTGTAAAAAACTGTTAGAATGGTAGATATAGCAGAAACAATCCGCAGTCTTCTTAGTGCCTTGCAATACAACCTTTCTCTTAAGGGGCTGATAAGAGCTGAATTACCTCCCTTTCTAACAAAGGGCAGAATGCGCGTGCTAGAACGGTGCGGATTCGCGCTATTTTACGTTTTTTGCTCATTTTTGCATTTTTCTCAAAATCTGTACCCATAATAAAACAGCTATATTATAACTATGCATAATATATTGAATAATGTGTAAAAGTTTTGGCATCATATATGAATGGGTACTTAAGGTGATCTGTGACGGCCAGCTTAGCCCCGAACGCAACTAGATGGAGCCACTGCTGCAAATGTAAGCTTTTATTTTTTAATGCAATAAGTACCAACTATATATGTGCAAAAAGTTGATTCGCGTAAATTTCATCGTGCAACTTCAACGCCTAACAACAATTTCGATACGAAAAATATCTCCATATGGCCACTAAAGTCAATTACTCTCGTCAGTGCGTGTTTACATGAGTACGATCACTCACACATGCACACAAAGCACAACCGTACAGTTTTGACCGCACGCCCACAATCGTAATATTGAACCAAAAATTGCTAACAAAAATAGTACTTTCAGTACATTAACTGTATTTTTGTTTTAATTAGCGAAAAATTTAACTAAAAAAAATAAATAAATAAATAAATCGTTTATTTCACATCAAAACAATAAAAAATTTACAGACAAGTACCGCCAAACTATAAAATAGTTTGTTGGCAGACAAGGCTCCCCTTATTTTAACAAAACCGTTTATACATATTTAACTAAAAATAGCAGTATTCGTTCGTTTTTCAACAGAATTTTATGTCCCGCGTAAGAATGCGTCATTTGAATTTTTGTATGGAAAACGGATCACCTTAAGATAGACGGTTTAAAAGCAAAAAGCAGAGGTAACTTTGGATTTTTTTTATGGCGTACAAAATATATTTAATCGTGTTTCGGAATCGGCCATATTATTGTAAAGATGCTTAATTATCACATATTTTTTTTTCACGGCCATATATTCATTACTTTTCGTTAAAAACTTGCTCAAGTGAAACGTATTTAGCTCTTATCGACACCATAAAGACTCTACCTGATCTTTCCAAAACCGTTGGTCCCCGCTATTGTCTATGAGTCGTTAGGAGTCGTTTAGTCAAGTCAGAGGCTATTTTGCGGCTTGAAACCTCTGACAGCCAGGTTGACAAAAACGGAAATAAGGCTAGGAAATGATAATAGTTGTTCCATACTATCAATAAGTGTTTCTTTGTTTCGACGGTTCGTGCTAAATGGAATAAAATTAGTAGTATCTAAGTTTACAGTGTTTTGAGTAACATTTAAAACTTTAAAAAATCTTACCTTCACTTTCCTTAGAGTCGGCTACTATAAAATTTTAATGTAAATATTTTTATGTTAATAATTTTTTTGTAGAATCATTAGTGCGTGCATTAATATTTATTTTATGTACCTGACATCCGATTGTCCATTTATTAGAGAGGTCAAAAGCAACAACTTTTGTTCTACGACTTTACTAACAAAGCACAAAAAAAAATTGTTTCCCATACAAAGTAACGTAAGTGACCCACATGTTTTGTATAGGAAGTTGAACATTTTTGGTGCGTTGTTAGCAAAGTCGTAGAATAAAAGTTGTTGATTAAACCTAACTATTAAGTAAGCAAACTGATGTCAGGTACAAAAAATAACCTTTAAGGTAAGCCAAAAAATAACCTTAACCTTTTAAAATGAATTTACTTTTATAGACGATATCAAAAACAATATAAATATCACCACATCAAAATGTGTTCAAAGTTTTATTTGCAAATCAATGTACCCACGTTTCTATTTTAATGCACAGGACTATATAACCTTCATTAAATTCTCCATGACTACATAATATTATTTATCATTATATCGTTTGCCGCTTGGTGCCGGCAAAGAATACATTGAAAAAAAAAAATTGCTGATTCAATCTAGATTTTGATAGTTTCAAACAAGCATCTTGACTCCATTTAAACTTGCAAAGACCTTATTGGATTGTATCTATTTGATTATTGAATTAAAGATCATAAATTTAAATTGACTAAGACGCTTTATTGAATCATTCAATATCTTTTTCGATTTAATCACAAAATGCCAAACAAGAGAAAATTGATCTTGGTTGGCTCTCCATTTTTTCAGTGTAGTACCAACCCATCTCTACCCGGAGGAGCGTCTTTTGTTTATCGTACCATCTTACATTCTGCGGTCACCAACAACCGCGGTCCATGGTAACAGCCGCAACGCTAACAAGCATCGTGACTATGGTATTTTCCCTCCATATTGTTCAAGTAAAAGCTGGAATTCTGGAGGGAGCTCCCTGTCCTGCAGTGGACGTTACATGGGATGCTTGATGATGATGATTATAAAGGGTGACTTGTAATTAGTTCTTGAGAGAAAAGGTATGAATGTCCTCATGATACTGAACAACTTTTCCCAAGGAACATAGGTCAAAATACGAAAATCAAGTTTTGACCTCCCACAGAAACTGCATCAGCTAATAGCGCAATTTGTATGGAAGGTCAAATTTGGTTTTTAGGGTTCCGTACCTCAAAAGAAAAAAACCGGTCAAGTGCGAGTCGGACTCGCGCGCCGAGGGTTCCGATATACCTATAGTATTTTTGGAAGCAATAAAGTCCATTTTCAGGACCGCAAAACTAAATTTGTTTGTAAAGGTTTTTTGCAGATTTCTGAAAAACTGTGCAACTTAGAAAGATTGTTTTATTTTTGCTGTAAAGTTTACATAAACCTCTGTCAACTGTAATTAATTCAGATTTTCCCTTACTCAAACTTCGGAGATAAGGGGGGGGGAATGGTATTTATTTTGACATTTTTCATCATAACTTGAAAACTAAGAAACTTAAAAAAATACAAAAATATATTTTAAAATGTACAAGTAAAGCCCTTTCATATGATACCCCACTCGACCTAGTAGCGACAATTTGAAATTTGCCCCCCCCTATTTTGGCCCCCTTTACATTAATAATCATACGTTTTTCAAAAAATTTTCATGTGCAATTAAGTTGGGCAACTATATTCTAAAACTATTCCAAATTTCAGCTCGATAGCGTAAGTGGTTGCTGAGATATAGAGGTGTGACAGACAGACGGACAGACAGACAGACAGAGCGGCACCATAAGGGTTCCTTTTTTTTACCATTTTGGTATCGGAACCCTAAAAACGGAACCCTTATAGGATCACTTTGTTGTCCGTCTGTCTGTCTGTCTGTCTGTCAAGACCCTTTATCTCACGAACGGGCAAAGGTATCAGGTTGAAATTAATATCATATATTAGGAGCCATAATAAACCACACAAGATCTGAAAATTTAAATTTTTTACAACGACGCAATCAAAAGATATGGCATTTTATGTCCTCATCTCAATACATTTATGCAAAAATGCAAAACCTACAGGGTACTTCCAGTTGACCTAATTTGGCAAGAAGCTAGGTCTCACAGTACAAATAATGGGAAAAGTCTGAAATCATTAAATATTACAACTTTTCTCACAACTAATGGTAACCAATTGTGGTGAGCTCCCGTTTCAAGAACATTCATATATAAGAGAGGGGTCAAGTTGGATGGTCGCGGAGGCGATTTTTGTTTTAGTTCTATTTTAAAAACGGGAACACTTACAAACTTGAAAATTGGTATGTTTATAGTGCATAAGCTATAACATAACAACAAATAATAAATATTGGTCAAGCGCGTGTCGGACTCAAAAAATCTAGCACATTAACTTACTGAAATTTCAACTAATACAATTATGATTATGTGGTAGCACGGAACCTTCGGTGCGCGAGTGCGACTCGCACTTGGCCGGTTTTTCGTATTTCAACCTATGGTCCTTGGGAAAAGTTGTTCAGTATCATGAATACATGCATATCTTTTGCTATCAAGAACTAATTAAAAGTCACCCTATACAAGGTGTAACAGAAAGGGTATATCGACCCTGAAGGATGTGATTCTGCCCATGAAACTGAACAACTTTCCCTAAAGGACAAAGGTCGAAACACACAAAAAAATTTTTGACCTCCCATACAAATTGCGCTATCAGCTGATTCAGTTTCTATGGGATGTCAATTTTTTTTTTAGTATTTAGACCTATGATCCTCAGGGAAAGTTGTTCAAATTCAAATTCAAAAATTTTATTGCAAATTTTTTTTTAATGTTTTTTTAATTTTTTTAATTTTTATTTTTTTTATTGTTCAGTTTCATGGACAGATTCACATCCTACAGGGTTAGTATACCCTTTTTGTTACACCTTGTATAATATGGTTGGGTTGAAAGTTTGATGTTGCATTCACAAACTCTGGCATCAGAGTTGCTAAGCCGCTAACGGCCCATTAATAATGTCTTCTTTCGTAGACAGAAGCCGGAACCAACGGCTTAACGTGTCTAAGCCGCTAACGGCCCATTAATAATGTCTTCTTTCGTAGACAGAAGTTGGAACCAACGGCTTAACGTGTCTAAGCCGCTAACGGCCCATTAATAATGTCTTCTTTCGTAGAGAGAAGTTGGAACCAATGGCTTAACGTGTCTAAGCCGCTAACGGCCCATTAATAATGTCTTCTTTCGTAGACAGAAGCTGGAACCAACGGCTTAACGTGTCTAAGCCGCTAACGGCCCATTAATAATGTCTTCTTTCGTAGACAGAAGCTGGAACCCACGGCTTAACGTGTCTAAGCCGCTAACGGCCCATTAATAATGTCTTCTTTCGTAGACAGAAGTTGGAACCAACGGCTTAACGTGTCTAAGCCGCTAACGGCCCATTAATAATGTCTTCTTTCGTAGACAGAAGCTGGAACCAACGGCTTAACGTGTCTAAGCCGCTAACGGCCCATTAATAATGTCTTCTTTCGTAGACAGAAGCTGGAACCAACGGCTTAACGTGTCTAAGCCGCTAACGGCCCATTAATAATGTCTTCTTTCGTAGACAGAAGCTGGAACCCACGGCTTAACGTGTCTAAGCCGCTAACGGCCCATTAATAATGTCTTCTTTCGTAGACAGAAGCTGGAACCAACGGCTTAACGTGTCTAAGCCGCTAACGGCCCATTAATAATGTCTTCTTTCGTAGACAGAAGCTGGAACCAACGGCTTAACGTGTCTAAGCCGCTAACGGCCCATTAATAATGTCTTCTTTCGTAGACAGAAGCTGGAACCCACGGCTTAAGCCAGCTTAAGCCAGACTGAAGAAGTCTTTTTAACAGAAACATCCACTGCAGGACAGGGAGCTCCCTCCAGAACTCAAGCAAAAACGCGTGGTACTTAAATCCTTTGGAAGAGATTTACCATAGTCACCACGTTTGTAAGCGTTGCGGCTGGCGACCGCTGTTGTTGGTGACCGCAGTATGTAAGATGTCACAATACACAGAAAGATGCTGCTACCCAGCCTCTGGTTCAAAATTCCTTAGTTGCCTTACAAGGGTTGGTACTGTTCTTTGCCGGCACCACACGGCTTGCAAAGTGATTATTGTTTGATTTTTGTTAGTCGTCTTCGTTAGCTTATAAATATTGGGCGAGATGTACAGTCACAAACACGTCAAATGTAACACTTGTAGCGCAGGTCTATTTCACCCCAGAGAGGTGGTTCTGCACATGAAACTGAAAAACTTTTTCCAAAAAACATGGGTACAACTACAATAAAAGATTTCAACCTCCCATACAAATGTCCTGTCAGCTGATTGTTGTATTATTATTATATATTCTTTATTGCACACAAACTTAAAATAAAATTACAAAATTAAAGGACATATACAAGGGCGGGCTTATCTCTAAAAGAGATTTCTTCTATGGGAAGTTGAAAATTTTTTCGTATTTCGACCTATTTTCTTTGGGAAAAGTTGTTCAATTTCATTAACAGAAGGGTTGTTAAAAAGTTATGGTAGAAACATGAAAGGATAAAAGTGTCAAGTTTAACATGCTTTTGTATTGGATCTCTAGCCAAATTTTGGCTTGTTCAATCTACCATAACATCCCATGAAATATCCGCTACAGAACAGGGAGCTCCCTCCAGAGTTCTAGCTTCTGCTGGAAAAATACGGAGGGGAAGTACCTACCATAGTCACCTCGCTTAATAGCGTTACGGCTGGCACCATGGACCGCGGTTGTGGGTGACCGGAGTAAGTAAGATGGTATGACACACAGGAGGATGCTGCTGCCCATCCTCCAGATTATAACCCTTAGTCGCCTCTTACGACACCCACGGGTATGTATGGGTTGGTACTATTCTTTGCCGGCACCATACGGGACTTGTTACTAGAATACAAAATATGCGCAAGAAATTCCCATAGCGAAAGTCCAGAACCGAGATTTAATTTTGGCTTTCCTATACAAACCTTGCACTGGCGATATTTAGCAGAATTTGTATGGAGCATCCACAATTTTTTTTTCTAACGTTTGTATGTTCCGAGTAACATTTCATAAATATAACCAGAGGGGTCCAAAAATGGTCACACAAGTTGCAAATCAGAAAAAGAAACAAGAACAACTTACCATCAGGAGAGTTACTCGATGTTGCGTTCGTTGTACTCCTGCGGTAAATATAATAAATCAAAACTGTCGCTTACATATTATTTTTTCCAACATATTTGATCATAAAACAACTCTATTTGCACTGTATTAAGGTCCATAATCCAGCTTTTCTTATTGTGTATGGGCTTACTCTTAACCTTGATCTAGCTCGCATTTGTGTTTTATTTTTGTTTTTCTTTTTTTAAGTACCTATCGGGTATACGTAAATGTCTAAAGACAAATATTTAAATTCCGATACAAATTCTCTTTCGGCAAAAAAGGTAAGCAAATACTTGTTTTTATTCGAAAATATATTGAAAAACGTCGTAAAGAGCGCGTTCTTTTGGCCATTACACTCTCGGCTCCATTACGCTCTTGCCTGCGGTCTGGCTGTAATTCTAGAGCCTCGCGCGTTATCACCAAAATAGCGCAATTACATACATCATAATACGGTTAGCAAATTTTATAATATTGTATAGACTAGGATGAAATTCAGAATTTGGCTCTCCTTCTTAGGGTCAGAACTTAAACTGGACCAGATCTGACTAAAAGTTTTTCAGGGGTTTTGAACACAACAGAATTTAAAAATCAATGTCGTCAAGCCGAAATCCTACTAGTTCAAAAAAGACAAAAAATAACCTAGGCTAAATTACGGTGGGAGGTTTCTTGTTTTAAAAGTGTTCCTTAGGTCCCCCTGAATATATCTGGAGAATTCTCCGTTGATCCCATGTACGCTCCCCCCTCCCCACCCTCCAACAGGTCCCTGATTTTAGTTTTTTTCATTTATCTCAGAAACGTAAAGGTAGATCAAATTTGTTGACGTTAATATAATCGTTATAAAATTACCAACCAGTTGACACCAGTTTTATTTCAATGTGACCTATAGTATCTGAAATATAGGGTTGAGTTTGCACGTACAACTGAGTACTTCTTAGCAAGCTGCTGGTAAATAGTTGTCTACATGAGTAGGATTACGAACATTTTGGTTTTGAACATCACAGGATTCAAAAATTTATGCTGTCAATTTAAAATCCTACTCATTTGGACTACTTTTACCAGCAGCTTGCTAATGGGTAATCAGTAGTAAGTGCAAACTTAACTCAATATTTCAGTTACAGCAGGTCACATTGAAATTAAACAGGTGTCAATGTGTCGGTAATTTTATAACGATTAAAGAAACGTTAACAATTTTCATGTATCTTTAATAGTTTCTGAGACAAATGTAAAAAACTAAAATCAGGGACTAGTTGGAGGGTGGGAGGGGGAGCGTACATGGGATCAACGGAGAATTTTTCAGATATGTTCAGGGGGACCCAAGGAACACTTTTAAAATAAGAAACCTCCCACCGTAATTTAGCCTAGGTTATTTTTAGTCTTTTTTGAACTAGTAGGATTTCGGCTTGACAACATTGATTTCTGGATTCTGTGATGTCCGAAACCTCATAAAAATTTGTTGTCGAAAATGGTCCCGTTTTATTTCTGAGAAAATTTAATTATTACTTATCTCCTACTCTATGTAGCCAAATCACAATTGAGCATTGACGGCAAATATAAAACACCAGCGTCAGCGGGTTGTCAATAGGGATTCTATGGTTTCACTGGTGCAAGGTTCGACTATAAACTATATGAATTTGACTGTCCGATTTTTTCGATAAATTAGAAAGCAAACAAGCGATAGCATTAGTTCACTATTATTTAATCTGTGGCAATAGGAATATTTCTTTACTGACGGCACTGAGCTACGGATGAAACATAATGCTAAAATAATTTGGTACACATCGCGCCACATTTCTAGTCCACTCTGAAGTTTCTTCAATGCGAATCGTGCCATGTTTGGAGCAGACTATAGGCAGAGCTATAAGTTTGACGCGATCCGCTCTGAAGTTGCTTCGACCATAATCAGTGCTTCGACGCAAATCGTGCCGCGTTCGGAACAGACTATAAGGGGTGCTATAAGTTTGGCATGATTCGTGTCGAAGACTGTAAGTAAGGTGTGCTATAAGTTTGGCGCGATCCGCTCTTAAGTTGCATCGACGCGAATCGTGCCGCGTTCGGAACAGACTATAGGCAGAGCTATAAGTTTGACGTGATCCACTCTGAAGTTGCTTCGACCATAATCTGTGCTTCGACGCAAATCGTGCCGCGTTCGAAACAGACTATAAGGGGTGCTATAAGTTTGGCATGATTCGTGTCGAAGACTGTAAGGTGTGCTATAAGTTTGGCGCGATCCGCTCTTAAGTTGCATCGACGCGAATCGTGCCGCGTTCGGAACAGACTATAGGCAGAGCTATAAGTTTGACGTGATCCACTCTGAAGTTGCTTCGACCATAATCTGTGCTTCGACGCAAATCGTGCCGCGTTCGAAACAGACTATAAGGGGTGCTATAAGTTTGGCATGATTCGTGTCGAAGACTGTAAGGTGTGCTATAAGTTTGGCGCGATCCGCTCTTAAGTTGCATCGACGCGAATCGTGCCGCGTTCGGAACAGACTATAGGCAGAGCTATAAGTTTGACGTGATCCACTCTGAAGTTGCTTCGACCATAATCTGTGCTTCGACGCAAATCGTGCCGCGTTCGAAACAGACTGTAAGGTGTGCTATAAATTTGGCGCGATCCGCTCTAAAGTTGCATCGACGCGAATCGTGCCGGCACGATTCGTTTTGAAAACTGTAAGGTGTACTATAAGTTTGACGCATCCGCTCTTAAGTTGCTTCGACGCTAATCGTGCCACGTTCGGAACAGACTATAAGGTGTGCTATAAGTTTGCCACGATTCGCGTCGAAGACTGTAAGGTGTGCTATAAGTTTGACGCATCCGTTCTTAACTTGCTTCGACGCTAATCGTGCCGTGTTTGAAACAGACTATAACGTGTGCTATAAGCTTGGCATGATTTGCGTCGAAGACTGTAAGTTGTGCTGTAAGTTTGGCGCGATCTGCTTCGTCGCGAGTCGTGCAGTATTTAGGGCAGTCTATAGGTATGCTATAAGTTTGGCGCGATCCGCTCTAAAGTTGCTTCGACGCGAATCGTGTTGCGTACGCAGCAGACTATAAGTTTGACGCGATTTGTAACTTACGTTATCTGAAAGATAGACTTGGTGATAGAAAGTCCCCCAACATTGAAGACAGCTTGATAAACGCCTACAAACATCACTGAGAATTCCGGGAGCCTGCAATGAGTGAATGTTATAATTTTAGGTATTGTTAACTAATATTATTTTGTTACTTAGCTCGAGACACTGACAGTATGGTAGTACAGTCGCTTAACGTCTTATATCGCCTTTAGGTAGACACGCCTTACAATTTCACCAATTTTTTCCCAGGTACTAGTTAGGAACATAGCTCTAAATTTTTGAAATTTCCATTGAAAATTCAAGAATTGGCTAAGATCAAACATAAGGAGCTATGATAGGAGCCAATTAAATTTTTAATAGGAGCCAATTCTTGAGTTTTCATTGAAAATCCAAAAATTGAGACCTATGTACCTAACTAGTACCTGGAAAAAATTTTATGAAATTGTGAGGCGTGTATACGTGAAACAGCTAATCGGCCGCACTAAGTATTTGGGAATACCTTGTATGTACAAGGTGTGCCTGTAATTATACAGGCAATTTTTTTGTTAACGGTCTTTAAATGTAATTTTATTAAGATCTACAAATATAGTTTTGAATCCATCAAGATCATTACTGTAGGTACCGGAACATATGGTAGAGAAGCAGACAAGAATTTTTCACGTGATAATCAGGGCGACAAAGAGATGTCTCAGTAGATGGGGCTTTATGAGAGGATCTGTGTGAGTTGTGAGCTGGGAAATTTGTATACAATAGAAGTGGTCCATTTTCCTACCTTGTCAAATGCGCTGTCAAATGGAGCAATCTTATTGGTTGGAAATTTCCAGTTCAAAGCTAAGATCCCTCGCACAGGTCTGGTGGAAAGGGGTACCTTTCTTTATTTACCTTATAATGATTGTTAATTTTATCACAGTGAAGTACCCGTAGGGCCCCCCACTACGTCGAGTTGCTGCTGGTTGCAGTTGCATACCGTTTATAGTTATCTGAAATTATGAATATTGATATCTAGTTATAATATAACTAGATAATTATTAAATCATTGTTGTTAATTTTGAGCTATAAACAAATTTTTGCTGACGATAGAGAAGAGACAAAGACACGGGCCCTGATACAAGTGGCTTTTTACTATCGCAAACGCTGTAGAATAGAATCTTGTCCCGTGTGTGTCGTAAGAGGCGACTAAGGGTTAACTGGAGGTTGGGCAGCAGCATCCTCCTTTATATCTTACTTACTGCGGTCACCTACAACCGCGGTCCATGGTGCCAGCCGTAACGCTAACAAGCGAGGTGACTATGATACTTCC
Source organism: Athrips mouffetella (assembly GCA_947532105.1). Taxonomy (NCBI): domain Eukaryota; kingdom Metazoa; phylum Arthropoda; class Insecta; order Lepidoptera; family Gelechiidae; genus Athrips; species Athrips mouffetella. The sequence continues at coordinate 13,351,987 of OX383979.1, forward strand.
CCTCCACATTTTTCCAGCAAAAGCTGGGATTCTGGAGGGAGCATGTCCTGTAGTGGACGTTTCATGGGATGTTATGATGATGATGATAGAATAGAATAAAACTCTATGGGTTTGACATTAGCTGTCACGTGACATTTCGTTAGCTAATGTCAATCCCATACATTTTCATTCTATTCTACTGGCGTTTGCGATAGTAGAAAGCCACTTGACTCTAGGCCACGAAGGGACACGACACATTTTTTTTGTGGAGACATAAAAGTTGCTAGTGGACGCACGACCTTATATTCCGACCACTTTGTTCGCGACCGTCCTGAGCGGTGACTGTGGTGGGCGAGGGCAGGCTGGGTAGCGGGTAGAGGAATCACTTACAATCATTTATATTCCGATTTTTTTAAAAATAAATATAAAACATCTTTCGACAGTCTAAAACCAAAGATTTTGGAAGCGCAGCGCGCGTTTTTCTTACGTCAGCGGTTAAAACCTGCGGTAAATAAAGCCCACGGCTTAATAAGGCCCTCTTTCGAAATTTCCGCTTAAACTATATTTGATACCCACTTCGGTCACGCACACATAGAACGGGTCACATTTGCAAGGTTTGGCAACTTCGCCGCGCAGATTGACTCGCTCGTCCACTCAGTTAGCGAGTGTTTTCGGTCAGTGATGGTAGTGACGTCGCAAATTATAATATTTTGCCGGAGAAAAAACGTGAGTATTGGTTTGTCTTTACTGCATTTGCAAAAAGGTGTGGTTTATTATCTTAAATGTAGTATAAAACTCATGATTTTAGTCGATTCATAAATTAAAAATACATAGTTTGCAAGATTTATTGGATTTTATTCCGATTGTGCTTCGGTGCAACAAGGCCCACACATTTTTGCTAAGGGCCTTATTATACTTCTATATGAATTTCTTAATACTAGTCTAATGTATACGACAATAGTTATTTTTTACACCTAGAATTTATATTATTTGATATTTCGATATTTTTAACGTTTGACTCGGGAGGGAAATAAAGCCCACCAGATGTAATGGGCCTTATTATACTCCTATTTAAGGATACCCCTTGGTTATTACTGACGATTTCCATTGCCACCAAAACATGCAAAATGATCAGAGGACGACCTCCAAGCAGCTATCTATGGCTGCAGTAAAGCGTGGGCAGCTTTCTCAACGTGCCGCGGTAGATCGTCATAATAATTGACACTTAGTACAGTAGCGGGATATTTTATAAAATACCTATAGCGTAATAAGGCCCATAGTCATATTTAGAGAAAAAAATGCAAACATGTTGTAGGTATTCAGTTATGATGGCTATTCGAATATCAACGTTTAGTTTTTGATTGTTTTATTTACAATAACAGGCGTTATTTAACTCTCATAGTTTATTAAGGCCCAGCAGCCATACATTTTTTAAGTTATAATGATTTTTTCCAATGTTTTTGTGGTTTTTTGTTTGATTTTGAATGATAATTACAAATATCTTCAAATTTCAGGATAGTTGAGCTTGAAGTTCCGAATTTATTGTGATTTCCTCGTACTTAAGTTAAAAAGCCCATATTAAACTATAACAATGATAAGTTATGTAGTTTTTTGGTTGTCTAATGTTTAAATGTGAAGTAAGTTTCGTTTTTAGTTGTTGTTTTGTTGATTTTATTACAATATTTAAAAAACACAGCATATGTATGATGCGGGCTTTATTAAACAGCCCTAGTTTAAATAGGCCCATATGGCCAGTTTTAAAAAACTTTTGATTCCGATGTTAATACTGAAAAATAGCATGCAAATGTTATGTTGTCAATAAGAATAATAAATATCCTTTAAGATTAAACTTGTTTTATTAGATTATACCTTAAAATCTAATATTTTTAAGGATTTAAAATAAGGCGGGCCTTATTTACCGCAGGTTACTACATAGCGCATAAAACAATGGGCCATGACAAGCGTAGCAATAATTTGTTTCGAAGGGTGGTCTACTCTAAACTTCTCGACATCGAAAACTACATCGATACTAATACGAAACAAAGTTTTACAAATTCAAATCTTCTTCACAGAAATAGATACAATAGAGCAGAAATATTAGTCTGATGATTTGTCAAACTTTTGTATTTGGATCTGTTGCTGTGAGTGTTGCTATCTTTGTCACTCCCTATAGGTTCGAAAAAAGACAGCAACACTTTTAGGCCTGTCAAATTTAGTTTAGTTTTAGTTTGTGTTTACCAGAATCGACACTAATATAAACAATATTCATACCCTGGATTTACACATTCCCGCTCGCTACCCGCCTGGCGACACGACGCGAATTACCATTGACGTAGAAATAATGGCTGTGTGTGTGTGACATTAAATTTACTGAGTATATTAAAATATTTAAATGTTAAACGCACTAAAGTAAAAATAATAGTGCATTAATCCCAAAGAGTAATAATAGTAATATACGGGGATTAATCCACTCTTTTACTCTGTTTTGGTTGGGCGCCGGCTGTAGACTGAATGCAAGCGAATGTGTAAGCGCTAAGTTCGCGTTCGCCACTCGTGCTTGGTTCGCGTCGAGCGCAAGTCGCGAGGCGAACTGCAAACGCACTGTTTACATATATGCGTGTTCGTGGCTCCCGTCTATAATCGCCTCGTCATAATAATATAAATAATAAATAATATTGGGGACATTTCACACAAGATCATCTGATCCCAAACTAGGCAAAGCCTGTACTATGGGTACCAGAGACAGATATACATAGATAAATAACACCCAGACACAGAACAAACACTTGTGTTCATCATACAAATGTTTGCCACCTTTATAGACATTGAAGGTGCTTTTGACAAAACTAATTTTACAAGTATCGCAGAGGCCCTGCAGAAGCACGGAGCCAACCCGGTAATGACAGAGTGGATAACGAACATGCTAAGCAAACGGACGGTTAGATTCGCTGGTAACGCCCAGGCGGCGATTGTGGTAAGGGGCTGCCCCCAGGGAGGCGTCCTGTCCCCGCTGCTGTGGAATCTGGTTATCAACGACCTCATAACCAAGCTAAATGCGAACCACTACTACACCATATAATACTAATACTGATCACAGGTAAGTTTGCCAATACAGTATGCGATCTCACTCAAACAGCCTTGCGTATTGTGGAGAGATGGTGTACAACCTACGACCTTTCAGTCAACCCAACTAAAACCGAAATGGTAATGTTTACACACAAACGAATACTGGGCAACTACCATTTACCCAGGCTGTTTGGCGCAACACTACAGCTTTCAACCGAGGTAAAGTATCTAGGCTTAATCCTGGACAACAAACTCAACTGGAGCAAGCACATTGATAACAAATTAGACAAGGCCAGCATCATCTTCTGGCAGTGCCATAGAATGATTGGTAAGCGTTGGGGTCTCTCACCGAGGATTGTTCTATGGCTCTACTGCATGGTGATACGCCCTATCGTCAGCTACGGAGCGCTGGTCTGGTGGACAAGATGCGAACTCAGCACATGCATCAACAAATTACAAAAATTCCAAAGGTTAGCTTGCATGGCGATCACGGGCTGTATGAGGACTACGCCTACTGCAGCCCTTGAAGCCCTGCTAGACCTTCCGCCGCTGAACCTGTTCATTAAACAGGAGGCAGCATGCTCTGCGGTACGTCTTAGAGCTCTGAAACTGTGGAACAAGAACAAGGTCCTGCACACGAGCATTCTTGAGAAAGCTTTCGTGGACATCCCGATACTGATGGCCACGAGTGACAGGATACCGAAACAGTATGTATTCGATAAAAAGTACAAGATCCAGCTGCATGAAGACGATAGCTACGAGGGCTTAAATCCCAGGGAGCTTAGGATCTTCACAGACGGGTCAAAGACGAGAACAGGTACTGGATCAGGCATTTTCTCCGAAGACCTAAACATAAAAATAGCTACACCATTGGGCGCCTATAACACAGTTTTCCAGGCTGAATGTTTGGGGATATCAATGGCAGCTACAGCCATATTGTCTAGGAAGGTAAAAGAGAAATCAATACGAATCCTCTCGGACAGTATGGCGGTACTCCAAGCCCTGAGTAGCAACACCATGACTTCAGGGCTCATCTACCAATGCCATCAACTACTTGCTGAGGTATGTACTAGCAACCATCTGACCTTACAATGGATCAAAGGTCACAGTGGCTGCCGAGGTAACGACGCGGCGGACGAATTGGCTCGCAGGGGGTCGCACTCTAAGGCTATTGGACCTGAACCCATTATACCTATACCGGCGAGGCAGATTCGCACGCTGCTTAGAACAAGGACTTATTGCTTACACGAAACGAACTGGACCAGTCAAGACACGTGCAGGCAGGCGAGGGAAGCCTTACCTAGCATCAACAGTCGTCTGTCCCGCAAGCTGTTACGTCTTAGTAAATCCCAACTTAGACTGGCAACCGGCGCTATTACTGGTCACGGATCTTTCAACAAACATCTTTTTGTATTAGGTGTTACTGACAGTCCTCTTTGCAGAGCCTGCTTGAAGACAGATGAAACAGCTGCTCACGTCCTTCTGGAGTGCACGGAGTTAGCCACATACAGGGCAAAGTACCTTGGTGTTCCCGGGGGCCTTCCTGAAGTAGCGAGCAACGTCACCGGCTTGCTGGGCTTTCTTCAGGAAATCGGGTGGCTTGAGTAATCGCTGTTCTACCCACACGCAAAATAGGCGCATTGACATCGAGTTGCGGAAAATAGCCCAACGCACAATTATACAATTACATGTTTGCCCTGGGCGGGGATCGAACCCGCGGCCCGCGGCGTGTGAGGCAGGCTCACTACCAACCACACCAACGGGCTTGTCATTCGCACGAAAGTGTAAATTCAGCTTTACGGTTCTTATCTTATCTTATTACGTGGGGCTGAGATCCTTGTTGGACCTCAGAGCACTTGGACCCTATAGGATCTTTTGTGCTTCCCCTGCCTTATTGCTCCTGTGATCTTCCGCTGTCTCCGAATATGCTCGTTATGAGCTTCCATGTAGATTTCAGCGGAAGGAGCCTGTAGTCTTCTGGTGTCGGATAAGCCTGACCCAGAATCTTCATTCGCTTGTTAGCCAAAGCGTCGCATGTGCACATAAGGTGCTCCATGCGTTCGCTTTCTTCACCACATGCTCTGCAGGTAGTTGTATCCGACAGACCCATTTTGTGTAGATGCTCTAGAAAGCATAGTACTGAGAGTTTGGCACTAGAGTGCCAAAGAGGCCGGTGAAAGCACCTACAATATTACGGGTCTGGTGCCTGCTTAGGTTTCTTAGATGTTTAAAGTAACCTACTTTTGTGGTCCCTAGAATTTTTTTCGAATGAGTAAGTCCAACAGTGTTTGCCCACTCAGTGCAGTGCCTTCTCTGGGCATGATCCTTGAGTGCGCTTCTGATGGTACTCCCTGATAATTCAATAAAAGGTTCAGGTCCGCAGAAGTGTTTCTCTGATCCCTCCCTGGCTAGTCTGTCAGCCGCTTCATTCCTACGTGTCCTGGGACCCAAATCAGTCGTAATGTGTTGTGCCTACCTAACCTGTTAAGGGTTTGGATGGCATCAAGGACTATTTTGGAGTCTACTTTGTAGGATGTGAGAGCCTTTAGTTCCACTTGGCTGTCACTGAGAATGTAGATATTTTGGCCGGTAGTGCCTCTGTCTAGGTTCTCTTTTGCACAGGCAATTATTGCATATGTTTCAGCCTGAAAGACTGTTGCATATATACCCATGCTTTGACTGTGTTCATATCCTTTGGTATAAACACCCGCCCCTGTACCTGACTTCATTTTTGATCCGTCAGTGTACCATGTCAGATTGTCCTTTCTTGAGGGATTCAATCCTTTATTCCAATCCTCTCTCGAGGGTATGTGGATCTCATAGAGTCTCTTAAACATGAATCTAGGCTGTGTTTTATCGCAGCCCATGGATGTAATAGTGTCAAGTTCTCTATCTGTGTAAAATTTTGTGTGTCGTGTTTTTGGCAACGAGTCATTCCACAGTCCATTGGTTTTTAACCTATGGAGTGCACTTCTTGCCTCCAATTCCACGACTATATGCAGCGGTGTTAAACCAAGAATGTTTTCCAGCGCTGCCGTGGGGGTGGTCCTGAAAGCTCCAGATATGGCTATGCAGACAGTTCTTTGGAATTTAGCCAATTCCTGTCTGCACCCAATTTGCTTTGTTCTGGGCCACCAGGCTATACTGCCATATGTGATGATCGGTCGGATCACCATGGTGTACAGCCAATGTAATATTTTGGGCTTAAGCCCCCATGTCTTGCCATAGGTAGATCTACACATTCCAAAGACTCTTTGAGCTTTTCTTACAGTGTTGTCTACATGTGTTTTCCACGATAGTTCCTTGTCTAGTGTAACTCCTAGATATTTAACCTCCGTGGCCCATTTTAGTTGCGTCCCGTATAGATAGAGCTGGCCTAAGGTCTCTAGTTTCCTCTTCTTTGTAAATGGTATCACAACAGTTTTTCCAGGGTTGATGGACAAGTGATGTCGTGTGCACCACCTTTCTACCTTATTGAGGGCTTCTTGCATGAGCTCCGAAACAGTTCTCACTACTTTGCCCCTCACCAATACGACCAGGTCATCCGCGTATCCAACGGTGTGGTATGGTAATGTGTTGAGTTCCTTTTTATGAGAGTCTATAACCAGGCACCACAACATTGGAGACAGAACCCCCCCTTGTGGGCAACCTTTGGTTGTCCTAGCATGGATTGTGTCTCCCATGAGCGTCGAGGTTATTATTCTTCTTTTGAGCATGCCATTGATCCACCTCCGTAGAGTAGGCTCGATGTTATGCTCTAATGAGGCCTCCTCAATTGATGCAAAAGTGGTCTTGTCAAAAGCTCCTTCTACATCAAGAAATGCCCCTATACATATTTCTTGAGTATCTAAGGCAGCTTCCACTCGACTTGTTACTTAGTGTAATGCTGTCTCTGTTGATTTTCCCGGCTGATAAGCACATTGGAGTCCATGAAGAGGTCTCCTTTTTAATGGTCCCTCTGGTATATGCCTGTCCACTAGTTTCTCGAGTGCCTTGAGAATAAATGACGATAGACTAATAGGCCTGAACGCCTTGGCATCCTCGTAGTCCGGTTTCCCAGGCTTGGGTATATGGATTACTTTTACCCGCCTCCAGGTTTTAGGGATCTACCCAAAGGCAATACATGCTCTATAGAGCCTTGACAGGTGTGGGGCGATAATATCAGCTCCCTCTTGTAGCAGGATGGGGTAGATTTCATGCTCAGCTTTACGGTTACTACGTGTATTAGTACACCGACGCGTTCGCGTGCGGCACATCTGCGAAACCATTGCGGTAGCGAAACATCTGCGGAACGTTAGTAAGTAGTACTAGGAAATGTGCATCGGTGTAAAGACAATACCGACCACCTGTACAACAGTACCGACCAGCCGGGCTAAGATGCGCACCACGACTTGGTAGGGTCGCGCGCAACTGTCACTTATTATGTATGGACGTGAGAAGACATAACCGGTTTAGTCTATGAAGACTCGCCAAGTCGCGGTGCGCATGCTCGACCTACAGAACGCAACTACACTGTAAAAAAAGTACGATGTTCCTTCTAAGCGGTGATTCTCCATCACTAATAGATTGTAAAAAAATATTATAATATTTTACATTATGTTTTAATTTTGTGTGATCATGAAATTTGATTTTCCTTCGAATTACATGACAGTAGTTTATTATTTATTACAAAGGTACTTGCTAGTGACTGGATATTATAGAAAAAACATCTTTGTCTGTTTCACCGGCTGATCATAGAGGTCATTTACCTCCAGGCGCTGAACTTCTTCTTGAGTTAAAACTACTTTATTAAATATTTTTCTTTTTTACCTTCATGCTTTATACAATCTATTAGAGATGTAGAATTAACCCTTATAAGGATCATCGTACTTTTTTTACACCCTGCCATACAATTTACAGTTTTTCATTGTTTCGCCCTTTGTCTGCTTTCAAGTGCCAATTTGAAACGCCCCCAGTTAGTGTACCGTGAACAAATTTTAACGTATGCTGACACAGATAACAAAATTATATTTGTGGCTTTAGTTCCATGCACGCTCTTTCGCTACAAACAAGGTACAGTGCCAAAATGGCATCAAATGTTTGATTCAACCAATAGGGAACATGCATGATTTTTTATGTTTTAAAAAATTATCCTCATTCATGAAATAAACAGTTAAGTAAAACAATTTTTCGAATAACTATGAAATTAAAAAAGATATAAGCCATCGAAAATTTATTTCTGTCTCTTTCTAGCAAAACGGAATTTAACACGGAGTTTATATGGCCGTCGTGAACTTTGACGTCACTATTCATGTCGGATCTCTCTGTCTAATTGGCGCGTAATTAATAGTTTTAAATGCTTATGTCGGCCGTATTTCTTAGCCGATTAAAATTTTTATTTCACTTTTTATCATCTCTACTACGGTATTTTCATAGTTTGTTAATAAATGCGACTAAAAAAAATTATGCATGTTCCCTATTGTATTCGTACCATTTTGGCACGAATACAATTTGACATTTTGTCCATCCAGTGCCCTCTAAGGAGTATAATTTATATCAGCGATGACGTTTCCGATGTCGGGAATTAAGAGTGAACAACTTTTAGGGTTGGGCCACATTGATCGACGGCCTTTCGCACTTTGCCGATTGAAAAAGAGCACACTAGTACGCATTATGCCGATTCACCGCTTACGGAGGCGTTCGCATCCGTACGCAGCCGTACGGACGCGTTCGCATTCGTACGCAGCCGTAAGGTGCCGTACAGCTCCGTATGCAGACGAATCGATGGACTGTTGTTGCCTCTTGAACAAGATGGACAGTTCAATTGTCGAAGCCGTAATTAAAACATAAAAATGTTATTTTATTTCGCATTTGTTGATCTTGTACACTATGGTACAACTTATCGCCGTCGATTTCCGTCGTCAGCCGTTGATCGCCGTCGTCAGCCGACGGTCGCCGTATTCAGTCGTCAGTCGCCGCCGTCAGCCGTCGATCGCCGTCGTTCGCCGTCGATCCCTGACGACGGTCGACGGCGTTTCGTCGTCAGGGCGCGTTCGCCACGTCGATGCGAAAGGATTTTCATACTTTGCGCGCGTTTTGTATAGGCTAACCGACGATAGCCGTCGATCAATGTGGCCCGACCCTTATTACACTTTTTTGCTAATTTACTTACATTTGAGACCTCGCAACCATCAGGACATTCGAAATCAACCGTATGACTAAACGGTGTTCCGTACTGCGGCCTACTTATTTTCTCTACTTTCTTTACAACAGCAGCTGACAATCAGAAATAACAAGAAACAAAGTCAGTAAGGTGTTAAAACATTTCAGTAACAAAAAGGGCTTATCAACACTGAAGCATGTGAATCTGCCTATAAAACTAAACAACCTTTGCCAAGAATTTTTTTTTGGGCTTACTCCTGATCTAGCCCGTAGGTCAGAGATGAGGTCGACGATGGAACGAGCTTGCCCAGAAGAAGCCTATTGACTCGCGACTTGAATAGATTCGGGTTATATGAACTCGAACGCGTCTGCGTCATGCCGGCAAAGTATTAGTACCAACTACCAACCCATCTCTACCCATGGGTATCGTAAGAGGCGACTAAGGGCTTATGAACCGGTGGATGGGCAGCCAGCAGCATCTTTCTGTGTATCGTACTATCTTACATACTGCGGTCATCAACAACAGCGGTCGCCAGCCATAACGCTTACAAGCCGGGTTACTATGGTAAATCCCCTCAAAAGTACCACGCCATTTTATTACAACTAAATCAGTCATTATTTAACCAAGAATCTCGAAATAAAATTATTTTTAATTTAATTATTAAAGTGTTTTACAAATTTCAGCTAGATGGCGCTGCTGATCATCGTTAGAAAAATGGAAATGATACTAAAGGGTCACCATATGTAAATGATTAAGTCAGTTTCATGGCTACTGTCAAATGACTGTAATATATTTTCTTCTAAAAAGATTTAATTTATTTTACAAAGCCATAAATAAATAAATTACCAACAGTGGCGTGCCAACTATCGGCAATTAAAAAAACGTCATAGAATATTGCCTAGTATTCTGTTTCCTAGCAGGGCTGCCCCGAGCTGGTCAGGAAGTTGATTCAAGGACGTCTAAAGGGGTTTAAAGACTAGGTTTTCAAAATAACAGTTGAAAAGCTTTTACCTGTCGCTGAAAGTAAAACGTTAAACATTTTAATAGTTATTTATGCAACTGTTGCGTAATGAGAGTAATTTTAACACGAGATCTGGTTTTTGATACGAGGCGCAGCCGAGTATCAAAATAGTATAGACCGAGTGTTAAAATGACTAATTACGTATAGTTGCATACAAAACTTTATCTACGACCGACGAAATATTTTTTTTTTAAAGAGTAGTGCTCAATTTATTGAACTAAGAGGACAGTTAGTACAGTTAATTAAAGTTATTCCCGAAGTTATTCCAGATCCAGAGCTTGTGGATGGCGTTGCTTTAACATTAATTTCATGTATATGGTTACTGACAGCCTCTTGTAGAATCATGTTCTCCTGGTACATACTTTCCATTTTGTTCAAATCACTTCTTTTGTTGCCAATGTCACTTTATATAGAAGCGAGCCAACTGTCAGCTTCTTGTCGATTTATGTACTCCTAGTCACGCCTGGTACTCTCCGTTTTCTTTTAAATATAGGTAGGCAGTCGTCACCCCAGTAAAAAGTATTTTTACAAAATTACTTTAAAATAGGCTGTATGTAGTACTGTGGTAGTATTGCCTTAGCCTATGCGGATTGAAAATTATGTATTATAACAGTTGTGGAATGAAAATCCATACTCCATTTCCGTACTGCTCGTAGTATAGAACAGTGTGGAAATGAAAATGATAGCGGACAATGACCTCAATTTCGAATCTGTCATTGGTTTCGAATTCGAAATATTCCGGTACGGGAGTAGATAAAATTACTTTCGCTTTTATATCAGTATATTTTTTTTTTGTCAAGAGGTCTATTACGAAATTGTGTTCTGAAAAATGAAAATGGAAAATCTCACTCAGTGTTCTGGACCCTGTGGTTTTCCGACACTTTTTGTATTATCAAGTTATTTGGCCAGCGCATCGGATTATGCAGAAATTTGGCAGTTGTAATTACTATCAATTAAGGTGGTTGCTGAGCAGAAGTGCTGCCACTTTGAGAAATAAATTTATTGCGTCATAAATACAAAACATTTAATAAGGATTGTTTGATTGGCGGCAATTTGGGGTAGTTCTATATTTTATTATCCATCACATCACACCTTAGCTTATCGCGAATAGCTTTGTATTGTAAAACTGCCAAAAACGGCCACTTTTAGCACTTTACCAATACAAAGCTATAAATGATAAGCTAAGCTATGATGTCATGGGTTATAACATATATAACTAACCTATATTGCCGCCAAACGAACAATACTACTGAAAAGTTATGTATTTGCGACGCAATAAATTTATTTCTAAAAGTAAGGTGCTGCCACCCAGCAACCGCCTTAAGGTATTATTACGAATAGTTTTAAACAAACGTATGCAATTTTCATTTCTTTCATACCGAAGTTTAGTATGATATAAATTATACGAAATAGTATTAATGTAGTAAAAAGAAATTTGCAGTTATACCTGAGCGTATTTTGTAGTTTTTTTCGTTCGGAATGGAAATGGACATGCTAAATGGACATGTCACTGGATGTGTACCATGCACGACATTACTTAACTTCAAAACTCAAGCTAAATGTCCACGGTGACAGCTCGCAGGATTAAAAGGGGAATAAAAAAAAACCGGCCAAGTGCGAGTCGGACTCGCGCACCGAGGTTTCCGTACCACCAGTTGAACTTTCAGTAAGTTAATGTGCTAGATTTTTTGAGTCCGACACGCGCTTGACCAAATTTTATTATTTGTTGTTATTTAATAGCTTATGCACTATAAACATACCAATTTTCAAGTTTGTAAGTGTTCCCGTTTTTAAAATAGAACTAAAACAAAAATCGACTCAGCGACCATCCAACTTGACCCCTCTCTTATATGAATGTTCATGAAACGGGAGCTCACCACAATTGGTTACCATTAGTTGTGAGAAAAGTTGTAATATTTAATGATTTCAGACTTTTCCCATTATTTGTACTGTGAGACCTAGCTCCTTGCCAAATTTCATAATTTTAGGTCAACGGGAAGTACCCTGTAGGTTTTGCATTTTTGAATAAATGTATGGAGATGAGGACATAAAATGCCATATCTTTCGATTGCGTCATTGTAAAAAAATTAAGTTTTCAGATCTTGTGTGGTTCATGGATCCTAATATATGGTATTAATTTCAACCTGTTACCTTTACCCGTTCGTGAGATAAAGGGTCTTGACAGACAGACAGACAGACGGACAACAAAGTGATCCTATAAGGGTTCCGTTTTTTGATTTTGAGGTACGGAACCCTAAAAAAGATTTTCCAACATATTTTTAAAAATTCCGAGGACGCTATGAACCATATAAGAGATTTTACTGTTTATTTTTAATTTTGTTTGCTTTGTCGACTAGTTGACGAGCTCAAAAAAGTGCCTTCGCGCATTTTCTGAAAACTTGCTTTGGAATATTGCCTATATCTAGAAAAATTTAATATTATAGAGAATTATTAGTGAAAAATGTGAAAAGCGAGGCCGCTATGAACTGTAATAATAACTATTCTTCAATATTTAATAAGTTAAAGTTGTCAAACTCATTCCGTTTCTCAGAATAAATAAATATTTCTGATAAGTTGTCACTTACCGCTCTAATGCGATTTACTTACCTTTATTTAAAAAAATATGAGGCTACCAAAAGTATACTAACAAGGAATTTTACGCCTTATCTTTCTATATCTTAAGACAAAAACGTCAACACGTTTATAATAACTTTTCTTACAGAACTTGTACCTATCGTAAACTTTGATCGTGAGATTCTGCAAGCTATTGTGCCACTACTGATGCATTGGTTAATTTACTCACAATCATCTGAAAAATAATAAAATAAAGGATTATTTTATTTATGAAAAGAAAAATATTTTTAGGGTATAGAGGTCGCAAAATTAACAATATCATATAGGACCTCAGTTGTGAGCTTGAAAAATTCCATCCCAAAACCGGCAAAGTGCGAATCGGGCCCACAGTCGCACAGAAGTGTATTAAATGTGCGCGAATCCGACACGCACTTGAACAGTTTTATTATTTATTGTTTTATAAGCTTATGCAGTATAAACATACCAATTTTCACGCTTGTTAAACTTCCCGTTTTTACGATAGAGCTAAAACAAAAATCGAGCAAAAATCACGGTTTTAAAATAGAAGCCTATTAATTTATAATTCATTTTTATTATTTGCTTATGTAGTGGCAACAGAAATACTTTATCTGTGAAAATTTGAACTGTTTACCTGTTACGGTTCATGAGTTACAGCCCGCTGACAGACAGACAGACAGACAGACATCCGAGGCATGTTATCCCGAGTCCCGTTTTTAACCCTTTGGGTACGGAACCCTAAAAAGGATAGTGAGTGCTATGGAAGGTGGTAATTACTTAGCATAAGGTCGCCCATATGCTCATTTGCTCACTTGTGACATAAAAAACAATTACTACTTACGATCCACAATTAAAATAATTTTCTGGAAGTTGCGATTTTGGAATAGGAACTGACCCATGTACACCCCCGCGTAGGAGTCGTCGAAACTATGAGAACACACCAAAAAGTAAGTATTATTATATTTATTACTAGCAACACAGTCGTTAATAATGATCTTAGAAACAAACTGCATCAGCTGAAATGACATAGGTCGAGTTGTTTAGAATCATGGTCAAAAAAACTTCATAAAATATCTGGGATGATAAAATATAAAGCTGTACATGTCACAGCAAATCGTATATTTCGCCGTTTACAAACGTCGAGCAAACTGTAAACGGACGGCAAAGTGTAAAACGGCTCCGGCGGATTGTAAACGGGTTTAGATCACATGTGCTTTTTAAGCTTAGCTAATAAAAAATAAGATTTTAAGTTTGTTAGCCAGGGTTAACCCAACCTAGGTTGGGTTAGGTTATCTTACGACCACAACCACAGAGCTCTAAAGCGCATGCGTCTTGCTCTACATCTAGAGACGAATTGTTTATTTCATTCAATACAAATCAGTGTCACCATTTACTAAAACATGTTTTCCGCACCCACACTACTAGCGTCATTTGAGTGCGATAAACATAGTACTATTATTGCGAGAGAGTAAGATGCAAAAAACCAGTGACAGCGTCTCTATGGCAACGAATGTGTTTATGATGTGCATTCAAAATAAGCGCCTACAAAAATTTGATAGTATAACTCTTCAATCAGGAACCAAATTTTTTTACTATATTCGCTTCTATGGGGGGGTGCGCGCGCAGGCGAAGTGGCCCTATCGTTGTTCTGTGACCACAACCCCAGATTAGTAAGTATAGTACAGAAGTACCACAACGCATGAACCGAGCGAGCGAAGCAAGCGTGCCGCGGCAGTGGCCGGCGAGTGCCAGAAACAAATTACGCGCCGTGTTACATACAATGACGAATTTAAAATTTTTCGGCAATTTGTAGAATGCCAAGACATAACGAAAAACGACGAATTATACAATTTGCCTGCGACATATATATTATATATATACTTTACTGTTAAGTAGATTTTAAAATTTTATCTTTGTGTACATTCAAGAGAACTCGAAATATCGACAGTACCAAAGAGTTTTGGACTTTGCTCCTATTGGTAGGACCGTACCATTAGGAAATATCAGGGACTAGATAAGCACTATATACGTGGAAATATCAGGGACTAGATAAGTACTACACGTACAACGGAAATATATTTTGTCGTGAAGTTCTGGAGGGAGCTCCCTGTCTAGATGTTGATATTTTATAAAACTTACGAAGGAATAAGTATATCTGCTGTCTTGGCATATGGGTTGATTTTGATGATTCCCCTTTTAACTGCACTTTCTCCATTTAATATGACGTCCTTAAGCGTGTAGTCTTCATCACCAAACTTCTTGCTTCTGCGACGTTTACCGTTTTGTTTAAAGTCGTATTTGTACGTAGCGTTGTATCGTTCGGTCGGTTTTAATGAAGCCTCTAATGTTTCTCCTTCAATAGCTAAAAGCAGTCAGATATTAGGTCAATGCATCACTACGGCATCTTACAATGTTTTTGGGTTTGTGAGAATGCCCATAATTTATGCTCGCATTACTATAAATATTTACAAAAGCTAATTTTTAATGTCAAAAAAGTTGGTTACTGTGGGTCATCCATAACACTCATAAAGACTTTTCTTTATGAGTTTTAGAAAGGAACAATTCTTTCATACATTACTTTGTAACAAAATATGATGTCATGGTGACAATGCATAAGGATATGTATTTTAACTACAAATAATTTAAAATGATGTGTATGTTTGTTAATTCTCCAAATTTTCAAAATGATTTACGCAAGAGAAACTTTTTCCGACTTGATCGGCAAACATTATCACAGTTCAGTCAACTTGCATGTAATGTTTTATAAATTACATAGGAAAACTTTCCTCCTGAATAATTATATTAGAGAAAGCCGTATGTATGAAAGCCCAAACTGCGGCAAGAAAGCTGGGCATCCTCAATAAGGTTAAGCGATACTTCACTCCTGGACAGCTTCTAGTTTTATATAAAGCCCAAGTCCGATCGTGCATGGAGAATTGCTGTCACGTTTGGGATGACTGAGCCAAATACCAACTAGCCGCACTTGACTCGATAGATCGCAGAGCCAAGAAGCTCGTTGGTGATGAGATACTGGTGAAAACCAAGTTTCACAGTCTGGCCCACCGTCGCAAAGTTGCATGTCTGTCGGTCTTCTACAGATTCTACTTCGGAGAGTGTGCTCTAGAGCTCCACGAGTTTATTCCACCATCTCCCTTCTACCATCGGGAGTCCACACGCACCGCAGGATATCACCCATACTTGGTTGATATTCTGCACATTCGTACTAAGCGCTTTCAAACATCTTTTATAATGCGCACGGCCAAAGGGTGGAATTCTCTGCCTGCGTCTGTGTTCCCGAGTTCATATAACCCGAATCTATTCAAGTCGCGAGTGAATAAGCTTCTTCTGGGCAAGTTCGTTTCATTGTCGACCTCATCTCTGTCTTCAAGACTAGATCGAGGTCAAGAATAAGCCCATTTTCAATAAAAAAAAATGTGTCAAAATACATTCAGTAAGCAGATAAGCGAGCTCAGACAGACCGGATGGATGATGCGGCGGGATACTTAATAAAACGTTGTGATGTTGTAGGGCAACGCAGTATTACCACGGGCAATAATATGATTAAGAGGTTTCAGGTAAGTAATAGATCAAAACTTACCATTACCTAAAAAACGATACACATTGTTAAAGTCATCATTATGCATTGTTATTTGAGTGCTTCACAATAATTATGTATTTTATTTATTACACATATTTAAAATTTTGAATTTTATCTTCGGGGTGTGTCATAATCAACAGCTTTTTTGAGTATGTTAGAAGGACTATAAAGCTGAACCACTTACGGAAATGAAAATAATAGATCGAAATACGATTTTTTTACGCCCTTTAAAAAATTCGCTATTAACTGACACAGTTATTATGGGAGTTCAACATTTTTTTTTGTATGTCTACCTCAAGTCTACCTTTGGGAAAGTTGTTTAGTTTTATCATAGAGGAAAGTGCCGCTATGGTTTTATGGTCCGATTAATATATCCGTCCGATTAATACCTGGGAGACGGAGTTTCGCTCTGTAATAGCCGCTACAACATTGAAATATCATCGGGTGAGCAAGCTATGCTACCCGCCAACAGATGGCGCTGTAGGTTTTGTCTAAAACACGGAGAAAAGGAATTTTCCCAGACATGAGACCTAGCCATATCGATTTTTCGCCCCCGAAAACCCCCGTACGGTAATTTCATCTAAATCGTTAGAGCCGTTTTCGAGAAACCGATTACAAATATATATATTTATATATATACAAATATTGCTCGTATAGGATATTGACAAATTGACAGCAATTATATCATGATAAAAAACGTGAACGCATTTTATCATCATACTATATAACCACATGTTGATCGCTTCCATTTCTCTTTTTATTTTTGACAAAGCTCCGATTGTTTTTTTTACTTTAGGTAAAAAACGAACCTTTTAATTTGACTCTTTCGTTATATAATTAGTATCGTTGACCGTTCGAAGCGAACTGATAAAGATGTAAGTAAACATTCTGCGATGTACGGATCAATCATATTTTCACTTACCGGTATCTAAAGGTTAAAAAGATAATTTATTGTTAAAAAATTTGCATCTCTGATATACAGAGTGTACGGGACAGATTAGCAAAAACTGAAAAGGCATGATCAGTCAACGTAACTGAACAAGTTTTAGTAAATGAAACTTTCAGGAAATGTAAAAAACAATCAAGTTTTAAATTTTGTATGAAAAGGCCGATTTTTTTTCATGCCTTGATAGTTTTATTCACTGAATGTTGTTCAGTTACCAACGTAATTTTTTAATATCAGTCAACACTGATCTTTCAGTTTTTGCCGGCTTATTATTTTTGAGGCAACTAACAAATGAAACGGCAACAAAAATAAATAAATAAAATAAAGGGCATTGATTAGATTTGTATGGGTCCTTGGCGTCTTTTTTTTTCTCAGCGGCCACTAATGATTCTTTTATAATTTGATAGCACTACCCTAAAGAAACATAACCAAGGAAAAAGTTTTGCCGCACCTAATATCGGGGCTGAGATACAGGGTATTAAGTTTTGCTGAAAATTGACTACACAATTATTTTTTTCTACCAGAAGAAGAGACGATAGGGGTTAATAATGTTTGAAAGGTTTCTAAACAAATGGAATATAAGGTCCTGGTCAAAATTGTTTAACGGCCCTGCCAAAACAGAAGAGGTAGAAAGGAACCGATAAAACGGAAGTGTAGCAAAACCTTGGTCAATCTTATTACCTAAACTCCGAAGTACAAAATAATGAAAAACAAGATAGCGGAAGTCTTTTTAATTTTGTATATTGCTGTTTCTGTTTACTTTTTGTTGTTTCTGCAGAAAAATAAGTATAAAGGTCCCAAAATTAGTAACTTTAAAAAATATCTGTTGAGATTTAAACTTAAAAAATGTGATATTGTGAAAAACCAACACTTTTTCATATGCGAACAAATGGTATAAAATGACGGTTATTATTTTGCAATAAGTGAAACTTGAATTTAACCATATAACGAGAACAAACGCAAAAACTAACAATTTAATAATTTCAAAATTGTATCAGGGATTAGTGAAAGTGGATTGCTTGTTGATGTGGCTGCGGGGTGAGGGAAAAGAGCCTTTATTTGGTCAATCGTAAGAGTTTGCTTCATGATTAGTGCATTTGGTTTGCAAAGCATTCACTTTATTTACTAGTAAAGTAACGCTCGAAGTAAGTTCCCGTATTTGCTTTTTGAACAAAACAGCCTTCGTTTTAGTCAGTATTACACACAGTGCACGTTAGAGATGTTCACGGCAGGGGTGCAGGGGACTGACTACTGACATAGCTATTTATCAAAGAAGAATCAAGGTTAGTAGCACGTTTCGTTTTCTGCTTTGTTTTCAGTGCTTGGAAGGGTGATCAATTTTTACAAGGCCGGGCTTAACCAATATGCCGTACTTGACGCTATTTTTATTTTTAATGTAGTATAAATGAGAGCGTTGAGGAGTATGATTGGTGTGAAATTGAGTGACAGGATTAGAAATAATGTGATAAGAGAACGTTGTGGCGTAAAAGAAGACGTAGTGACTAAAATTGAGAAAGGGATGCTGAGATGGTTTGGTCATGTAGAGAAGATGAATGAAGGAAGATTGACGAAAGAGATCTACAAGGCAAGAGTGAATGGAAACGTAGGAAGGGGAAGGCCTCGGCGAACGTACCAGTACCAAATTCAGGACGTTCTGAATAAAGGCCAGGTTAAAAGTACCCTAAACCGACGAGCATGTATAAAAGGATTGATGAAAGTTCAGGAAGCAAGGGAAGTATGTCAAGATCGTAGCAGGTGGAGAACTGTGGTCTCTGCCTACCCCGACGGGAACAAGGCGTGATATTATATTATGTATGACGCTATTTTTCTTGCGAGGGTTGCACCTAGAGACACAAGTTCTAGTTATACTCGTGCCAGTCTGAGATAAAATACATAAGCTGTTCCATTTTCACCAAACAAACTTATAACTTTTTCTGACTGTAGTTTTTCACATACAAGGCGGCTCAATTAATATCATAAGTGTAAGTTAATCTTTACAATATGATCCGGTTGCTGACATGCCCGAAACTGAACGAACGAAACCCTTTGTATAACCTGATAACAAAACCTAAAATTAAAATGTATTTTTGAGATCACTATTGAGTCAAAAAAAAAATATTGTTTTTCTCCAACGTAACAAAATATCTAAAACCAAAGGAAATCTAAGATATTAGACAATTTTAAAACTTGAAAAAAGAAATCTGTTTTTTCAATCGAAAGGATAATTGAAAAAGATTGATTTCTCTAAAGTAACAAAGTGTTTTAAATCAAAGGAAATCTATGATTATTAACAAAGTCAAGATAAAAGTCGTCTGATTTGGCCCCAGCTTCCTTTCAACATATTCCTTATATTATATGCTGTAGTGTACACTTTCTGTTAGGAAAGTCTAAAGACCCAGCCAATGCGCTCAGGATAGCAAATAGGCCGATTCAAGTCGAGAAAAATGCGACGGCGCGTCACTAGCCGAAACGAGTTTTAACTAACGACGCTGAGGAGCGCTCGGCATTCCGCCGTCGATCGCTTGACGGGTTAGACCTATATCCGCGCGCTTTCCGTGGCCGTTTTCTGCCGGCTGTGCCGGATTATTTCCTTACGTATAGAATTTTAAAAGTGCTCTAGGATCCCACTCTTTTTGGGTAAGTGTGAACATAATTTTAATAAGCTATCAGTGTATTTCGTAGTGATTCTTTCTTTCCGTCAACCGTAGGTAATCCTCGATCTTTTGTTAATATTTCGTGTCGTATGTAATAATTGGAAGTAGTATTTTATGCTATAGCATTGTAATTATTCAAGGCATCCACTAAAAGCAGTGGCAAGATGCCGTTTTATTTTGATAACCGTCACACGACCGTTATTCATTTCTTCAAAATGACGTCATCGCGTCGTAACGGTTTTTTCATTGTCGTATCAATTATTTAGTATTTTATCTTGTAAATCTGCTCTGGTTTCGTGTACCGTTGTAGCAATCAAAGGTAGGTGAGACTCCCTTGAATGTTCTCACATTCATCGGGCGGATTGTACCACGGACACGAAACCCACGTAACGAGAACCGTCACTCATTTTCTAAACTGGTTTATTCCAGGAACAAAACCTAGCTAGAACAAAGCTACAGCTACAACTAGCCTACGACTGAACAAAGCTAAGCTTGAACACTACTAGAAAGCTAGGCATAAGCGAGGGTACGCTTACAGCTAGCTAGAAGCTGGGAGCCTATCGGCCACCTTAGGGAAGAGGTTCTCCTGCCTACCTTCAGGGCGTGACACCGACGTGCCTACCTGAGCATCTGCGGGTCCCGCTACTCGACCAGCTCACCCGTGACCTTCCGCGGCGAACGCGGCCACGCCCCGTCTACGCAAGACAGGACATACCAGGGGAGTCTTATTTTAAAGGAAGCACAGTGATAAATAATTAACGGACATTTTTCGTGGTAATCTCGTTCTACCATCAAACGTAGGGTTTACGAATCCATCCCTGCTCTTTAGTCTCGCGTAAAGACTGTAAGAAACTACTTGATTAAAATTATAAGTGCAATTTTCAATAGGGCATTTTCATACATACCTTCCGTTGTAACGATTTTGTGTAACGATCATTTTGGGTCGACCTCTGAGTCCGCCTCTGTTCGATATTGTATTGGAATAATTTAGTTAACAATAAACATCGTTTTTCATGAAATTATTTTGTCGTATTCTTTGAATTCTCTCTACGGCTAGAATTCCCACGACAATGCATATATCTTGAATACTGGTATATCAGCCGTAAAACATATTCGCAAATGGAAGAGGGTACTGTTGTCTTATTTTTGTTCATTTCAAAATGTATGAAGTAAAATCTCTATACACTGTGGGCCCGAGTAACCCGAAAGATTTTAACCACCAGCTCTGATGTCTAATTGGAGTAAAAAAGTGCTATTACGTATAGTTCAAAAACGCTTACTTTTCGAGATATTCATTCTTTTTATAAATTAACTAGTTGAAAAATCTCCGGTAAAACAAACCCTAGTGAATGTGACGTAGCCGTCGTATTGTGTCGAAGTAGTTCGTCGATTGTTTTGATATTCGCTTACTTATACTAGGGATTTGTTTATAAAAAAGTACAAAATTAGTTGATTTATTTTGTTCCAAATAATTGCTAAGTTAAAATTTAACAATTGGACCTACGTTTCTTTAACATTATTTACTTAAAACATCGTCAGAAATACCTACTCGGGCCCACGGTGTATACGTGTTATTTCTAAACGTGGAGGAACCGCCTCATAAGGTGGCTACTTTCCATGTCAGGAGGTCTTATTTGAAAAATTGAACAAGAGTTTTGAGCGTGTCAGCTACCAGACCAAGGCGAGAGATATAAATGTTTTATTTATCACACTTTTCTATTTATTAATCCCATCGCAACTCATGTCTCAAAAATATAATTTATATTAGCTAAATAGCCTTTTAGTACTTTTTTTGCCTTTTTTTGGCAGAAGCAGACCCAATCCCAGATAAGGCGTTTTCTGAATTCATGGTTTACCAAGCTGTTAAAGTTTTCAAGCCTCCAAATGAACACTGACTTGGCTTAACGACTAAACATACTATCAGTGACCAACACAAATTACTTAACATGCCTTACATAGCTCGGGAAATGCTCTAGTTGTAATACCAAAAGCGATGTTGGTAGCTTTGCGGTTGATTTTGGGGATCGCGTAGGATCCGCAGACAATACTTGACGAGCGCTTTGTATTTTTCACATCACATCGTAAAATGACCAATGATAATAAATTACTATCTTGTCTTATCATGCTCATAAGCCGACTTCGCCCAGATGTTGCAAAATCACCAAAAAATAAAAACTTTTGTTCGAAACCTGCAACGCCCCTAAAGAATAACGAAACAGATGAGGTCTTTGCCAGTGCTGCATCATCACTTGCTTCAGGAATCGACCCCACCGACCAAAGAAGTATTAAACTAGAAAAAATTATCTGCGATTTACAACAGGAACTTCAGTCAAATAAACAAGAAATTGCGGACCTGAACAAAATGTTTCAAAGTTTGCAAAAAAAATATCAAGCTGCTATGAATAAAATATCTCTATCGTCTGACAAAACTGAGAAAAGCGATGAAAAGGCTAAGCACCAAATTCTTGCTAATAAGAAAAAGGGCACCATACGTATATTTGGTACACAGCAATGCGTTGGGCTGGCTTCAGCCCTACATTCAATCCTCAAAAGCACATATTCTGTAACGGCTTCTACAAAACCGTACGCTAAATCAAGACACATTCTGAGTGAATGCCGTAGCACAAAATTTTGTAAAAATGATATATTAGTACTCTGTGTTGGGGAAAATGATACCAATCCTACACAATTTTTGTCGGAGTTATATAGTGTCTTGACATATGTAAGTAGTAAAGTAGAGGCTATAATACTTTTAAATGTACGCAACGGTGTATCACTGAATGAGTCTAAATTAAATGAGACAATTCAATTTTTATCAAAACAATTCCACGACTGCTATTACCTGGAAAACACTGTTGAGACAAACAATATTATTCTGGAAACGTCACATAAGCTCAGCCACTTGATTGATTGCATTAGTTATCGGGCGAGTTTTCTAAAACCAAAAAAAGTTAGAAAAGCTGGACTTCCATCTACACCTGCTGGTAACACTCCCCCTAATACTGGATACAAGAAAGGTACAATACCCTTCTACTTTGCTGTTACGGAAGAAAATAAAAAGACGGCAAAGACTATTACAAAATTGCCTAAAAAAATTATTACTGATTATTTCCCAATTTTAAAAGCTAATAATATTAACCGTAAACAATTCTCTAATAACAAAAACACAAATCAGGATTTGTTTTTTCGACCCAAACCAGACCAAAATAAGCTGTGATACTTTAAAAGTACTCCACCAAAACGTAGCCGGAATACTGAGTAAGCGTGACTCAATGGAAATTGCATTAGAGGCTTTATCCAAAAACTCAAATGAAGTTGATATATTATGTCTTAGCGAGACTTTCATCAAGGCTGGTGATGAGAGTAATTTGATATTAAATGGTTATTGCCTCGCGGATTGGTATAGTAGAACAAAAAAGAGAGGTGGCACATGCATACTTTGCAGGGACGGTATAGATTTTGAACCTCTGGTATTACTTAAGAACTTTAACTCAGACAACACTTTTGAAAGCTGCGGAATAACAATTCCTTCTATAAAGACTATAGTTATTTGCGTCTACAGAACACCGAACAGCGATCCATATATTTTTCTCAATAAACTAGAAACACTTATGGCCATTCTTAAAAGGAAAGTAACGAAGAAAATTGTCATTGTGGGGGATTTCAATATCAATTTCTTAAAAGAGTCTAAGCCTCTAAACGAATATATACGAATACAACAAAACTATAAGTATACTATGCACATTCAAGAGCCTACGAGGCTGAGCTCTTGTATTGATCATATTATAAGTACTATCGCTGAGGCTAAGGGGAAAGTATTACCTTTAGGTTTGTCTGATCATGAAACGGGCCAAATGCTATATATTCCTATAAAAGAAAAACTTAAACCGCGGAAGTTCTGGTACACGTATGTTACAGACTTTAGTCAAGCAAATATAGACAAGTTCATAAGTGCAATCAAAAGCCTATCGTGGGTTGAGGTTTACGGAGAAGTGAATACAAATCAGGCCTTCAATAATTTCCACGACATGTTTTTATTATTTTTCAAGTTATGCTTTCCTGTTTTGAAGAAAAAGGTCTATACCAAACCCCAAAGACCAGCATGGTTAACTAAAGGTATTAAAATATCGTCACTAAATAAGCGCAAATTACGATTTTCTGTCTATAACGCAAAAAATAAACACAAAAAGAGATCTTACCAAGCATATAACAAATGTTTTAAAAAGTGTGTTATTACAGCGCATAAAATAAGCAATGAAAGATATGTCACTTCATCTAAAAATGTTTGTAAAGCTAGTTGGAAAGTTATCAATAAAAATATAAAACCAAATGAACCTAAAAATGATTTAAATAAAATTATGTATAATAATAAACTTATAAATAACCCCGCGGAAATAGCAAACATATTCAATAACTATTTTATAGATCTTCCGAATTTAAATAACAATATTTTGACATCACAAATAAATAATCATAACATTAAACGTAATGAATCTACAATATTTTTAAGACCAACTGATGCCCAAGAAATTTATAATACAATTATCAATTTAAATAACACTCCAGCTGTAGGAAAGGATCAAATCCCAACAAAAATTATAAAAAAGTCTGCATTAGTAATTGCTCCTGTTCTGGCGCATATTGTAAATCTTTCTTTTGCAGAGGGAAAATTCCCAGAAAATCTAAAAACCACGGTTATAAAACCTATTTATAAGAAGGGAGATAAGCAACTTCCTCAAAATTATAGACCTATAGCGCTTATTCCAATATTCTCCAAAGTAATTGAACGGATAATGTATAAAAGAATTACAAATTTCATTCAAAGCTTTAAAATATTAAAACCTGAACAGTACGGATTTACAAGGGGTAAATCAACTACTCATGCGGCCTTTCATTTAGTTGATAAAATCACTAAGAGTATTGCTCAACAGAAACTAACTACAGTCGTGTTTTTTGACATGAGCCGCGCTTTTGATTACGTGTCTCATAAACTGCTTCTGGATAAATGTCAAATTTATGGAATACGAGGAAAGGCGCTTGATTGGCTACAAAGCTATTTAAATGATAGGAAGCAATATATAGAGATCATGCGTATTGACGACTCAGACAGTGAAATGAAAATATATAGGTCAGAAACGTTGATAAATAGGTATGGAGTCCCGCAGGGTAGTATACTTGGCCCTTTGTTATTTCTGCTATACGTAAATGATTTGCCATCAGCCACGTCATATCCTTGTGTATTATATGCGGATGACATATCGGTAATTATCTCAGATAACAAAGACTTTAAACACAATGATAATATTAACAAAACTATAGATGCTATCATAAAATGGCTAAATGAAAATAATCTAAGCGTAAATATTAGTAAAACCAAATACATCCAATTCCACAATCAAGGTGCTAAACCACTAAATCTTAGCTTGATTTATAAGGATACAATTATAATGCAAGAAAAAGAAACTCTATTTCTAGGATTTATTTTAGACGAGCATTGTAAATGGAAGTCGCATGTTAACAAGGTATGTTCAAAAATCAACAGATTTGCATACGCACTTTGGAGGTTATCAAAAGTCAGTAACAAAAGAACAGCTTTGCAAGCTTATCATGCATATATTGTTTCCAACTTGAGATATGGTTTAGTGTTGTGGGGCATGTCAGTTGAAGCTCATAGGGCTTTTATTGCCCAAAAACAGTGTATACGAGCAATATGCGACGTTCCACCTTTTACCAGTTGTAAACCCTTGTTTTATGACATGAAACTGCTAACATTGCCCTGCTTGTACATATATGAAATTTGTATTTTTGTAAAAAGTAATTTTGAATTATTTCAAACAAAACAGGATGTATGTCGCTTCAACACGAGGTACCCAAACAGACTTATTAACATAGGCCCTAATAACTACATACATAGCATTAATTGTTATTACATGTGTACAAAAATATACAACCATCTTCCTGGATCATTTAAACTACTGTCACTAAACAAATTAAAGAATGAACTGCACCGCTGGCTCATAAGAAAATGTTTTTACTCTGTGAGGGAATATTTGGAAAGTGACACTAACCATATTATTTAAGATTCTCTGTTTGACATTTTGTTTTTGTAATTGACATTTTATTTGTATTATTTTGACTTCTTATGACTGGGCAATGAAATCTTATTATTATTTAAGTTGGATTATATTATGACTAGTGAATTTGTAATGTATGCTTTCAAATCTTTTAACTTTGACTTCTTTTTGTAAATATTGCTATGCTCTTATAGAGTTTACAGTGCAAGGACTATGTACATATCACCTAACATCTTGTTAATACTACTGTATTTACAGCAATAAATAATTTTGAATTTGAATTTTGAATTTGAATATATTGGTAGAAAAAAAAAATTTTTTTTGTTAAACTTTGAACCCCTGTATCTCAGCCCCGATATTACTTAGCTTTATGGTACCTATACTAAGAATTGTTCCCTGTTACTTGATCTTTCAAAATTTACAAGTTTCATAAGTAGCCGCTAAAGTTCAAAAACGACGCCAACTTTAATCAATGCCCTTTAAATATTTTAGCAACAATTATAATAGATGAGCTGCAAAATGCAAGGATTTATAAAAACTTAATAATGGCTGATTCTTTAAGGTAGCAAATATATTAAACAGGGGGCAATGAAATCATAAGCGAGGTACTATAAATAATGACTTGGCGACTAATTTTAACAGTGGGATAACAAAGATTGCATTATTGGCAACAATAGGCTCCCATATAAAAATACACTTTCGGGCTGCGATTTGTAGGCAGCAGTAAAAATGAAAACAGTTACTATTATTAAGTATTTGGATTTCAGTATTTTTGTTTGTAGAATCATAATTTAATGAAAACGGCGACAAGGTTAGTCATTGTATAGAAACAGAGTGTGGGTCGAATATGTTTAAAGATTTTATATTTTTTGTGCTGTGAGAGTTTTCTATTTCTATTTGCGACGGGTGACAAGGGAACAGATCAGTCCACAACTGAATGAAGCACAACATGGCTTTAGGCCTGGTCGCAGCATTGACACGAATTTATTGGTTTTTTCTAACTACGCTTTACCAGCTATGGACAGCAAGATAGGCGGCCAAGTTGATGTGGCCTATTTTGACTTCAAGAAGGCGTTTGATATTGTTGACAACGATGTACTCCTCACAAAATTTGCATCGTTCGGATTTTCACGTGACCTTCTTCAATTCTTTGCTGACTACCTGCGGAACCGGAAACAGTATGTGGAGTGTGCCAGTTCCATCTCGGAACCATACCACACGTTTTCTGGCGTTAGTCAAGGGAGCAAGTTGGGACCATTGAGCTTTAACATTATGATCAACGATCTTCCGAAAGTTGTTAAAAAAGCTAAATGTCTTTTATTTGCGGACGACCTTAAACTCTTTCTGAAAATCGACAAAGTCCAAGACTGTGCAAATTTACAGGAGGACATTGATAGTGTAGCGAATTGGAGTCTTAGAAACAAGATGCACTTCAATGTCACAAAGTGTAATGTGATGTCTTGTACCAGAGCGCATAATCCTTTGTACCACACATATACTATCAATGCGCAGTCGATGGCACGTGTCGAGGTTGTTAAAGACCTAGGAGTTAAAGTCAATAAGGATCTTTACTTTCGAGAGCACATCGTTGACGTTTGCAAGAAGGCCTTCAGAAACCTTGGATTCATTATAAGACAAACTCAAGGGTTTCAAAACACTTCAGCTATAAAGGCGTTGTATAACGCGCTCATAAGAAGCAGATTGGAATGCGCTTCAGTGGTCTGGGGCCCACATGAAGACAAGTATAAAATGATGCTGGAGAAGATCCAGAATAAATTTCTGAGATTCCTTTACTGGAAGCAGTATGGTGTATATCCTTTCTACCCACTAATGTACCCGACCATTTTCATTATGGGAATGGTCGGTTACAATACACTGGAAGTTAGGAGAAACATGGCCCTTTCCAAATACATCTACAAGATTCTCAGGAAAGATTTGACAAACGTCGAAATTTATCAGTCTCTGATATTGGAAATCCCAAATCCTCGTTTGAGATTTGGTCCTAGACAAAGATTGTTGATAGTCCCAAGTTCCAGGACAAATCTAGGGAAACACGCACCTCTGGCTAGGGCAATAAGGATCCAAACATGCAATGAAGTGAGCAAACATGTTGATTTGTTTAGTTGTTGTCTGTTTGAGTTCACCAAAGTGACTGAAAAATGTCTAACATATGTTAAAATTGTATAGACGTACTAAATGTTGTACTTGCTTGTTGTATTGGTTTCTTACTGTAAATTGACATGCATTTTAATATTGTAAATAAATAAATAAAAAAAAAAAATTTGGCCTTGGAACATGACCTTGGAGGTTTAATAATAAATTCGCTTTACTTTGTAATCAATTAATCATACTTCCGCATGCTTCCTAATCTTTTTACAATGACTACTGCTTTTCTCTAAATGACCACTACCAACCATCACGATGCGGGGGGACGAGGGGGCGCAGATCCCCAGAATGGGGGTTTGGGGGGCGGAGCCCCCCCCACCAAAAAACAAACTCCAGTAGGTTATGATAGGTTCCCTTGTGACCCCTCGCAGACAGACATAGAGTACCCGCACAGTGGCTCCCCGTCGAACTAACCTACAGTCAAGAGGATTTTAATGGAGCTTTAATTATAAACAATGAACTAAGGGGAACACTCAGCTCGGCATAAATAAATAAATATTGCGGGTTGAATAAATAAAGACAATTATTGTACCTTTATACCTTTTACTCTTTCGCCATTGTAGGAAAATTTTAAGCCATATAATAAAAATTCTAGTCAAACAATTTTTTATGCATGTCACTATTTGCTTTACTTAGAGCTCTTAAAATGTCGCACAAAGTATGTTTTTTATGACCTTAGTTAACTTTATATACAACTTCATTTTATTATTTAAGAAAGCCTATTTTTTAGTTTTTTTCCGCCGTTAAGTGTCCGCTTAACAATAAATTCAGTCACCAAAACAAAAAATCGATGCCAGTTTAAATTAAAACGAAGCTTACAACTGATTTGATTATAAACCTGCCATTTTCTGCTTAAAATGATACTTCACTGTAGCTGCCAACCTATTATTTTTGCTACCTGCTTTAGGTTAATATTTTTTGAAACCCTAATTCAGATTAATTTGTCGCCGCGTTAAATACATACCGTTTTTGCCAAACTGTCCCTTACACCCTGTATACTGGTTGTGGTTTGTTGTTTTGATTGTGTAGATTAGTGAGCAGATTATGGGCTAGCTAAAGCGGAAGTATCACCAAGTTCTACTAGTTCTGCGTTACTATTTTGAGAAGATGCTATAGTAACTGCACCTCCCCAAATACTTATCATGTCAACTATAGTGTATTTTATCATTAAACGACTCGTGAGTGTTACACATAATTATGTACTTCAACAGATAAACTCACGTTTTATATTAGGTCTTTACCTATGAAATTGCCGTTTTGTATGGCGAATTTTAGGTAAACTCAATTTTCAGTACTAACATTTTTGAATTTTTCTTAGGAATTATAAATCCAATCTTTTTTTATTTTCTAAGCATTATTGGGAAGACATTAAGCTAACAGAAGCTTTAATTTGATTTTGGAAAAATATTATCTGTAAAAAAATATAACAAATCTAATGATGAAATCGGACGACAATTAAGACGAACAATTTTCGAACCTTAAATTTTATATATCAAACAAAAAATAAAAACTTTATTTTATGCGTAAGTTAATAACCTTGAAGTCATCTTTCAAATATAAGATAAATGAAAAAAATTGCATTAGTATTATAGGAATTATGACCTCATTAATCTGTAAGAAAATTTCGGCAATTTCATAGGTAAAGACCTATTATTAACGGCAAAGGTCGACATATTTTCGGAGTATTTTATAGGTATGTACCGCGAAACGATTGAAATAAGCCGACGTTCGAATTTCAACCGTGACAGAGGGTGCACCCTGGTCGTTGTCGCAGGCGTGGAAACCAGTGATACGTACGGTGACCCCTGCAATTTAACATACGAACTTAAAAAGTGATAATGTCGTCAGTGTCTGGTGTTCCTCCTTCCCGCAGAACAAGGAGCATCAGAATCCATCAACTTCTCCCGCCCCGCGTCCACCCGCGAGCTCTCCGCCCGCAAATACCGCACAGCGCTACGCCATTAGCGTAATATCATAATTATACTAGATGGTGCCCGCGACTTCGTCTGCACAAGTTTATAAATTGTAGCCTATGTGTTATTCTGATGTATAAGCTATATTATTGTAAAGTTTCATTAAAATACATTCAGTAGTTTTTATGTGAAAGAGTAACAAATATACATCCATCCATACTTACAAACTGTCGCGTTTACACACTACATGCTGGCACGTAGATTTGGCAAGTGTAGTGATGCAGTTAAGCTCACTTTATTTAAAGCGTTCTGTCAATGTTTCTACACTTGCCAACTCTGGGTGCAATTCCATCGGATGGCATACAGTACCATGAGGGTCCCGTACAATGATTCGTTCCGTATCCTCATGGGCTTACCGCGTTATTGCAGTGCCACCAGCATGTTTGCTGAAGCTCGGGTGCCCGATTTCTTTGCTGTTATGCGAGCGAGGATCGCTGCCTTTTGGGAGCGGTTGTATCGCTCGCAGAACAGCATCATAAAGTCAATCTGCGCCGAAATGGATAGTCCTATTTTTAGGTATTGGGTAAGTGTACATCAGAACCAGAACAGAAAATAAACCTAACTTGACTTAACTTTATTGAGTTAAGTCAATTATATATATTTAGGTAATAAGTTAGTTTAAGTTTTAACTATATGGGTTTATTATCACCTGCAATAAAGATATTTTTTTAATATTAGTAGGATTCTTTCTCGGCGGGACACGGCGGCAGTCGGCGGTACGTGAAACTCTGACCTTCCTGAAGAAGATTCTCGTACAGAACCGAAACCTGTCAGTGCTTTGCCGTCAATATGAAACGTGAGTTTATCCGTTGAAGTACATAATTAATAGTGCAGTTACTTTACTACGGGTTACAGAACTAGTAACGATACATTTTTGTACTTCTACTTCAAAGGAAAGCAAAATTAATCAAAAGTAATAGAAGTAGTAATAGTAAAAGTAACAGATAATGAAATTCATTGCTTACCGATTTCTACAAACAAAAAGAAGCCATGATTCACAATTTATTGTGTGTAGTACCTACCTATAGTTTTGTACTGTACAGAGTGTAAGGGACGGTGTACACACGGCCGCACATCGGTAGAAACACTTTTGGACCTTATGGCCTGGTAATAGAGTTGAAAAAGTTTGTACCGACAAGCGGTTGACCGTACAATGCGCGCAACGAAAGAAGAGCCCTGACGGATCACGTGTTTAACCTGCAAAGTAGACAGTTTGCGACAAAATGGCCTACAAAATGGCTTCGAACTGCCTACTGCGCAGGTTAACCACGTGATCCGTGAGGGCTCTTCTTTCGTTGCGCGCATTGTACCAACCGGTGAACCGAAAACTGTGCGTGCGCAGTCAACGAAACTGAATAACATTAAACTGATTTTTTTTTTGGAAATTAAAAAGAATTATGATCTCTCCATACAAATTGTTTATTCTGATCGAATAGTTTGTATGGAAAAGTCAATTTTTTTTTCCTAAAAACTTTTCATTGGGAAAATTGTTCAGTTTCATTGACTGAGCACGGTCTTTCGGTTTTTGGTACACCGTCCCTTACACCCTTTACAAGCGGCCCACCGCTCTCTAGAAGCACGTTTTTTTCCGCTTTGATCGACAAACATTATTACAGTTCAGTCAATTTGAAATATACAGGGTGTTAATTTAATTGCGTGCCATAGCTTAAGGGGTGGTTCCGTAACGATAAAGGAACTAAAAATTTTAAAAAAAATCCTTCCTAAAAAAATTTAAACTCCATTGAAACTAAACTAACGCGGAGAGCAATGACCTTGAGCACCGCGCTATCAAAAGCGCGCTAAAGAGTTTCAGTTATGTATGTGCCTACCTTATCCACTGATACTTCTGATACCACTGGTGCTCCGTCAAGGTCATTGCCCTCTGCGTTAATTTAGTTTCAATGGAGTTTTAGCTTTTTTATTAAGTAGGATGTTTTTTAATATTTTTTTTTGTGTTTCTTTATCGTCACTGAAACACCCCCTAAGCTATGGCACGCAATTAAATTAACACCCTGTATATTTGTAAATTGTAGACAGGACCTGTGAGAATCGTATCAAAATTCATATAGTAAATATTTGAACCGACTCGACTACCTATACACGACGGGAGTATAGCAGTTGTAAAGGCTGCCAATATCAAGAGACCGAATAACGGTTTGGCCAAGGTATAAGAGAATCATGTCGTTAAGAGAGTGTGCGTACGAGTAGGTACTGTAGAGGTCCTAGCTTACACTATGGGAACTCTACGTTTTCGTTGGACAAAAAAATTCTTTGCAAAAGCAAGCAAATTCGAAAATTATCTTTTCCAAATAATGACTGCGCTAGCGAGCGATTCATACTGTACTTGTGTTGATATTGAAAAACTTATAACCGCGTTTATTTAAATAGTTAATTGCTTGTACCGTGTTTAGGCTGGAATGCCGAATATTATTAAGGGCTCCCGCACACGACCGAGAATCGGTGGGCGATTATCGGCCAGGACAAGGACGGAAGATTCAGGTGATAACACGTCAGAGCGGGATGCCGACAAAAAATCGGCCACCGATTCTCGGTCGTGTGCGGGAGCCCGAAGTGCTTGAGACTGCGGCGAAGCCAAACGGAGGGTTGTGTGTTTGACATGTAGATATGAATGTATGTATGTATGTAAACCTTTGAAGTGGGGTAAAAAGAAGGGTGGGGTGAATCAAAATGAAGGGTTTTAGAGGCTATTACAAAAATATGTACACACGGCCGCACATCGGTAGAAACACTTTTAGACCTTATGGCGTGGTAATAGAGTTGAAAAAGTTTCTACCGACAAGCGGTTGACCGTACAACCCATATGTTTAAACAAATGCGAATAATTTGACGAAACAAAAATCTGAAAGTAAAAAGTCGGAAATAAAAATTATTAAAAAACAAAAATCCGACTTCGTAACAGAAAACAGGAAAACAAGCTCGATCTTAGTAAACTTGAATTTGATAAGATACTACTAGCGGTCCGCCCCGGCTTCGCACGGATATACATAGGTTCTTTTCTGTCGGGGTTACTAAAAAAGAGTACATTTTTAAAGAAAACTTACCTGGCGCTGCAAAAAAAAATTGCGAATACTTTAACAATATTATGAGTTATAGACTTTTTCCCGCGACTTCGTTTGCATGTCAAAAAAAAAAAAAAAATATACCAACTAACTTATTCGTCAGCTATCAAACAAAACAGTCAAAAAGTCCAAAAATCTGTGATTCGTATTCAGGGGCAACAACATAGCATAACGTGATAATTATTTTTTAATATCTTCTATGTGCAAAAAAAGTCAATTTACAATTTAACGGTAGAGACTAAGACTAATGTAATCCAGAGGATGGGCAGCAGCATCCTTCTGTGTATTATTTCATCTCACTGCGGGTGCCAACCAACCCGTCTGCCGAGCGTGGCGACTATGGTAAAACCCTCTAAATAAAAATCCATGAATCACAATAACAAGCACCGGCCCCTAGTCCCCAGTGGCCCCGCTATGCCAGGCTCTGGTAGCGGCCATGGTACCGACGATCTGGTGGCGGTCGCGGGAAGCCGCTGGATGCGAGCAGTGCAGGATCGGGCGTCTTGAAGATCTTTAGGGGAGGCCTATGTCCAGCAGTGAACGTCTTTTGGCTGCTATGATAATGATGAGAGACTGAGACTTGTTTTATTTTTCTTTTATATAAGTGAGCGCGTAAATTGCCTTTTTTCCTTCACACCTACTGCATCATTGCAAATTGCACCCTGTACTCATGTAGCACAGCCTGAAATACACCTTCAGCTCCCCCAATGTTGTCACCCAAAGAGATTCGAATCTCGCTCGCAAGAGGGCTTCGCAGACTTGTAGAATCATACTAATCATAAGGCATTATTGGCACAGAATATTCTTAACGAAAAGCCAACGTGAAAGAGTATTTATCATTGAGACCCCCTGGTTCAGCTTCACTGCTTTTGTTTTTATATACGTTTCGACCGTGCTTAATAGTAGTGTTTATTAACTTACCGACGAGAGCCATAACTTTTACTCTTTCTTCGTTGCCTTCCGCATTTTGGAAAATGGCGAAGTAATCTCCGTAACTCCAAGGCTTCAGCTCTTTGTGCGAGATCACCAAAGACAATTGTTTTCTAAATTGGAGAAAATAATTAAAATTAGTTGTTACCTCGTGATTTACCTAAATATTTTGAGTTTAAAAAAAATTGTTATCTGCGATTTTTGCCGATTGATTAGACCATGAAATTGAACAACTTGTCCTAAGTAACATCGGTTGAAATATTTATATTATTTTTTGGTATTTTCTAAATTGATGGTAAAAATTGTTTTAACTTTCTGTTTTATATTGGCTTTTCTAAATTTACTTTTTGTTTGCACTATATTTGCTTTGTATTGTTATGTATGCATAGTAGTCTCTAAAATGCGAGTGTTTTCACAAAGGCATCCGGCGACATCCGTGATCCCCTAGTTCGTACGCACTGCCGCAGATAAGCCATTACGAAACTTGCCATGGAAATTCTCGCGCAGCCTTAAAGCCCGCGTCACACAGAGGCGGTAGCGGAAGCGTTCCGGGGCCGGTATTTTTTGTAAAGTATGAGTTCTTATGCACCCTGTCACATTGAAAAGCGGTCGCGGCGCGGTATTTTGTTCCCGCCAAACCGCCCCGGACCGCTCCCGCAATCATACCGCCTCTGTCTGACTTGAGCTTAAGTGGGTCTGTTTTTTCGGGCGTTTGCAACATTGTACCGGTTTTTTTTATTGTCAATGGGCTTACTCTTGACCTCGATCTAGTCTTGAGGACAGAGATGAGGTTGACGATGAGACGAGCTTGCTAAGAAGTAGCCTACTCACTTGCGACTTATATGAACTCGGGAATACAGACGATGGCAGAGAATTCCACTCTTTAGTACTCGTACTGTGGTTAAACTTATACTTTTGTTTCCACTTCCTTGCTCCCGTGCGTACTTACCATAAGCTTGTTTATTTTACTGTTCACGTTATTAAAAGTTAAAGGATAAGAGGCAAAGAAATAACCAAAAAGAGAACAGAAAAAGGAGAGAAGAGAAAGTACAAGAGATAAAGTTTTCAAATTACTTGCTATTTACAGCCTTGTAGTTGTCTTGTTCGAGAAAGTAGACCCGACCACTGGGTGACCGCACCATGACACCCTAAAACATAACACTATAAGTAGTCTTCTTCTTCTTAGCGTGTCGATCAATCACAAATATTTAAATTTTTGTAACTCAGAACGCTGCCACATTTACTGTCATTTGTGGCTTTAAAAAGGTCATCAGCTCATCACGTGTACAGTCTGCTAGCGATAAAACTCACCCCCCTAGCGCGCTCCCCTACCGCGCTCTTTCGAGAAATTGAGGAACTGTTTAAACAGCCACTGTCCGAAATAGTGTCATCTATTTTTTAATAATAGAACTACGTAATAAGACGTAACAAGACCCTCATAACCTAAAATGCGTATGCTTATTTCATGCACCTTCTCTATAGCCTGCCTGGCGTAGTGGTTTTAGCCGTTGCATGACAAACAATGAGCTCACGGGTCGAATCTGAGCTATGTATATTTTTTTGTCTCTTATTCACTTTTTAAAATTATAATATTAATTCATAGTTTAAGTAATAGGTATGGTGTTAAAACAAACAAAATGTAATTATTTTTAGACAGTTTATTAAAAATTTCATTTAAAACTAGACACTAAAGAATCATCGTTTTTCATCTCAAAAGAACCAGCATGTAAATATTACAATCTTCATCTTTCGAGATTTTTGAAATGATTCTTAAAAAAATATTCAAAAATAAAAATTCATAACATAGGAAAACAATCCAAAATATTAAAATATTAACACTTGCGTCCCGTGTGGTGCCGGCAAAGAATAGTACTAACCCATACATACCCGTGGGTGTCGTAAGAGGCGACTAAGGGTTAACTGGAGGATGGGCAGCAGCATCCTCCTTTGTAACTTACATCTTACTTACTGCGGTCACCTACAACCGCGGTCCATGGTGCCAGCCGTAACGCTAACAAGCGAGGTGACTATGGTACTTCCCCTCCAAATTTTTCCAGCAAAAGCTAGAATTCTGGAGGGAGCTCCCTGTCCTGTAGTGGACGTTTCACGGGATGTTATGATGAACACTTGCAAGATCAAAGGTTCCTCTTGGGTTGGTTGACATGTTTACTCCTCTAGATTTTCATCCATCTTTATCCGAAATGAATTTTATTTCTTTAGTAAAGTATATTTGTTCTCCCAATCAAAATTTAAAGTCTTGCTTCACGATGAGCTGTTGCTGAGCAGATGTTTTTGATTTAGATATGTTATAGGTTATGTTACATCCTCGGGGTAAACTTTGACAATATCATGATGATGATGTTGCTTTGCTGTTGCTTCATTAACATCGCCAGTTTTTCGTATTGTCATGTATTGTCGAACCCACAAACGCACCGTTTTTTCTAATAAAAGGAGAAAACAAATACAGTTTTTTGAGAACACCACAACACTTCACTCTTGCTTTATTTATTTAGCACAAATTTTCTACTTACTGCGATATTAATCTTTCCAGAAATACTTTTAATACTATTATTCCATTATTATTTATTATTAAAAATCAGTTAAATGACACATGATAAATAATTGAAGAAATCGTGTGAATAACGGCATCTCAAAGCGAATTTTGAATTTTGTATCCTGATGCAAACTACCTTCATTGTTATATTGTTAGCAAACTACCTTCATTGTTATATGTTCGCGTCACTTGCTCTGCTATCATAGCTGATCAAAACATATTATGATGACAAATTTCATCAAAATCTCAACAAGCTTAATAGCGCATTGGTTAAAGGTGTTGCCTTAATCATAACGAATCGAGTTCGATACCCAACAACCTCATAAAATTGTTTTTGTTATAAAAACATAATTATAGTATAATGGAATCTAAGAAAACACAAAATAAGTAAAATGAATACGATCTGACCGAGTAACGAAACCAGATCAGGTTTGAGCGCATAGTTTTCAACTTACTCAATAGATGACGCTTTCCAGAACGTAAATTACCATTTTACTTACTGGGGGGTCAGGTAATGCAAACTTTGACTGTACATAACTGTGTCGGTACATGCGGGCCAGGAGGTTAGGTGTTCCATTGTTTGTGGGGAGGAACCACACTCACATTTTGTTATTGGAGCTGTCGGTGCAACCCCAGCTACACATGCTGTCTTTGCACCTACTACGAGTATTAGTAGTTAACAAGCGTCAATTATTGGCCTTCAATATTTCGTTTTAGTGTAACGACACACCGGCTGAAATTCCACGTCGGGTAGCGGAATTTCTGCGTCAAAACGATTCGCGACCATAAAGCAAATGTCACAAGTGGCAAGACTTGTAGATAGACAGATCCGCTATACTTATGGACTTTATCAGTATAATTGGACCGAAAAATTTGTCCAGTAATGCCCTTAGCACACCTCCGCCGCGAAACCGTAGCCACAGAATTCATAATAGTACTACATACAGAACGGAAGCTCTCCGCCTCCCACCAATCGGAGTACCTCAAGTGCGCGCGCATCACCCCGCGGGGCCCTGCGCGATATCTCGTCCCATTTCTCGTCCTGTTGCCACGCGATATGCAACGCTTGCAAAAGTTGAAAAAATGGTGCGTGGTTGTGCAGTTTACGGTTGTCTTTCGACTCTCCAAGACAAAGTAAAATTTGGAATAAAGTTAAACAATAATAAGAAGCAATTATTATGGAATAAACACCATAAGGTAGACACAGATGTTTTCTTTCCTTTAAACATTTCTTTCATTGATAGATTTAATAAAGCATTTTTTGGGTTAAATGAAAAAAATAAAGCTTTGAATAGTATGTATTTATTTATTCCTTTCCACATTAAAGCAATAATATAACAGCATTTTTTTTCATTTTCTGGAATAAAGTTTGGCAGATTTTTTTGCAGTGATGATATGAGCCAAGGAGGTTTTAATCCACGCTACGCTCTAGGAAGGAGAGATGAATGGCCAAAAAAAGCGTGACGACGAGTATATCCAATAGTCGCGGTGGCATCTCTTTCACACAGTAGGGTGACCTAACTATTTAACGCTTGGGGATGTAATATTATCAAAGCCCTCTGGAACAGCAGCTTCATTTTTAATATTTTATTTGGCAGGATATTATCCTTTAGTTTCTACCTGATAAGTTGTGCTTCCCTCGGCAACAAAGTGTTTCGTGTCTTAAAATCCTCGCAGCGCTGAGGATTCTTCTTTAGAACCACTCGCTTGGCTCGTGGCTCAATTATAGAGTCATAGAGGTAAATGAAGTCAAGTCCGTTTGGTGCCGGCAAAGTATAGTACCAACTACCAACCCATCTCCACCCGTGGGTATCGTAATGTACGTACAGTGTACGTTTCATGGGGTGTCATGTACAACATGAGAATATTATTCAAGCATGGTATGTGCATGTCATGAATATTATTCAAGCATGTCATGAGTACCTTGGGCTCAATTCTTGAATAACACCGGATGATAAATAATTATCACCGATAAATTAAAAATTAAAAAATTTTCTTTACAAAAGTGCAGAATGATATTCGTAAAATATAAAGTAGTGATTGATTGTTACTTTTCATGTATTATGGTTTACATTTTTAACAGATTATCAGGGTACATTTGATATTTTTTTTATGTTTAAAGTGAGCAAACGAGCAGGTGGGCCACCTGATGGTAAGTGGTCACCACCACCGCTCACTCTTATTTGATGTCTCAAAAAATATATTTTATCACTCGGTAATATTCAACAATTGGGTCAGAGTTTTTTCAGCAGCAGCATTCTTTTTGTTTGTTTCCAAAATAAACCTTTTTTCATTTCTTTCTTCTTGCTTTCCAGAAAAGCCCAGGGAATTCTCGAAAATCACCGGGTGATAAAATATCACTTTTGAGACTTTAAAAATTCACATTTGCGTTGATAAACTGTTGAAAGGTAAATCAGAATACATGAAAATTAACAATAAAGGACTCCTTTATATTTTAAGAAGATCAATTTCAACTTTTGAAAACAAAAATCTATGATTTTTAATTTTTTGAGTGATATTTTATCACCCGGTGATATTCAAGAATTGTTCTCCGGGTACGTTGCATGCCTCATCATCAAGAAGCAAAGCAATTAATAAAATTTGACGTGTATTTTATGATTTATTGTTTATTGATAAACAAAATTCATTATAGGTACGACATGTTACAAAATAATCGTACAGATATAAGATTTTATTTCTTATTTCATTGATTTAGTTCTGACTTTACATTTTTTTCACTCACATGGAATAACAATAATTTAAAAATATGGACTGGCTGTTGAACTTTGCCTCATTTATACGTTTCTAAATATTATGGCCCACGTTTTTGTCACTATCTTTTTACTGAAATAAACTATCAATACTCACAAACATTAAAAGACTTAAAACCAATATGTTGTTCATTCTCACTACTTATTGAACAGCCCTCGTAACATAAGCTGTCTCTCTGTCCATCTATATTTGCGATCCGTCTGGCTGTCCGGGAACAACAGGTCGATACAGGTTTTTGTTGGTATTCTTCTAAAAACTCATCATCAACCAACTTCATTTGGGCCTAATTTCGAGCCACCTACTTTTTAACCGACTTCAAAAAGGCGGAGGTTCTCTATTCGATCGTATTTTTTTTAATATTATTATTTTAAATGAATGAATCATTCTTACCTACCAAGTGACATCTGTCCACATCTGAAACTTTTTTAAACAAATTCCAACCCAAGGGCATCACATAAATTCTCTCAATAATGCCCGGAACAAAACTTTGATGCTGACCGTAAATGGCTCGAAATATCTATCGCGAGGGAGCGCAGTGCAGGCGCGTGAATTATTGGCTTCCCGCATGTCGTCAATAAGAACGCAGAAAATAACCGGCAGCATCAGATGTACTATTTTCCTATTATTGTATAACAGTACAGGTTCCGTTGTTTTGTTTGATTTTCTTTTAAAACTAATGCAAGCTGTTTTTCTCTTTCATGTTTAGATTCAGATATCTTCATCATAATGTTATTTCATCATAATGTTCTTTGGGATAAGTTGTTCAGTTTTATGGGCAGATTCTGCAGATTCACATCCCACAATACAGATGTGGTTGTACCTTTTTAGTTTCCTTTGTGTTCAAATATCGTACATTACAACCCTACTTCATACGTAAAACAGTTCGGCTTTTTCATAGAAAAAATAAAGGAATAATGGATACCCATAGAAGAATATTCCGCAAATAGCATAACTATCAATTTTGCAGCCATTTACTCTACAATATTTCACTGTTTTTGCAGAAAAAATACGCG
This sequence comes from Athrips mouffetella, assembly GCA_947532105.1. Classification (NCBI taxonomy): domain Eukaryota; kingdom Metazoa; phylum Arthropoda; class Insecta; order Lepidoptera; family Gelechiidae; genus Athrips; species Athrips mouffetella. The sequence goes on from OX383979.1 coordinate 13,392,547, forward strand.
ATTTTAAACAAAATTTAGCATGACATAAAAATGTGTCAAAGACGGGGATACCAGTAATGTATTAAAAACTATTACCAAAAAGGTTGATGACAAATGAAGAAGTACATAACCTGCTTGACCTTAAACAACACAATTAGATCAAAAATATTTTATAGAGTTTCCGAGATAAATCACAGAACCAAAAGCACCCGAAAAATATTAAATTTTTAAGATTTAGCTCTAAAAAGGTTTTCTATATGAAAACCAAGCATAATGTCAAAAGATTTTTTCCTACCAACCCACAATTTTGTTTTGCTATGGCAACTGTGTGAGCGTGACACAACCGCGACTAATTGACCTCTCGCTCGGCACAATTTCTCTTCTTCGCAAATCACAGGAATTTATACCGTATTACAATATACGATTGACTAAATTTGTGTAGCAAGATTTTTGCATTAAACACTCCTTCCTAGAGCGTAGCGTGGATTAAAACCTCCTTGATATGAGCAGATTCGCCATTTTCGCGATAGTCACCCTGGTGCACCGGCGGGGCGGCGGCCAGCCAGCCGTCAAAGATGAAGTTTAGTGAAAAAAATGATTGTTTTTAGAGTTTGTGAGATTATTTCAACGTGTGTTTGTTTGTTTGTTTTAATTGAAATTCGATTACTAAATACAACAAAGTGAGGTGACGAGTGATAGTAAAGTTATAATTTGTTTGTGAATTGTGTAAGTCGCTTTATAGTCGAACGAAAAATGTGCAACTCGAAACTGTAATAAAAGTATAATGCTAATGTTCTGTTATCTACGTTTTCTAGGGTAGGTAAGTGTTTTCTAGATACCATCAACCCTACACTCACACGTCTTTAACCCACCCACACATTTGCGCGTGTAAAAATGACAGCTGTCACTTTTGAGCCCGATTGTATGGAGCTTCCGAGGTGTGCCGTAGCAGCGAAACTGCAGTAGTTTCGCTATGACTTATCCGTTGTAAGAAAAGCGGAACAGAAGCAAAACTACCTGTTCTAACGCATAGATTTGACTATGATTTTATCTCTTTCCCGCGTGGTCTCGCCAAACTGCTGCGAAGCCAGCTACACTACACCTCCGCGCTCGGTCCGCTATTCTGTTGCGGTGCCGCGTTGTTTTCGCACGAGTTTGTGGAAGTCGACAAAAATAAAAAGCGAAACTAGATTTTTTCATAAAATGGACGTCAACGAACGGAACGGAACGTCTAGTTCCGCTACCCAAACTACACTTCACCGCAGCGGAATTCCTACAGCGGAAGTTTCGCGGCGGAGGAGGTGTGGTAAGGGCGTAAAACACCAGCGTAATGAGCGGAACACCCGCGTCGGAAAGATCCGCAGGTGTGTCGCTACACTAAGGGTCTTTTCCCTCGAGAAGTGCAACAAACAGGATTGGAGCAATCGGAATGACGTTTTAAATTGTTGATGGGTGGTACGCTGATCACTGTTAGTAACTTCGGTTTTTAGGCTAAGTAAAATAAATGAAATCTTTTTACAGGAAAATATATTATGTTTTATTTTTTTCGTTTATTCCAACCAAAGAGATTTGAACCTCGCTACCGAGCGTAGCGAGGTTCAAATCTCTTTGATTCCAACGCTTACCAATTTAATTTGCAGCCATGACACCAAAACCAGAGTACATTTTGACGGAAAGAATAGCATTGTTTTACAAACTTGTTTTTTTTGACAGGTTCAGCTGAATGTTTTTGATAGAGCTGCAAAATGTTGGTAAGCGTTGGAATAATAAAAAAAACGGATTATACAAACTGATACTAGGATACCGTACAGTATCAGTGTTTCCGTTTTCCAATTTCCTTACAGTGACCAACAGCGCCATCCAGAAGGGGCTGGAAGCTTAGCTATCTCGCAAAGCTCTAGTGGACAGCCACCCTTAGAGTACAACTTAGAATATAAATTTAAGTAAAATAAAATAAGTAAAATACCTGCAATTGGCAAAGAGGACATTTTAATTCAATGTTAGAGTTATCCTTAGTCGTTCCCACCATTGCCTCAACGGTCTCGGAGGATACTTTCGCAGTACCCTTCTCTGAAAAAAAAAGCATGCGAATAAACAAAACGGTCTACTAATTATTTAGCACTCCATAGACAATAATCTAGTTTAAAAAAATTATAGGCAATAGATTAAAAGTTGTTAACTTTGTAACGGAAAAGGTGTGATAATTAATACTGAAAGTTGTGAATCTGTTCATAAAACTTAACAACTTTTCCCAAATTTGACCTGCCTTATAAAATGCGCTATCAAGCTGATGCAGTTTCTATGGGAGCTCTAAAATTGATTTTGTTGTATGACCTATGTTCCTTGAGAAAAGTTGTTCAGTTTCATGAGCAGATTCACACCCTTTAGTTACATCACACCTTTCCGTTACACGCTGTAAAAATACTGTTCTTGCCTCTTCAAATAACAGTAGATACTCTCCATTGACGCTTTACATCGAAGATATAATATATTTCCGATTTTTTTTATGAAATTAGGTAAATTAGTAAGCCCATTTTCAATAAAAAAAAAAAAAAAACAATTCAATTTTGATCCGTGTGGTACCGGCAAAGAATATTACCAACCCATACTTACCCGTGGGTGTCGTAAGAGGCGACTAAGGGTTATAAACTGTAGGATGGGCAGCAGCATCCTCCTGTGTATCATACCATCTTACTTACTGCGGTCACCTACAACCGCGGTCCATGGTGCCAGCCGTAACGCTGACAAGCGAGGGGACTATGGTACTTCCCCTCCACATTTTTCCAATAAAAGCTTGAATTCTGGAGGGAGCTCCCTGTCCTGTAGTGGACATTTCATGGGATGTTATTATGATGAGGTAAAAAAAACTAAAAAAACTTGAATTAAATTTTCTGCAACAGTACTGTCCAATACTGTTTATTTTGTTTCGGGTCTTAGCGCGATAATAGTTAAACATGATTGAAAAGTGCGAAAGTCTAAAACAAACCTGTCCAATACTTACTTAAAGTTACAAATTTTTCAGCCTTATAGTTATTCTGACTTGACGGTGGTTCTGGCATTTTGCTAAAAACAGCATAGTAGTTGCTGTAGTACATATCTTCGAACTTTTCGGGGAACCTTAAAAAATAACCACATTATCTATCTTTAGGTATTCAGGACTAAGAGCTGTTGGAAACCCTATAGTATAGGCAACGAAGTGGATCGATGTATGAAGACCCCCGCATTAAATCCTGTCGATGAAACTTTGCTGGGGTATTACACTATATGAGACAAACCTTCTATAAAAAAAAACGGTACTTTTAATCTTTCCATACAAAAATTACAAAAAAATTATGAAAATTCTTTGTTGTGAGTTTTTTTTTGATATTTTGAATTTACATTTAATTTATGATACTATCCTGTCAAATAAAATCTGCCTAAGGAATTTATGTTGGGGTCAACTGCTTCGTTGCCTACACTAATACCTCATCGCATACCAAACAGCGATAAATTGAAAAGAAAGAAAGGGAAAGTAAAGTGTTTTTGAAAGCTTAAAAGAAAAATTACGACGTCGGTTTGTATGTTAAAACTTAGAGAAATTTCCCCCAAAAGGCCGAGATACACCCAAATATTTATAAAAAAATCCTCGTAGATCTAGTTCAGGACGTCCGCGACATACCGTTAAATGTATGAAGCCTGTACAGTCCGTTCAGTGTATTGCGGAGCGGATTTGGAGCGGATATCCCCGTGTTGGACCACAGAACAACGATAGGGCCACTCCGCCTGCGCGCGCACCCTCCCATAGAAGCGAAGAGAGTAAAAAAATTTGGTTCCTTATTGACTAGGTATACTATCCAATTTATGTAAGCGCTTATTTTGAATGCACATCATAAACACATTCGTTGCCATAGAGACGCTGTCACTGGTTTTTTGGATCTTACTCTCTCGCAATAATGGTACTATGTTTATCGCACTCAAATGACGCTAGTAGTGTGGGTGCGGAAAGCGTGTTAGTTTTAGTAAATGGTGACACTGATTTGTATTGAATGATATAAAGAATTCGTCTCTAGATGCAGAGCAAGACGCATGGACTTCAGAGCTCTGTGGACTGAACGAACTGTATAGACTTCATTCAATTCTACGGTCCGTCATGGACATACGCGCGGACCGGACGGTCCGCGTCGCACTTAACTGGGCCTAAGAGTCGTTTGTGGTTTTAACATTAAAACATGAGCAAGGCACGCTAGCTGCCAACAGATGGACTGTACGTGGTATTATCTTCACTTTTCTTTAGCTATCTTCCGGCTCCATCATCAGATCAGCTCCAAGTTGCAATAAAATTGCATTGTCATCCGACTAACATATGAATGCAAAATTTGATCTCAATCGGAAACTGGGAAGTGGGTCAAATTTAACTTTCAAGATTTGGTTACAGACAGAAAGACCGACAGACAGACACAACGACAGATGAAACTAAATATCTATAAATAATCATATCAAAATTTAGCTTTTCATGGGCATTCGAAGATTTGCTTAAACATGGTTTACTTCTTAGACTTGGTACGTACGGTCAACCGCACGTGAATGGAAACATTTGCAACTCTATTACTATCCAACAAAGTTCAAAGTGTTTCTACTGACGTGCTGCTGGGTGTAAGTGGAAAAATATCTTGGATTTGGGCTCACAACCCTATGTTACATTCGCCAAACACCGCACACTCATCCCACCATAGACATAAGCATAGGCAGTAAGCTGCCGTTATTCATAATCTAAGCATCCCACCTCTGAGCTAAGTCACGGACAGACAGACAGACGGACATGACGAAACTTTAAGGGTTCCTTGTTAGATACGGAACCCTAAGAATAGAGAATACAATTCTGAATCGAACGAACAGGAACTTCCACACTGTGCTTATCAATGCAATGCAGGTAACGGGAAAGAGGCCAACCTCGTACCCGGGCTGCTTTAGTTTTTTTCTCTTAGAATATTCTAAAGAAAGTACGATTACCAACTAAGGTGAATTGAGGCCCTCGGCTATACTCAAACGACACCCAGATAAAATAATAGGGCCTTGTTGGAACCTAAGGTTGGAACTTGAAAATGGTCACTAAATGTTTATGTCACCGAAAAATTATAAGATTCGTAATTTGATCAAGTTTCGAATAATCATATAAGGCAGTTGAAATGTATTATTAAATGCAATAAATTTCAGCTTTCAGCTCAAATTTCAGTAACCAGAGGGCTACCAAGGTAGCCGCTTTCTGGGCAAGTAAGATTTAGCCCGTGTTCTTGCCGACACGAAAGAAGAAGAAGAAGAAGAATTTCAGCTTACTGATTAAATTACGCTGCCTAGCGGTAATAAACTCGAGATTTTGCCACACTTCAAATCATACCCAATCACTAGTCAGTGTACAATTTTACGTTAAGGGGCTGATAAGAGCTAAATTACCTCCCATTCTAACAAAGGGCATAATGCGCTTGCTAGAACGGAGCGAATTCGCGCTATTTTACGTTTTTCGCTCACTTTTGATTTTTTCTCAAAATCTGTACCTATAATATTAATTATAAAACAAGTATATTATTATGCATAATGTATTGAATAATGTGTAAAAGTTTTGGCATAATAGATTAATGGTTACTTAAGAAAAACGGTTTAAAAGCAAAAAGCAGAGGTAACTTTGGATTTTTTTATGGCGTACAGAATATGTTTAATCGTGTTTCGGAGTTGGCCATATTCTTGAAAAGAAAAAAAAAACAAAATAAGTTTATTTCTCTCTCACTATAGATTTTATGACAAACATCTTAATTAAGCACTTAAAATAGTATTGTTTATGTAAATCTGTAATAGCGAGAGACAGGAGCCTAAACCAGGTAGACCCTGTGCTATAGGTCTCCTGGTCTCTCCTACTCGGGTAAATGATGCATACTTAAGATTTAATTATCACATAATTTTTTTTCGCGGCCATATATTCATAACTTTTCATTCAAAACCTGCTCAAGTGAAGCGTATTTAGGTCTTATCAGCCTCTTAAATTTAAACTGACACCCGTAAAATAATACACTGTTCTCTGATTGGTCGATGGAGATTACAATCGACATTCAACCAATCAGCGTACATGTAACGCGAGATGTATCTGGCGTTCGTCGGATCATTTTACCGAGAGACTCCGTAAATTGATCAATTACCTGAATCTATACATAAAATAACACTACATTTCACCTGGCGTTTATGATTTTTAGAAGCACTCACTTCATCACTATTCTTATAACTTTCTGGTGACATTTACAAACCTTAGCTGAATATCAACGGTTGAATCTTGCAGTTTTACGTTGTGCGCTGATTTCGCCGATGACTTTCTCTTTGACACATCCGAATTCCACTTGTCCCCTTGTATTTCGTCAGGCTGTAAAATTATGAAAGATTAAACAAATTGTTGCCATACGGCCAGTTGTACAAAGCGGCAAAGCTCTGTTAAATCTATTGCTGTCATTTTTTGTTTCGACGACAAAGAAACTGTCAACAATAGTCAATAGAGCATCAACGTTAAAGACGCTTGGGGCCGTTAATGGCCCAAGTTCTTGCTTAATGGCTGTCAAACTATTGGTACGAGTGTCCTAAACAAGTTAGGGGCGATTCTTAAGTTTAGTGCAAACGGCCCTTGGTCACAGGATAAAATAATAGTACTATCATACAGCATGGACACTCCGCCCTCCCTTGCAATCCACCCCGCACCCCGCGCGCACCCGCCCGAGGCACTCACCCGATGCTCCTGAGGGTCTGTTGTAGTGAATATACAGGCCTACTAGTCTAGGCAATGAAACGGATCGTTGTATGAAGACCCCCGCATTAAATCCTCAGACGATGAAACTTTGCTGGGGTATTACACTATATGAGTCAAATATTCTATTAAAAAAAAATCGGTACTTTTTATTTTTCCATACAAAAATTACAAAAAATGTATGAAATTTTGTTTTGTGATTTTTTTAATATTTTGAATTTAGATTTAATTCATGATACTTTATCATCCTTTCAAATAAAATCTGTTTGAGGAATTTATGTTGGGGTCAACTGCTTCGTTGCCTACACTATACGCGACCTTCCAATTTCAAATTCGAACTTGTTGTATGTAGCGTCCGGAGAGTGGCTTAATGCAACCTCCGACGGATAGTCCGATAAATTCGTTTGCGGCCAACCTGCGGGTCGACTACGGGGTGGTGTAGCGGGAAAGATCCATCATGTACTGCTGACGTCGTAACGTCAACTCTGTTTAAGAGTGAGCATAAGCTGAGACGCAGACGGCGCAGCGCAGCACATAACAGTATTTGTCTTTCAGTTTTCTTAGTAATAAAGCGAGAGGGAAGACGCGTTCTGCCCTGCCCTGCGCCATCTCAGCTTACGCTCACCCTAACAACTCGCCTCTTCTATCGTATGTATGTCACTCCGCAAGGTCTTGTAGCGGTGACTTGTCAGAGATTAAAGAAAAAATCAGATTTTTAGGACTACACGCATGCGGCTATTTAAGCAGCGTTCTACGTGAGCGAATGCGAAGCAGCGCACGGCGACGCGGTGCTAAAACACGACCTTTTATTGAAGTGACCGAACGCACGAAGGGTGCTAAGTTACGTTACGAAACGGTCCGAATTGGCTTAATTTTCCGCGCTTGGATATCATCATAATCGCTTTCGATTTGAATCGCCTACTTAGGACATTGCTGTACAATAAAAAAAAACACTAACATCCCAACTGAACGAGTCTGAATCGCGCGTAGCCCAAAGTTTTTCATACTTCCACCCATCAGGGATTTTTACTCGGCGAGTGCTGCTTTCATAGTCAAATGTATCCGGGTGGACATATTCCATTAGGGAATCATCTATAATCAAATAAATAATTAAAAATACACGAGGGGTTGCGTATTTACCAAAACTAAAACATTGCCTATGTTCATTTATTATAAGCATCATTTTTTTATTACCTCAGACAAAAAATCATATAAACGTTATAATAAACGTAGGGGTGATATTCTATAAAACCGCCAATCTCATCTCGCAATTTATAGTGAACATTCATATTCATTTTCGGGTCGTAGCGCGATCGAATAAAAAAAAACAAATTAGACTTATTTTCCTGAAGTTTCGACCGAGTCTCACCGGCCGTAGTCATGAGTAGACTGCCTCTGCTGTTACCTGTTAGGCTGAGCGACACAGTATACACACAGATTAGATAATAGTAAAGTAACGTAGATGTTGAAGCGCAAGGAAGTTGAAACAGTCATAGGCCGCGAGCGCATGCTGCGACGCAGCTACCTTAACACATTCGCGTCCTAGCTTTCATAAAGAAAGAATAGATGTTTTCGGGTTTTGACAAGATTCACAACAAATTATTCTTATATTATAATGATCTGTCACTGAGAAAAAAGAAAAATATTATTAAAATACGCTTCAACGTGCACGCGTCACGCAGAAACTGCGCTTGCAACGAGGCGCAGAGCAGGGCAGACACATTGTCTGCGTAGCCTGTGCTGCAGCGTACGCAGCTCTCGGTACATTCATGTATTACAAAAAACCGGCCAAGTGCGAGTCAGACTTGCGCAACGAGGTATCCGTACCACCACATGATAATAATTGTATTAGTTGAAATTTCAGTAGCTTACTGTGTTAGATTTTTTGAGTCACACTTGCACTTTACCAGTTTTTATAATTTTTTAGTATTTATTAGCTTATGCACTATAACTATACAATCACGCTTGTAAATGTTCCCGTTTTTACGATAGAACTAAAACCAAAGATCAAGCAAAAATCGCCTAAAAACGCGTTTCTAGTAGGAAAGCCTCCGTTAATTTTTAGTTAACTTTTAGTAAGTGTTGTTATAGCGGCACTATAAATACATAATCTGTGAAAATTTCAACTGTCTAACTATTACTGTTCATGATATACAGCCCAAAAAAAAAATTGTAATAAAAAAGCTGACTTTGGTGGCATCGTATTCCTTTGTTTTGAAATTTTTTTTTTTAAACAAAAAAAATATTTTAATAACAAATATATTTATGCAACTGAGGTTCCTTGATATGAGGCGAAGCCAATTATATTTCGTCGCTTCATTCTTCAGATATAATTTGTTTACAAGTAGTAGTCCTTAATTCGCCAGGCAGACGATGCACGCATTTAAGAGTAATTCATTTGATTCTCTTATTTAAAACGATTTCCGTCCGAGTTCACTTCACCACTGTAGCTGACATTCGCTTCATTCCTTTTTCGTGCGGGGCAGTGAACGCACGCGTCCCATGCCGAAGCGCAATGTTCAATAAGAAGTAGATAGATTATACCTGAAGTTGTAATATTGAAGTTAAATTACAAATATTTAAAATTATTTTCGATAAAATAAGTTTTTGCTCCGTGTGTTAGTGTAATCGTACTGGATTCAAAACTTTTCAGTAAGTGTTGTTTTGATTATTAATTCTTTCTAAGAAAGAAAAATTTTCAAGATTACCCACATGTTCTATTCTTAAATTTGCTAAACAAATTGAAGTGTTTATTACGGCCTACGAGTATCTTGCGGCCCGATACCTCCAGTTACTTGTTTTGTATACAAAAACGTAACATGACAACGTAACAACCATGATTATGACCTATCGGTCGCACCCAGAACTTTTACGAAAATTATGGAAAATTTAATAAGATAGACGTAAACCATATAATGACATTTTGTTTATGATAATTCCGACAAATGTTAGAACATTGTCTAATCGAAAGATTTTGAAACCTTTTCAATTTATATATATATTTTTTTTTGTAGTTAATTACTACAAAATTTCATTACCACCTACACAGGCTTAAAAGTTTTAGCCTTCGTTTACGTCATACAATTTTATCTTTTCTTACCTTCCGACAAACAAAGTAAAAATAAAGGAAAGTAACAAAATTAAACGTTACCGACGTATTAAGTATACGTGTGTATGACGTGTGTTAGATGTTTTTTCGTCTAATGACGAAAGTTACGAGGGTAAGTAAAAAATGAAATATATTTTCTTTTTTTTGTGTTTTAAACATTTATTACCAAGTGAATCACAGAACAACTTACGTCGGAATGGACTGCGAGTCAATTGCGACGGCAGTAACTTCGAGTTACCGCCTAATATTATTTACGATGTGTTACGTGAATGGATATGATGGAATGCGATTGTCTATCTATTATTATGTCGGGATTGACTGCGAGTCAATTGCGACGGCGTTAACTGCGAGTTAAGGCCAAATAATATTGACAATACGCGATATCTACATAGATATGAACTGTGGGTTACCAAGTATCTATTGCTTGTCGGGATTGACTGCGAGTCAATTGCGACGGTGTTAACTGCGAGTTAACGCCACATAGTATTGAAAATACGTGATGTATAATGTTGCCTATCTATTATTATGTCGGGATTGACTGCGAGTCAATTGCGACGGCCTTAACTGCGAGTTATGGCCAAATAATATAGACAAAAATCGACATCTGAATATATTTTTACTGCGATTCAACTATCTATTGTCTGTCGGGATTGGCTGCGAGCCAATAACGACGGTGTTAACTGCGAGTTAACGCCAAACTATCTGTTAGTTGTTGGGATTGACTGCGAGTCAATAACAACGGCTTAACTGCGAGTTATGTCAAACTATATCAACATAAATCATGCATCAAAATACAAGTTATCTATTTTCACGTCGGACTCTACTGTGAGTCAATCGTAACGGCGTTAACTACAAGTAAACGCCAAATAATTATTACAATATGCGATATTAAAATTGCTATTGACTGAGAGTCAATTTTTTATTGTTAAGGTCGGCATTGACTGAGAGTCAATTGCGACGGCGGTAACTGTGACTTAACGTCAAAATTTATCGTCAATGAAAACAATAATATCAAGTTCATCTATGTGTGTCGTCTACGATACATTGTCTTTAGTTTTCACAACAAGCCTTTTTGTTTGTTAACCATAACCAGAATATTTTTATTGTAAAATACCCACCTACTAAAATTTTATTTTTGGGTGCCAGTAATAGTAAAGAGAACAAAACCGTCCACGAGGCAAAAGATCATGCCAGCCCTGGACCAACCGACACCTAAGGTCTGGACACCTGAGGAGTCTTCGAGACACCTTAGGCGTCTACGTCTGATACGCCAAACTTGTTCTCTATCATATTCACGACACACTGTCGAACTTTTGTACGCCTAAGTATATTGAAAAAAGGCATGCCTATAGACAAGCACATACTTCTCAAATATCACCTAATACCGGTTTATTGTAAATGATTACAAACACCGATACTAAATTGCTAATTGAATTCCAGGCTTAGATAAAAATATCTCCGCTTGCATGTACAAGTATCTGTCAAAGACAAAACTTGTTTTTATAAAAAAGTTAAAGCAAATAAAACTATTGATAGATAAAGATGCATCTTTTCAAACGTCGGGAGCTCGTTTAACCCAGCAGAAGAAGCCTTGGTCGGGTCCTCATTACCCGTCAAATAGGGGGGGGGAGCGAGGTTACAGGCAGGCTCTGGCCTTATCCCCAAGCTCAAGCAGCATCGACTAAAAGTTACAATCCATCCAAAACTCATGCTCCAGCACAGAACCGTAACACAAGTACATGCTGGTATAATACAATGTTTTTTTTTCAACACTTCCTGTGTCCGGATAATTCTACGAAGTAGAAAATCGCAATATTTCATAACCACAATGTTGTTATAATACATGCATAAGCATGAACCCTAAACACCACAGTATCCTAGTGTTACCTGGGAAAAACGAGGAAATAATATTCGTGTAGTGCTATGTAACGTGAAATCCACGTTTAAAATTTACCCTCAAGAAAAGCCAATATACAAAGTTTATATTGATTTTAACTGGAGAATAAGTTCCTATTTCCAGCGTTACAACCGTTACGAGTTACATTCCATCGGAATTTATATTGGGTACCTAATTTTAAAGCACCAAAACGCAATAGCTGTAACCGATTTATTCTAAATCCAAGAAATAAATGTACCTATTGCAACGTGTCATTCAACCGCCTCAAAAATTATGTTTTGAAAAAAAAACGGCTTCCTTGCTACGAAAAGCCCATCTCTTAATTTATGTTTTTAAGATGACCGAAAATTTCTACATTTAAATTTTCAACATAATATATGAAAGAAGTCACGCTATATAATTCTTTACGATTTTACAACCGTGCCTTATGAATATTATGATATTTTAGAAGATCTTATCTGATGGTATGGTAATGTTTCTACAAATTCCTGACCATCATAAGATACTTGTCTTACAGAAAGTAATTAAATACAGACAACTCCCTAACTAGTACCTAGTGTGGAGCAGTAAATAAAACCAAAGGCTACGAAGAAGGCCGAAGAAGTAAAATATTTGTTTTAAGGTTACAACCAATAAAAAAAAAAAAAAAACAAAAGAGTATGTAGGTACCATACCATATTGTACAAATAACTTGTCAAAATATGCAATGGTACGATTGGCACAATATTTATTTATTTAAATTTTACGAAACAAATTGCCGCAGGTGCCAGCTGAGTCAATGAAAGTCACTCCCGGGCTCTGTGTGCAAACTTTTAAGACACAGCTTTAAAGTTCGCTGTACTCTTAGTTTTGCTCTTAGCGACAATCCTTAGCGATTTATGTTTTTTTTTTTTTTATGAAAACTAGATCCAGACGCTGTAGCTATGGATACTTTATCCTTTGACCTGGACATTTTACGCGGTTCCGGTTCCTTTTATATTTGGGAAAAATTACTGATGACGAAGGCACCAGTATTTTGTGTTTTCACAAGGCCTTCTCTGCCTTTTAGCCCATCTTAATTATTTATATCATACAAAATAAGTGTCCTTCAACACTTGAAACTTTTATAATCCATATCAGAGTATACTGTTCCTTTTTAACTAATCTTACAGGTCCTGCGGGTAGCATTCACGCGCCACTTGATCCTCTCGCTTGCACTGATGTTCTCTTGAGCTTCGCTGTCTGAGGCTCCTATTTAACAATATATGTCAAAATACGCTTTGGGTAACAGCTTGTCCCCAGAAAAAATGCAAACGTGTTTGATAGTCCTACAACCAACAACTACTGTTATTTTTAACAAAACAACGTGACGAGATGTTTGGTTCGTATGAACAGCTGTACAACGGATCTCTTGACAATCATCGTTTGCCGTAATCTTTGCTACTTACTTATTAGGTGATAGAATTGGAACCAATAATTGGTTTAAAACCTTCTTCTACTTACAATCACAAGCCTAATCGGCCTAGTACTCGTAATAGTTACTTGGGACACACAACTAATAAGTAAATAAGTGTGTATCTAAATAGTCCCTTAATTTAGAGTTAATGATATAAAATAAAATGAACAGATCAGCGATTTCACTATATGCTCATGGGGCACAAAAATTTTCAATAATAAAAAGTGAATACTTATATTATTTTGCAAATAATGGAGTTGAGATAGCCATAACGTATTTAATCAAACTTCCACTGCGGGCTAAGATTAGCCGATATTGTTCTAATATTATTTAACTGAATATATTATGCACTCGTGTTCTGTCCATATTTTTGTTCAAAAAATAAAATCAAGAACTGCCAATGTAGGAAAATTGTAAATATCAATTAACATCCACGTTAATCAGCTTAAGCAGCTGTGATTTATAAGCTGGTTGATTTACCAGAAACACTATCTGAGAGAAGACTTGTCGACACATGCATCTTCCCCGCTTTGCAAAATTGCAACTCTCTCAGCCTCGACTCGTGAAAACAGCTGGCTGGACCAGCACGTCTAGCACTTTTATTAGTTTGATATATTAGACCAGTAGGTAGATGATTTTGTAATATCAGTTGTATCGAATGAGTAACTTATTATATAAGTTGATTTTTGTTGCATACTTGCTTTTGGTATAAATCAAAGGTTATTTATTATCTGCTTGGATCAGCAAATTACAGATTTTTTCAACGAATTACTATTTGTAATTCGTTGGCTTAGATAATTAAACTAGAACATCTTGTATATACAGTTGTTTCACAGTAACCAAACAAAACTTTGTTCTCTAAACATCTACTTGTAAACAAATTATATCTGAAGAATGAAGCGACGAAATATAATAGATGATCAAACGAACTCCAGGAGTGAAGTTCGATCGTTATTATATGAGTCGCTTCATTCGAAGATATAATAATATAACAACCCTCCCTCCCAAAAAACCAAACACTGTGACACAAGCTGTGGTTTCCACCCAAATGCAAAGTTTTGTTTAAAGGTTCATAGGTACAGACTCTAAAAAATGAAGCGAATGTCAGCTACAGTGGTGAAGTGAACTCGGACGGAAATCGTTTTAAATAAGAGAATCAAATGAATTACTCTTAAATGCGTGCATCGTCTGCCTGGCGAATTAAGGACTACTACTTGTAAACAAATTATATCTTCGAATGAAGCGACTCATATAATAACGATCGAACTTCACTCCTGGAGTTCGTTTGATCATCTATTATATAAAAATATATAGTTCGAGTGCTAAAAAGCCTAAAAATTACGTTTGGTTGCGTAAAAAACTTTAACTACGACCACGAAAATATAATTTAACATTCACCTGGTACCGCTGTAGAAAAAATTAATAAAAATAGTTATAGTTATAGACAGCTTCCGAAAAAGATCTCATTCATAGGTACTTTAGTGACAAAATAGCGCGCGTATGTTGAGACGATGATTGCGCATTGCACCACAGAACAGTATTTCTATCTTTCAGTTTTCTTCGCAATAAAGCGAGAGTAAAGATGAGTTCTGCCCTGCGCTGCGCCATCTGCGTCTAAGCATACGCCAACCCCTAACATCAGAAGCCCCGTGGGTTCACATGTGAACCCAGATCGCTTCCTTACGTTAAGCCCCGCGGGTTCACATGTGAACCCGGAAACAGATTTTCGAATTTTGCCTTATTACAGAAAAACTACGGTTTATTTTGGTTTGACATGTATAGTGACTTTAGACCTTATAAAATTACCTTTCGAATGACATATAAATCATAGAGGTAGAGTGGCTACGTTCGGAAATATCAGCGATTACTTCCCGCGCACTGAATACCCGACCAATGTAAGTAGGTCTATTGGCGGGAAAAAATTGCAAATTCGCAATGTCACTTTGTTTTTGCACGGTTGTTGCGAATTTTTGTATGGCAGGGCTAGACGGTTATTCTGCGGTGCTTAGTGGAGTGTTTTATATATTTGGCGGGGTTATAGATGAAACAACACAACGCGTTATAAAAGGGTACGACAACTCCCAATGACCCATTTTTTTCGTTTATTTCAACGGTTACCGATAAATATTGCAGCTATATCAAAAGCAATCGGCTAAAGCTGTCACAAAAAAAATATTATTTCCGTCAACTATAATCTGGTTTTAGTATTTTGGCTGCAAAAAAGATTGGTAACGGTTGAAATAAACAAAAAAAAAATGATTATAGGATGTGAATCTTCCCATAAAACTGAATATTTTGCCTCCCAGGTCAGGTCAAAATGTACAAAAAAACATCTGTCATGTAAAATCTAGTACACACGTGTTTTTCGTTTTTTGACCTAAGTTAAAAAGTTTACTTTCATATGAAGATTCTCATGGTCATTAATAGTTAAAAGTTGGTGATGTAAAAAATGATCTCTACGAGAAGAAAGACATAAATAAGTTTCGAACACAAATTGTACTTACGTTCTACAAATTCTGAAAAGCCGATAAAAATAAGAATGATGGAACCTACACCGTTAATTTAGAATAAGTTTGACAAAACAAGCAAGAAACTTTGACCAAAAATAACTTACGAAAATAATGTTTACTTTATTTACTACCAGACTATAAAATATCAGATTCTGCGTTTCGTCGAAATATTACAAACTGCGACTACGCGATTATTGAAAGACCATTAGAGATCTTTCCAGGAGGCCCATGTGCAGCAGCGGACGTCTTTTGCCTGATAAGATGATGATGCATACAAAATATGTCTTAAGGGGCTGATAAGAGCTGAATTTCCTCCCTTTCTAACAAAGGGCGGAATGCGCGTGCTGTTTTACGATTTTCGCCCATTTTTGAATTTTTCTTATAATATAAATTATAAAACAACTATATTATTATGCATAATATATTGAATGATATGTAAACTTTTTGGAATCATAGATTAATGGGTACTTAAGAAAAATGGTAATTTAACTTTGAATTTTTTATGGCGTACAATAGTTATTTGTTATGCAAGGCAGCAAAAGGTTTATTTGGCGCGAGTGCCTCGTATTGAAACCTGAGCAAGCGAATGATTCTAGGATTGAACCACTAGCGAAGCGAGTGGTTCAAAAGAAGAATCCTGAGCGTGGCGAAGGTTTCAAGGCACGAGACGCAAAATAACTTAGCTGCCAAGCGAAACAAAAAAAAATTCACCTCATTAAAGCGAGGAAATGTTAACATAATGAAAGAAAAGCAATTCAAATATAAGAAATAAGTGTTTAATTAATTACTCATACGTTTTAACGTAAGGGCATAATACCTACATAATGGTACTGACGGCAGCAAGCAAGTGGAAACATAACCAGTATAACCTGAACCAGCGCTTCGCTACAAACCTCCGTAACCAGAGACCAGCTCAAGGTCAAAGAGTTTTCACTAGACAATACTAGACATTAAAAAGGAAATTAAACAGGAGACATTAAACAGGGATAGGAGGATCATATATCAAATTTACAAAGAACAAGAAACCAAAATAGGAATTGGGGAGGATATGAGCACGGCAAAGATAAGGCAAGGAGTAAGGCAGGGATGTCCACTTTCACCTTTGATATTTAATATTTTTATCGAATGTGCGATACGGAAAATAAATGCTTCAGGGAAAGACGGAATCAAAATGAATGGTGACAACATTCAGTTCATACGGTTCGCAGACGATATAGCGGCACTAGCTGAAAACTCCACACAATTACAGGCTCTTGTTGAAGAAATGGATAGAACATTTCAGGAATTTGGTTTAACAATCAACGCTAAGAAAACGAAGACATTAACGTCCAGGAAAAAATATAATACATCAAATAGACCAATCATATTAAATGGCAGTCCGCTTGAAGAAGTAAAAAGCTTTAGATATTTAGGTAGCCTGATCACAGACAATTCCAGATGCACGCCCGAGATTACTTCAAGAATAGCTATGGCAAAGACAGCTATCAATAATAAAAAACATCTGTTCAAAGCAAACATTTCAAAATTAGCGCGGAAACGATTGATTAAAGCCTTTATATGGAGTATTGCGCTCTACGGCTGTGAAACGTGGACCCTAACGCAAAGAGATAGAGAAAGGTTAGAAGCATTCGAAATGTGGTGTTGGAGGAGGATGGAGAAAATCAGCTGGACAGAAAAGAAAACTAATGAAGAGGTGTTAAACATGGTTAATGAAAGAAGAAGCATATTAAATACTATTAAAAATAGACGCGACGAGGGAACATGTTGGGACATCTGATACGACACGACAAATTTTTAAAAACTATCATAGATCGAAAGGTTGAGGGAAGGAGAGGTAGAGGAAGGCCAAGACGTTGCTACATGGACCAGATTAAGGAAAAAATAAATGTCGTGTCGTATCAGAAAGTCAAACAAGTTGCAGAAGATAGGAAGGCGTGGAAGTTACTCCACCGACAAGAGCGTAGCTCTTAAATAAGAAGAAGAAAAAGGAAATCACTATAATTAAATTATTATTATTTTTGGGACTGTTGTTCTTATGTTCATGACTCTACGTATAAACTACTTGATAAATTTGCAGAACAAGGTTCATTTTCATGGGATTTCAAAGTGGAGACAGAGGATAGGCAGTGGCAGGCAAATCTATTTTGTGTTGCGTTGATTTGAAGTCAAAGGGCGAGTCCATTAATCTGAGCAAGAGAACAAAAAATAAATGGTATAGCAGCACTGCACTTACTTTCTCGCAATACTCAAGGAAAAACTATCAATCGCAAACTTAAATTTGTAATGCCATACACATAGTATGGAAATACAAACTTTTATTTACGTTTTTCCAAAAAAATGTTCGAATCAATTCAGAATTCAAATTGTCAAACATTAAAACAAACAAACCTCAAACGATTTCGAGTAAATCACGTTTAACTTTTGTAGTACTGGAACACCCTTTATATGAATTTTCACAGATCAATGGACACTATCGTAGGATACTTGCATGAAGATTTATATGAATTTTTACAGATCAATGGATACTACCGTAGGATACTTGCATGGAGATTTATAGGGTTCCGTACCTCAAAAGAAAAAAACGGAACCCTTATAGGATCACTTTGTTGTCCGTCTGTCTGTCTGTCTGTCAAGACCCTTTATCTCA